>OY829328.1:9252453-10613703 GCA_963691655.1 Toxonevra muliebris | reverse complement strand
ATTGTGGTTACCAATGGCGATAAGGCAAGCGGCAGTTTCATAAAATATGATGTCGAAGTTCGTGATGCCAATGTAGTAAGTTGTTGGTGGGCATTGAGCCTAAAAATATGCAAAAGTTTATCATTTGCAATTTAACTTTTTACGTTCCTTATTTCTCTGCTTACGTTCGCAAAAATTCACGTCGTAACATTTACTGCATTTTTATTATGATGATGACTTCTTTTTTTTTTTTCTCCGGCTAGATTCAATTATTGAAATCATTCGATATATTTAGTGGTTCTTCGTATCGAGGACATTTAGTTGTGCGAAATCATTTGCAAATGGATAAGTTTACAAATTTGGTAAGTATATTCATTCAAACATACGTGTATGTATGTATTAGTTATTTGTATTTTTGCATTTCTTTTGAATACGATTTATTATTTGCTTTAAATTTTTATTACAGATTGCTAAAAATATTTCGAAATGCTCGAGTGTGCTTGAAAAATTGCCTGTGAAACTTTTTACATGTCGCCTAACTTCAAAACAACCTTTAGGCCAGCTGCTACTTGAGCATTACAAAGTGACGCCTATATTTGAAGCTGACACTGGACGTTATGCCTGCCAAATTGATTTGAAATCAAATTTCAATGAAGTACTTAGCATTGTCAAGACTAATGATGTTAATTTTGAATTGGAGGTGCGGCTCATGCTTTTGTTAATGATTTTGCTTTCGTTTTCTGCTTGCAGGCATCTATATTGATTTCTTGAATTTTTTGTTTGCATATTTTTAGGTTAATTTGCCAAATGGTTTATCTGATAGTTTGTCATTGAAGTTTGTGCCTGGCGTTAAAGTAACACCGGACTCACTCTTTGCTTCCGATTTGAGAGACCAAGAAATAACAGTTACTGGTTTAGATAAAGTTCTACAAAAAATTGAGGTCAGTATTTTAAAGATATACAAAATTTATTTACTTACATACAGGCGAAAATTAAGGCACATTGAACGATTGAAAATTGATACATAAGTGCCACACTTTTCATCAAGCTATTGTACCAACTGTGCATTAAATTACAGTTGAAGTTTAAGCTAAAACAGAAGAAAAAAGAAAAAACTTTCCGACTAAATTTTAATAATAGGATGATTCCTTACATATTAAAATTTTGATCTTATTATATTAACTCATTCATGAGTCAAAAAAGGGCAAAGTAAATTTCGTAATGAAATGCTCATACTTTTGAATAACTTAAATGTTTGAAAAGTTTTTGAATAAAATAGGAAAAAGTCAAAAACGAAGAAGAGAAAGACTGCTATAGAAAATCTTAAAAAGTTTACATTTCTTTGCGTACCCAACTGCAGAAATTGACCAAAATGTCCTCAATTGCTCTTATGCTATTGCCAATCCACTTGAGAACAGTTGACATTTGTGGTGCTACTGCTGCTTTCTTTCATATTCAACAAAAAGTTTTACGTCTGGCAAAATTAAATTGATCTAAGCAAAGTAAAGAATAGTAAAAGATTGAAGGCAAATACTGGCGAAAAAAGTTTTTATTTTATATGTTCTCAAGATATGTTAAGTTTTTGTAAATGAGAACATTGAATAAGTATGTATGTACATTTATATCAAAAAGTGCAGTCAACTTTAAGTACATATCGCTCATTTACTGAAAGACTGTCATAACTCAAAAAACGTGATTTTGCAGAAAACGCTTTTAAAGTTTTCAATTGACTCCCACTATGCAGAAAAAAGAAGAAACTTATAACTCTCACGCGCAGAGTATACAAGATATTAATATGAAATTTTTATACAATATAAAGCGTGATATAATGAATAATTCTGTATCATTAACTCAAAATTCGTGTTTTTTGACTTATGACAGTCTTTTAGTAAATGAGCGATATATGCATTAAAAATACTACATTACACTACACTACATTACTTAGCGAGATTTAGAAAGATGTGAATTTTTCTGAATTTATATAAAAGTATCTCCTTTTTTCATTTCTATTTGATTATTAAAATTGTTATACTGCGGTTTTGACAAATTTTTGAAAAAAATTTTAATGTACATACCTTATATTGAAGTAGCTTTAAACTGGAGTAGAATTACTTGACTTTTTAACATTTTTCGCATTACTTTAGAAATGCATGAGCAACATGTACGAATACAAGTTCGCATACTTACTGGAAATAACAGTAATATAAATGTAAATGTATCATTACAAGAATTCGTACATATTATGATACATATTATGTACGGTTTTATCATTGATATGACTGTATATCTTTCTATGTCAGTGTGAAAAAGTTTTTAAACAAAATTCTTTCTTGGTTTTGACTTTAAAACAACTTTCTTTCAAGTTGAAGTATGGGCAATTTCAGAAAATAGTGAACTTTAATCTTACTTTAAAATTATTCAGCTCAATTTTGTTTCCTGTTGTTATGCAGTTTTCCGTTGTCATAACTCAATTGATCGGAATTTCGGTTAAGATACTCGATTGGTTTGGTTCGAGATAGACATTACTTTGTTGAACTGTGGAGCATTCCTTGCTCTTTCATTCATCAAATTTTTATATGTCTTGACATTTACACGACAATAATTCTTAGAGAAGTTATTCTAAACTTCAGACGTCTCTTTGTTTTTGACTTGCCGAAACTAAGTTGGTAGATAAAATATGAAAAAACGAATTTCGGAGAACGTTTGCTTTTTTTTCTCATCTATTCCTCCTAAAGTGAAATTGCATTACTGCTGATGTTACTGCAATCATTTTAAAACTCTTCAAATTGCAACAACTTTTTTAAGATTGAAATTGAGTTCGAGTTTCAATAGCCCCATTATAATATGATTCCTCATGAACAATTCGACAATTTCTTTGCACTCATGTGTGCTTTAACTGTCTCTTCCTCTTCTTCCTTGCTCCTGCGTGACTTTCTGTGTTCTAAAAAAGTGAATAACTTTGGACAGATAGGAAATGACAAGGTTAGAAGAAGTGAGCGAAGACAGGCAATGGCAATAAGACAAGGCAAGGATACTTGAGGATATGCTATCAGAGAAAAACTTTTTGATATCAGTTTGTGAGCATATTTCAAGTGATTCAAGTGCTCTTCCTTGTATGTGTATGTGGGCATGCTTTTCATTGGCATATACCTATATGATGGTAGTAAAAGAGTGGATGACACCACTAGCACATATTACTATTACAATGACAGTATATTGAGTGGACATACATTTAATATATATCGCTCTCTCTTACTCTGTTTTTTTCGCTATAGTTGTTGTCAATATAATGGTATGTGACATAGGGAGGGGTGTAGAGAATCACGTAGTTCTGAAAATAGTTTGGGTATATAGTAGGTATGAGAATGAGAGTGATGTATTTTGATATCTTTTAAAAAAGTATTTTATAGAGATTATTTTCATCTTTAAAATAGTCGTAGTATTATCGTTCGGGTTCAATGAACACAAACACACACACACACTCAACATAAACCCATGCTTTTTTCTCTATTCAGTTGGTTGTGTGTGGGTGGTGTCAATTCTATTTAACTGTTCTATTGAACAGATTATGAATTTGTTGTTGTAGTAGTTGCAGTTACAGTTTGGAATTTACTTTGCTGCACATCGCTTTGGCAAAGTTTTATGCTATTTTTATAGTTATTATATTATTTTTTTTTTTTTAGAGTGTGACATAATCCAATAATGGCTTTTTTAGTACATTAATTCTAATTGAAGAACAAAGGAGCAAAAGATTTAAAGGATTTTCTTTCAATATTTTTTATTACAAGAGATTTTTGCATTTTTCGCAATTTCATATAAATAAAAAGTGAAAAAATCAAATATCGATTATAAATAATTTTTGCTTTTCCAAAGCTAATGGCATTACATTGTGGTTTATCAAAACCAACGATAATGCGTTTTATTTTCAAATTTATACGCTGTAATCAATGTAAAAAAGCATATTAATGACATGTGGTTTGTACAACAGTATATTGTATAGAAAATAAATACGTATATGACAAATGCGAAATTTTAACCCTTTTTTGCAAGTCAATGTGCCATCCAATTACTGGATTATTATAAAATCTCGTATATATTTGTGCATATATATAATATAATTTTTGATATCTTCAAAATGATACTTATTTATTGACAGTTTTTATATAAACCTTATTTTTCCTTAACCCATTAAGTCCGAGAGCGAACCCGTTGAAATTTGTTGATGAAAACTGGTGTGGTGGGTCCTAAGAGACTCAGAAAGAACCACAAAAAAAAAAACTTGGTCGGTCCGGCCGATCCGACGTTTTCGGCCGTAGCGTATACGTATCACCCGTCCGAAAGCAGTATAAGAAATACGTGCGTATACGATACACCCGTCCAAAAGCTGTAATAGATTTCTAAGAAAATAAAAGGAAAAAGAAAAGGTTGTGGAAACAATCCTTTGGATTTTGGATCTGTATCTTCCTTCTATCCATTTGATTCCATCGTCTTTCTTTCTTTTTTTGGCCTGAGCAATTTTTGGTGCTGCAGATTTCCTTCCTGTACGTAAACTTACTCTTGGAGGTCTTGGTGGAATATTGTTAAACTGATTTTGCAAAATATCACATTTTTTTTGTAGGACTCCAAAACATTTCTAGCTCTTCGTCAGCAGCAGTCGTGTATTTGACCTACCTCTCAGACAACAGGTTCACAAGGCTGGGTCAATACAGTACTAGGCAGATTCATCAAAGTACCGCCATCATCTTCCTCAGCATCGTCTTCACCAGACTTATATCCAGTTGTTGCTGGTGGTTCGATATACAGAATCTCAATAACTTCATTATCTTCATCATCGGTATCATCATTGTAGAAATGGTCCAAAATATACTGAAGTTCCTTATGTGATAAAAATTCTTTAAATAGCAGAAAAGTAAAACTATCAAAAAATTCAGCAGTAAATAGCCGACTAAGCCTGTACGGTACATACAAAACATTAACGGCACTGGCGGTGTGAAGCATATATGCATAACAGAAAAAAATTTAAACTGAGGACTGATGCTTATATGTACAGCGGGAAAAACAAAAATATATGAGTTTGGCCTAACATGCATATACGCATCACCTACCTTTAGGATGCCAAAAACCAGATCAAACTAATAGCAATCACAAATAAAATTGTTCTACGGATTCTCATTCACTAACACTGCACAAAATTTTTTTAATTACTTTATAAATTTTAATGTAATTTTTTAACACATACTTTATCCTACGAGACATTCTTTGTTTTTTTTTTGTCAAAAAAAAAGCTTTAATTACTCGTCTTTACCGTTCTAAATTTAAACAGCAAATGGTATGATCGAATTTTTAAATTTTTCGCAAAGCTTCTCTCTTCCTGTTAGAGCAACTGTGACAGCGATTGCGTGTATTAGTAACTTTTTTTATCTGCATTAAAATATATTTCTTTTTTGTGCGTATATGCATCAATAGGACTTAATGTGTTAATATTTCGAATTAAAATTAATTTATGCGCTTTTCGAAAAGTTTTGCATACTTTCAGGATCAAAAAAAAATGTTGATTTTATTCTTAGGTTTTTCGGATCCATGATGTTTTTGGCATTTGTCTGTGAAACGAATCACTTTGTACCGACTCTCAACCGACTGTATTATTGTTTTCATTAAATAACTTGGATTATATTTTTATTTTTATTAAATGATTTTTTATGACAAATCTATTTTAATCCTAAATAAAGTAGGCATATTCACCACATGCGGTTTTTCTGTATAAAATCTATTTATTATTTTTTGCGAATCATTACAAAAATTAATGGATTCAGATTTTTAATTTAGCGTCATATTTTTTTTTTTTTTGTCAAAGTTAAAACTATTATTTATGCATTAATTAGCGTTTATAAATATTTTAAATTGTTTTTGTATTATGCTGATAAAAAAAATGTTTATGTAGGGGTAACGCATCAGTTGTCAATTCAGCATTTTTTCCCCAAAGGTTTTTCAATATTTCATGCATAGTTGCAGCAGCATAAAAAAACGCTGTAATATTAAATAAACTTTTCCTGCATAATTTTAATTAATATTGAATCTATATTGTATTTATTATAAAACAGCGCTTAAAAATATGCTAAAGACAATATGCATCTACTGTTTTTATTCTCTTGTGTATTTTGAAAAAAAAAAAAAAAAAATACAACTTCCGTTATGTAGCCATTTTAATATTCATTTTTTTTTTGTAACATTTCCGGTCAATATTGAAATTTATACAAACGTTGGGATTTTACATATTATTGCATACACACACACATATATATGAGTACATGTCGAGATATCTATGCATGTTGTATTTACTTTTTAACATATGCGAGCGTTAAATTTCGTTAACATTTTTAACATGTACCTACACTCATAACATTAATTTTTTTTTGGATAAAGCAGAAAAATTTTGTTTTATTTACTGCATTGCTGTTGTTTTATTTCTTTCCTTATTTTTTCCATCCGTCCATCTAATGTATTGAAGCTACTTGCGGTCGTAACGGCATTGGGAATTAGAAAAAACATTGTTGTAAAGGTATAACAGATATGACTCTATCTTATAGCGTTTTCTTTTCTCGATAAAATGTTGCATTTTTTCTGCACTGTGCGAGGGCTGTTAAATTTCGTGTTCTTTTCTAAAAAAGAGGCAGCTCTTTCCAAGAGTATTGTGTTCTTTTCTAAAAAATTTTGCTTTCTGAGCGCGGAAAAATGTAACACTTTTGCACTCAATTAAATGACGGGGTGAGAATGTTGCCCTGCAAATTAGCTGATTCTGACAAAGTAGCATTTTTATGTTCTCTTCTTGCACTAAAAGGCAACATTTTGGCAGTGTTGTGGCAACATTAAAAAATTGTTGCCATTGCACGAGGCAAAAAGATGCAACATTTTGTCAAGAAAAGAAAACGCTATTAGTGTCTTTACAATCACAGGAAGTCGCTCTATGTTGGGTCCCTGGACACGCAGGAATTGAGGGTAATGAGCAGGCAGAGCAGTGGGACCTGAACCCTTCTGCGGAATAGGAGATAGCGTAATCAGGGAGTTACTCAGGCAAGAAGAGAGGAACAAGAGGCAAGAACTCTTTACCAATCTTACGGGACTGAGGCAATCCAAAGCGCTTTTAGGTAATTATAATAAGAGTAGATACGCATTCTGCATTGGTCTCAACAAAAACACTTTGCGCATATTAGCTGGTATTCTGACTGGGCATTGCGGGCTCAGAGAACACCTTTGCAAGATAGGGGTTGAGCAGATCTCAATTTGTAGGTTTTGTAATGAGGAAGACGAATCATCAGAACATATTTTAGCTCAATGTGGAGTACTGATCCACAAAAGAAGGAAATGTCTGGGCATTCACCAAGTGTCCAGTACCGAACTGGCATCCATAGATCCGGGCGCAATACTCAAATTCTTGAGGGAGACTGGACTGGATGAGGTACTCTGGGCAGATTAGACTAGATAGAAAAGAGGGACGTACAATAGATCTTATAGGTCGCGGTACAACGACAGAAACCTCTATAATACAATACAATACGTTCACATTCTCTGCCTTTGTATTTTGGTTTTTTACACAATTACTTTGTAAATGCCGGGAAATTTTTGTATAGTCTTCTGCAGTGTACGCGGCCTCAAGACCTATTATTTTTCTATACGTATATGCGTACATAAACTCCATTAACCCTTGACTTTCACAATCCGGGGTATCAGTTTGTCCCATAAATGTCCTCTCATAAATGAGAATGAATGTTTTTGATTTAAATGATGTTACATACTAGTGCCTAACAACTTTACACAACATATGTGGTTTAAGTTCAGAGTTTGCATTAGTTTTTAGTGACCTTTTGCTTGAATTCAGGGAGGGATATTACTTTCGATATGTTAGATTCCTTCCTTTTCTGATTTCATATCTTCTATTTTGGAAAAGCATCTTTGTAGAAAAACAGTTTTTGCTGATGATTTCAGCGTACATTCAAATCACATAAAATCCGAAGGCTTATAGGTTAAATTATTTGCCGAGTCAAGCAACCTCACTCAATTAGTGACTGAACCAAGCATATTCTGTGTATCGTAGAACCACCAAAGCGATTAATGTAGTTTTACGGAAAAGAAAATTGGAATATAAATTTTTTTTTAATTTTAATAAGAAATTGTGTTGTGTGGTCAATAAATTATTTTATTAAGAGAATGCGGTTTTTCATTTCTAAACCAAATATAATTTTTGGTTAAATGAGACTTGCAGAATAGCGGTCAAGTTTAGAAATTGACAACAAGAATGCCAGTATTAAACAAGCGTAAATCATCAAGAAATTGCTGCAGAGGCATTAAATCTTGCAATTCCATAGAAGTAGTACGAAATTTTAAACATTTGTTAAGAGAGAAAAGACCTAGAAGACTTCGTCTATTCCAACTCTTTTAACAGGTGACCGCCCCGTCACTCACTCGGCTGATTGAGAAATTTGATCTTCCTACTAGTGATTAATTAATAACCGTTATCGGAATTGTAACAATTATATCTGAAGAAAAACGAATTTATTTATTATCGTCAGTGCGGTTTCCATTGAAATCGCTCCTCGCTAAAAAATCAGCGTGGCGGTTACTCTGGATATTTCCAAGACATTTGTTCGTGTGGCACTAATTTCTCATGAAAAGTTAAAAGGCAAAAAGTTCGTTCGCTGGATTAAGATATTTTTGAATGACAGTGTTGTGATCGCTGGTATTAGCTATGAAAATCATTCTTAAAACGCTTTAGTTCTTTTGAGATTGAGAGGAAAACAGGGAAAGGTGAATAACATGCGCATAAGACCCAGTGCTGTCTGACATACTGAATAACATATTTGACTCCAGAATAAAATATTCAAATATTGGAAGTCTTTTTTGGAGTCGCCGATTGGTTATCCATTTAGAAAAGTCTTTTTTAGAGTCAAGGGAATGCAATCTTTTTTGAAATCATGAGACTGTAAATCTTATAACTCCAAAATCATGACTGCTTTGAAGTTACTTGGAGCCACTTGAAGTTACTTGGAGTCACTTAATTACCCTTGAACTCAAATGCAGTCATTTGGAGTCACTTGAAGTCTTTTTGAAGTCAGTTGGGATTTTGAAGTCAATTGGAGTCACTTGGATTTCAAAAACTCTTTTTGCATTATGTTTGTACTTGCAAGGAGCAATAACAAAGCTGTGGAATTAGAAAAAAATTTTCGTCCAATGAATTTTGAAAAATCATAACTAATTTTCGAAATTTCGGTCAAGACCCTTTTAGAACCTGAAGATATTATCTGATTTCAAAAATTTGCGCTTTTGTTCATCTGAATGTTTAGAAACTTAATTACGCTAGTACATTTTAATTTGACACCATTTTTGGCTATTTTTCATGTTCCAAAAATGCCTCTTTATTTGCTCATTTTTGTTATACACTGTATGTATAATTATCTCAAAATAATAATTCTAAAGATAATAATAAATAATAACAAATAATAAAATAAATTTAAATGTGTAATACGCAACTCATAGTAGGTATTTGTAGCAAATTTAATATTTCTCTGGCATAAAATATTAAATGCAATCTCACTTCAGTCACTCTTACTTTTTTTACACATACTCTTATACCTTGCATTTGTATGTAGCAAACTTCGCACTGAACATATTACTCACTATATTCCACTCTGCATTGTTGTTGCATTCCTGCCACATAATATCTTGTTCTTGTTATTTTTTTTTTGTTTGTATGCATGTAGCATTCGTATATTTCTACATTTCATGCCATAATATAATTTCACACATTCACTGAACTACGAAAATCTGTCAGTTTTAATTATGAACAACAACTCTATTTTTTATTTTGCCCTCTTTGAATTATTATTATTTTTTTTTTTGCATTCATATAAAATGTTGAGTGTATGTAAAATAAAATATTTTATTTTTGTTAATCGTTTTTTATTAACTACTAGCTGGGCTTCACTCAGCTTTGCTCTATGGCCCTGTTAAAGTTTAGGTAATACAAAAATTACAACAATAAAAAGCCTTTTCAAAGAAAATGACCTTATGAGCGTGCTAGTCTCCGATCAAAATCTAATTATTGTATTTATCTTTCATATCATTTAAATAGGTTGTTCCACTTTCAATTGTCCAATAGTGCTAAATCTGTTCTCAGTCAATGGAATCAACATTCCATCTTAACAGATAAACCTTCATTATCTCTCTTGCTATAGCTTCCCAGTAACTACTAACTACCAACATACCGTCTTAACTCACAAACTTTCATTGTATTCCTAGCCATTATACCGTTTCAAGCGATCCGTTTTCATAGGAGCTGACACCCCTTTTATTTAAATATACCACATTCCGCCCAATAACTACATATCACTTTCACAAAACAAACTTTCAATGTTTTCCTTGCTATGGTCTCTCAGGTATACCTTTTCAAACATTTTCTTTGTATAAGAGGTGCCACGCCCACTTTCTTAAACTCATTCCCCTTTTTTCTTCCAGCACTCCATTGGTTGCCAGACCAATATTCTTGTACCAAATATCAAAAATGTACCAAAAATAATTTAGGAAATCTAAACAACCGTACTCAAAATTAGGGCTGCATAGAAGATGTCATACATACTCAATCCTACTCATATTTTACCCAATAATGAAAACTGAAGTTTTATTGAAAGTATCCCGTGCTCTAGCACATCTTTGGTTTCGGAGATTTACCGAAAAATGCACTCAAGTAGTATGAGAGGTACCATGCCCACTTGCCCACAAATGACCCAGTTCTGCTCAACCACTGCCACTAAAATGCCGCTTATACACACAAATTTTCTTTGTTTTAGTATGGTTTCCCAGTTACGTCGTTTCAGCAATTCGTTAGTATGTCCTCGCCCATCTATATTTGAAATACGTAAAAGAAAATGGGGATGGCTTGATCACTAAACCACATTTCCCGAAGTGCAATCGACTGGAACCCGCAAGGCAGTCGACGAAGAGGCAAGAAGATATTTACAATCAACAAAAGCTGGAACGAAATAAAAAGGTTAGCGCTTGACAGAAGCGAACGGAGAGAATGCGTTGTGGCATCTGCTCCCTCGCGGAGCCATAGGACAATATAATAACTAAATCTTAAAGCCGTACACAAACGGCTATCTTTATTCTAAATTTGAACCAAATCGGTTCTGCCATTTCAGAGCCTATAAGGAACATATATACATCCCCTCACAGTAATGCTTTCACCTCCGTGCTTCTTAGTTTTTTTTTTCGTAAAATTAACTTGAAATTCTACCTTTGTGGCGTCAAACATTCCTTTTTGAATCGTTTTCAAAGCGATTTACCTTAGTTTCATCGTTCCATAAAATATTTGTCTATTTTTTCTCGCTTTTAAGTCTCGATAAATTTTCTTGATCCTTTGCAAAGTTTAGACTCATACACAATTTTTTTTTCGCATTAAGGGAACTATCCTATCCTGGTAGGTTGGCTTGTTGTTATCGTCGACGAATTGTTTAGGCACTAACTACGTTCCCAATTTCTGCTGTAATGGGTCCTTTTTTGCATATGGTCACTATATGTCGATCAAGCGTTGTGCTCGTTTTTTGAGGCCTACCACCAGTTTCTCTTTGGGGCTTAGTTTTAACTTTTATCAAAAAAAATTAAAGTACACTTGTAGCTGTAACTATTATTTTGAGCATGCCTATTTGTAGTTCAATCACGGAAAGCTCAAGTAAACCATAAATTGGGAATTCACATTTTCTCCACAATTTACCCTTTAAATTCCCATAAAAAAAATGCAGAGAGAGCTTTAAGGGGGTATTCTACCCGAGATGGTGCGAAATATCGATGTTTTCAAATCGTTGTAAATGAAAAGCTTTTCAATATTTTTATTCGAGGTTTTTTGCAAGTTTTTCTACAGGTTTTGAACAATAATTTTCGTTTTTAATGTTAAAAATATCTTTGTTAATAAACGCCTCGAACTTGAGCCTGCCGAAAATAGTTGCTCCATGGTGTACATGATATCTCCGGTTTAAATATTCTGAAACACAAAATGTAACCCATTTTGTAATCGTGAGACTTCCTGCTATCGCCTCATCTAGGGAATAAGAAAACAAATCTTCAATTTAAATCAGACGTTTGGAAAAAATGAAGATTTTTTGCCCTGTTTTTGTCTATATTTTGCATTAAACAAATGCTTTCGCCATAATTCTAGATAAGGCCATACCTATACATTTGAATGGTTTCGAGAAAAATGAGTTTAAAGATTTACAAACATGGTAATTACAAATGATGTTACTTACGGTTAATCAGCGTTTCCAGGACCATACATTACCCCCTCTTCCTTCTCATAAAACTCGTTGTCTACATCAAAAATATTAAATAAAAAAAAATCAATTTTTCGGACCATCTCGGGTAGAATACCCCCTTAAATTGTAACTATTATTTTAAGCAGATGTGCATATAAAATTTTTTTTTTTGGTACATAGTTTTTGAAGAGTCCCAAAATAAGTTAATATGATAAAAAGAAGAATGTGATTAAGTTTTATTCAATACAAATATTTTTTACTTTTATTAACGATTATTGTAAAAAATGTTGGCTAAAAAACAGTGAGTGAACAGAGAATATACATCTATATAATTCATTTAGAAGTATATTATATTCATGCCAGCAAATCGTAAAGATTTGAAATGGAAAAATTTTTTTTTTCAATCAAAGAGTATTGCATTCTTTGTATACTGATTATGAGATAAATAATGCATTTTTTTAAATTTTTGAACAAAACTTCAATATTAAAATCAAATTCATAATTCCCTATCATTATTTTGAAAAAAATTTACAACCAACCATTATTATTTTGATAAAAAATTTTAAATCTCTACTTGAGATAAAATAAATAAAATTATTTTGGAATTTCATATATAATTCAATTATATACTTCCAGTAATTTTCCTTAATTCAATGTATGTAAATATTCCGTACATTTGCATAGTTTTCATTTATTGTATACATATTTTCAGTAACAAATTCAGAGCATTTTTGATAACGCAAATACATAAATGAATGAAAATGTTCATAAAGTTTTATTGGATTTTTCGCAAAACTAATTAAATTAAATGAACAAATCTCATTTAATCAGAGTGAGTAAAAGCTGACGACTTACTGCTACCGTTCATACTGGTGCGCGTAAAGCCACATGCAAATTTTTATTTGGAATTGAAATTAAAACCAAAAAAGTTGTTAGTATTACTTACTAGTACCAACTTGAAACTTCTTTTTAGTATTTTTCATAACAATTTTTTTTTATTTTTCATAAACATCATTTTATGTAGATTTATATAACATAATTTTTATTTCTGTGTGTGCGGAATTTAAAATTAAATAGTTTAGTAAAAAAAAAATAGTTAAAATTTTATTGAAATTAAAACGAACTTCTACGTTTGGGTGAAATTAAAAGGATATACCTTTTCGTTTTGAATGTTATATATGCTGAAAAATTGAAATGCCAATATTCATATGTGAATGTTTTTTTTTATTTAATTTGAATTTTGTTTTGATTAGTAGGCTTTAAATTAATTATTCCTAGTGAGTAGTTTTGAGATAAAGTTATTTTTAAAATAATAATTGCTTCAATACCACAGTGACAGTGTTTATATGCCAAATTGTGTTAGATTTAATTTTACTTTCATTTGGTACTGATAGGATTTTAAAAGGCTTTATTTATCGATTTTTAACTCAACAGTCGATGCACCACGCCCATGTACCATAAGTCAATGTTAAGATCTGTATAACATGGGTTGACACGGAATGATTCAGAAGCCGCAATGCGATTATTTGATACATTTTTCAGCAATGAATAAATCTGATTCTTAAAATTGTCCATCTAATTACTTTGTTATCACTACAACCGATGATCGGTATTAATCTCTGCTATACGTGCGCTGATGTTAGTTGGCAAGGCGAACTACTCAGTTTTAATGAAAATGAGCTAGCCTTAGCATTTAAGTTTTCAATGCTAATGAAAATGAACTAGCATTTGAATTCAAATTTCCAACGGAAATTAACTAGCATTAGTATTGAAATATTTAATGCCGATGAGATTTTAAATTTTTATTGCCAATGGAATTTAGCTTTCTTTAGCTTTTTAATGCTAATGCCAATTCCAATTATAATGCAAAATTAATGCTACATGGATACTGAACAGGGCTGTCGAGAGAAAATTCGGGCCCGGTGGTGATAACCTCTGCCCCCCTCCGCCCTTATGTCTTCCCACCACAAATGATACAATAAATATCTTCGTACTGCTCACTAAGGAATGTGTTGAAGAATGCGGAATATATTGGGAGTATGAATGTATAAACTCGTAATTGTGACTAACTTCATATCTATCATACGCGCCATTTTTTTGACATTGACAGCTATTCTATCTCGAAGAGCGCCAAAAATACTATAAGAATTGACCTGTCAAATAATTTTCATAATTTTACAAAAGTGTTTTACTATAGCTGAAAATGTCGAATTTCGTGCCAACAAAACAACATTTGCGGGAAGTTTTAATTTGCTTCTTCCATTTAAAGAAAAACGCAACTGAAGCACATCGTTTACTCACTGAAGCTTAACCTGACTGTGCTATAGACGTTAGAATGTGTCAGGTGTGGTATGCCCGTTTCAAAAGTGGTGATTTTGATGTTGAAGACAGGGAACGTTCAGGCCGCCCGAGAAAATTCGAAGATAAAGAATTGAAGGCATTACTCGAAGAAGATTCATGTTAAACGCAACAAGAACTTGCAGAATCTTTAGGAGTTGATCAATCAACCATTTCTAAACGATTAAAAGCATTGGGAATAATTCAAAAGCAAGGAAATTGGGTGCCGTACGAATTGAGGCCGAGAGACGTCGAACGACGATTTTTCACATGTGAACTGCTGATTAAACGGCAGAAAAGAGAGGGCTTTCTGCATCGTAATGTGACTGGCGATGAAAAGTGGATACGTTACGATAACTCAAAGCGTAAAAAATCATGGGGACCGCCCGGACATGCATCAACATCAACGGTAAAGCCGAACATCCATGGATCCAAGCTCATGCTGTGTAATTGGTGGGATATGAAAGGTGTCGTGTATTATGAGCTGTTGAAACCGAATGAAACGATCACTGGCGACCGTTACCAACTACAATTGATGCGTTTGAGCCGAGCATTAAAGGATAAGAGGCCAAAATATGAGAATAGACATGACGAAGTTACTCTTCAGCACGACAATGCTCGGCCGCATGTTGCAAGGCAAGTAAAAACATACTTGGAAACGCTGAAATGGGAAGTGCTACCCCACCCGCGGTATTCTCCAGACATTGCTCCTTCTGATTACCACTTGTTCCGATCGATGACACATGGCCTGGCTGAACAGCACTTCCGTTCTTTCGAAGAACTCAAAAAATGGGTCGATTCGTGGATAGCCTCAAAAGATGAGGAGTTCTTTCGACGCGGAATCCGCATGCTACCTGAAAGATGGGAAAAGGTTGTGGCTAACGATGGACAATACTTTAAAGAATAAATTTATAATCACTTTTTCACAATAAATGTCCAAATTACGAAAAAAATACGAGTTTATACATTCATACTCCCAATATAAAAATACAAAGACAAATATCAAAAAACAAAATTTATTCTGTACTTTAAGTATGAATATCTGTATAATAAGTTTCCATTTTACTTTAATTACATTAAAAGTTTTTCTTATCAACTTTCATAATGCGCATAATTCATAAGTACGCCTTTCTTGCTTTGGTTGATGCGAAGGAATTGATGATCTCTTAAAAATTTAATTTTCTTGCTAATTTCGCTTCCAGGCGTAGAGTGGGTAAACTTGACACTCTGGTTTTGAGTTGAGCAGGATCGATGGAAGTTTTTAGCGTTTTTGTTGCACTCTAGCAAAACCAGTAAGAAACGAAGTTATGCAGTTGTTATTCGGCTACAAACAATCCATCAGAGAGACGATTTCTTGCAGTTTTATTGTGAGAGAGTCGATATAGAAGTCTCGACTTTATTACATATAACTAAACTTTGTTTCGATAAGTGTAGAGTATCAACAGAGGAAAAGCAACAACAAAATATAGAGAAGAGTACTGCAAAAACTTCAACAGAATGTTTTATAAATGTTTTCTAACAATTTTCTAATAAACAACATCTTTTCACTTCTACTGAAAGTGCTTGCGAGACACATAATTTTTTTTTTTTTAAACTTTTGAAGTTCTAAAATTATGTTTTATAACTCTTTTGTTTATGAAGGTTGTATCGCTAAACACAAAACCGTCAAACGAAAATTATTAAATTTGAGGTCGGTGGCGAAAGGGTTAAGTAAAAGTTAATTTATATTGACAAATATGAGTCTCAGTCCATAATCGTATTTTCTTGTTATTTTTCGAAGTTTTTCGTTGTGTTTTCATAATTCTCGATCTTTAGATTAGGAAAAATATGTGAATAGAATAGAGAATTTCTGTAATATTTTCTTCTTATAATAACTGCGTTTTATTCGCCACTTGCTTCTGGTTATGTATAACTAGCAGCGATAATTGTATGGGAGAACAACAACAAAGCGGCAGAGATAACACGTATAATTATAGCTGTTATGTATACTTAACAAATTGTTTAACTACATCAAATTCTATTGTTAACTACTAATAGCTAAACAAGAAGCATGACAGTTTGGCAAAAAACAAAAAAGGAAAATATTTGAAAAATCTGGCGATGAAAATAAGTTAAAATCATCGTTAAATATTCTTATAAAGAGTAAAAACTAAAAACAATGCCCGCGATTGAACGCAGTGACTGGGGTCCATTAAAATGATTCAGCTCTAGCTGCTGAGCAGTTTCATTGTGAATAACATTATAACGAAGAAGAGACTTAACAACTTGGTCGTTTTATTCGCAGATGTTAAACTGACTGGCGAATAAAACACAGCCAATATTAATAAATATTTTTGTATTTTTATAGATCAGTACTACAAATACAAATACTTTCTAAAATTATGATATCAAAGCATAAAGTTTAGTATGTACCATAGTTTATCCAGCATGCAAGATTGTTTCAATTGACCTATTTAATAAATTATAAACAACTTGTACGATTGCCCTATTAAGTGAAATATACAAATACAGATAATAATACTTACATTTATATGTAAGTATATAAGTAGAAATTCTGTACTTTTTACACTTTTTCCTTTGAAGCACAATATATTCATAGTAATTTGAATATATTTACATAATTCTTAATATTTCATAATGAAAAAAAAATTTAACTTGAAGATATTTTGATGTCAAATATGTGTATGAGTTAATTTCAAATTGAATATAAATTTTAATATAACTCATGCATGCCTATATCAACAAATGGATATATGTATATTTGTATATGAGAAATGAGCACTGATTCATAGATATTAAGTTATATGTTTGGCATTTAAGTAATTAAAATATGGAATCTTTGTCTAAAATTTAATTGAAGATTTTGCAATCTTTTGTTTTGACATTTTCAACACGTACATGTATACAAACGCACAGTGGCGGTTCTAGGATTTGGGTTTGGGGAGAGCTGATTTTACTAAGTTAAAAGATAAATATCAGACTCACTATCGACCAAAACCCAGACCTAAACTGGTGCAAAAATTTTATCAAATATAGGTTGAAAATTAAAAGATAACTGGAACAAAACTGAGATCAAAATTCAAACTAAAATCGGATAGAAATTTAGGCGGAGATTCAAATACTTTTTCCAAATCGAAGTTCAAACCAAAAAAAGAACCAAATTCAGATCAAAAATTTAAATCAAAATGAGACCAAATTCAGATCAAAATCTTGATTATGACTTTTCTGATGGATTTATATTATTAAATGATCTATTTTGAGAAAACAATTTAAAGGAAATGTTAATTTCTTTTGAGAAAAAATTTTGTTGAAACAATTTGATTCATCTCTATTTTTTGGGTAATTTTTGGTCGAAACAAAAACCCGAAAAAAAATTTAATTAAGATAACAATTGATTTGGATAGTACTTTAAACGAATTTTTAAAATATATATTCATATCACTCTTAGCATCGATATCACTATTAATATCGGCCTGATGGTGAGTTTACGATCTCACGACTTCATAACCAAGCACTTCATTTTTATGAAAAATTAAATACATTCTTTAAGTCTGTTATACATAGTGTTGATTCGATACCCACATAGTATCGATACTTTTACTCATTACTTGTATCGAATAAAAGTATCGATACTTTTACTTATTACTTGTATCGAATAAAAGCATCTATGCTACCAAAAATATAGGAAAAAAGTGTCGAATATGTACTTGTATCGAATACTCGTTTAAAGAGACAAATTACTTTTTTTTTTTAAGTGGCTGCCGAGGAGAAAAATCAGACCAGATGGTCTGAGCCTACAGTTTACACTACTCAACACGAGTTTTTCGCCTATACATCATGGTTTTGAGATATTTCCACTAGAAATACGTGAATCATATAGAAATGACGTTAACTTAATGAGATTAGCAAATCGCTAAAAAAATTATAGTAGAAGGAAAACTAATCAATAGATTAAAGTTTGTTAAAAATATTTTATTTTAATGAAAAGCTTTCAACAAACATTATGTTCAACACGCATTGACTGCAATATTTTCTAAAACTTCAACACTGTACTGTAATATTTTCATACATTGGAATATTGCAATTGGGACTGAAATATTTTGAATATGGATATTGGAATAGCATTATTGATTGCTGTAAAATATTGTAAATCGATCTTCAATTTCAAATATTGTATTGCTATATTTCAGTTTTTAAATAAATATTTTCCAAAGGTATCGAGTATCCGATACTGACCCTTTTTTCCGATACCAAGTAAAATACTTATGGCATAGCATCGAGTAAAAAAAGTGCTGAATCGAATGAAAAGTATCGAGTATTTACTTGTATCGAATCGTCACTAGTTATACATTACTTAAAATGTAAATATATCTTAATTTGACCAAAAAGCCAATACGTTTTAATTTTCAACGAGATCCGTACACGCTTTCGGGTACCGGGCAACAACCGGTGAAAAAAAAAAACAATGTTCAGACCAGGAATCGGGCCGAAATTCCAACAAAAATCCACCAAAATGAGATCAAATTCAGGTCAAAATTCAGACTAAAAACCCAAAAACTCAGACAAAACTTTAGGCCAAAAGGACACCAAATATCGAACGAAAGTAAGATCAAAAACTAGTAGAAATGTCTGATAAATATTTACATGAAAAAATTTTAACTTAAATTAAATAAAAACTAGACCAAAATTCCCGACGAATTCTGACCAAATTTTGAAATAAAATTCAGACCGATTTTGGACCGAAATTCAGACCAAAATAGTTTCAAAATCAAGCCAACTCAGACGAATATATTAACCACAACTCAAACTAAGAGTTTAATTTTAGATTGAACCAGAATTTAGATCAAAATCGTGCAAAAACGGAAAAGTTGAACCAATATCAGACTAAAATTCAGTACAAAATTCAATTCCAAAATTAGACCATTATCAAGCTTTCTAAAAGTAAGACATTTATAAGCTGGCATTGAAATTGTTGATTTAGTGTAGTCTGAATGTATTTAATAACCAGTTGCACTGTAACGTGAATGTATTTAATACCCAGTTGCACTGTAACGTGCATCCTATTGGCACGCCCAGCATGTCGGCTAATCAAAATTGATTCAAATATCCGACCTCATTTTAATATATATATATTAAATTATTATTATTAAAATAAAATATAATATAAAATAATATTGAAGTTTTTCGTTTGTTGAAAGTATATATTTTTCACTGCTGATGGCTTTTTTTTTTGGAAAAATCTAAATATTTTTGATTTCTCAAAAATGATTGTTTACTATAAGATTGTCGGGCTCTGGGGGAGGAGGGAGGGGCTTCAGCCCCTATATCCCTCCCCCTGGATACGCTACTGCAAACGCACACACATTTACTGACTGTGATTTGTGACATACAAACAAATACCATTTCGCAAGTGTGCATTTGTTTATATGTATTTCTTATTTGTTTTTTTTTTTTTGTCTCCTCTTAGTGTATTGCAATTGCAAAATATATTTTCTTAAGTTTTGCAATAAATTTTAATCTTAATTTGAAGTTTTATCCATTAACTAAAATTTATTGAAATGTATAAATTTTATTTGTGATAAATTGTTCTATACACTCACATGCACACACATAAACATTCTCGTAAATATTTTAAGTTGAAATGATGTTTTAAAAGTTATTTTATAAATGCATACAATCATATTATGTAATAATTAATTTTCTAATATTTTGTAAATATTCGATATCCGTTCGTATGCTCATCTCTATTGTTTTCTCTGTACATTTTTCATTTACAGGTAAAATCATCAGATCCATCATTATTACAAGTGTCAACACAAACAAAAGCACATGGAACATTGCAATATAAAGTAAAATTTCTAAATGAACTGCCAACAGATGGAGAATTATTTATTTATGTACATTCGCCAGCAACATTACAAGATATTGAGGTAAGCTCAAAAAAATATTTATATAGATAAATTAAATATACAGATTTTCAATTATATTTTGAGTATAGAAAAAGAGACAGAAGAGGAATGGTATCATAATAGTAGCACTCATGTAAAAAATTCTTAGAATCTTTATATAAATTGAGAGTTCAAAATATGAAAATGCAATAATTTATATGTTTTTATTCTATTTATTTAATTAATCTTTCTTTTATAGATTTAAAAAACTAACAATAATTATTAAAAGCAAATTATAGAAACAGTGCAGTTCAACACGAAATTGAGAGTCTGTAACCCTCATTGAGTAAGAGGTTTGGTTTGGTGGTCGAGCGTCGAGTTACTCGACTGTCAAGTTTTTTGTCGACTCGACAATATTTGTAATAGATTTCAACGTGGAGCAAACGCTACTGTGAATGAAAAAAAGAAAGAAAAAACTTTTTTGAAGTTTAATTTAATTTTAAAAATTAATTTTTCTAAATTTTGGGAAATATTCTGCAAATGGGCAGAATCGTCATGTTTTTTTTCCTGACGAGGAGCAAAGTGCTGCAGCAGAAAACTTATCGCGGTTGCGCCGCAATAAGGAAGCATACAAATAAAATCAATGAGTTTCCTAAGTTCTTGTATTCTTTTAATGTATCCATTTATCCATAACTTTCGCGAAGCCATGCATATGCTTCTTGCGCAGACCACCGTTTGCCTAATTTTTGAAGAGGTCATCGCCATTTTAGAAAGGGAAATTGGTCCGAAAGGGAAATTATGGTAGCGAAAAGCAGAAGCGAAGCAGCATTTTTACGATAAAACTGGATTTCCTGCTGTGATTGGATGCGTAGACGGAATCGGTTCTGGGTCAGGCTATAGTTCTCCGACAGTTTTTAGTAGCACCCAAGACCACTCCGGCTGGACTTAACATTTTATCGAAGAACATGAATGGCTACACATTCTCCTAACGGCGATAGAATTTTCTTTATTAAAAATGCTTCCGCCTGTAGCTTCACGTTTGCTGTGACATATAATAATTCTTACGAAATTTTCAACAGAATTGATTAATGCATTTTTTACCTTATGTCATCCATCGCCTGCACGGACCGGAGGACCCAAACTGTATAGCTTAGTAGCCCACTCTCGCTTCATGTCTACTTTTTGTAAGCCTTTACTGAAATTCCTAGCCATTGGCACATTTTTCTGCATATGCGCCACTAATGTCTCAAACTGGTTTACATTTTGTTACTTTCATTGTTGTTTTATATTATTTTCCCAAGGTTTTACATAAAAAAAAGTATTTTTCAGTAGCTGTCGACCACAAAAATTTTATCGACAAGAACTGGTCACTTTTTTCGATAGTCGACTTGACTCTCAAAATACCGATTTGAAATAGATTACTTAATCGACTCTCGACACTCAACTACAGTGATACCGATTGATTAGCTGTCGATCATTCGAAAGTCGACGTCGACAACCATAATAAGGATGATTGATTTGAGTTTTTTAAGTTTCAATATGTTTTGTTCAAGCAATTCTACGATCGAGATGAACACCGAGATATTTCATGTCAGAGCATTGGGAAATTGTTTTTCCTATTACCAGCAGTGAGGGCATGTATCTTTTCTTGAGTAAATAACAAATGCGCGCATTTGGATTCGTTTATTCCAATTCGTCATTGAGTCAATAATTTATCCAAAGAGTTAAGATTATAGTCTAGTGGGTAGTGCACTAGACTTTCATCTGGGAGGTTCGGGTTCGATTCCCGTCTTCGTCTGGTGGTTAATTTTCATTACTTTCTTATATTCACTATCAATATGAAGTGTATGAGAATTATAAGATAGTGTACAAGTACACACATTGGTTGGTAATGGCAAAACCACCAAGCCGATAAAAAATTGCCACACCGCCGTTCGGAATCGGCGTTAAACTGTAGGTCCAACTATGTGGTATCACAATGGGTCGTTCAGGCCTAAGTGTGTCTCTCGACAGCCACTCCAACCTAACCTAAGATTATAGTGAACATATTTTGAGGTCAGTATGTGATTGGAATGTGTTGAAAGAATCTCAGCGTCATCTGCAAATGTTGATATACCATAGTAGTATGACTACTAGTCGGCATATCGGAAGTAAAGATAAGATAAAGCAAAGGACTTAAAGCACTGCCTTGGGAAGTGAAGTGTTTGTATTTTAAAATAAATAATTCGTATTGTAAATAAAATTTGTTGGTAGGGCGGTGTTGACTTTGATAACGCCTTCGCGTCATACTTTGTCAAAAGCTTAGGTTATGTCTAAGAAAATAGCGGAGCAAAACTTTTTCTCATCAAAGGCAAATCTTATTTCAGTGACAATACGATGAACTTGTTCGATGGTACTATGTTTCTGTCTGAAGCCAAACTGGTGTTTTATTTTGATAAGATATTTGTTGAAACCGATAATCTTTAATCTATCAAATAAATAACGAAATTATGTAATTTTTATAATTTTCTCTTTAAGGTGAGCCAATAGAATAGCAAAAGTAGATAGTAAACAGCAGAGATCTAAACTCTATTGAGAACAATTGGGTAGCTTTAAAGCAGAGGTTCTCAACTGCGCCCCCTTTTCCGAATTCTTTGTAGTCCCACGCTCCCCTCCGCCCTCACAAAGTTATGACAAAAATATACAAAAAAATATAACAAGAGATGCAGCACCTAACAGCTGATCGAGTCAATACCGTTTTTGTTTTACTTGTATGTTTATGGTACCAAATCAAAAAATCAGTGCAGAGTATTTTTGCTTATGGCGGGTAAATTCTTAAAAAAAGGGCAAAGTCACAACAGAATCAAATGCAGACAATTTTAACGGATAATTTTACGGATTTTCGTAAAATGGGCGTCCGATTTTCGTTGGAAATTCATTTTCGATTTCCTTGGTCAAAAATTGCGAAAAATGGCTTAATAATTTATTTAAAAAACCTGAGATGATAGAGGAAACGGACTACGGAATCGTAATTAAAATTTGTAAACCTGTTTAATTAATATTTTAACACAAAAATTGAGATCAATAATCTTACATTATGAATCTTAAAAAGTGTTTTTCATTGTTTTTTTTTTAATAAATTTTAACTATTTGCCGCATTTTCGGGGTTATAGTTCGGAAAAGAATACTTGAAAGAAAAAATTAATTTTTTTGTTATATAAAACATTACAGAGTATGCAAATATTTATTTATTGAAATGTTTCTGCGCCCCCTTTAAATTTGGGTACGCCCCCCTGGGGGCGCGCCCCACCACTTGAGAACCACTGCTCTAAAGAAATGTGTGGTGAAAAAAAAACTCGAAAAATAAATTTGAGTAGATGTCGGCAATAACGGAAGCCCGGAATAGCAAAATAATAGTCGAAAACTGCCGAGGCTTGATAAAATCGATGTCACGTTTATTACCTAAGTTACTAGATGACCTCGATTGTTTAGTGGGTAGTGCACTTTCATCTGGGAGTTTCGGATTCGAATCCCGTTTTCCTTTGGTGGTTAATTTTAACCTACCTAAGCGTGAGGTGGATACATCAAACATGAAAATCTTTATTTTTTTATTATTTAATGGCTGACAAGGCTATAATTGTAATTAAAAAATACATTTTCGAACAATTACATAATTTAATGTTTCTCATACGCACCGTTGAAAATTGAAGCCTTCGCTTTGAAATTGAAAAAAAAAATATGAAAACGGATTTTCTCGAAATAATAAGGCTCTAAAATTACCAAAAAACTGTTGTTTAAAATATAATTTTCAACTTTTGAAAACAATATTACTTAATTTAAAAAGTTAGGTGAGGTGTTAACTTTTAACTGGCCATTCATAGTTGTCATTCCTAAAAATGTATTTTTATAGCTATTGACAACAAAAACATTTGTTATAATTTACCAAAATATGTAGGTATATACAGAATTTTCTCAGTGAGTGTATGTATGTCTAATACTACCTTGTAATACCGCTACATCTGCATATATTCTATGCTGTGGTTTTGTATGCAATTCGAAAACAAGTTTTTCAATTTCAATAAAACTTGCCAAAATGTAAATTTGTGTTGAAAAGCAAAATTTTTGTAGTTACCAGAATTTTAATCATATCGAATATACTCGAACTACGACATACAAGTAAAAATAAATGCATAAATTAGTTTGTGGCGTTGCTATATGCAATCTAACAAACATCAAAAAACGAAAAAATTACAGGGTACCACAGTATGAATATCTTTCGAAGAGTATAATTGAGTTTGCAATATTGTTGTTGATATTTTTTTTTGCTTCAAGAGTTAGATTAAAAATTTAAATGTGTAAATATCTACTGTAAGACTAAAAATTTTTCGTCAGCATAAAAAACTATTGATGATCTGTATGTATGCATAAATGAAATATTAGTGACTTCAATTCCATAACATGATTATATTTAATTCGATTTCAATGTTATGCTGTCTGTAGATGCATACTTCTACATTTATGCAGGAGAAAATATGGCATGCCTATGCCATGGAATGGAAATTATTAAATTATCAAATTTGATGTGCATCACTTTTGGGTGACCGCTCTATGCCATACAACTTATTACTTTGTTGTAGTAAGACAGAGAGTGGCTTAAGACCTCATGAACGGAAATTAGTTTCTATTCTTAGTAATATTTCAAATATTGTAGAATTGAGAATTTTATATCTATCCTTACCTAGTGTAAGGATAGTCTATACTATCCAATCAATTATTTCTTTCGAAAGGATTTATAGGATTGTAAATATGAATTTTGCACATATATTCGTACTTGCTTGCGTACTGCACACAAATATAAAATATTTATATAAGCAACAACCAGAATTAGTATTATGGCAATTATTTTGTTATTTTATAATTCTGTCAAAATTTTCTTGTGCAAATAACGATAAGAATTTTATGCATTTCATGTAAAGCAAAATTTTGTTTCACTTATATTAATTGTTTTTGCTTGACATTCGTAATTTCGAAGAAAGAAATATTTCTTTTTGTTATCACCATATAAAATCATATTTGTTTTTTAACTACAGGCAAATATATTCTGTGAAAATAAAAAATGTTCACAAAAACAAAAAAAACAAAAAAATGTTAATTTTGTATTCCAACTGCCATGAGAATTACAATCCAAAGATTGCAATTTTTAGTTAAAACAAAATGTTTGAAAGAGATTTTTTCTCGTCTAAATAATAAATAAATCAAACCCGGGCAAAATTGGAACCATACTGGGTGAAGACATAACCAAATAGTTTGGCAAGCATTTTATTGTGGCGCCAAACCCGCAAATGGCTAAAAAGTAAAAATACCAAAGATATTGATTTCAAATACTTGGCACAATTAGACTGAGTCTACAGTATACCGCCAAACCATTAGAAACACCCCAAATTTCCTCTAACTTTGTTTGTAAATGCAGTTTTAAGAAGATGTTGCTAAACTTTTTTTCGGGAACTGTTTTTTGGTGACAATTTGAGACCGATTTGTCAGGTAATAATGGAAAAGTTTATCGTTAATGCGGAAATTCAGTTAACTTTTTTTTAAAAATCCAGGCATTCTTTTTTGAATAAAAAAAAGTTTTCGCTTTGACTTCCAAATTTTTTTTTATTTGCACCATAAGTGCATAGATGTTTCTACACAATTACATTTTTAATTGATTTCGTATGTATGCCTTCAGGGATCTTCAGGGATCAGGGATCCCCCTTATTTTATTGGTACCATTTCATCTTTCCAAAATATGTTATTGGCGTAAAAACCTTCGTCATTGTAATCTGTTAGCTTTATAGAATTAAAACCAATTAAGTTTTTAATCAGTAACATCTTCTGGAAGGACCGGCTAATGGTAAGAAAAATATAGAGGCGACCCTGAACCTTGTAGAGCTAATGAAGTCAACTGACAGATATAGAATACTCTGAGGATAACACTTATGCACTTATAGTACAAAAAAAAAAAGAAAAGAAAAATTAAAAAATCAGAAATGGGGTTAAGCTATTAAATTTTTACTTGACAAATCGGTCCTAAATTGTCACTAGAAAACAGTTCCTGAAAAAAGTTTGACAACATCTTTTTAAAACTGTAAAAACTCACTGCATTTCCAAACATAATTAGAAATTTTTTTTGGTGTTTCTAATGGTTAGGCGGCATACTGTACACTAACCAGGAAAGAAGCCGGAAGCTATATCTTTTTTTTTCAAGTGAATTTTCAGGCTCCTCGCAAAATTTTTGTAAAAATTAAGTATTACGATTTTTTCACTGTATATACATTGCTGGAAAAAATAATAGGAACGAGTATGTTTTTTAAGATTTCTTAGAATTCTTTTCCATTTATAAACATTGTTAAAAAATTATATATTGGCATGGATTCCACAAGCTTGGCGCAAGTTTCAGAAAACATTGAAAACCATGACTGTTAAATTTTTTCCCACAAATCGTCCTTATTTTTAGCTTTATATTCTCCCAATTAATTTTTTAAGACTCCCCACCACTGAGAGGGCAATCATTATATAATAGAGACATTGTGTGCTTGGAACCAGGATTTTACCAATTTGGATGAGTATTTTGGATCGTTGCCCTGCTTATAGTGTAGTTTTAGTGGCATTTCTTCATCTGCGTAAGAGAGCATCACCGTACTCAGTATGTGGACGTAGTCCATATCACACACTTTGTCTAAAAATCCAAAAAATGGGTCCAACGCCAACCAATAACCCCATACCATAATGGACCAATCACCATGCTTAACCGAGTTTTTTTTTGTGTGCTTAGGATCGAATTCGATACTCTTGGGTCGTCTTACATATTTTTTACCATCAGAGCCGAATAAATAATAAACATAAAAGAAACGCGTAAAAATAAATACCAAAGAAAAGATACTGTTAGATAACGTTTACTTTACCATTAAAAAGAGTCACTGGAAAGAGAATGCTTTCGATGTTAAAAGTTTTTTGTGTTTGTTCCTATTAATTTTTCCAACACTATATGAGAACATAGTTTTTATAATCAATTCAATAATTATTATTATTATTATTAGTAATAGAGGAGCCCAACCAGGCAGGCACTGCGACCTAAAAGATCTTTTGTGCCATTCCCCATTTTATGACAAAAGACGTTCGGCTGACCTAATAAAAGTCAAGACATCTTTCGTTGAAGAAGATTTCATGTGATCAGCCGTCAAAAACGAATAATCAAAGATTCTTCCTCTGAGCCGAGCCAAGGCCGGACACTCACACAGAATGTGAACTGTCGTCTCGTCATCTTCCATACATAGACGACATTCTGTCTCATTGGACAGACCTATTTTGCTTAGGTGATATCTGAGCCCATGGTGTCCAGACATGTAGCCCACCAATAGCCTAAGGTCAGGTTTGGAATAAGAAATGGGCTGATTTTGGGCAAGCGGAATGATAAGAGCTTTTGCCTGTCTTAAACCCGGGATGGAGTTCCAATACTCTAGCCATTTTGCCTTAGACCACTCCTCAACGATAGATTTCGTGGAGGCCCAGCCGATTCCGCAAAACGGATCGGGGCCGAAGTGCTTGGTAGATGAACCTTGCCTAGCCAGTTCATCGGCGGCTTCATTACCAGCAATGTCACGGTGGCCGGGTACCCAACAAAGCGTAACTTTGTTACGGGTAGATAAGCGCTGGAGACTATCAAAACACTCTTTCACCAGTTTAGATGAAAAACTCCATGAAGAGAGTGCTAAGAGAGCCGCCTGGCTATCTGAGAAAATTACAATATTTGCGCCTTTAAGACCTTTATACAGGTTTATATTAGCGCAGGTCTCAATTGCGTATATTTCGGCTTGAAAGACACTGGGCCAAATACCCAGAGGGATTGATATTCTAGTATTGGGTCCAGCAACTCCGGCACCAGAACCACAGTCCATTTTCGAGCCGTCTGTATACCAATTGAGAGCAAAGGGACCGAAATCGGGACATTGGCCATCCCATTCGGACCTGGAAGGAAGAATGATGTTGAATTTCCTACCGAAACATAGATCCCTAACCATATAGTCCGATACAGTACATATGGGAGTGTTAGGGATTTCGTGAAGAATGCTCAGGTGACCATAGTTGCCTTCAAGTAAGCTTGACGATATACGCAGCCGCAAAGCAGTATTTGCAGCTGTTTTCTTGATGAAAATGTGTAATGGCACCAGGCCAATCAGCGCTTCAATGGCAGGAGTTGGACAGGTGCGCATAGCTCCAGTTATGGAGACGCAAGCAAGCCTTTGGAGCTTGTTAAGTTTGGTGATGGCCGAGCCCTGCATGACTTTGGGCCACCACACTAGAGCCGCATAGGCTATGACAGGTCTAACTATCATGGTGTAGAGCCAAAAGATCATCTTAGGAGTAAGACCCCATGTTTTACCAAAGAGTCTTTTGCAGGCCCAGAAAGCCCTAGTGGCTTTTAAGAGGACAGTGTGTAAGTGAGTGTTCCAGTTTAGTCGTTTGTCAAGCGTGATGCCTAAATATTTGACCTCATCAGAGTACACAATAACAGTGTCTTGTATGGAAATGGGACCGAGGTCCAGTTTGTATCTCTTAGTAAAGGGAACAAGAACTGCTTTGTTGGGATTGATTGATAGGCCTTCTACGGCGCACCAATTTGAAACCAATAGGAGAGCTGATTTCATCACCTCCGTGATGGTTGAATCATACTTTCCAGAGACGATGATTACCAAATCATCCGCATAACCGATGGCCTCAAAACCAGACTCATCTAGTTTAGTCAAAAGGTCATCAATTACTAAGGACCACAACAGAGGTGATAGAACACCGCCTTGTGGGCAGCCTTTTACAGCCTTAGTGCACACAGTGGCTTTGCCTAGCGTGGATGAGATTTCACGCTTCCTCAGCATGGCATCCACCCAGGCAATGGATTGGGAATCAATACCCTTACATTCCAAAGCTTTGGAAATAGAACCGAATCCAGTATTGTCGAAGGCACCCTCAATGTCAAGGAAAGCACAGAGCGCAATCTCTTTGGATCGAAAGGTTTTTTCAATTTTACTGACAAGGCAATGTAATGCGACTTCGGTCGATTTACCCTTAATGTAAGCAAACTGCGTTCGATGAAGAGGTATCGAGCTTGCAAGTTTGCTTCTAAAGTGTAAATCAAGCAGTTTTTCCATGGTTTTAAGCAGGAAAGACGTGAGGCTTATAGGCCTGTAAGATTTAGGGAGTTCCAGAGGCCTATTGCCTTGTTTGGGAATGAAGACGACAACCACCTTCCTCCAAGAACTTGGAATGTATCCCCAATTGAAACTTGTCCTAAACAGTTTAACTAGGTGGTCAAGGATGGTTTCCAGACAGTTCTGCAACATTGCTGGAAAGATCCTGTCACCCCCTGGGGATTTATAAGGTTTAAAAGAGGCCACTGCCCATTTAACCTTATTCCGGTCAAAAATGACCCCTGAAAGGCTCTTCGTCCTATTGGAGAAGCAGATCCTATGATCATGTACTTCAGGAGAGGACGGAGTAACTTCCGTAGAAGACCCCGGAAAATGAACATGAAGTAAAGTTTCCAGAGTCTCGCGGTGATTGGCAGTAAAAGTGCCATCATGCTTTTTGAGGAGACCAACCCCATTAGAAGAGTCTTTGGCGAAAACCCTTTGAAGACGTGCTGCCTCAGGCAGCGAGGAGATACTCTCACAGTGTCTTCTCCAGCAATCGCGTTTTGACTTCCTAATTTCTATATTGTACTCCGTCAGTGCAACCCTATATTCATTCCACTGCTTTGTACGTTTTGATTTATTGAATAACTTCCTGACATGCTTGCGCATATCTGACAGCTGATTGTTCCACCAGGGTACCTTGCGCACCATTTTAGTTGTAGGAACGAAATTACTGTCTTGATAGGAAGAAATTAGCACATTATTGAGCTGAGTTGCTACCTCTTCCAGTTCATCGACTGAGCTGATGGAGGTAGCAATGGAATCTATCTTTGTGCCCACAATGGCTTGGAACAGACTCCAATTAGTTCTTCTAGGATTAATTACATTAGCAAGGAGCTCAGTACGTCCTGGAATGTCAAAAACTATGTGTTGATGATCAGACAGGGACGCTTCATCTGAGACTCTCCAATTCACAATAGAATCGGACAATATCCTGCTGGCTAGGGTGAGGTCCAGCACCTCTTCCCTGGCTGCAGTAATGAAAGTAGGCTTACATCCCCTATTTACAATATCTACACTATTAGATACTAAGTAATTTAGAAGACACTCACCTCGTTCGTTGATGTTGCTACTACCCCAGATGGTATGATGGGCATTAGCATCACAGCCAACAACATATTGACGATTGGACTGCCGACAGTCACTAATTAAATCCTGGACCTCGATTGGTGGGATTTGTTGCAAGTCCCCAGCAAAGTATGCAGACGCCAGCACGACCTCCTGTACTCCGTTCGCAGTGGGGACCTCCACCAGTATGGCTACGAGATCTCTGGAAATAAAATTAGTAAGAGGGAGATAATTAAAACTTTTTTCAATTAGTATGGCCGCTCTTGGCACAACATCTCCACGAAAGTAAAGCAACTTACTATGATTCGTATTGAGTCCGCGGACCTGACCACAGCTTACCCAGGGCTCCTGTATTAGCGCAAGGGTGAATTTGTTTTCAGCGAAAAGCCTGCATACTGTGGCCGATGCCCCTATGGCATGGTGCAGGTTCGCCTGGAGTACCTTGATGGCACTCATCGTCTCTGCTGTTCTAGAGACCGTTGGACGAGCTTCCCAGCCAAAGCTCGTCGAGGTCCTCTGCCTCTAGCACCTCTTCCTCCTCTGCCATGGGCTGCAGCCCTGCCAAGGGAGTTGGGTGGCATTCCTCCCCGAGCGGAAGAATGCGAATTGTGGGGCAGAACCGCCAGCGGAGTTCCACCTGGCAGTACTGCTGAAGTCGCAGAAGACAGTGTTTGCTGAGAGGCCCCACTACTAGTCGACCCTGCAGCACGACTGGTAGAAGGTCCTGCAGCAGCCATTGCCTCTACGTTCCCTTCTGTGACTGTTGTGTCATAAGACACAGTAACTGCCTCTACGTGTGGCAATGAGAGCCGCGCTGCCCTTCCACTGGTAGGCTCAACAGCCCGACCAGCAGAAGACCCCACGGTGCTCATAGCCCTCACTGAAACGGAGGCAGCGGGTTTGTTTTTCGACCTGGAAGCGGTCTCTGAAGCAGATGACTGATGCTGCGAGGGCCCTCTGGTTGTCAGCCCGGCGGCACGACTAGTAGAGGGCCTCTCAACATCACTCTCCGCCACAAAACCGCTACCTGGCGCACCCGACGCCCCGACGATACTGGCCCAAGTAACAGGACCGGTCGCAATATCACCAGTGGACCTCAGCCGCCGAAGAGTCCTTACATTAGTCTGCCCAGCGGCGCGACTTGTGGAAGGCTCTACAGCGTCTAGAGGCACTGTTGACATGTTGTCGGTCCTGCTACCGACCAAATCGGCAGAAGCCGGGAGCATGTCCAACAACATCGCTTTTTCCCCGCTGTCTACCGTACTGGTAGAGGTAGTGTTAGAGGGGACCTGCTCCTCAGATACAGGTCCAGCGTTTTTGGTAGCAGCGGCCACAGGTTTGAGCATCAATTTGATGAACCCAAATCTGTAGCAGACCCTGCCCTTGAGCTCCAGCAATTTAGTCATTGACGCATCATCAATAACCATAATTAGATGGAGAAGCGGACCTTGCGTGCGTCGCTCAACAACCTTCCACTGCTCAGTTGAGAAGGGGTTAAGTGCACCAAGTGTGCTCACTACCTTCTCACTTGTCAGCGACAGGCTGTGAGGAAAGTAACCCCGGATCAAATGAGTCCTGGGAAAGTTACCCTCCTCCACAAGGTCTATGTCAAGGGCCGAATGGTCTTTGATTTTTTTGAAGTGCCTACGCACCCAGTCAGCCGAGGGCTGGTCGACGCACGTGAGAACTAACCACCCCGTTCTGGGCAGACAGTTCTCATATTGTGGCTTGAGCACGTCTTTGCCAGCTAGCTCGATTGACACGTCAATAATCGCCTCCTGCACAAGAGCCACTTGCTCAGCTGTAAGAGGACGATTATTCATGTCGCTCGAAACAAAGCCCAGTCTAACGCTACTCACCACTTGGCTGTAAGTGGCTTTCGCTGGTTCCGTGTGGAAGTTCTTGGGCTTTTTGGAGTCGGGGAGACTCTGTGATTGCTCCAACGAGCGCACACGCTTGATTTTTTTCGGCTTAGCCGGAAGGGAGAGAAGGGGATTCTTGGCTATTTCCAGAGACCTATCTCTGGAGAGACCACAGTCCATAGCCCAACGGAACCTCCTTTTCTCTGCAGAAGTAAGTTTGACAAAACCAGACTCCGCGTTTAGCGTCATCTGGTTAACTTCTGCGCCAATAGCTGTGAGCCCAGATTGCTCCGAGCACACACTAAAATTGTCCGGCACTACCGTGCCACAGAGGGAGTCGATATCCGAGGAGTCTTCCTCGGATACGACCCCCTCCCTGGCGCCGATAAGTGTGGACGAAAGCACACCAGGGATAGGTGTTGGTGGCCTATCCGAGACCCCAGTAGCCGGACCAACATCACTGCTAGTGGGGTTGGGAGCCAGAGGCCCAGAAGCCAAAGCGCCCGAAGGCATGTCTACCAAGCCGGTAGACATGGAAATTGGGACAGCTGTATGCCCGTCAGCACTACAGACTGTCGATGCACTAGGTGCATCCTCCACATCCTTGTTTTTTTCCTTTCGGTTATTTAACATGTTTTATTCCCACGAGTGGGCGGGAAAGGAAAATCACCCATGACATAGCCCGCTGTATCATGGGAGGGCTGATTGAAACTGGAGGTCGCCTGGTATCCAGAGTTCGCAAATTAACGACTAAGCGCCCTCTTAGCCACGCATCCCTCGGCATATGCTGTTCCACCTTGGATTAGGGGTTTTGATTTAAGAGAGTGAACCATCTCTCCGCCCAACTATGTTAGCCGGTGCATGATAGAGACATGACCATATCATACACCGTTACCAGCCGCCACCACGAGGAGGTCATAGTCGCACTACCATCAGTCCAAACAGTTACGGCACGTACACCAAGGTGTTACATGTTGATCCCCCTGAATTGGCTAACGGCTGACGGCCACTTGAATAAGCTTTGAAACTGCGGCCGCCCCGTCCTTAATGGTTCAAACGGAAATTACTGTACTATACTTCAATATAAAATTCTGTAGATTCAACTCTGATTCCTCTCTCAGTGAATCATCTAATCACCCTACTAGCTGCGTTATTTTACAGTAAAATGGAAACAAATCAATTCCTTCATTATTGTTTTTGGAGCTAAACAACGAAATTTGCTTCACTCTTTTTGCAAACATGTAAAAATCAGATTAACAAAAACTTTAATCAATTTGAATTGGTTTATTGTTTATTTTGCCATTATTTATGCTGTTGCACTAATGCGCTGCTGCTGCAACTGCTACATACATATGCGAGTACAAAATGTTACTACTACCATCATCATCAGTATTACATATACATACAACATACATGTATATATCCTTGTTGTTTCCTACAATTTTCAAAACAAAATATACGAAAGCAAAATGTGTGTATGTGTAGTAGTGTATACGATGCAATCCATTTAAGTCATCGATTCGTTTATTTTACAAAATTGCTGCAGTCACATTTTATCCAATTCCAAACTGAAATAAAAACAACAAGAACAACAACAATGGCAACAACTATAGCGCAACAACCAGCAACAGCAGCTATAACAGGGAAAACAATGAAAAGAACAAGCAGAAAAGTTTACTTTTATTATGCTCTACATCGCCTTTAGATACAACACGCTGATAACAAATTCCGCTACTACACACAAAGTAAAACATAAGTTTTGAAACTGCAAAACAAAAAAAAAAACAAACAAAAAAATGAAAAACAAAACGGCGAAAAATACAGGAAATTGTAGCAAATTGAAAAAAGTCAGTTATACATCAGAATTTGTGTGTGTGTTGTTAGTTTAAAATTTGTATATATATATGTGTGTGTGTTAGTGTAAGCCACCTTCCATGTTTGCAAGCATGTGGAAAAAAGAGCTCAAATTAACACAAGGGGAAGAGAAATTCAATCCCTAGTATTGACTGAGTAACTACTAACAATTCGTAGTAAGTACTCGCGTACTGTACCGGGGAAAAAGCGTAGTAGAAATCAATGAAAATAACTGAAATAAATATAAATAACTTTTGGTGCTTTTCTTCAACGTTAAAATATATCGAAAATACCTTTTTCTCCTTTTTACCCCCCTTTTTTTACTCAACTTTTGTTATTGAGCAGAAAAATAAACAATATTATACACAATTCACAGCAGCAACAACAATTTTGAAAAAGTATTTTTTTTTTTAAATACACAAGGTCGAAGTTTTAATACCGTACCGTATCGTTTTGTATTACTGTGGAATTATTTTCATGTCACGAATACTTGGTTGAACAGACAGATAGACAGAAAGAATGATGAACATATTTGATTGCTAGCTAAGAAATATAAGTACATTGGTATTTCGGTTAGAATAGGTGAATGAATGCATTCGTAAATATGATGAAATACGTTTGTGAATATATTTATTGATAATAGAAATGAATGCAAACATCAATATTATGAACAAAAAATTCTGTTTTTCTTCTCTTTACTTTACATCGACTTTTTATTACTTGTACCGTTGATTTCTTTTTCTGAAGTCCAAATCTTCCTTCTCGGGGTTGTAGCTCCAGTCGCAATTCATTTCTTGCGTATCATATAGTATTTGCAGTTTTACCATATCCTTCAGTATTAACAACCTATTACTTAATAGTGTAGCGTAAAATAAGAAAACAAAATAAAAGAAATGTTGTACCATTGGCTGTCACGAAACTGAAGGAAACGAATATCGGCTTAAAGGCTTGTTGCTGCTGCTGTCCATTTATTGTTCTACTCTGTGGGAGTCTCAAACAGCGAACGAACGAAAAAAAATAAATGAATCTTAAAAATAAACAGAACAGTGAAAAATTCGAATAAGAGAAAATAAAAAGTATAAAGTATCAATATTTTTTTTTAATTTCAAATGAAATTCGTGAAAAATTCGTAAATGAAAAATACTGACAAATTTATTTACGAACGGGGGAAAATACGTAATTTAAAAATTTGATTATTTACAAATTTTGCTCGCATCACGTGCATTGTGTGAATGGCCTGAAGAAATTTATACAGATTCGTGATCAAGTGCCAAAAACACTTGAGAAAAACTGGACTTAAATACTGTTTTGCTGTTATACAGTGTAATAAGTTTTATTGGCTGGCCAAAAAGTTTGAGAAAGGGCATAGCCGGGTTTCCATGTCAGAAATGCCCCTAAACCGAATCATGTGTTGCATAGATCCTTTTGATGCACTTAATTTGAGAATGATTTGGTTAAATTTTCAGACCAATATCCGCAATTTTTAATGAGTAATGGTGGATTTTGTAAATTTCGTTTTCGCGTTTTTCAGCTTAACTAATCATAGGAAAAATCTAAAAAAATTCACAGTGATTTTTTGGTTTTGAAAACATATTTGGAATTTTTTTGCGAATTTTCTTTCGCGATGAAAAAAATCGCGAAACTTTTTACATACGATTTTTTCATACTGTAAATAGGTTTACTAGTCTGATTTTTCTTATGTAAATAAGTCTCTTCCGAATACTGATACTCCAATTTTTTCAGATTTTTACAAGGTGTGGACGGGGGTCAAAAAAATTAAAAACCGAAATTGGCATTTCATATGAAATGCCATAAGGCCATGAAAAAAAATTAAATAAAGCTTTTAACTATCAACTATTTGCTATTTTCGCAGAATTTTTTTTTTTTTTGCAAATTTTTTTTTTATGAAATCTCAATAAATTTTGTTTTACCACACTAGTTGAGCTATGGTATATCACATTCATTACGCAGTGGAACCAATTTTCCACTTTTGCCTTATGTGTGAGATTTTCCAACGGTTTTATAGTAATTTAGTTTCGCTAATTACGACTGCGTAACGTCTAATTTTTCGCATTAGAACCAAGCCACTCACTCTACGTAAGTAAATAATGGAATTGTTTGGAGTATGAGTATTCAGAAGAGACTTATTTATATAAGAAAAATCAGAGTAGTAAACTTATTTTTAGGATGAAAAAATCGCATGTAAAAAGTTTCGTTATTTTTTTCATCGCGAATTTCGCGTTAGAAAATTCGCGAAAAAATTCCAAATGGGTCTCCAAAACCAGAAAATCACTGTGAATTTTTTCAGATTTTTCCTATGACTAGTTAGGCTGAAAAACGAAATTTACAAAATCCGCCATTACTCATTAAAAATTGCAGATAATGGTCTGAAAATTTAGCCAAATCATTCTTAAATCAAGTGCTTCAAAAGGGTCCAGGCGAAACTAGATTCGGTTTGGGGGGATTTCTGACATGGAAACCCGGCTATGTCCTTTGTCTATAATTTTTTGCATTTATGTTTACAATAGAGTGATGCTATACTGTCCTGTCAAATTTATTTATTTACTTGTAAGAAAAATGTGTTTTTTTCTGATATAAGATTGAGTGTTGTTGAAAATCCTTTTATGGTATATAAAAATATGAATATAAATAATTGTTTTTAAAAGCGAAATTAATTTTTTTACTTTTAAATTTTCTCCTATTTTTATTTGACTCAAATTTCTTTCTTATTCTCTTTTCAGATTCCAGTACTTGGGGCTAATACATTGCTGCAAAAGTGCGCCAACAAACCCTTTACCAGTTCATCGGCATTCTTGGTAAAAGTCATATCAAATATTGGTCTCATAATTACGGGTATCGTTTTATTGGGATTAACGATTTGGGGTAAGACACATTCAAAATAAAAAACTAAATTTATATGCGAGAAACGGTTCTCAACATTACTTTTAAGTTCAGAAGCAACTTGCATGTTCCTTCAGATTAATAGTAGGAATAAATTGAATTTAAATTGATTCATTAATTAGTTACTAGTTAAATTTTCGTGGCAAATATATATGAAGCTCAACATTCTTGCATTTGTGTCTTTAACATTTATGCCGCCAACAATTTTAACATTAATTTCCAAAAAAAAAAAAAAAAATTGCTTTCTTATCACTTCTGTTAAACAAAAATATGTAAAGTGTATGTATAATATTTTGGTTTAATCATTTATAATAGATTTTTGTTTATGTTTTGCGTAACAAACTTTCTACTATACACTTTTGGTATTATTTTCAATAGGTCCCTACCTATCGAGTTACCTAACTTTTTTTTTGGTATACCATTTTGAAAATGCTACAAAATTACAAAATTGTTCTCTACCTACTGCTGTTTACTTACCGCAAAACCTATGTCAACTTTCGGTTCGTTTATTTTCCACTGTTTTGGCATTTCATTTTAAAAACTTGTAGATAGGTAGCTTCAGCTACCACCTACAGCTTTGAGAGCTTATCTCTCGCTCCAAAAAAAAAAAAAAAAAAAAACTCGTGAATATCCAACTCCGATACATTTCATTACACTTGCTATACTTGTTGGTGGTAATGTCGGTGACGATGTAAATTTCATTTAGAAAACAATTTTCACTTATTATCACGCCCACGCACACCCATCCACACAGACACATGATGAGCGTATACTGCTGTTGCTTATGGTTGGTAAGAGTGCTGGTGTAACCAATTAACTATGCTGCTTTCGCGCTGGTGGCGCTTTTTCTTTTTTTGTCTTTCTATTTTATATGTTTAAAAGTACAACATGTGCTTCCTTTAGAATACATAGGAGTAACAGTCGGCCTGCCTGCCTGTCGAGTTACCGCTGCTATTGCTCTTCTACTGCTGCTGTCCGTGTTCAACCAACAAAGTTCTGTATCCACCTTTTGCTATACTGCCACTTTCAAAACTGATAACAACTTTGTAGTTGCGTTCAACCGACAGGAGCAGCCACCACTTTCCGTCTCCTTTCTCATTTTTCTTTTCTTCCTCCTCCTTCATCTAAACCAACAAGCAACCGAACACTTACCATCAAAAGTAATACACATTTCCGTTTTTCGTTTAACAACATGGTGCTGTAGTATATGCATACAGAAGCAGCCAATACTAGAAACTTTCTATGCTCTAAAACATCGTCATGCCCACAATTTTCTAGCTTCTTTTTTTTTTTTTTTGCTTTTGCTACAGCACGTTGATTTCTTCTCTCCCATCTTTCTTTTCCATCTTAATTTTTTTCTTTCTTTATTCTTTGGTTTTGTTTTTATGTTATTTTCTTCTTAAAATACTTTACGTAAAAGGCAACTTGATTAATTGTATTTTCCATTCTTCATACAAAAATTTTACATTTTTTTTTATTCTTTTACATATTTTTTTTATTTTTTTCAGTGTATGTTTCATGCAATCCACAGCATAGTAAAACGGAGATCAACCCAGACGGTAAGTTTAATTAACAATATTCATGCAGAAAGATTCTTGCACCCAATGCAGTCATATTTGCTTATGTGTGTATGGTTAGTTCTGAATTTGAGTACCCACTTTCACCCTCCCACATCCTTCGTCATTTACATACACTAAACCTCCAGTTGCATATGTGTGGGTATATATTGAAGTTGCTTTCGTATACTACCGTGCTTAGCGTAAACTACTTTTGTAGCATTTGGAAGGTATTGAGATATTTTCCAAATATATAAAAGTATTGAAAACTGTTTTAATTGTTTACCCAACAACTTGTAAATTTAGTCATACAGTTTACATAGTAGATGAGTAATTTACGCCAAGTAAAGTTGATTCATTTTGTAGAGATGGATCTTTGAACAAGCTTTTTAATTGTCGACCATTAAAATATACGTTTACCAAACTTTCTGTGAAAATTTATCCAGTTATTAAATATACCCCTAATATAGAATTTAAAGAACTTACAGATAAGTAGTTTATACTAAGTACAGCAGTGTATGTACTATATATGTAGCAGGCAGGAAAAATGTAAGCAACAAAGTCTACTGATTTTTGTTGGATATTTGAATACTTGTAGAAACACCAGCAATATTACCTGAGTTGCTCACAGGCATTTTTGCAAGTCACTGAGTGCTTAGATATTTGCAAAATTTATGATTAAAGTTCATTGTTGTGTGGTGTGTAGTTTCGATAGTGTGGAAACTAATTTTCAAGTAACTTTTAAACATAAAAAGACTTTGATACTGCACAAATTTTGTTCACAATTTTTTTGTTGGAGATATGTTGCTTATACACATGAGTAAACGATTCATAAGTATATCGTAAATGGATACAAATAAATGCTATTTTGGGTAATACTACCAAATACTCTCGATCTTCATGTAGCACAAAATCTTATCTTTAAAAGTTCTTAAATAAATGTATACCACCACCTACAAATTATATAGTATATATAGTTATACACTCTTGTAAACTTCTTTCTACCTAATCTTATGAGTAAACTTTTGCTAAACTCTTAGACTTTCATACAACAACCTAAAGCTATTCAGTCCTTTCTCCTTTACTAGCTATGTACTGCATACCACACTGTTGCTTACTTGCGCGTTTCTTCTAGTTTAGCTCCTCGTAAATAATCTTTCACAACTAAAGTGTCATTTTATCTCAGTGATTAATTTCAATTCCGCAAAGGAGGTCGATACTGTTTGCAAACAAGGTGAAAAGTTTAAATTAAGGTGCGCTAATGAATTTACTACATACAATTTCACAAGAAGCAGTTTTGAAAAGTTTATGTTGTGTGCGACAAAATACATACCTATTACACATACACACACATGCGCACATGCAAAATTGTTGATTATTACAAAAAAAAAAAAAAATAAGTGTAAAAGAAAAGAGTAGACAAAAAAAAAAGCGAAAGGTTTATTGAAGCTTTATCACACTCTACATTGAACCCATGATTTTAATCTTAGAATATTCTTATTTTTAATAATTATATTTGAAATTAACTCTCAATACATTTCTTTGCTTCAGTTTTGTTTTTGTATTAATATAACAGCATAAAAAAATGCATGCAAAGTTCAGCCTAGGTCTTCAATGGACTGTTGTGCTATTATATCGTTACCTTAGTAATGAACTGATGTATATACAAAACTATAGTTTTGAGATAATAGCATTTAAAAAATCAATTTCTTAACCATTATAGGTAAAACATTTTTGTTTTTACTTAACCCAGATTTGATTTTGCGTGGATATAAGGTATACTCATTTAATTAAAATCAAATATTTTTGAAGTGTACTGAACGGAAAAATTATAAATTTTATAAATCATTTCATTACTGAGTTTGGTTTTGCTAAGAAATGTAAAAATTCTAAAGTAAGATGAAAAGCTAACCCATCGATCCAATTTGTTTTTTCGTGAGGGATCTCAAATATGTTTTCAAATGTTGTAGCGATAGAAAACTTCTTTCTTAAATTTTTTTGACAGTCGAAAGCAGGCAATATCGAAAACCAGATTATAAACTAGAGAAAAACCAAGCTGTAGCCTTGTAGTTAGTGTGTTGGACTGCTACCCAGAGGTGCCCGGGTTCATATCTCGGCACGCTCAAAAAAATCAAAAATAGAAAATAAAAATTTTTCTACATGGCACCACCTCTTGGCTGGCAATGGCAAACCTCCAAGAGTAAAAAAATGCCTATGAAAAGCTTTTCACTTTGCCGTTCGGATTCGGCATAAAACTGTAGGTCCCTTCCATTCGTGTATAAATATAACTCACACAACATGAATGGATGCTAAAAGCTTGACCTTGGCCCTCCATGAGCTGTTGTGCCATAATAGTAGTAGTAGTAGTAGAAAAACCAAACCCAATCCACAAATCATTAAAAACCAACCAAAACTCAAACCAAACCATGGACCGAGTTCCGGCTGAATGCAGATCAAAATATCAATAAAAATACCGTCAACAAACAACAAAACTAAGACCAAATTCAGACTAAAGAAATCAAGCAGGCGAGAGGAAGTAATGGAAAAATCGCAGGAAGCACTGATGGACATACCGAAAACCGAATATAAAAAATGTTTCGAGGTTTGGATCAAGCGCTGGCATAATTGTGTTGCAGTCGATGGGGATTACGTTGAAGGGGACAATTTATATTTAGATGAATAAACTTGTATTTTTAATTTTCTGACTAAATTCCGGGAACTTTTTGATCAAGGTGGTATGTAAGAGATAATATTTCAAATAAAAAGTAACTAAATTTTCTTTCCGATAAACCTATGTGTTCAGGCACACGGCAACCACAAAGCCGAACTTTTATGAAAACGTTTACTTTGCGTAGAAAAGGTCATATCTTTTATTACTAATTTAATTGCTATATTTCACTTTTTATGTGATTTTTACCGTTATTTGGAAAACAGTATTTTCTCACATAAAAACATAGTGATTTCGATTTAAAAAAAATATATATCAAAATATATTTCCAATTTTAACATATAATAACACCACAAGTATGCTTTCACTAATTCAAGAAAGATCGGAGAGCTGCGATTTTTAAAGTTTTTTACATTTTTCCGTAAAACCAATAATAAAAATTAAACCAATAATATGCCAATAACAATCCACAAGGTCTTTGTTCATGGCACCAACATAGTCGAGCACTTCAGTTAGCCAATTGGAGCCTTATCTAAGGAAGCCTTAGAATTGTGCCACAAAGATATAAGAAATGTTGATTAAATTTTACAAGGAAAACTTCCCCTGAAGCATCAAATCGTGATCTGATGGTTTCTCTTCTCATGTTATCAGAGCAAATCACCAAGATAAAAAATACAAGATTACCTTTTAGATGAAATGTTGTCTGGAGAGCAGCATCAAGTATTGAATATCGAATAATAATGATGATAGCGACTAAGCAAAAAAATGTCTTGCACTTTCTTAATAACACTGTGCCACAAAAATGAGTTTTTTGTATCGGACTGGTGATTTGGCATGTAGTCTAGAGTAATTTGGAGCCGCTGAGCTCGAATCTGAAGACTATTTTGCTCCATCACGTTATGTTTTTGATATAAGGGGTACTTGAAATCATGAAAATGGCATTGTTAAGACTGTACCAGGACATTATTAATTTATCGTTTTTGGTTTCTATAGAAAAGTTGTTTAGAAGAAACACATTTTTGTGAACACAAGAATCCTCCATCTAAGTTCCATACTTCGAATTTTGAGAGTTTTTTAAGTGGCATGTGGCAGCTTTATTATATTGAAGGATAGGAAAACTGAATTATACATTAAAATGTTCAGTTTCATTCTTATGGAGCTTCTATTTCTGACATTTTAGCAATTTTCTTAAGTAGGCGTGGCAGCACACCCATTTTTTCTTCATTTAACAAAGAAGTTCTTATAGATTTACACACCAAATTACGTCATTATGCAACAGATACTTAAAAAGTTTAAGTGTTTGATTTATATGGGAGATGGGCGTGGCAGTAGTCCAATTGGTACCATTTTTGGCATACGACTTTGCTTTAATTATACTATATCGACTATTAAATATTAATATTAAACGTATATTGTTTTTGGCCGCGGTTTATATGGGATCGTTACACTGTGTGGCGTTGTACAATAACAGTAGAGTACTTTTTTCCATTTTAAGATTCAAATCGTACTGAATCGTTGGCAACAGTAAAATGTTGAAAGTAAAGGTGCGCTCTCTCAGTGTTTTATTTTTCTTTTCTTTTCTTTTCAACACAACACTTGGAATAGAATATTTTTTTGTTGTGAATGTAAATGTGCTCGCTCATTTGAGGACCATACTAACGAAGTGGTTTCTTCTTCGCTTCTACACTATACGAAAGGGGGGACCGTTTGTGTTTTATTTTTCTTTTCTTTTTTTGTTTTTTTTTTTTAGATTTAGATGCTTAATTGCACATTGCCCCCAACCTCATTTTTATCCCAAGAATGTGGTCGAATTCCGATCACTGAGGTACAAAAAAGCTACAAAAGATAAAAATCTATGGATAAGTGCAAAAGTTACATGTAATTGAGTAAAAGTAACTAAGTTTTTAATATTTAAAAAAAACTCAAAATTTTTCCACATTTTACTTAATTGTACCAAAATGTATAAATTTGAATATCTTTAATTTCATGTACTGTTTGATCAAATCAAGTTATTAGTTTGCAAGAAATTTGTGGTTATGCGAACAAACTTTTTTTTGCTCCGATAAAGAAAATTCAACTGTAAATATCTCGTGATATTTCCATAGAATTAAAAATAGTAAAGCGGATAGTAGAGCTCATTGCCTAGAAAAAAATAGTTATTTGTGATTAACCGTAGAGAAATGTTAAAAACTTAAAAGGTCACCTGTTGTCATTACTGTTGTTGCATGTAACGCAGAAATGGTATCACGTCATCGTTGTTGTTTGCAATAAAGTATTGGTTCTTTAGTATTACACCACTAATTTGTGTGATAGATTGCAGAGTCGGTTTTCTGTTGTGTGACACCATAACGCTCTGTTGTTGGCGAAATTTGGGGCCGCAAATTTCATCTCCTTACTTATACAATAAAAATTTAAATTTTTTATTTCGAATTTTAAGTAATTTTTGCGAATCAAATATGTGAAAATTTATTCATTTTTTAATTAATTCACATAATTAATTAATTTAATTAATTCTTTTCAAATCGCAAAAACACAGAAATTTTAAATCTCAATCGTTTTGAATCACCAGAAAGGAAGCTGGGAAGCTGAGTTCTAATCATTTATCTTAAAACTAAAATTTAAAAAACCAAGCGACAGAAATTGATAATAGGAAAACAAGTTAAATTGATTAAAATACCTATAAGAGTCATGAAATCAAGCCTTCATTCCTTTGAAGTTGCTTTCCAGACAAAGCAATTTTAAGAAAAAGAAGAGTGAATTTGCTTTTACTATTTGCTGAATTTTCGGTTTATCAATGCATTAATTGTTGGTATACAACTTTAATTTAAATTTATGGCAATCACCAACAATACAATTTATCTTAAAAACTTAATATACTTAATAAAAGTACAATTTTCAAGAACCTAAGTACCCACACATAATGACTTTGGTATACCCAAAAGTACCATAACACCTTTGCCACCAGCTAAGCAATCATCATATTCACACACACACACATATACATATACCATGTGCTGCTGGTTAACTGTTGGTGGTTTTAGTAAATTACGGAACGACAGTCGCTCATTTGACTTTAAAGGAGAGCGCGAGCACAACAACGGGTACGGCATGCCAAAATAGCGACAATTCGAATATGGCTGCAATTTATGTTTTTCATACTACCTAGCAGAGTCAGTTTTGTTGGGTAATCGATTCATTCTCAACAACATCTTGGCAGCACTTCATCATCGTCATCATCATCAACAGAGGCGAGTGAGCAAAACACAAGTACCTCTCTAGGACTATACACTTTGTGTGTGTGTGTGAAAAGCAACCACACAATTCAGTTCAGTTTCTGTGTGTGTATACGAGCGAATTCTTTTCGCTTCGCTGTTTGTCTATTAGCTTCATGATGGCAATTGTTTTCGACACATCGTGTGCAACCAATGTGGGTTTTCGTCTTTTTGATAGATGATGTGAAAATACTAGCATTCGAAATAGTAGATATGTAGGTAGAGTAGTAGAAGTACTAAAACCTCAAAGATGGAGGTAGAGGGACTTGGCATTACTCCAGAAAATTCAATTCAGTTAAAAATGTGTGCTTTTCTATTTTTTTTTTAGAAAATTCATTCAACAAAATGAAGCATATACTAATTGAACTGACGACAACGGACTGAAAATTGTGAAATGTTAGTACCACGAAAAAGGAAGAATATTCTAGCGTACTACAACGAGGACGAGCATTTAATTGCTAATATATTTGCGGAGTTTTCTCTTCGTTTGTACTAAAAACCCACCAAATGTGATAAATGAGCTACTTGACTTTGCACTAATGACTGTTTTGTTGTGTTAGTGTATGTGTATGCCACAGTATAAATATACGATGACGAGCGTGGTGGAAAATAACAAACAAAAATGGCGCATCTTTTGGGCTTTTACTGCTCTTATTCGTCCCATGTGAAATTTCTTTTATTCTAATTTTTACCCCTTCCTGACTGGCTTAGGAATTTAGGGGGTAAGAATTGACTCATCATTGTTTTTCTGTGTATACTAGATTTATAGAAAAGGGAAAGAAGATATCGCAAAGTTTGGAGTAAAATTTTTATTTCTTGTGTTTATAGTAATCGATATACATAGTAACATAGGCATAAGAATAAAAAAAGTGGCATAGATACAAAGGCGTGGTAGATAGAGTAGCCCTTTTGCCTACTTTCCGATTGTTATAGCGTTTTTTAAGAAGAAATTATAGCTACGGGAATAACAATTAGGCACAATGAAGTACTATAGCTCTCTCTGCACATAATATTGGTTTATTTAGGATAAATATTACCAGTTTCGTAGGCAATCAGCCTATCCTAAACGCTTTTGGACTAATTCACCATTCAACGCTTTAAGACATAAAGTTACACATATCGAAATTGAAGGAAACGAGGTAGATGAGCTGAACTAGGACCCAAATTGACCCCGGAAATGATGTCTCCTAAACTCATCTTCTAATATCCAAACCCTATAAGAAAGACGTCGTCAAACTCTGGTATTACAATTACCTTTCCCTCTGCTCTTACATTATCCAAAAAGAAATGGTATAGCATTGATTAACTTCGTTCAATATTGAAGTGAATTACAGTAGACCTTGTGAGTCACTGAAGAAGTATGGCTAGATTTTTAGTCTTTGGATAAAGTGATTAATTTTTTAACAGTGTATTTTGATTAATCGCCTCTAAATGAAATTATTAGCATCAGTGTTCTTCCAATATTGAAGTGATTCACGGTATGAGTCACTGAGGAAGTATGACTATATTTCTGTGCCTGGGCACAGAGATCTTATATTACGCACTGATTTCTTTTTTTAACAGTGCATTTTGATTAATCGCCTCTTTAACTGAAGTTATTACGCTTAAACTAGCGTCAGGAAATCAGATTGATTAATTTCTTTCAATATTAAAGTGACTCACAGTAGACCTTATGCGTCACTGAGAAAGTATGGTTAGATTTTTACTTCTATGTGGAGTGATCTAACTTTTCGAACGGATTCAACTGCGTATTCTAAATTATTATATATTTAAATAACTTTGTTTCCTATTTTACACTCGTAATTAAAATATAAATATTCACTTAGTGATTTCTTTCGATTCATACAAACTAAAAATTAAAACTATCTGTACTATTCATTTAATTAAGTGCAAGTACTTGAATGTTGTAAATAATTTTAATGTAGATAAATTGTGAAACTCTCTTAAACTTTAGCATACATCAGCAAGTGAGCGAAGGAAAAGAAAACAATTCTTCTTTTTCAACTAACTCTAAGTAAAATATTTTTCATGCTGTCCATGTAAGCGAAAACTTTTTCATTCATTTTTTGAGCTTATATTTAATTGCTTCAATTACAAAAAATTAACCTAATTATTTTTGTGACTATGTGTACTCCCCATTCGCCTTACTCAACGTCCAAGTTCTCATCAGCGCCGTCGTCATCGCGTTTAAACGCGTTCTTTCTGGGTCGTGCAACTCTTTATTCTACTCACTGCTACTCATTTACCACCCCTGGGTTTCCATTTTCTTTTTGATTTTTTGTATTTAAAAAAGAAAAAGAAGAAAATATTTGCTTTTCTCTTTTTAATGCCAACGCAAACGGAAAGGAAACCGGAAACGGGGGCTGAAAAATGTTTTTGCAATGTTTTTATAATTACTTAAATCTGTTTTTGCGCTTGCCCCTGCCACTCCGCACCAGCAACTCCAGTTTCGCAAATTTTTTCTTCAAACTGGAAGTTACTTTTATGGTATGTTAAAGTACGAGAATTTCTCGCATTTTTCACAATTTTCGCATTTTATTGACAAAACTCTTTTTTGTCTTTCGGTTTTTGTTTTCTGTTTTGCTTTCGAGGTAGAAGTTTTTTAAACATGTTTATGGCAATTAAAATTTGTAATTGGTCTTAAGCATATTTAGGCTATGTTTTTTTTTCTTCATGTTTTGGCAGCAAGGATTTTTAAGCATATTAATTTAGTGCTGCCGCTACTGCTGTTTCAGCTTGGCATTTGACGATGAGCGTTAAAAGTTCATGATGCTGTGTTGTTAAGGTTTTATAATTTATTATTAATAATACTTGAAGGAACTAATTTTTGTATTGTGTGTTCTGCAGGGAGAAAAGCGTAAGATTTTAAAAATTCTTAAAATAATTCGACTGCAAATTAGTATACCTACACACGTTTATTTATTGGATTGTGGTGGTCGAATTTTTATGAATTTAATATAAAGTATTTTCTTTTTTTTTCAGCCTTTTCAACATCAATGAAAAACAAATCAAACATTTCGCATGGCAGTTCTTCACCGCCTCCCAGTCCAATCTATCCAAATATTTCGCAGTATGGTAAGTACATAGTACAGTGGGTTGCTAAATTATTTAGCGGCAGTATAAAGAAAAATTATTTTTCATAACTAATTGAAAGAAAAAGAAATAAGTTATAGTCAACAATTTGTTTCTTATTATTTATTTTTTGAATTGTTTTAGTAAGAATAAACAAAAAAGCTATTTTACCTCCATGTAGTGCAAGAAATACATATGCATTAAACCTAGGGAAGAAGATGGCCCAACTTTGTCAAAAATTTATGGCAGATTTGTCAAAAATTGATAGCATTTGATAGATGTCTGAAACAACTATCAAATCTCTAATGGAAGGCTTACCAAAAAAGGTCCACGAGTTCATAAATAGTGGTTAGAACTATAAAAGTTATATTTTTCTGTAATTTGTAAAATATTATCAATTAAATAAAAAAAAAATCAAAACTCTAAGATCAACCGTTTAAAAATTATTGAATTTTATATATGTTAAGATTTTTTCGATCTCACTCCTTATATAAAATACTATTTTTTTCTTTAAAATACTGTAAAATATCAGCTGTTTTTAACAAATGCACTACAATCTTTAGAATACACTATATTTATCAGACTGGGGATCTAATCACTAAATTTTGACTGCACTATAGTTTTCACTACCATTAAATCTTTAGTGGTAGTGGAAATAAAAATTAACTACCACTAAACTGTTAGTGGTAGTGTAAATAAAAATCAGGGTTTAGTGGTAGTTTATTTTTATTTCCACTACCACTAAAGGTTTAGTGGTAGTTGATTTTTATTTCCACTATCACTAAAGGTTTAGTGGTAGCTAATTTTTATTTCCACTACCACTAAAGGTTTAGTGGTAGTTGATTTTTATTTCCACTACCACTAAAGGTTTAGTGGTAGTTGATTTTTATTTCCACTACCACTAAAGGTTTAGTGGTAATGGAGCCTTACTCCCATTGGCACCAAAAGTAGTGAAGAGCGATATTTATTCACTAAATCCCCAGTCTGATATTTATACATTATTTTGTCCTCTGACTACTTATACATATGTCTAAGCAAGTCTTATGTTCAAGGCAACCATTTTAAGCTGATCTAAATTTTTTTTTTAATTTTTTACATTTTTCAATTCAACTTGAATGCACTTTCATGTTGCCATATAATTTTCTTTTCATATTTTTTGTTTTGTTTTGCATTTATATTATGTAAAATGTATATATAAATTTTTATTTTTTTAAAATTTTTTTCCACAGGCCGCAGCCCTGGAAGCTTATCGCATGGAAATGATACGCATGTTTATGGCGACTCCATTTTAATATCACCACAGAAAAGGATAAACCGCAGATATTTATGAGATGCTACATTTAATTTATATTGAATTGCTTTTTTCATTTGTTCTTTCTTTCTCTTTTTTTTAACTTATTGCGTTTAAACATCTACTTACTTTGTCTATAAATATGTTTTCCTCTCTTTATATATAAGCCATTTTATTTATACAACTTAATTTGTTTTTTTTTTCCTATGTATACGAGTATGTGTTTTGTTTTTTGGGAAAATATGAGAAAAAACTTGAATATGTAATTTAATAATAGAAATTTCTAAAATTTATTTATGAACCAATATAAAGTTAAAGTATGTCTAAACATAACTAAAATGCATATATATAATATGTTCATTTGTATTCAGATTTTAATGTTTCAATTTCATAACTTTATTAAATTATATTTAAAATCTTTCTTCTTATTTTATTGATAAAACTTATAAATACAAGTATCTACAATATTCTTGTTATTGCTTATTATATACCTACATACATTTTTTTAGTTAGAATTTAAGTTTATAATAATTCTAGTCTTTTTATGGAAAGTAGCATCAATTTTATTTGTGTTTATATAATAATTTCCCTAAATTTTTTGACTTTTTATATGAATGTATCTATCTGTTTTTATTTCTTTATTAAAGTCTTAAATTTATTTCTTATGAAAGCTATTTATAATTTTTCATTACATTAAACATAATTTGTATAGACATTTGCAACACTGCCATTTTGGCAAATTGTCACATCGAGAAAAGAGAGAGAAAACGAAAAAAAAAAACCGAAAACCTTGATGTACAGTGGGCACAAACAAAAAGATAGTTTCTGATAATTTAAAAATGATTTACATTTATTTTTAGCTTTACTCTCTTAATATAACAAATTCCTATTTCTTTTTGAAAGAATTTTCTTTTGTTATATTCGTGAATTAATTTTGAAGATATTTATTTATTTGTTTTGAATCAATGATAAATTTGAATCAATGATCAGTTGCTGCTTTAGATTTTTAGGGGATTTTTATTTATTTTTTTTTTTAATTTATAAAAATATTTAATTTATGAGAAATTGAGAATTATTATTTTTTTTCTATTTTAAATGCATAAATATATCTCAAAAACTATAATTGATCAATTGCTTAGAAAAAATATCGTAAAGAATAACTGTTTTATTTCTGATTTATCTGCCAGACTTAACTTAAAATATAATCATTTATAATAGTTTATTTTATAGGTTTTGGTTCGGGGTTTTCATATCATTATATAAATTTTTTAGGTTTGGATCTCGTTGAATAGGGGACAGACTGTCGTGTTCGAAAATATATACAAATTCTTACTAAGTATTGCTCTCGAAGTATAGCTCACATAATTAATATACCTCTCCTCTCCCGGATCGGCCTTTCGTCATTGCTATTCATTACTAATCTTCTTTTTAAATTAATTATTCTCTTTTTTTTATATATGAATTAACTTTAAATCGCTTTTTCTTAATTTTTTAAATGTTGTTTTTTAGATAGAATATAAAAATCTATATGTATAATATTTACGCTGTTATAATAAGATTATTAATAAAAGTTTGCCAAAATAATTTTATAACTATACCACTGTGCATCTATATATTCGTAGTACTAATCTCATTCATACATATTTTCACAAAATAAATGTAAAAAAATAAATAATACCTTTAAGTTAAAAGAAATTTTTTTGTAAGCGTTTACGAAATTATTAGCTATATTATTAATTTTCATAACGTAAAACGCAAAAGCAACAATAAAAATAATATAATATAATTTAAGCTCATGTGAAAATCATTGTGTATTAGGTACACGCACACATACACACCACACACACAGGGACTAGACATCATCACTATCATCAACTTTGCGCTCATGTGTGCATTTTAACATATTTCTACATGTGTGTGTGTGTGTGTGTGTGTGTTTGCACGGTAGTCCTTGAAGAATATTTTAGAATTTGAACGCACATACGCATTCAGTTAAGCTGCTTATAAATAAAATTCTTAAGTTTAATTCCTCTATCAAAAAATATACACAGGTATAGAAAATTTATTTAATTTGTTTTATATTCCCAATAATAATTTTCCGTCTTTTTTTGTTTATCAATTTTAATTCATAATGCAGTGAACAATTTAAATTGTTTTTGTTTTTATTTTAGCTTTTCTTAGACACTTTAAAACTTTACAGAAAATAATGATATTATAATAAATATTGTTTTTGTAATAAGTATATTTATAAATAAATACTTAAGGCATTAAAACTTTTGTACTCTAATTATACTTAGTATGTAAAATTATACTTAGTATGTGAATTATAATAATAAATATAAATAAAATATTTCCTAATTTAATTTTTTCTTCGGATATGAAAAAAATCTCCTACAGTTTGGCCGTTGGTTATGAATCCAAAATCAAAATTTAAAGAGTTGAAGGAATTAAATCGGCATAGCATAAACTATGCCAATGTAAAGGTCCAAGAAAACGCGTCTCCAATTTTTTTAACTAATCCTTCAAATGGAAAATATAGCACCAACTCACTCAAAAACGTCACAAGCTGAAATACGATTACCCACAGTTTATAGTTACAGTTATGTTAGGTATGTCCGAAAACAGTGACTATAGTGAAATAAATAAGAGTGGCATCTGCTAAGTTTAAAAGTGATTCTCTCACTTCTACCAAAATATTTGATATTTTAAAAGTAAGTATAAAAGTTAACCCATTAGTGCTATAATTAAATAATGCTATGAAAAACTTGTTGCCTTTGTAAAAGAACATTAGGCAAGGGGATTTCTATGCTCTCTATTCCCAGTGCAGAAAATCGGAAAAGCGTAAAACAAGCAACTAAGAAGACTAAGACAAAAAATTACATACCAGTTATATCAAATAGTCATCAAATTCATGGTCACCAAAAACAGTCAATCTGAGTTAATCGCCTATCATATTTAGGTAAATAGATACAGGGGATCTGAGATTGGCCACCTGGCCTATAAGGATATGCTCGCGTTGACGCAGGATGCCGATACTCAGAGCATGCTCGTTTACTAGTGCTTAGAGTAGAGGCATCAGGCGGTAGGGGACGAAAAGGGACCCATCTGGGTCGGATTCGGCTAATCCCCGAACTTATAATAAATATAGGGGATCGCCCAACTGTTGCAATTGGATCAATAACAGTGGCGTATAAATTATAAGTTGGAAGAGATGTATTTGTTATCGCTTTTTGGGCGAATTTTCAGTGCCCATATTATATCACTGCATAATAATTCAGAACACCGATTTGGCGGCATAAAATCGAATAATGAAGATAGAGTGCATATATTAAAAAATAGGCGTAATTGATGGGCTGTCATGCTCATACAATTAAATTTTGTATCTGTGTGTACTTGAGGAACTATATATGGTGAGCTTATGAAATTTGTCATGAGGATGCAAATTACCAATACCAAGAACTATATAAAAAATGCTGGGAACTGAACAATAGGCAGTAGCACCTCTGGTTGAAAAAAAAAAATTCCAAGGCTAAATAAAAAAAAAAATTATTCAAATATTTTTGTAACTTAAAATGCATTTGTTAATCCGATAACTTTACGAAAAGAGTGAAAAATGTGATAATGATGGAGTGGAAAAAAGAGAATTTCTTTAAAAATTCTTTAACACAAAAACCGTTGGTGGTGTAAGCACTTAATTTCTTGTATCTAAACATCAGTTTCATAAAAATTAGTAAATATCAATTTCCTTCCCGAAAAAAAATCCTGGCTACGGATTTGCACTGATGGGGTTAAAATAAAAGATGACTGGAGTCTACAAATTGAGATTTCAGAAATTAGTAGGGGAAAATATCCTTCATATTTTTACCAGAAGTTCATGATATAGAGATTTATATCTAAAAATCCAAAGAACAGTCCCCACATTTACATGCTCTTGGAAAATCATTCACCTCTGAAAGCACTGAACTTATAAACCATAAAATCCCAAATTTTATGGGAGTGTTTTCAGCTCCTTTCAAACTTTATCCAACAGGAATAAGGTTATACTGGCTTGGATCCAGGGTCTCGAATTATTTGATGGAAATAATAAGGGGAAAGAGAAGAACTTAGGCCCCTCATTTGTTCCGAATCTTTTTGTGTTGTGTTATCGAATCACACTAATTCTAACCCCATAATCGAATTAAGCAGGATTTTGTTTCGTACTCTTACAGGCCTTCTTAGAGGTAACTCTCTTCTTAAGTATTATCTTAGGGTTAAGCAAATCGCAATGCAATTCCTGTCGACTATGCAATGACAATATGGAAACTGATAAACACGAATGTCGGGCTGTAGGAGGGCATAAAACGCTTTTCCTTTGGAATGAACTCCTGAGACCTTTTTAGATTCATCTTAATTTAGAGTTGTGTTAAAAGGAAAGGTTGCACCTTAAAAGAAATGTTAACTATGGTCGTAGTGGATTAAAGCCTATTTAATAATAATAATTATGAGCTCTCAGCGAGTCCAATGGATTCTGTGATCCTCAAAAAACAAACGGCCTCGATATGTATCATGTACTGTACTGTAAAGTATTTAAGGCATAAGGATACACCGGATTCGTAATTAGAGTATCAAAGTTCAATAGGTAAGAATCTTTTAATTAAATGTGGTTTAGCCGCACCGTGGACTATAAGGGAGATGACTAAGCAAATAAAACTAGGTGGGGATATGAATTTACCGGGTTTGTATTAATAACTTAAACATTTTGGAGATATAAAATTATTTAGTACAGTTCGCAAAAACTCGATTTTGAGATGAAATATTACACTCCTCCTCCTCAAAAGAGTAATTTACTTTGTATCCCCATTTTTAAATAAAAAATTATCGCTCACAGTATGCGTTTCTTAAAACTTTGAGTTAAAGAGTTTATCGCTCGATTAATATTTCTTACTAAAAAGTTTTTGCAATGATAAATTCATTTTGATAACGGCACTACATATTTTTTTTTCACGATGCAACTATTGGATAACTTTGTATCTTTTTTTTTAAGTGGCTGTCGAGGGCCGGAACGGTCCATTGTGATACCACATGGTTGAACTTATAGTTTAACGCCGGCTCCGAACGGCGGTTGCAGCACTTGGTGATTTTGCCATTGCCTACCAAGAGATACACTTGTACGCTTTCTTATAATTCTCATTCACTTTATATCGATAGTGAATATAAGAAGGCCATGAGAAATTAACCACTAGACCAAGATGGGAATCGGACCCGAAGCTTCTAGGTGGAAGTCGGTGCACTACCTACTAAAGCAGAGTTTCTCAAACTGTGGTACGTGTATCACCAGTGGTCTGAGAGGCCTCCAAAGGTAGTACGCCAGCTGAAAATTGACGGCAAATGAAATAAGCGATGGCTGAATTTTGGTGGACATAAAGTACACAAAGCACAGTTTTTTGATCCACATTGTACATTGATGGTACTCGAAAAAAGGGAGAACCGCTGCACTAGAGTATAGAGGTTGTCTTTTTATCACTCATTCATTTCTTCTTTAATCTTTTTCTATTTAATTTTAATTTGAGGTGTGACAGCTAACATTAGCTGCGTTTTATTCGCCACTTGCTTCTAGTTAAGTATAACCAGCAGCGATAATTGTATGGGAAAACAATAGCAAGCGGCAGAGATAACACGTATAAATATAGCTGTTATGTATACGTAACAAGTTGTTTAACTACATCAAAGTCTGTTGTGAACTGCCAATTGCGAAAGAAGAAGCATGACAGTTTGGCAAAAAGCAGAAAAGGAAAACATTTGAAATGTCTGGCGGTGAAAATAAGTTAAAATCATAGTTAAATATTCTTATAAAGAGTAAAATTTAAAAACAATGCCCGCTATTGACCTCAATGACTGGGATCCATTAAAATGTTTCAGCTCTAGCTGCTGAGCAGTTTCATTGTGAATAACATTATAACGAAGAAGAGACTTAACAACTTGATCGTTTTATTCGCACATGTTAAACTGACTGGCGAATAAAACACAGCAACTATTTGATTCAAGTTTAGAAAGAAGTTTGTAGCTCTTATTAGTAGGTATATTTTTGTATGAAATATTGTTAATATTTGATTTTGAATTTTTTAAATAAATTATATGATGATCTCTTAACCCTTTCGTTGTTTTTGGCTAATATATTGTACAAAAAAATGTTCATATTTCACTACTTCTCATTTCAAACCTAACGAGAATTTTAAAAATAAAAAATTATTTTTTAAATCAAGCATGTTTTTTCTCTTTATAATTTATGTTTGAGCAAAAACAGGAGTATAGTTTTTTTTATTTGATTTTGAAAAACAGTCCAAATTACATTTGTGTGAATTTACGAAGTGAAGGTACTAAGTTTAAAATTTTGAGCAAGTATATAAACTTTTTTTTAATTATAATACAATAGTTTAAAAATAAAGTTAAAACTCCATTTCATAATATAAAATTAATAACTTAAAAAAAAAAATGTTGTTAAAAAATATTGTTTTACATGCTTAAAAAAATTGTTCATTACATTGTACAAATTCATGCAACTCTATTGGGCAATAAGTACAATATACAATAAATAATTTGGTTACTATTGTGTACAAAAGACATGAAAGGTTGATGATTGTTGAATTATTTTCTGCGGGTGTTAAAAAATTGTGATAGTGTTGATTTATTTTTTGTTCAACAAACGAAAAAAAAACAAGGTTCTGAAAGTGGATGCTGATAGAACTCGGGAAAAAAATTATACGGGTCTCGGTGTTTTAAAAATATATGTCAAATTTTTTTTTTACGTAGGCCCAAATTTTGCGCCTTTCTAACAGATTAAGTCTAATAAACCATAATATAACTTGTAAGTTTTGCATCAGAGCTTGTTTGTATGTTCAGCAATTTATAGTGGAATTTCCGTAGAATATTTTATTCCTATATATAAACCCTTTGGCACCCACCATTACGGGTCTTTTTCGCCTTTTTCGAAAAAGTTTCTTTATTTTTGATCCATTACGAGGGTTGATAGAGGGTTAATATGTTCAAGAAATATGCTGCCCATGAAATTTTACTATAGGTCACTGAACAACCAAAATCTGTATACTTGATTTTAGTAAAAATAAACCCAAATTCCAAAGATGTTTCAATTTTTCAACTTTTACACGCAGTGAACAGGTGTGTCCTTAAAAGTATTTTCTAAACTGTAAGTTTATTTTACATTGCAAAAGAAAACTTAATTGTTTTTTCCATAAAAAAAATTTAAAAAAAATGTTTTTTTCGAATTTTACCTCCTGCATGCATGAACATATTGGTTATTATATTGTACAAAATTCCGAAAGCTTTACAGCCTTTCCCAAAAACTTCTTTCATCATTTTTTTGGTTTTTATTCTTAACAATCTACGAATCTTTGAGTCAAAAACTACAAAAAGTTTTTTTACCCCCAAATAAAAAAGTTTAGAAGTAATGGTTAATTACATTTTAATGAAATATTATTTTATTTATGCACTTATAAACAAATAAAAAGAAAAAACGTTGATGAGCGCCCTTTTGAAAAACTTAACATACCGAGAAACGAGTGAGTCAAACGTTTGAGGAGTTTGTAATAGAAAAGAAATGTCGAGTTGTTTACACTCACTAGTTTTTGAAATAATAAGCTTACGTGAACGACCAATAAAAGAGAAAGAGAGGCTGAGGCTACGATCTGAAAAGAAAGGAAGCAAAGTTTTATGTTCTTAAGAGTTTGGCCTTGTGCATTTCTATGTTTCATTTACGATCTACTCAAATCACTGGTGTATGCACATTTTGCGAAAGTTTCCTTTACTTACCACATTCAATTTAATTTTTGATTTTTTGCACATTGTTCCTTAATGCTCAATGATGGCTGCCCAAAAAAAACCTTAACAAACCTTGACGCACATGTTGCCACGTGTCGAATTTGTAAATTAAAAATTAAAATCGCACACTTCTATAAATTTCATTTAATAAACAGTCCTTTTTGTACACAAATTTATGAAAAATGATTGTAATTGCAATTAATAATTTTTTTTAAATGTTCTTAATTATATATAAATAATAAATGCCTTCATTGAAATAACGAAAATTTTTAAAATTTCAAGTATGTACAACTCGTAAGCGTTTCACGTAAGAAGTGGATTGAAGCTTTGATGTGACTATTTTACTCTTGGTGCTGCTCTCTTTACACACTACTCTCGTGGGGGTGTATAAAGGCTAAAATGCTAAAGAGATAATTTATGTAATGTAATTCAACTGGACATAGAGTTTAATTTATGCGTGAAACAAAATCTTTTTGTTTTACGTTTTATAAAAATTTTAAATTTTCTCCTTGTAGAGTATTTATGGAAGTCGGCAAAGTTTATACGTTTTTTTTTACTTCAATTAACAGCAGCGAAAGCATACAGAAAAGAGGAAAAAATTTTATTATTGAACACTCTGAAAATAAAACGAAATATTTCTGTTGATTTTTTATTTACGCATTCATACAGAAAGATAATTTACGCAAAGAACACATACAAAAAAGAAAAAAAAAAAAAACAGAAATACAGACGTATATAAAACCAACAAAAACAACAACCATGGCGTGTAATAAATTCCAATTATACGCGCGTTAAAAGGACCAAGCTTAACCACTCAATGACTAAATGAAGGGGATGCCATGCCATACCATTATTGTATCATGAGGAGTTTTGGGATAACTTTTTGGCAACTTCATTGGTTTGAGTTGATTTACGCCTAAATGAGCGTTCTTTTCTTTTTTGCTTTGCTTTTGCTGGCCAAGTGGGCAGGATGTATAGGGGATAGCCAAACAATGCAGCCATAAGCGACGCATAAACTCTTCAACGCCATAACTGAAGGGTGCTTCAAGTATTCCATTAAAAAAATTTTTTTTTTTGTATCTCCTCACACTTTTTTTATTTCTCTTTTGTGTTTTTTTTTTTCTATCGTGACTGTGCTTGTGCAATTTTTAACTGATTCTGTATAAACATAAATCAATTTTTGATTAATTTACGATATTACTTAAAGAAGTGTAAGAGGAATGCTAGCGAATTCTTTTATTTTTGTTTTATCCTGAGTAAAGCTTCCAAATTAACTATAAAAACTAAAATCAGTTACAATATTTTTCCGATTATCCTTATGTTTTAAGTGCGTAGAGAGCAAATAGCTCTCTACACTTTACTTTCATTGCATAATTTCATCATTCAAGTACATACATACATACATATAAATTTTCATTGTCAAAGTAGTTAAGTTGTTGATTTTATTTTCATTACTTTGTCGAACTTTACAGTCAATTAAAAATTCACAACAACTTCCGCTCCAGAAAATGGAAAATAGTTTCTAGGGCACATGGCTGATTGCGCTTGCCAGCATGACTGACTGCTTGGCTGCCTGTTTGCCTCTTTGAATGCTTTTTTTACTCTGACTTCTTCTCTCCCTGCTGCTCATGTACTCATAAATTACATTAATAATGTTTGTATTCACTCATACATACATATATAGTTATTTGTATATTTGTGTATTTGTAGATATATATGTATTGCGCCTTTTGAAAGTTTACAGCAGAAACTTTTGCGAAACGATACAATTTGAATTGTTCAAAAAGTTCAACCGGAAGCAGATGAGTTCTCAAATATGTATGTATGTGCGCACGTGCATACATATATTTGTACAACTACAATATACATAGTTTAAGCAACAATAAATTTGTTGTACTTCAATATGCATGTTCAATTTGGTGAAATGAATTACTTATACTACATATACATATATTTGGGAGTATCTTCCTTTCATTTTAACAGAGAAATTTATTGAAACATTTTATGCATACCTATATACACATACTAAACTCATAAAATAAAGTTTTACCAATTATTATTACGTACTCGTTTTAACATCAATATTAATATAATATTGTAAATCAACACATATAATCCTATACCAAATCACATCATGTGTAAGGACATCTTAGATATTGAACATACTTCAATGACTTCTTATATGAATTATATATTTATATACTCGTATTTATTAACTATTTAGTTATCAAACAAAACTCATCTATATTCATTCATATGCTTTCTGCAATCGTATTGAAGTGTGACTAATGTCCCTGCTGTAATAATAATGCAGATGTTACTTGAAAAAAGAACAACAAAAAAGAGAGAAAAAATAGGTACAAGATAAAAACAAATACAAAAATGCCTTGAGCATAGCATAAATGCTTTAAAGCTAATAAATATAAGTAGTAGCTATTTGCGTGTGTATGTTTAGTTTATAATATCTTTGTTATATTTAATTCATAATTGTACATAAATATTAATTTAACAACAACTATCATTACCTAGAAGGCAAATTGTTTCTAATTGCAATCATGCATCAGTCATCACGCACTCGTCTTGCATTATTTGGAAAAATAATATTTTATTTGGGAATCTCTGTTTAAATAATATCTGCGTATTTTATTATGTTCTTAAAAAACTCAAAAATTGATTCGATTATTTGAAAACATACTACCCTTTGGTTTCTGTGACTTATGACGGTGCCAAAGTTCAGTTTCTCATCCATATCTATACCCCTTAGAGTTTAGAGTTGTGGGTGGGCTGGACTTAACCAAAACACTAAGTCCATGAGGACCATTGTGCTATACCCAAGCATAGAACCAGTAGAAGAGAGTAGAGAGACAGGAAAGTTATGTGGGGATAAATGGGAAGAAGAAAGGTCTAGGGTCTCTCAACCTCGAACTTCTTTGTTTCATTGATGAACCTTAGAAGCTCAGGAAGAGGGAGAGTATGGACATTATTCATACTCAATATATCACTACCCAACAGCCTTAATCTGATTCTCGCGAACGCCGGACAGCTACAAAGATAATGCTCCGTAGTATCGTCGTCCTCAAGACACAATTGGCAAATTGAATCAGTGATGACGCCCATGTTAGTCATATGCTGACCACATGTGTTGTGCCCCGTGATGACACCCACCAGTAATCTCAGGTCCTTTCTTCTCAGTTTGAGAAGAAATTCCGCTGATTTCCTATTAGGTTGTCTCACGAAACACTTTGCGGTTCTGCAGGAATCAAGCTCGGACCATCTTCTCTGTGGATAGAACCCACGAAATCTTTGATCCAATGCATGATCTCTCCAGAACTTACGCCAAAAAAAGGTTCCGGAACCCATGGTGTAGTTGCAGAGTCTGCATTAGCTAGTTTATCAGCTAGTTCATTCCCTGCAATACCATAGTGTCCTGGAACCCATATAAGGCATAACTTGTTGTGTTTTGCAACACTATTTAGTTTTGTCTTACACTCGCTGACCAATTTTGAGGAGCTGGCAGGGTTAGCAAGGGCCTTCAGTGCAGCTTGACTATCACTGCAGATACCTATGCACTTCCCATATCACCTCTTCTCAATATTATCCAGCCCACCACGTTTAAGATAGCGAAAACCTCCGTTAGGAAGACTGACGCCATCTGTCCAGTGGAAAAAGAGTACTTGGTCTCATCGTCCAAGTACCAACCGGATCCAGTACCGTTTGAGGTTTTGGATCTGTCGGTATAGAAGACATGACGAGGACCCCGGAGTACGACCGCTGGACTTAACCATTGATCGCGTTTCGGGAACCTGACTTCATATCTTCTTCCGAAGTGGATGCAAGACACATGATTGCCCACGGGCATCCAGAACAGTGGGCACTGTACTGACAACTGATGGCATATCATACTGTGCTCTACATCCGCCTCGACATGCCTGACTCCATTTAACCGGAGTCTGTAGGCCGCTCTCATCACTTCTTTACGGATTTGAAGATCCAGAGGAAGCAAGTCAAGCAAAGCATTGAGGACATCACCAGATGTAGTACACATTGCACCAGTGATACCCAGGCACACACTTCTCTGAAGCCTGGTCAGAGAGGATACTGTGGACTTAACCAAAGTTCGTCTCCACCATACTACAGAGGCATACGTGACAATAGGTCTCACAAGAGCAATGTATACCCAGTATACCAGAGCTGGATTCAGACCCCAAGTTTTGCCGAAAGCTCGCCTGCACTGCCAGAAAACCTTTAGTGCACGCGAGACCTTCAGCTTGACGTGCGTCTTCCATAACAGTTTGCAATCTAAGGTTACCCCTAAATATTTAACTTCAGAAGACAACAGCACAATCAAGGAAGTATCCTTGATTTTTGGTAGTAACAGGCCATTCTTCTTGCGTTTCCTGCTGAAGAGCACTAAGGTGCTTTTACCGGGATTCACTGAAAGACCCTGCAGATCGCACCAAACCTCGATCCTGTCCAAGACTTCTTGCATTTTGATGCACACCGTCTGTAAACACCGTCCCAAGATTAGTACGCACACATCGTCAGCATAAACTTGGATGTGAACTCCAAAATTTTGCAAATCATTAAGAAGGGAGTCCACTACGAAGCACCATAGAAGATGAGAGAGTACGCCCCCTTGGGGGCATCCTTTCTCAACTTCGACCATAACACTGTCATCGTTTTCTCCAACCGTGATAAGCAGCCGTTTGGATAGCATGGTATGAATCCATCGAATGACGATTTCTTCAACCATATATACCCCTAATTCGGCATTGCGTATTACTGCAAGTTGTAGATTTCGAGCGTGGCTTTAGAGCTAAAACACCTTCCAAAAGTTTGAGCTCTGTTAACCTTTCCAAGTCTTTTCACATCGCAAGAACATCAAAATAGCCGTTTTTTATGTACTGTACCTCGAAAACCTGATGCAATAGAGCGTAAAGGTTTTCAGATTCGATGTCAGTATCGCGAAATTGCTCGAGAATATATGTGAAAAGGCCAATCCTATTTTTGGTATTGTACAGTGCTTTTGGTTTGAATTAAGTATAGTTTTTGGTCCAAATTTTAGTCTGAGTTTTTGTTTGAATTTTAGACGAATTTTTTGCTTGACTTTGATTTAAATTTTGAAAAAATGATTTGGTCTGGATTTTGAATTGAATTGGACTTGGATTTAGTCTGATTTTTGGCCTAATTTAGGTACAAATTTTGGGTAGATTTCGGTTTAATTTTTTGTCGGATTTTGATCTGAAATTTGTACAAAGATTTGGTTTAAATTTGTTCTGGATTAAGTTTGATTTTTGTTCTCGATATTGGCTTGAATTTCGGCCTGAATTTTTGTGTCTAATTTTTTTTTTAATTTGTGTCTTGTTTCTGATTTATTTTCTAGTCTGGACAACCGCAAACACATTTCATATATTCTGCTGCAGTTTTTTAAATACTTATACATTGCACAAAATTTTTCTGAATCCTCAATTTTGTTGCCATGGTTCCGCTATGCCTTAGAACTAGACTGGCCATCCGTACAGGAATGAACAGGAATTTCGTGGTTTTGGAGACTGTTTTCTGCTCTCCTGCTCAACACAAAAAATTGCTATAGAGTATGTGTTAAGAACTCGCGAATTTTTTCTACACATATTCTAGCCGCGTTTTATTCGCCGATCGCTTTTAGTCATATATAAATAACAGCGATAATTGTATGAGAAAATAACTTTATATTATAGATGATTTTTGTGAAGAATAAAAAAAATTTATTTGTAGTCATGTTTCGCTTTTTATTTCTTTATAAAAATTCCTGCTTTCAGCATGAAATTCTTGCGCTCCAACTGGAATTTTCCTACTACGAACGAATTTCCGACTGGTCAGCCTATTTTGGATCCATATCAGTTGTACACTGTTTCATGCCAGAAACTACACGCATTTCCAGATCAACTTATCTTATTTGCAGATCCATCGCCTTTACTTGTAATGGGTTTTTGTAAGTTGTATGAACTGAAAGCGAACTTTAAAAGAACCTGTGCTAAGTTCTGACAATAAGATTTCAAATTCAATTGGGATACATTCCTATTTTCTCTTTTACCATCCGATAATGCCATGATTTGAAAATAAATGTGGGGTGTATCTCTAAATGGCTGTAATAGCAATAGTAGAATAAAAAAAAAAAAAAACATGAACACTCATTTTGGTATTTTTTATTAAGAGTCTTTCCAAATAAACAGTTGCCAGTTAAATCTAAGTCCCCTGTATTCATTTACTCCAATTGCAAAATGTTTGCTGGGTTTTCTTATATGTTTGTAATATTCTAAGCCCTAGGCAATTTAACTTTGATTAATAATAAAATTAATAATGACAATTTCATATTCATTATTTTTGCACATACATACATACATATACGTATATATATATGCACACATACATGAATTTTACACGCATTGAAGTGTGAAAGGACATATGCAATTGTGGATATATATACATATACTTTATATATATGTATAAATATATATATTGAAAAGCACCCTTAAAAATATACAATTATTAATTTGTACTTTTGCACACTCAGGCAAGGCAACAACAGCATAGCACACCAGTATCAAAGCCAACAATTCAATTACAAAATACTTAAAAATTGCTTAATGCAAGTTGATGCAAAAAGGCAGAGCAGGCAGGCACGCAAGCAAGGCAGCAAAAGCAGTTAAGTGCTTATAATGCAATGCTATAAGTTTGGCCAATACACAAGATCGCACACACACACACACACATACACATATAAATGTATGCATATGTATTTACGTCTATATATACATACACAAAAAGAATAAAAAAATGGTTTTATATGCTACAATTAATTGTAATTTGCTGGGAAAATTAAAAAAAAGCGAAAAAAATCATATTATTTTAAATGTACTCAAGCGTAAATGTTGCAAGCGTCAGTGTGAAGAGTTTGCTCGTTCGTTTGCTGATGGCTTGCGATGCCAAACTTTGTGGCCAGCGGAGAGGCAGAGGAGGCAATTTGCTCTTATTGCCACTGCTGCTGTTGCTGTTGCTACTGCTACTGCTGATCCAAGGATATAATGTCCTTGGTCAATTTGTATCTGAATATGTAACACATTACATACATATACTTTACATTTTATTCTGACTACAATGTTGTGCGCTGTGGTTCATTTTATTTTAATGTTGTCGTTGTTGTTGCTGCCATGTTAATTCATTGCATATTAATTTAATTTCAACGTTTTCCACAATATCACTGAAATTTTTTTTCAAGTTTTGTTTAATTTTTGCATATCGCATCGTTTCGCTTTGTAGATTGTGTGCATCTTCAACATAATGTTGCATTGCTGTTGTATATGCTGCATGCCACATTTTTTTCATATCTCGACTATTAAAAGTTTTGTTTTTTAATCCTTGACACTTGCTTATATGCGCATTTTTTTCATCTTTTTTTTAACAAGTAGACGTTAAAATGTTTAAGTAATTTATTCCGCCACTGCCGCCAGTAAAAATTAATGTGATGAAGTTTAATGTATGAACATTTTTTCTTGATAAGAATTTATCAGTTTTAATTTAATATATTACGCAAAAAAAATTTAAATCATTATGAAACTATTTATATTAAAAATAGTATAAATTTATTTTAACAAATGTTTATCGTTTTAAGTCTAGTTTTCCTATTTTCAAAAAATAATAATAGTTATGAACAAAACATTTTTAGATATTTTTATAAGTAAGACTAGCTATTTTTTGATTTTGATATTCGACAGGAAATAAAAAAACTCCAAAAAAAAAAAAAAAAAATAGCCCGAGATAAAATTGTAGCTCCCTTCCAAGTGTATGCAAATAAGGCACGCGAAATATAAATAACTTCTGCAGTGGTTGTTAATATTTGTGGACAGTCGTGCAGCGTTTATGGAATTAAATAATGTGAGCACTAGTTCATTCCATTGGGATTACTCATATGGTCAACATCTGCTGGGTTTCTGGACATAGTAGTATTGAAGGGAATGAAAAATCGGATGAACTGGCCAGAGTTGGAGCAGCCCTTAGTATTAACAGAGCCGAAATTCTATCAGATATCCCAATAGTCTTAGCAAAGGGTTGTATAGATATAAAAACAAAGCAGAGACTCAACTGTAACTGTAGGGTGAGAGACGACTGTGAAATTACCCACAAACAGGCATAAGTAATAACTGGATACTGTGTCATTGGCATAATGGCGTCCAGGATGCGCATACCAGCACCTAATTTCTGTAGGAGCTATATAGATTTCGAGAAAATTGAATCTATTGCTCACCTTCTATGCTTCTGTCCGGGTCTACTGAATAGGGGCTTTCGCATATCGCTGACCTGGAAAGTGTTATGGACGTATTACTGAAAGACCTACTGAGATTCGTTGAAAGCAATCTGAGCCTTAACTTGAGTATTTTAATAGAAGTGAAGGTATAAGGGGCCTTTTTCTAAAGCTCTCACTTCTCTTTCTACCTAACCTACGGCATTTTTAGCAGGTGTATGCATGACAAATGATGATATCATTTGCAAACTGGTATATACAGGATTCCTTGTCAATGACAGAAGGTCGTTGATGAAGAAAAGGAACTGTGGTGTTTTAGAGAAATTAATTATAGAAAATGATTTCCATGAATATTTGAAGTAATTAAAAGAATAAATATTTATAGTTTATCTTGGCAATAACCATCAGAGTACTAGAACTTCAACTTTATATCCAACCAGGGAAGACTGGGAGTCGAGCTCGGTAGCAGCTAATGCTGGTATTACCATCTTCACCGATGGCTCAAAGATAAGGAATGGAACTGGAGCTGGTCTCTACTCCGAAGACCTACAGCTAAGGCGGTCGTATCGTCTTCCTGATAACTGCAACGTTTTCACAGGCAGAGATTTTTGCTATTGAGAAAGCAGCTCGACTTCTACAAGACAGTACCATTCGGATTTCGAATACCACTGTCCACCATTTTTACTGATAGTCAGGCAGCAATGAAGGCAATAGAATCCAAAATAGTTAAATCAGATATTGTAAACAAATGTCGTGCTTCACTGATAGCCATTGAGCACCATAAGACATAGCAATATTGAAATGAATAAAATAGCAGATGAAATGACCAGAAGGGGCTCTGAAGTGGACATGGACGAGGCAGATACTTTTATACAATCTCCAATGTGCGAACTATTTAGGAGAATAGACGAGTACACCATCGCGGTGTCACATGACGCTTGGACTAACCTAGATGGCTGTAAAGTTTCACGCGCCTTATGACTAAGGTTAGATAGGAAGAAGACAAATGTCCTAGCACAACAAATCTGCAGTACGTCTGCTCATAGGAGTCATAAGTGTGCTATTGCATCAATGCTCCAACGGTGGCGTATTCCAACGAGCAGATTAAGCAGAAGTTGTCATGATGAAGAGGAGACAGAATCGATTCTTCACTTTCTATGCTTGGGGTTACGCTTTTTCAATAGTCTAACAGAGATAACGAAAGTGGAACTATCGGATCTCCTTAGCTTCAATCGGCTGACGGAAATCGTGGTTAGAGACGTGCCTCCTCCTGGCAATTAAACGAGGGCAATTACAATGTACAATTAAGTCTCGCAATGGAATTCGAAGCAGTCTAATATATATATATTAGAGTGCTTCGAATTTTTCATTACTCTTCATAATGAAGGAACAAATATGGAACTCACGAGATATTTAGGTAGAGAAAAAAAATAATTTTATTGAACGAAATATCTGTGTTATTTATATGGGAAACATAAAAACCCGATGAGCGACCTCTAATCATTGCGTCTCTGAGCCCGTGCTTCGTGAAATTTATTTTTACAACATAAACTGATGTTTTAGACAAAGCCACAATCTCATTTAGAACTTATTGGCTATAATGGAAAATATACCGAGGAATAAGGAACACAAAACTAAGGAGATTTAAAAATTTAAGTTCTGGTAGGATGACAAAAATTTTGCATTATTAAACTATTTCTACATATTAAGGTCAGAAAGCGTTGTCGTAACTTATGATGAATATATCGTCAAATAAGCCAATAACTTGATTTATTGTTGTAATTGCTTAAAATACAACTTGGAACAAATTTTTGTAACTAGTAATTAAAAAAATTATTAAATTTAAATGTTTAAATATACAAAAAGTATAAATTTCTTGCCTAGTTTTAGCATATCTTGACTCTTACACTTATGTTTAAGGTTAAATTATGCTTACAATCTTACGCCTTGGAAAATGCTTGGAATCTTCGTCATAGGCTCAGATTGTCTGGTTTTTATTTTATATAATCCTGCATCTGTTGCTTTTCTTGCATCTCTCATACAATTATTGAAAACTTAGTCACTTTGGAGTAAAACATTGAATTCAGGAGTTTATAGTTCTTCTTCAAGTTTCGATTAGTGATGACGATGGTGTTTCTGAACAAACAGTAAAATCGAGACATATTATGAACTTGTTTATTCAATAACATATTTGAATTGTGGCCTCTAACTTCGTGGTTCTTAAAGCAATTTTCTATTCCAATCCTTCTTATTTTTGAATAGCTGTAGCTATGATTATCTATAGGTCGTAAGGAAAGCCACTGGTTTGTACAAAGATTTGGAAATTTTGTTTTAAACGCAAATACAAATTTAATGTAAAATAATGTAATGACAATTACGGGTTTGTTTTTACAAAACAAATTTTATTTCATATTTTTGCTTTTTAATCATTGAATTTTTACAAGTTCTTCGTTATGCTTATGTATATTTTTTATAGCTCATATTACATTTCATCAATTTTAAGAGCTTCTGAATGAATATTATTAATTATTTAATAAAATTTTATAAATTATTGTTTTTTTTCTGCATTTTCAAGCAATTGTATAAAATGAGGTACATAATTAAATTTTTTTATTACATAAATAGAAAACATTATTTTTATGACTTTGTCGGCGCGTGTGAGTCACAATTGCCTCGACTGCGCTACTTTATTATAACAAAACACTTTTTCTATTCAAGCATTACATGCTCCAAAAACACAATTTCGCACCACACGGTTTGAACGCTCAGTCTCTCAGTCTTTGGTCGTCAAAATAGTTAGACAAACTCGTATATACATCATAAAAAAATTAAATTTAATTATTTTATTGGTTGTTAATTTCATTAAAGTGCGCGTTTAGTTTTTATTACGATGTCAAGCGTTCAATTTGTATAGTGCAATGTTTAATGTTATATTTGGTGCTACGTGCCAATTGCGTAGCCCGCTCCAGCACCAAGTTGCTATCGGCGAATAAATCTGCGACAGAAAAATAAGGAATTCAATTGAAATGTTAATTAAATTTGAAAGAAAGGAATAAGTTGAACTTTGCACTTTGTTTGAGTATTTGAATTTATTGCAATTTACCTATAACTAAATGCACCATGAGCACGCTATAGTTTGAGGTATGATTCCATACGTTTAAATGATGAACAGATCTAAAAAGGGAAAGAGAGAGAAAAAATATTTACGAAATTATATGCATACTGGTGCAAGTGCGCTCTGTTAAAATTGAAACCAGAATTTATCAGATATCAAGGGATTGAGGCTTATGTCTGGTTTTCTCTATGTCATATTCCATATGAAAGAGAGAATACCGAAAGCCGAATATAAAAAATTTTTCGAGGATTGGATCAAACGCTGGCATAAGTGTGTTGCAGTCGATGGGGATTACGTTGAAGGGGACAATATAGATTTAGAAGAATAAACTTGTATTTTTAATTTTCTGAATAAATTCCGGAAACTTTTTGATCAAGGTGGTATATGAAATTGTCAATATGTGAATATTAGCAACTTATGTTCATTTAAACAAGAGATGAAATTCACTTTAACTTTTTGGCTTTTTCAACTCACTTGACACCCTCTAAATGCTCTAAATCCATTTCAAGAATGCCCAATGAAATATTTCGCGGCACTGCATCCATTAGTATGCCCACTGATTCTTTGAAAAGATGCACAGTGGTCATTATCACAATAATTGAAAATATTAATGTACACATGGGATCAACGAATTTTGCATGTGGCTGTAAGTAAATTAAAAAAAATCCATTTTAAAAACCAAAGTTTAAATATTTTTTTAAAAAATTTACTAACATAAAATTTAATTAATACTGATGCTAAAAATACGCCAACACTTTGTACTAAATCGCCAATAACGTGAATCATAGCTGCGCGTAAATTTAGATTCTTCTCATGCGAAGTATCACTAAAATAAAAAAAAATAAAAATATTTATTAAAATAATTTTTTCAATTTAAATTTATAGAAAAAATGTACTTCAATATAGTTTTTAAGTTAAAAAAATAATTCTTGTTTTTCTTAAGGTAAATTCGTTGCAATAAACTATTGACATCAATAACAAATATCAATAAAGATTTTCGTTTTTATTTTTTAACAAATTCTCACTAGCTTAATTCTGCTTGAATGTTCACCAATAGCCAGTACAATTTTAAATTTATTTGTGTACATATATGTACATATAAAACTATATTTATTTATACATGTTTGCATAGGTATCTACAAAAATATTATGAGTATAAATTTAAATTTAAATCAATATTCTCCAACTCACCAGTTTTGTATGTGTTTCAAGTCATTTGCGTTCGTAGTTGGAGCTTCCATTTGCATTGAATGCGCGTGAGCGTGTGCAGGAGGAATATGGGAATGGGCATGTGCATGTGCATGACTATGTCCATGAGTGCCACCTGGTAGCAAAGATGAACCATGCAAGATAAATACCATACTATAAAAATATAGAACATTAATGAAACGAAAAAAACAGAGAATTTTTTTTTATTCTAAAAAGTAAGTACCAAAAATATTTCAATTACTGTAATATTTAAATGAATATAAGAAAAAATTACGAATAACAAGCGGCTTAAATTATATCGTTTCTACCCTATACTAAGTGCTTTGCTGCCAGACTCAGTGCACTAACACGCTGGACCCAGTCAAACCTGGGCCATGCCAAGATTTTAATCCACGATACGTCCGTACCAACTAACGTAGACTACATTTGCTCTACCCCTAATTTAAACCACACGTTCTTCACCCATATCCCCAGTAGAGAGGAATGGGTTAATGACGAGGTGGTCACTGACAATTCAATTGACATCTATACAGATGGATCTAAATCGGAGGAAAGAGTCGGCTGTGGCATCTTCTCTAGTAAGTTAGATCTCAGACTCTCTTTCCGACTTCCTGACCATTGCAGCGTCTTTCAGGCGGAAGTAATGGCTATCTATCAAGCGTCCAAGTGGCTTATTCGCAACGATTCATTCGATACGAATATCCGCATCTACACGGACAGCCAAGCAGCAATCAAGTCCCTTGCCGGTGTTTTCACTACATCAAAGCTTGTTCTCGACTGCCGATCTTCACTCAATATTTTGTCGAGTCACTCGCAGGTCCACCTATATTGGGTGCCTGGACATATGGATATTTCAGGTAACTGCAATGCCGACGAGTTAGCAAAACAGGGCTCGCAGCTTACAGATATAACACCTTCCTGCACCATTGGTGTCCCTCTTACGTCTATTAAATTAGCCATTAAGCAAAACTACCTTGAGGAAGCAAAAAGATCCTGGGTAGCGGAGCATACCTGTGGTATTACCAGGCTAACATGGACCACTATGGACAATAGACGAACTAGACAGCTACTCAACCTTAGCAGAAACTCCATCAGCATTACGAATTCGGTGCTCACGGGACATTGCATAATGGGGAGACATGCTGCATGACTAAGACTGCCATTCAATGACTTCTGTCGGGGCTGCGGCTCTGAGGAGGAGGAAGAAACAGTCCTCCATTTCATGTGCGAATGCCCATCCCTGGCCAGGAGGAGACTAAAACTCCTGGGCTCACCTTTTTTCACTAGTCTGTCCGAGCTATCATCCGTAAATATTAAGGACATAGCCAGATTCATTATGGAATCCTCATGGTTCTCCAATACGTAAAAGGGGGAGTCGCGCCGTACTGTGGTATCACAATGAGCCTAAAAGTGCTTAAGTGTGCTTTCAAGCAGAAGGCTGCCACTCCAACCTAACCTAACCTACCCTATACTAAAATGCAGCTTTGATTTTCACGGCAATCATCAGCTATAAACATGTCGAATGTCTCTAACGAATAACTAATTTGAGCATCCAGAAAGTGATATTTTAGGTAGTGAGATCAAAAGCAGTCTAACAAAAACTTATAAAACTAAGCTTTTCAGACCGAGCAGTGGGTTAAATTGCTTTAACTCTCACTATCTCATTTAATGGTACAGTTATATCTTTCAAATAAAAGTGATCGGACAGACCCAAAATCAAACGTTTGAAGCTGACAGAGATAGGTTAGGTTAGGCATGTCATACATTTCAGAAAGGTGTGATAATAACACTGTGCGACACTAAAAATATGAATCCAAATCTCTCAACGGTTTCCAATAGCACTAGGCCTACATAATAATATTGCCAAGACGTTTTGCTACTTTAGGTCAAATAAGCCATTTTTTCAAGGTCAAAGTCAGCAATAGAGGCCATATAGTTTAATTCGCTTAACTCATTAACCACAAGGAATTGGAATTTCGTGTTGGAGTTTTCGGCAAAGCTGTTTCCTTAGAGTAGGGCTACAATATTGCAGAGCATTGTAACAGCAAAAAGTTAATACAGGGTGAGAAATTTGAGACTAAACGCATGACACCGCAGGTTTTGTATCATGAAACAATGAAATTTTTTACCTGGCTACAATTTTGCTGAACTTAACTTCGAAAAATAAACCTAAACCGGTAAATTTTACCCCGAAAGTATAAAATTATGAAATATTGAGCATAACATAAATACAATGACTCACAAAATTGATCAAGAACCATGCAGGGCCTTTAGATATTATTTAATTTCAAAAATTGTTTTCTTTTGTGAACGTCTAGATCAATAAAATTTTTTCTGCGTTGTTGCTTTTCGATTTGAAGCCAATCTTATCTATTTACATATTTTTTTCAAATATTTTCGTTTAAGTGATAAATTTTTTGAGTCACTTTAAGTAAAGGCGGATGCACAGGGGGGATTCAGGGTTAAAACTTCCCCTAATAGAGGGAAATTTTATATTTTGTATTATTAAGTAGGCCTAGTACTATGGAAAACTATTAAGAGATTTGGATTCATAAAACTAACCTTCATTTTGTCGCATAGTGTAATTTGCTGTTGTTGTAAAATGTTACGAAGCATTTCGCCATAGCTGCACATTTGAGCGAAAACGTCAGTGATGTTTTTTGATATTTTGCGTATAAATTCTGCGAATTGTCAAAAAAAATTCCGCATACACATTGCAATTTTTAATTGTAGGTATGTATGCGTAATTAACCATGTATGATTGGTTGAACTCGTCGAGACTTGTAATATATTAACGAATGCGCTGAGCACACTTACATTAAAAAAAAAAACTCATTTAAACATTTCTCGCTGAAGTCTATAGTGTTCCATATGAGTATGTGGTTTACTACTCATGATCCATACATATTGACGACGGCAGTTACACGAACACACGACTACGAAATTCTGTAGGCTACAATTGTTGCTGTGTAGTCAACTACTGAACACAATGGAAGCGGCACCATCTGCAGCACACATAGCCAAAACAACAAAAGGAAATTCTCTTCTTCATCTGTCGCTTGACAAATTAGAAATAGATTTAAAATTGGCTACAGCTACAATTGTGGTCGGTGGTCATGTGGTCGTGTCGTCGCCAAAATAATCGTCTCCATAAGAACATGTTGTTTTTATAATTTGACAGATGTAGTCGTGTAGTTGCCGTCGTCAATGTGTATGCTGCATCAGAGATGAAAAACTCGTTTGCTCTCATTTCATATTTTCGCTGAAATGTGTAAGGTTTTAAGTAAGAGGGATCAATTTTTTATGCCTAGCGCCATCTAGGCGGTAATTTCTATATTTTCCATGAATTGTTAATTCGAAAATATTTACTAAAGTTTACTGATCCAAGCAATCGATTTTTAATGTTTATTTTATTTTAATATTACAAACAAACGCTGTTCCAACAAAACTTACACTCAGTTAATTTACAAAAACTTTTTTTGTTTATATTTAGTACACTTTAATTAAGTATTTACATTACAAGTTTCAACTCGTTTCCATGCAATTTACTGTTTTTTTTTTAAATTTTTTTTTACAATCTGTTATGTTATTTTCTAAAACTGTTAGGAAATGAATCACTTTTTTCGGTTATACTATTTGATGAATGGTCATCATCATTTTCCTGTAAGTTATCTTCTTCCACGCCATACCTTAACTTAGTCATCAGTTTAACAATGCAGAAAAATATGCAGAAAACTTATGTGAGAAGGGCGGGTCTTGCTGAAAAATTTCAATGATATAAAAATTTAATTCTTAGTGATTTATCGAATATTTCTGTACGTTCGAAGTTTGAGATCCTCTTGCCCCTTCGTTCGCCCTTGTTCTGAATTAGATGTGTCTGAATGATACTACCCGCTTTTTGAACTCAATATTTTCGACTATAAATTGTGGTCTCTAAGTTCGATTTGACTAGTCTGAATTTAAATTGCCGCATTTTGAATTTAATTTGACTATTGTTGGTTCAAATTGGCTCTGTATGAGTTCGATTTGGCTAATTACTCATAGTTCAAATTGAAGTTTTTTTGAATTAAATTTGACTGTACGGAATTGAAATTGACTCATCAATTTGACTATTACTAGTCTGAATTCAAATTGTCATTACACTAGCTAATGGCGAAGGTGTCCTCCAAGGCGAAGTTCTAAACTCTCTCTTGTTTATCCTCTTTATTTCTGATTTTGAAAAAGAACTAAGAAATACAAACATCGCAGGTCTGAACATTAATGGTCTAAACGACATTCTCATGCTCCTATTTGGGGACGATGTAGTGGAATTAGCCAGATCCACAGTCATTCTACGTCAAATCCTTTTAGCTCTTGAGAAATATTGCGATAAAAATAAACTAGTTATCAACACAGATAAAACTCAGATCATCCACTTTAGAGGAATAGGAAGGGCTTCTTCTGAGAATTTCCTTTATAAAAGGCAACCAATGCCTATAGTCAAAATATACCCCTACTTAGGCGTAACTATTTCAAGTTTCTCGCTTGGCAAATGTGCAATGAAATCTACTTTAAAGAAGGGAAAAATGGCATTGGGTTCGGCTCTACAAACAATTAGCAAATTCAAATCGGACTCTTGGGAAGGCAGAGTAAAATTATTTGACAGTACAATTTCATCAACTCTTTTATACTCAGCTGAGGTATGGGGCTTGAGGTATTGCGAACAGCTTGAGATTATACTATCAACTTATTTTAAACGTTTACTCGCTCTACCAAAATCCACACCAAATGCTTCATTTAGATTGTAGCTGAGTGCTTTAAAAATTTCTTTTAAGATTTTTAAACAAACACTAAACTTTATAATTCGTGTCCTTCAAATGGAACAAAGCCGTTATCCTAAATTATGCCTTTTACGTCTAACTCATCTGCAAATTAATAATAATGAAAACATTGAATTGAATTGAGTCTTCCAGTTCAATAAATTTCTTCAACTAATTCATATGACACACCTGTGGTATTTTTTAGATGCTGAAACTTGGATTGCGAATTGAATATTAGCTCTTGAGAGTCTTCAACGCCATCTGAAATTTCAAAATATTTTCAGTTCCTCTAACTCAAACATATTGAACTGCAGAATACTTAGGTCACTGGAAGATAAACCCGCACGCTATCAATTTTACCGAATCCAGTTCCATATGTCAAAAGTCATTGCAAAGTTTCGATTATCATCAAAGTACATTACTAGATTTTGTATCAAAGGACAAATTTTTCGTCTTGAAACAGATAACAAACAGAAATGCACTTTATATTTGAGTGTCCTATCTATTCAGCAGTTCGTAACCACTATTTGGGGCATTGACTTAGCACCTTTGGCGAAAACAAGGCACAAATCTTAGGCTGTACTCATCAACAAAAAATTAAATCTTTATTTTTTTTTATAACACAATCCAACAGCATTTTTGCAACAGAATAGCCACTCTATAATCTTGAAAGGGTATGTTGTTTGCTTTGTTTCCTTTTAGTAACCGTTAACCGTTATATATATGACTTTTATGTCTTTGGTGAGCCCTAATGAAATTTTCTGGCAAATATTTTTGTCGAATATTTTAATCCTTAAATGTCTCTTTTACTTTTCAGGTTTTCATCAAAAAAGGGGTAAAATTGTCCCAGAAAAAGAGGAACTAAAGGGTTAAAATGTTCTACAGAAATGACCCTTGTAAAATTCTACTATACAATTTTGCCAATAAGATTTTCCTCAGACATCAATTTATAACACTTTTTGCACTTAGTATTCAGCTCCCTTCGATCAAAATAAGAAAACTTTGACCCACTGTAAAAAAAACTGAGACGTGGTGGACTATAAGTTTGTTTTACAAAAAAGGTTTATACAACATACCCTTTCAGGATTATTGGGTGGCTATTCTGTTTCAGCCAAAAAGTCTTAATTTGTTGGACTGTGTAATTAGTAATTAAAGGCTTAGATCGTTCCTCATAAATGAGTAAAAACAGGAATTGTAACTTATGTTAATATCATTATTTCTTTTATTCTATGTAATTTTTCTTTTTGGATATAAGATAAATTTGTAAAGAAACCAAACCTCCTTCTGCTACAACTCATAGTTTAGAAGCAGAAGTAAAATGAAGTTTGAATTGAATTGAAATGAAATTTAATTGAATTCAAATTGTCGCCTTTTGAAATCAATTTGTATATATTAAAATTTAAATTGAATTGAAATTGAATTGAATTCAAATTGTCCTCTTTTGAAATCAATTTGCCTATACTAAAATTTGAATTGATTTGAAATTGAATTGAATTCAAATTGTCGCCTTTTTAAATCAATTTGCCTATACTAAAATAAAATTGTTTACTCCTCCTCTGTTCAATTTGACTAGTCTAAATTAAAATTGTAGTTTTGAACTATCAATATTCTTCCTTGCCTCTGCGTACACGCCTGTGAAATCCTCGTGTATTTGAGCCTTAGGGCTGATAGAGCCACGTTAGTAATTAATAAAAATATTAACTTTTGTTTCAAACAATTTTAGTATAATATCAAAACTAAATAATGCACTCATATGTACATTAAAGTTCATTGAGTTGAGTGTAGAGTATAAAAATTTTCACCTGTTAGTATAAATGATTATAGTAAATGTAACGTGATTCATAAACTTATACTTGTTTTTGCAATAGTCATAATAAATAAAAAAACAAAGAAAAAATACATAGGAAAAAAACAAACAATTGTTTTTTGTCTATTTTTTTACGTTATAACATACCATTGTTTCACGGCTTAATATTCTTACATACCATATATAAAATGTAATAAATGTCTATATATACTCACACAATATTAATTAAAATTCCAATTCCCGATATTGCCATCATTGTGTTTGCATCCAAATCAAAATCATTGGAATAAATTCTTTCTATGGCCACAATAATCAATGTTGCGGTTAATATCCAAATACCCAGTATTGATACAATTGCACCCATGACCTCTATGTGTGTGTGTGTGTGCGTATATACACAGATATGTATGAGCGGTATGAAAAGAGTGTAAAAGCGATTTTATTTTAGTATTTTTAGTATAAACCATTTAAATTTTAATACGTAACTATATTTAAATTGTAGTAAATTGAATTGATTCATTATTTTTTGCAGTGAACTTCTAAGGAAGTGTACGATTGTTAGCGATAAATTTTATGGTCAGATAAGAAGGAATATCGTTATTTTTATAAATTTGTTTACTTAATGTGCATAGATATGAATATTCCTATATGTTATGAGCAAGAAATTATTTTTCTTTATCAAATTATTAGTTATGTTGACAAAAATTTTATTATAATCAAGTATATTAGTCATTTCTTGAGGCATGGTGTATAGTTTCCTTTAAAAACCTCATCGTGTTTCCAATGTATTTCAATAATAATTTTAGTATTTAGTCTACCAAGAATTTTCATATTGAAATGTAACCACAAACATTCAATAGCTTCAATATGTTACTAATTAATAATCATTAGTAACAATAACACATACACACAATACACCTCACCCACAAACACATCGACAATTTGAATCTCAGTAAATAATAGTAGTAGCAAATAGGAAGCTATTATCGTCACTTACCCATGCGTTTATAACCGAATGACATTCTTTTATCAGGCGACTTGCTGCCCAACCAAATTGCTGCTAGACCAATTATGAAACTAATGCAATCGGAAGCTAAGTGTGCCGCATCCGTCATAATCGCTAAACTTCCGGCAATATAACCGCCAAGGAATTCAATAATCTTCGAAGGGTAGATCGATTTCAAATTAAATTAAATAAACGTTTTATAATTAATTAAACAAGTTCGCACGCTCATTCACTCACACACTCACTTTACCGCGTACTCCTAGCGTATATGATTCAAGGATTAATGATAAATTTAATACAAATTAGAAAGCAGGAAACTTTGAATGCGCGAGTGAATGAATGCGAAACATCAAATTTATGTACTTCATACCATAAAAATGCAGCATAATGAGACTGCTAATAGAATTTTTATTTTAGCTTCTTGTGTTGAATTGTTTTTCAAATTTGTACCGAATCCAGGCTGTGCGCAGCGGCAGATTGCGGGATGTTGCTGAAGTTGTTCATACTCATGTTGCTCATGGTCATTCTGTAATAACAAAGGATAAATAATTAAAGCGTAAATCGCGCATGAAAATAAGCGAAAATACGGCAACTTTAGCATTCAAATTTATTCTATGAATCAAATAGTTGTGTTATATTTTCGCTGCACTATAAATAAATCATTTATAAACAAAAGTAAAATCAAAAACAAAAAATTCTATAATAAATTCCAAATGCAATATTCTATTGACTAAATAGTTGTGAAATTTTCTGCTTACATACAAAATTATTTACATATTTATATATGCATGCATATGGATTTCGCGTTTGTATTCGAATTCGTTTTTGTTTGGTATAACTAATTACAGTGGCGATCAGAATTAAGAGAACAGTAACTGCATGGAAGCAAAAAAAAAAAAAAAAAATAAAAAAAATGTGTGAAACAAAAAAAGTATAGTTATTCTATCAGTTTAAAATTTTCACTGAATCCGAGGGGCGAAGTAAAAGGATATTCTGAGGCGATTGCTTACAGTTGAAAGTTTCCTGTTTCCAGCGAAGAGGTGGTGGGGTATAGAAATATTTTATATTTTTTATTTTTGACCGTGCCGAGCGTCAAATCTGGACACCCTAGATGTGTGCACTATGTCCCGGCAACCATTAAGATTATCTTCATCGTACTTAATTGATTAATTTTTGGGCTTGCTGTATTTTTTATGGAGTGATCAAGATCATGAATTTCGGATAGTACAGTAATTCAGACTGGTTTCAACAGTTTTTTTTAGCTTTATAAATCATCGAATTAAACATTTATGATCTGACTTAAAATAAGATATTGGGAAAAATTTATTCAAACATAAACATGATAAACGAGTCGTTGCTCAAAAGGGTTGCATGTATATTTAGATGAGAAGCTGATTTGAAATATTTTTGTAACATATGTTTATAGTAATTGGTTTGGTCAGTTTCTAATATATTTTTATTGAGGTTTCCGTATAAAAATAACTAAAAAATTTAAATTTTTGGTATGTTCCGCAAAGTTGTACAGCAGAGTGAATGAATTATCGAGATATGGTCAATATAAAAATAATAGAATTTGAAGAAAATTACAATAATTGCCTGCATCTCAAAAACTTCAATTGCTTAAAAAAAAGAAAATTTGGATTCATTTTTAGATTTTTTATAAATTCTTTGAACAAGATAAATATGTACATACTAAATCACTGTTGTTTCATATCTTTCGCTTCCCTGCAGTTACTGTTCACATAATTCTGATCGCCACTGTAAGTTTACTCGTATTAGGTTAGATTTTTATTATAAATACATTTTATACTAAATATTCCATGGATATACAGGGTGACAATGGTGAAGTGACGCACACATTTCAGCAGTTATTTTCAAAAGGACGTACTTCCATTAAGTACAATTAAGTGTTAACATTGCTGAATATATAAGCATTCATTTGAACCCCACCTCATTCAATATAACCTCCTTTAGCCTGCACACATGCCTTCAATCGATCTGGAAATCGTTGGACTGTTCGCCGCAGGACTTCCTGATCAATTTCAGTCCAGGCTTTCTCTAATGAATTTGTCAGCGACTCCAGACTGTGGTGTTGAGATGCACAAGCCTTACCCTCTAAAATACTCCAAATAGAGTAGTCCATTGGATTCAAGTCTGGGGAGTATGGTGGCCATTCTTGAGATGTTATGAATCCAGAAAAATTGTCTTTTATCCATGTTTGCGTTAATTTTGCCATGTGGGAAGGTGCAGAATCTTGCTGGAAAGTCCAGTTTTCATTTCCAAATGTATCTTGGGCCCAGGGAAGAACATGTTCATTTAAAATGCTCCGATAAACAACCTGGTCAATTTTAACACCCTCTTCAACGAATATTAGAGGGGTTTTGGCATTAGCGGAAACTCCAGCCCATACCATAACGGAAGCTGACTTTTGAACTCGGCCATTGTTTCTGTTCACTGTTTCACGGTTTACTCCCACTTCCTTAGCGATTTTTCTCATTGAGCGCCTTGGATTTAGCTTGATTCGTTTACGAATTTTTTCTGTTAAACCAGTAGTGGCAACTGTTGAAAATTTTCCCCGGTCTCTATCTCCAAAACCCCCAGTTTCATTATATCGAATAATAGCTCGGTCTACCGTACGACTTGACAAATTTAAAGCCTTTGCAATTTGACGGCTACTATAATTTGCCAAATGAAATTTCATAATTTCACGACGATTATTTTCCTTGTCCATTTTTATGGAAATTTCAAAATGTAATAACAAAAATTCAAATGAAATTAAAAGCAAAGCCAATGATGAATGAATTTGCTTTTTAAATTAAAGTAACGGTAAATGGCAAAGCTTGCTGCAGAGTATTAAACTTGCGTCACTTTACAATTGTCACCCTGTATAATAGAATTATTGGCATATTTGCATTGCATTACGAATGAATATCAATTTGAAAATATGTTTGCTTGCAATATTTGTTGAATGTAATGAAGTTTAAAAATTCAGCATTTGAAATGTTCAACAATTTCAATTTGCCAGGGAAAAAATGATTTTAAATTTAACAGTTAGTTTTGAATGTAAATTTCCTATTTTGTCTGGTAAAAGGCATGAAAAATGTCCGCTTTTAAAGGTTTTTAGAAGTTTAAGAGTAGAATAATAAATTTGGAGTTTAATATTCAAATATCGTTTCTAGATATTGGTAGTTTTTTTTTAAATTTTTAATAAATCGCTTAAAATAAACATAAAAAAATTTTCTGTTTTTCGTATTATCATGAGCAGAAGTAGGACATGGGAAACAACAACTAAAACTAAAGTTGTTGGAACAAATGAAAAGCAAAAACAAGTTATATACCAAAATTTGTAGTAGTTAGAAATTGTTATTCAGCAGTAAACATTTTGATATCGGAATTTTCAGTTCCATTTTTAAATATTAGCTTAACTTTTTAGTTACGCAGATTGTTAAAAATTGGAAAACTGAAAAAAGAAAACATTTAAAATGATAATTTAAAAAAAAATCCGCTTTTGGGTAATAAAGCTCATCTTAATTTAACGCAGTAGGGATGTACAGGCGAAAAAAATATCGATGGTTTTTTCGATGCTTATGAAAAATGATTGAAAAATATATGGGAGGATGCACCAATTCGGAACGTGTAGCAATCAGAACAGAAAAATTTCTCGATGTTGATGAGCGTGCTTCGCCGCCAAGCTGGCGTAATAAATGTATTTTTTACTCCTTTTCAAACTTTAATTTTTTCGATATTTTCGTTAATAACTTTAGATTGTTTTTGGTGGAAAACAAAAAGTTGAAAGGTTTACAGCTGCGTGAATCATAATGATCAAAAACGTAAAAAATTCCATTGTGTACCAAATAGGAACAAGAAGATGCCACAAGCGGTGTCCCGTGAGTACCGAAGTCTTAATGCGGATGGAGTTTCTGCTAAGGGTGATTAGCTGTCTAGTTCGTCTATAGTCCATAGTAGTCCGTGTTTGCCTGGTAAAACCGCAAGTGTGCTCCGCTACTCAGGATGTTTTTGTTTCCTCCAGGTAGATTTGCTTAATGGCTAATTTAATAGACGTAAGAGGGACACCAATGGTGCAGGAAGGTGTTATATCTGTAAGCTGCGAGCCCTGTTTTGCTAACTCGTCGGCATTGCAGTTACCTGAAATATTCATATGCCCAGGTACTCAATATGGGTGGACCTGCGAGTTACTCGACAAAAAGATGAGTGAAGATCGGCAGTCAAGAACAAGCTTTGATATAGTGAAAACACCGGCGAGGGACTTGATTGCTGCTTGGCTGTCCATGTAGTATATTATATCATTTTTGTTGGAATTTATTAAACAACTCATTTAGTTGTGTTATTGTTAATTTGTTGTGCTTGGTTTATTTCATTGTAGAAAATATTTTAAGTATTTTCAATCACTTCTATACTAATTAATCTATATGTGAATGAACAACTGTTTTACAATTGTTTTCAATTGCTGTTCATATCTATCTAACACAATAACTATAATTTTTAGATGAAAATTTGGTTATTGTTTTTTTCTAATGGAGTAGTTAATTTAACTAGTGCAAAGCAAACGGCCAATCAGCGGTCGAGATGGTTGTTGCTGTAGCACCTACAATTTTGCCAATTTGTTGTACTCATAGTCAGCTGTTTATATTTTGTCAGTGTTTCCAGTTCGATAAATTAAGCAACCTCTATTGCGCGTGTCCGTAGTTGTCGTGGGGTTAAATTTATTGAGTGCGTGGGACAGTTAAAGATGGTGATGACATGGAGCCCCGAGAATCAACAAAATTTTCCAGGGACTCCGCGGAAATATGTTCAATTTTTAAAAGAGTTAGCGAGTTATTTTTCATTTTCATATCATTTATGTTTGGTTTTTTTTTCTTACTTAAAAATAGACTGAAATATGTTTAAAGTTCGGAACACAAATTTTTTGTTTCAGTTGCTATTTATTCTAAGGATGTCAGCTAAAAAGGCTCCGCGGCCGAAAAAAATTGAAGATCACTGATTTTCATAAATTTTTTAGCTTTAAGTATGACTGAAGTTGTAACAAAAAAGCTGTGAATAAAAAATTGTATTTTTTTCTAATTCCTATACATTAGTGCAACTGTTTGCAATTATCTAAGTAATACTTATTTGAGAACTTGTAATACATTTTGAAAAATTCCTCCCCTGTAAAGCAAAATACTCCTCTTAAAAGGAAAAATTTCTCCCCTTAAAATTTTGAAAACGACAGCACTGGAGCCAATAACATCAACTGAGAGCATAGCAGTATTTGCTCTCTTTGAATGAGAGCAACTATTTGAAAAAAAAATATTTTTTTTATAATTATTATTAATTTTTTAAGGGATTTACTGAAATAGAGTAAAGTTGTTGGACCCTTTTTCGTTCCCTTTGCATGCTTTATTACTTGGGTTGGCTAAGAATCTTACGGCCTCATTCTATTCGCGTCTCCATATATATCGGTTTATTAAAATAAAACCGGCACACATAAAATAAACTTTGAATACTTGGGCAATTCACAAGGCGTTTTATTTGGTGTCGTATACTCTCATTTGCCGTAAATTCTCCCATTTTACATACAAAATTATACGACTTTACAAAAATACGATAGTATACGACAACTTGTGAATAAAAAAAAAATGCCTATTTTAATCTATATTGGCAGCGGTTACTCTGTAAGTGGCTGTTCACATGTGCGCAAGCATGAACGCTTGTCTGAAGGAGAGAGGTAGAAAAAATAGGTAGTTAGAAGAAGACAGGCGAGTTTGTGTCTCTGTTTTGCTACTTGTTTTTTCTACCTCGTTCATTCAGAGAGGCGTTCATGCTTGTGCCAATGTAAATAGCCACTAAAAATATAAATTCCTTTATTTTGAATGCGGAACCTTTTTAATTATTAGTACAAAGCAAATACATATTGTCATTTAAAATCCAAAAAAGCCGTAACAACAAAAAAATTCGAAATCAAGTTTTTGATTGATTCATTTAACTATCATGGCCCTACAAAATTTCAAACTCATAAATAAATAAATCCGTCGTTGTGTTTTAAGAAAAATAAGAAAAAAATGGCGTTTAATACTAAAATAAAAACTGCCGTTACGGCTTTTTGGATTTTATGTGACGATATTTACTGAAAATTTACAATTGTGAAAATTTTCTAAAATAATATTCACAAGCTTCACAAGCACTTACATTGTTATTATTGCTCAGAAGTGGTACTTCCATTGTGCTCTCATCCGTATCCATGGTGCTGCTCATGGTGGTGGTGCTGTTGGTGTTGTTAGTAGTGGTGGTGTTTATTATGTTGTTGTGATTGCTGTGATTTAAATCTCCAACGCCGCTGCTCCAACTACTGCTGTCACTACTACTATTGTTAATGCTGCTGGCACTGTGATTATTGTTGTGATTATCATTATCGAAGATAAGCGCAAAATTCTCATCATTCATAGTTTGATTATTGCTGTCAAGTTTTTGATATTTTAACATAATTTCTGTTGTTATTATTCAACTACGCTAGTGTACGAAGAGTAAAAATATTTATTTACATATAGTCGTTTGTAGGTATGTATGAATGTATTTAGTTGGTATATTTATGATTCTCAATTAATCCATCCACTTGAGAAATAATCAACAATATTTTTGTAGTACATTACAATACAATATTAATAATAAATTTTGCTCCCACTTTATTTTTTGAATGTTGAGTTGAGTTGTGATCCCTGGTTGGTTACTACTAGCGTTTTCGCACTTTCGCATACTTAATTTATCACAATTTAAAAGTTAACTCGCGTAAATCTATGATTATTGCTTGCTGGTCTTTTTGCTTCTGTTCATGGTTTAATTTTATGTGTAATATATTTTCATTTTAATTTCACACTTTATGAATTTGTCACATGCACAAACAATTCCTGGTGTGTACGAGTAAAATTATTTTTATTTTTTTTAGTGTTTGGTTTGTGTGTTGCGTTGACTGTCACCGTGCCTCGCTCTTGGGTGTTTAAGCTTTAAAATTGTGCATCCGATCGCACCGTTTGTTCACTACTGAATGCGCGTTGTGCTCATTCGGTGCTAATCAGCGCACCAGTTGTTTCTGCTAATATTATGAAAGGTGCTCTCACTGTTTCTTTGTTCTCTGCGGCCTGCGGTCTGTCATAATTTCCTTTTCTCTCGCTCTCTTTTACTGGCAATATTGCTGTTGATATGGTTGTGGCGTAAAGCATGTTGGTTTCTTTTCAATGTTTATCGTATTATTTTATTTTTGCTTTTTTTTTTACATTTATTAATGGATTTTATACTACGTACAATTTGAATTTTGCGTTTTCTCCTGATAAGCGCTTATTCACACTAAACTATTGTAGTCAACGTATGTAGAACATTTGTAGTTGATAAGACTTTAGAGTTGCCATTATGCTTTCATAAGTCAGTGTGGGTTGTGGAAATGTTGTTTTAACAGAATTCAAAATTCTAAGCGAATTTAAATGTATGTGATTTTAATTGTTACGAAAGATTCATGGAAAACAATAATCAATTAATCACAACTGAGGAAAATTTTGAGATACCTTTTCTTTTGAAATAAACCTTACCAGATTGTTTGTGAATATTCATTGTTTGGGGTTGAGCATTGCTCATTTCGAATTAATATTTAAATTTTTTAAATTTTATTTAAATTTTGTATTTGATAATTCTTTAAAGCAGTTGCAATTTTTTGAGCCTGAGGGTGAGAAGGGGAAGAAAAACGGAATTATTACTTATTTCTACTCCCTTGTTGCAATCAAAGTAAAAAAAAAACTGCTTAATAGAAATTTTAGAATCTGAGTGATATCTTTTAATATAAATATAATGGGAATGATTAATCAGAAAGAATATGTATGATTTATATACACTGGCGGTCATAAAATCCGTATCATTGGCAACACTACTGCAATTTCGGTAGAACCCCCTTACTAAGACCACAATTTCTCTTCCTTTGTGAAGCAGATTCACTTAATTATATTTTAAGAATGAATTTAAGTGGAATGCACCATTTTTATCGCACTTGTTTGCCGAAAAGAAGAGTTTTTTGAAGGAGCGGTTGGAGTGGCAGCCTTCTGCAAGAAAGCACACTTAAGCACTTATGAGGCAGTAAAGTAAAAATAATTGTCGCGTGATCAAAAGGTCAAAACTTTTGATGCTCACATTCAACTGTTGTTAGACTAATCTAGAAAAAGTAAGTTTTAACCCCCTTGTGCTTTCAAGGATTAAGAAGTTTACGGACGACAAATATCAGAGAAAATGGTACAATCTGAAGGGTAAGTTTAAAAGAAAGGATCAAAAGTAAAATCACTTTAGTGTCGATACCATACGTGGAAGGCAACGAGAGTTTGGCATATATGTGAGACGATTAGCTAAAAACCCATTATGGATGGAATGGAGGACACCGCCGTTTGACTTGGGCTAAAAAATACTGCAATTACATTTTGGAAGATTAGAAGAAGGTTATATGGTTGAACGAAAGCACACTTAACTTGCTATGTGCCGATAATCTTATGTAAGGATAAGTATGTATGTAGCGAAAACAGTCAAATTTCCACAAAGTCATATGGTTTGGGTGTGTTTTCCCTACTATATCTGGGACCCCTCATACTATTTTCAGATGCAAGATCGAAAAACGCTTCGCTAAATGGAAAAATTCTGCTTTTTTCGGATTCTAAGAATTTCATTATATTTTGATTTTGTTTTCATGCCTCAGACGTATGTCGTCACTGTAATATTGTTGTTACAACATGAATTTACAACAACTATCTCGACATTTTTTTTTTATTTTTGTTTTTAGCCAAAAAAAATGTTACCTAACCAGCGAAACCAAAATATATTTCTATGAACAAAATCTGATTTTTCTAACACCCGAATTTCGGCTTTTCTTAACTTATTTTTTGGATAATTTAAACCGATTTTGCCGGTTTTTAAAAATCTTTTTAAAATTTGAAATATTATTTCTTGCTTTATACCATATTGAAGGGACCGTCAACCCCCAATGAGAGCACTTGTTCGCTTGTTGGAGCTCTAAAAAAACTTTGTATTAAAAGTCTAAAGAAGGGGCAACCTCATACTTAAAAATTTTGTTTGTAAATCTAATATGAATCAAATAAATCTTAGACAGTAAAAATATTAAATATTTTTCCTTTTACATAGTTTTAAAAATACCCTTAAAAATGTGAAATTTCTTCAATATTTTAAGTATCCCATTTTTTCCTTTTATTTCAAAAATAAAAAAAAATGCTTTCGGTAAAATAAAATCTTTTTTAGTTCCCATTATGAAAGATTTTCTTGAAGTTGATTCCTACGGTTTATATGATCGCCAGTGAACTTAGGTATGAAAAAATATATTTACTTAGTCAGTATTCAATAAATGTTTGCTTTTATTTTTGATATATGGCAACCCAATCTGTTCGGTTTGAATCTTCTATCGCAAGAATTTAGCCAACGAAAAATAGAATAAAAACAAGATATGTTCAGTAGAACCTGCACTGAAAATATGTCAAATAAATTTAACACCTATTGAAAAAATCAATATCTTGTGTCTTTGATGGTCTTAAAAAAAAAAAAAAAAAAAAAAAACTTGAGTGACAAGAATATCTATCTGACTAATGAAAATTTAGTTTTCAACATATTACACTCAACGAAAAACTTCATAATGTATGGCGCAAAAATAAAGTGTAATTGAAGTTTATTTTATTTTTACCTGAGACTGTGCTCCTATTTTTTTAGCAGTCAAACCAATAGTCCAGTCGGTAGAGTAAAAAATGCCCCAAAAGTTCATAAAAATTCTTAACTGCGATTTTTTTTTCTGTAATTGTTAGTGGGGGTATGATAGATGGAAAAACCACAAAAATCATTTCTGGGGTTGCAGAGCGACTCCCCCCAAAAAACCACCTCTTTAGTGAAAAAAACCTTTTTGTACTAATAACTGGTTAACCATTGGATATAACAAAAAATTATCTAGTACACATAAAAAGCTTAAGTGATTTTCTAAAAAAAAGGTATTATGTAATTTTTTCGTATATGTCATAGTTTTCGAGATATTCAATATTTAAGAAATTACAAATTTAGTACTTTGGATGTACTGTGGATGCGCATCTTTGTTTATTTGAATTTTTGAGTGCGGAGCCTATAGGAAAAATTGAATTACTCGAAAACCAAATAAGCTAGGAAGAAAAAAAGGATTTTGAAGAGAATATAAAGTTCAACATCCTCTGCCATTTTCATTGACAACGCATAATTTTTTGTATAAAAAAATAACAATATAGTATAGTTGCCTGTTTGTGTTTACTACTTTTACTATTTGCAGGCCTAATAAAAATAACTGGTTTTACTATATGTTATAAATGTATTATCTTTTAGTTCAAGACATTACTTCTGAGAATCCTGTTAAAGTTAGAAATAAAAATTCCCATTTTGCAATTTTATCAGAATTTAGTGAGCGATATAAAATAGAAAGAACTTATGTATACGACATTTAAAACAAATCATGCTTTTTTATTTGATTTTTAAAATATCTTTTCGTAATTTTACTAACTGCTAACAGTTGCCTTAGTAATTAATACCTGCAAATCAAAACTCTTTTGTTTTTATTTGGTTTATTTTTTCTTCAGGCAAATGTACATATACATAAACATACATGTGTAAAATTATTTCAAGAGGTTCTAAATAAAAACCTGATATTAAATATTTGTCTGTCGAGACTTTTTCTTTTAAGCTTTACATGTCAAAATAATGCACGCTATTTTATTTTGTGCTCAAATATAACCCTGATAAGAAAGACGTGAGAAAATTAATGCTTTTTATTTGAAGTTCTAGTATAACAAGAAATATATGTAGATACTTTCATGTATGCAGTCAATAGGAATAATTGCTTAAGTGAACTTTAAAATGAATAGAATTTTAAATGATACAGTGTTTTCTTACGGCACTGCACATGCACGTAAGACCCACGAATTTCTATGATTTTTTAAACAAAAGTTGTTTAGAAAAAAAAAAAAAAAAACAGAATCGCTTTCGTAAAGCAACAAGCAATTACATTTCTTAAAACTGTTTTTTCCCGAAATAAGCATTTCAAACTTAAGCGATTATTGCTTTTTACCATAAATATGCAGTTATGAATACATAAGTATATGTATAGAAGTATATTTACATACATATGTATGTAAACAAACTCGTAATTACATTTTATAATGCGACCCGATTTTAACCAATTTATTGTTAATATTTATATGACTAGAAATAATATTCTATTTAGCGCAACAATAACAAAAATTTATATATACCTGCATAAATTTATTTTAATTGCTTTTCAAAGGAACAATTTTGTATTTATTTTAGTTGCTATATTATTTTTATTTTATTGTAAGCGATTATTTTCTTTTTGTTTGTTTTTCAATTTAGATAGTAACTTGTTTCAAGCTCTCAAATTCTCTTTCTTTTTTTTGTTTTGTTTTAAACGCAATTGCACTCTTCATTATAACAGCCATAACTTGTTGTTGTTCATCAATCAGAGGAACGACAACAACCACAAGAGAATGTTGTACATTGACCTCAAAAAAAACAACAAAAATAAATAATTTTAGTATTCGCTCGCTCGCTCGCTCTTCTAACCATAGATAAAGATGAGGTAAGTTTCTGCATCAATTTCTAATTTTAACACAATTTCAATTGAATAAGTACAAAAGCGCAGCGAGGGTAACACCAACTGATTGTCGATGATGGTCATCATCATTGTTATGATAATAAACATTATGATCATTTGAATTGATTTTAAGAGAGCGGAGATTTGTGTGCGCTTAGTTTCTCTGCTGCAATGGAGCACGTGTTTGAAAGAGTAAACCAAATTTCATACTTGCACTATTAGACTTCAATTGGTGTGACGAGGAATCAATGCTTGCGTTCAGAAAACGCCTCTTATGAACACAAATTGATCACTTTATGATCAACAAAAATTATATTGAGCAGTCGTCATTTCATTGAGCTTATTATTTTTCTGATACTTCAGCTCAACATGCTGCTGAGCAGAGGTCGTTTTCTGAACGCAAGCGGTGTAAAGCAAAGTTTATTTTATAATACTTTTAAAGAAAATAAATGTATATAAAAGTCAAATTCGTTTCGCTATGAACATTCATTTATATCCATGTATTAGAAATAATTTTAGGAAAAAAAAACAATTTGCCTCAATATTTTTAGCCACCACTGTATATTCTCACGTGCTCAGCGCAATTCTTTAGAAACAAGTTATCCGATGAGCGAATGCATTTATTCAAGATCAACGTACGAATTTCCGAAAGTTCAATATACAAACTACGAGAAAATGTAAACAAATCGAGCATGCGCATTGCACGTGTGCCAATGTATCATGCTCTATTCTGTTGTTCGATGAAGGTAATGAGAAGTAGAATAACTAGCAGATATAAATAAATGCGTTATATGCAGAAGAAGGAACAAAAGAGGAAGAGAGAGAGAGTGGTATAACAATTTTAATTTTAGAAAGATCAAAGACAAAACATCCAAGCAAACAATTCGATTGTTGTAAAAAAGATGCATAAGATATATGGTTAAAAATAATACATAATATTCTACTTATAACTTTATAAATAATTATTCATCATATGGCAAACTATTTTTTTGTGTCTCTTTTTTAACTCAAAAAAATTATAAAAAATTTGTTGTGCACTTTTGAAGGTGAGCTAGTAGTTTGCTTACCTCACGAAAATTGGAAAACCCATAGTAAACCAAGCATCGTCAATATACAACACCTCCTCGGTGGTCTAGTGGCAAAGTGCTAGGGACATGTCTCTGTGGTCCCGGGCTCGGTTCCCTGATAGGGTAATTCTTTCTTTCTTCATTCATAATTTGGGGCCTTGTACATTAGATCTTATTGATTGCAATGCCTGACTTTCGAATCGTCCCATTTTCCGATTTCAGTCAAAATAACATCAGGAGTACCAAGTTTCCTGTTTTTCAAGTAGTATTAAATAACACAGTCCAACAGCATTTTTGCAACAGAATAGCCACCCTATATCTTTTGACTTTTATGTCTTTGGTGACCCCTAGTGAAATTTTCTGGCAAATATTTTTGTGGAATATTTGAATCCTTAAATGTTTCTTTTGAAAGGATTTTTCAGGGTCAAATTGTCCCATAAAAAGAGGACCTAAAGGGTTAAAATGTTCTACAGAAATGACCCTTGTAAAATTCTACTGTACAACTTTGCCAATAAGATTTTCCTCAGACATCAATTTATAACGCTTTTTGCACTTAGTATTCAGCTTCGTTCGATCAAAATAAGAAAACTTTGACCCACTGTAGAGCTGGACTATAAGTCTGTTTTACAGAAATGGTTTATACAATATTCCCTTTCAGGATAATAGGGTGGCTATTCTGTTGCAGTCAAAAAGTCTTTTATAAGTTATTTTTTATGAAATATGGAGAACATACTTCTATTCATTTTTTCAAGTTTTTTCAAAAACAAGTTTGTTTTAACGTGGAATGCGTGAAATGTGAAATGGAGGACGAATTCTTATAGACCTCAAGTATGTTTATTGATAACACTATACAACACTGTTTTTTACCCATCTCCAAAATGGAAGGTTCGCAATATTTTTTGGACCGCTGAATCCGAATCTGGCATCAGTTTTGGCGTAGCAACTCAGGTTTTCGAGATATAGCCAATTTTTTGATTTTTCGGACATGAGTCGCCATTTTTATCAAAATTTCCATTTTTTTCGAAATGAAATTTGAAAAGGCAATTAAATTATTTTTAATTTATGAGTTAATTTGATTCTCTGATTCATTTCTATCAAAGTTATAGAGATTCGAAGTTGAAATTCTGACCAAAAATGCTTTTTTTCAAATTACCAATTTTTTTGTCATTATTAAGTGCTAAACGTAGTAATTGAGATCAAGTTATCAATCAATAAGAATTAAAAAAAAGACATATATTTTCTCTTATCAGTGCAATTCTACGTCCACTGTTACGCCCTCGGCGAAGTTGTATTGCTCTTTTTTAGGTTGTAAAATTATGCGACAACATGTAAAGTTATAATTTTTTCGTCAAGTTCATACTTTTATCTAAAAGAAGTTACAACTTTCAGTACAAAGTGAATAAATTTACTATATTTTATTAATTTTTAAAAACTCCTCCAAAAAAGATATTTCGCTTTATCTGACATTTTGACCAAGTAAAACTTTAAATTTCCCAAATATAAAAAAAAAAATATTGAATTCGCAATAATTTTGCGAAAAAATTTATAAATGAATTTTTGACAAATTTTCAAAGTCACTGCTGCAAAAACTGTTGCTACATCAGCTTGAAATGGGTTAATGAAACTAGTGTCGATTTTAGAGCAAAAGGTTTATTGAAAGATTTCGTTCTTTTTTTTATTCCTCTCATTCTCACTCTCTCTATTTTTTTACCATTTATATTCGAAAACAATAACCTAATTTCTGTAAATGTTTTCACTATTTAACATTTAATTGTTATTATGTTTACTGGGTTATACCTAATAATTAAGAATATAATAATTATGTTAATTAGTCTATAAAGTGTTAAATAATAATGTTTTCATTTGCAGAGTTGAACAAATACGAGGGTGCAAAGTTATGCAAATAAACACTAAGCACGATTAAAGTAAAATTTGAACAGAAACTGGAATTTTGATTATTTTGACCCATTGATCTAGAGACAATCTCCATTTCCTGATTGACTGTCTGAATTAGTAATGCCAATGGAATCTGATAAGTCTTTCTATATGTGAAATAGAAAAGGTAATTGGGAAAAACGGGAAAAATGAAACCAAAATGATTAAATTATTCAGTATTACGTAAGAGAGCGGAAGGAAGGGTAATAGAAAAATTTAAGTTTTACATTTTTAAAAAATGTTTTAAATTATTTGTAATGATCAAAAAAATATATGATCGTGCAAAATAGTGATCATGCATATTGAGAGAGTTTTACTCACATTTTTTAATTTTTAACTGACTTAAATGACTGATAAATTGAAAACATGGCGTGAGAGGATTTTTCTCTTGCTCAGTGGAAGCAAACAACTTTGATTGGTTGCAATTAAACTGTGTTACATTGGAAAATTACTTTGAATAAGACCTAGGGCAGTTTATAGGCATAGTTGAACTAAAAATAACTACATACTAGAAATTTCAAATACTTCATTCAAATCTTGATTTAACCCATTAAGGATGGAATGGCCACAATTTCAAAGCTCATTTAAGTGGCTCCGTTAACTATGAAAACAAATTTTAGAAAATTCGAGCCATATAAGTTTTTATGAAATGTTTTTATGAACACCAATGTTCATAAGCGCCTTTGTTTTGTCTTTCAACGATAAGTAAACCTTATAGATCGGGTTGAAAATGAAATGGATTTATGGTTATAAATTATATATGATAATAAATTTTTTTGCCTTAAATCCACATTTTGAGGGTGTATTCGAAATTTCGAATATGCAACTGACTAGACCTACAAAATGCACTATATCTCGGATTAAACAATTTGATTTTCCCTATTTTGTCGTACAGTATAATCATTAACTCTTTTGAAAAAAAACCTCCATTTCTTAATATCTCTACTGCGACTAACTATATTTTAAAGATATAAATAAAGAAAAATTTAAAAGAATTATTTGAATTTAAGGTAGTTATCTCAATCGAAAGAAGATAGTGCTTCTCGCTGAGCAACTTTCTGAAATCTTGATGCCAAGGGACTCGATACTTCCAACGTTCAGCTTTAAAAAATACTTTAAAACTGAGCTTAGTAATAAAAAAGATTGGGAAGGTATATCAGAAACATACAAGGTAAACCAGTACATGATGACATGGTACACTGACGGCTCCCTCATCGACGATGAAGCCGGTGTATTCGGATAGATAGATGTACGCGATAGATAGATGTGCGCACTTCAATCTTGAACGCAACTACCGGAACCGCAGAATAGCAATACTGACTGACAGCCAGGCAGCTATCACAGCACTTAATTCTCACCAAGTCACATCAAGGCTGGTGATGGAGTGCATTGATAAGCTGAACATCCTGGGCCAACTTAATCAGGTGTGGATTCTATGAGTTCCGGGTAATGTAGGGATTAATGGAAATGAAATGGCAGAAGCATCATCTCCATTTGTAGGGCCCGAACCGTTCTGTGAATTAGGATCGGGTAACATCTCACGTATTACTTGAAAAGGATAGAAAAAGATTATATTGGGAAAACTTACTGGGGTTCTCACAATCCAAACTAGCGCTAGGAACATACAACCTAAAACGCTACGAGGACTCTACGAAACTAACGAAGAACAATTTGAGAATCATTACGGGATTATTAACAGTACATTGTGGGTTGAATTTTCACCTAACAAAACTGGGAATTTTCTCCAATGCATTTAGTAGGTTCTGCAGTGAAGAGGACGAGACCGTGCAATATATAGTAATTAGGGATTGAAAAACGTTCCATTTTTACAACTCCAAGGCTTTAAAATTTCGTAACTCGGAAATAAAAGACATCACATTGAAATAAAAAATACGTGTCGATTATTTTCTTCACAAGAATGCAAGAAAAAATTTTGGTTGAAATTAAAATTTTAGTTGTAAATCTGACATGGAACGACGCAAATGTTTTCTTGAAAAATTATGTGTTTTAAAACACAAAATTTTTCATTCTCTATTCCACTCCATCTGTCTGTATACAAATATGTAGATACGTATGACATATTTTTCTTTTAAAATCATAAATATTTTATACAAAAATTTTCGTTAGTAAACACTTATGATTTTTTTTTGTAAAGTAAAAGGCTTCTAAAATTGATTTTTTTATGTTATTATTTCAATATCTGATATAAACTGACAGTGATTGAAAACTTGACAGAAATATGTTTAGAGCTTATCTCGTGAGTGTATGTAAATACAAATAGACATGCAAGTTATGTGTTTACAAATAAACAGTAAAGAAGGGAAGGGGAGAAATAAAGTTGCCAACAAATTTTTTTTTAAATATAAATATGTGGCGAAAGGATATTAAAAAGTAAAAGTTAAATAAATTCATTGATATGATTTTTGATAAAAAACTAAATGGAGAAAGAAGTAGGGCCGAAGGTGTAAAGATTTGCCGCATTCGCGAAACTCATCAATTCCTAAACAATTGTAAAATTCTATTGTGAATTTTTAGTGAGCAAGCGTAGTTTTTGGTAGAAAAAAAATTTGTATGATACTTTTCATCGGTTGATTTTTGTACCGCGGCTTATGTTTATCTATTCTTTTATATATATATTCATCTATTTATTATAGCCATCAGCAAACATACTTTGCTAAAACTTTAAATTAATTATATTAATTATTTAAGTTTTGGTTTTGTTAAAGAGGAAAAATAGCAAAAAGCTATTCACAATAGAATAGTGAACATTAAAAAGTAGCAGCATGTTAACAATAAAAAAATCTATGAGCTGCAACTGTTAAGTAATTGATGAGTGTCGTGAATGCAGCCATTGACTGGCATAGAGATACATTGGCTCTATGTAGTAAATCATGTAGCGACAATTTATTAAAGGTATTTATATATCCCTTCTGCTTTTTCTTTTTTTTTGGGTTCACATTGTTTAATTAAGAGGTTTTATGGTATCTTGAACTGTAGCTATAATTTTCCACTTGATATACAGCTCAACTAAATAAATTATATTTTTCTTGCAAGATTTTAGTCTAAATGTCTTCCCGAAAAATTGCGTCTAAATTCATCAGCGATAAGATTTCAATTAATTTTACAGCTCATTCTCTTAAAACTTCCACTGCAAATATATAATCGCACTAACCATGAAAAGGGCAACTTTCTACTTAGTGTTGGAAAAAAGTCAACATTCTGGAAAAGAGTATTTATTCTACATTGAGAATTGCCTTTCTTTGGCATTATTTTCCTTACCCCAGCCCTTCAAATCCAACCAATGCAGAAGAAGCTGATAACCTTTTTCTATTGCATGTTTTATTTTTTTCTTTCTTCTTTTTTTTCTGGTAAGAAAATAGCAATCTGAAAATATCTGTAACATCTGAGCAAAATTAGGAAATCCCAAGAGGATGAATTGCTTTCCCTGTGAAAAACGACGGCAGCAAGGAAACCGCAAAATAATAGAAAAAATGTAAAAAAAAGTGGCGGAAGAAAGAAAAGCAAAACAAGAAAAGGTAAATTGATTTTCACAGATTTTTAACAAATTTATTGCTATGGAAAAAATTTATTTATTTTTTTGTTGCTTCATGTTTAGAGAATTTATTTAGTAGCTAAAGCAAAACAACAGAACAATGAAGGTGACACACAAGGGTGCATAGCAAATAAGTATGCTATAGTTTAAGAGAAACGAAAGACATTTGTGTATGTGCGACATGGAAGTGTGTGTGCGTGTGTGTTTGTGTGTGAATACTAAATAAATACAATTATTGTTGCGTTAAAAAAAACTTACATGCCCATACTTATGAACACACAATTACGAGACAGACATTTACACTCAAACTCCAGCAGTTGCAGTCGCGTGAACTACTAAATAACAACAAAATTAAATAAAATGAAAAAAATCAATAAACGCCTTAAAGTATACACCTTTTTTTTTAGCAAGCTTCATATGAAGGCGGCGGCAGCAATAGACACAATTTTCTAGAGGCGTTGTCGATTTGCCCAACTTAAAGCCAAACCAAAGTGTGACAAGCAACACAAACAGGAGCAGGAGTAGCATCTTTGTATTGCCATTTTCTATATTATTTTTTGTTGTATGGTGGTTTCCTTGTGTCATTATTATTATTGTCATTGTTGTTGTTGTTGTTGCTGCCATTGTTCCTGTTGCTATTGCTGCTGATGTTGTTGTTAATGTTAACAAGTCATTCCAACTTTATAACACCACAACAAGAACAGCATGCGGCATTCGACATATACTCGTAGGTACACATACATAAACACATGCATGCACATCAGTGCTTATGTGTGTATGTGAGTGTATGTATATGTATTTCGGAGCCTGTGTTAGTATTTATGCTCTTGGTGTTGTACATTTTCAAATTGGTGTAAATTTTAATGCTTCAATTAAATTTTGTAATCTAAAACTTAGACATTTCACACACTCAGAATTACATTCACACACAAACACACACACATCCACATACACATACATTATTATGCAACATTTGAATGAGTGAAACATTAGTTGAGGTCATATTACTTAGCCTCAAGTATTTGTCTTTTATGACATATGGCAACGGGCTTTCATTATTATTATTATTATTAGAAATATCAATATACATTTGCATACATATACATATATTTTGTATTTATGGTAACTATTTGTAATGTAAATAACTAAATATGTTTGCTGGCGGTTTGCTGAAGCACATTAGATTTATTCTTTACTACAATTTCCTTTATATAAAAGTAAGTTGGAAACTTAAATGTTCATGAAACTAAATCATTAGATGTACATAATTATTTATACTATTTTAAATATGAAATTTTAAATTAAGAAAGCTTGTGCTTGGATTAATTTACATATAAAACAATGACCTTAGATTCATCTTTAAAAGCAGGCTTACGCGAATTGTGTTTGCAAGAATTTAGTGCATTTTTGCAAAATCAAAATTTGTCCAATCCCAGTTCCAGCTCAATTGCTGATTAGTAAACTGTAGTTAAAATAAATTTTAAATGTTGAAAGGCGGCTTATATTTAGCATTCATTTTTTTTTCTTGGAACAGCTTACTCTGATCTGGCAGAAAGCGGGGCAGACACTAAGAAAGTGGTCCGCCGTCTCTTCACATTCTTCTTCCAAACCACAGGAAGCACAGAAGGCACTAGCTCCTAGGCCAATCATATGCAAATGTTTGGCCCAAGAGAAATGACCTGTATATAATCCCACCAGCTGCCTGCAGCTCTTTCTGTTAACTGATAACAGAAAGTCTGTTAGACGCTTCGAGATAACAGATAACATGGTCTTTGTCTGTCTAAAGCCCATCAGGTCCTCCCATTTACGATTGTGGGTCAAGTCGGCCCACTCATTTATGGTGGTCTTGATGGCTGTTGACGACAAAGAGAGTACAGGTTCTGTGCCGAACCCTTTCTGGACAGAAGGTCAGCAGACTCATTTCCTGAAATTCCTGAGTGTCCTGGAACCCATATCAACAGCAGGCTATTGTGTTTTCCAACACAATCAAGCCTAAATTTACAATACATAACCAGTTTAGATGTGGTTAGAGGATTAAGCAAGGATTTAAGCGCAGCCTGACTGTCACTAAATACACAGATACTCCTTTCTCTCCAACCATTAGCAATAACATAGTCTATTGACTTGATGATTGCGAAAATTTCTGCTTGAAAAACAGAAGCATACAACCTATGAGAGAAGTTAAGGTGCACTCCACCATTTTCAATGAAGATCCCAGAACCCGAACCAAATTCTGTTCAGGAGCAGTCAGTGAAAATACGCTTACGCTTAGATTTGAGCCTCTGGAATTTGTATTGTATAGCGCTGCTTTAAAACAGGAATTGTTGGCATTGTATCGGATGGCATTAACAGGGCTGTTAGGTCTATATCGGTATCTGCAACAATGTCACCAATAACCCAGCAAGTGTCTATCGCGATTTAATTCCGCGGCGCGTCACTCGCGAAATTAAAATTATTTAATTTTAATTTTGTTAGGAAGCGCAGCCGCGTGCTGCACTTCCTAACCTTTTTCTTCTTTTCTTTCTCTATCTTTCTTCTGTCACTCTTCCTCTTCTTTTTGGTCGATATCCACATTCACAATAGTAAAAGAGTACCATTTAGTACTAGATTATACTACTGGGAGTGGGGATATGGAGACTTCTGTAAGAGAGCGCAGAGGTGTATTTGTTGTAAATTTGCGGAAAAACGGGAAAACTTTGGTTCTCTCGTTTGGTTGATTTTCTAGTCAGAATTCAACGGTATGCCTCCGCTATGCACTAATACAGGTGCATTGCCGCCAATTCTCATACAATTGGTTGGGTCGGGGACTTTGTCCAGGGTGTAATCATGTACACCCACACATGTATGGGTGTGATGATTTCCCGTTTAGAGACCAGTTTCTTGGAGAAACTGCATTGTGTCCTGCTGACGTAGCGGACGAAAATATAATGTATGTGGCTGAATATAAGTGGTACATATTTTTGCACCGTACTTATATTCAGTTCTGTGCTAGCTTTCGAGAGCGACTATCAGGATTTTTCTTAGTGCGAATATTTCACGAGTTATTTTAAATTATACACTTTTTTTTTTTTTAATCTTGTGCGATTTTTTTGTGCGAATTATTAAATTTTGTGTTGTGTCCTTTTTTTTTGGTGAATTAATTTTTGTGTACTTTGGTATTTTAAATTAATATTATTGTGATTGGTACCACGAAGTCGTGGTGGACCAATAGTGTTAAATTTAATTTAATTTATTAATTCTATTAAATATTGAGCGCGGAGTTAAAATCAATTTCTATTTTGTTGTGTCGCTAACTTGTAGCGACAGTGGTAAAGTAATTTTAGCCGGGTTACTTTGTTCGGGAATTAATTTTCGGGTCGCGATCCTTGTGCGCGAATATAGAAGGGTTCATAAACCCATTAACCCAGGGAGTATCATTTTATTTTTATATTATTTTGTTTGTGGAGTAGGCTTCTCCTACTATTAATTTTATTTTCTCTCCTTTTTTTTTTAAATTTGTGAAAGTCCGTTTGTGTGCTCGTGAGCCCAGCAGGTTGTGCGGGTGAAATTTAATTTTACCTTTTGTAAAATTGTGCGGTAGCTCAGTATTGAGCTACAGAAATCGAGCGTTTCCAAAAAATATATTTTTTTTTATTCTTATTTTCATTTTATTTTGAACCTGCGACCACTTCTCCACTGAGATAGCTGGCAACGCAGAGGTTCCGTCTTTCTCCTTTAATTTAATTTGAGCACGAAAGTGACGGTGACATGTCATACCAATACCCATTGCGTTTAAGCCTACATATGGCTTTGACTGCCTCTCCTTTAGCAAAATTATCAAGGTGTGGTAAGTTGAGCAATACACCCAAGGATGAGGTGTTGTAAGGAAAGCTCCCGTTCAACAAATGGCCACAGTCCTTTGAAGTCTGGCAAGAGCTTTCCTAACGCTGTGAACATTAATTCTACTCCACTAGACAATGGATGCATAGGTGATGATGGGTCTGATTATAGCCTTATAAAGCCATTAGACTTTATAAGATGATAGACCTCATGTTTCGCCAAAAATAGCCCTGCATTGACAAAAAGCTGCCAGCGCCTTGGATAACTTTAGCTCAATTTAAGAACGCCATAGAAGTTTGGTATCTAGAATAACTCCCTGATATTTCACTTCATGGGACAGCTGAAAAGTGATTCCTCTGAGTACTTGTAAAACGAGACCATCAATTTTCCTTCTCCTGGTGAAAAGAATAACACCAGTTTTAAAAGGGTTAACTGATAGCCCGTTTGAGCAACACCAAGAGTCAATCATGTTCAAAACAGTTTGGGCCTTCCTACAAACATACCCGACCGATTGGGCCGTAATTAGGCAGGCAACGTCATCAGCATAGGCCTATGTGTAAATACCTGACTCATTTAGGGAAACAAGTAGAGAGTCAACCAGCAGACACCACAGCAGTCGGGAGAGTACGCACCCTTGGGCGTGGTATCACAGTGGGCCGGTTAGGCCTAAGTGTGTCCCTCGACAGCCACTCCAAACTAACGCCTTTTTGGGGACATCCTCTATTCACGCCACAAGTCACGGATTGACCACAATCAGCTTGAACCATCATAACTCTATGTGACAGCATTGAGCGTATCCAGTTAACAAGAACCGGATAAACTTCATGTTGACATCCTGCATTGCACATACCGTCAAAAGTCGCGTTGTCAAAAGCTCCCTCAATATCAACAAAAATACTAATAGTGTATTCTTTCCTGTTGACGGCCCGCTCAATCCGACTTACCAGATTTTGCAGGGCCGTCTCACAAGATTTTCCACATTGGTAAGCATGCTGAAATGAAGAGAGAGGATGTAACAATAATGACTCAGTACGGATACGGTGTTCAATACATCGCTCAAGACATTTGAGTAAGAAAGACATCATTTAGTAAGGCACCTTAATGGCTAAGCAAATTTTGAGCTCTAGTGTTTCTATGATCGTTGGTTATGGGAAATATAGAAAGCTCTCAAAATTTCTTAAGGCTTAATATTCTTCGAAAAAATTTGCAATAAGTTACAGAATACAAAAATTCTATTTGGCTTAAAATTACTTAATTCATTTTAAACATACAGGGTGATTCATAACTGCATAAAAAATGTATTGCCATATATTTCTCAGGTTATTAGGAGTACTAGGAGTATGTGCACGGAAGTTTTTTGTGGTTACAGGGTTTCAAACATCAGTGTCGAAATTACATATGTAGGCTATATTGGCCCTAATTTTTAATATTACAACATGATCGATAGTGTAATAGAAGAATATTAAGTACTTCTAGATATTACAATATAGGACCAATGAAGAAAAAATCTGTAAATGAGGCAATTTTTGCAATTTTTCTGGAAATAATTCGTGTTTAAAATCTCTCTTTTTTGTGATACTATATATATTCATACAATTTTAGTCTGATGTGCAGATTTTCAGTACCCAAATTTTGGTTTTTTTGGTTAAAAATGTGATAAATCTGACATGATTTGCATTATAGACCGAAGCTATTGTGAGCATCATTTTTAGTAAACATAAATGATTAATCTGATTATTGGGATGCTGTTGATGCTCTACTACTTAAGTAGTGCTTACGGTATTAAAAGGTGTTGAATATAAGTTAAAAACTTTGTATCTTGTTTTGAATTATATTATAGAAGCTCCTTTTATTCCAAAAAGGAGTTTTAATATCTGGGGAAAACGAAAAAAGATCCAATATCTCTCCTTTTTTGTATCTTAAGTACTACTGGACTTTAAGGTTTTCTACTCTACAAATCTGAGTTTGAAATTGTGTTCATTCCGCATAGGCATCGGTTTATGAAAACTCGCATTTACTGTGTACTCAAAATTCTCACTAAATTAACATTCTGAGTAAAATTCAGATCAAACGCAGACCAAATTTGGACCGAAATTCAAATTAAATTTAGGTCAAAATGCAACCATTCAAATTTAGATTAAAAACAATTTATTATATTAAAACAAAGGACTTGGTTGCTTTTGTTTCTTTAAGGTGATACATATATCTACAAGTTGAGTCGAAATAAGAAAGAAGAATAAAGAAACAAGAATAAATTCACAATATTTCAGATGAATTTAGGAAGTAATACATGTTTGATGTGTGTGACCTCTAGTGAACTCTCTGCATACTCGAAACTATTGTCGTGTTTTTCATGACATCATGTTTTTTAAAAAATGCCTTAGAAGTGATTCCGATATCTCGAGAACTACCTACTTTACCAGTTTTACCAAGGTCTCATTATTTTTCGAAGAACAATTGCTTTTTATGTATGACCCAAAAACTAAAATTAAAAATTTTAAATAAATAGCCTAAAAGCATTATTGAAATTGAAACTAAATATAGTTGAAAATACAAATATATTAAACAAATTTAGTTTTTGCAAAAACTGCTGCCTTTTTAATCAAAATTTTGCTAAACCTCTCATTATATCACTTTGCTGCTGGCAACTCTTAATGGCAAAAGCTTCATAAATTTTAAGGTGAAAATAGCTAGATCTTTTTTTAATTTATATTGTTTGAAATATTATTTCAGCGCTGAAAATATTTATATAAATTTTAAATTATATCGATTCAGTCGCATTCGCATCGCCATTTTCTGTGGTATGCTATACAGAATTCGTATCAATTGTTTTCAATAGCGAAAGTGTTCCAAATGCCAAACTTTTTTTACGCGGTCCTAAAGTTTTCGCATTTTCGACCATTTTGGTATCATAAGACATTTTGTTCTTTTTTTTACATCTGAGAACGTTTAGGAGATCATCACTTAACAGTAAAACCTTTCATAGAATATATTAATATTATATTATTTCATAGAAATAATTAACCCATTGTATTCATCTTCTTTTCTATAATATTTTTTTAGAAATGTTGTGTATTTGTTGGATGGTATTTGTTGCATTTTTCGTCAAAAAATTACAAATAATGATGGCACTTTGCGACGGTGCGTTAACATGGTCCACAAAATCCACGAGTTTTCTGTCCAAAATTCTGGTCTCTTACGACGAATTGCTTCACGCAAACGTCTCATAACGCCCAAATAATACTCTTTGATGGTTAATTTGCGGTTATTGACCAAAATTTCTTTTACTTTATCAACGTTTTCGTCGGTTTTCGATGTCGACGGTCTGGCACTGCGTTCATCGTCTTCGATTGACTCACGACCACTTTTGAACCGCTCGTGCCACTGGTAAACGACCGTTTTCTTTAGAGAATCGTTGCCGAAACACTTTTTCAACATTTCTAACGTTCGCGCACCATTAAATCCGTTTTTTACGCAAAATTTAATACAATACAATTTAATAAAATTGTAAAAAATCGCCAACATACACAGAGATAGATGTACTCATGGCTACGTAACTTTTGCAAATATTAAGCTATGACGCTAAGATTTAGAAGGAATATCAACAGCAGATGTACAAACTTAAGAAAAAAACAGAACTCAAATCGGAACGATGGGAGCGCAACACGGTGGTTATTCCGGGAACAAGGTGGTATGTATCACCACAAATAAAACACGTTTTGGGAATTTGACTGTTATTCCATTATTTTCAAGACTTGATTTTGAAAAAATAAACATAACTAGTTTCAATAAATTTTTTTTCAATTTAATAAAATATTCACGCATTTTTGTTCCAGTTACTAGACACAACATAATTAAAAAGGATTTTGATTCATAAGAAGCCGCATTTATAAAAACATGATTCTTTTGCTAATAATAAATGCATGACTACTTAATATTAATTATCCAAACGCTGAGTTTAACTTGCTTCGCCTGTTTTTCTTCGACTTCTGCTTTTGAAAATTTCCCCTTATTTTTAAATATCTGAAGATTGTTACTTTTAAAGCTCACCATCTTGTTGAGTTTCTATATAGTAATTTCGCACATAAAATTACAAACAATTTCTTTGTTGTGGCTAACCCAACCTATGCTGTACCTCAAACTAGCTACTGATGTCTTAATAACTGTTATTTTTATTCAACTTGCTTCTCATTATTGTTATGTTACATGTATTTCTGTAACTTTTTTGTGTATGTTGTTTGTTGATGCTGAATTGCTGTTGCCATGACATCCTTAATTAACTTACTCTAATGACATATTTTGCTATGCGACAATGCGACGATGATATGATGATGATGCTAAATAATCTTGTTGTTGTCTAATGTAATGTGATGTGATTTTTTACACGTACATTTGAATTGACGTGATTTTTTATGATTAATTTTCTTTATTTTTGGGTTTTTGTTTTTGAATTATCATGCTCATTAAATTTGAAATATTTTCCTCATTTTAATTATACGAAAATCGCAACAAAAAGAACATTATTAATTTGAAAAACACTTTTATATTTAATAAACATCAATTTTAAGTTAATGAACAAACATATTTTTTCTGCTTTATTTATTGAATTTTCGTTTCTGGAAAAAAGGAATAAAAATTCGTCACTTATTTTTTAGAATAATATTCAAGGTTTGTGTAAGTGAAGATAATTTACTGTCAACATTTTTCGTATGAGTTTAACTGATTTTACTACACTTTAAATTTTCTCAAAACCCCTCTTTCCACCTCCGCCACATCTTCTTCTTGCGAATCGTCCACTAACTAGAAGACAATGTAATTTCTGTTGTTTCTATCAAAAAGAGTTAATTAAGTGAAAATGTACAAATATACAAACTCGTTCATCTTAATATAAGAACACAAATTACTATTGTTTTATTTACAAAAAAAAAAAACTGTCCTTTTCTGTCATACTCACACACACACATATTCAGTGTCAAACTAATTATTGTACATCATTTTGAAGCTTACACTAACACTACATTGTTGATTTGTTGAAAATGTTCTACAAATTATGTGTATGTGTGTGTTAAAGTTAGATCTCTATAAATTTCTAATTTTCATACGACAAAGACACAAAAACATGAAACAAATACAACTGCAGATATGTATTTGTCCATATATGTATGCATTTGATTAAGTAATTTTTGTTATTATTCTTCTGCTTTCACATCGCTTTTATCCATTGCCAAAACAATCGCTCACTTTTATTATAGACTAAATTATGTAGGGTAATGTCGTCTAGGTTAGAACATCTTTTGATTTCTGCCCATATAGTTGGAAAGGCGACCGAATAAGTAGTTATTTGCAATTGAAAAAAAAAAATTGTAGTCAAGGTCGGAACATGCAGTCTAAGTCGGAACACCGTAGAAAATCAATGAGATATGGAGGAAAATTATTTAAAAAAAAACCTGCGAATAAAAGAAAAAGGCTAAAATACACTAGAAAATGGGGAGAGGGAATCTTAAATTAAAATTAAACGCACTCTGTGTGAATTTTTAAACGAATTTGAATTTTTAAATAAAAAAAAAAAAATTAATATATGCCTAACATTATTCCGAATCGCTGTTATGGCTGATAAAAAAGCTTGTCGTTATATTGGAGTATTTCAAATGCACCTCTCTATTGCAATATATGAAAAAAAGAAACAGTGCTCCAGCCTTGACTACACGTGCATCACGCATCGCATCACGCAGACCAACAATGTGTGATGTGAACACCAAATAATGCTCCAAATTTTCAAATTACACTTTAACGAGCAATTTTAGTCAACTTACTTTGTTGTTTTTGAAGTGAAAATTATTTAGCGAGGGTAAATCGAAGAATTTGCAACGCAAATCGCGTTGTTTTTGCACTCATACGAAATTAAAAAGAAACGAAGTTATACTGTTGCTAGTGTTTAGCGAACGAGGTCATATGGGGATCGGCTACATACAATCATGCAGAGGATTAACTTCTCGCAGTTTTATCTCATGTACTTTGGTGAGAGAGCTTGATTCTATATAGCTGCTTTCCTCTCATGTGTTATACACGTTTACTACTTTGTGTTTGCGCCGATTAGTGTAAAAAGTATCAGCAGATAAAAAGCTGCAGAAAGTGTAGAGAGTGTAGAAAAAAAGTAACAACAAAATAGAGAGAAGAAGACAGCAAGAGCTTCAACTGAATTTGTTATAAATGTTTTCTAATAATTTTCTAATAAACAACAAAGTTTCACTTCTATGTACTTTGAGTGCCTGCAGACACATAATTTTTGATTTTATCACTTTGTTTGCCACTGAAAATTAGTTCTCTTTTGATATTTGAACACTCGATTTCGTTACATGTTCGCGTTTGGAACTCTAAGTGACATGAAAAGTTTAAAAACGCGGTGTTCCGACCTAGACAGTGTTCCAATCTAGACGACATTCCCCTAAGTATGCCCCACAAATTATATTAATATCAACGAACTTTCATCCTCTTTACTTTTGTGCTTCAAATAACATAAAATATTAACTAAAGGTTTTTGTTTTTCGTTGGTATTTTGTTTTCATTTTGCTCCTTGTTCTATTGTATTTTATTATTTTATTTTGCTAATTGGACATATATTTCTTTTGTATGTGATATCATGCGGATATGTGTTGACTCAATTCTGAGAATATCAAAAGTGAATTTGGTATTACAAAATCATTAATTATAAGCAAAATTTTGAGAGGTGTATATAATCTATTAATATTGAATTGAAATATTTTCATGTACATATGTTTGTCAACACAGTAGATAAACAAATTTGATGACGAAAAACGTTCATTTACAGTAAACGCAACTTAGGTAGATATTTTTTGTCCTTGTCTCATCTTAAGCAACATCCGATATAGATTTTTAAAGAAAATGCGGGGGTTAATAGTAAAAAAACTTTAGTGAAAGACTGAAAAAATAGCAATAGTGTATGTAAATAAATGCAATATCACTAGCGGATCAAAGAGTCAACATTGCGAATGAATTACAATATGCAACAATTTTCAGAAAATTTTTTATTTATTTATTGCAGCTTACTAAGCCTAATATTTTGAGCCTTAACGAAAACTGCCTTTTATGAAAATATTAGTTACTACTACTACTATAATGGCACAACAGCCCATGGAGGGTTTAGAATCAAGACCGATTTTTTCGCATCCATTCCTGTTGTGAAAGTTATATTTGTACACGAATGGTAGAGACCTACATTTTTAAGCTTAATCCAAAAGGAGTGAAATGAAAAGCTTTGGAAGTGTGACATTGCCAGCCAAGAAGTGGTGCCGTGTAGAAACATTCTTATTTTCTATTTTTGTTTTTAAGTGTGCCGAGCTTTGAATTCGGTCACCTTTAGGTAGCAGTCCAACACACTAACCACGGTCACAGGCTACGGCAACTATGAAAGTATTAGTTAGTGGTAGTAAAATCCTAGCTAGGTTTCGGTCCACCTCGTCACAATTTTTGTTCTACAGTAGGTTGAAATTTTCAAATCTCAATCAAAAATGAGTATCAAATGATATCAAAAATCAAGTGTAAATCTAAATTTAAGATGAATCTTATCTTATCTTATAGTCCAAAGATCATATTAAAATTATACGAGGGATGTTTTTTCGGAACATTTAACCCGTTAACTCCTACTTGTATATGACTTTTCGGTCTTTTTTTGGGAAATTCCATAATAGTTCCCTTTCAAATGGTGTTCAAAGGTTAAAGTGTTATACAAAATTTTTTTTGCAAAAAAATTCAGTAGGGATCACTAAAAACAAGAAACCACTTACGGGTTAAAAGTATATCGTTTTACCACACAATAAAAAAGTTTAGCTTTATGTTTAAACTTTAGGTGCTTATCTTTAGTAATCCCTAGTAAAATTTTTTGGAAAATATTTTTGTGATTTATTTCAACTTTTGGATGTTCCACAAAAATAATTTCCAAAAAATTTAACTTGGGGTCACTGAAGATAAAAAAGTAAGGCATTTTACAACACAACAAACAAAGTTAAGTTTTACGGCTTACCTTTAACCCGTAGATGCTTCTTATCTTGAGTGACTTAAAAGAGACTTTTCTGGAGTTCTTCTGAAAAAGGTCCAGAACACCCATGTGGGTAGGAGTTAATGGGTTAAAATATTCTGAAAAAAGATTTTTCGTAAAATTTTAGTATGACTTTTTGAAAATACGATTCATCATTATTATAATGCTACATTTAACTAAAATTTGGAAAATTTCAACCCACTTCAAAAAAAAAAAAAAAAAAATGTGATGTGATGTGGTGGACCAAAGCCCAGCTAAGATTTTAGTACCATTAACTAATACTTTTATATGTGACCCGAAAATATCTGTAGGAAGTCTTTTTGAAGAAACGAAAAAATCTTAAACTCCCCTTCTGCAATCTTTAGATCTGTAAGTACATTTATGTATGCTTTCTAAATCTGCAAATCAATATATGTATATATTAGAGTGGTCCTTAAGCTGTAAAAGTTTCAGACAAAAATATTTATATTTAAGCGTGCCTCCTCGGCTTCAAAAAATGTGATATGTATGTATGTAATATTCTACTTATTTTTTAAATTATTATTTTTTTATTATATATATTGGTTTTTCCATCTATTATACCCCCACTAACAATTACTGAAAAAAATCTCAAATAAGAATTATTATGAACTTTTGGTGGATTTTTTACTCTACCGACTAGACTATTTGATAATAAGGGAGTGTTTTTCACATATAAACTTTGAGTCCAAGGAGGCACGTTTAAATTTAAATCTTTTTGCCTGAAACTTTCACAGTTTACATTTTTCACATAAAGGAACAAAATTAGGGGGCGTAGAGTAAAAACAATATATAAAAAATTTCCCCCATATGTCTAAGAACCACTCTAATATATGAGACGCTGAGAAGAAAAGTGGTACAACTTCTACGTTCAGAAAAAAGTGGAATAATTTTACTTAAGAGCAAAAGCAAAACGAAATATGTTCAGAGCGAAAACGGAATAAAAAACTATGCTGTTCTTGCTTTGAAAGAATTTTTATACCATTTTTGTTCTTACTTTTAAGGCGTTTCATTTTCACTCTAAACCGTATTACTTATGCCATTCTTGCACTGACACACTAAATTATTTCACTTTTGCTCTTATATAAATTTTAGCCCGCTTTTCCTCTCAGCCTGTCATCATTTGAAAGTAATATAAAACCGAATCGTCCTCATTTGAGAGGCTGAGAGGAAAAATGGTATAACTTCAGAAAAAAAATGGAATAATTTTACTTAAGAGCAAAAGCAAAACGAAATATGTTTAGAGCAAAAGTGAAACGAAATATGTTTAGAGCTAAAACGGAATAAAAAACTATGCTGTTCTTGTTGTGAAAGAATTGGTATACCACTTTTGCTCATACTTTTAAGGCGTTTCATTTTCACTCTAAACCGTATTACTTATGCCATTCTTGCACTGACACTCTAAATTATTTCACTTTTGCTCTTATATAAATTTTAGCCCGCTTTTCCTCTCAGCCTGCCATATATAATGCAAATATTTATACTATATAATAGATTTTATGTATTTATATAGGTATGTATTTCTCAAAGTGTAATCCTTAAAAATTTCTTAAATCAGTGCAATAAATTACGGTGTAAGTGATTGAAAGTATTTATTGAATTAGAAAAACAAGCTATAAAATACTGTAAAACAACAACAAGCCACACCAGCAACAACAAAAACCGCTTGAGTATTCAGTCAACCAAATCAAGCCACTTAAAAATATCAATACAACAAATAAACCCCACGTTGCCAATGCTGGATTGATGAAACACATAAGGGACCTGCTCTTAAACTACATATATACAAACACATGCATACATATGTATGTCTGCAGTAGGTACACCGATATGAAAGTATATAAGTGTATGAATGCATGTATACACATATGTACATATCTATGTACACTTAAATACAAACAAATCAACATCAACAAAGTTGAGTTTTAAAATTGACGTAACGTTGCCGGGAATGAAGCAAATATACTTAGGTACGTATTTGTAAAAAAAAATGGAGCAAAATGGCTACCCACAATTCAAGTTGTATAAAAAATTATATAAACACATATACAAACATATGAATACATATGTACATATATAGATTTATAAGCAACATTGTGTACCTACCACCAGTATATGTATGCATGTAAATACAAATATGTGTAGGTTTGTTGTTGAAAATCAAAGTTTAGTACTCAAATTTCAATTATGCGCCTTTTTTTTTTGCTGCTGGTGTGGTTGTTACTGCTACTACTTGCTAAAGTACCAACTTCTATCAACATTCAGAAGCTATCGACATATTCTCTCAAGCGGTAGATTTGTGTTTTTTTATGTTTTTTAAGTTTTTTTTTTTTTAGTATTTTTGATTGAAAGTGTTTTATTTAGTAGGTTAAGTGCAGGTTAGAGCTTGATGTTTTTTTTATATTGTAGTTATATTAAATTCACTTTACTTGTCGCCTGCCTGCCAATGCCTGTTAGCGAGTCCTGAATACTGAGTCCTGCTATCTTCCTCCACTGCCAAACGTTTTACTTGTGTAAAACAAAAAATCATGACATAACGTCTGTCCGTGTTAAAATTGTGAGCGAGAGAGGGAGAGAGTGTTTTGCTTTTATTTTAATTGAACCATTTCTCAAGTTTTCGACAATTTTTCGACATGTGAAGTGTGCTTTGAATGTGCATAAAGTTTTATAAGCATGTCAGCAGCGTTCAGGAAATATACTTGTATTCGTATTATAAGTTTTTAATATGGCCATTGAGATTTTTTCACAATATATAAATGTAAGTAGTTTTTTCTGTTTTTGTGTTATATTATAAATGAGTTTTAGTTGCATTGTGTTAATTGATGATGAAAATGTTCAACGTATAACTATTTCACTAAATAATTTCTGTATTAAATGTAGAATACGTTTAGGTTACTATAATTACAATTGTTGTCTGAGCTACTCATTTTAAATGTATTTCTTATTAATATGGATATGTAGTAAGTGTGAATCTATGGTAAATTACCTGTACACACCTCAGTTAGATGTGGTTACTTCATTCAATGTAATGATTGCCATGAATGCCATAGCCAAATACTTGATGTGAAATGTGCAGCATAGCCACAGAGACTGCAATTTGATTAACTTGATACGTGTACGAATTTTGTGTGTCATTAGTGTGAATATCATTAATTAAGGAAGGTATTTACATACAATACCTGAGATATTTTTTCAAAGTAAGAATATTTCATATTTTCTATAAATTGCATAGTACATACATGAGTATGTACTATGCAATTTATTGTTGTCAAATAAGCGATAGAAGAACTACGAGGTATTGCGTCTATAAAATATTGGCTCAAAAAATACCAGTAAACGAAGTTTAAGTAACTGGAATATGATGGGACGTTGAAAATGAGTTCTTGATTCAAAAATTGTCTTAGCTTTTAGGTCTGTTTTATTGTCTGCAGTCTAAGACAGCAAATCCACAATTTGAAGCCTCATTTTAGAGTATAGCTTTTGAATCTCGAGTTATGGGTTTTAAAATCAAAAGTCTGAGGTCTGTGGTCTGAAGACTGATGTCTAAAGATTTTGATCTGAAATTCCAAATTTTTTTTTTTTTTGATGCGACCTGGCGGTGAGGAGTCTTCAAAGATACCGCTAGTCCGTGCTATTGATTTGCATGACACACATACTAACTAGATCTTCTCAGTAAAGCGTTTACGTACTAGACTTCACCTGCCTGCTCATTAACCCTTCGGTGGGCGCGTTCTGAAGAGTTACACAAGAGGGCACGCCGCGGCATTTTAGCCACAAAGTGAATTTCAAAGTATCGACTACAATTTTTCTTATTTATAGCATAAAATCATTAAACTTAAACAACAAGCTGCATCTCAAAACATAAAAAGTCACTTGAGTGGCAACGGCCGGCTGCTATGATTACACTGTTCAACAGCCAAAAACGAGCAGAGACGGGGCAATTGCACTTAGGGTAATGGGGGGTCGCTGAGTTCGAATCCGTGGTCCGTTTTGCTCTGCTACGTCCCAATTTTGTTTTATTGACATCAACATTTTTAAGATTGAAAAGAAAAAAAAATTAAAAATACAGTTCATATTTTTTTCCATCAATTTTAATAAAAAAAAAATTTTTTTTAATTTTTTAAGCTAAAAAATTAAAAAAAACGGAAATTTTTTTTTTATTTTAATTAATTTATTTTTTAGTAATTTTTTTCATCCTCATTATCACCGCACACTTTCTCCAAGAAAGTAACTTGAAATAAATTTTTTTTTAAAACAGAAACGGCTCAGCGACAAGGTACCATATGGCACCGCTAGGCATTACTGGGTTAAGCTAACAACGAGATATAAGTGAAAGATGATAACGAGGATAAAAAATGACGAAAAAATAAATTCATTAAAAAAAAAAATTTTAAAAAAATTTTTTAAGTTAAAAAATAAAAAAAATGGAAAAAAAATTTTTTTGTAAAAATGGATGTTTTGATAAAAAAAAATATGAACTGCATTTTATTTTTTATTTTTTTTTTTCAATTTTAAAAATTTTAATGTTAAAAAAATTTCGACGTAGCAGAGCAAAACGGACAACGGATTCGGACTCAGCAACCTCCCATTACCCTAAGTGCACTTGTCCCGTCTCTGCTCGTTTTCAAAAGTTTCCATTTGTAGGACAGTATTAGTATTTGAAAACACACTAATTAAATAGTTTGCGGCTAATGTGACGCAGCGCGCCTTCCTAAGAGTTAAATACTTTGAGGAAGAAGATTAGAGGTTTGTAGTTTAAAGTTGAATATTAAGAAAATTTTGAATTTATAATTTCCTGTTTCTGTTTGAAACCACTGGCTTTGAGGTATGAGCTCGATATTTTATAATGGGCAATCTGAAGTTCAAAGCCTGAAGTTTGAGGTTTGAAACATGATGTGTGAAGTCTGACTTCTGAATTTTCAGCTCTGAAATAAAAAATCTGAAGTTTGTGGTCTAAGAATTGAGATCTTCAGTTCAATGTTTGAGGTTCAAAATTTACGGCTAATGATTTGATTTGAGGTCTAAGGTGTGAGATTTAAAATTTGAATGTTTTAGGTCAGCAATTTTACATCTGAAGTAAGCGGTTGTATTTGGGATTTTAGTTTGAAGTTTGAATTTTGAGGCAGGTGATTTAAAATTTGGAGTTTGAGGTCAGAGGTGGTAAAACTCTGACTTCTGATTGCTGATTTTTTATTTCTGATTTTATATCAAAGATTTGAGTTCTGTAGACCATGTTCTTGCGTGTAAAATTCATTCAAGTAAAAACAAATAAAATTAAAGTTTTAAATTTGTTTTTAAATACATAAATAAATAAGAATAATAATAATTAAAAAAAAATCAATTATTTTTTAATTAAAAAAATAAAAGTGCTTCTTGAAAATTGTACTGTTAAATCTGCACACGCGAATATAAACAAATTTATTTCCCTTGAGAATTAGATGAAAGTTCATACATATAAAGCTTAAATGTATTTATTAAAGTTCATAAAATTCCATCAAAGAATAAAAAAATAACGAAATTCTGCATTTATCTCTATACCTATGTATTCATTCAATACATTGTGTACTCGATAGTCACAGTTGATGATGTTCATTTTGCTATCATATATAGAAAGAAAAGGCAACTACAAAAAAGTCAATTGTAATACATATACCACAAGCTCATATGCGAATAAAGAAAGATAAATATCATATTTAACTTGGGGTTTCTTTTGTTTTAATATTATATATGTACATATGTATTTGAACATTATAAGCCGAAAATTTCATAAGTCTATTGTGTGACCAATATAAAAAAATAAACGCAAGAAAAAAATTGATATCATTTATTATATGAAGCTTATAAAAATTCGATGAATGTGATTCGATACTTTACGCCACATACACGGATACACTGATACATTCGTCCTCACAACAGATTGCTCGAAAGCTGAAGTGCGAAAAATGCTGCTAGATTTATGTGACAACAATTCAATGTATGACATGCAATTCGATTTCACATTATTTCAAATGATGATTTTTCTTGCACTAAATATTGCAATGACTATCATTATATATGATACTTGTATATGATATGTAATGATACTTACTCATTTGATGGTTATAGTAGTAGTAAAAAAAAAAAAACGGAAAAATATTATCTCATGCTATATAAATGATGTTATCAAATTCATGTTCACTTCAAGATTATCGTTTAATAAAATATATTCTTTGTATAAAGCATGAAAAAAGTGAAATTGCTTAAACATTTTTTTTATTTATTATCCTGATAATCATGGAGCTCTTTATAGCAATTATTTATTTTTATGATTCAAGCGAAATTCAATGCTAATTGAATTCCATAGTTGCATCATAAATATTTTATTAAAAGTTCGTACAATCGGGCATCTCTATGATAAATTCCTTTCATCCTCATATTTTTTTATTTTATATTCATTAAATCTGAATAATGACCATTAATTGAAAAAATGAAATGCACACCTTCTGTTTTTGCTTTTTGCCTTTTATTTTGTGCAAGTATTTTTCTACAAAAGTAATTAAAGAACAAAAATAAAAAAAAGTTTTTAATTTAACATTGAGTAACAATAACAATTTTATATATATAGACGTAGCATAAATTTAATTAAAAGCAGCAAGTTTTTTGTTTTGTTTCACCATTTGCTCTAGGCTTATTAGAATACGCTCGTAAGTAATTAATAAATTAAATAATTAATGTGGATTATATTCATTTACCTCATTATGAAAAATTTATTTTGAATTTCTGCGCGCTTTTTATAGCTAATTAAAATCTTTGAAAAAAATTTGACTACTGTAATAGTAAGTACGTATATAGTAAAGAAATAAAAAGTGTATAATAAAGTAAGTTGGTTGATACATGTGACGAACTGCTGTGTAAAAGTCTTCTGCTCGAATTCTCAAATCCAAAAAGTATTAAGTTAAAACGAGAAAACCTACCTTTTGAAAAACCAACATACCAAACTAAACTTTCTTAAAACTCGAATTGAATATTTCTTAATTCTTTCATTCAAATTGGAGAGTAGGAAGCCCTTGACATCATATTTATATTTATCCACGATGCTATTGTTAATTTTTTTTTTATTTAAAGCTGCCAATAATAACTACAAAAGTGAAGGTACGCTTCCTCTTCTTTTATTTATGCCCCTTAAAAGTATGAGATTCTTAATAGTTATGATTTCTTCATTTTCTATTTGTGCTTTTTGATCGTTCCAAGCATCGAAACAGGGCAGGCTACGTATCAGTCCACCACACTAAGCACCACGCCACAGCGATCGCAATTTTACCCTTTTTTTGTTCTTCTGATTTTTTACATGTTTTTTAGGACTTTCAGTTATCGAATTTGATAAATATTTGACAGCATATCACTGTAATGACTTTGATTTTGACTTTAACATAAATGACGATGATGAAGCAGTTATTTATTAGTCTTTGCTTTTTCAGTGTATGAGGGTTGACAGTCATCAAAATGGGAGGACGAGGAGAGACCCTTAAAAGTCGCATATTCTGAGAAAAGCAGCGCCTCCTAAAAATGTTAATGCTTATAAGCTGCGACGATCAAATTTTGGTGACAAAAATTATGGCCGCACAATACTTCGCTATGCCCCTGTATACCAGCATCATGGAAAACAAATCATTCATACACAACATCAAGTAGTGAGCTGTGATCTAGCGATTAGGGGAGACGATTTTCTCGAATATAGCAAAGTAACCACCATTGCAGCAGAAACAGAGGCAGAACACGAGCAACTGTATAATACAGACAAGTAGCTTCACGACATTACGGAACGATTGGACTGACAGTGGTCATCAGACTTAGCCACTCGCCACTTGACGCTACCTGACTGGTGAGCACGCAATGGAACGAGTAGGGACGTCTTGGATCGGTTCATCCGGCCTGTCGCCCCTCTCACACCCATGACCCAACAAACACAAACGGACTGAAAGTGGGCATCATGCAAAGCAAGTGACGTTTTGCAGCGGTGGACCCAGTCACACGCCACTTGACGCTACCTGACTGATGAGCATACGACGGAACGAGTAGAGACATCTTGGGTCGGTTCATCTGGCCGACGTCCCTCCCGCAATCGTGACCTGAAACACGGACACCCGCGCCACATCAAGCTACACTTTGGTCGCTTTGCATGGTCGCCCTATCAGGCGCGTCTCCTTCCACGTAGTCAACGCTTTGCACACCCGCCTCACCTGACGCTTGCCCAGAAGACCAATGCAGTACCGAAATAAAGAGAATTGAAACTGTGGTTCCTTTATTTTGTTATTATTTTTTAAAACTGAATTGTAACCTATACAATTTTAGTTAAATTAAAAATTGTAATTTGAATAAATGTGTCTCAATGATAAAAGTGAGGGTTTCCAGCAATCAACAAATGTTGTAACGAAAGAACCACTGGAGCCCGCTTAGTTCTACCCCAGCCGTAGAAAGCAAGTTACGTTAAAAGCTGTTAAAATTTGTCTATAGCGCAATCGTTTAGTTATTCATATACATTTTGACTGCAATAAATTACAAATTTAGTTATTTTGATGTTGAGTTTGATATTTATGCTGAGTTTTGGTTTGATTATACCTTAATTATGAGTGAAAGGAAAATCTAAACGTTGCATGCAACACATCGTAAAAGTGAAATTATGTAGAGCATAGAGGATAAATTTAGATTGAATGAAAGTTTCTTTTGAATTATTTAAAACTAAAGATAATATATATCAAATTCTTACATATAATTAAAAAAATGGTAGTATTTATCAATGCGCAGAATTCGTGTTTTGAATTTCAAAGAATGATATATACAATTGTCTTATGATAGCTAAAATATAAAATAAATAGGTACTTTTGTTTAAATTTTCTGTAGATGCCCGCACTTAGTTACTGTTTCTTTCGGTTTTAACCTTACGAAATTCTTTCAGTTACTTTTAAATATCATAGAGTACATGAATGGACTCTGAGAGAGTCGTAATCAGAGCTACTGCGAAATATTTTGTATTTGTATTTTTACTATTACTACAATAAAGCAAATTGAATGATCTACTTATTTTGATTTCGAGCTTAAAACACTTTTGCCTTTATTTTAAAATAATTACTCTTGATGCAAAAAATCCGAAAAATAAAACAAATGTTTAATGGCATCTCCTATCGGAGGTTTTAGGGAAAAATAAATATCAGAAATGAATTTCTCGGCTCTTAAATCTTCCAGAAACGCTCTTTGTATATTATAACCTGTTTCTCATCAAAAATATCTGTTCATGGCAAATTACCATCTTTTCAAAGAATTAATTTAAAAATATGATTATTTGCAGTGAAACCAGATACCATTACTTGCCCAGGGGTGCCCCCTTTTAATATTTTTGGATGTTGCTTTGGCGCAAGAAAATTTTTCCACTGTGTTAAGGTTTTTAGTTTTGGTCTGATTTTTGGTTGGATGTAAATTTCGATTTGATTTCGGTCTGAATTTGATTTGATTTTAGATCTAATTTTAGTTCTTCTTTTCGTCTTTTTGTTTTTTGTTTTTTTATTTGTTTAGTTTTTGTTTAATTTCCAATTTAGTCATCAGCCTAATCTCGTTTGCTCTGGACCATTACAAACACACTTTATGTGTACGGCTACTCTGTTTTTCATATTATATTGCATGTAATGTTGTTGCTTCAGATATTTGCTCAATACTCATAACGCCGGGTATTGCAGTGTATAGTTTTTTTTAATTCAAAAACGTTTAGGAATAGATTTGAATTCTAATATGAAAGAAAACAGCTCAATTCTCTTTTAATATTTACTTAAAATGTGGCACAGATATTTTTAAGACTATATGGTATGCTATTTTAATCCGTCAGCAAAAGCAGAATCTTTTCTAACTATACCTAATAATTTTTCCATTGACAAATTCAAATATCAAAATCTATTGGATTGTAAAGAAAATCCTATTACTTTTCATAGTATTTTTTTTCCAGGTGTATTGTTCAAGTTTATTACATAAGACTTTATGTACTTAAAAGTCTTTTTTGAAAAAATACTAGTTATTCGAAATACTTATGTTTATTTTCTAGCTAAAAACTTTTCAAACACGTACTTAAAAATAATTCGTCACTACTAAAGATTACATTGAGCAACTAAATACATTTATACTTAGATACTACTTAATGTTGCAGTATAACAATCTCAAAAACAAAAACTAAAACAGAAACAACAACAATCTAGGCATGATAAATAAATACCTTTGTTATATCTAAGTAAAAGTGTAAATAACATACAAAAAAGTTAAAATAATATGAAAAAGATGCAATAAGAAAGTTTGATGTTGTTGTTGCTGATTTTCTTGCGACTACTTTAATGCAGCTTGCAACGAGGGAAGAAAAAAAATATTCTTTGAAGAAGAAGTAGAAGAATAAAACTTTTAAAAACAAACTAAAAACATTATATTTCTATACAACTACTTTTCGTTAAACTTTATAGTAAAAAAAAGTATATATACTGAAACTGAACTTCAATTTACGGAATAACAAGCGCCAACACTGAATCCAAGCAACAACAAACCATGAAAGACATTAAGAAATTTAGAAGGAAAGCTAAAAAGTTGCTTTCTTTAACTTTACTTTGCGCGTACTTTCTTTTAGCCGTCATTCAACACCTTTTTGTTGTTTGGTGAATACGATGAAGGCTTCTAAATGAAAGGTATGAAATTTCTATGTTAGGAAATGAAGTAAAAAAATTTCCAAAGCAGAACGATTTTGTTGTATTATGTTCAATAAATAAACACAAATTTGTATAGTAACTGATTTCGTCAAAATTTTCTCCATTTTGATTTTGCCCTCACGCTTTTCATTCAAAAAGTTTTTCTTTAAAAAATTCCTAAGAAATGAAGCTTTATATTTTGTTTTTTTTTTATTTTTTGTTGTTTCTGTTGCGCATTAAAAGTTTAAGCATTGTTTGTTATTCGACGATGAAACACAATAGTTAAGAAAAAAATAAAATTTTTGGATGACAGCCAACAAATTGACTTCCAAGAAATATTATACGTCGCCATCTCGAATTATGTTGAAAGAATTGAGAGCTCCTTAACTCATTCGCTACTGCCGTTCCTTATAAGGAACTTAATTTTAAATTCACGTGATGCTATAGATTTTTAATGTATTTTCATTAGTTCAATACAGTCCCTCAAAGGGGACCGAAGTAGAGAACGCATGTTTTCGACCGTAGTAATCCATTTGATGCATTTCCTTGCATATTTAATGTTTATATGCTAATTTTAATAATTTTGCGTATAGGCATTTAGTTTATTTTATTCTTCAGTTACGCATTTGTGATAATAGCTGAAACATTTTTCAAATTATATTGGTCTTAGTTAATTGTTTTTGGTAACGTATGCCTTATTAATTTGTCTCAGAACTAAGACAAAAAATATAACATCAAAAGTGCGAAAAATTCAAAAATTCATCCAGACAAGAAGTTGAAAACGAAGAAGAATCCTCAAAACTCATCCCCTAAATACGGCCCTGGTCTACAATGAAGTTTTAATTTTTTTTTTATCTTTTAATTTCAGTATGAAGAGCTGTAGTTTAACCAATTACACTGCCCTGCAAATTTCAACTTTTCTTGTGCGAATAAGATGGCTTCTATTGATTCCAAATGATTTGTCCATGCTGAACACGAATTTGTGTTAATAAACTGTCAATCACGTCACGTTTTCGAGAAAAAAGTGGTTGAAATCCCCAAAAATTGCGTTTTTGACCATTTTTGAAAAATTGTGGAGTTGAAGGATGACGTGCTACAAATTTCGCTAATATCAGAAATTATAGGCTGAACCACTGCACTTTCCATTATATCTGGCCGTAGGTTGTGACGGTACAATTTTGTGCTAACCAAATTGTCCCGCACAACGCAGCACTGTTCCTACTGGGCAGGGGACGACATAGTGTTTTCCCCCCTGGGACAACCATGAAGAATAAGTCACGCACACCAAAAGGAACCAACAACACTGCCATGGAATATCGCAGCATACCTAAACCAACAGCAAAGGTTATGGTTTATGCTGCTTGCAGTGCACATAAAAATAACGGGATTCAAAAATTTGAATTAGAAATAACACGCGATCGGGCCAGCCATTGAAAACAAGACAGCGACTCTGCAGCGACAGCGTCGGCTGCAATTCGAGGAAGAAGAAGTAGGCTGCGTATAAAAGCAGCTGTGCAAGGCGAATCGCTGAGAGTTTACGCAGACCGGCAAGGTGGCTACATAAGGAGTGAGATTGAAAAAATCTTAACACACGTTTTACCTAATAATTTTTTTTGGGTGTAAAACTTAAAGATTTCTTTGATCTAATTATTTTTAAAAATATGTCAGTTGTTATTTTTAATGACAAACAAGTTGATTTATTGTGAGTTTGATCAAAATGAGTGAGGAAAAAGAAGAACGTCTTAAAATTATTAAAAATTTTCAAAAAAATCCAAATTGGTCCTACAAAAAATTGGCCAAAGAATTGAAGGTCTGCCGTTAAACTCCAACTTTCCAATGTTATTAAACAGTGTCAGGAGAATTTGACCATAGAAAGGAAACCTGGTTCGGGAAGAAAACAAGGACCACATGATATTGGGAAAGCCAAGAAAATAGAAAGCATATTGAAAAGATCTCCAAACACATCTGGTAGAAAAGGCACCTGGTTAGTCCAGTGCTCTGACTATTTGGTGCGAAAAGTTAAAGCCAGTGCAGGTTTGAAAACAAAAGTCGGAAATTAAAATCGAATTTCATACAAAAATATTCATGTTGTATAATGGACGACGAAACGTATGTACTGGCAGATTTTACGCAGCTTCCGGGTTAAAATTTATATGTTGGTGATGCTCGAGGAAATGTCGAAGAACAACAGAATAGAATCCAAAAGCAGACGAAATTACCTAAAAAATTCCTGGTATGGCAAGCTATATGCAGTTGCGGCAAAAGAAGCAAGTAATTTGTTACCGTGGGCTCTATAAATACTGAAATCTACATCAAAGAATGTTGGAAAAAAAGACTTCTTCCTTTCATAAGAGAGCACAATGTGTCCACATATTTTTGGCTCGATTTGGCATCATGTCACTACGGCAAGAAAGCTCTGGAGTGGTACCAAAGTAATAACATAGTTTTTGTACCAAGAGAAGCCAATCTCAATCCTCCACATTGTCCGGAGCTAAGACCAGTGGAGAGATATTGGGCTCTTGTGAAAAGAAACTTAAAGAGCACAAAAAAGGTGTCCCAAAATACCGAAGATTTTAAAAGGAGATGGGCAAACTGTTCCAAAAAGGAGTCTGAAACAACCATCAAATCTCTAATGGAAGGCTTACCAAAAAAGGTCCACGACTTCATAAATAGTGGTTAGAACTATAAGAGTTATATTTTTCTGTAATTTGTAATATATTCTCAATTAAATAAAAAAAAAATCAAAACTCTAAGATCAACCGTTCAAGAATTATTGAATTTTATATATGTTAAGATTTTTCCGATCTTACTCCTTAGTACGGGTGAGTAGAAGACAAATAGGTAAAATTATAAGAATAGGGATAAGCAACCAAGCGTTTAGTATTGTATTGTTGGCTTAACCACCACAGTACAGTACTAAACGCTTTAACCAGACCGTATGGTGCCACTTGGATGGTATAACCCCTACCATATGACCCCAGACTGACTGTCGGAAGCTTGAGGCAACGTAGAGAAAATAACAGGACAGTTACGGACGCTCTACTCCACCCACGTCCCGTAGTCGCTGCGCCGCCAGTATGCTATTCTCTAATTAACCGTTACCGCCACCAACGTTCAGCAAGTTTGTCACCAACTCTCAGCAACTGGCCGTGGATGTAAGTAACATAAAATCCGTTCTGCGCACATTTTTTTCTTGCACCCCTAGACATGCGAACAATTTGGCTTATTGCTCACTTGAAAGGCTATGGGTTAAGCTTTAATTTCTAATATTAACGAAGATTGTAGCACGTCACGGTTCAGCTCCACAATTTTTCAAAAACGGCCAAAAACGCTATTTTTAGGGGTTTCGACCCCTTTTTTTTATCAAAAACGTGACGTGATGGAAAGTTTCTGATCCCTGATTCGAGTTCAGCATGGAAAATTCATTCGGAAACACTAGGAATCTTCTTATTCGCAAAACCCATGCAGGGCAGTGTTATTTATAGTATTATTATTATTACTTGAAAGAGGACGACTCGAAAGTCAGGCACTGCGACCTATAAGATATATTGTACCAAAGCCCCAAGAAAGAAAGAAAGGCAGAGAGAAAGAAACATAGATAAGAAACATACCCAAGCCGAGAATCGAACTCAGGTCTCCAGAGATAAGAGTCTGGCACTCTGTCATTAGACCACAGTGGCGATGGTAGGACCTACAGTTTAACGCCGATTCCGAACGGCTGTGTGGCAATTTTTTATGAGCTCGGTGGTTTTGCCATTACCAACCAAGGTGTGCACTTGTACACATTCTTATAATCCTCATCCACTTCATATCGATAGTGAATATAAGAAGTTTATGAGAATTAACTACCAGACCAAGACGGGAATCCAACCCGCAAGATTCTGAATGATAGTCTAGTTCACAATCGAGGTCGTCTTATTTATAGTATTGAGGAATTATTTTTTTACAGAATTAAAAAATTTAGAATTTTACGAATATAGTATTTTGTACCTACAGAATTTTTTTGCCCTTTTTTACAGAATTCCGTACACACACTCGCTCTTCGAATATACATCAATTTTTCAGAATAATACAAACAACAACCGTTGCAGACTTCCTTGCTAAGCCGAAAATCTACGTAATGTATCAGAAGTGCGATGAGTTAGAATTTGTGATATCATTACTGAACTTTCATGTGAATTGTTGTACACAATTGGGTTGGAGTTGGGTAGGAGTGGCTGCCTAGGGAAACACTTAGGCCTGAACGGCCAATTGTGATGTTTGGACCTTCAATTAAACGCCGTTTGAATATACATATAAGGCATATTTGCATTTTTTATTATAATTTTGACTATTTATATAAATTTCCTTTCACTACTACTGTTTATCTGACTAGACATACCATAATTTTTTACCTTAGAATAGAATATTGTAAGAAACTAATAAAAAAAAATATTTTTCCAGAGGATCATAATTCAGTAGTGAAAGGGCTAAAAGAAAGAGGGATAAGTTACGTGAACAATTATAATTCTTCCTCGCATTAATATCTACTAATTGCTATTGTAACTTTTTGTAGCTTTGCTTCTCATAAATTATACTTTGAACTTCTAGGCTTGAAGTAGCTTTCTTTATGAGTTAACTTGATTTGTTTTTTAATCTTATATGTTTAACAGGGCGTATGCGTGTTTATTGTTATTAATTATTGTCACTCATACGCAACGTTGTGCCTGAAGTATTTAAATTCACTGTAATTTTTTTTTAATAAATAATAATTTAAATTCGTTAATCGATAGGCTCCAGGCAAAGGTCATTTCCGAACTTTCTTTTATCGGAATTCTGTAGTTGAAGGTTCTGAATTTCTATTCAACTATTCAAGCGGATTCACAATTTTAAAAAAATACTTTGTAGTAAGCGTAGAAGAGTGTAGACGTGACATTTGATCTTAAAAAAAATCAACAATGCTACATACAAAATTAATAAAAAAAATTTCATGAAAATCATTTTTTGACAATGGCAATGACGCGCCACTAAAAACACGTGTAATTAGTTTTGCAAAACGCCATATTAGCATTTTTGATATAGAGTCCTTAAAAATTTATTTAACTCATGGGTTGAGTTCCTTTTTTCCAATTTCCAAACATAATTTTTTACACTTTATTTCGATAGCTTAAACTTTAACAATTTGAAGTTTCCTCAAGTAAAATTGACAAAATGTACAAACAAAAGCCACTCAGTGTAACTATTATAAATGTAGGATGTAAGGAAAGCCACAACAAATATTTAGAAATAAGTCGCAACAAAAACCAATAGCTTCTATTTCATAGTTGAAAACCATTCATCACTAATCTTATCAAATTGCACATAAATAAGTAGAGAATGTCCTCTATGAGAACTATTCAACAGCAACAACAGAAGCAACATACCATTACATTCTTACACCTTATAGAAAGCCACACATACATACGCACACACACACACACACACATTCACTGATATAAACAACCTGCACTAAAACAGATAACATTATGCGCTACGAAAGAGAATAACTGAATGAAAGAAAACCTTTTTCTTCTACGTATGCTAGAATCCCCTCGTTTCCTCCTACTTCTCTTTCCATTTTGTGGTTGCCACAAAACGCTACAAACAACCATGGTACAATTTGGCAAATAAAAAAATTAAAAAAAATAAAAATTCATGCACACAAGTGTAGAGAGCGAAACAACTTTTGGTAACCTTATTTTGTATGAGAGCGTAAGTGTGCGAGAGTGACGGTCGTCGGTAGAAGTGCTTGAGTGTAGGTAATGGTAGATCGGAGCGGACGTTGGTGGTGTTTGGAAGGTGAATGTTGTTGTCGCTAATGAAGAATGTTCTTCATTTCTTTTAATACTATTTTGTTTCGTTTTTTGAAAATAGCTCATTTTAATTTATTGATGTTGCAACTTTTTACAAAACATACATAATTCATAATTTCTTCTTCTTTTATGTGCGTAGAGCAAGCAAGCGCGAACTCAAGGACCTCAATGTAAAAACCATAAAGTTATATTTTTTGAATGTTATATGGGCGAGTATATATGCAAGTGGGTAAAGTAGATAGGTAGCTAGCTAGCATATTTATGTATAAAGGTGTAACATTTTACTATTGTCGCTGTTGTTTTTGTTGTAATTATGTTAAAGTTAAATTTTGTATGCCAAAAAAGAAAAAAACTATATAAATATATGCAGCGCTCATGTTTTGTATAGTAGTGAGTTTGAAAAAAGCTGCAAAATTACTTCAAAGTTTTATGCAACTATTTGCATAAATTTATTAAAAAATTGTTTTGTTTTCATTACAAGGTTGTCATTTTTTTTTTCAAACAATTGCGTTGACAGCTTTTTCTTCTTCTTCTCTTAACTTTCGGTGAAAGTCAGAAAGTTAAGAAGTAGAAGAAGAAAAAAGGAAAAAGTTTCATTTTGTTGTTGTTTTTATAATGCATAATATTTATTGCTTATTTGCTGCATTATAATGAGAAATTTTTGTTTCGTTTGGTAACTGAACACAATTAGTTTCGTTTTTGAGTTCGTTTTTATTAGATTTTATTAAATAAATTAAGTAGAAACATTATTTTTACTTAGAATAGATTAGAATTGGATAGAAGTACGTTAAGCCTTCCATAGCATTCCATTTAACTATTATTGTTTACCCAGAAGGACAAAAATACAATTCTTGGATTGTAGAAGACACGCATGTTGGTCATGCATGTGTTGACGACATATATTGTGCCCTGTGATGAAACCTGATCTCTCCAGTTAATCAAAAAGTTTAGTATTCGCTTATTCAGTTTTTTCATAAGCAGTGAATATAATTTGGAACTAATGTAAGACACAGTTCATTTATTTACACGCCTTGTTTAATTTTAGTTTTACATATAAACTCTCATGATCTTAAAAAAATTTAAGGCGTTTTTTAAGGTCTTTAGTACAGTCAGGAAAGAACACATGCAGAAAGAGATAAACAAGAAGCAAGAACTCTTTTCCAATCTTCCAGGGCTAAGACAATCCAAAGCGTTTCTAGATAACTATAATTAAAGCGGATATGCATTCTATATTAGGCTTAACAAAAATAGTTTCCAGTAAATCTCTACTCTTCACGTTGTAAATATTAAAAAAAAAAATAAAAATAAAAATGGCCTAAGAACTTTGATGAGTTAGATAACTGTATTTCAAGCTACATCGAGATTTTTTATAATGGTTTCGATGCTTGTGTACCTAAGTTTAATGTGTCACTGATCCAAAAGTGTCCCATATGATTCTTAAAGGAGTTGGAATGGCTTAAGAACGCAAAATTCCGTGCGTTCAAAACATATAAGAAAACTGGTAGTAGTGTAAATTACTTGAAATATACCTTGCTGAGACATAACTTCGATTCAGTTAATAGAAAATGTTAGAACAATTATTTAAACACCTTAAAGAATAAAATCCGTCATGATTCTAAATCCTTTTACGACTTTGTGAATATGAAGCGTAAAACTATTGGTTTTCCCTCATCAAAGACATTCCGAGACATTACAACCAATAATGAATCTGAAATCTCGAACATGTTTGCTGATTTCTTCAGATCCACATACTCTACGTTTTTAGCTACCCATATTATATCTCACCGTTTAATTGTGTACACCAACCTGTTATTGACCCGAAAGATGTTTTAAATCACTTAATGACCCTGAAGTGTACTTTTGACCCAGGTCCAGATAATATTCCTAGCAGCATTTTGAGGAATCGCGCCGAAAAACTGTATTTACCACAGTCAAATATTTTTAATGCATCGTTAAAATTAGGATACTTTCCAAAATTCTGGAAAGAATCATTCATAATACCCCTTCACAAGGGCGGTACTAAATCCAATGTTGGGAACTACCGCGGTATAGCTAAACTCAATGCTATCCCAAAGTTATTTGAGTTTATCATTACAAACCAAATAATACACTGGATTTCACTATGTATATCTGAAAATCAGCATGGCTTTCTTAGCGGAAAATCAACTACAACAAACCTCTTGGAATTTTCTTCATATGTACACAAAGTTTTCTTATCTAATTTGCAAACCGATGTCATATATACTGACTTCAGCAAAGCTTTCGATAAAGTTAATCACCACCTGTTATTTATGAAGTTAAAAAATATGGAATTTCCTACATTGCTTTTAAATTGGATAGTTGGACAATAGAAGACAAAGCGTTTTTATTCAAAAACACAATTTCGGATTTCATTGAGGTCACATCTGGAGTCCCTCAAGGCAGCCACATAGGCCCCATTTTGTTTCATCTGTTTATAAATGATTTGACGTTTGCTATTCATCACTCAAAAACATTAATGTATGCTGACGACGTCAAGCTGTTCCTTTCGCATTACTCACTTGATGACCAAATGTTACTACAATCCGATCTAAACAGCTTTGGTATAATGGTGCAATATAAATTTAATGATACTGAACTTAGACAAATGTAAAGTTATGGTATATGCAAGAAATGTTTCCCTTCCTACAGAATATACAATTGGAAATACTGTCTTAAGCCATTTGTATTCCTTCGTTGACTTGGGAGTTACTATGGACCCTAAACTTCGCTTTCATTTGCATATAAATATATGCGTTAATAAAGCAAAAGCAATGCCTGGTTTTGTTAAGTGCTGGTCTAAGGAATTCAACGACCCATATGTCACAAAGTCGCTTTATACATCATTGGTTAGACCCATTTTGGAATACGCATCAACTATCTGGTGTCCCCAATATAAGATTTATATAGACAAATTGGAATCAGTTCAAAAACAGTTATTGATTTTTGCTTTGAGATCCTTGCCGTGGGATTTACCGTTTAATCTTCCACCTTACGAGCACAGATTAAAACTTTTGAATCTACCTATTCTTGAAAGCCGAAGAATTATGAGTAATGTGTGTTTTATTGCAAAATTGTTATCTGGCACTGTTAATTCACTATCTTTGCTGAGGAACATTAACTTGAACGCTCCGACTCGTATTACTCGATTCTATATTCCTATCAAGTTATCTATTTTTAAGACCAATTATTCAGACGATGAGCCGTTCCGCCGTGCCTGCCCTGATTTTAACAACCTCTATAATGTTGTCGATGTTTCTGATTCGGTAGGTTCCATAAAACAAAATGTTATAATTTTTTTTAAATATATAGATGTCGTTATCAGCTGGTGATTTATAATCTGTAGCTGAATTTCAGAAGGGCCACTTGTTGGGTAGTGTGCTACCCCAACGTTCTTTTAAAAACATAAAATATAAAAAAATATATTAGCTGATATTTTGACTGGGCACTGCGGGATCTGAGAGTACCTCTGTAAAATAGGTATTGAGGGAAACTCAATATGTTGGTTCTGCAATGAGGAAATGGAATTATTAGAACATATTTTAAGAAATGAAATGTCTGGGCATGTACTAAGTGCCTAGCACTGTACTAGCACTGTACTAGCATCTATTGATCCGGGCACTGTAATCAAATTCCTGAGAGAGACTGAGCTGGATGAGGTACTCTAGGCAGATAAGACTATATAGAGAAGACGGACATATAATAAATGTTACAGGTGTCGGTACCTCTCAAACAGTAGATATTTTTATGAAATAAAACAGGATCATAGAGACAGTTGGTTGCTACCATCCAACCCCGTGCATTACCCTTTAAGACACTTGACACAAAAAGCCGAATTTTGACATAAAAAAATATTTCAGAAACCCCCCCGAAATTTTTTTCTGTGTACGCACCTGGAGCTAACAATATTAACGCATGTGCCCATTTGAACGACAAAACCAGATATACATTAAATAAGTCAAAGAAAAAGTGTCTAAAACAGTTAAAAACATTAGAGATACTAAATATTTTAAAGGCTTATAATTCACTGAAATAAGTAAAAAAAAAAAGAATTGATACTTACGAAGAAGATAGAAAAAAAAAAATAAAATTCTGTTGTCAAAAGCAGTAACCGCTTAAGTTTGAAAATCTCATTTCGTGTAATCACAGTTTGAAGTTAATGTGATTGGTTGCCACTCTGTTAAGCGAAAACGTTTCTTTTTTTTATAAATTTTGTTTTAAAAAACATAGAATTACGCGGATTTCACGTACATGTGCATTGGAATAAGAAGAATGTGATATCATTTATAACTTAATTCTGTCTTAAGTCGACTTAAGCGACAAAAGAGAAGTTGTAAAAAAACAAAAATAAAAATTAAAACAAAAAATAAACAGTCTTGTCATTGAGGACGGTCCGTTTTAGACCCTTTTCCAACTCATAGGCATTATAAACTGATGAAAATAAATCTACTTTCCTTCTATGTTGTACTCGTTGCGTGTGTTTGTTGTTGTGAGTATTCGTTGTTAAGGGGTTAGGCCTAGTTAGAGGCATGAAAAAATTAATATTAATTACATTTATTTCCAAAAACTAACAATACAGAGTTATTATACTATGTTTTGTCTTTACTTGACCAAAATTAAAAAAAAAAAAATAATAATTATTGACGAAGCTATCGCCATCTTTGTTAGACCCCATTCCTGAAGTAATGCCATACTGTGACCATCAGAACATTTAACTGGTTCATCTAAAATTAATCCAATAATAAAACACTAGTTTAATTGTTAATCTAGTCTTTAATATAAGGTTATTTTTTTAGGAAATACACAATGAAAAAAGGACTAGTTTATTGTTAAAAAAAGGACTAGTTTATTGTTAAATAAATCCGTCGAGTGGATTTTGAATAACACCGCCCTTGAAAACATAATTTCGAGAAAAAGGATATATATCTTAAAAGCTATTTGTTGGATTAACTTTTCAGGTGATTCCGAGTTATCATACTTCAAGAAAATGTAAAACAAAATCGATTTTTTGAAAATTCTGATTGCACCTACCACTTAAATATAATATGCCATTTCTCAATAAAGCATACAATTTCTATACGTTAATATTCAATGATGGAAGATACCTCATTATTTTAAGGTATTTTAGAATAGAAATGCTAACTGAGTTGCTCCAGAGATTTAAACAAAAAAATGTAGTAGGAAATTTTCAGACATTTGAATAAGGTACATGCTTGCAGCTTTCTTGCTTATGAAAACTAAACTTATGCATTAGTGCTAGTATTTATGTATGTCCATTTCAAACAATAAAGTACATATATATATGCGCAAGTCAAATGTACACTGTACACGTACAAAAGTTGCAGCAAAATACTTTTCTGAAAGCTGCACACACACACACACACACACGTAAAAATATATAACATTTGGTACTGATTCATGAATAGAAAATGGCAAATGGTAATGGCTGATGCTGATGGCCATTGGTAATGGTAGTGGGAATAATATAACAAATTTTTTGGCACCTCAACCAACAGCAAAAATGAAATAAACTCATACTCAAACATTGATTGTGGTTTTTAGTATCCAGCTGCACAGCCAGAAAGTATGCTACAACATATTTTTCGTTGATATGTCATATACACTCTAAACATACACACACACATATCCACACACAAGTCGTAGAATAGAAACTTCTCGAACAATATGCAATAGAGTCCAGCAGTAGTAGTTGATTCCATGAGGTGCAATGAATTTCAATTGTTCCATATCTATGTATTTGATGCCGGACACACGTTCTTGTATGTATGCCAGTGTACGTGTATTTAACGGATGATGAGGGTGTTGAAGTTGCTTAGGGCTTGCACGTTGTAGCTGAATGATGCAGCAATTGCAGTTGTCATAATTTATCCTTAAGATGTCGGTATTTCGGTTGGGTGTATTACTTCTTTATGTTCTCCTAGTGTTTATACGAGAGTTTGCACATATTTTCTTCAGTTCCGTCTCATATTCTTCTTTGCATTACATTGCATTTTTTGTTATGGTGTCAAACAATGCAATATTTTGTGTGTGTATATATGTGTGTGTATGTTTGCTTGTATCTATGTCAGCATGGTGCCTGAGTGTGCGCATTTGTCGGCACGTTTTGTCGCTTTTTACAATTTGGTTTGAGCTTGGCATAGTTTTATATTTAACATTTCATGCACAACGTTGAATGCTCTCAACGATACGATAGAGTGTATTTGTATTTAAAAGGAAATTTCATATTCCTCACATTGCAATAATATGCATAAATAAATTTACTGAATAGAAATAGAAACTGAAACTGACTGAAGAGTTTATCCTAGTAACATAGGAAAATTCTTTTATGTAGGCAGCAAATATGCTTAAATTACTAACTCGTCGTTGTCGTCGTCATTGTCGTTCTTATCCTCATCGTTGTTGTAGTAGTAGATAAATATTATAAAGTAAAATGTTGATTGTTGATTATAAAGTCAGACAGACAAATTATGGAAAACCAAAAGATTTAGCAACAAGCAGGAAATGCATAAATTTCATACTTTGTAGGAAAAGCAAAATAGAGAATAGAAAATATTGAAAATGAGAAATGTGCATATGTATTTATACCTGAATATATATGAATGTGTTTGGATAACTACATGCATGTGTGTGTATGTAGTAATTTAATTTTCTAAATAAATTATATAAAATTGCTTGTGAAAAAATAAAAATACTTTGCTAAATATTTTTGCTGTCACTTCAAAATTGTATGTTCTTAACCTGAATATTTCTTGAGGAATTTACCCAAATTCTGAAAGCTTATGTCTGTGTTTTTTTATTACTATTGTTATAGAATAAGTCACTAATCTAAGCATATTAATGATGGTTACCCAATTTTATGTGAGTCCAGGGGATTGCATTCGAATACCTTTTTTTTACAGATTATAGTTATACTTACAACAAAATTAACTTGTATCTTAATGGTTTTTAAATTTTACAAAAAATAAAAGACTCTCACATCCCATAATTTGAACGGTTAAAAAAAAATAAGTGCTTAGTATGAAAATAGGAATAGGAATAATTTGGAATTAGCTTCCATGTTTCTACTAAGTAATTTTAAGATTTATTGAAATGGCTCTTTTTGGTTATCTAGCGACACATCGGCGGGTTATGTAGGCAACTAAGTGTTCACATCTCTCTAGAGGATTTGTCTGACATTCTGGTATTATTGGAGCTCACAGATTTTGGAAAATTATTAGTATTATTTTTGAAACCACTTTTTTATTATTTTATGTGTATTTAGCACAGTTTAGGTTTATAAATTGAATAGGTCACTTTGTTTTTGACAATTTCCTTTTATTTTGGGGATCGATATCCTGGTGGAATACTATTTTGAGGCACATGTATAACTCAGTATGCATTAACAAGACTGTATACACTATGCCGACCTACATTTTTATATTCATATTGATCTTGGCCAAAATACTTAATAATACTAATGGCAGATATTTTATATGCAGGCTTTTTTGGTTCATATGCTTCTCTATATATATAATACATCAAAAGATTCAAATGTGCTGAAAACTATACCCAACCCGCTCAGCGCCCTTAAGAGAGAACTCTATTTGCATTAGCAAAATCAGGCAGATACCAGATGGAATAATATTGGCTCCTGCAAAATAACCAGACAAACTTGGCCCAGATACGACAAATCAAGAACCGACGAGTTGTTAAAAAGGACAAGGACTCACATGTTCAGAATTACTTCAACCGTAACAGGCCATTGGCCGATGTGGGACCACGCCGAGAAAACGGGATGGCCCCACAACGACAGATGCCGTAATTGGAACCAGAATGGTTCCAAAGAAACGGTTTTCCATTACCTATGTGAGTGCCCAAGTTTAGGGGCACTGAGACACAGAACGATGGGAAAGTTCGTAATGAACAGCCAAAGCGAGGTTGCAAAAATAAAAATAGAGGACATCAACAGGTTTATCAACAAATCAAGATGGTTTGAATAAACCACAGATCAGTGGTTCTAATAGTGGTGTACCAAAATGGCGCCTAGGCGCTAATTGAGTCTGGGTTTTTGTCACCCAGGCGGCACCTCAACCAACCATACCCAATTCGTTCTTCAACTGCTAGTATTAGTTATGCAAAAATTACCATTTAGGATATAACTTCTTGCTTCCCTATTGAACCTATTCTTTATATCAAGGGCGGCATGGAATTCCATGGAAGTTATGACATGCAGTCATAAGATTAGGCGCCGATTTTTTAAAGGATCCAATTAAATACGGCATTAGTATTCTGCTTCTCCCGAACCCTAACAACAACAATCTCCCCATTTTTGCAAATATACATATCTGAAATAGAGAATTTCTCTTAATAAGCCAGCTTGAGGTAACTTTTCTAAGCACCACATGAAAGTAGACATTACTATGATTCAGATGCCGTTTATTTGAAGAAAAGGTCGGAGCGACTTTATTTTTGCCGTTCGACAGAAAAAGGGCCACACATCTGTCATCTCACATAAATAGTTTTAGCTATTAAAATTAGTCATGGGAAAGCTTATTGAAAGCTATTGAGTTAATAGTTAGTCAATACCATAACGACTTGAGACTTCGATTTGGTTGTTCAATGAGAAACTCTCACTCATTTTGTAAAGTCTTCAACTTTATTGTTATCGTTATCTCTAAACACAGTTGAAATAGCCACATCTCTGTTTGAAACATTGAGATGTGGTCTCCCAATTCAATTGGCTCTTCAACACTATTGGTTCCAGAATAGATACCAGCTTCAGCTATGTTACCTATTAAAATTTTAAGGTGTAAAAAATATTGCACACTGGAACTGTCCATCATTTACTTTCTGATCCATTCTAATTGTAATTGGTTGGTGGAATCTTTATCAATATTTGCTAAATTTTGTGGGGAGAAATTTTTCTTGTTTTCGGGTAATAACATTGGAAAACATCATCAACAAACAGAAAAAACTCTCAGTACCTAAATTTTCTCCCGAATCGATCACAATAAGCACAAAGTTTTAGTTTTGAGAGGCAAGCTTTTAATTTTTAAAAACCGGGGTTCAACTTTTAAAGACCGGCCAGCACCCAAGGAAATCCCTTTGTAAAAGATTTTACTCTATTCGATTAATACCAGATAATTTTTCCCAGATGGTCGCTTCAAATCGAAAATGCCAACACTTTCTACTGGTATCAAAAGCTAACTTTTCGGGACCATACGGGATCCTGAGAAAAAAGTTGTTTTACTCCAACGTAATATATATAAATATAAATATATAGTAGGCGTGGATACAAGGGGGGCAGAACAGGGGGAAATTTCCACCCTCCACCCCCCCAAAAGATTTTCAAACACTTAAAAATTTGATACCTTAAACAGGCAAAAAGGTGAACATAATTAGTTATTTGAAGTTAAATATTAACAGGTTAATGAACAAATGTAGTCATCACAACAACAATGTATATAGAGACGTTCGTTTCGGAATCCGCCACATTTCCTCATCAGTGATCTTAGTGATAGTTCTTAATCTTTTAATATTCTATATAAGCTAATAATATTTGAAGTCATAACCCAGAATTACGGATTTGATTCCAAATATCTTCAACCAAATAAACCTGAAAAGTCAGTGACCTCATATAGACCTATGAGCTTGCTGGCAATATTCTCGAAAATATTTTAAAGAATACTCTTGAGTAGATTGCTAATATAACTAGAAAATTAGAATATAGTTCTGGATCACCAATTGTCAAAAGCACGGTACTCTTGAGCAATATCATAGCATAATGAATATCTCTGACTTTCTGGAACGCAAAAAATTTTGCTCTGCCATATTTTTGGACATTCCACAAGCGTTCGACAGAGTTTGGCATGAAGGGTTATTATACAAATTAAAAAATTTACTTCCAGCTCCATTTTATTTGATCTTAAAGTTCTATCTACATGAAAGATCATGTAAATGATGTCAAAGTAAATGATGAAACATCAGCCATATGTCAAATAAAAGCCAGAGTACCACAGGTCAGTATTCTGGGTCCTGCTCTTTATTCAATTTTTACCTGCGACTTTCCTGAAACTGATGGTGTTACTATTGCTACTCATCCAGACGATACTGCCATTTTAGCGCCAAATGAATCTCCTACAGAATCTGCAAATCTAGTTCAGAAACAGCTCGACGATATTCAACAATGGTTACTTCGCTGGAAAATAAAGGTGACCAATCAAGTCAGCAAATAGTATGTTTTCATTAAGAAGATAGGAATGATATCCGTAAAATCTAAATGGAATTACTAGCCCCAAACGTATCAGTGTTAAATATTTAGGACTACACCTTGATAAAAGATTAAATTGGAAAAAGCATATAAAAGCGAAGAGGCTACGCCTTAACATAAAAACAAAACGCATGTACTGGTTATTGGGTCAGAAATCAGAGCTGAGTCTTGAGAACAAACTACTACATTATAAAACGATATTGAAACCAGTTTGGGCATACGGAGTTCAATTGTGTGGTACCACTAGTAATACAAACTTAGAAATACTACAACGCTATCAATCCAAAACACTGAGATTCTTAGCAAAAGAATCCTTGTTTGTAACTAACAACGAATTGCACAAATACCTAAATATTCTAAAGGTAATGGCTTTGTTTTTTGTTATCACATCCTTTTTTTTACGCCGAGTCCCACACCCACCTTCCGCCCAGCCGACCGAGGGGCGCTCCCAACTACGAATGGGTTACCGTAGTAGAGTGACCCGGATCACACAACAGAAGCGCGTACGGTAGCAAAAACGCGAGGGAGAGAGCTCCACTAAGCACAAAATGGCTGGATAGTGGAATTCTCTCCTTGTTTAAACGTAATAAAGAATAATTCCTTGTAGAGTGCGTAGGTATATTGATATTTAACCTGCTTAAAAGATAAGTGCTATTTATATTGCCTTGTAAAAGTTTAAGTATAAATGTTGAATTTAACATAGTTCTTCGTGATTTTTAAAGACGGTAATGCAATAAGTTTCAAACGATTTTCATATGATGGAAGATTTAAATTCGGGTTTCAAGGTAAACCACGAAAACAGAAAAGTATAAATTGTTATAATATGGACACCAAACTATTGAGGCATACTCCAATATTGGGCGTACTAACGAAACAAATAATAGTTTGGTAACATATGGGTCATGAAATTCTTTCGCGCAGCGTTTAATGAAACCGCACAACTACCTAAATTTTTAATTCAATTCAAACAAAACTACAAAAAAAAAACACGCTTTTAAATTTTAAAATATTCTAGTAGCTATTGTTAATATTTGGCTTGGCTTTATTAACTCTTAATCTCTTTCTATTGTTAACTTTTACTCAATAGATTTATGAAAAATGCAATACAATAAAAAAAAAAATGAAACAATATCGTTATAAAAAACAACAAAATGTAAAAGTTTTATTTAAACTGTGAACAATTTAATACTGAAACAGCAATAAAATAAAAAATGTAGCAGTGAAAAATTAAAATCCACATCCGCAGCAATGAAAAGCGGTTAACCACATGCAAAAATGTGCGCTACTCTGTGTAAAATATTTGTTATTTTAAAATACAAGTATAAAACGCATATAAAAAATAATAAAAAATGAAAAATGAAATTAAAAAAAGAGAAAAAAAATAATTTTACAAAAATATATTATATTTGCACAAGCGAATTGAAATTTGAGGTAAGTGAGTGAATGATTGTGCATACCTACACATGTATAAGCGTTTATGGGAATGCACATTTGCAAATGTTCATATGTATATGTGTGGAATACTTATGTATGCGTACGAGTACGCCATTCGCCATGTGCGTGTGTGGTTATGGTAATTGATTTTTTTTTTTTAATATATACGAGTAATGTAAGTAAAAAAAAAACTCGTATTTATTTAAAATTAAAAACAAAAATTGGATTTGAATATACACCAGGAACAACAATAACAACAAGAAAATACTGATTATTATTGCATTTTATGTGGAGAGCAAAAAAAAAAAAAAAAAAAAAAAGACATTTGAAAATTTAAGTAGAATATTTCACATTTGCCCAGGCATACCACCTCAGCTCAGATCACATCAACTATACCTCATCATCACCGCTGCTGTTGTTTCTGGTTGAACGCTTTCGCTTACAGCTTTTTCATATTATTACAGAGAGTGTGGAATTCATTAAATGTTTCTTCATGCATATCCACAATGTTTCATGCATTTGCAGCTTTGCTCTATCGTCATCATCTGCTGCTACCTCTACCTTTCTGTGCACTCTACAGTCGGCAATTTTTGCTCACATGCTCGTACATAACAAATGCTGCAACAACAGCGAAAACATTTTCACATTTCATCTTTGGCGTTGATGTTAAAATTCTTTAAATGCAAATTTTCACTAATGAATGTATTCTGCGTGCATTACACACACACACACATAAACACACGCACAAGTGTTACAAGCAAAATTTATATGCATACATACACATAAACGTCTGAGGAGGAGAGAATGAGGTTAGCTATGGCGCAAAGTATTTTTTGCCTGGTTGCTTGCTTGCTCGACTGCGTGACTGTGCTACTTCAACTGCTTACAGCTTAGTGCTTGCCTATTACTTGGCTTCAAAAGAATCTTTACACTATTTTTGTAGTTTCTCTAAGAACGTGGTATCACACACATATGCACAAACACACACCCAAATACAATGCACTCGTATGCCTTAAATAAAAATGCTGCCTTAAACAAATCTGACATAATTTTCGCTTTTGAAAATTATGCTGCTGCTGTTTTACTGTTGCTAGTTGCTGCTTGCTGCCACATGAATTAATCGTGCAATCTGCTGCTGCCGTTGCTGTTGCGATTACATACCCTTGTTGCCGTTTTTTTTTTTTTTTTATTTTTTTTTTGCTGTTGTTGTTACCATAGTCATCGTCTTCATCGTTGTCGTCGCATTACAAATTTTCTACAACTGCCGCTGCTGTTACAGCTTCTGGATCGTGCACAATTATAGAGAACAAAAATATGCGCATAAATATATTTTTGCAGTTGAGCTATTTTCATAAAGAAGAAAATTTTTGATTTTTAAATATAAACCTAAGTTTGCACAATATAGAAATTGCGTAGTTTTTGAAAATCTTGTGAAGCATTCAAATCTTATATCAAATATATTTATATACATAGGTGCATATCAAACTTTTCATGTTATACTGTGGTTACTAATTTTCTATAAAATATAATTTTTTCTTAATTTTATGGAAATAAAACTTGAAAAATTATGAACGAGAATGCTGAATATCGCTACCTCTTTTCTTCAACCACGTACCTCCATTTTGAGTGAAATTGAGTTTTTTTTGCTTACGTTGTATAAAATCACCTAAGATTCCAGATAGGAATAAGTTATCAGCGAGCTCGTATGAAAAAGCAAATTTTAGAGTCAGTTTTTCAACGTCGTACCTCCATTTGAACTCGAAAGTTGGTATCTGAGCATTTCAAGGTACACCTGTATTGGGTACCAGGTCATAGTAACATTCTGAGTAATTGCAAAGCCGATGAGATGGCAAGGCTAGGCACAACATTCCGCACTTCTCGTGTAAACCTAGGTATGTCTCTGGAAACCTGCAATCTGAACATACCTATATAGCCAAATGATTAACATAGCTAAAACATGCTCTCACACAAAACTAATCTGACCCTCCTACAACCCAAAGAGGTCAAATTATTTTGCTTCGCTAAATAGATCTTCTATTAGCAACACTGTAGCAATAATTACTGGACATTGTCTGATCGGAAGACATGCCAGCAGATTGGGACTACCTTCAAATGACTTCTGCAGAAGCTGCCAAGACGAAAAAGAGGAGAAAACTACTCACCAGTTTCTTTGTAACTGTTCAGCGCTTGCCACACGTGGAATAAAATCTTTAGGCCAACCCTTCTACAGCAATCTAGCTGACATTGAATCTGCTGACGTCAGAGATTTGGATAAGTTTATTAAAACCATAAAATGGTTCAACTCTACTTAAGTTAATTAGCTTACTGTAAATGTGCTAGCATCAGGGGTTCTACAGTTTAGAGAACCACAAAGTTCTTTGCAAGATTAAGGAATTGCTGATAAGCCACGTGCTATTACAATGGACCTTATTAGCCTAAGTAGGTCCTATTATCATAGGAAAACCACTCTAATCTAACCTAACCTAACCTAACCTAACCTAAACTAACCTAACCTAACCTAACCTTTTTTTTTTTTTTTTTTTTTAACGAGGAGGAAAGCATAAAAAGCCACCCAGTCAGTGCGTGACATTCTCACGCTAAAACCACCTCTCGTCCGTACGGATATTCCTCCCGGAACCACCGTTAGGTATTACGTCGGAAGGCCGTAATGAGCTTAGTGCTCAATCGTCAGTATTGGTTTCTGTCCAACTCTGTTCGGTTTTATCGTCGGTTGACGATATCTGGCTCCATATTTGTAGTATTTGCCGTGCGCTCGACTTTGCGCGCACGTTCTGCATCATACAGAGTGGTCATCATATCTCCAGCAACCTTGCATGCTGCATTCCATTTTTCCGCTGTGTTACACATCTGTGTCGTCAGATTCCTTTCTGTAGGGGGTTCTCCAAAGGCTTTCTCCAGCTCATCTCTGTTTTTGTTGAAACGTGGGCGCTGTTTATTCGTGCTGCTTTTCCACTAGCAGCTTTCAGGTGATCCTTGAACGTCATTCTAGAATCTATAAGTACTCCTAAGTACTTAATGTGTGGACACGAGGTGATGTTATGATCACCAACCGTGATGACCAGCTCTGCACGTGCTCTTCTGGTACTCAATACCACGACTTCCGTCTTCTGCTCCGCCAATTCCAGCTTCGAGTTGTACAGCCATCTTCTCACTCTTGAGATGACATCGTTACATATAGCCTGTAGCGAGTCCAGGTTCTTGGCTACTGCCACTATCGCGATGTCGTCTGCATATCCTACGATTGTTGTATCCTCCGGGAGATCCAATTTGAGGATGCCGTCATACATTGCGTTCCATAGTGTTGGGCCGAGAACGGAGCCCTGCGGAACGCCTCCTTTGACACGATACTGCTTCACGCCGTCATCAGTATCGTATATTAAAATTCTGTTGTCGAAGTAGTTTGCGATTATTTGCAACAGGTATTCCGGTACTTCGAATCCTCTCAGTGCACTCATAATCTGAGGCCAGTTCGCCGAATTGAAGGCATTTTTGATGTCCAACGTCACTACGGCGCAGTACTTCTTCTTGCCGTTTCCCCATTGGTTGCCGCTGGTGCCCTCGCGTGCAATATTCATCACCGTTTGTATTGCGTCGACCGTGGATCGTCCTCTTCTGAATCCAAACTGTCGTGCTGATAGCCCTCCTGGCTTTTCAAGCCACTCCTGGAGCCTGTCCCCTATAATGCGTTCGAGAACTTTGCCCAGTGTATCCAGCATGCATAACGGGCGGTAGGATGCCGGTTCATCCGGCGGCTTCTTTGGTTTTAGTAGGAGGACTAACCGCTGTCGCTTCCATGTGTCTGGAACAACTCCTTCTGTCAAGCATGCACTGAAAAGCTTCGCGAACACCTCCGGTGTAGCTTTGATCGCCGCCTTGAGCGCAACGTTGGGGATGCCATCCAGTCCTGGGGCCTTGTTATCCGCAATCTTACGTAGCGTTGCCAGCACCTCGCTGGCGGTGATTTCTAGTGTTTGCACACACTTATGTTGTCGTGGAGCAAGTTCTTCCTGGGGGGGAAAGAGTGTGGTCACCACTTTTCGCATCAGTGTGGGGCAGGTGGGCTGTGGGGCCCTTAACCCTCTGACCTTCCTCATAACCGTTGTATATGCCATCCCCCATGGATCAGTTTCTGCGCTGTCGCGTAACTGTTTAAAACAGATGTTTTTGCTGTCTCTGATGGCCTTCTTGAGCTCGATTCTACAAACTTTATAGTCGAGCTGCAGGGCTTCCCACGCGGGAAGAGAGCGAGCTCTCTGCGCTTTCCTGCGTGCTTGATGGCATTTCTTCCTGGCTGCCGCTATCTCCTCATTCCACCAGTACACTGGTCTTCTGATCAAGACTGCACGTCTTCGGGGCATCGCAGCATCGCACGCTCTGGAAAGTGCTGCGATGGTATGCACTGCCATGTCTGCAGCTGGTTTGGTCTGGAACATTGCATCTCTCCAAGCTATGTTGAACGTGTCCGCGTCGAACGCTTGCCTCTTCCATCCATTTTGCTGCGCCTTCTGTATCCGAACCGCGAGGGGTGCCACCTTGTTATCCACGTCGATGATGATGGCCTTGTGCCCATCGCTATGCGTGTACATGTTGCTAACGCTCCATTTGGCAGAGCGCGCAACTACGTTGTCCGCAAAGGTGAGGTCTATTATGGACCTACCTCTGCCGTTGTCGAAAGTGTATGCCCCGAACTCATTTAGTAGCTCCAGCTCTAAGGGAACCAGGCTCTCAAGGAGTATGTGGCCACGTCGGCACGTGGGGGCGCTACCCCATGTTGTGGACCATGCATTAAAGTCCCCGCCGATAAGAAGTTGATGCTTTCCGCGTGCTTCTTCCACTAATGCTGTCACCATGGTCTCAAAAGCTTCCTCGCTCATACTAGGTGGAGCGTAGCAGCTGAAAAAGTAGATTCCACCTACTTTGGCCCACGTGAATCCTTCTTTGGCTGTTTTCATCTTGCCTTGCAATGAGGCGTTGCTTAACCTAACCTAACCTAACCTAACTTAACCTAACCTAACCTAACCTAACCTAACCTAACCTAACCTAACCTAACCTAACCTAACCTAACCTAACCTAACCTAACCTAACCTAACCTAACCTAACCTAACCTAACCTAACCTAACCTAACCTAACCTAACCTAACCTAACCTAACCTAACCTAACCTAACCTAACCTAACCTAACCTAACCTAACCTAACCTAACCTAACTAACAATTATTCGTTGTTGTAGTGATTTTAAAACCAACACTAAGAAGTTTTTTAGTTTTGAAATTATCATGAAGTTTATTTTAAATATAGACAAACTACTTGATACAATATCTAAAAAAAAAAATTGCAATTTTTCCAAAAGTAATATTTAGTAGGCATATTACATTTAGAAATTTTTGTTAAGATTATTTTCAAAGTCAGATTTAAAACCAAAGTAAGATTTTCTATTCTAAAATTTTAAAATATCATTCATGGATTTCATGCTTTCTCCCATTTAACTCCACAAATTTGGTTTAAACTTTATCTTAAGATTTGAAAAATTATTATTTAAATTTTCATATTTTATTCGCTTTCTTAAACACTTTCGCCTATATATAGTTGCATTAGTATTTATATTTACTTCACAATGGTCGTCTGACGAATATAACGAGTTTTGATTTATTTTCTGTGGTATACATATTAATACGCATACATAAATAAATGCAGAAGATTTACTATAAAATTTCTAACTTTTTTTTTTAACGTATTATATTGTGTAAAAGAACGAGCATGAAATGAAAACAATATTAATGTTTTTTAATAAATTGTATGCTGCTACACATGTCCACACACATACATAAGTATTTCTATAGATGTCTGCTTGTATGTATGAAAATTTTAAAATTGAAAGTGCTGATGTGACGATGAATGGCATCACATGTAAAGCGAAGTTGTTAATATTGTGCAAAATGTGTTGCTAACATGTTGACGTGTTACTGCTTGCTTCCTCCTACGCTAAAGTTCATTGTTGCTTTTGATATTACATTAGTTGTTGTTGTTGTATTTTTTTTGTCATTGTTGTTGTTGCAGTTGTTGTTGTTGTTGTTATTGCTTTGCTATTGTTGTTAGTGTTTATGTCGCGCTGTTTTATGCACATAAGTTGAAGAATATGCATAACAACATTTAAATAAAGTCATAACAATTCATCATAAAAGTATGCTTTGAAAATTTTATGTAGTGCAAATTGCTAACATATTCATACATATATTCATAGTTTATATATATGTATGTATGTCTGCATACATGCACGTATAAGTGCGTGTATATTTCAATGAAATGAATGCATTATATATAAGTCTGTGTATAATAAAACAAATGACATTTGAAAATAAAAAAGTACCATCGAGAACTAAAGGTTATTATTAAAAATAAAAACGAGTGTACATACTTATACATAAAAATAGATTAATATGAAAAGCCTGAATTACTAATACAGACATAATCGTCTTTCCACACAAAATTTTATTATCTCCTTTGGAATGGTTCCCCATAAATGTTCGAAAAACCTTAACGATCTGAATTGTCCGGGAATTCCAAGAGCATACCTACATAAGTATGTATGTAAGTATATGCAAATCTATACGACAAATTACTCAACCAATATTTACTTTCCTAGCATCTAGAAGCTTGTTCGCGTTATCCGTTGGCAGACTTACCGTTGCGGTTTGTGTGGTACCCTATGCCTCTACTAGACTGATTATTTTTAAGCTATGTATGCATACAGACATATGTAAGTTCAATAATCTAAAGTACGCTCAATATGCACCTTTGGCTTATTTACTGCTTAATATCACAAAGAGTGAGTGGACGGAATTCGCAACTGTTATAAATGATGGAGTATTGAAAAATTAACATAAGTTTTCTAAACTTAACAATATACTCTAAATAATAGGTACTTAAAAGTAGATATTTTTTCAGGCAAATAGATTTTTGTAACTTCAAATTTTGTTATTGTTGCCTTTACTTCGCTGTTTCAGTGACACAGCTCTAAGAATATGTAATTTTATATTAATAGAAAATCTGCTGAGTTGAACAGGAAAATGCACTTTTTTTCTTTTTTTTTTATTATGAAGAGCGCGCGCAGCTTCAGGCGAAAATGAATGCATTTATGCAAAATACTTTATAAATACAGTAAATACAAATAGAGTTTCTCCCACTTAGCTTTAACTCTTCGCCCATTTCAACAATGACAACAAGAGCTATATACAAAAACAACAACAACAAAAGTAAAATAAAGAGTGCAAAAAGAAAACTGAAATTGTTGTTCATGGCATTTTTCTTTTTGGCCAAACTTGGACACCAAAAAAAAAAAAAAAAAATATATAAATAGAATGAAGTCAGTGTCTGCAATGCAAATTGCAAATAAGATAATTTTCATTATTTTCTATTATGAATAGAATAAATTTTTAAAGGAAAAGAATAGTATCAAGAATGACATTTTTTCGAAAGGATGCAAGACAGTACGGGAAAGAAAAAGAGAGGAAGAGAGAAAGATATAGAGTAAGTAAGTAAACGAAGTCCGAATTTTAGTTGTTAGTACAGAAAATAGAAAATTGTTAGTGAGTGTTGAAAGTATATATAGTATAAGATAATGGTCGAGGGTACACAAGAAGTGATGCTAGCACTACTTCAAAGAATGCAATGAACTTCTCTTTTGTCTATTTGTAAGAAGCAGTTAAGTTGCTGCGAACTTAAGGCACTTCAACATTTGAAGTTCACTTTAATTCTTCTTCTTTGTTTGCGTGTGTTTTGCGAATTGTATATTTAGAAATTTATTTTAAATTCCTTTACATTTATAGCACATTTTGGCGCTTATTTGCGTTTATTGTTTCTATTGTTATTTTCTCAGTTTGTGTATGTGTGTCTGGGCGTGTATGTGCTACTCATTTTCTCATTTAAGTAAATGAAGAAGTTATAGAAATTTCTTATTAGGTTGGTGTTTAATACTTACAATACAAAGGATCTGAAGAAACTAATAAATGATTTTTTCATTTGTATTATATTTTGATTGATCCTAAAATTATGCCACAAAATTTTCAATACAAAATTATCAGCTCTCTGCGCGTTTCTTCCAAGGAAAGTAAGATGAAAATGATTGTTTTTCACAAAGTGCACTTTTGAACAGGTTATAGAGTAATGGAAAGTATGAATTCTGCACTTTCTACATGATATTACTTCTTACCTAAGGAAGCAGTTGAATTTACCATACGCATTCAGCTGAAATTCATGTACGAATTTAACTCACACAACGAACATGGATCCGAAAAGCTCGGTCTACGCCCTCCATGGGTTGTTGTGCTATAAAAGAAAAAAAGGGGAGGGAAGAACTAAAATTCATGCACATTTTACGGTACATACGGAGAGACTAACAAAAGTTCACTCAGTTGGGTACAAGGGAAACTCAAAAAAAACAATTTTAGTTTCATAACTTTAATCTTCATTGTTTTTAAACTTTTCAACATACATACTTGCCATTAATTTTTAAAAATTTTTGGAGATGGTAGATCCATATGGTGTGCTAAAAATTTTATTCAGTGTTACCACCTAAGCGAATTTTTGTTAGCCCCTCGCACAACGGGACGAAATTAGAAGAAGCGCTTTAATTTTAGCGAAATTTCGAGTGCTATTAAATTTTGGGTCCTTAAACTAAATCAGTTTAGTTTTAATTGGCCTATTCTTGTTTCGCCATAAACTAAGCTTAAAGTTACAATTTTAGTCATATTTGGCTAGCTATAACGAGAGAAAGGGCGCGGTTTGATCTTCAAAAAGTTTATTTTATTTAGATATGTTGAATTTGTACACTTTTATCCAGGGTTCAGAAAGTACACACACCATACACACAATGTATTGTTGAAAAATAACCAACACATATTTTTATTTTCATATCAATTTTGTGTGTATCCAAATTTTGTTCGGAGTCATACACGATCGTGTATGTGTATCGTTTTAATATTTGGTTTCGTTCGCATACATCGTTAGTTCACGTATAGTGCGATCGATCACACACAAACCACACACAGGTCGGTGAACAACAATACTTTACACTCGTGAGTGACTAAAAATGAATACGTTCTTCGTTCGCGAACCCTAAGGTTCACAAAAAAATTTATTTAAATTTTTGTCGAAAAAATCATGCAAATTGTGTTCTTTCCTAAGAGCGGAAGATAGCGAAGCATGTTTTGCATATTTCACTAAAGAAACCTGCTTCCATTTTCTGATTTTTTCTAAATTTTCATTGGAGAAAATATGCAGTTTTAACTGACATCACTGTGTACTTCAATAGGACTAGGTAATCTCCTTCCCATTGTGTATGACTCGATACTTTTCACCTTCATATGTTATTTTTATTATGGTCATACTAGCTTAGCTAGTTATCTTATTCTGCTTCATCTTCATCTTTTACTAACGTACGTAATACGGTTGAGTCAACACAGCAGCAAGTTTAGAGTTCTTTGATATTCCGCCGATTCACTGAGTGCAAATGGAAGAATTCATATTAGACAGATCAGTCACTAAGGTTGAGATATCGTCAGCCATGATGTCATTCACTACCAATGATAAATAATTCGTCATACGAGTCCAAAACTCAACCATTAATATTAGCAGATAGTGAGGCTCATATCGAATAGCTTGTTTTATTATTTTTCAAACCATTTCCCTTATCTTATGCTAAGCTTAGCGTTCAGTTAGACATTTACATAACAGTTTATTGTTTTTCAATACATGTATTTATGATATGCATAATTTTGAAACATTTAGTTTTCCTTCCCTTGGGTTATTTCATCAAAGTGTAATTTAGAACTACGCAGCAAACGAATAAATAACTAATTTTTGTATTTCATTCTCTGCTTCTTTTGGTGTAAAGCGTTGAAAAGTTTCATACACTCAAAAAAAAAAAAAATAAAAGTTTTATCAACATGAAAAAATTGCTCTTTTGCCATTTGGTTATAAAAAAGTTAAAATTTTATTTTACATTTTCATATAGCATGTATAGCATGTGCATATATGTGCCTTTACGTGTGTCTGTGTCAGAGAGTTGCATCATGCACATTCGTTTTTGGTATAACTTTAAAGAAGTACTTCCACCTTACTTTAACTGCAACTTTGATTATAACCATTTTATATATAAGTATTTTAATGCACATATACCGACATATAAATGTGTGCGTAAGTTAGTATTGTATATGACGATGTCAAAAGTTTGATATTTTTTCACATTGCCATATATTTGTATATGTATGCATGTGTTGGTGTGTGTATAAAAATAACTTATCATTTGGGTATATAAAGCACATAACATACCACCTTGATCAAAAAGTTCACGGAATTTATTCAGAAAATTAAAAATACAAGTTTATTCATCTAAATATAAATTGTCCCCTTTAAAGTAATCCCCATCGACTGCAACACACTTATGCCAGCGCTTGATCCAATTCTCGAAACATTTTTTATATTCGGTTTTCGGTATGTCCATCAGTGCTTTCTGCGATTTTTCCATTACTTCCTCTCTGCTGCTGAAACGCGTTCCCCGTAATGGTTTTTTAGCTCGATTGAACAGAAAAAAGTCACAGGGAACCAAATCAGGTGAATTCGGTGACTATTGGATGGTATTTGTTGCATTTTTCGTCAAAAAATTACGAATAATGATGGCAATGTGCGACGGTGCGTTATCATGGTGCAAAATCCACGAGTTTTCTGTCCACAATTCTGGTCTCTTTCGGCGAATTGCTTCATGCAAACGTCTCATAACGCTCAAATAACACTCTTTGTTTACTGTCTGGCCTTCTGTCAAAAATTCATGATGCACTACACCGTTGAAATGCATGAAAACCGTGAGCATTGCCTTCTTTTTTGACTGAAAACGACGTGGTTTTTTTGGTTTCGGCGTACTTGGTGAATGCCATTCACTTGCCTGATGTCTGGATTGCGTGTCGTACTCATAAACCCACGTATCGTCTCCAGTAACGATCCTTTTGATGAATGTGAGGATCGGATTCAGCACGGTCTCTTTTTTGCATGAAATTGAGGTTTTTTGGCACCAACTTTGCTGCTACACGACGGAAACCCAAATCATTAACCAAAATGCCTTAGACGGATCCATAGGCAATTTTTGAAGTCCTCCGCTATGTCTCTGATGGTTAATTTGCGGTTATTGACCAAAATTTCTTTTACTTCATCAATATTTTCGTCGGTTTTCGATGTCGATGGTCTGCCACTGCATTTGACTCACGACCACTTTTGAACCGCTCGTGCCACTGGTAAACTACCGTTTTCTTTAGAGAATCGTTGCCCAAATACTTTTCCAACATTTTCTAACGTTCGCGCACCATTATATCCGTTTTTTACGCAAAATTTAATACAAGTTCGTTGTTGCAAATTTAAATCCATGTAATCATGGCTATGTAACTTTTGCAAATGTCAAGCTATGACGTTAAGATTTAGAGGGAATATCAACAACAGATGTACCAACTTAACAAAAAAAAAAAAAACAACAGAGCTCAAATCGGAACGATGGGAGCGCCACACGGTGAACTTTTTGATCAAGGTGGTATGTTTCCTTATGTAAATATAATGAAGTTAGTTTATTGTTCACAGTCAAAGAAAAAATATGTTGTTTTCATTGATTGATATATTTTGTTTTTAATGCAGTGCTTTTTCCATTGGCATTATAAATCAGTGAAAACTCATTTCCACCTTAAATTAATTTTCAGCCACAATCTTAAACAGTTATCGATTGTATGATCATTTGCAAACAGGGGGATTCTGAACTGCTTACAGACTTTCCTCATATATTTTTTAGCTCAGGAGGAGTAAAAAAGTATACCGGCACTTCAGCTGTTTTATTAAGGTTACATCAATCTGTACACCAAGGGTCTAGATTATATATGTAGGGCTAACCTTCCCAACGGGAAAAAAAGCACTCCAAAAGGCCTTTCGGAGTGCTGACAAGTCAGCTGTAGGCGCTTCCTCTCCGTATGACACACCATTACGTTTTTAACATTGCATGTCATTGGAAAAAAGCACTCCGTTTACCCTCCTTTTGGAGTGCTTTAAAAGGCCTCCCATGAGATCTTTGCGTCAGCAGTTCGTTCGCATTTTTCCACTGCCCTGCTCTACAACATTCTTCTTCTTCTTTTCGAAATGCTTCAAAAGACCTCTCACGAGATCTTTGCGTCAGCAGTTAGTTCGCTTTTTTCTTCTGCTCTACAATATTCTTCTTCTTTCTTCTTGAAATGCTTCAAAAGACCTCTCACGAAATCTTTGCGTCAGCAGTTCATTTGACTTTACCTCCACTCTGCTTTATAAAATAAGGGTTGAACAATTTGTTTTGTCATTTTAAATTAATTTTTTAATATTATGATAGAACTATGTTCTTAGTAAATGCTACAACTTTGCACAATACATCTGATATTGGAATTTTTTTTAGATTATTGTCCAAATTTCCAGAGAAGCACTCAAACCACTTTCATCATCTAATAATATATTATTTTCACTTATTTTTTTAGCCACAAGGCGTTTCATGTGCCGCTTACTAACGCCACATATTTTATCACTCATTGCGATATTTTTTTAATTATATTTATATTTATTTTTACCTTTTTATAACAATATTTTGACAATAAACAATTTTGTCAATATTCACGAGTACCGTTTCGTTGTAAAAAAATGCGCAACTAACTCCTACGATTATTTTTGTTTTTCGTTTGAATTTTTTTTTTTTTAGTGTGACCAATATAAAATAAAAAGTTTATTGGCTTAAAAACAATGCGTTTATTGAATATTTCGGTTTGAAAACGAAAAAAAAGTATAGTCTGGTCACCTTATGAAATTACTATGATCTTGTCGTTGTTTGATTCCGAAACGATTGCTTTTCGGCAGCAAGCGGTCGTTAAAAATACAAATACAACAAGTGCTGACCTTTTACTCCTTAGGCGAGCTGCTGACAATCAGGCCCGTTGGGTTTTGACTTAAATCTATGATTATTAGTGCAGTGGAGATATCCGACTAGGGGCCGTAGAGGGTTCCGAAAGGATTGTCTGATCTGCTTGTTCGATAAACTTATGTTATTCTTCTGGCATAATTAAGCGTATCTACTTTAATAAGGATATATATATATTAAATGATACAATCAGGCTAAGTCAAAAGTGAATCGACCAACTTTGTTTTGCTTCATTGAAGTAATAAAATAAGAACATACCAGCGGCTATTGTAAGCATAATTTTCAAGATACCTTCATGATTGATAGCTACTGTCTTTAAGACAAAAATTAGCAGAAAAAACTATTTTTCAACCTTAATGCTATACCAAATCCTGTAATTCCAATAAAATATTTGAATCAAGATCAGTGCCCATACACTGTTTTACTCCTCTTGAGCTCAGGAATATGTGATAAAAAATTTTGTATGCAATTCTAAATCACCAAGCAAATTACATTAATGATAATTATGAAAACTGTGATTAGTCATTTATTCATAAATACTCAACTGCGTTGAAAATTACAAATAAATTGTTTCATTTGGATAATTGCATAGCAAATATATAAATTGTAAATAGTTAGAGTTAATTAAAATTTTGCAATGATTATAGTTACTTAAAAACGCATAGCCAAACACTTAAAAATCATTACAATATGGTAATATTTCTATTATGGTTATACATATTTATGTATGTATATGTATACCAGAAGCGAAATTTAATGCATTGAGTATTGCCTAAAAAAATTCTTCAATTGTAATTCCATTAAAATATAAGTGCAATGAAGATTGAGTTGAAAAATGTTTTAAATGCTAGAAAAAAATTACAGATTATTAAAATGAGAGTATAGAAAATTAGTAAAATTTTTTATTTATTATTTGAATATGTCATTTTAAGACTTATGGTTTGAGAAAGCATTAATTCGGGGCATGTTTAATGAATGTTAGAGGACTAGCAGGACTTTCTTTCTAACTTGCCTCCTTGATTCGTCACTTTATCTGATTCATATACTACCGTATTATTCAGTTTGCTGAAAACTAGCTATAAAATTAGTTTTCCTGAAAACTAGCTTTTTGAAAAGAATTTGGTATTATTCACTTTTAATACTAAAACTATTTTCAGTTTTCAATCGCATAGCTAGTTTTGTGTTCATAAACTAGTTTTGAGTAATTTATGGTATACGTCATGTAATATCATCAAATTACAGGATCAATGCTCGAACTGGCTAATGCTTTGGGGGTGTCCATTACAGATCGGGTTGGATTCGGTTCGGACATTCTTGCATTAGCAACCAGCGGCCAATCAACGAAAGTTGGTCAAAATAATGATTCGTGTTACTCGATAGATGAAAGCGTCAATGATCATTGGCCCATTTTAATATACGTTCCCGACGAAGCAAAAGCACCGACACAAAAACAATTACAACCGACAATTGGAGCTGCATTGAATTGCAATCGACTTTTGCATTAACAAGTGCGACACCAATTGACGCATCACCAATTAAAGAAAATTTGCCGTTACTTTAATTTCCGGAACAATCCCGTGATCTTATATAATTATATATTATATATTTACAAAAAGGAAAAAAGCGTAACTTTATCATAGATTATGAAGACAAAAACAAACGATACAAGGCGGCTATGTTGAGTCCATGCCGAAATACCGGGAAAATGCATTCAAACGCATTTTTAAATTTGACAGAAGAGGATACAGTTTGAACATATGAAGATAAGTATCCAATTTTGTTTCGGAAAGTTTCGGCCTAAGAAATCAAATTAATCTGATTGGTTGTAATGTAAATCGATAATAATCAATAATTACACATGGTATGTTACATAGTAATGCCAGATTTCGAAATTTTGCAAGTTCTTAGGTGAAGAAACTGGACACTGGGTTGATTTTTTAGCCACCAAAATTAAGTATCTAAGAGATTGTGTATTATAACAACGTCATGGTCAAAAGCAATTCATGTCGAAATTAGTTCACGCTCACGCATGTTCACTTAGGAATTATGTAAATCAAATCAAATCAGACTCACGCATGCTCAAGTGGAAATTATGTCAAGTGCGTGTGTGTTCACACGTTTCACGTAAATTTCATGTCACGCACCCATCTCTACTACCTAGATTATATATTATAGCAAAATACATTATTTATTGTATCTTTTTTGTCCCTTTCTGTTTTATTTACTTGGACCGGCTAAGCATTATTCGGACTCCTTCATCATAATTACATGAATGCAAAAATCTCATCAATGAATTGGTACCTCGAAATCGCGGCGGCCCTACGTTAATGTTCCACATCAACAAACTACGCTCACCGATGTCTCAGCCTCCTCTGCACATAGTCTGCAGGTGACATCTTCCAGCAGATTCAACTCAACTTAACTCAAATGATTTTTGAAGTTGCCATGTCAAGTAATTAATACAGCAAGTAAACTGAGAGTTTCCCATTCAAGGCCGAGACTCAGTCTCCTTTTGCTACCAAGAAGCACTTTAGTGCTTCCATTATTTTAACTTTGCGGATTATTTGAACTCATTCAACTAATAGCCATCACCTTAACTTGACCTAACTTTAACCTACATGAAAGTTGGTCTGTCCCTTCCGCTTTAACATTACTTTCGAATTACCCCATCCCCCACTTACGATGAAAATCACAAACATGTCATGAACCAAAACAAAAAAAGAAATATCTTTAGAAAATGTCTTTATCCGTATATCTGAACTTCTATGAGGATGTGTGCGTGTCCAAGTATTTCTGCTTGATAAACAGACACGTGTTTTTTGAAATGCAGAGAACATGCAACTCCTTTGACCTTTGGAGAAAGTTCCAGAGCTGACTCTACTCTCCAAGAACTTGGGTTTTACACTTGACACACGTTTAATTGGAATACTCACTTAAATAATGCCCTCACGAAAGCCTTTAGGAGTTTCTGGACTAGTGGAAATACTTGGGGTCTTTCTCTCTGTGTTGTGTTAGCATGGTTGAACAAAGAAAGTCTTCAAAAAGGTAAAAAAAAAGCTCAGTAATTGTTATTTTCTCTGATAGCAAAACAGCTTCGTGATAATTTTCTCGAAATTAATGAAATAGCGTTTTTCTAAACATAACAAAGTCACGTTTTCTTATGTACTTAGCCATGGTATTACATTTACGAAATTGTTGATTGATGAAGAACTGAAAAGCCTGCCATTGCCCTCGGCTATAATTGGTCTATTGCTTACATCAAAGCAGGATTCAGACTGTTTGTAGTCATATCTCATATAAAATGAGACAGAGTGTCGTCTATGTATGGTAGATGATGAGTTGATAAATCACATTGTAGTTGTCTGTGCCATGCCAAGGGTGGCAATATTCCATAATTTGTTTGTATTGGTTGAGGTAATCAAATTCTAATCTACAATCAAAATAGATTTTGACATTATTTAGGTAGTTTTTTTATAACATTGACTATAATTATGCAATCTATTTACATTTGCGTCTCCATTATCCCGTTATGTATTATAAAAAATTTAAGGTATTTTTCAGCAAGACACAAGTTCTTTACATAACAAAAAAAAAACTGATTTTTAAACAGGATATTTTATTAGCCACTTCTACTTAAGTGGCAGTAAGCCGCTTTTTCTTAAAAAGTTCTGAGATCTTGTAAGGGAATAACTATTTTCCTCATTGATATATATTTTTTAAATACTTTGAAGTTGGATTCAGTAGAACTGAGTAATGAAATATTTTATAATTTTCAAATATCAATGGCTTGATTAGTATGTACGGAATAACTGTAATAATCACATAGCTACATTTGAAATTATTTTGTTCTATATATATATATATAGAACATTTATTCATCAAGAAATGTATGCCAGTATCACTTAATTATATGGTATATGTATATGAGATGATGATAACCTTCTTAACTTTCAGGGACAATCATACGAATATTTAATTTTTTTAAATGCTTTTGTCTAAAATTTTCTTTAACACCCATAAACAAAAGACACATTGTCGCCTTGCTATATATATTAACAACAACAAAATAATAATAACAATAATAATATGCACGTACATAAATCTCTCATCTTTCAGAGAAATGTCACAAACGAAGAAATGCTGCTACTTATTTATTATTTCATTTTATATACATACACACATACACCTGTTTATTTATGTATATAAAAAAATGGCAAATAAAAAGTCATGTCAAAAAAGAAGATGAAATCTTTGCTCATGGTGAAGAAAGATTATGGCTACATAAATACCCACATTCAGACATATAAAATCTTTTTCATTGTAAAGAAAAAAATTAATTTTTAAAAAAATTCATGTTCTACATAAGCATACAACTTAGACTTGCAGTCTAAAAAATACATACACACCTAACAGAAATGTACCTTAAAATAATATATACATGTGCGTATATAGTAGCGTGATTTTCCATTTATTCACAGTATTTAAAATGCAAATCTGTGTTCTACAGTTTCCCGCACTTTCTTCCTCCCCCCTCTTTCGCTTTAATGTTTATTGTAAACGTTTACATTTTACGTTACAATTGTGTAAATATTTTGAGGATATTACCATATCAGAAAAAGTTTAATGTGCATACATATATGTAAGTATTAGTGAGTAAGGTAAATTTGTGTGCATTATCGCTGACGATCTCTATTGTTGTAACAAATATTCATGTACAATATTATAACTTTATGAAAATATTTTCAACTTTTACTATAATCTATGAAACATTGTGTTAGTTGTCTATTCAATATTTTTCCATAACGCAGTCGTAAGTCTGTAGAGATTTATGTGATTACAGCAAATTGTGAGTTTAATCGAGGTAATGTGTAAAATTGAATTATGTGTACGCAAAAAGTTGACCAATAATACTATGCAATAAAAATCAACTTTTCTAACCAAGTTGGGGATTCAAAACCCGTTTTTTTTTATTAACTTTAGGATCACGAATGTGGGAGCGATTTTTTGGGGTTTCCGAGTTTTTAATATACATTAAATTAAGCTGGATATATGTGGAAAACAAAACCGGCTTAAAGATTGGTGTCTGAGAGAAAGTTATTTATGATTAATTAATCTATGAGCATTATCGACCCAATTATTTCCTGCTTCATTTTGAGGTTTTGACTTGAATTTTTTAAGCGTGACGCTAAAGAAAATATTTGAGAAAAGTAATTAACGTTCTTCGTAAAAATATGCCCCATAAAAAAAGCAGTGGTACCCAAACGACCATTAAAGCCAAAGACCTTAAGGTCCATCAAAAGCAATCCCGGACTATCGGATAGCGATCGTGCCAAAAAATTCAATACCAGCAAAAGTATTGCTAAACGAATACGAATAAAAGCTGGGCTAAAGTGCTATCGTGCTATAAAATATCCAAATAGAACAGACAAACAGAATTTGCTGGCCAAAAAACGTGCTCGTCTTCTTTATAATAATGTTTTGACCAAATTCAATGGGTGCATTATTGCAGGTCAAAAATTTCATATGGCAACGAATCGTGGTAATGTAAAATATATATCCATAAAAATGGATAAATTTGCAAAGAAAGCAATGGTGTGGCAGGCTATTTGCAGCTGAGGTCTCAAATCCAGGGCATTTGTGACATCCTCTTCTATGACGTCTGATATTTACATCAAAGAGTGCCTTTCGAAACGACTATTGCCATTTGTTCGTCACCACCATTCGCCAGTGAAGTTTTGGCCTGATTTAGCCAGTTGTCACTACTCTAAGAAAACCATGGATTGGTATCAGACAAATAAAGTAGATGTAGTGCCCAAATATATGAATTCACTCAATTACCTCCAGCTTCGACCGATCGAAAAATACTGGGCTATTACAAAATATAAGTTGAAGAAAAATGCAGGTATTGTCAAAAATGTGAATTCAATGTTACTAAAAATGGAACCAAATAGCCGCAAAAGTATCCAGAGCGGATGTTCAAAGGTTGATGGGGTCCATTAAAAGGAATACCCGGAACTTTTTGCACAACAAAGAAATTTAAATCTTTTAATATTATAGTATTAAAACACAATATTAAACTTATCATTGAATGCATTATTTGTTATTCTGAGTGTTCTGGTTTAAAAGATACAGCAACTTTCTTGCGTGCCAATTTTGCGTGAACCGCGCTTTAGATTAATATGGAGGTGGGCAATAACTTTCCAGATCACTGCGGCCATCTAGGGCCTATTGTGATATACCTCAAAGATTTATTGTATTTATAGTTCTCCTATGAGTTTATTTCCTTTGAGGAAATTTAATATCTCTTTAGGAGAACAATCCGCAATGTTTTGCGGTTGTAGGATAGAGTTTCCCAAGTAACGAAGTCGGGTCCTCATTAGACCTTCACAGTAGCATAAAATATGTTCTGCTGTTTCTTCCTCCTCGTTACATATTCGGCACGTATCGTCTTGTGCTAGACCCAAGTTCGATAGGTGTTTTTTGACCCTACAGTGCCCTGTATAGAATCCTGTGGCAATTCGGATTTGGTTCCTGCCTAAATTAAGCAGTTGTTTAGTTCTGCGTTGACAGATCTTTGGCTTGTCTGTTACAGGGGGTTTCCTACCAGTATTGTAGCGAGTTACTGTCCAGCCAATTTTTTAAACTGTTTTTAATGGAACTCTATGGTAGACCGCAGAATGGTCGTGGTCCAGTGAATTCACTGGATGATCCTTTCCTTGCGAGTTCGTCCGCCATTTCATTGCCTACATGTCCTCTATGCCCTGACACCGAAATGAGTTGTACTCTGTTATGAGGAGCTAGACAGATTAGGAGCTGTAGGCAGTCCCAAATTAGTTTGGAGGTAATTTTATATGCAGTTAGTGCAAGAAGACCCGCTTTGCTGTCAGAGTGTATGTAAATGTTCTTGTTGTGCACAGATCTGTTTTCATACTCCCTTAGGCAAAGCTCGATGGCATGCACCTTGGCTTGGAAAACTGAGTTACCTGTGCCCATACCAGCATAAATATATTTTTTTGGTCTAACTCCGTACACTCCTGCCCCAACTCCTTCGTTTGTCTTGGAGCCATCTGTATACCATACATGATAGTCCCCTGTAAACTTTGGCCTGACCTGTTCCCAGTTATTCTTATCCGGGAATGTGGCATTAAAGTTGTGGCAGAAGTTGTAACGCGGAAGACATTTATCGGTAGAAAGAATACTAAAGCTTTCAACTAGGTTAATTTTTTGGATTAGATTCGGATAAATAGTTTTACCCACCGTTCCTTCTAATTCCAAGATAAGCTTACAGGTGAACTGTAGAGCTTCTTTCTTTAAGAATAATTGTAGCGGTGGTAGGTTTAGCAATGTATTCAATGCCGCGGAGGGCGTTGTTCGCATTGCTCCTGTGATACAGACGCTAGCTAGTCTTTGAAGTTTGTTGAGCTTGGCCCGCGCTGTTTTTTGTTTTGCCTTACTCCACCATATTAGTGCAGCATAGGTGATTATTGGTCTGGCTATGGCTGTATATAGCCAGATTGAGAGCTTAGGACTGAGTCCCCAGTTCTTGCTTACTAGACTTTTGCTGGTCCAAATGGCTTTCCTGGCTTTATCTAGGGCCCTATCTAGATGTGAGTTCCATGTTAGTTTTTCATCGAGAATCACACCCAGATATTTTACTTCTTTTGAGAAGTTAATGGTTTCACCAAAAAGTGTTGGTTCTTTTAAGTGTTAGTTACTTCTATTCAATGGAACGGATTGCAAAAGGATCTCCGAAATGAGGGGAAAGGGGTATGCCAAAAAACATGTAACATTTAAAATTAATCTCATTTTAAGACGATTCTTGATTTATTACCCTTCATAATTCTTTCTTTATTTATAGCCTTACAAAAATGCCTTTCTAAAATTTAGCTTGGAAAAGATAGTTTTATATGTTTTAAAGGTGCACCACCCTTGTTTAATGCTCGTATAGCCAATAGCTAAAATCGTAAGAAGGTGCCCCTTATAATTTTTTTAACTTCTGATTCGTGTTTAGGAAAAATACTTTTGAAAAAAATTGATGGAGAGATCTCTGCAAAAACCTTGTAAGCTAGTGTAATTTATTGCGATCATTTCGCCGCAGCTCAAATTTGGCGAGAGCAGAGTAACGGACCTGCGCAATATGCAAATTTTTTTTTATCATTGTGGCGAACAATAGCTCTCAGCTTCGTTCATATTATAGTGTTGAACCGAATATTCGACTTCATACATACAAATAAAAAAATGAAAATTGGATGTATAAAATATGTTCATTGGAGCTTCTGTGTTCTGTTTTCTCCGTTTACTTATTCCATTTCTAGGTTTGAAGTAGCACACAGATTTCCAACCGAATTGAAAGAAAAGGCGACATTTTCCATTACTGGCACTCCACTTCTTTTAGGTTTAAAGGGAGATCATGGGTCAAAAAATCTAAAATTTTTTTTTGCTTAAACTGCTCTAGAATATGTTTTGTGAACGAATTTTTGAAATTCGCTGCCGATCAGGTGTTGAACTTGATAGAAGGTGGCAAAGCTGTCATACACACTTTAACTTTCAAACACGTTTTTCTCAAAACTTCATCTATCGAAATGGGTGCCCCGATATCTCCAAAACTAATGAGCAGATAGGCATAAAATTTTCGTGATATTTTATTTATAGTTCTAGGCCGAATTAGGATTTCATTTTTTTCATAATTTTTTTTTTTCAATTTGAAATAGTAACACGAAAATCAAATATTTATTTTCAAAATTCTGACAAAAATACAATTTGTAATATTTTTACTTAATTCTGGTGGTTGATTTTACTTTTTACCTTTACGCCCAACTTTTTTTGACACATTTTTTTAATTTTATTTAAAGTGTCGAGCGGCACATTCAGGCCAGAAAGACTCACTGTGATACCAAATGAATGTATCTACAGTTTAACGCTAGTTTCGAAAGGTGGTGTATAAATTTGTTATCATTTGGTGGTTTGCCATTGCCAATCAAGAGGTGTACACTTTAGTATAAGTCTTTCAGATATGAAAAGTCGATTCAACTGTATATTTTAAAGTGAAAAAAAATTAGAATTTTTCTCGAGATGTTAATAAAAATTTGATAAATATACAAAGCTAATACTACACCCAGAAAAATACCCATTTCTAAAACAAAGATAAAGTTTCCTCAATTTGAATCCACGAAAACTTCTCTCGCTTGAGTAAATTTTCCCCAAAATTAAGAAAAATGTGCTTCTTTCTTGGAACCATGGTGTTCAATTTGAAGTAAGTTATTTCTTCATTTTTACAAATTTAGTTGCATAGAAAATGTAAGAAGGAGACGAATATACCAAAAATGTTCTCCATACAAAATTTTGATATACACAAAAAACTATCTTTACTCTTTTGGCCTTAGCAGACAATCGCGTACGCTTTATTTTTCTTTTGAATTTTTCAGTCGGCGTCTCTATTTCAAGCGAAGCGGTTGTGTTTGTGGCTGTTGATATAATTTGTGAAAAAAAATATATATTGTGAAAAAAAAAAAATATATTGAAAAGATATAAATTTCAATAAACTTCTATTTACAATTTTTTGATGGCCATAAGGAACTTTTGATCATTTCAAGGCGACGACGCCTGTAGTGTATGTAAAAATACGTATGAATGTAAACCTTAATACTTATTACAAATAAAACAATAAATGAATACAAGTAAAAAAAAAAATATGATTTCTATGCCTTTTAATTAAAACAACATATTCCATAAATTGAGGATTTTTTTTTCTAAAAAGGTAGTAAATTGACTTCAATTTATGGAAAATTATTCTTCAAACTGAGGTAAATTTTACCTAAATTATATACAATTTCTCATATTGAGGTAAGTATTTCTCTGGGTGTAGCTAATGTCAGTTCCTCTGACTTGTGTAACGAGTGAACAGTTATTTAGTACCGTTGAACGTTTTTATATTTAGAGTACCTATTATTTATGTTTTTCTATTTATGTTTGAAAGTAGGTAAAAAAAAATTCATTCTTAGATTTTTATTTTGTATGTTTTAAAAATCCTTCGATCTTCGACTTCGGCCAAAAAGTTACCTTTGGTGATACTCACACTCTCTTCGGTAAACGGGTAATATGCTCACAGATGTTTTCAGAGTTGATTTTTATTTGCACACTACACAAGTTTAAACTATGCGCTTATTTCTACTCTGATTGCGTTGTGATTTTTTTTTATGATTAATGTATAGACAAATCTGTTTCACACTTTAAAAGCTTTCTACTATTCTACTACAAATAACTGAAAGCGATTACTTTATCGTAATATTTAGAAAATGTCTGACTATGTTATTTGTGTAACGAAAAATTTTGTCATATTTTCAGGTAGCTTTATAATTGTTTTTCTTTTCCAGCATTTACACCTTGGCTTCGCATTCACATGGCGGAACTCGTAAATAATTTTTGTCAGTATTTTTTTTGGGTTTCCCGTTGCTATTGTTTTATATATTTTTAATTTTATTTGCTCAATGCATTTTAGTACAATATGTTTTTGTTTATTGCTGTTGTTTGTTTTTTTTTTGTTGCTGTTGTTTCTAGTATCCCCCGTGGATATAAAACTCCATGTTGATGAGTTTTTCTATGTTTTGATAAAACCAAGAGTGTTAGAGAGAGAGAGAGAGACAGAGAGAGAGAGAGAGAGATAGAAAAAGCCAGAGAGCGGGAGAGAGAGTGAAGGCATCATGAAATAGAGCTGTGAAGAGAAAACAAGTACAACATGCATGGCAAATGGGGTCAAAATTAATGAACATGTGGACAGACGGACGTATAGTACTGGCGACAGGAGGACACATGGGCAATACATGCAGGATGTGTGTATGTGTGCGTGTTTGTTTGTGTATGGTCAGAACAATTTGTTGCGTTCGTTGGTTGCTGCAAACGGTGATTGCTATTGTTGTTATTCTCTTTCATTGTTGTATTTGTTTATTATTATTTTTTGTTTTGTTATGTATGTGTGTGAGCTGTTGTTGTTTTCGTTATTATTACTGCTGTTGCCGCTGCTGATGATGTTTTGCTGTCGTCCAACATGCTCATGTCTGTTAAATGCATTTAATATTTGCACAGATAAATCAAATGTGTTTCCATCTTTTTTTTCAATTTTTTTTTTTTATTTCAGTTTGTATTTTGCGATTGTTGTTGTTATTTCTGTCATGCTTGAATTTCAAATTAGGTTTAGAGCAAAAAAAAAAAACTCCAAACAAAACAAACACGAAAAAACAAAATAATAATAAACTATAACAACATGAGCAAAAAAATGTTGCAGAATAAAAATAAACAACCACGAGATAAATGGCAGAAAATGCAATTTTAAAACCCCTAATATTACAGTTAGTTATGCAAGTTTGTTGTAGTTCTATCTATGCTATATTTGTGTGTGTGTGAGTATGCACATATGTGTGAGCGTATAATTTATGTGAAAATTACGAAAAATCCAATTAAATGCATGTAAACTTAAAATGTCAACTCGCAGATTGAATAAAATAATGTGTTGGGTTTTTTATGAAACTATGAAACGATATAAAATAATTGCATGCATAAATGGTAGCGTTTATTTTCAATAAAATTATAGATAAATATGCATAATATACTTACACACACACAAATATATATATTTTTATATATGCATATGTATGTATGTATGCAAACTTAATTATGTCACCAAAAGTGTTAATGAAATCTCAGTTGACATAGACCTGGGCGTGCTGAGCTGGATTTATACACTAAAAAAAGTGCAATGTAAAATTGATATTTTTGTAATGTTATTTTCAATGTAAAAAAATGTTAGCTTTACTGCAAAAAATTTCAGATTGATCTGTTTTGTGTTGTATTAACATTAAAACTATCATATTGATAATAATTCGTTTTACATTGTAATGTCAAATGTTCTTATTACTTAATACGTTTTTCATGTAAAATTTATGTTATTCTGTGTAAATTTAATATTAAAAATGTAAACAGGCTAGTATAGCATTGAAAATTAAGACTGGTTATACTTTTTGAATAAGTATAACATAAAAATTTAAACGGACAACACTTTTTAATTGTGAAATAGTTTTGCGTTTCGTCGGGTGAGAGTGAACCTATCTATTTATTTGCAGTCACAATAATAGTTTAAATAAAAACAGTGTGAAAAAAAATTTCTGAAAAAGTGTTCAAATTAAAATAAAAGAGAATAAAATAAACTAAAACGTGTTTTAAAAATTTTACTTTTTCGGAATTATTTACGTTTATATATTATTATTAATAATTATTATTACAGAAATAAAATTAAGTAAAATGCAAAAAGCTTCTTTATTGTGTTTTATTTAACATTTTAAGTTTTCAAATTTCAAATTTACATTTTGCAATATCAGTTATACATTGTTGTCATGTCATTTCAACATTATTGTCATATCAATATTACATTAAAATAATGTATTTCTTTTACATTTTTAATGTTAAAATTGCATTGTTTTCGCATCATTTATACATTTTTTAATAATGTTATAATTAAATTTTGTAATGTCAATTTTGATATTTTTTATTGTTGGCTGAATATTGTAAACAAAAAATGTTATTTTTACAGCTGTTTCATGTACTTTTTTTTGAGTGTAGTACTTTGATATTATTTAACTTGGAAGTATTTAATTGAAAATTATTTGTAAGCTTCGAAGGTGCACGAATGAGACTCAAAACGAATGTGAAATTTTTTTGAATTTACCTTAACGTCTTAAGTTTGTAAGCTTTTGCGAAATGAAATGCAATCACTTGCCAAGCTTTTTGTTTCTCTCCCGAAGTTATTTTCCTTCGGGGTCATAAAAATAGCTGCCAGTGTCCTCTTCAAACGAACAAGATTTATAACTGTGAGAGAGCGAAAGTCTTGAAAATTTTGGTTGAGTGGAAGAATTTCGGATTTTAATTCATAATTGTCTGTTTGCATTAGAGTTAGTTATATCATACATGTAGCATATAAAAACATACATTACAATCGGAACAGATCTATTGTTTTCCAAACAGAAATTAGTGTAGTTACATATGACGCGCTAAAGTGAAGCATAAAATTTACTAGAGATAAGTGTTGATACGGTTACTTGCCGACTACAGCAATATAGCCGAGTACACTGTAAGAGTTGTAACTTACGCACACATACAAAATCAAATAGGCAAAGCTGAACGTTACTTCGTTTAGGCTTTATGAAATTTTCTATTTCACCTTTCCTCTAGTGAATTTTCTGTTTTACTTTTCCTCTGAGTGCGTCACACGGTATAACGATCCCATATAAACTGCGGCGAAAAATAGTAAGCGTAGTTTATTATTAATTATATTTGGTAGACGAGATAGTCTAATTAAAGCAAAGTCGTATGCCAAAAATGGTATCAATTGAACTACTACCACGCCCACCTCCCATATAAATCAAACACTTAAATTGCAATAACTTTTTAAGTATCTGTTGCATAATGACGTAAATTGGTGTGTAAATCTATAAGAACTTCTTTGTTAAATGAAGAAAAAATAGGTGTGCTGCCACGCCTACTTAAGAAAATTGCTAAAATGTCAGAAATATGAAACTGAACATTTTAATTTATGAATCAGTTTTCCTATCCTTCAATATAATAAAGCTGCCACATGCCACTTAAAAAACTCCCAAAATTCGAAGTATGGAACTTAGATGGAGGATTCTTGTGTTCACAAAAAATTTGCTCCTTTTTCTTCTAAACATCTTTTCTATAGACACTAAAAAGGATAAAACATAAATTAATAATGGACTGGTACAGTCTTAATAAAGTCATTTTCATGACTTCATGTACCGTTATATAAAAAACCTGAAATGGTGAAAAATGGTCTTCAGATTCGAGCTCAGCGGTTCAAATTGCTCTAGACTACATGCCAAATCACCAGTCCGATGTAACAAACTCAATTTTGTGGCAGAGTGCTATTAAGAAAGTGCAAGAAATTTTTTCGCTTAGTCGCTATCATCAATATTATTCGATATTCAATACTTGATACTACTCTCCAGACAAAATTTCATCTAAAAGGTAATCTTGTATTCTTTATTTCGGTGATTTGCTCTGATAACATGAGAAGAGAAACCATCAGATCACGATTTGATGCATCAGGGGAAGTTTTTCTTGTAAAATTTAATCAAAATTTTCTTATATCTTTGTGGCGCGATTCTAAGGCTTGCTCAGATAGGTCTCCAATTTGCAAATTGTAGTGCTCGACTATGTTGGTGCCATGAACAAAGACCTTGTGGATTGTTATTGGCATATTATTGGTTTAATTTTTATTATTGGTTTCAGGGAAAAATGTAAAAAACTTTAAAAATCGCAGCCCTCCGCAAATAATCTTTCTTGAATTAAACGCAAAGAAAAAAAAACGTTTATCGCCCGTTTGTGGAGAATATATTACTTTTACGCTGAATAAAAACGTTTCTGAGGACCGTTTTCTGCAAAATATTAACAATTTTATGATGAACGAAAATTCGTTCACGATAAAATTAAGGCAATTTTCTTTTCTGGCAAATGGAAAAAACGTTTCTGCTAAACGAAAGTCCACAACTCTCTTATCTTTTTTTTTTGTTTTTCTCTCATCTCGCTCTCGTCGCAAAAAAAAGCAGCAGCGACGCTTACATTCAAACTCCACACAACAACAAATCAACACAACATAACGGGAAGTATCATTTGTCAACGCATTTTTGAAGAATTTTAATTGTGCATTGAAATTATTTCATTACATTTCTTTTTGTCTATAAAAAAAGTGCGTGGTGTTTATAAAAAACAAATAAAAGTGTGTGATTTATAAGTAATAAATAATACAAAAATTGTAATAATATAATTTTATGTAAATTTCATACACTTTTTCTAGTTTTTAATCAGAAAAATTTATTTAAACAAAAACCACAATAAAATGCCAATGTACATATGAAAATTGTTTTTGCTTTCTTTTTTATATTTTTCAGGGAAATATTGCATTTTATTGCAAAAGTTTTTAGTTTAGTTATCGTAAATGAATAAATGTTCGTTCATGGCAACCGAAACATTTGTGGAAAACGTTTTTCGGTTATTGTGAAAGAATTGAACCGTTTATGATGAATAAATCTTCGTTCATGGCAACCGAATACAGTCGTTTATGATAAATAAATGTTCGTTCATCATGAAAATATTCTATGAACGACGTTCGTTTTTTCTTTGCGTGTAGTGATAGCATACTTGTGGTGTTATTATATGTTAAAATTGGAAATATATTTTGATATATATTTTTTTTTTTAAATCGAAATCACTATGTTTTTATGTGAGAAAATACTGTTTTTCAAATAACAGTAAAAATCACGTAGTTAAACATAAAACCAGAAAAATAGTGTTACCACATTATGCAGATTTTAAATATTTCTCACATATGCATTTTGCCTACATTTACATATTTGTTAATAAATGAAATATGGCAATTAGTAATAAAAGATATGACCTTTTCTACGCAAAATAAACGTTTTCATAAAAGTTTAGCTTTGTGGTTGCCGTGTGCCTGAACCCATAGGTTAATCGGAAATTCGAAATTTAGTTGCTTTTTATTTGAAATATTATTTCTTACATTTTATTAAAATTTTTAAAAATCTCCAACGTGGTGGTTAGAACTAGAATAAAGTAAGTCACTAAACAAAATTTTGAGTTAATAAATTTTTTCCCATGGTATTTTTGGTATTCACATACCACAGCATGTTCAAAAATAATTCTACGATTTCTTAGTAATAAAAATATGCTTTGAAAAATGCAACGTCATAACTCTATAGTGAAATAATATATAATTGAACCCCTCCACCTTTTCGAAACCTATTCGTATATGAAATCATAATGAATTTTTATTATTTATTTTCTTTTATCTCCTCTAGGAAACACAAGACTGGCACTAGGCATATAGATAAACTTAAGTTTCATTAATCTGTTAATTATCGCTTACCTAGTTTGTGTACAAAGTGGAAAAGGTTTGGGTTTTCGCTTATTTCATGACATTGCTACCTTAATCCTCTAGTTCGCAAATTTTTTATTGATAAAAAAAAAAAAATCGGAATTGATTAATATTGGCGTAAAAATCATAAACTGATTTAAAAACCCAAAAAAAAAAAAAAAAAACTAATGGACGTGGTTTTATGAAGTGAGAAAGTTTGGACGCCTAAAATTGTTTGTTCTTGAATGAGCTTTTTATCAATTTATTTTGAGCAAATAAATATTTTATATTTAATTCTTAGCTATCCCTAGCTAGTTTTTTTTTATCTGAATACTATGACGGGAAGTATTTTATTTTATTTTATAATTTTTTTTTTCACTTTTATCTCAAATACAATCAAAATAATTAATTTTCCAATTTTTCACAAATTTTTGACTTAGACTGTCGCTAACTTCTGTAACACGCATCATAACTCATAACTGATGCTTTTTTTTAAAAGCTTGGAAAATTTCCTAAACGGTATAATAAAATGTAGCAACAGAAAATTGTTATGGTGGCAATTCCATCCCTTCTGGTGAAGGCCGTCTAGAGGCGGGCATGGGAACTAGAGGGTTAAGACACTATTTTCATAAAGTTAGCCAGCAGATATTACACAGGAATAATTCTTTGATTATAGGATAGGTTTTTAGACTATTTGTGGTTATTATGTTAATAAAAAAATTAGAAATAATATAAGGAATAATTTTTATAGAGAATTGAGTCCAAGATCTCTGAGACTAAGTCACTGGCCCACTGAGGCAAGTAATGAATTTTTATAGAAAGTGTGATAAAAATGTGGTGGTAATCATATCATCATTTTCCAGACTAGTTGAACAGTGAAAATTATTCCCTTTATGTATTTAAAAAAAATAATTGTGATCTTGCTATAAATATTTATCAAAAATGGGAGATTTTCAGTTCATATTTTATAAATCAATATACATAGTGCATGTCAGTTTCATATTGTTTTTTTTTTTCTTCTTACTATTAATTTCACATTTCATTGTCTCTAAATACAATATTGCGATATTTTATTTTCCAGCAAATTGGTAATTTCAGTAGTATAGTTTATTTAGATTACAACCATAAATACATACATACATAGCTTAAATGCAATGCTGCGTATACAAAAATCTTATATATATATATATATATTTATATATATACTCGCACACAAATTATATATACGTAAATACAAATGCAAAATTTAAAGCTTACCACATTTCGTTGCTACTCATATTTTGTTGTTGTAGTTGTTGTTGCGCGTTGATAACCACAAAAAGCGGGCAAAATACGCTTAAGTTTCATTACACCAGCGGTTTAGTTGGTTGCGTATTTTAATGCTTTGTGGCAGCAGCATCAGCAGTATTCCAATGTATATATGTACATATGTGTTTATTTGACAATGATTGTATGTAACTATACACACTTAAGTATATAGTTACATATACGTATATGTATATCTATGTATAAATACATATTTATAAAAATATATATATGTATATGCGTTTGAAAGTATTACGCATATTATATAATCACGATTTCGCTAATGTTGTGATATGTGAAAACCCCAAATGCGACTACATTTTAAGCTCCTTTGAATGACAAACTTTTTCACAATTCAAATATTAAAGACTAATTATTTTTAGTTTTACTTACATTTATGTAACTATGGTATTTAAAACATTTAAAAATTTATTTTAAATTTAGTTCGTTTTAAAATTTATTTAAAATTTAATTCATTTTAAAATTTAATGTGAAATTTTTTTTAATAAAATTAAAATTTTTCTAGTTTTTATATTGTATTGTCGTTTAGGTTGAACAACTACTCGTTGATACATAAATTGCTTTTCTCGTTTTGTTATTGTGTAGTAGTAGTACACTTTAATGATGATTTTTTCACCTAATGTATGGGTCTGAAGAACAATGGTGAAATGAAGGTAAAATTAAGCGTCACTGCGGCATGCAGGGTATCTGGAAGCGATACTAGCTATGGTGGAAAAACCAAAAATAGAAAATTAAACTTTTTATTTAACTCTAAATCCCACAAGTACAGGCTCACAGTGGCAAAAAAAAAAAAAAAAGAAGAAAGTTTACATTTTTTATGCCTAGTGCAATTCTCTGTAACTTCTATTATTTAATACTTTTCAGAAATTTTCTCGATTGAGAGAAAATCTTGGATTTTTAGTGGTGGACTTTAGGGTTGAGAAAAACTTATCACCTCATCGCTTGCAATAGTGTAATAAACGAATGCGAAAAGTTCGACCCAGGCCCTCCATGAGTTGATGTAGTACGTAATAAATGATAATGTTTGAGTGCGAGGGTGATAAATAACAACTCAAATTACATCACATGCACATCACAAGTATTTTTTTTACACAAATTTGAATTTAACGCATACCGTGAGCCAAGATGTTTAACCTTTAGTGTACCGGAATGGCCACTATAGTCGCCAACAATATAGAGTTTTTAAAAAAATCATGAAACTTGATACTCTGGGGTTTTTGGGGTCGCTCAATCCGAATCTGCAAATAAAATTTCGAAATTTAGTATAGCGGATCCAATATGGCGGATCAATTTTTGAATTGATGGAGTAGATGTGAATTGTATATAATTATACGTAGATGCTGAAAATTGTTCAATTTCTGGACAAATGTAATCATAAATAGGATATACATGTATTTACATTTATAACCTAATAGCATTTAGAGAAGTGATAACTCTAACCAAAGAACTCCCGAGTAACAAGTTTGAAATAAATTAAATAAATTTTTCAAAAAGTCGTTCGGCATTTTAGATTTTGAAATTCTGTTTACAGATTTGGATTGAGCGACTCCTAAAACCCCGAGTAACAAGTTCCAAACGAATTAGAATAATTTAAAAAAAAAATTGGTTCGCCATATTGGATCAGATAAAATAAACGATTTCGATGAACAATGAATGAATTTTTATTTAAAAAGCAAAACTGATGTTGCTGATACAATATTTGAAAATTCACTAAATAATAAAATATTTTATACAATACAAAGTATATATAAAGTTTACTACGATTATAAAACATATATTCTGAATAAGTATTTAATTGTACAGTGCTATTTTAACAGGATCTGCCATCTTAAGTTTTTAAATTCTGTTTACCCCGAGTAACAAATTTCAAACGAATCAAATCAATTTTTCAAAAAGCCGTCCACCATATTACCGAATAGACTTAATATTTATAAAAACTTTTACATGAAAAAATTTAAAAAGCTTTGAGGTGATTAATTGCATTGCCTGTGGAATTACACATTCTATAAGGATATTAATTATGCAGCGATCTACCCATCCACCAGCCTGACTCCCTGAGTCTAACTGCATTACTAATGCTACTAATACTAGTAGCAAATTTTTCTTCATTAATCATAATTCTAATTTACATCCAAAGAAAATCAAAAGAAGAAAATGATGTCGCCTACGGATATTTTATAGAATGACAGTTGTGTCATTAAATTGGCAAAGAAGTTCCATAACAGGGATGTCAACTCATTTTTTCTGTCTCCCCGATAGCCCTCGTGGAATTCCCCGATTTTCAATCAAATTCCTCGCACCGGTATAATTTTATGTTATAACACGCTTAAAATTGATCAAGGTTAATGTTATTTTAATGCGTTCCAGAACTGGTCGGTTGATAGTAAGGTACTTTCTAACTCCGGGGGCTGTTTGACCAAAATATATAAATTCTACCGCCCTCCAACTGCACGAATTTTGGCGGACAGGCAAAATTAGTTTTTCCAAAAATTGGACTTTTTTCGAAGGTATAACGTTGCAAGTTGAAGAAAAAATTTACCAAACTATTTTTCTATTATGTCCTGGGGCCATTGTTGTATAGAAAAACATATTTAAAATTTAGACCGTACGCGCCAATGACAAAAACCTTGTTTTGGGAAGAACGGGTTCAAAGTTTTGGCTATCGGTTTTTAAATATATCGACGAATCCCAACAGACCTTCCTCCCTCTCAGTAAAACCGAGAGGCGCATCTGCATAACGCACAGGTCGGTGACCGATTCAATCGCAGTCCGGAATTATTAATCAGGAGATGCTGGACAAAGGCATAGTTAAGCCATTCTGATCGAATTGATGCCGAAGCGCTGTACGACTGTTTTGGCCTGACTCACACTCGCCGCTATAATCGTCTATATCTACGAAAGCACTTCGAGAGTCTCTCTGAAATTTTTACAAAATACTTTTGAAATATAATACTTTGAAATTACACACTTTTTTAAAAATCGATTTCTCCAAACCAAGAAAGTGTAGGGCCCTCTTAAGAAGAGATGAAGATTATAAGACCCAAAAAATGAAGTATTGCAAAAGTTAAACGATTTACATTACATCAAATTTGACAAAAAATATTCTACAGACTTTATTAACTAAAAGCTGGAAGGTTTCAAAATTCCCCGCAAAAAGCAGCTCATTCTCCGATTCCCCGTAATGAGGAAAATTCCCCACAAATCGGGGAATTCCCCGCAAGTTGGCATTGCTGTTCCATACATTAGAGTATGCAGACATTATCTGCTTATAAACGAAAAAGAGAAAATTATAAGATTACACTATGTGACACCACTTTTCACACATGACCATACATATCTGATAATAAAAGGGGGTTTTGATAGGTCAATATGTGATAATAAAAGGGGTTTTTGTTAGGTAAATTTTTTTGTAGGTTATTCTAAGCTAAACTGTTAGATTTTCAAGTTTGTAAAAACATATTTTTCCAAAAAATCTTTAAAAGTAAAGGAGAATAGCAATAAGTATATGAAACAGTACTATTAAGTGAATGTATTGTTTTGCAATTCTTATCTACTATTAGTATTATTATGGCAGAACAGCCCATGGAGGGCCTAGAACTAGTTTCGCATCCATTCATGTCAACCATGAGACTTTACTTGTTAAGGCTCGACTTTGGTGCTCTCTAATATATTTAAAAGTAAAATTTAAATTGAAAAAAATTTACAAAACTTACAAAAAAATTCCGACTTTAATATGTATAAAAAGTATAAAATACTTTAAAAAAATCTTTAAAACTGTTTTTCTTTTCACATGAGGAACTGCAGTCTTGCCTTGAAGCTTACGATTATGTGCAGTAAATGAAAGAGGATAATTCACAAGTTCTTAGGAAAATATTAGCGATAGTATTTCCAAAAAAAAAAAAAATATGGAGAATTTTAAACCAGACACTTATCCTTGAATATCTTAAAAAATTAAAAATAAAAGAGTAGATTCATTCGAAATATTTTATTGGTTCGGAGTGAAAAGAATTTATAACTTTTTATATGTCTAAGTGTAAAACCAAAAAGTAAATTTTGTTTAAGGGTGCTATTATTAAATATATCTGCTTATATAAATCTGTGGGAAATGGTCTGTCAATCTAATATTACAATCATGGCAAGCAGTTTTCCCTTATTGTTGTTTTATCTTTTAGGTTTGATGTAGAATACTTTTCATTATTTCACTTTCAACTCATTTGAAACAAAAGAAAACAATTTTTTCAGCCAACTGAAACCAGATACTTACATATGACTGCACATAACTCGAATATTTTCCCTTTTCCACTTTCTGCATTATGATAGTTGGAACTTTATTGTATGTGTGCGTGTGTGCACAATACTAAATCAAAATGCGTAAATAAGTAGCGTATTTGACCTAGAAAATGCATGTACCATACATATGAAAATGGTGTACTTTTGTACTTTGTATAATATCTTCTATTGTATCGTTGATTTGGTTCTCATTTCGTTAGCTTTTCTCATTCGTTCATGCAAAAACCAATTTCCTTTTATTCAAAATTGCAAAATCGATGTAGAAAATTTGCATTGATTTTACAACGTCCTGTTTCTTGTATATACGTGGAGCATGTGTATAACTATGTGAAGCAAATGTAGCGAAATACATTTGTGAAAACTGGAAATATTAAGTGCTCATTCACGCAGTACTAGCATATGAGGATTTAATTAAAGTAAATGATATGATAGTAAAATATATGAAAGAGAATTTAGAAAAATACTGAGAAATTCTATAAGGATAGGAAGATTTATTAGTAAGTAATAAGTTATATTCTTCAGAACAGACTTCAATAGAAAATACATGTATTTAGCAAGTAGTGTTCCTCAGTTAGTCTGGGTTTTCTTGCGGTTCTCGATTTTTACGTTTTTCGTTTTTTATTAGCTTCACTAGAATGTTTTTTTTCCAAAAAATTTTATGTCTTTTACTTAATCTATCCACTAGGTTTTTTGTGATATTCAATCAACTTCATTTTGTGTGATATAAAAGCACTGTACCCTTTCTATGTGTGTTGTATTCATTAAGAAAAAAAACCAATCAAGTTATTAAAATAAAAAATTATTTTCTTCTTACTTCTTTGGTCATTTTTATTTCTCATATTGTCACATAGTTATTCAATCGTGCCCAATTTCAAATTTTTTTACAAACGCATTTTTTTGAGGAATTTAATTGTTGCAGAAAAAATTGACGAAATGATAAACCAAAAATTTCTAATTTTCCTTTTGAAAGTTATTGCTGTCCCAAAATTTCTGTGCTAATTGAGTTGTTATTTTACAGTTATGGATAGAAAAATAGAACAAATCTTACAGAAGTGAAAAAAATAACTAAAATGAGTCCTTAATGCACTCTTCGCATTACACAGTGTTACAAAATTAAGTGAAGTAGAAATACCTGGGAAGTGATACTATTTTTCTTGTAGATCTTGTCGAGTAAAACAAGAATCTGTGTGTGAAATTTTCCAAACACCCCCAAAATCTTGATTTACCGTTAAAAAACCGGTTTTGCGTACCTTTGCGCACTTATAATCCTGTAACTTAGTTGAATTATCAACCGATTTTCAGTTTCTGATCGGTTTTAGAAAGAAGAAACTAAGGTCTTTTTCAATTTTATGTATATTTTAAAAGAAAACTTGAGAAATCTATGTGTATTTGTCCAGCAAACACAATTTTTTTAACTTTTTTTGCCTTTTTTCAACTTTGGCGATGTTTGTATACACTATTTTATAAAAGAGTCATACTACTCATGGATTTATTCAAAAAAACACGTTTATTAACGAGTAAAACGCAAGTTTTTTTTTTTTTAAATGGTAAGTAATTGACTGAGTTTTTTTAAACTTTTTATGAAAACAAAATTTTTGCTAAAATACAATTTTCGGCTATTCAACTCAAAAATGTTTGCTTGACAGTGATTTTTAATTTTTAAATTCGGCATCATCAGCTTCTCGTTTAACGTGACCAACAATATTCTGAAATCATTTTTATTTTATTTTTTCATTCGAAGCGCTTTTCAATTGTAGTCATTTATTGTTCATCGCTGAACTGGCTCAAGTTATCTGAAAAGAGTTCAAATGTGAATGCAGGAAATGAATTTTTATAAAATTTGATGTTGGAGCTTTAACAAACTAAGGCAGCGATTTCTGTAATTTATGGGCAAAAATACTGATAAATGCAACAGTGTGCACAGTTTTTTCAATACTACAAAAATAATGCACAATCATTTTTGATATATTGATTGTGTATTGCATACTTTTGGGCTTAAAATATGTTGGACAATACAATTGTTCACAAAAAATAAAACGAAAAGTGTAACCTTAAACTAATTTAATTATTTATTTATTACATGAAACGTGTGATCTGGAAATTTGTGAAATTCCTATGAGCAAAGATGCTATCATGTCAAAGACAGTAGAATTAAAAAAAAAAATTAAAACCATTTATTGCTTCTTCTCTCTCTTTTTGAACGCGTAGTATACAATTTTACCCAGAAAATAGATCTCTCCAAAAAAAATATGTCAAGTTGAAAGCTTGTATTTTTTATTTCCTTTTAACTTTTTAAAATGCTCTGGATAGTGGTAAATCTTTCGTCAAGCACATCTTTTCAAGAATCAAATTCTGGTTAGGTCAGATTTCTGAGAAGTTCAGGAAAATTTTCACCTATGCAAAATAAATAGACTGCAATGAATTCAATCTCAACGAGTTTTTCTAAAACATAACTAAAAATGTCCACTGAAAAACATTAGATCTAAAATGCTACAATTTTAAATACCCACTTACAATTTATAAAAATATCAATAATAAAATATAATAGGTCTAAAATTTAAAATGCATGAGTTTTATCAGCATTCGTTCATTTTCGTGAATATCTCCGAACACTGAACAAAAAAACAAAATGGATTATTATCTTCTATTAAGTTTATTTTAGAAAATATCCTTCATAGCCTAGGACTTCTTTTTATTGCAAAATTCTCGAATAATAAAACTTAAAATCAATTTTTCCGAATTTCTGAAAGTCCTAAAATGACCCGAGAAAGTAAAAACAGGGTTTGGTTTTCTTACAAAGTAACGCTTCAAAAAAGCTGCATTACTACCGAAAACTTTTTTGTGCCTCACTGAGTCACACAATTTTAATTCCCATGACTGTATGTAACTAAATAATCCTTCAGTAGCACAGTTGCAGTTTGTTTCTGTTTTTAATATTGTGGTTCTGTTGTGGTAGTATTTTGCTAATTAGTGCAATTGATTTCAAAGCATTCTTTGGTTTTGTGGTAAGAGTATTTTACAAAGAATTAAATTTGCTTTTGAAAATGTATGAACTAATAATGAGTGCATAGAACATATAACTTTGTGATTGGTTCTACTCAGAGACTTTCACCGAAAAATAACAGGAGTGTAAAAGAGGTCAGTAAAAGAGGTATCAGTCTCTGACAGCCCTAGGTTTCCACTTATCAAATTGTTCTGCCTCAAACTATGGCAACTGAATGCAAAGGTCGGCAAAGTCATATGCAAGACTCTCATAAGTATTTAGGTTAAGTAAATTTAAATTGGAGTGGCAGCCTTCTGCATGAAAAACCATTAAAATATACTTAAAGCTCCCGTTGTGACACCACAGTAAAATGACGAGACTTTTCCCATTACGGGGTAGGGAATCATGAGGATTACTATGTTTTTAATATTCGTGGATAATAGCTCAGTCAGACTAATGAGCCTCGAAGTTTTAAACTTCTTCTGGCCAGAGATGGGCATTGATATACGAAATGAAGGTATGTTTCTTCTTCTTCGTCATAATAACAATCTCGACAGAAGTCATGGAATGACAGCCATAATCTTGTAGCATATCTCTCCAGTAGGCAGTTAGTACAGGATCATTCCAGTTACGGCTGAAGTTGAGTATTTTAGCAGAATATCTTGTACTTTTTTTCTATTTAATTTTATTTTATATTTTTTAATAATTTTTATAAGTATGACTAAGTTTCTTTTTAAATTTTTAACTTTTTTAATTTTAATTTAATTTATGTGATAGAAATTGTTTCGACAGACTAATATATAAATAAATAAAAGTATGCTCTGCTACCCACGATATTTTTGCTACTTCGTGGTACTTTTACTTAATGGCCAATTTAAGATACGTGACAAGAACACCACTGATGCAGTAGCATGAAATAGAAGAAACCAATGAGCTTTGTATGGTTAAATCGTTTCGCAGTTTCTTTGAAATACCCATTTGCCCAAGTACCGAGTATAAATGAACCGGCGAATGTCTGGACAAAAAGTTGAGGGAAGATGGGCAGTCAAGAACAAGCTTTGGTGTAGTGAAAACACTTGGAAGGGCCATGATTAGTGCTAGGATCAAATAAATCATCGCAAATAAGCCACTTAGACTCTTGGGCTCTATGATATAAGGCCCCGGGAAAGTGGCTCCAAAATCAAAGATGAAATAACACCCCAAAAGAGGGTCAATTTTCAATTTGTATGTATATTACCCCAACATACAAATTGAAATATGGTCCTAAACTAAAATGAAAAAAGGTCCCAATATTTTTTCCTTTTAAACTATATTTAAATGCCTCCAAAAATTGACAAAAACATTAATTGTATCATCTATCTTACATTAACAAAATGGAGAATTGTAGCTTTCCATATTATTAGCAAGTGAAGTGGACTGCAATTTAAAGACGAAAGTGGTAAAAATATTCATAAGGAAATTATGAACGGGAACCCTTGCGGCCAAACATTTGTTTCAGAAATCAAAAGTCGCGAAGGAAAGGATATTTAGGAAGAAATCGTGCGATTTTTCCTAAATAAAATTTTCCTCGCAACTTTTTTTGTGAATAAAGTTTTTTTTTTCATTATTATCTTTATCATTTTCTCATTTTTGATTCAAAAATATTCATAAAAAAATTATGAACAAAAAACCCTTGCATCCAAAAATTGTTTCCGCAAGAAAAAAGTCGCGAGGGAAAGTTTATTTAGGAAGAAATCGTGCGATTTTTTCCTAAATAAACTTCCCTCGCGACTTTTTTTGTAAATAAAGTTTTTTTGTTTATTATTATCTCAATCATTTTTTCATTTTTAATTCAAAAATATTCATAAGGGAATTATGAACAAAAACCCTTGTAGCCAAAAATTGTTTCCACAAAAAAAAGTCGTGAGGGAAAGTTTATTTAGAAAAAATCGCGCGGTTTTTTCCGAAATGAACTTTTCCTCGATAACCAGCGAAGATCGAACGTCGATCTTGTATGGCAACATCCACAAACGAACGTGGAATTTGAAAACAAAATTGTTCTATATGGGTAATTTAAAATAGTGACGTGTTCCAAAATTCAAGTCACTGTGCCAAATTCACATATTTTTTTCCAACTTTTGCGTGGATTCAAACCAGTGTGCGGCACCATAAAGAAGAAGCGACTCAACCACTGATATATAGAGCTAAGATATGATTAGAGTTTAGAGGATCCATTTTGCTCCTAAAACAACAGTAGACAGGAGGCTTTCTGAATTTTTTTGTTGATAAACAAAAAATTTCCATTGAAGTTTCGGATCAAGGACTGATTCTAGTCTTATCAGTGAATTCCTTCAGATTTATGAATGAATGACAGAATGTTTGCGAATCTCTTATACACTGGCGCTCCAGCAATCACAATAATTTAATGTTTCCAAAACAATTTGAAATTATAAATTAATCAATATGATTTGATAGACGCACTGATCCAATCGAATATAGCTCTCAATTTAGAGAGCGAAAAACTTCATATCAAAAACACGAAAAGAGAGTGAGGGCCTCGGTCGATGAATCCGCTTTTAATCACAATCGCAAATAAATGCAATTAGTTATGCATTACTACAGCAAAGAGAAAATTAAATTCGCGCTAACCGTCATAGTTTCTCTTTAATTTTCTCCTTGTGAACTATGTAAATTTCTCTTTCATTAATATAAGTACTAACAAATAAAACGAAATGAAAACCTTTTTCACTTTTACTGGAAGTAATAAATAGAATCAACAGAAAAGCACAATTTTCAAGAGAATGTAAATATTTCCAATTGTCAATAGAAGCTGTTAAAATACTGAATTAAAAAAACGCATGCGCAAATAAAGCAAGAGAAATAAGTTCAAAAAAAAAAAAAAAATGCCAGCTCTTAAATTTTAAAATACTTGTACTAGTTGGAAACCTAAAAGCTTTGGCTCTTTTTTTTTTTTTTTTTTTTTGAAGTGCATGTATATTTTCATAAAATTTAGAACATTATTCCAGCTGTTAATTTAACGTATTTTCATATGCCAAATACAAATATGGTTAACATAAACAAAGAGTTAGTTGTATGTATCTACTACAAGTAAGTGAGCAAATATTCGTAGTAAAAAAAAATCCAAAACGTATAAATTCATTTAAAGGTTTTTTGTTTAGTCTGCGATGAATGCTCGCTCACAATTTAACCTGCCAACGGGTATAATTCTGATACTTATTTGTAAAAAAAAAAAAATTAAAAACCATCAAACGAAAATTTTTAAGTAAAAATACGAAAATTTTTAGAATAATAAAATAATATTTGAATATATTATTCAAATTATTATTCTTGTGTGCTTTAAATATTATTAAAATATAGCACAATGAATAATTGATTTTTTTTATTTATTCATTTTAATTATAAGAAAAAGAAGTTACACTAAATATAATACTTCAGCTATAGCATACTTAATCGCAAGATTCTACTTCATTGCCTTGTAGTGCATTCTTTAGCGCTGTCTGTGCACTAAATAGTATCATCATCGATTGTGAGTGTTCTCAATGAATGTATGAAATAATGAAGTTGTCGTACCCGCATTTTTTTTCATATTCAGTTCAACGTTGCATAAAATGATTTGCTTTTTCTATTTTTATTTTGCAAGTATCTACTACGCAGTGAGTCTCAAGTGTGCATGATGGCGAGTTGATTTAAATATTTTACCCAACATACAAAAGTGTTGCTATTGCTCAAATGAACAACAAAGTGGGGAATACCAAGATATTTTATGGAATTTAATCCAGTTAATTTTAACAATTTTTAAAAAAACTGAATGTGTAATATGGAATACATAGCTCTCAGCAATTTAATCTTCATTTCATTTCGTATTTTTTTTTTTTTTGGCGAATTTCGTTAAATATTCCTTATGCTCCATGAAATCATTTTTCGTATCTGTTATAGCTCTAAGCATACCAACTTAACTTAACTTGAAATAAAAATACCTTATACTCAAATCAAGTCTAGGATCTCGTATTAAATAATATGCTTTGAAAGTTTAAACTTAAACTTGTCTCGTTATATTGCCAACTGTTAAGTATCGATTCTGTGATATAAGCAGTGCGTGAAAGTGATTACTGAAATCGTAGAGTTCTATCATCAATAATATTCTACGTTACTCTACGATACGCCATCCATACGCCATCCCTAAGGGACAGAAACCCGGTCTCGGAACCTGTCACGTGACTGGTTCTTTAATTTATAAACCGGTCCCAGGTCTCACCCTTTTACTTATATGAAATGAACTGGTAATTTTAATGCGGAGTTGTTATTGGAAGGGATAAATTGACACCTTGTATGCATGTTTAAAATGAGATGAATATCCAGTGCGTACTCAAGTAAATGCATCAAGGGAATATGGGTTTTAAACCACTATTTGGTGGGACTCGTTTTTCTATTTATATAGGGACAAGAGCACAAGAAAAAAACACAAAAATGCATGATCTCTTTATACCTTTGAACAAGCTCAGTGAATGGCTGCTTTGAACCAATCACGGGTATATCATATTGCAGCAATTTACCTACATTTTCCTGTAGAATTATCGCTAGAAACTAAAATTTCAACCAGAATACATTTTTTTATCCGCCGCTAATATTCATATTCAAATTAAAAATTTTAAATTTCAAATGTCTATAAGTTCAAGGGGTTCTTCCGCTTTGTCGGCCTAAACAGGAATTTATTGTAATAGAATTATAAAATATTTTAAGGCGTAGCTTTTCTATTTTTTTTTTTTGGGTAATTTTTAAATTTTAAGCATTGGTGACCAGTAGATGACTTTGTTGGTCACCGTAGCCTAGTGGTTAGTGTGTTGGACTGCTACGCAGAGGTGCCTGGGTTTATATCTCGATACGCTCAAGAAATCAAAAATAGAAAATAAAAATTTCTCTACACCGCACTACCTCTTAGCTGGCAATGGCAAACCTTCAAAAGTAAAAAAAAAAACGCATATGAAAAGCTTTTCACCTCGCCGTCCGGATTCGGCAAAAAAATTAAAAAATGTAGGTCCCTTCCTTTCGTGTATAAATATAACTCACACAACATGAATGGATGCGAAAAGCTCGACATTGGCCCTCCAGGGGCTGTTGTGCCATAATAGTAGTAGTAGTAGTAGTAGATGGCTTTGACCACGCCTCTGCCTCCAAAAAATCAAGGTCAACTTCTGACCTTGATTTGGCATTTTCAGGCCAATAAAGCTGACTAAATTTTAAAATGACTTTTTTATTTTAGATTGATCGAAATGGAGCTATGGATAATTTTTTAGATGCCGACTTTCACCGGAAAAACGGAGCGCAGGAAAAAAAATATCATAATGAACTTTAGACATAAAATGTGAAAGATATATGTATATGTAAAAGGTTTTGAATTAATATTTTATAAAAGAAAAGAGAAAAAAATATATAAAATTGGCCGATTTTCAGTCTCAAAAATTAGGAAGACCCCTTAAGAATGCTTCCAATAACTTATTTGAACCGTTTCTTCAATTCTCTTCAGTTCCGTTGTCTTGCAATCATATCTGTAATTTAATTGTAATTTAATAAACAGAAATGTATATTATAATTTATTTTTGGGGGCTTTTTGGTTTTCATAAATATGCCTCAATAAATGTCAAAATGATTAAACCGCAACATAAAAAATTAACATTGACATTTCAAAATATTGAATAATTTAATATAAATTTAATAAGCACAAATATTTCTTTACTTTATTTTGCTTTTCAATTAACCTATAGAAAGAAGTTTTTATATTTAAATTTTTTTTTTTTGCTATAATTTGGTTTTTAAAAAATTATGCGAAGCTGGAAGAAAGTGATGGACGTTCAGTTACTACTATTTTACATATAATACAATTTTTTGCAAAAAAAAAAAAAAAAAAAAATAGTTTACACTATCATACAAATTAACTATCACAATCATATTAAGTATGCTGACATTCGAAGAAAGAATAGCAAATAAATATTTTGAAAACAAATATTAAAAGGTTCTATTACTAAAATAACATTTGAGCACAATAATTGCTAGCGCAAAAGTTTCCTAAACTTTCTAAAGTTTAAATATAAATTTAAAAGTTTCTTAAAGCCAGCAATATTCACTTTTTTGAACTTTTGTTTTTCAAATAAGTTTATGCTAAAAAATTTCCACTTTTCTATTGTATATAAACAAAAATAATAATGCGAAAATGCAAATAGAAATAGTTGAAGAATTCGTTGGAGAAGAAAATCTTAAATAAAAAAAAAAATCTGTAACGAAAACAAAAATAATAATGAAATTTCCGAAAATCCTGTCTACAAAATATTCTGACATTTGTCTGGGCAAGAAAAATGCACACATAAAATTATTTAAGTTATACATAACTATGATATTTTTATTTTTACTTTGCCAGATAGGAAGAAAAACAACATTGCATGAAATTTTGAACGATTGAAAAAAGGGAAAAATTAAAAAAAAAAATGTTAGTTGTGTTGATAGAAGCTGTAGAAACATTTGCCTACTTAGTTACTGCAGTTTATAACTAACATTTTTAGATAAGTGTATGCACATAGCTTTTGCTCTATTTTAGTTATTTTTTGTGCCACTTGAATTTTTTATTTTAAACTCATTTTTATGCAATTTCTAGTGCTTTTAGTCTTGTTTTTATATGATGATGCCACATTTTTTTTGTTAATAATTTTGTGTGTACTTAAATACATACGAATTTGCATCAATGTATTTGTAAAACTATAGCATACAAGAACGTACTCGCCTGATAGAAAAGCTTCATACTAACAACACACGTGTGTATGTATATTTTGTAGTGCTTTCTGATTGTCTACATCGCGCTTTGAAATTTTTAACAAGTGTTTCGATATCATTAAAACATCTCTAGTATGACTTTATTTATTCAGCTCATTAATAACTTCTAGCAATTTTATTCATCAATTCTTAGGAAATGACTAAACAAATCAACACACAATCAACTGAGTGTTAATTAGCAACAAAGTTGGGTAGCAATGATTCCTTTAGTAATTAAATTCCATCTCTATTCCAATTACAAGGAATTGAAATTGGTACTTTAATGTTTTCAATTCCTTAGTAATGGAATTGATAAAACTTTCAATTTCATTACAAGGAATTGTAATCGGTAATTAAAATTTTTAAATTCCTAGGTAATAGAATTGAAAAAATTTTTGATTCCATTACAAGGAATTGTATTTTGTAATTAAAATATATCAGTTCTTTAAAGGAATTGAAAATGTAATTGAATAGAAAGAAATTTAATATTTAAGTGTAATCAATTACTTACTTGGCATTAAATTCCAATTTAGTTGGAATGATTCCCAAAAAGTAATTGAGTTCAATTCCAAAAAACAAAAAAAAAATTGCGTGTCATACTCATAAACCCACGTCTCGTCTCCAGTAATGATTCTTTTGATGAATGTGGGATCGGATTCAGCATCGCAAATCATGTCTTTTGCGACGTCAACACGGTCTATTTTTTGCATGAAATTGAGGTCTTTTGGCACCAACTTTGCTGCTACACGACGGAAACCCAAATCATTAACCAAAATATCTTGGACGGATCCATAGGCAATGTTCAAGTATATGCTAATAGACAATCGAAAATTCAAACTATTTTTTCAAAAATTTACTGAACTTCCTGATTAGGAAAAATTTATTCAAGCAAAGCTTGATTCATCGTGATTCATCTTGATTCATCATGATTCATGAGTAATTTTGATATGACAAAACATTGAGGCAAAACGTTCGGTAACCATGTTGCTTCTGACCAATTAGAGCACAGGTAATCCACCTTATTGTCAGTAAATCTAAATGAAACTACGTGCCCTCTCTCTCCCCACGGCGCGCTCGCTCAGTCGGCGCTCGCTCAGCGTCCTCACTACGTCGGTGATCAGAACAACTAGAGCATAAAAAAGGAGCTGGATGGCACTTCCAACAGTCACTCTCCACTCTATGAATGGGCTAAGCGTTTTCTTTTCTCGATAAAATGTTGTGTACTTTTCTGAAAAAAGGCAGCCTTTACAGTGAATTTTAGATGTTATGGCAAATTGACTGAAACAAGGCCCAAATTATTTAACCATTTAGAGCTCGTAAATGGGTGAAAATAATCCTCTTTCTTGACCTCCCCCATTTCATACTTTTATGTTGACCAACGGAACCGAATACTCTTTTATATACTACTATAAAAACTTATGAAATAGATGAAATAAAACAATAATATATTTACGTTATAAGTAAATGAGGAAAAATACTTATATAGAAAAATTTTGAATTTTGGTCTTGGTACATAATTGGTCATAGCTTCGGTATCTATCCATAGAACTTTTTCATAAATACCATGTTATCTTCGAGAAAAATACAAACTCTATGTAAAAGGTAAGAATAATGGCATATTTTTACGACTTCTAGTTTTGCTTATTTTTTAAGTGAGTTTTCGACTTTAATTTTGGTCCAAAAAAGCGTTTTTTGTTTCATATTTTGACCAATTGCACTTAAACTACTGCATTAATAAGAAAATATAGTTTGCAATATTTATTGTTAAATTAATTATCTTTAATTTGATATCTTTACCAATCATATTGGTTGTTCTCTTCTTGAGATATAGTTAAAACAGTCAAACTACCTTTGGAAAAAATAAAAAAATGATATCTCGAATGCAATTTTTTTGATGCAATTTTCGAGTTTAGTGGGCCAAAGTACATCAAAGAAAAATAAAAGAATCTCTACCATAGAATTTTTTTTTTAATTTGTAAATTGTTTTATTTGTTATTGTTTTTGTTTATAACATTTATTTTTAAGTTTATGCAAATCATCCAATTAAAAATATCACACTTTGCTGTTCAAACACAAAACTTCTGACACGGAAAGAAAAATATAATCTAAAGTTGATTGGATTTTCTTCGAAGTCAAGTAGTTTTTATTTTGCTATTAAAACAAATGAAAATTTCCATATTAATAAAAAAGTCTTTTTAATAGCTATGCTATATTGATTCAAAATTTGTTTTATTTACTAATTTATCCCATGCTTTTCTCTGAGTGTATGAAATAAACAAAAATATTGCAAGAATAAATGCATACGTCTTAAAAATTAATTAGATTTTATTTGCACACATCGTTGAAAAATGTAAACAAAATATATCTGCATATGTATAATTTAATTATTCTAATCAAAATCATAAAATTTTATGGTAAACCACAAACAACTGCAATACACCGCCACCGCGCTCTAACTACAGGAAACATGAGTGTGAAACCACAAATATTTATTTAAATTTCAAAAATGAATTTCAATCTATGGCAATTGAATTCATTTGTAACAAAAAAAAAAAAAAAAAAAAAACCAACTTCAAATCAATAAAATACAAAATAATTACTAACAAAAATAAAAGTAAAAACTTTTGCACACTCACTAACAACTCAAAAAGTGACACCACAGTTAAAATCAATGACGATAGAAATTTTATTATTTGAAAAATTTAAATTGTGTATTAACGAATACAAGGCAGAAGTGGAACTAAACACAAGTAAATGAAATTTTTCAATCACTAAATTTTTTACTTCATTGGCTTGTGTTTTTTAAATTCATTTGCTTGTTATTTGCTTGTGTTTCGTTTAGTTTACAAGAAGTTTCACTTCTGCCTTGTGTTCGTTAATACACAAACAATTTTTTTTGCGATTAATGCTAGAACAAAAATTGCAACTCTATACCGGTAATTTCGATGATAATTGTAGACGAACTCTGTTTGTGTGCGACATCTTCATGTAATACCTTGGACATTTGCGCCATCTGTATGTGAAATGTATAACTGTCATAAACTTTAAGATGGCGACGCTACACATTGTTCTTTCTGCTAAGAAAGAGAGAAAAACGAATTTCTACATACAAGAAATGATTACACGTACATAAATGTGTAAATATGTATGCATTAATGGATCTAGAGATTACCTAATAGGGCATTTTAATTTGTTACCCTTTAAGGGGAAGCCCTCTAATTAATCCAAAATAGTTTACTTACTTACTTAGTTTGGCTCTACAACCGATGATTGGTCTTGGCCGCCTCTGTAAAGCTTTGCCGGTCGTTTCTGAAATGCGCGCACCGGCGCCAACTAGTAAGGTCAAGTGCAGTCAGATCCCCCTGTACCTGGTCTTTCCAACGGAGATTTGGTTGTCCTCTTCTGCGCGTTCCCCTTCTAGCCGGAACATTCTCTTCCATTCGCTCAACATGACCCACCCAGCGAAGCCGCTGGATTTTTAAGCGCTTGACTACGATAATGTCGGCGTACAGCTCATAGTTCCATCTTATACGATACATGTCGTCAACCCACACTGGACTATAGATCTTGCGGAGTATCTTCCTCTCAAACGCTCCCAACAGCCTCTCATCATTGGTGGTCAATGTCCTCGTCTCAGCGCCATACACTAGGACGGAAAGGATGAGAGACTCTGCTTCTCAATTGCCTACTGAGCCCGTAGTAACACCAAGGGGCATGGACACAAATCAGGCTGATGTTGAATAGTTTTGCCTTGATTCACGGGCGTGAACGTCGAGACAAGATGGCGCAGGCTCTCCCCAACCACAAGCCCGACACCAAATTCGTGTAGCGAATCATGCTCCATCGCATTTCCTGTATAGCGGTGATGTCAACTCAGTATCTTCCGAGGACATCTACCATCTGGATAGAGGCCCTTTCCCCATAAAGGGTTCGGACATTCCAGGTGCATATTTGTAAATCGTAGTCGTTTGGGCGTCAACATTAGGGGCGTCCGTTAGCCGAGGCTTCTTTATGGGATTTACTGGGGATTGTTTTTGACGTGGTGGGTTCTAGGCCCGAAGCGCAACCGTTAATTCAAGGTCACGGAGAAACCCGCCACACGCATTGGTTAACTCACTGACCGCTATCCAAGAGGCGCCACGAGGAGGCTGTGTATCGACTTGAGACGGAGAGACGCAAGGATCGAATGTGGACTTTCCTGAGCTTGTCACAGACTTTACCTTGTGTCCTCCGCCCTCAAGGCCCCCCAACCAATCCAAAATGGCGTCTTTACAAAAAAAAATAAAAAAAATAAATATTTGATTTTTGATGAAAATTTTGGTTTTAAATTGTTTATAAAATGATATAAAAATAAACTCTTCAATCAATTACTAAAAAATATTTTTGTAAAGCTTGTGTAAAAATTTGAGAGTAATCGCTTGAGCTTTTTTCGAGAAAACTTGCTCACCGACTTTGAAAACACAGGTTTGAGAAAAACGGGTTCGAAATTTTAAACACTCTTTACACATACTGATTTTGTTTTTACAAATATGCATGTAACTTCAAGTATATTTGTTGGATCGGTATGAAATTTTCAGAAAATTAATTGTCATTTAAACAGAAATCACTAAGTCAGTTAAACGTATACTAATGTGTGTATCAATCTGTTAACTTTTTAGGTTTTGCCAGTGTTCATAGAGCACCGTGCTCTGCATTAACTCAGTTCATATCAAAATTAAAAAAATAGACTAAGTGAATTCTGCCCGAAATGACGACGATATTGTCTAGAATGTTTGTAACGCTGATAAGCCTTTTTCATTGTATTGTAATATAAGATTAGAGTCCGCATAAAGCGAGGATCACTTAGGCTAGAGAGTCCATTGCACACCGGCACGAAGAGGAACACTTTCCATTCCATGATATTGCCCAATTATTTTCAATTTAAATGACGGAAATGATTGAAGCCTCTAAAAAGTATTGAATTCAAACTTTATTCTGCATTTTTAAGTTAAAATAACAACAATAAGGAAAAAAATTTATCACAACATAAAAGCCAATAATTAAATTTGAAAAACAACAACATATAAATTTTACAACAAAAATATTTGCTAATAATATTATAATGATGTAACACTTACTGGCAATTACTTGCAATGACAATGGAAACTACAACAATTGTTTTGGCATGGTGGTTGTCATTATAATGAATGACAGGTTATAAAAATCACAGCTGTATGCATTTTATATGAATTTGATGAAACAGAAATTTTATGTGTCAACTGAAGCTAAAATTGTCATATTCTTGATATAGCTGGTATGAGTATATGTTGCAGAACTTTACAAAACTTGGAATTGTGTGTGTGTGTGTATGAATGTGTGTTTGATACTAAAAAAAAAAGAAACAATAATAATTTTATGTTAGTGTTTATGCTGAATTTAGTACTTTCATAAATTTGATGAGATTTTTGTCGCGCACGCAGTGAGACAAAATATGATACGTTAGTATGAGGGCTGAAAAACACAAACGGAGGGTGTGACATAAAATATTCTTCTAAAAATTCTATTAAATAAATGAAATGTTTTGGAAAATTAATAAGGACTTTTTTTTTAGTAATTATGTTCTGACTGGAATAACAAAAAAAAAATGTTTTTTCAAAAAATAAATATTCAAATTATTTCCAAGTAGCATCTATTATTAATACCTAATCTAACATCTATTAAATGAAATAATTGAAAATAACCCAAAAGAGTTCCATTCGAGTAAGAACTACTATAAGAAATAAATTACTTTTTTTGGTTTCATGAACCGCAAAATCAGTACATTAGATGTTGGAAATCAGTAAAAATCAGTACAAATTAGTACATTTTTTCTTCGTCAGTAAATATTGTTGATTACGTATCAGTTTCCATATTTAGAGGATTGTGAGAACTGGGTACAATAATCAAATCCAATTTATAACAAATTCCGTAAACTCATTTAAAATCTTAAGTTAACCGACTTTTCTTCAACCAAATATTGCTTTTTTCCTCTCGATAGCAGCAATGCGTAAGTATTTTATTTTGTGGACAATCAGAAAAAGAAAGAAACAGGGTCTCACCCTGTCGGCAAAAACGATTTTAAAACTTTTAAAGTTAAGCACAAAAATTCTTAGGATATTAATTTGAAAAAATCAGTACAAAATACAAAAATCAGTACATTTTCATACTGAGTTCAAGATTTCAAAAAATCAGTATTTAAAAAATAAATCAGGACATGTACTGACCAAATCTGTACATCCGGCTACCCTAGTTTCTACTCAGGGTAAAATACCTTCTACACTGATGGTTATTTAATGGATAACCAAGGTGATATCTATTCAAATGTCACCACACAGTTGTTGCTGAATAAAAGATGGAGAAGTAATTCGATTTTCTATAGCCTGACGGTTATTAAAGTCTTTTTGGCTTACACTGTTGCTTCTTAAGGGGTCTTACGAGTCCACAAATTTCAAACATTTTGTTTTTTTTGCACTTTCTTATAGATATACTTATCAGGAATCACTTTTTAATATCTCATTTCCTTTTCGTATTTTTAGCGCGCAATTGATTATAGTGCAGTAATGTCTCTTTATGCATTCATAACTTTCAACGCGGTTTTCTCAAAATGTCTTTTTTCGACCCCTTAAGATTCAAGATTACTCTAAATCTACCCATCCAAATTAGCTGATTTTGGTCACAATAGAGTTCACTATGGACTACACCAAAGTTAGATTTTTAATCCCAAAATAATGGTAAAATCACATTTTTTAAACTGCCACCATTTTGTTTTTATATATGCAAAATTGCTGATATCAGCCAATAACCATATTTATATAGATTTAGAATTTTTCGTACTTTTTTCAGATGTTCCTGAGCTTCAAAATCCTGTCAGAAGTGGAAGCATCTTTTTTTTTTTATAAATAAACGGTAATTTTTAGGACACGAAAACTAGCCAAAAATGGAGTAAAAATTAAAAAATTACAGCATAGGTAATTAAGTTTCTACACATGAGCAAAAGTGGAAGCAAATTTTTGAAATCAGATAACTCTTTGAGGTTCCAAAAGTGCCAGAAAAAATGAGAGACAATTATAAAAAAGTATGCAATTGGTTTTTTAAAGAACTTTCTAGTTTTACAGGAGCAAACTGCGGAACATTGTTAAAGTTAAAGTTAAGATCCTGGGTCTGACAGTTCATTCCCACTTGTGAGACTCGTCGTTTTATGTTTTGGAATATTAAGGGGGTATTCTACCCGAGATGGTCCGAAAAATCGATTTTTTTTTTATTTAATATTTTTGATGTAAACAACGAGTTTTATGAGAAAGAAGAGTGGGCAATGTATGGTCCTGGAATCGCTGATTAACCGTAAGTTACATCATTTGTAATTACCATGTTTGTAAATCTTTAAACTCATTTTTCTCGAAACCATTTTTTTCGGGACGGTGGACACGATTCACAAAAAACCACTTGTCCAATTGACTTGAAATTTTACAAGGCTACTAAGCAAATGTATAGCTATGGCCTTATCTAGGATTATGGCGAAAGCATTTGTTTAACTAATGTTTTTAATGCAAAATATAAACAAACACAGGGCAAAAAATCGTCATTTTTTTCAAACGCCTGATTTAAATTGTTTTTCTTATTCCCTAAATGAGGCGATAGCAGGAAGTCTCACAATTACAAAATGGGTTACATTTTGTGTTTCAGAATATTTAAACCGGAGATATCATGTCCACCATGGAGCAATTATTTTCGGCAGGCTCAAGTTCGAGGCGTCGAATGAACCATTATTAACACAGATATTTTTAAAATTAAAAACGAAAATTATTGTTCAAAACCTGTAGAAAAACTTGCAAAAAACAAATATTGAATATCGAATACAAATATTGAAAACCTTTTCATTTACAACGATTTGAAAACATCGATATATCGCACCATCTCGCGTAGAATACCCCCTTAAATTACATGCAACCAAACTGAACTCGCTGGAGCTTGTTCGGGCTCAGTATAGAATTTGTTTTAATTTGTATCTTAGGCATGGCTCAGCAGCCGTTCAAGATCATTATGTGCTTATCTCCCTGATGTTCGTCAACTCCATGACGATTAGAACTATATTCTCGCAGATTAACTTGCAGCTTAGTCAATTAGCTACTGTTCTTCTAATTAGTAGACATGCAAGGAACTTTTTGCAAGACGGGAACTCTAAAAAGAATTGTTTAACTCTTTGAATCGTTTCGCACACCAAAGGATGCAAAAAGTAACATAAAATATCATTATGTGGCATTTCAGTGCAACTCTATGTAGTACTCACTTTAATTTAAACCATTTAAAAACAGTAGATATTATTTTAATTGAAGTTTTTTTATATTTTTGAAAAAGATGCATAATAGTAGAATTGTATCTAGTTATTCTGCGTACAAAAAATCACGACGGAAAGGGTTAAAAACGCTTTCATATTTGAAAAAGAACTACGTGAAGAAGAACTGCTTGAAGTGAACATTTAAAGACAGAACTAAATGAAAAATATTACATGAGAAGGTAGTCGAAAAAATCTTATTTTCATCAGAAACTTGTGGCGCGTTTTCTTTCATACGCACTCAATTACACTAAAGAAAAAAATTCTATTTATAGATATTTGTATAAGAAAAAGTTAAAAAAGAATAAAATAAATTTTATGAAATTAATGCCTAGAAGTTCTTCATGATATTCTGTTTTTAATATAGTTAACCTAGATTTCACCCTTTTTGCAAATTTTTGTTGTTGTAAAGGTTTAATATTTCACCAATGAGTATATATACCAACATTTTCACGTTTTATTTATACGCAGCGGCACCGTCATCATCAGCAAAAGGTCAAGGACATATGCATTCAATTGTACTAGCACTTTACACCAGCGGCGAATCTACTGTAGCTTTTAATTCATCCATACATTTCCTTTTTATTCTACGTTGAATTTAAACATTAAGAAAAATATAACACGATTATGAAAAATTAAAAAAAAAAAAAACGTGGAAAAATATAAATAAATTAAGTATTTACTTGTACTTTGCAAGTAAAAAAAAGAGGGAGAAATTAATGCACTTTTACTTAAGATTCCCTAGGACTTATTTACATTCCAATAAAAAATTTACGTAATGCAAACTTAAATCTACTTATATGTATATATATAATGACATATTTATTTTTTGGCTTACAGATATTCGTGAAATGTGAAAATATTTTTACTTTGCATGCATAAGATTTTACGCACGAATTATTTACAAAAAATGTAAAAATTAAAATAAAAAAAGTTTCCTACTGTAATAGGCTTCCGTAAAAATAGCTATTTGCAAACTTATAATATCAGGAAAAGAGTATTTGATTTTTGTGGGAGAAAAGAAGGAATTGAATGAAACTTGTTTGAGCGAGAAACTTGATTGAAGAAATGTTAATTTGTTACTTAACTTTGACTATTTGAAATTTACGGTTTTTTTTTTTGGCTTGAAAATTTGAAGCGTAAATAAAGCGGAAGCTAATCATAGCAAATGTAAAATAAAATTTTGCGGCGGGAAAAGGGTTCATGAACCTGTTCAGGAAGAACGTTTGTTGTAGCGAAATTTTAATAAAACCCTTTGGGTGTTGGCATTCAGTTTAATTCAGAATTGCTGTCATTTTTATAAAATTTATGGTCACTTTTATTTTGTTTGGCAATACGAGCATAGAGTTTTATTTGAGATTATAGTATATATGCGAAGAAACATGGACTGTATAAAAGCGGATGATGGATGAGATAATGCTTTAGTGCTCAGCCTAGATTCTACTTATTAGGCAGACTAAGGAAGTATATATCAATTGTCAGTCTTCCTGGATATTAAGGGAGCCTTTAACAATGTAAGTATAAAATCTAACCTCTAACTCTCTTTTTAGGGTTGGATTAGTAGACGATGTTAAGGTTAAGATAGTAACGATACTAAAATTAAGGATATTTCATTCCGAGTTAGGCAAAACAACTCTTGAAAAATATGTTAGTAAACGAACACTTTAAGAGATAGTGGTTTCATAACTTTTGTGGCTACAAGTCATAGATAATCTTAACCGTTTAGTTCCCAAATTGTTGATTGACTAAAAAAAAATTGGTTAATATTGGCATAAAAATCACAAACTGATTTAATAACCAAAAATAAAACTAATGGGAATGAGCTTTTTATCAATTTGTTTTAAGTAATTAAATATTTTATATAAAAAATTCAAATTCCCAGCTATCCATAGCTAGTTTTTTTATTTGGATAGTATGACGGAAAGTATTTTATTTATTTTTTTTTTATTTTTTTCACTTTTATCTCAAATAAAATCAAAATAATTAATTTTCCTATTTTTCACAAACTTTTTACTTTGACTGTCGCTAACTTCTGTAATAGGCATCATAACTCATAACTGATACATTGTTTTAAAAGCTTAAGAAATCCCCTAAACAATATGATTAAATGTAGCAACAGAAAACTGTTATGGTGGCAATTCCATCCCTTTTGATGAAGGCCGTCTAGAGGCGGTCTTGAAAACTAGAGGGTTAATATATTTTACTAGATAAAACGGGCATGTAGATGTTAGTATATGCGAAGATTTGTTGCTAGACGTATCAGAGTGGTTCCCAAGCATAAAAAGTGAAATTTTGCAAGGGATCTTGGTTAAACCCCACACATGGACCATAGAATGTGGGCCTGGTCTTAACTCGAGTAAGATAGAACTGATGCATTTCGCTACTAGGACCGAAATTCCAATCATCAACCTGCCGTCATTAAAAGGTCAAAACTTGGCATTTTAGTTGAAGCCAAATTCTTTGGTACTTTGATGGATTGCGAAACATATTTGAAAATACAATATCAAATTATGGGTCAGGATGGCATATGTGGCTTTTTATTCTTGTAATAATTTGTTTGGGAAATGCAGGAGCTTACGTCCTCTTACCACACTTACCGAAATACTTCGTTTAATATTTAAGATGTAATGTTCGGAAGCTCTGTCGAGTTTAGAGAGCAGCGTGATTAGACATTACAGAAGCTATAATTAGTTGTTCTATGGAGGGCTGGAATGTGTTGCTACACCTCCTTCATATTTACCTACATATTAAAAATAGCTCCTTAACAGAGCGATGAGGCTCAGCAGAAACAGCTATTGGGCTAAATTTATTTTTTAATTTTTTTTTAGTTACTTGTTCTTATTATTTTTAATATTTTCAAAAAAAAAAAAAATGAATTGCATAAGAATATGCTTGACATTTTGACGTTATAAATTTAACGTATAATACATGAATTATTAATAATTGAAATCATTTATTAAATTACGTCTATCTTTAAAGGCATCAATAATGTAACTTATTCTTCTGATTCTGAACTACAGTTTCCACAGTTATGTATTTATTGAAATATATGCATCGAAATTTTTTGAATATTGGGCTACACTTAGGCTATTCTTTGTTGTATTGTTTCTTTTTTCAACGTGCTTACCAAAATTTATCCTTGCAGTTAATTTTACTCCTAGATTATAGTACTTTGGTACAATTTTTATAGGGTGTTCTTTAAAGAACAATTTTTAATGGGTACCCACTTTTCTACCTCTAACAAAATATCATCATTTCTAATTTTATGGGATTAACCACCAGATTCCAAATACCACAATACTCCTCCAATTTGCTTATCATATTTTGCATATTTTGAACATTATCAGAATGGATTACGAAGTCATTTGCGTATATCAGCAATCTTGGATATAATTTTACTTTATAAATGTCACCGCCAAGGGAGCTATGCCAGTCATTAATATACAATGAAAACAATATCGGAGACAATAGACAGCCTTGCTTTAAACCAGATTCCGTTTCGAAACTCTTTGATAATTCTTCACCCGTTCATACTGACCATTTAGTATTGCTTTGGTTTTCCATAAGCCTTAAAAATTTAGTGGAAACTTTAATAGCATGTTAGGAAGACGGCATTCTTATTTTCTTATTGTTGGATGTAAAAAAGACTGCGGGGTGGGTGCAGGGGTACACTCACCGCAAACAACAATAAACCAATCTCTATGGCCACTTAATAAAACCACGGTTATTCTGGCTGAATTTCTGGCTATTAAATTTTGTTATTTTTATCGCCATTCAGCCAGTAATAAAAGTCCTTCAATCCAGCACTATATAAGAAATGCAGAGCGGTACTGAAGGAACTAAATCAATACGTTGACATCATTCTCTTTTTGGTTCCAGGTCACAGTAAGATTGAAGAGAATGAGTAAACAGATGAATTGACACGCTCGGAGCTTTCTCTTAACGAATCCATAGCAGTACCTATTTTAATCCTCTTGGAAGTCATCAAGAGGAACACATGTTTGCGCTTTCGTCAACTGGCTGATCGGAAAAGGAAGGCTTCAACATCATGTAGTACCTCAAGCGCGATATGGCTTTATATATAACACCCCCGCGAGCTTATTAACCCTTCGGAGGGTGCGTTCTGAAAACTTACCCGAGAGGGCGCGCCGCTGCAATAGAGCTGCAAGGTGACTGCAATTTTCCTTATTTATAGCATATAAATCATTAAAATAAAGCAATTGATTGCTTTCTAGTGATATTGAAATATATTTTAAGTATTTATTTTCAAATGTGTAATTGTCATCCTTAACAGAGGCGTTAACTTAAAAAAATTTCTGCAAAATACAATTAAATTTTTTTATTACACGAGAAGGAGCGCCGCAAAAACGAGATACCAATTTTCAAACAAATACATATAGCAGATAACCGAGGTAACGTAGAAACTAACGTCTAACGGTAAACCACGCTGCATCTCAAAACTTACAAAGTCACTTGAGTGGCAGCGGCAGGCTGCTATGATTAATATTTGAAAAACACGAATTAAACAGTTTGCGGCTAATAACCGACCAACACTCCTAGGCTTACTAGACTGATAACTAGATAGATGTATAGGTAGCCATACATAGAATATGCGTATACCCTTTAACACTCTTAGCAGAAGTTGCGGTAACTTGGGAGAAAATGAAACACTTACCCGTTTTCTTTGTGAACGTCCAGTTTTGGCAAGGATAAGACAAAAGTTTCTGGGGAGGTTTTTCCTCAACAACTTGTCTGACTGCTAGAATGAACCTACATACTTAAGTGTTGGGTGAGGAAGTGGTTTTAAAACGGAACCATGGCTTTAATTATGATCTCAAAAGGTTTGTTGTAGATCGGCAACCGTAACGAACCAACCAAGGAGGTGGGTGGGTGTTGATACCAAATTACTGCAAACAATTAGGCCCTCCAAAGAAATTAAATCATTTCAATGTTTATTTCCTGTGAAGACATTTATTATCTCTTTTAAAATAGAAACTAATTAAAAGTGAAGTCAGGTTCTCATTAGATATGCGCTGCAGTTTAATCTTCCTCGCTACATACTCGACTTAAATCATATTCTGCTGTACTCAATGTGAATAACTATTTGTTGGCCTTACAATTCCTTGTGTATAAGCCTGTGACAGTAATCAACGTTAAGAGTACTTGAAATCCTTTGTATAACTCCTACTTCTAAAACTTTTTCAGATTGAATGCAACTAAGCACTGAGTGTTTGCAAGATTAATGTAAATAAAAACAAAGTGTACATACGGGTCATAGTTTACCCACTAAACATTTTTTAAATTGTAACTACTATCTACTTGTACAATTGCAGACCTTCTAACGAGTAAGGGTCTGCAATTACATTACAAATACTTCAACATTGCCACAAAGGAAAAATCTGATTTTTTACTCTTCACAGAGATTGGAAATAAAAAATATTTAAAACGAATATATAACAGAAATATACGAGTACCAATTTATTTGCTTTGTCAAATGTTAAAACTACAATATAAATTCTTCGCTTGTTGTTTGTGTGCGGGATTACGCACTTAAGTTCTATGCAGGCAGTCAGCAGCCTCAGTTGCAGCAGAAACATATAAAATATACAACAAACAACAAAGTGGAAAAGAAAAGAAAATAAGCACAAGGACATAACTAACATTGCACACAAGCATCAAGGACAATGGCAGTTTTATTGTTGTTTGCCGATTCTGCTTAAAAAAAAAAAAAAAAATAATGCTAAGTATTAACCTAAAAATGAGAGGCAAGAAAATAAAGAAATCTAAAAGAAAGAAATTGAAAGCAATCAATTTTAGTTTTATAAATCAAACGCATTTGACTTGAGAGTATTCATAAGGTATAAGAAAGAGAGAGACAGAAAAAAAAATTCTAAAAGAGAAAGTAGATTTATTTTTAAAAATTTTACTTTAACATTCACTTTATCCAAACCAATAAATAGTGTCGATGTTTTATTTTTATACTTAAGCATGATTTTGAGCTTATGGATAACTATGTAAATGCTTTTTTGTGCTTTCTGATGAATTTGAATATACAATAAAATATTATTTCATTAAGAAGTTTTGTTGGTGTGGAAAAATAATAAAATTAAATTGCCTTTGTTTTACTTACACATATCCGCATGATTATCTGTCTGTATGTTTATGTTTTTATTGCAGATGTGAGTATAACTACTTAGGAAGTAGTTTTTATTATTGTTATTATTACAGTTATTTACTTTATTCGCAACTCACTTAACTATAATAAAATTATAGCTATTTTACTTGCAATTTAAGTTGAATGGTTTTATACATTTACAACACTTTTGATTATTATATAGTTAGTTATTAAATAAAACTCAGAAAACACAGAAAGCATTTTTTATATTATTTACATGTACTTTTGTAATTGCTTTTTCTTATTTTGATTCTTACTGCTGCGTAAACATTGGTTGCCAGTTTCTGTAATAAATTTGCATACATCTCAAGTATCCCAGTTTATTGAAATCAAAAATGTAGCTTAGATTACTTAGATTTTCTGTTAGCATACAACAGCATATAACTAGAGCTGAGATTGTTTGTGTATCGGCAAAAATAAACTAAGGTTCATTTTTATATAACTTGAGGCTTTTTAAAACTGCTTAAACACTTCTTGAGAAAATTAGGCTTTATCAACGTTCTGAAATTATTCTTAAACAAGTCTGGGCGTTTTGAAACTTTACGTACGATTAAAGTTTACCATATTTTTGTTGTTTTAGTAAAAGAAAAACTAAAATATTGGATTTGGGTTTGCGTGTACGCGACTTACAGCTACATTTTCTGCAGAATATTTACCTGAAACATATTAACGAACCCTTTATGCTCTTCCGTTAAGTATTGGGAGTATGAATGTATAAACTCGTAATTGTGACTAACTTCATATCTATCATACGCGCCATTTTTTTGACATTGACAGCTATTCTATCTCGAAGAGCGCCAAAAATACTATAAGAATTGATCTGTCAAATAATTTTCATAATTTTATAAAAGTGTTTTACTATAGCTGAAAATGTCGAATTTCGTGCCAACAAAACAACATTTGCGGGAAGTTTTAATTTGCTTCTTCCATTTAAAGAAAAACGCAACTGAAGCACATCGTTTACTCACTGAAGCTTATCGTGACTGTGCTATAGACGTTAGAATGTGTCAGGTGTGGTATGCCCGTTTCAAAAGTGGTGATTTTGATGTTGAAGACAGGGAACGTTCAAGCGGCCCGAAAAAGTTCGAAGATGAAGAATTGAAGGCATTACTCGAAGAAGATTCATGTCAAACGCAACAAGAACTTGCAGAATCTTTAGGAGTTGATCAATCAACCATTTCTAAACGATTAAAGCATTGCGAAAGATTCAAAAGCAAGGAAATTGGGTGCCATACGAATTGAAGCCGAGAGACGTCGAACGACGATTTTTCACATGTGAACTGCCAGAGTGTGAGGCCAGAATATGAGAATAGACACGACGAAGTTATTCTTCAGCACGACAATGCTCGGCCGCATGTTGCAAGGCAAGTAAAAACATACTTGGAAACGCTGAAATGGGAAGTGCTACCCCACCCGCCGTATTCTCCAGACATTGCTCCTTCTGATTACCACTTGTTCCGATCGATGACACATCGCTTGGCTGAACAGCACTTCCGTTCTTTCGAAGAACTCAAAAAATGGGTCGATTCGTGGATACATATTTAACACTATACAATTTTCTATTTTGCCATTTGAAATATACTTTTCTTTTGGTTTTCCATTTAAATTTTAATCCGGCTGTAATCTAAATCAGATGAAAACTTCTAAGATGCTGGGGCATGTTTAATTATTTTTTTTTTCTTATCTTGTTGAAATTCACTTTCAGAACCTTGGTATTTTTTGTGTTGGACTGTGTTATCAGAAACTTGTATGCACTGAATAATGTTCTATATCCACTAGCCAGGTGTTTTTGATAAGTTTTTATTTTGATCGGATCTGAATCGGACTTTTTTTTTTAAGTATTTTAACAAAAAAAAACAGTAGAATTATGCCAGTATTGTTCCAGCTTTGTGGTGCATTTTGTATAGCCGATCACTTTTAGCTCCTTTCCTCCACTCCTCTTACTTCCTTCCCTGAGGGAAAAATTCGCATATTTTTGCCTAAAATAATACAGTTCTTACCGGATGCAGGCGAAGACGAGCATAAGTACTGATGAAAGTGATGACGCATCATCACATGAGGGTCCCCAATCATGTTCACTTTCCACCCGATCCCCTTATACCCTCCACCTCCGTACGGAGGAAATTTGCGAATTTCGGTTTGTAAGATACCGGAAGTTTTTCCATGTTGATAGATGATTCATTCATGTGGTGCAACTCAAGAGCAACGGGCTATTATTCACTATGGCATTTACGTAATATTTATGGTATATTTTAGCAAAGATGAAAACCGATTTTGGAACAAACCAGCTTTTATTTTATTTATTTACTTATTTCAATCTTACAGTCTATGCCATTTTCTAACTTATATATTAATAAAATAATTAAAATAAATTTAATTTAAAACGATATGAATTGTATAAGAGAATAATTCTTGTTATGAGTTTATAATATGAATACGTGGTACTGTGTGTAGTTTCATTCTACACATTCTACACTTTTTAAAGTTTTTATTTTTTTTTTTATTTCAGCAATCAACACTCAGGGCGTACCCCTATGAATACAAAGCATTGCGTTGATTGAGGAAGGAAGATAGATTAGGGGTAGGAGGAAAGAGGGAGAAAAAGTTATAAACGTTTGTTTTAAATTTGAAAAGGTCGTAGAAGTCAGGAAAAACGGTTGCAGGGAGTTTATTCCATATACGCGCGGTACGGCAGAGAAAAGTCTAGTCCTATGGAAAGTATTAATGATCTGTGCTCTAAGATTAACCTGGACTTAGAGGCTCTTAGGAAATGGAGTAGTAACAATGGCCTAACCTTGAACCCAAGCAAATCCTTTGTTTTACCGATTTCTAAAAGGCCGTTACTTAATATCGTTTACCCGCCTTTATATGTTGGTGTGTCTGTTTTAGATTATGTTAGTAAAATTGTTAATCTTGGAATCCACATAAATTCGTCTTTGAGTTGTGTTGATCATATAAATAGTGTTGTACAAAAGGTTTTCTTAACCTTACGTAATCTTAGAATGACTGCTGATTATTTACCTGCTGACACTAGGAAAAGACTAGTAATACAATTAATTCTTCCAATAATTACCTATGCTGAACTCGTGTATAGCAAGTTGGACTCTCGGTCAATGTATAAGCTAGAAGTTGTTCTTAATAATGCTACTCGTTATGTTTACGGCCTTAAAAAATTTGACCACATATCAACCTGGAGAAAACAATTATTAGGTTGCAATTTAATGGAATATCTTGAAGCTAGAAACTGCATTTATTTGCACAAGCTTATGGTGACTGAGACTCCAAAATATCTGTTTGATAAATTGCAATTTAGCCAGTCCAAACGTATAAGTTGTTAAATTATTCCTAAATTCAAATATTTAAATTCGTCAAGGCTTTTTTTCACTAACACTATTAGGCTGTGGAACTCACTGCCTAATTACTTGCATCATATAACCAACAGAAGCAATTTTAAGCATTCAATTTTTCAATATTACTCCAGCCGTTAAAGACAATAGATAAAAAAGTAAAAAAATAAAAAAACGAAATACTTAAGTACATATATTTCATATCATTCTATGTTTAGTTATAAGTTTATCATGAAATAGAGTTAAGTTTAAATCAATTAATTACTCTTTATTTAATTTGACTACTGTACGAAAAGATGTTTATCTTATGTATATATATTATATATATTAATATTATTTTTCTTTCTAAATAAAAAAAGAACTATCTCTGTAATCCGTGATGCGTTGGGGTACCATATCCACGTGGAATGCTTGACTACCGCTTGCAGTTCGTGTAGTTCTGCTGAACACATAAACTGATGTAATCAAATTGCATATCTCAGGGGAACACCTACCATGCAAATACCAGTAGAACAGAGTCACACTAGCCACGTTTCTACGGTGTTTCAAGGAGTCAATAGAGCTGGAAACCCTACTGTCTCCTATTAGCATTATCGCCGATGTTGAATACTCTAGTTGCGTTCGTGAAGCTCTTGACCATAGGTGCGAATTATACTCCATATTGGGGCGGATATAGGTTTTTTTTTTGTGCGTTGGAAAGTGTAAACCTTACATTAGGTACCGCAGAACTCCTGTTTTTGTCCAGTTAAGTCGGATTCTTACCGACTAAAACCACCTTCATCTCGTTTACTTCACTCCGCGGGACTACCGTTAAGTATTACTTCGCGGGGGAACGGGCTTTAAGCTGTACTTCTTTCATCTGCGTGTCTCATCTGTTCGCTTCTTCTAGCCTATGTGGCCATTTTGTTTACAGTTTTCCATGTTTCCTGGGACTTGAACATATAGCTTACTAGATTATCTGGTGTACTTGTGTCTCCAACAGCAGTGTTCAGCGCGATTCTCAAATTCGTAAAAGTTCTGCATCCAAAGAACACATGTTCTGGATCTTCTATGCAGTCTGGTCCGCAATGATTGCATGCCGGGTCATTTTCATGGCCGAATTTATGCATATACTCCTGGAAACAACCGTGTCCGCTGAGCAGTTGTGTCAAGTATAAGTTCCCCTCGCCATGTGTTCTGTTCAGCCAGTTTGTCAGATTTGGAATAAGTCTATATCTCTCCGCCATTCAGCGATTGTAATTAATTTTGTATTTCCACGTTATTGGCGCGTATATAGGTGGTGTAGATCATGTGGATATCAGTCGGAGTGAAGTATTTCTTACACCGCTTTGGAAAGCCGAGGCACGTGGCTGCATCTTTCGACACGTCAAAAATATGATTTTAATGGCTCATAAGTATTGAAAAAGTTTAAGATTACAGAATAATTAATATTCCCGAAGGTAGATTATAGGCAAACATAATTGACAGACAATACCTTCTATCTTCTTGAATTTGCTTTTACTAAATTTGCTGGTTTTGTCAATGGGACGATGCACTGTGCAGGGGCTCGAAGGTGCGGAGAACTCAGTTTTTGAACAAAACCGCTGAACCGCTGAATTTTGCAGCAAAATTTGTTTTGTTCATATTCCTGCTTTTTGATACTTACAGCAGAACTTTCTGAAAAAAACTGCAACGCTCGGTTTGATTTCATATACACCGTGGCGTATAAGTAACATTTGTTAAAAACAAGAAATAAAGATGCAGCACTGTACCAAGGCCGTATTTAGGGGGGGATTTTGGGGGTTCTGACTTTTTTTTTTTTTTTTTTTATTTAACATCAAAGCGCCCAATTGAGAGCGTATGGAATTATTCAGTAGTCATCCGTACTAATGATTCAAGTACATGAGTTGTCATAGGTTTGCAATCAAATAACTTCAAATAATCATTAGCACACAAAATAGCTAGGAGTACATCAATAACGGAATGCCATTCGTCAAAAGGACCATTAGTACCATCAGGATTATATCAAATAATTTTAATTTATTTATATATGAATTTAACTTAAGTTTAATTGTTGGATCATCCATAGCTCTCACTTGTGTTTTCCACTGTTTAAACCATAACTTAATTAAATCTTGCCCATGTTGGGCTGCTATAAATAAATTTAAAACATGACCACTAATCGTAACAATCTCATCCTTTTTAAAATGTATTCTATTCCCTGCCCAGAATCCTTTTTTAACTAAAACATCTTGGGACTTCAAGCTTATAAATGTTACGTCAGGACCGCCAATGGCATTAATATCCATTGAATTTATGTTTATAATTTCCATTAGTATTGCAAATCTAGTCGAATAAGTGAAATCAGAAGATAACGAATTAACTAACCTATAATTCAACGTAAATGCTTTTATCATAGGTCCTGGTGAACTATAAATCGATTGCGGACAAAAGGATTTCAATAATATTCCACCAATAAAACATCTTGGGATTTCAGTTAAATCTGACGAACCCCAAATTAAATTTTGAAGTTGTATTTTGTACTTAGTATTATAAAACAATTTAGGAGCTAAAACATTATATGAATATAAATTTAAATCAAAAATCTCATTTAAAGTTATTGACCAGTCTAAGTAAGTCCTATTGCCATGAACCTTTTTAATAACACGTAAACTACTTTCCATCTCTTCAGTTATAATAACATCATTTGGAATGATGACTATTATACCAAACATATTAGACTTTTCAATTTTCTTAAAATATTCGTTCCAAATTTTGAATTGCTTTGATCTCTCATGTGTCTTTGTGGTCATAGCAAATGAACAGCATAAATGTCCTTCAGGCATAGTATTAAGTATGTTTTCGGTTAAAATCAAATGTTTAAAATATACACTGGATAAAGCAAATTGTTCACCTATAGCTCTCGATCTCCATAAGTTGATGGAATAATTAAAATCATCTAATAATATGATTCTGTCAAGACCGTCAGTGTCTAATATTATTCTCACTTCAGTACTATCACCGACTCCAGGTTGAAAAACTATATCTTTAAAGAAGCTTATTATGATTTTATCTACTCTCTTACCTTTAGTTGTGACAAATTTAGGTTGAAATTTTAATATTATTATAGTATTTAAAGATAAAGCGTTTCTAGAGCGAATTAAATGATAATAACTTTCCAACTTATTTAAAGTAAAGTTCCATTGATCACCTAATTTATAAGCATCATCATTAATACATAAATGACCATCTAAGTTTATTAAATTATCCAAATCTGAAGCATAATTAAACGCTCTTGCATTGACCATCCACCCTATAGTTTTTAGTGCTATTTTATTATTAGTATATTTTCTAAATGCTGGATCATATAGTATTGCAACGCCATTATTGTGTAATAACCTTTCGACACCTAAATATGATATTTTCAGTGTTTCACCAGACGCCGCTCCTATATATATTAAATTCTTTACAGCAAAACTCCACATCAACGCATGCAAGAATCTTAATTTATCTAAAGACGGCGCTATAAAATTCTTAGTAATGTGCAAATCAGCTTTCATAGAATTCGCAGATCTATAAGGATGATCAAATTGAGGTAAACCTAAATCATACTTCCCAAAAAAGTCAAAATAAAATCTATTTAACGATATTTTTTACTTCCATCAAATGTAAAAAATAAATTCGAAATCTTAGTTACACTATGCGACCAAATCCGATTTGTTTTCTTCGACATGAGGTTTGACTACGAATTCAAAAAGAGAAGGTGATACTGAGCACTCCTGCATTCATAGTTTTTCTGAGTCAGTAACTGTTTTTGATTTAAGGTTTCGTCCTGAATCAGTTTGAAAAGTTTAAACATTAATAAAAATAGAAAAAACTATCGGATTCTTGTAAAATAAGACTTGCTTGAACCCCATTTTTTTCCTAAAACGTTACGTGATGGGAAGTTTTTGACCTCAGATTCGTGTTCAACGTGAAAAATTCTTTCGCAAAAACTCCATCTTATTAGCAAAACCCATCTTAAAATTAATTTTATAACGCATTATTGGTCAGAGCACCACGACTAGAAATATCTCTTTCAATGCTGTGATTTCACGAATTTAGGGAATATAAGTCAACTTCATCCGGGTTCCTTATCACTGATAATGGCTTAAATTCCCAATGATGATCATTTGAAAAAAATGAGCCTCTACTATTTTTGGTAATTTTTCTGAGGTTGAGTACATCATCAGATGTGGGAAGTCAATGAGTTAATGAAATTATGTCCCTCACGATAAAAAAAATGCACTAGAATGCACATTGAATAATATTTATTTGAAAAAATTTAATTTGATTATTCTTGGAATTTTTTGTCACTTTTGGCCATTTTTTTGAGGTTAAGATTAAAAAAAATCGGAAAATTTTTCTAAAAATTTTAATTTTATAGGGTCCATCAAATGTATCATTGATTTAATTTATTGTATTTAAAAATCAGTTTGATAAAAATTATTTATGAATATTTTCTTCGCATGAAAACCTGCTCCCCCCCCCGGAAAAAATTTCTGGCTACGGTCCTGCACTGAACCACTATTGAGTTTTTCCGGATTGAGCTCCCACTGAACTTTCTTTGAACTTCTTTGCTAGGCTTCAACTTCTGCTAGATTTTAGTTGGGCTATGTTTAAGCTTGACTTTTTTGTGCTTTACCTGGACTTTTTGTAGGTTTCTGGTTTTTGTAAGCGTCTGCTTCTGTTGTGTTTAAGTTTTGGGTTGCTCTATTGAGCTTTCCTGGGCTCCTGAAAAAACCACTTAGCCCATCATAAGTCGGATTTCGCTTAAATTTTCCTCTTTCCAATTGATTTATCAGTTTTATTTAAATTAATTTTATGTATTTTATGCACGTAGGAAAAGCGAAAACACATACACACTAACATTTACGTAGCCTCCACTTTTATGTTACCCACATATACATGCAAATATTTTATTTGATACTGATGAGTTTTTCTCATTCATTTGCGTGCGCACGTGATCAACGTGAAACGCGTGCAACTGTATACAACTGCTGTAGTACATAGTATATGTGTATATGTGTTTGAATGCATGTTTTTTATTAAATGCAATGCTTTCTGCCAAATAAATAAGGATATACACGCTGATGCCAATACCAATGCTGTTGTGTATTGATTGCAAATACGCTAATCTTCTTATTTGCATGTGCTTTTTGATATCGTTGGTTGTCTTCTTTGTTTTTTTTTTTTTTTTTGTTTTTTTTTGGTTTTGTGTTTTTGCTTTTTCACATTTGCTATTGTATTTGTGTATGTGCATTTTATTTATGTATGTGTTTTTTATATATGTCCTTAAATATATTCAATTTTTGTGTACAATTATTTGGATTTTTATATTTCTGCTTCTTTTTTTATCATTGTTTGAGTTAGTAGTATCTCGCAGGTATTCGTAATGTAGCATTATGTCGCAGGCAGGTGCAGCTCATTTGAATGTATCGACCAATGGTATTTAAAGTTTAAAAATTTTAGTAATCTGTGATGCTTTTAATTTGTTTTCATATAAATTGCAAAAGTTAATTAAATTATTTGTAATTTTAACAGTATTTCAATTAATAGTATGATGACATAGGAAAGTTTCAAATTATCCATGAATGCGACATATGACACTTTTGCCTATATCTATGCAACATTTAATAAAAAATAGTCTCTGACGATCTTCACTGCATTTTACTGCCTATACAAACCCATTCTGTTCCAATAAATGTTGCATATCCGCTATAGTTGCTCATGGATTCGCCGTCTATACCAGTTCTAAAATTGCATGAACATAAACAGTTAAAAAAACTTAATTTAATTAGTTGGTTTAGTATTTTTTAATTTTTGGATAAAATGTTGTGTAAATACCACCATGGATATGCCACATACATTCCAAGTTATTAATAACAGTATTTTTTTATAAATGTTGCGTATACGCCACGTTGGGTACACCACATTTGGTACAACTTTTTCAAAATCGTATAAATTTTGATTATATGCTATCAGAAATTGTAAGAAAAAAAAATAGCAATTAACAAGATCGTTATAATTTTGATTTATAATAACACTGTACGACAAATTTCGATTATTTTGCTTGAACATGGATTTCATTGAATGGTTTTATATGGAATCCGAATCTCCTGTCCGTTTTCCCCCTATACGTGCAGAGTTTGATCTTTCCAAATCGAAGAAAAATACAACCATATGTAATGTTTACTAATGGACGATATCTATGATATCTGAGAAAAAGATATTAAGCATGCAGTAAGAGGTAGTTGATGGTGGTCTTATCAAGTATTATTTAGGTATGGAAATAGACAAGGTTGGGCTGCGACGTAAAATTTCAATCTATCCAGCTCGATACACAAATGAGTTACTAAAACGCAGGAATATACTGGAGTGTAAGGGCGAATCAGTGGCTACCTTTTAAAAAAACACAATGATATAAATTATTTAGTTGTGGACAAAAATTATTAATTGAAGGTCTGACTGTCTACCTTCCGGTTATTTTAAGGCCGGACATTGCACATACCGTGGTAAAAGTTGCAAAGTTATTCACACATAAGAAACATTTTGCTGCAGCTGAGCACATTTTGAGATATTTCAATGAACAAAGTCGAACATATATCTAAGTGCGAAAATGATTTTTTTCATCGAAGCTTGCTCAGAGAGATGATATTTCGATAAACGATTATGCGATGATGAAAAATATTAGAGAAAATTTTTTTTTTTATATCAGCCTGCTTTTATATTCAATTTATAGGGTCTCTGCACATTAATCGGGGAATCAGAGGGACTTCAGGTTTTTGGAGGCTCTAGTAATTGTTTTATGTTTTTTCTGAAGACATATTGATACTTTTTCATCTTAGAAAAATGGGGATACCACCCTACTAAAACAAATCTTTTGATTTTTATAGGATTTTATGGACAGCATAGATTTAGAGTTCAAATGTAAAAAATATACTGTTACAAACCACAGTATCTTTCTTTGAATTTGAACACCCCAGTGCCAAAAATGCTTACTCTGATCTGGCAGAAAGCGGGGCAGACATTAAGAAAGTGGTATGCCGTCTCTTTACATTCTTCCTCCAAACCACAGGAAGCACAAAAGGCACTAACTATCAGACCAATCATATTCAAATACACAAATTCATACACACAGACTAAGTAAGCATTGCTTTCTCAAAACTTTAAATATTATAATATAAAAAAAGTTTGAATTAATTAATTAATTTGTTTTTTTTTTCAAGAAAAAAAATCAGTTTGTTAATATCAATATTTATTTATGGCTATGTCGACTCAAGTAATATTTGCTAAATGTTAAGTCCAACTAAAATCTTTATTCATACGTAAGTTCCAAGTTCAATTCTTATTTTACTTTTTTTTTTGTTTAAATGTTTATTTATTTATCCAATAAACGGGATACAATTTATATGGATGATTAGTTAATTTAACGAAGTATAAAATTAAATAGGTAAATTCTTGTTCATGGGTAAAATATTAAAAGTGGTTCATGTGACAAAAGTTAAAATCTTATTCTAGTTCTACATACTAGCTGTGACATTGGGTGTATGATAATAATTCACTTCCAATTGCTGAGCACTGCTTGAAACGTAGAAAACTTCTTCGCATGCTCCGAATATTGTTTTCGATCGAAGCTGAGCTTGGAAGGCAAAAAATTTCTTGAGTTTTTTTTTCTGAAGATATCATTTATATATTTTAAAATTTATTGCCGACTGAAGCTGAGCTTGGAATTTAACGAATTTCTTGAGTCTCAAGAATGTTTTGTAAACGTCATACAGAAAATGGTCTGAAGTTTGTTTAACATTGCTGAACTCATTTCCGGTGATCCAAGCTTTGCTTGGAGGGCAATGAATTTCTAAATTTCAGAGATAATCTTTTTATGAACATCATATATCATAATGCACTGAATCTAAATCAACTGGCCAGACAGTGGATTTCTTGAGTTTCATTGATTAGATTTTTTGTTACGAAATGAACTCGCAAGTCAATAAATTTCTTGTTCTTCAGAGATCAGATTTTTTATAGATAACATATATGTATTATAAACTAACTATTTCTGTATTATAAACTATTTCTGATTTCTATGACCAATAGAGGCTGAGATTAAAAAGAAAAGTATTTTACTCTTGCCATTTCAATTTCAATGAGGAGCATTTCAAAATTTGTATATAAATATTTTTTGGCAATGCATTTAATTTGTTATGAAGAATTTGTTCAGATTATGTACTCACGCGCGCTATCAAAGTTTATAATTGAATACTTTATTATAAAAAATTCATCCTTATATTATATGTATTAGATGTGTTTTATGACGTAGGGAATTTTTCAAAACATGTTCTAGATGGTTCGATTGGGCTATTTTGTTCCTTATCATTTAACAATAGCTAGTATAATATTTGGAGACAATTGCATGACGGAAAGTTGGCGCGGAAATCGATGGAAATTTGAAAATGTTGTTATAAGGATGAAAAATCTTTTTTATTTATTTAATAAATTAAACTTATTTTAGTAAATATAAATTTTTTGATAAGTTTATAATTTAATCGGGTTTTGCATTAAATTATCTTTCTAACGAGATATAGAAAATAAAAATTGGTTAGAAATTAAAAAAATTACGACATTTTCAATTCAAATTACACTAGGTTTTTTATATGTGGGATACTGTTTTCTATAAGATTCTACAATCTGGAGCAAAAGCTGCTTCTCTTCTTCATTATTCGTAAGGATTTTGTTAAAGTCTTTCATAAATTTACCTCCACTTTCGGTAGTGTCATTTGTAACAAATAAATTACTGCACAGTTGACAGCCATTTTAGAAATATTCGTTTGCTTCCCATGTTGAAGGATGAAATTTCAAAAGTTCTGAAGATATGTGGAAACTGCTAAAAAAAAATTGTAAGTCTTCTTCGACGCAAAATCGCTCACATCGTCATGCAACAACGTTTCTGGTTTGACAAATTTGCGGTTATCAATAGTTTTATATCGGGTTGTGTTGAGTTTAGGCATACAGTCATTTTTTTTTGTAACTTCTATGGAAGTTGAGTCGAAAAATGCCAATGTGATTGCTTCTTCTGACAAATACGAAAGATGCTGGTGCTAAGGAATCAACTTCTGCATAAGCAATGGTTGCTTTTATAAAATTGAAATCTTGATTTGGAGCTTCAATTGCATTCGAGCATCCAAGGCCTTCAATTTCGTCTTCGTTAAATTATATTGTTTGCGAAATAAAACTATTTTTAATGAATAAATTCCTTTGGGATTCCAACGGGCATGGCTGCTTGGGCCAGGCGTTCAAAGTTTACCACCATCAGCATCAAGAAAATGTAATATTAGTTGCAAAAACTCTTCGTAGTCCGCGCGGCTGGGATTAATTTTCAATTGGGAATGACAAAATTGTTTAACGGTATACCGATTTTGATCACTTATTTTGGAGCAAATGAACTTATCGAACTTATGAAAGCTTTTGAAAATCTCTCGAACATAGAAACCGCTGGTGCTTGGATCTTAAATATGTGGCAAATTAATTAGCTTTGTATTGAGAATTTGTTGCAAGTGAGCACAGGCACCATTTTGAGGACCCGTATTGTTTGATGTGTCAAAACACATGACTTGTATTCAATCATGTAGATTCATTTGATCCAGGGCCGTAGCCAGAAATTTTTTTCGGGGGGGGGAGCAGGTTTTCATGCGAAGAAAATATTCATAAATAATTTTTATCAAACTGATTTTTAAATACAATAAATTAAAACGATGATACATTTGATGGACCCTATAAAATTAAAATCTGAGGAAAAATTTTCCGATTTTTTTTAATCTTAACCTCAAAAATGGCCAAAAGTGACAAAAAATTCACAGAATAATCAAATTAAATTTTCTCAAATAAATATTATTCAATGTGCATTCTAGTGCATTTTTTTTTTATCGTGAGGGTCATAATTTCATTAACTCATTGACTTCCCACTACTGATGATGTACTCAACCTCAGAAAAATTCCCAAAAATTGTAGAGGCTCATTTTTTTCAAATGATCATCATTGAGAATTTGAGCTATTATCAATGATAACGAACCCGGATGAGGTTGGCTTATATTCCCTAAATTCGTGAAGTCACAGCATTGAAAGAGATCTTTCTAGTCGTGGTGCTCTTAGCAATAATGCGTTATAAAATTAATTTTAAGATGGGTTTTGCTAATAAGATGGAGTTTTTACGAAAGAATTTTTCAAGTTGAACACGAATCTGAGGTCAAAAACTTCCCATCACGTAACGTTTTAGGAAAAAAATGGGGTTCAAGCAAGTCTTATTTTACAAGAATCCGATAGTTTTTTCTATTTTTATTAATGTTTAAACTTTTCAAACTGATTCAGGACGAAACCTTAAATCAAAAACAGTTACTGACTCAGAAAAACTATGAATGCAGGAGTGCTCAGTATCACCTTCTCTTTTTGAATTCGTAGTCAAACCTCATGTCGAAGAAAACAAATCGGATTTGGGCGCATAGTGTAACTAAGATTTCGAATTTATTTTTTACAGGGTAAGAACCCCCAAACCCCTCCCCCCCTAAATACGGCCTCGATTTGATCTGTAAGCCTTTAACTGTTTCAGCTATATTTGCTCAAATGGACGAAACAAGTTTTGGTGCCCCAAGGAATTTCGAACCAGAACTGCAATTCTCAAAACTTTGGTGACGCCAATAAGGTCTTGTGCCAATTTACCCACCCAATTAACAACTCTGTTTCATCATCACCTTCTACATATTCCATTGGTTCACCTAAAAATCAATGGTTTGATAATAATCATTTATAAGAATTCAAATTGGTAAAGTTTTGTTTTGCTTTGTAAAAGTTTTCCTTTGACTAAACGTTCTATATTGAAAATTTGGCATATTGCGCTGTGATATACATATGTATGTGTGTAATGTAGATATTTTGTAACCAATTTTTATTTTTTACAGCTCGTTAAATTTGAAACTGATCACAAAAATAATATTTACTGGGTTAAGTTTAATTAAAATGAATAAAAAATATTTTTTCGTCCTTGTAAGCACTTTTCCTAATTTGACTCGATTTCCGCGCCGACTTCCCGTCAACCAATTGTCTCCAAATTTTATAATAGGAGTTGTTAGATGATAAGGAAAAAAATAGCACAATCGAAGTATCTAGAATAGGTTTTGAATTTTAAGAACACCTCTATTATTTATGTATTGTCTTTGATAACATGTTGTCTTTAACATTGTAGCATACGAAGCGGACAACAATTCGTTTTGGGAGCAAGAAAAAGAAGAAAGATCAGCAATTAGTATACAACCAGTTTTTGAAAGATCAGAGCAAAATGTCAAAAATTGCATCTTTATTATGAAATCCAGAGGCACACATTTCAGTCAGAGTTATGACGTCACATTGAAGCAATGATGAGACGAGAAAAAAAGGTAGCACTTCACTAAATATTAGATTTATTTATATGCATATATCGTTTTTAAAATTACTAAATTTTCAGTTATTTTATGTTATAATAAACAACTAATAAATAAAAGCATAGTCACTCGCTCCTTAAATATTTACGCTAATTTCATTTATATTTATAAGGATGTATACAAATATATAACTATGTACCTATAAATTTTGTTTCCTTCTACTTCAATTCATTTTTATACAATATTTACTTAAAATATCTTGTTGTTGTTTTTTTGTTTCTAATAAATCATAAAATTGGATATTTTGGATTTTTATTGTCACGTCAGAAAACATTAGACAACAACAATAACAACAGATTTACCTACCTACATTATACGAAAAAAAAAAATGCCAACAAATATTTTTAAGTACTTTATATTCTTATAGTTTCAAAATTTGTAGCAAAACCGAAATCCTTTTTATTTTGAGGTATAAACGACTTTACTAAGAATTATGCTGTGTAAAAAGTGAATGACTTAAAAGGATGAACTTACTTTACTACATCTATGTACACATCTTGTTTCTCGTTTACCATTAGTTTCTATCAAATTGATGAAAATTCAACAGAATTCAACATTCGTTTCCCCCTTTTATTGAGAAGCAGCCAGCATGAGGATTTCATAAAACTTTTTTGAAGTAAAACGCTTCACACAAGTCCGAAAAAAGCTGAAAGTAAAATGAGGAAGTGAATGTAGCCAACTTGAGAACCTGAGAAATAGAGAAAGGGCAACAGTTGATGATAATACAATTTTTGAAGTCGTCTCTGTTACAGAAAGAGAGCGAGTGTTGTTATAGAAAGAGATCGAGTGTGGAAAGAAATTAGTTTTGCGAACAATAATATCACAATACAGTAACAACAACAACAACAAAAGTTTAACCGAAAATTGTGTGTTTATATGTTGATAAGGTATTCCGTAGCCACTTTCACCCTCTTTCTTCCTAAAGTATCTGTTTCTGTTCTGTATGTCCTTGAGGCTATAAATATTTGTTATGTTGTTATTGTAATGTACATAAATGACATTGGCAGCAGTCAGTGGAGAAAGGAATCGTAGGGTTAGCAACTGGGGACGATGATTCACTAACGAAAGGGATACGATTGTAAATTAATTTATTTTTGCTGTGCTTTTCTTCTACTTCTCTTTTTATTGACATAAATCACTCATTTTAGCCAGCAACCGGTACAACAAGTAAACAAACAGCAACAATAATAGCATCAATAAATTTATTGAGCCAAATATAAAACGCTTTTGTGTTAGCATTAATTTTTTTTTTTTTCTTTGTTTTGAAATGAAAAGTTTTTCATTTATTGCTACCATATCCGCTAAATGTATTGTCTTTTATTGTATATGTTGAGCTTAAATTTAATCTATTGAATGTGTAAAATTGCATTGTGAAATTATCTTTAGTTATATGAAAACAAAATTGTTTTGAGAAGCTGTAAAATTGGAAGCCCTTAAAAAGATAAAGACACCTCAAAAGATTTAAAAATTACAAAAAAGTTGTTAGTTTCTGTGTGTTTAAGGAAGTATAGTATTTATGTGCTAAAGGCGTTTTTTAGCTTCCAAATTATACTGATTTTTTAAAATGATAATGGATTAAAAATTTGTTTGGAAAATCAAAAACGTAAATGATACTTCAATATCTTTGGCTCTTAGTTGAGCATAGAGCCTCAGTGAACTTCTATATTTCTAGAATGGGCACTTGGAGTGCTTCTGTCGTTAACTATGTTTGCATGGTCTAGTATTTCTGTCTGCAGTGATTACGCCTCCCAAACTTCATTTTCGGTGGGACAATCATTAGTTTTGAAGCGGTTGAAATGAGCGGGAAGTTTCAAGCGTTTCAGCGTTCACTTCGATCGTAACTGGTGCGCACTCAGGGCAGCTGACGCATCCGATAAACGGTGGTAAGTCAGTTGTATAATATTATGTAATAGAAATACTGTTTTCATTATTCCAGTGGTTTTTTTCTGACAAGGTGAGGCTATTTCCTAGCCTGTCTCCGATCGGATGTGGTTGCCGTGAAATTTTTCCAGTAAATATGTTTGTAATGTTATGCAGAAGCCATCGATTGCTTTGAATTTCGCAGCACTGTGCTTCCGGGGTTAACCCCAAAACTCCCCTCTTGGATCTGCTAGTGTTTATAAGTAATCTTTATTTGTAATTCTCTTTAAAATCAAGTTTTTACCAATAATGATAAGTTTGCTTATGTGTGCGTTTGTATTGCCAAAAAGGAAAGTATTATTACTGCTTATGTATTGTTAACAAAACAGCAACAAAAAAAGAGACAAAATTATCATACATGCACACAAAAATTAAATGATTTTACATGAATACATATTTGACATTTCCTATGGAGGTTAACTGTCAGTAGCACAAATACATATGTACATTTTTAAGTAGTTGTACAAAGAGTGAGTACACACATATACATTCCTGCATCTGCATACATATATGTATAAGTTTCTATATACACACATGCTGGATACAACCAACTGTCAACAGAAATTCAATGCCACAAAATTCGTACCTCAAACCAATGATGATGACAACCTTTTCTTACAAATACAAGCACAGATTTCATGATTTTTTCTTTTTTTTAATTCAATTCTTTACTAGCTTCATAAACACATAGAAACTGCTGCGGTTTCGGTTTTAGAAAAGAGACGAGAAACTTTTTTATATGATATAAATATAAACATATGTATGCATGGATGTGTGTGTGTCTGCTTCGTTGACAGAATGTAGACATTATAAAAGTTGTTGTTGTTGTTTGCTGGTTGGTTGTTACTTTATGTCATTGTCTTTGATTCAAAATTTGAAATTCTTATGATGATGCTTCCTGCATATTTAAGAATGCCACCTACACATACTTTAAATATATTCATACATATATAGCATATATTTAAAAGTATTTTATTTACTGTCAACTGCTGTGACAGTGATTTGATAGATTAAACGAAAGTTTTTTTTTCATTTTTTAAATATATTCAGGTCTTTTATTGTTATTTTTCTTCTTCTTTTTTTTTTGTGATAATATCGATTAATTTATTTTATATGTTTGTTGCTCTATAATTATAATAATTGTAAATATTTATCTTTAACTTTTACACTTATTAAATTTTGTTTATTTTATCTTATGTTAACTTATCAACATTAAATTACACACATTTATGTTTGTACATGTATATTAGGTCTTTGCATTTAAAAAATTTCTTCCTCGTCACTATGCCGTGCCATTTTTCCACTTCTCTTTACTTAATGTTCACACTTTTTTTGTGGTAGTGTTTAGCTTTTAATATTTCACTATTCGTATTAATATAGAAAGGTATACTTAGAATAGTAGTTTCCCCTTTAGAATGGCCAACAGCCAGATGATCAGTGGGAAGGCTTTGCAAATATCTACATGAAATTAAAATTTGTTTCAGCCCTAACTGAAGAAATTCGCATTGACTCTATATACATATTTATAGAAATATATATAATACATGTATATCCAACTCAAGATCTTATTATTTTTAGGAAAAAGTCTTATTAATATAGTAATATTAGCTGTCATTTGTCGATGAAAAGGAGAACAAGAATGAGGAAAAAAGAGAAGAAGGAATTCACTGGAGTACTTTGAGCTGAGTTAAGGATGCAAATATATTGATTTAAAAAGATTAAAGAATGCGTTTTGCATCTATATGCTTTTTGGAATATTTTTATTTAATATTTAAAAACACCATGACCAACTCGAAATAAAAGGAGAAGAAATCGAAGCATTTTCAGAATTTTCCTAGTGGTTTGACATGACATTCCCAGTAGCAAGAATACACAAAGCTTGTCTGTTACCTTTGTATTCTTTCCAGTAATGTTGATGATTTTAATTTTTTTTTGATTTTGTTTGAAGTTACTCGCTGATAAATCTAAGAATAGTACCAGGCCGATAAAAAAATTAGACGATCTTTTTCTGGCTAAGTTATCTGCAATTTCGTTTCCAAAGTAGCCACTATGTTCCGATATCCTGATTAGGAAAACACTATTATATATGGCAAGATTGATAATTAGCTCCAGACACGAGTTTGGAGGATATTTTATGAGTATTTAGTGCAAGAAGAGAAACTCAACTGCTCGAAAAAACAAATGTTCTTGTTTTTAAGCTCTTCTATCTATACAAAAATATTGAGATTCCCTGGCACATGTTGGCACACTATTTGTTTTTTGTCTTAAACCCAGAAACACCTGTACCTTGCATTATGATCTCAGGGAGATTTTTAGTGTTTTTTGTTTCTAGTTTAGTGTATTTTGAGATGAGATTATGAAGTTGTGAAAGAAGTTTTATCTGGGTACGCTTTAATCGCATATGAAATTTTCAAATTTTATAGAGATCTGAGTGTTAGAGTCAAAGTTACAGCTGTCAATAGCGCGCTACCTTCGACTACCTGAGCATGGTGCAGGAAGTTTAAACGCGATTATCTCGAAATGCTGAAGAACAAGAAGTTTCGTTGCGGTGAGAAAGGTTTCTCAAGAACCATTTCGTCAATCGATTTGAATTTTTACTGGCTCGGCTCAGTAAATCCGGAGGTTAACTGTAAAATAAAAATTGAAAAACACTTTGTATCATTGAAACTTTAATATGTATTAAATACCTTCGAAAAAAATTCTTAAAATTGTTATTATTTTTTACATGAAGAAATGTAGTCCTATTTTAAGAGTAAAGCTCAAGTATTTGCTTTCGAGAAGCTGATAGCTTTAATACCAAAGAGATAATTATATAAGTCCTACCCTTTTTCTCTTTTTTGTGAGCATTGTAGTTGTACTTTTTTGGATTAAAATTTAGCCGAGTTTCAAGATACCATTTAGCTACTGTATTGAGTTTTCTTTGGAGGAGATTCGAAAACGAGCATTTAAATTTTCCTCTGATAAGAATGATAATATCACCAACGCATCCGTGTAAAAGTTAATTGGCAACCACGGTTGCCACACCAAAATTTTTTTTGGGGCCAAAAACAAAAGCAAAAAGGACCAAAATGGAAAAAAATGGACAAAATTTTTTTTTAATTATTTGATTTATTTAACAAGTAAATATAGCACATTGTAAAATGTGTATAAGAATTTTATAATATTTTTTAGCGATTGCTATAGAATACATACATATATCACATCAAACTAAAACAAAAAAACAAAAAAAAAGTGCTCAGAAATTCATATAGCACATATGTAATGAAAGGTATATAAAAATTACTTATAATATTTTAAGTGATTATTATATAGTACAAACATAAGTATATCACATTATATATATTAGCAGAAAAAACAAAAAAAGAAGTGCTTACAAGTTCATATAGCACATATGTATTAAAAGGTGTGTAAAAACTACTTATAATATTTTAAGAGATTGTTATATAATAAAAACATATATAATCATTAAACAATACCAAAAACAACAAAAAAAAAATGGTTAGCAATTCAGATACAAAGAAGAAAATTTTTGGGACACGATAAATAAATCAAGTATGCCGACAAATCAAAAAATAACAGGGCAGAAAGTATATTCTTTAATAGATGAAAGTCATTTTTGAAATCAGATTTCAAAGAAAAAAGAAGATGTGTCTTGAAAGCCCCGAAATTTAGAAAAAAACGGTATTCAAAACCAAAAAACAGTGCCATATACTCCTCAACAGAATGGCGTTGCTAAATCTTTACTACTCAGTAGTATCGAAACCAAAGTAGATTTCGTCAGCAACTGAGATGCTCTTTCATAGACCGGGTCTGTGTTTACATTTTTATCAGAAGCATGCAAAGACTTGGTGTGACTTCGGCGAATTTTGAGTGGATTTAATCAACAAATGAGCGCACCAACTAAGTTGTACTAAGACAAAGTTGCTTGAGACTGATTGAAGGAGAGAAGTTTTCAGTTTTCTGGCCAATAAAAGCACAAAGACGCGCGAGTTTGTTTTCAAAAGGAATGGGTAGATAAAAAGTTGCACTTACTGTCCGACTTACTGACAAAGCCATTGCCAGCAAGGCGGATTCAATTAAGCAGGCGTATTGAAAAAAAGTTATTCTATTGTTTTCAAATTATTGGTAAATGTTCAGATTACACTTCTGAACACTTTTTGACTTATATTTTGTTAATATGAATTGGGGCGTGCCGCCCTTTCCTGGTTCGGGTTCTTGTCGCTAAATTTTTTTAAAAAAATAGTAAATATAATTAAAAAAAGATATGACTATAAATGAATACATCATGCATAAATTGCACTTGTGTCGCGCAAATTAAAAAGTCAAGGTATTTGTATTCAAATCACATTTAAAAAAAGTAAAAAATTCGCGCGAAAAAGAACCAAAATGGCCACCGAATTTAGTGCGTCATGTATCCATTTAGTTTCTTTTATTTGTTATTTTACTATTTATTGAATACATTTTAATGCCAAAAATCCGTTTTTCGGGAAGGGCCTGCCCTCCCTAATTCAAATAAACAAAATTTGCGTCAAAAAAGTGATTTTTAAAAAAATTCTCATCAAGTGTGTAAAAACACGAATTTTGAGTTAATGATGTGTAAAAATTTCATATAAATTATAAGATTTCTTCTTTTTTCTGCAAAGTAGGAGTCAATTGAAAACTTTAAATACGTTTTCTGCAAAATCGCGTTTTTTGAGTTATGACAGTCTTTTAGTAAATAAGCGATATATTTATATGATGGCAGTCATTGATTAACTGAGTATGCAGTTTATCTCTGCTCGCCAACCTTTTTCCAGTGTTAATTTAAGAACAAAACTTAATTTACTTCTTCCATAATTTCTACATTTCACAGAATTCTACGAAATGGTATTATTTCGAGAGCATTTTTGGTATTTTTGTGCATCACTGCGCCATGAAAATTTCTTTCAGTGTAAATATAACATATTTTATGTAGGTTAAAACCAATTACTGCTGACGATATTTTTATATAATGAGTTCAGATTGGTGCTATTAGCGGCAAGGTTCTATGTCGTCAATACATACATATGAATATATATGATTTTGCAGTGTTTATAGTAAAAACAATTATTAATATTTCATATTTCGTAATAATAGTTTCCGTTTCTCTTGACTAACATGCAATTTGATTTGTTGGTAATAAATTGAATTTTGTTTCCTTTTAATTTTTTGTTGATGTGCTGTTGCCACTTTCGTTTATATTTATAACACATTTAAAATGTTTTTGTTTTTCTTTTTTTTGTTATACATACATGTAATATACATAGATATACATGTATGCATATATAAAAATATGTGTGATATCATTTATTTATATGAATTTATATATTTTTGTCGCTTATATGTAAATAAATATTTGTATATTTTCATATTATCTTTAAAGTATTTACCTATTTGAATACAACAATAAATAAGTATATAGAACGGTCGTGGTAGTTTCTTTCAATATCTTTATTCAGTTACGATATTTGATATCAAAACCTTGAATTCTGGGTTACGATTTCAAATATAACCAAACTTATATAGGATATTTAAAGACTACGAACTATCACTAAGATCACTGACGAGGATTCTTGGCGTATTCCGAAACGGCCGTCTGATTTGGCCGTCTTATATGTTAGCCTGTTATATGTTATTTAAGTAATGTAATATTATTCTATAAAAATGTAGTGATTTGGAATGCTATGAGCTTATTGGTTGTATTAGGTGAAGGCCCTTCTATTCTCTTGATGCCAAATCATTGCAGGATGTGCCGATTTGATACCGAAAAATATCAAATGGCTTCAAACACATTTTATGTATTTGGTGGACCATAAAAATTCTTCAAACCTTATACTGGCTAAACTTTTCAAGTTCTCAAACTGGGTTTACATAATTTATTATGCGTGTCTTTAGTAGGTTTGGAATAGTTCAAGAGAAAATGCTTAATAATCAACCCAATGATGTGAGATACAACAAAACTAAAATATTCACATATTTTCATACTTACATCTCATTTCCTTAGGGTCAACAATATTTTTGGATTTATGTGTTGGTTATAAAAGTGACTCCCATCTATATCTGAATCAATCAAAAAAAAACTACCAATTTTGATTTTTAAATTGAGAAGCAAAAACAAGTATTTAAAAAATATCCAGACGTGAGCGGAATACCTAAAAGCTCAAAATAAAAATTTTAGTCCTGGCAGTAAATCATTCACGTAAATACTCATAAAAAGAAGAAGAAACAGTAGCCTATTGCATAAAAAACAAGTAAAGCAAAAAAAAAAAAAAAAAACAATAAAAAAAACAACAACAAAAAAATAAAAAAATTCAATTTCCATTTGTGGCACCACACCCTTTTTGTTGCTTTTGTTTTTATTTTATTTCTATGCTTTCATAACATCGCCGTACTTTACCACAATGAATGAGAATGACTGAAAACGGTGTGTTAAATGCACGTAAATACCAAAAGGATAATAAATAATTTTACTCTGAAGCACATCAAAATTGAATTTTGTGAAACTTTGAATTTATGCTCTTTACCTCACCAATTTTATTACCACACCAGCATACCATCAAATTAAAGCAGCTAACCAAACCAAATCATATCAAATTCAGGCCAAACCCGACCAGACCGGTAACTGGTGACTAGCGGCTGGTGTAGATTTACACTTGTCTGTTGATTGTTGTTAAAATTGGCAATTCAGGCGATTTTGGAACTTCTATCCACAGGCTGCCTGCCACTGTCAATGTGTCAAATGTAAAATGAAATCAAATTTTGCTTTGCCTTGTAGTTTGATTTGTGTACGGTCGGTGAGAACGAAAGACAAAGAAAGAGAAAGACAGAGAGAGCCTTATACCAAAAACCTTTATATCATTTATGGTTAGATAGGTTGTGAATTAGGTAAGTTGAGTGGTAGGTCGCATATAACATGAATAGCAATAAGAACAACAAAAACATTAACAGAACCTATAACCGCAACATTTGTTAATTCAGCATTAACTCTGGCTAGCATTCATTCATTAAGTGAAATTAAACGACCTTGTAGTGAAGTGCTCTTACTCATACCCTCGGTTCATTTAACCATAGCGTGCAAATGTCGTTGCACAAATGTCCTTTATGACAGCCATTCCATTCCATTACCTTATTTGCCACAACAGTTGTAAGGTTATGCGATGCGATTAAAGATTTTATGCTTTTCTTTGTGGTTTTTTTCTTTTCACTTGTGGCACGCAACTAATTTTAATTAATTTTGTATACTTTTTTACAAATACTTCTTTGCAATTTTAAGTATATATTTTTTTAGATTTGGCAAAAAACTCGTTATTGAGAAGAAATGTTACACTCCTCCTACTCAAAAGAGCGACTCTTTTTTTTTTTTCGTCATTTTTGTATAAAAAAGTAATAAGCGCTCATTTATTAAATGTTTCGAGTTGCAATGATAAACTCATTTCGATTTGCGAGTTACTCGCGACGCAGCTATCGAATAGATTTTTGTGTGACTCGTTCATTTCTTCTCTATTATTTTTCCATTTAATTTTCATGGGCTTTAACTTGCAACTGTTAATATTATTTGATTCAAGTTTAGAAAGAAGTTTGCAATTTTTATTAGTACTAGTCGGATGCCCAGTGATCGAGTTTCGATTACATTCCTGAGAGGGGAAAAAAATGAGATTAAGATCTTATTTTGAGCACATACAGCAAAAACATATTCAGCCCATAGTGAAATAAATAAAGTGAAATAAATAGAAGTGGCGCCCTCTTTTCTGTTTACGGACGTCTGCCAAATTTGAAAATTATTCTCTGACTTCTCCCAAAACATTTGATATTTATAAAATATAAAAATAAATGATAAATATAAAAAAATATTAACAGATTGGTACCAGCACAATATATTAATAAAATAGAAAATTTTGAATAGTCAGAAAATTTTTTAGACATTGATAAACGAGATCTTCGAAGGCGTTTATAACAACCATGTGCATAATGTGAACCAAGGATTTAACCCAAAACTTAAAGTTTTCTTGTTATGTATGCCATTTAAGTAAGAAATCTACCTCTCCGAAATTTAAATAAAATTCTTTTGAAATCGGTAAAACTATTTAGAATATAAAGAGGACATTTTTGAAGAAGATAATTGTAAAAGTATTGTATTTTGCTTATTTAAATATTTTATAGGATCACACTCAACAAAATATTTTGAGAGCTTTTATTTCAAAAAAAAAAAAATAACAAGAGTTTTCTTGCATAAACAAAATTATTTATCAAAATCTATTGAGCGAATACATGTCATAATTGTCAAATCTTAGAAGACCTGAGAATATTTCAGATTACTTTCTGCTATCTGGCATACTGTATACTGTGATTCAGCCCTGTTCACGCTTTAGAGTAAAGTGCTGGTTAACGGAGTAACAGGTTAAAAGTGTAACACAAAATTACTCTACAATAACAAAATATATGGCATTTGCTTTTACCCACACTTTACACTTTTACTCTGGTTTGACCCTTGAGTAAAATATTTATTACTCTGTTACTCTAAGTAAGAGAGAAAATTAGTGTTGCCTACTTCTTGATTTGTATGAAAACAAAAAATAAAACACAAAAGTTTGTTGCCAGCGCATTCAATTGGGAACATTGATCGCAAAGAGTGCACTATCTCAGTTTCAGATGCGTTCACGGTCTAGGGTAATACATTACATTTTTACTCCGTTACTCAGCACTTTACTCTAATGAGTGAATAGGGCTATTCTTTTTGTAAAGGTTGTGTTGAAACGAAAAGAAAAACAAAGCATTTCTTTCGTATGATCGCTTGAGTTATTGTGTTGAAGCGTTAGAGAAAAAAATGAGGGCACGCATTTACCTTCACAAAAAAAAAAAAAAAATTCTATTACAAGTGTCGTGTTGAAATCAAAAATGATACACCCATGGTAATAAATGAGAGGCTGAGAGGAAAAATGGTATAACTTATACATTCAGAAAAAAGTGGAATAATTTTACTTAAGAGCAAAAGCAAAACGAAATATGTTCAGAGCAAAAGTGAAACGAAATATGTTCAGAGTGAAAACGGAATAAAAAACTATGCTGTTCTTGCTCTGAAAGAATTGTTATACCATTTTTGTTCTTACTTTTAAGGCGTTTCATTTTCACTCTAAACCGTATTACTTATGCCATTCTTGCACTGACATTCTAAATTATTTCACTTTTGCTCTTATATAAATTTTAGCCCGCTTTTCCTCTCAGCCTGTCATTTATCATTCGAAAGTAATATGAAACCGTATCGTCCTCATTTGAGAGGCTGAGAGGAAAAATGGTATAACTTATACATTCAGAAAAAATGGAATAATTTTACTTAAGAGCAAAAGCAAAACGAAATATGTTCAGAGCAAAAGTGAAACGAATAATGTTCAGAGCGAAAACGGAATAAAAAACTATGCTGTTCTTGCTCTGAAAGAATTATTATACCATTTTTGCTCTTACTTTTAAGGCGTTTCATTTTTACTCTAAACCGTATTACTTATGCCATTCTTGCACTGACACTCTAAATTATTTCACTTTTGCTCTTATATAAATTTTAGCCCGCTTTTCCTCTCAGCCTGTCAAATATACTTTCATCACAAAAAGCTGTATTATTATTTTTATTTTTCTTATAACTTTTTATTTCTGTTTTATTTGCCTTATTAATTTTTTACAAACTAAACAGAAATTAAAAAAACTTCTTTTGATTCCAAATATAAAAAAAAGCTAACGAATTCCAACATGTAACTGCATCTTTAGGAATGACAATTTATTTAGTAATAAATGTGAGCACCAGACACTTTGATACTTTTTCTAAACGTTGAGGCATTGACATGATTAAATTTCTAAGCTCAGATATGGGTAAAAGTTTGGTTCATAGCGGCTCGAAGATGCTTGAGGCTCGAGTACTGTCATCCTTTAGCATAAATTCGATTTGTCATAACCCCCCAGAGGTTTTCAATGAGATTTAAATTCAGACTTAAAGCAGGCCACACAACTTTAGGTCTATGCATAGGAGCATTATCTTGCTGAAAAATAGCTTTAAGTTTAATCAATTTCGTCAAAAAATGTGATAAGCACTTCATCTAAAAGCTCCATGTAGCCATTGGCATTTACGTTATTATTGAAGACTTGCTTTCATAACTGAATTCAGCCCAAATCGTAATATTACCTCCTTCAAAATTTCTATGTAAGATAATTTCTTTTTCTATTCTTTTGTCGTGCCATTATCGTCTAAAACCATCAGGACCATCAAAAGTGAACTTCTTCTAAAAATGGCGTTCTGGTCGTTCCACAACTGATGCGACCATGCAAACTCAGACGCGCTTTTTTATGATGGTCTTTGAATGCATGGTTTCCATAATTTTTAATCCACATAAGATTATCATATGATTCATTTAAGATTTTAAGAAACATTCAAATCCAATTCACGACGAATTTCATTTGAGCTTAATTTTTTAGAGTTTGCCGCTCTCAAAATTTTGCGCTTTTTTCAAGTGGAGTTATTTTGGGTGATCGCCCTGGTCTTTTCATTTTTTCATAAAGAGGGACTAGTTGTGTAATACATTTGCAACACTGATGGGTGATCTTCGAATTCGTGGTACCATTTTTCGATTCGACAATCCACATTCTTTGTAGGCAATGCTTTTATCCATTTCTTCCTGTGAAAAAGTCGTTTCTCGTGGCATTTCTACAAAAAAAAAAAAAAATTTAAAAAAAAAATATAACTAAAACATACATCCAAAATGAAACATAACAAACAACTAATTCTCACTTTAATTAACACATCCAAAATTAACTATTGACAAATCAAATTTTTTACGAAATAGCGTTTGGAAGTGTATTTATTTCCTTCGGCATGAAAATATTTATAACCACCAATTAACAAATAAAACGATAACTAAGCTGATTTAGCTATAACGGTATCACGTGTTCACATGTTCAAATAAAGAAGATATAATAAGCATGGTTGCATTTTTAGTATGGGTACATTTTTACTACCTTTTTTTTGTGTGGAATTATATTTATTACTGGGGGTATGGAATAGAAGATTGCGTACTAGTCTATTCGAAAGTGAAATATTTTGCGCATGTACGTCACAGCAGATCCCACACTGTGATCTGATTGGTTACAGTGTGTTGACAGATATTTGTTTACATTTCCACCTGACGTTTTCAAATATATTCGTTTGTTTTTTCTTCGAGAAATATAATAAATTGTGAAATTAATTGTTTTTTCTTCTAATAAATTAAAAAATAAATGTAAAAATTGTGCAATACAATTAGTTTTGTCTTCCAGTCTCTTTTAATACGCAGTATTACCAGCGAGGCTGTTTGATCCCACTACATAAATTTATGGTGCCCGTAAGTAAAGCTTTGGACATCCGTACACTCCTATCGTGCTGCTGATGGTGCTTCCGCAGAGCTTTGGGGTCATGAAAAATCCTAAGATATCACGCCACATCAGCAGCATATTGCAATAAATACAATGTTATTCTATTTCTTGTCCCTTTTAGCTGAAAGCATATCCGAAATCGGCGCGAAATTATCTAAATCGAAACTCGAAAAATTGTCTGTGATTGTGATCTGTAATCAGCATGGATTGGGTTTTCTATCGCTTGCATGAGGCATGTATTAGCAGTTGCACTAAATTATAAAAAAGTTTCCCACCAAATTTCTTTTTCTCAATGTAAACAAAGCAAAAATACTAATGTGAATCGTAACCATAAAATTTATTTTATTAATAGCCTTTTCGATATAGATTTAGTTCAAATAACTTATTTTTTAACTATTTTTTTTTGTTGTAGTTAACTTTTGTTAACAGAGGTTGATATTTTGCAAAGCATTCTAGATCTTAAGTTTTTTAAGAAAATTGACTCTGATGGACTTTCAGCCTTTATACTGATCTGTTATCCGATTTCCTTAATTTTTAATAATTCATTAATATCTGGGTTTTTGCGGATAAATAGAAGATAGCGCATATAACACCTATTTTTAAATTTTCAAATCTGGTAACAAAAATGATGTTCGCAATTACAGACCGATATCAAAATTATCTACAATGTCTAAGCTCTTTGAAAAAGTAGTAAAAAAAAATTAATTTTCATAGTCAACAATATTATTTGCCCTTGCCAGCATGGTTTTGTTCCTGAAAGATCAACAGTGACTAATCTTGCTGTTTTTAAGAATTCTGTATGTCTTCATTTAATGACGGATGCCAAATAGATACGATATCCACTGATTTATCAAATCCTTTCATCTCAGATTCGCTAAGACTTTTAATATCTTTTTTTCATCATTTCATATTGGCAATATCGTTCTTAAATTGGTAGATGAGTTACAGGAATTAGGTGTTCTATTCGGTTCAAGATTTACTTTCACCAACCATATTAATCTTATTGTATAGGATTTCAAACATCCATAAACCCGCAAAACATTATATACCTGCCTGTTTCGGTTCAGGCTTGAGTATGCTTCATTAAGTTGGAGTCCATACTATAATGTTCACTCAACTCGTGTTGAAAGAGTACAAAGGAAGTTTCTTCACTTCGCCCTTCAACCTTTCCGTTTTGTTGATCCAAAGCCTACATACATTGTTCGTTGTAAACTCATTAAAATCTCTCGAAAATAGAAGGATCATTCATTCACTTATGTTTATTTATGATACACTTTGTGTAAATATTGATTGTCCTTTTTTACTTGGCCAAATTGGGTTAAATGTTCCGTTTAAATCTTTAAGGGTTAACGCACTATTTCATGTCAGTATTCAAAAAACAATTTATTTAAGTAATGCTCCTATTACTACGGCATTACTTGAATTTAATAATTGATTTTTCATTGAATAGAAATAGTTTTAAGAAGTATATTGATGCAATTTACTCCTAAGTTATTAATTAATTGTATTTATAATTTTCTACCTTTTACATATTTCATTGTCATCTAGTCAGTAAGGATTTGTATCCATTAGACTTAAAAAAAAAATAAATAAAAATATAAAAAAAGGTCTGGTATGACGTAACCAAAATTTGAATATATGATGAACCTGCGCAATGCCTAATCTTGTATTCTATCATTCTTGCTTATAATTGTATCTTGGTGTACTAAAAAAGAGACTTAACGTTCAAAGACAAGTTTTCGAGAATGAAAGCAATTATTTGGCTTCAAAATCGTTACTCAAGGGTTTTCAAGGTCCAGTTTTAAACTGGAATATCCCCATAATTTGTTGTTGTTTTCCAATATGCGCAGAAGAAGACCACAGAGCTACATTTCTGCATAAATTTCTACTATAACTAGGATATATTTCTTTCTAATACAAAATCTTGAAAAGTGTACACTTATGCCATGCAATCCAACAGAGACAGATTCAATTCAGAAATAAAACTTTCACTTACGACTGAACTCAAAATTGAAAGTTAAAAACTGGAAACTGAAATTAATTTATGGTGAGTGAAATGAAAAAGAAAACGAAAACCAAAAAAAAACTTCCTTAGCAACTAAGTGCATTAAACACATATACAAGTACGAAGATTATGTAGAGTTAGCGTACTCGCAACGTCATCATTATCATACTCTACAAAAAAGTATGCTCAATACAAAAAAAAAAAAAAACAAAAATTAAAGACGCTGAATCCTTACTGCATTTGCATGAATGCAGAATGCTCTTAGCGTAAAACAGATGCTCGCAATGGAGGCATACGTACTCACACGTAAAAACACGCATGTGTATGTATATGAACACACTTTCAAGTCTCAAATTGATTTTACTTTTTATTTTCAACAAATGGTATTTTTTTTTTTTCAATTTTATTTTCTCAGATTGTTTGTGCTAAAAGATGCTAAAAGTTTAGCACAAAATCTTTTCACTTTTGTCGCAAAAGTTCGTATTTTTTAAATTTTATTTCTGCCCTTGCTCCATTAAAATTTTGTATGAATGCGAAAAATTATAAATAGTTTTAAGAACTTTATATGAGTTGTCTTGTTTCAAATCCAGATTAGTTATTTTTTCGCCAAAGTTAAGATTTTCGAACTTTTACAAAGTCATACGAAGTTCTCATGCACATCATAAGTTTCAAGTTTCAAATACTAGGTGTATTCTTATTTATTTTTCAATGTATAACATTTGATTAGTTTAAAACAGTATTAAAGTTTTTAAATTCTGGGAGGTTACTCTGTGGTTCGATTCGAAAGGCAGTTCTATTCGAATGCCAAATTCGATCCGCAAAGGCACAAAATGAAATCTGAACATCGAACTAATATTATTCAAAAATGTTTTCGTTCGAATTCGAGTAAATTTTCTTTCGAATCCCCCCTGTTCAATTGGTTTTTAAATAATCTTTGTATTTTTTTTTTTTTTTGGCTTATCTGGACCTTAAAATCGGGGTTAGGTATGCACTGAATTGCTTAATTGTTTGCGTTTTTGAAACTTATTTCTCAACAAACGCTTCCCAAGAGATCTTCTAACCTGTTTATAACGAGTGAAAATCTTTTCTTGGTAATCTTTTTGTTTTTAATGTAGCTTCATCATCTGTTGCGATTTTGTAAAAGTTGCTAGTCTCTCCGTTTTCAAATTTTGTAAAAGTACAGACACATGAGAGTGCATTTTAGGTAAATTTAACATTTCGTTGAAATGTGTCTGAAATGCAGAATTTCGCCACACAAAATGTGTCAAATGAAATTTTGCTTTTCAGACTCATTTCGTTGAAATGTGTAGAAAAAAAAACACATCTATTATTAGAAATTATCCAACAGCTTTGGGTTGCTCAAGAACCAATAACACAGTCCAACAAATTAAGACTTTTTTGCTGCAACAGAATAGCCACCCATATATATATGACTTTTATGTCTTGGGTGACCCCTAGAGAAATTTTCTGTCAAATATTTTTGTGGAATATTTTAATCTTTAAATATCTCTTTTGAAAGGACTTTTCAGGTTTTCATCAAAAAAGGGGTCAAATTGTCCTATAAAAAGAGGAACTAAAGGGTTAAAATGTTCTACAGAAATTACCCTTGTAAAATTCTACTGTACAACTTTGCCAATAAGATTTTCCTCAGACATCAATTTATAACACTTTTTGCACTTAGTATTCAGCTCCCTTTGACTAAAATAAGAAAACTTTGACCCACTGTAAAAAAAACTGAGACGTGCTGGACAATAAGTTTGTTTTATAAAAATGGTCTTTACAACATACCCTTTCAGGATTATAGGGTGGCTATTCTGTTGCAAAAATGCTGTTGGACTGTGTAATTAGTCGCTTTCTACTTTTATTGGTAAAGGTTGCGCCGAATAAAATTGTCCGCTACAAATATGAAGAAAACTTTTGAACCAATAGTCCGATTTTTATAAATTAAAGAATTTTATTTTGCAAATTATTTTTAGATTTGAAAAAAAAAAAAAATAAGAAACCAAGAATTATTATTTTTTAATAAAAAGTTTTAATTTTTCAGGAACCCCGTGTTTTAATGTTTTTATGGTAGTGCCCGAAACTCTCACAGCTGCTGAAGACCACTTTCTTTTAAAGTCTTGGAAGTCTTTGACCACTTATTTTTGTTAACTTCATCTCCCTATTTATTTAAGCCTAGTAGCTCTCAATCGGCTTTAGTTCTAGACAGTTTGGTGGATTGGCTTTAGTTCTAGACAGTTTGGTGGATTGGCTTCTCTAGGCACTAAAATCATTTCATTCCGTTGGAACCACTCTAAGGCCGCTTTGCCGTAGTGAGGTTAGACCCAAAAAACAGTGGATACTTCATGTTGGCGTAAAAATGGAAGCAACTTTTTTTGCAAGCATTCCTTCACATATATTTTGCCATTGATTATACCCAATATTACAAATGAGCTGCTATTTTTGTCACAATTGAAAATTGCCTGCCAAAGAAGGAATTTCTTTTGGGAATTTCATCAATTTTTTGGCTTTGAATTTGTCCACGATATTTCCTCGAGAATCGGTTGTATAAAATTCCTACCCAGAAAGCTGGGAAAAGTTAGCTAAAACGTAAGTCTCGTCGTCGAATTTGAAGTTCTCAACGCATTCGAATTTCTTAGCAAAATATTGTTTCTGCTTTTTAACTTGTTGTTTTCGGGTTTCATTCTTGGCGGCGTTTCTATCCGGAACTTTTTGCACCTTGTACGTCTTCATCCCAGCTGATTTCTTAGTCCCGCGCACGACTTTTTTTAAGCAATCAGTCTTCCTTGCCAATTTCCTTCCTGATATGCTTGGGTTTATCTTCGAAATGGTCACAACTTTCTTCGCTTTCTTACGATCATGTGCCCCTTTCTTTTTACCAGATCTTTACTTCCCAGCAATGCACAGTTCTTTCCTAAAGCGTTTAATAACGCGAAAAATGGTTTTAGGGTTAGACACTTCCTCTTTGGCAATTTTTTTAAAAACAATTCGTCGCTTGTGAATTGATTTGGCGTATAGGTATACGAATTTGTACACACATACGCCAAATCAATTCTCAGGCGACGAATTGCGGTTGCTTCTGAAAAATTTTCATAATATTTTCTCGCACTTCCAGTTTGCTTGCAATTTTGCGTTCAATAAATTTTTAGTGAATATTAACGACACATAATATGTATTTTCTGGCTTTTAATTCAGAGCTTAACTATTATAAGATAAAGTTTTTTTAATTTGAATCTTTCAAAAACACAATATGGGAAGAAATGTAATGGACAATTTTATTCGGCACAGTCCTTACTGCAGACCGCCATGTTAGCAATTGCAACAAATTCTTTTTTCAAAAAAAAAAAAAAAAATAAAAAATAAAAAAATTAAGCTAAATGAAAAACAACTTTGAAATAAATATGTGTTAATTTTATATTAAAAATAATCATTTTTAAACTGAAAAGAAAATCATTTCAAAATGAATACGAATCAACTTTCAATTAAAAACGTTCAATCTAAAATTAAAAATAAATATTGTTGTAATTCAAGAAGGAAAAATCTTGTTGGAATTCGGATCAGTTTTAAATGAAATATTACCAATCTTAAATTAACAACAAATATTTTTAATCTAAATATTTCGTAAATTCAGGTATGTATTTTTTGCATTTGAAAAATCTGGAATTTTGTGAACTTTGGTTTGAGACTCTTAAGTTACTCGTAACAGTAATACCAAATTATTTCAATACCTTTATATCTGTGCCTGCAAGTTTTTATGCTTTCAATGTTTTCTATTTTTTACTATAATTTCAAATTTAAACAAGCAACAAAAAATGTTTTGAAATTTTTACTTTAAAATAAATAGGTACTCTATCCAACATGCTTTACAAATAAATACTACATAAATAGAGAACTGAAATGTAAACCTAAGTATAAGAAATCAATAACATATTCTATGTAACTTACATTTTATATTGATATGCATAACAAATTTTGATCAAAAAATCATTATTATTAACAGCACGTATCACAAGTTTGCGAATTTGAGTATTTCTTTTTGGTTGAGTGTATCAAACGTATCTATGTACGTATGTATGTAAGTATATTTGTGCCTTCAGCATGTGTGAAATGCAATCGAGCATATTATGCAAATGTGTGTTCAACAATATTTACACACATACATACACATGAATGAAAACATTGTTGCTTCTTCTTCAAAGAGTTCATTTTGTATTACAAATCTTTGACTATATACATGTACTTACAAACAATTCCATGTTTGTATGCGTTAAGAAATTGTTGCATATATGTATGCGTGCATACAGTGTAGCGCATTGATTGAGAATTGTAGATGTTTTGAAGTCTGATTTCAAAGTTTTCTTTAAGGATTTTGATAAATAGTTCTTACTTTTTGCTTAAAATTTTCACAAAATCAAGTGAACTCCTTAAAATTTTATTAGAACTTTGTAGACACCTCTGAGGAAATTCTATGATCCCTAGGCAGAACTGATGAAACATTAGAACTTGTATAAATTAATAACTACTGCTACTCTTCAAATCTTTTTTCAAAATTATAGAAATGAGTTCTATCCAATGATTACTCTGATACATACGTACTACTCAAATGAACTACCTACTGATTTTGCAATTCTTATAATGTTATTGATGGTTTTTTCTAAAATATTTTACTGATACTTTTTTAAATGAATCACACTGTCCTCACAGTATTTATCATTTAGTAGAACAACTTTTTTATATTCATGGTTATATTTCTTGCAATTTTACATAAATTCTCTTTAGGTATATGTATTAATTGCGTTGAGATTTTAGGGAGTAAAAAGTTTTTATGTGAAGTAAGGTTAAATTCAAAGCATATCTCTACCAAAAAAGCTATTAAAATTTGCATCAAAAAAATTAAAATACACTGGAAAGTGAATCAAAATTGTTTGTAAAAATATGCAATTATTTCATTGTGTGCTCTAGAAAGAATTTTAGATTTAGAACTTTAGATGATTTACTTTATCCTCAATGGCACTGTGCGATAATTTTTTTTCATATGAGATTTGTTTTTAGGTTATAAAAGAGAAGGTGCCGTTGAGCAATCATGTATTCACAGTTTTTTTTTTAAGTATTTCTTTTTCGTTTGATATTTGCAACCTGGAACTGAGCTTAAAAATTAATAAAAAGTTTAAACAATATCGTAAAGAATGACCCAAAAATCACCATTTTTTACTCCATTTTTGAGAATCTGACAACAGATTTTTAAAATTCAAAACGGCGGATTCAATATGGTCTACGATTTGCTTAAAATTTTATGATTGGCGTCTTTTAAGGTCGATGATTCCGAATCTGACAACAGATTTTCAAAAATTGAAAATGATTTGATTGTCTTTTCCTGTTTCCTGTTCCCCATTTCAAGTTTTCCATTGATTTGGAGAGTGGCTCAAAAACGACCACATCCTGTCAAATTCCAACAACTACCACACACACCGCATTCATGCATAAACTGTCACTGTCTTACATATAATAGGTTCTTAGGTATACAGTTTCAAGCATTTTTTTTTATGAGGATATCACGCTCACTTTTCCTAAGCCAATCACATTTTCCTTGTAGCATTCCACTGGCATCCGAAGTTCTGGGGGGTTACTCTGTAGTTCGATTCGAAAGAAAATTTACTAGAATTCTAACGATTGGTACTCTAGAAAACATTTTCGAATAATATTTGTTTGATGTTCAGATTTCATTTTGTGCCTTTTCGGATCGAATTTGGTATTCGAATAGAACTGCCTTTCTAATCGAACTACAGAGTAACCCCCCTGGTGTCAACTCCCAATGCTGTACTACGAATAATTTTGAAAATAAACCGTTGCATGGGAGGTGTCACACCCACTAGTTCATACCAATCTTTTTTTCACAGAATTTTATTGATAAATAATGCAAACATTTAACAGAAAGACATAAATTAACACAAAATTATAAAAATTACTCTGTTATTATGTACAAAAAAAAGTACAAAAAAAAACTACAAATGCAGGTAATGAAAGAAATATGCAGAAATCATACTCATTATTTTTTGATTTGACCACTAACGATTTTTTAATTTACTGAAAACATACATACATACAATTGAATATAAGAAAATATGTCTAGTAATCCTCGGTTAATTGCATCAGCGAAAAAGAAAATGTTTTATTCAATTAACCGGGGAACTAGAATTATTTGTGTTTTACAAATAATAAATGTTATCGTTTTATCCGGGAAACAATTTTGATGTAAAAGAAACATTTACTTCATCGAAATGGAAAGTAATTACAGCATTATCAAGTAACTACTTTGATGTTTCAAAAATATTACCAGGCCATTTTTTTAATGCATTAACAAAGGAAAGAAATTTCCAGATAATTTAATTTTATAGCTCAAATTAACTTGGTAAAATTGTCATATAAAACAGCAAAGCTTTGAATGCTATTAAACGGAGAACTCAATTAAGCGGAGGATAACTAACTGGAAAATGATAAAAATGCCTAATTATATGAGTAAGTCAGCAAGTAAGCAAATAAGCATAGGCAAATTAACCGGGGATCACTGTATGTATATGAGTTTATGTGGAAGTTTTTCTTTCTTTTGAAATTTCCGCTGTTTTTTGCTGTCATTTAACAGTACTCATAGATACATCAATTACGAAAATTATAGGGTGGAGTTGCAGTGACTCTAAGAAGGAAGAGCATATATCCTTTATTTTATTTAGATTATAAATAGATAGTAGCAAGACAACTCAATTTTTTTGATTGATTGCCAAAGTAATTGATATTTTGCATATTAAATTATTTAGATTAAATTATCAGTTACATATTTTTCATTGTTTATTTAGATTCATGTTATTAGTTAAATGTCAATTTTTATTGAGATTAGGCGAATATTTATTAAAAATTATTTCATTAAATGTCAGAGTTTCTTAAAACTGTTACAAAAAAAAAATCTATATATGTATATATAATCGCAGAGTTTTGTGTGTATGACATCGTGTAACTTCTGAACGACTGGGCCGATTGAAGTCATATTTGCAGAATATATTTTCTTAGGCGGGAGGATAAAACATAGCTATTTATAATGGCTTTTAGTAAAGTGGGCGTGGCACCTCCCATACAATCTTAAAAGTTTATTCGATATATCTCAAGAACCATTAATAGCACAGTACAGAAATTTGGTACAATAATGAGAATTGACAATGCTATGCAACAACAAAAATGTAGGTGGGATTGACAAAGGGCGTGTGGCACCTTCCATATAACCTGAATTTCCATTATGAGATATTTTAGGAGGCATTCATGGTACAGTACTAAAATTTAAATTCTTTTAGTTTGTTGGATTAGTGGGTGTGGCACCATGCTTCACTTTTATTTTCTACTACTAATTCTACTACTATTTCTACTACTATTTTCTACTACTTTTAAACTTCTTTTTTTTGCAAACTTTTTTTTATTTTCTACTACTTTTTCAACCAATATTTTCTACTACTATTTTAGTACTTTTTTCTACTACTTTTTTAATACATTTTTTCTTATTTTCTACTACTACTTCCTACTATTTTTCACTACTATTTTTTACCACTTTTTTACAATTTTTTTTACTACTATTTTTTACTATTATTTCTACCACTCTTTCAACTCCATTTTTACTATTTTTGTACTACTACTCCTTTTTCGGCTGCCTTTTAACTACTTCTTTACAACAATTTGTAATACTATTTTCTATTCTTTTTCCTACTACCTTTTCTACTACTATTTCTACCACTATTTTCTTCTACTTTTTTGCTGCTATTTTCGACTACTTTTTCCATTCCTTTTTCTACTGTTATTTCTACTACTTTATGAAATATCTTAAGACCCTGCCTAGCTATCTTAAAATCCGATAGGTGGCACTGTAACAAATTCTATAATAAATTCTATTTTATAATAAATAGCAAATGGGTCCATATTTTTAAATAGTTTTTGGAATTTGATATAACTTTTAAAACGTTTTTAAAAATGCCAGTTTTGATGCCTCATTTTTAAATCTATAATTTTTACGCTTGAGTTGTCATTACCAATGTTCAATTTTAAAAACTTAGAAACTTCATTCTTCTTCAAATAAACTTCAATTTTCCCACTTCTTCGTAGAAAGGGCAGAACAACGTCTGCCGGCTCAGCTATTTAGTTTATATATACAAATCATAAAGTAAGGCATTCATTTAGTTCTGTACTAAAATTAAAATTTCTTATAGTTATTCTAAAATTAAAACTATTACATTTTAACTTATAATTATGCATATTTGATTTTAAATTCAAATTTGATTGAAAGTTCCTTTTTAATAAATAAATAAATAAGTGTAGTAAACATAAATATTCCATTTCGCATTATAACTTTCACATCATTTATAGTCAATCAAACGATCAACTTCAATATGACATTAAAAAAGCATATCATCAATTAAATTTAATCTATAAGTGCATATAACATACATACATATACTGCTTTCTTCTTTTCTTATTTAATTGAATGTCACATTGTCTTAGCGCGAAAATATCAACTTGAAATATAATGAAAAAGAAGGACTCCAAGAAACGCAGTATGTAGCTTCATCTTTCAGCATGTAGACTTGACTTACTCGAAGCATTTACTTCATTTAAAATAATTACGTGTAGTACTTTTTTATGAGAGAAAATGATAAAAGTAAAGTAATTAAAAATTAATTAGTAGGAGTAAAAGTTATGGGTAGTAGATAATAGGGCAGTGTGCAGGCGGAAGAAACGTAGAATAGTCAATGAAATAAAACTATGACATAAAAACATCATAGCTCATTTTATTTTACAATGGACACGTATTATGAAATTGAGTTCACTTTCAAAAACGAATATTACATGTAAGCACTCAACATAATCTTAATTTCAATCAGAAATCTTAAGAATTTTTTAAATATGTATGTTTTATAATTATGAATTAGGAACGCTTACAGAAGTTTGAAAAAGAATCTTGAGCGTTTTCCATCAGATGGAATGAATTCTCAGAATTAAAATTGTTTATTAAGTTTTAATTTAAAATTGAAAAAAAAAAACGATTCCTTGAACATATCTTATTAAAAATGATTTATATTTTCCCCTATAACTAAGTACATGTACAAAATATTGTCATTTAAATTCTTAGTATTTCTACGTGATTTTTCTATTTTATAACTTCATCTGAATGAGGAATGCCATATATTTTATAGAGATTGAATTTTCATAGGAAGTACTATCTACTTCTATTCAAATTACAAGGTTTTCTAAAAATATTTGCTTCTTTTTATATTCAGTACCTTTTAAGAGGTAGAGCCAAAGTACAGAAAATTTTTTTATTGCATTAAGTTTATAGTATTTCTAGAATATACTAAATATTCTACAAGTTTTGCATTATTTCAATAAAACTGTTTTCAGGAATTTATATTGTGGAAGAAGAAATAATTCTAGTGTAAATAGCTTACATACTCAAGTAAATATGAATGAAATTATATAAAAACCTACTCAGAATTCGATAAAGGCTGAAATTTTATTCATTGCTTGTTGACTATTATACTTTTTAATAGAATTTTATAGAAGAATCAAGAATTAATTAATGAAAAAGCTTGGCCAAAATCATTCATGTTTTGCCATAATAGTATTAATATAAATGAACTAATGAAAAATTAATGAACAAAAATATCTTTTTATATGACTTGAGTAATGAATTTAGGAGTAAGGATTGTTCAATGTAGGCTGTGTTATTTAATGTTTGACCTTTATGGTGCAAATATCGAATCATATTTTGAACCTTTGCATTTTTTTTTTGTTAATCTTTAGTAATTTATACTAATCAGCATTTTTTTGAATGGTGGAATAATAAACTTTTTAATAGTTTCTTACTAAAAAGTGTTTCAGATATAATTTGTTAATTTTTTTCTAAAGAAACAATATTAATTTGCTTGCACCGGTCTCTACTTATCATATAGACTTCGACTACAATATATCTTATATTTCAGTTTATAGACGTCCTCCTATTGGAAAGCTTGACATTTGTTTTGTTTGGTTTTAGGTGTGAGTTTTGGTCTGACTTTCGGTCTGAACTTTGACCTAATTTTTGGAGTTACTTCTGGTCTGAGTTTTGGCCAGTTTCTTGTTTGATTTTTGGTCTAAATTTTCGTTTGAATTTCTATTGGTTTGTAATGTGTCTTTCGATTTTGTCCTTAGTCTGGTATAATCTTCTCTGGAACACGAAAAAAATTTGATATTGTTCCTTTTTTTCACTTTATAGAACATAACATTTTTCTTAATGCTCATTCTTCTTTGGATATTAGGCATTATATTTATAATGCCGGATACGGATGAGAATATCTTTTCAGCTCGAAAAAATTTGAAAACCAACTTGAACGAAGTCTAATCAAATATACATCGAATACATAAATATTGCGTAGCCATTTCTTGGATTAGATGCTCGGCATAGTTTACACAGTACAACCTCTTGGCTGGAAATGAAAAATCTCCGTGACTAAAAAATGCTTAAGAAAAACTGTTCACTTGTAGGATTGCAAAAACCCCCAAATTGGTAAAGTATCTGGGCTTAGTATTAGTAAACTCACATGGAAATCACATGTTGAGGCAGTGACAAATTAAGCCACTCGCGCTCTAATGGTATGCAGAAGGCTAGCAGGGAAAACTTGGGGATGTACACCAAGTGTACTGCACTGGATGCACACAATGATGGTAAGGCCAATCATTACATATGGAGCATTAGCGTGGGCAAGGAGAACTCAACTAAAAACAGTGAAAGCTAAATTAGGAAAAGTTCAAAGGTTGGCATGTATCTGTATAACGGGAGCGATGAGAACATGTCCGACTGCTGCATTGGAGGTACTATTGGAGCTAACTCCATTACACCTCGTGATAAAGGGGACCTCCAAGACAGCAATCGTAAGTGCAGCAAGAAATAAAAGGTTAACGGAGCGATCTATAGGGCCTGAAAACCGAGATAACCCGGTGAAAGGCAACTATCTCTTGGACTGTCCCCAGGACAGAATGGACAAACAGTATAGTTTTGAGAAACACTTTGTTGCAAAACTTAGTAGTAAGAATGAATGGGAGAGTGTATAACATAACTACACACTCAAAGAGCACACGATTAAGTTGTATACAGATGGGTCACGAACCGATTATGGAACTGGGGCAGGAGTATTTGGGCCAAGAATCAAACACTCTGAACAGATGGGGAAGTATCCTAGCATCTTTCAAGCTGAAATTCATGCAATCGATATATGTGCGCAATTCAACCTGAATAGGAAGTACAAACGGCAAGATATCGCTATCATGTCGGATAGCCAGGCAGCCATTCGAGCATTATGCTCTTCTGAGATCACCTCTAAACTGGTGTGGGACTGTTTGAGCAAGCTCAATCAGCTGGGCAAGGACAATAAAGTCGCCCTATGTTGGGTTCCTGAACACTTAGGAATAGAGGGCAATGAGCAGGCAGACGAGCTTGCTAGAAAGGGAGCAGCGATCACTTTCGTGGGACCTGAACTCTTCTGTGGAATAGGAGATAGCGTAATCAGGGAAGTACTCAGGCCGGAAGAGAAGAACAAGAGGGAAGAACTCTTTAATAATCTTCCGGGTCCACAAAAGAATGAAATGTCTGGGTATGTACGAAGTGCCCAGTACAGAACTAGCATCCAAAGATCCGGGCGCAATACTCAAATTCTTGAGGGAGACTGGACTGGATGAAGCACTCTAGGCGAATCAAACTAGATAGAGAAGAGGGACGAACAATAGATCTTATAGGTCGCGGTACAAATATATATAAACCTCACTAATACAATACAATTCAATACAAACCCCCAAATTGGTATTTAAAACACGATATTTGTATAATTTCTTTTTTTAATTTTTTCTTTAGTTGTTCCTAAGGTGCACTAGAGTACAAAAATACCCATAAAAAATAAGAAACGATTTTGGGAGAATTCCGGAACATTCTCTCACTTTTTAACTTGTAAAGGTGCCATTCGCTTTTTGGGTAGTACACAGAGTTCTGGAAATTAACATTAACAAAAATCGTGGCTACGGCCCTGCTAAGAAGGGGTTTTAATTCTTTCTTCACGACCAATGATCTCCTAGGATCCACGAGCGGTTTCATATACAACATATCTGCCGTGATAAGCAATAAATTTATATTTCCCGAAATGAGAAAAACAGAGAAATTAAACTTTTCCTTTTGAAAAATCTACTGAATGTGCTAAATACGGTAACATTTTTCATAGCTAAATATATTTTTCACAACTTATGGTCATTTTTCCGTCAGATTTTGAAAAAAAAGAACCTTTTTTTTATTTGTAAATAATAAAAGTCAAAGCTCTTAAATGCTTGCATTGTAATTAATATTAATAAGCAGAGGCGTCATGTAAATATGAATATGAAATTGAAACGAAAATAAATAAGAGATGAACAAAAGAAAAAAAAAATCACGGTTCAACGCATTATATTACACACATGATATTAGACAACCATCATAATAATCACCATTATCATCATCAGATTGTCATAATGAGACACCACATGATGCGCATTAGAGTGACTTAATTCAATGTCACATGCCTGGCATTGGCAAGGCGACGGAATCCTACTAGTCACACAACACAAAGTAACTCGAAAAAAAATAAAATAATAATAATTTTATGCATACTACATACATACAAAAATGTGACGTGGCATAAGGAAAATGCCACTGTTTGTGGAATAACAGAATACGCACACACATATACACAAACAAACGGAAGATAAAGAATACGCACGTGCACATGTAATTTTACAAACAATTTAAATGTGTATGAGTGTGTATGTGTGTGTTATGATGAGACACTGTTGACTTCTATAACACGAAGCTCCTGCTATACATACTTTCCTAGAAGTATTGTAGAATCCTCATGTGAGACTAGGAAATGTGACCAAAAATTGTATGCGTTCATGCGTTAACAAAGTGACAATTAACCCTTTAGCCAAATTATTTATGGTTGTTTTATTTTTCTTTTTACCTTTGGCAGCAACAAGCATTGTAAAAATATTCAAATTTCAATAAGTTTGACATGTCATTTAACTTGCAATTACAATATCTCTGTAAAAGGTTAAAAGCTTTTTGGTTAGGTTGTGTAAAAAAAAGAAGGTAATTATGGCATGTATCACCCAGCTAAACTTCGTAATGTTAGAGTAAAGTATGTCACTTATAGAATTTAGCAATTCCAATTGACATAAAATTAGAACTAAACAGTTCATGCCAAAATTTAAGAATGTAAACAATAGAGAAAATTACATTCCAAAATGATTTGATATGTTGACACTTTCCTTTTTCTTCTAAAAATAAATTTCTAAATTTTTGAATTATCATTTAATTAAATATTTATTGATGCTTTCCCTATAACGCCATTTAATTAGTTAACAACTTCAAGTTTCATGCTTTCATTTTGCATTTGAATATATTGTACTTGGAAAATTCCACAATTTCAAAAGTTCATATTCGTTATAAATTCAACGAATGTCAGAAAATTGCCAGGCAGCTGACAGATAAAGTACATACTTGTCATTCCAGTGATGAGAATTCATTTAAGGCTTTCCTATAGATAAACAAAATAAATGTTTTTTTTAATTTTTTTTTATTAATTTGATATGTAACACAATCTACACTTGCACCTACTACACGTACTTGAAGCGTGTTTACACATTCATGAAATCGCGCAATAGTAATAGGTTGAGGAAATAAATAAGCAGTGGTAAAAGGTGTTGTCACTAAATGGAAATGGATCAGTTTGCGTAGCACGTGTCAAATATTAAAAATTTATATGCAGGGTATCAGGGCCGTAGCCAGAAATTTTTTTCGGGGGGGAGTTTTCATTCGAAGAAAATATTCATAAATAATTTTTATCAAACGGATTTTTAAATACCATAAATTAAAGCGATGATATATTTGATGGACCCTATAAAATTAAAATCTGAGGAAAAATTTTCCGATTTTTTTTAATCTTAACCTCAAAAATGGCCAAAAATGACAAAAAATTCACAGAATAATCAAATTAAATTTTCTCAAATAAATATTAATCAATATGCATTTTAATGCATTTTTTTATCATGAAGGACGTAATTTCGTTAACTCATTGACTTTCCACTACTGATGATGTACCCAACCTCAAAAAAATTACCAAAAATAGTAGAGGCTCATTTTTTTCAAAGGAACCCGGATGAGGTTGGCTTATATTCCCTAAATTTGTGAAGTCACAGCATTGAAAGAGATCTTTCTAGTCGTGGTGCTCTGAGCAATAATGCCTTAAAAAATTAACTATATTTTAAGATTGCCTCCTAAAACTGCATGGGTTTTGCTAATAAGATGGAGTTTTTGAGAAAGAATTTTTCACGTTGAACACGAATCTGAGGTCAAAAATTTCAAATCACGTCATGTTTTAGGAAAAAAAAATGGGGCTCAAGCAAGTCTAGTTTTACAAGGATCCGATAATTTTCTTAATTTTTTATTAATTTTTAAGCTTTTCAAACTGATTCAAGACAAAACTTTAAATTAAAAACAGTTACTGACCTAGAAAAACTATGAATGCAGGAGTGCTCAGTATCACCTTCTCTTTTTGAATCCGTAGTCCCGAATCCGCAAGAAAACAAATCGGATTTGACCGCATAGTCTAACTAAGATTTCAAATTTATTTTTTATAATTGACTTTTTAGAAAAAAAACCGATGGAAGTAAATAATATCGTTAAACAGATTTTATTTTGACTTTTTTTCCATCCATTGGCAATTAATTTCAAAAATTAGAATAAAGCTTCCACATTTCAGGGAGGGAGGGGGTGGAGGAGGGTCACAACCCCCAAAACCTCCCCCTAAATACGGCCTTGCAGGGTATACATACTTACATATTTTTATTGGGGTGATAGCAGTAGAGTGAAAAAAAAATGTTAGTAGTAAGTAGGTAAATTGCCGACCGCGATAGTCTAGTGGGTAGTGCACTAGATTTTCATACGGGAGGTTCGTGTTCGATTCCCGTCTTCGCCTGGTGGCTAATTATCATAACTTTCTTATATTCACTATCAATATGAAGTATACGAGAATTATAAGATAGTGTAACCTAACACACATTGGTTGGTAATGGCAAATTCACCAAGCCGATAAAAAATTGCCACACCGCCGTTCGGAATCGGCGTTAAACTGTAGGTAGGTCCAACTATGTGGTATCACAATGGCCGTTAAGTGTGTCTCTCGACAGGCTCTCCAACATAACCAACCTAAGTAGGAAAAAAAAAAATCTGCAATTTGTGGTGAGCATCAAAGTACAATTTTTCAAAACCCTTTGTTTTTTAATAAAATGAAGTTGTGTTATATTTTTAAGTTTGTTTACGAATAAATAGTTCCATAAAATAAAAAGCAACAATTTATACCGCAAAACATTGGAATAATTAAAGCGTAGCAGTAGGATATTCATCCTCACTTAACTCTTAAATACCCACTGGTCACTGCAGTGACCAACCACTTCCCCGATGGCCTGTGCTGCCATTTTACGTTTGCCATTTAAAATAAACATCTGATCTTACTGTCTAAAGTTTTCTTTATCGATATGTATAAATAAGAATGGAAAATTTACATGAGGCTTGACTACGGATTCAAAAAGAGAAGGTGATACTGAGCACTCCTGCATTCATAGTTTTTCTGGGTCAGTAACTGTTTTTGATTTAAGGTTTCGTCCTGAATCAGTTTGAAAAGTTAATAAAAATAGAAAAAATTATCGGATCCTTGTAAAATAAAACTTGCTTGAACCTAAAACGTGACGTGATGGGAAGTTTTTGACCTCAGATTCGTGTTCAACGTGAAAAATTCTTTCGCAAAAACTCCATCTTATTAGCAAAACCCATCTTAAAATTAATTTTATAACTCATTATTGCTAAGAGCACCACGACTAGAAAGATCTCTTTCAATGCTGTGACTTCACGAATTTAGGGAATATAAGCCAACCTCATCCGGGTTCCTTATCATTGATAATGGCTTAAATTCCTAATGATGATCATTTGAAAAAAATGAGCCTCTACTATTTTTGGTAATTTTTCTGAGGTTGGGTACATCATCAGAAGTGGGAAGTCAATGAGTTAATGAAATTATGTCCCTCATGATAAAAAAAATGCACTAGAATGCACATTGAATAATATTTATTTGAAAAAATTTAATTTGATTATTCTGGGAATTTTTTGTCACTTTTGGCCATTTTTTTGAGGTTAAGATTAAAAAAAATCGGAAAATTTTTCCTAAAATTTTAATTTTATAGGGTACATCAAATGCATCATTGATTGAATTTATTGTATTTCAAAATCAGTTTGATAAAAATTATTTATGAATATTTTCTGAAAACCCTCCCCGAAAAAAATTTCTGGCTACGGCCCTGCTCTTCCCGCCCAATACGACCGAGGGAGACATTTTCATTATAATAAGCTTATGTGATCCAAGACAGTTTGATTTTTAAGGTTTAACCAGTACCAGATACCTGTTGCTTTGTTTGGGGAATACTCATATATGTAGTTCATATAGTTGATCATTTTATTTGCATATGGCTTTAGTCTTATATTGTTTTCAACTTTAAATGCATTATACAGTTTCATTATGACCCGACTCGTCATTCTTCTTTAATATATTATTTAAAATTTATCACTTAAAACTTATTATCTGCCAATTAAAATATCTTCGTCTATCATAAACATCAAAATCTGTACTTTATTATATGTATGGTACACCATTCACATAACAGAATTTAAACACGCTACATCTACTTAAGTTTCTCATAGTAACATTTTTCATTAGAACTACATCAAAACGTAGAGATTTTTCAAAAGAATACTTTACTCCAAAGTCAATAGAAAAGAATAAAATAGACGAGAGATGGCTAGAGCACATTCACACACAAACATATTTATATATTTACACACTAGCACACACCTTTATGCTAAAATAAACAACAACGGAATGTTGTCAAAAACTTTTGCACATAATCAATCACGCTTCATTTATTAGCATTATTCCAGGTAAAGTCCCTAAAGCTCATCTACATAACACTCATACAACAACCTAAAAAAAAAGAAAGGGAAGGGGGGAAAATATACAAAAAGTTGGAAACATTTTTGGCAGCTCATTTATACAATGTTTTCTTTTTTGGTTTGTTTTTTTTTTTTCATTTTTAGCTATATGTTTTTCACTAAATGTCAATAGCAATGGTCTTTGTTGTTGCTGTTGTGGCTAAAATGAGTGATTTATGTCAGAATATATAAGCTAAGGAACAAACAGAAAATGAAAACGAAATGAAAACATTTACGTAGCACCTACAGAAACATACACACACACACAAACATACATTCGTGTACATATACTAGGTACTTGAGTTGGTTGCATCTCTAGTGCGTATCCTTATTACTGTTTAGCAAATATTTACAGGCTCAAGGACACACCTTTCCGTCATCATAGTCAACCTCATCATCATCGAGCGTCATCATCAACATCATAATAATAAATAAATGAATGTGTGTGCATGTGTATAAAAAAAAGAAAAAAAGAAGAAGACTGAGCACAGAAGCTTCTTAGCCAAGTTTTTGAATTTAAGTTGGTCGACTGTAAAATTAAATTACGCATAAGTAGCTGTGCTGCCAGTGTTAGCCGTGCGCTATTTGCTGGTGTTTGTTGTTATGCTGTTGCTGTATATATTTTATAAAAATTTATTTTTTGAATGAAAAGTGCAAAGTAGCAAATGCGTAGAATGGTGGCAAATTTTCCATTTCTGTGTGCTTGTGGATTAAAAAATAAAAAGAAGCAACCAAATTTGCTACTCTCTAAATTGCTTAACTTTTTTTTTATGTAGTTTAGACGGGCATGTTTATTTTTTATTTTTTGTATACAAAAGTTTGTTCTTTGTTTTGGTTTTACAAAACGATAAACTCAATTTGATAGAAACGTTATCAAATTGTTGTAACTAAAACAGTTTGTTTTAAACATTTTTCATATTACAAAAAAAAAAAAAAAAAAAAAAAAGAAAAGAAAAACAATAAACTGGATTAAGTTTTAGTGTAAAATCATTTAGGGATTTTTGGGTAGTTTTTCAGTACTTTGGACTGTATTACTACGGCTATGTATAACTAAGGCTCTTTTGTTGTTGTTATTGCTTAGTTTTTGACTGTTGTTGTAAAAGGATAATGGCAATGAAAATCAGAGAAATTCAATTTCAATAGTTTGTTCTTCCTTGGAGTATACAAAATTTGTGGAATTTTAATGTGATTTAATTTTTGGATTAAAGATTTCTATTTATCTTCATTTAGTATAAACTTTCTATAAATTTTATTTCTATTTCAATGTCAACCAGTTTTGCTCAAGAGTGAGTAAACAAATATTCTGAAATGAAAACAGTAAGCAATTTTCAAAGATAAAAAGATTTGCAAAAATAAATACCGTCTACTTTAAAATTAGAACAGCATTAATAAGCCAAACAAATGAATTTAAAATTTAAATTTTGTAGCAGGTTAACTGCTTCGCCTTTACTTAAGCGCTTATTCATGTCAATAAGGCCCATTGACATAAATAATTTATGGGCTGTTTTCACAATTTTTCTAGTTTTTTTTTATGAATTATTTAGTAATTGTAAGAAAATAGTGAAAATATCTAATATCAATAAATTTATGGTTAGCTACGTTACTCAGAAAGAGTTTACTAAAAAATCTCAATTTTAGGGCAAGCGGTAGGCAAGAAGTGAAATCCGATCGCTCTAGCAGTAGTAAGAAAGGGACGATAACAATGTGCAACAATTTCGGGGTCATGGAATCTAATGAAGAAGAGACCAACACAGGTCGGTAGTACTGGTCCAGAGTAACAAAACCCTAAAAAGCTAGCGCGGTCTTAAATGTTATAGCCTTTCAAAGTTGAGCTGTTTTAGTATATTTTTCAGTTCTATTTTTTGTTTATAATAAAAACAAAAATTTTAAAACCCAAACATTATAAAATTCTATACATTTTTGTTACTAGTATTATTGCTAATTTTTTGCAAAAGTCATGTAATAGATAGTTTAAACTTCTTAATATGGAAAACTCTATAATGTTAAAATTGTTTTTGTTCTTTTTTCGCTGAAGAAAGTATTAAAAAGTAAGCACTTCATTTTTAAAAAATAAGCTGCAAAAGGTAAACTTTGAATGCCTATAACTTTTGAAAACGAGCTAACATTACAAAACCCTTTTAGAGTTTTGTTACTCTACACCAGTACTATCGACCTGTGTTGCACAGTGTAATTGGGAACTACCTTGGTTGATACTCAGTCATATTTGGAAACTTTCACTTATACATTAATTTATTCTGTATACGTTTTTTTTTACGCTAGTCATACAAGCTTCGCACTTGGCCCTACCAGGCCTTCTCCACATGACGTAATCAACGCATTCTGCACGACGTTAGTAACGCTTCGCACGCTTGCCCTACCAGGCACATACACTAAACCGCAATGCCAACAATTGCTCGCGGAGCATGGTCGCCTTGCCCAAGACCAGAACCAGAAAACCAACGCCACCACCTGAGAGTAGTGAAAGTGATAAACCTTGTTTTTTTTATTTTTAAAAACTTTGAAATGTATAAAATTATGAATTTGTGATAATTAAAAAAAAAATGGTAAGTTGAATAATGTGTCTCAATAATGAAATTGAGGGTTTCCTGCAATCAATAAATGTTCTAACAGAAAAACCACTGCAGTTGTTCGAGGAATTGAATCTTGGACATCGTACTTCGTACATCGTACTACTTTAGCCACATTTGTTGATTCTTTCCTAGTGGTGAAATAAATAAAAAAGCATTCCTGGAAGGAACATTTTACTTTATATTTTATAATTTAGAACACTGAAATAGTGAGGCATTGAATTATGAACTTTTGAAAATAATTCCGCAATAATTAAATATAAATAAGCTTTTAGTATCGTTTTTCATCCGGTCATTTCGCTAAGCGCCACGACATTTTCCAACTCCATATTTATATTTTTATCTATGCTGCAACTTCATCAGTATTGAAAAGTTACTGGTTCATTAGATTTCGTCTTAACGTCTATATGCCATACAAAAGGAATGAAATGATGATTAATGTTGTAACTTAATTTTTCATTATTGAAGAGATATTTTGCTGCTTTGATAAACAAATAAAATTAATACATATTTAAGGTTACTATACTACTTTAAAAAAATATTTGCATTGCAGCATTTTGTTAATTTCATGCAATAATAACAACATAAATAAAATTAGCATACAACAAACAAGAAACAAATTGGAAATAATACCCCCCTCCCCCCACTTCCCCCCCCCCCTCCCACCCCAAAAAAAAAAAAAAATTGTAGGTACTTGTACTGCATACATACTAGGGATATCAATACCGGAATTCGGTCCCAAAAATCCCGGGATCGAAACGTCAAAACCTAATGATTTTCGGTATTTTTTCAAATGTCGGTATTTTTTAAAATAAATAAATTTTATGCACTCGGTTTAATTTTTGATTTTTGAATTTTGGATTATAACAATATAAACTGATTAATATAAAAAAAAATCTGTATCTGTCATCGTTTTTAAAAAGCATCGCAAACAAATTTTTTCAATTTATTGGAGTAATTTTTTTTTTTGCAGTCGGTATCAAATTCTCCTTCAAAATTATAAAAATACGTGATGAAGTGAGTGTTTCATTTATATTGTTGGCTTAAAGTGAAAAGGCGCTAAGTCAACTTTTTATGAAAATTAGATTTTGATGCAGTAAGTAAGAGTAATTAAGAATACATCGTTTGCAAAAACAATTATCTGCTTATTTTGATTTTATTTGTTGTTGGGCATTGACACTCAAAAGTACCGAGTCCGCAGCTCTCAAAAACCACACGCCAAGTCATATAAAAATAACAAATTTTTCAATTAAATCAAATTGTACAATCACATTGAACGCGATTTCGTATTGCTTATTAATTTTTCGCAAACATTTTGTATTTAGCGCCTTTGCACTTAGAAGATAGAAGGCTTAAATCAACCAAAAGCTGTGCGGCAGTTTATGAAACCAAGTTTTTCAGAAAGTTTAGATTATAAATGGAAAAGTAATTTCTCAGTTTTCCTAGGTTGGCGATTTTAAGCGTTTTTTTTTTTTTTTTTTTTTAATTTTGAAGGTTTTGATTTAGTTAATAGTCACGGTGGAGTAGTATCATTTAAATGCAAGCATTGTTACCATTAAAAGGTCTTTCTTGGAATTTTCGGGTGTGAGGAATCAAAAATTAATTTTTACCAAAAACTTTTACTAGAGTGTGCTTCAACAATTCCCTAGAAAAAAACGCGAAATGCCCTACAGTGTTATCGGGTCGAAAAACTTATAAGAAGAAAATTCAGAAATTTTCATATTTCTTTTTTTTTTCCTTTACATTAATCTGGATGTACATCAAAAACTTAAAATAAAAGGTTTTATATACATAGTGCGTAAAGTTCATCGATTTTAAGAAAAACACAATATTTATTTAAGTGTTTAGACATTCCTGCCCAAATTTCGTAGAGCAAAGAAAATAATTCATCACAAACTTAGTCAGCTTCAATCTATCAACCAATGAACGATTGGCAAAACATTTTCTTTCGACTCTCTTAGCACACGAAACGAGTTTGGTTTCTTTACTATGATTGCAAAAGTTCGTCACTTTAATAAAATAAATAAATATTAATTTATTATGTTTTTTTGTAGATTATGGCAGTTAGATCTAGTTGTTAATTTTTCAAAGTCTTGACTACTGTTCCATGTATGTGCTTCATTAAATAATGTGTAACAAGTTTAAAGAACGTGTATGTGTAGTCATGACAACAACAGTGTATACATACAGAGTTGGGCAAATCCGACGGCCGTTTCGGAATCCGCCATGATTCCTCATCAGTGATCTTAGTGATAGTTCTTAATCTTTCAATATCCTATATAAGCTACTAATATTTGCAATCATAACCCAGAATTACAGATTTGATTCCAAATATCTTCACTTAATAGAGATATTGAAAGAAAACTACTACTACCGTTCTGTATACTTATTTGTTAAGATTAAGAACTATCACTAAGATCACTGATGAGGAATCGCAGCGGATTCCGAAACGGCCGTCGGATTTGCCCGTCTCTGTATGCACTGTTGCTGTGGCGAGTACACATACACATTCTTTAAGCCTGTCATAAATTATTTAAATATTAATTTACTTATATACAATTTTCCAGTTCCATATTTGATTAAACTATCAATCCCTAGGTTAATCCCAAAATCACGGGATTGAAATTTGAATCCCGAAAATTCCGAATCCCGAAAAGTCGAACTCGAAAACATCTCTACTACATACCAACAAAGAAATATAGCACATTTAGTTTTGATGACAGCTGTTAAAGAAATAACAATGCATTAACTTTTATTAGAGAGTTAATGCAAATAATTTAGCTAAAGAAAAATAAACAAAAGATTTCATTAAAATGCTAAATATGCTATTTGGTGTGCGTACGTATTCGCGAGATGTATATATACACCTAATATCTCTGAAAATGTAAATTTTTTTTCTGCCAGGTATGTAAGCCCTAGAAAATTTAAGCAACAACAAAATTGAAACAATATTTTGAATTGTTTGACGCAATGTTTATTTTATAAAATCTTATAGTGTTTACCATTATTAGCCTACAGGCATGCTAAATTTTAACTTCAGTTAACTAAGTAAGTACATACAATAACAAAATTAAGTTTTAACGTTTTATTTTATTTTAACATTTTCATTAGTTTTAAAGAAAATAAATTGTAAATTTTCAGCGCAATTTCATGCGCATATTGTGATATTTTTTTGTAGGAAAATAAACAAAATGATAGTATAATATACTATGATTTATTGTTAAGTTATTCATAAAACAATAAATGTTTTGATTAAAATAAAAAGATGAAAATGAAATGCTAACATACCAGTACAAAGGAATGTTTCTATCTATACTTTTTAAATGAAATAATAGACTCAAAATGTAACACTCATATCGTTCTATTTTCTTGACAAAATGCCGCATTTTTTTTTTTTTTTTGCCTCGTGCGATGGCAACAATTTTTAATGTTGCTCTCAACCCTGCCAAAATGTTGTCTTTTTAGTGCAAGAAAATAATAAATAATAATAATAAAAAATGCTACCCTGTCAGAAACGGCTAATTTGGAGGGCAACATTCTCACCCCGTCATTTAATTAAGTGCAAAACTGTTATATTTTGCCTCTCTCAGAAGGCGACATTTTTTAGGAAAGAACACAATACCCACTGAAAATGCTATCTCTTTTTTAGAAAAGAACATGGAATTTGACTGCCCTCGCACGGTGCAGCGAAAATGCAATGAGTTTCAATTGTTTCTTTCTCTGCATACATATGGGAAGGAAACAAAACCATTTGATGATTTCCTAGATTTGACGATAATAAAAGACCAAAGAATTCATGAGCGAACTAATGATGACTGTTCAACATATCTTGACGAACAGTGGCGGATCCAAAGGGTGAATTAGCGGGCTTCAGCTACGTTATTTAGTGTTGCTTTCTTAGAAAAAAAAACATTCACTTACATAAAACTTTAACGTTGTTTTAAACAATGTATCACAAATTTCGCTTATTTGTTTCGATTTTTATTTTAAAATACTTAAAGTCCAAAAATTTCTATATTTTTCTACATTAAATCATAATATCTTGAAATCCATAAAAAATACAAGCGGAACTTGTTGTATCTTAACCCTGCTTCGTCGAATCGACGACGCATGTAGCTCAAACTATTTCTTATGAAGTAAGATTAGCATTAATTTTATTATTTTTTTAATTGGAAGTTATAATATCTTAGGATTTTATATTTATCAGTCTTATATTTGATTTTTTGTTATTTTATTTCCTATAGCATTGGTTTGATTTAGAATTTCTTTAGCTGAAACTAATCGTACTTCTTTTGTTTTTGCAGAAGGAGAATCTGAATTAGTTTCTGGGCTTAATGTTGAATACAGAAGAGGAGGATTTACATGACATTTTTTGGCTATAATTTTATTTATAAGAATATTATTTTGTGTAATTTTTTTAGGATGTGATGTATTTAATTTTATATTAAATTATGTTTTATTTCTTTTATATTTATTTGAGCACGAGGACCATTACTTCGATTTCGGTATGATAAATTACAGGTGTTTTACAGTTTTCCTTTCTAAATTTTGTTCGTATTGGGCAGGTTTTTCATACAGCGCCAGTCGTGGGCAAGCTGTTGCTGTGTGCAGAAGTTCAACTGAATATACATTATGAAAGTATGATTTTTTTTAAATGTGCGTCGTCGAAACGACGAAGCATGACCTTTGTGCAACTTTTGCAATTTGAGATGGTGTTTCTTGTGTTATTTTTAGTTGTTGTTGGAATGCGAAATGAGCACGAATGATCAGGAAACTGAAAAATTTCTTGTTGATGAGTGACGAAGACCACCAACCGGACAGAGGATTGTCAATGGAGACATCCGATTTAGATTAAAACGATGTGCCTCTATGTAGAGGTATATCATTATTAAAGATAAAGTCGAAAATAATTTCGTTAATCACATCCATTATGCAAAGAAAACAACCATAAAATGTATATAGAAAAGCAAAATCATGGGAAAAATATTGTGTATCAAGTTCGAGGACCGATTCGGCAATGCAAAAATATTACTGAATATTTTGGAATATTAAATATGACTTTTTTATTTCGTTAATCACATCCATTATGCAAAGAAAACAACCATAAAATGTATATATAAAAAGCAAAATCATGGGAAAAATATTGTGTATCAAGTTCGAGGACCGATTCGGCAATGCAAAAATATTACTGAATATTTTGGAATATTAAATATGACTTTTTTATGTCAATTACGCTCACAGCATGTTTTAAATAAAACAAAAGCCCCACAATCACATTTGTTTTCTAAAAAAATCTGTCTTTGTCGAAAGCCAATTAACTGATGGGCTTACAAATACCAACTTTGACTACGTGGGTGCAAATAATATTAAAAATGTAATGCCGACTGATGATGAGAATACTGAACAAATAAATTCTGAAAAAATAGAATAATTTGTGCCATTTGTCCCTCTTCTAAGCGACGAATGACAAAATCGTCCTGTTCAAAATGTAATTAAAGCTTGTGCGAGAAGCACAAAATAGAGCTTTGTGCCTTTTGCATATAATGAAACTTGATTCTCATGAAAACTCGTTCATTTTTAGTTCAGTATATCACTTTTAAGATGCAGACTCATTTGATGAATTATATGTACCTTAAGTTACTTTTTTTTGTACTTAAATATACAGCGTTTTGTAAAACAAGCCTAATGAACTAAAGCTGTGAAAATTTAATTTATAAATAAATATTATTAACAAAAAATGTCCGTTGTTGTTTTTCTATATATCAAATAATGGAAAACAATCAAATTTCACTTGACCACTTTTAATAATGCCGTCGTCGTTTCGATGAAGCATGACCTTTACGTATAAAAAATAAGCATGTACTTCCAGGGTTAATAATTTTAACCTTCTGTTGGGTACATGAGTCTGGCCAGTCCTTTTTCGATTGCAATTGAAAAATATTTCTAATTGAGATAGCAACTTAAAGTTTCATTTAACTTCCAAGTTCCTATCGATCTATGGAAAATCAGGATGTAAAAATTTATTCAGGGATAATGGGATGGGATGTCAAAACGCCATAGTATAGCGATAAAAACTCTCTATGCGTGCCGATCGGCAATAGGCAAAAATGTAGATTACAACTCTAGGTAATCATGAGGTTGTGTATCAGTGTTATACACCGTATACTATTCTACGGCGTATTGGTTTAGAAGACAGCCATTTCAAATAGAATCCACTACAAAGAGTTAGACAAAGTACAGTGACTGGATTAAATATTAACTAGTCGGTAAGGCCCCAGTAACTGGGGCTATTTTTTTTTGTTCAAGAAATCTCTTTATGAAAAAACAAATATCAAAAGCGAACCAAACTACTCGTTGGTGTTTGTTTTGTTATTTGTGTATGCAAATAATTCGTTAGAAAATTCTGAGAAATGCCGTTACTAATGTCTTCTCTCTCTCTCTCATTTGTTATTTACTCCCGCTAGGCAATGATTTTTCAACGATGAATGCAATGCTTTGTTCAATGAGTGAATTTTAAAGAACTTCCGACGCTAATATTTTGGAAGTGGCTAAACCGATTTTAAATCTGATAATTTTTGGCTAACCTACTCGCCAAGCTCTTCAAATTGATATATAATATGATAGTGTAGCACATAGTGAAATAAATAAAGTGAAATAAATAGAAGTGACGCCCTCTTTTCTGTTCACTGACGTCTGCCAAATTTGAAAATTATTCTCTTATTTCTCCCAAAACATTTGATATTTCAGAAGTAAATATATAAATAAAATAGAAAAATTTGAAAAGCCAGAAACATTTTTAGATATTGATAAACGAGATCTTCGAAGGCGTTTGTAACAGCCATGTGCATAATGTGAACCAAGGATTTAACCCAAAACTTAAAGTTTTTTTGTTATGTATTCCATTCAAGTAAGAAATCTGCCTCTCCGGAATTTAAATAAAATTATTTTGAGTTCGGTAAAACTATTTAGAATATAAAGAGAACATTTTTGAAGAAGTAAATTGTAAAAGTATTTTATTTTGTTTATTTAAATATTTTATAAAACCACACTCTACAAAATATTTTGAGAGCATTTATTTAAGAAAAAAAATCAACAAAAGAAAAGTTTATTGTTTTTTGATATTTTTATTTCATTTATTTATTTGTGTACAGCTGACAAAATTGGGTTTAGACAGTTTTCTCTCATAAACAAAATTATTTGTCAAAATTTATTGAGCGAATACATGTCATAATTGTCAATTCTCAGAAGACCTGAGAATATTTCAGATTACTTTCTGCTATCTGGCATACTGTATACTCTGGTGTAGTACTTCTGGATCTTCTGGAATAAAATTGTAGTTTCACTAATAAATGTATAGATTACAGGAGTTCTGAAAACAACACTCTCTATTTTCGATCTTCTTCAAATAGATCTATACGAGAGAACATCAGCGGCAATATTGGCTGTGAGACTGAATGCGATCCTCGAATGATCGCTCACACATCGCAGTTATGGTGAGATACTCAGTGAAACATATCTTCCACCATCGATTGATCTCACCCTCTCCTCACTATCGTTTGGAAATAGCTTCAGTACACATGCTCCATCTCATTAAGAGTTGAGTGTGGGTAATGTGATATGCCGTGATGTCATCGACTACTGTTGGGGGTGGAGTCCACTCTTCTATTTCTAGATCACTGTAGTGTCTTCCAAGCAGAGTGTTTTTTTGGGATCACTGAAGTCGTAGATCTGATAAGTTGCAATGCGATAACCTGTGGTGATATGTGCATTTTCATTGATAGTACGGCGGCAATAAAATTTCACCAATGCCCTGCTAATAAGTCTAAAGTTGGCTTACAATGTAAATCGTCTCTTAACGAGACAGCTACGGCATACAATTTACCAAAAATCTCTCAACCAAAATAAAAGGTAGCTGGACATAGCGACACTGAGGTTAACTGCAAAGCTAGTGATATCGCTATACTGAGAGTGGCTCCCAGCAATTCACTCACCACTGGCAATGCGGATATACTGCTTCCCACATGTAAACTCTTAATAATGAATCATCATTTATATATTGCAGAAAACATATGGAGAATGCAACCAACTTATGATATTAGCTTGGAGGTTTGACCTATGTTTAACCAAAAACGTACTAAATCATTCATAAACCTGGACCGAATCCAGTAATTTCTATATTCTCCGGCCACTGTTCCATTGGCAATCAAGTTTGCAGATTGAACGCAAAACTCTCGGAACATTTTTCTGTGAGAGACTCAAAGAACTGGCATCTCCTGATATCAGTGACATATTATGCTTTACCGTGATTTCAATAGGAAAGATTAAGAGTAAACAACACGCCACATAGGGCATTACAGGTCTCGGTGTACTCCTTACGAATAGGCAAAACTACCTAACCAAACTCCGTCAGTTTTAAACTTAAAATATACGAGTATTTATCGCTAACAAATTTCGATTGTCCATTCGGTAAGTTCACTTACCAGCATCTTGCTCAGGCATATAGCTTTATATATGGGACTTATGACTTGTCTGACGGATTTATATTGTTAAACGATCTATTTGAAGGGAATTTTGATTTTCTTTGGGAAAATATTTTGATAAAACAATTGGTTTCATGCGATTACATATGAGACACATTTTCGTGAATCTCTATATTTTAAGTAATTTTTGAACGAAACAAAAACCAAAAAAAAAAAAAAAATTATTCAATTAAGATAACATTTGATTTGAATAGTACTTCAAAAGAATTTTCAAAATATATGTTCATATCACTCGTGGTGTCGATCACTATTAATATCAGCCTAGTGGTAAAATGAGCTTACCATCTCATAACTCGAGAACCTAACATTTCACTTTTATGAAAATTGAAATATATCTTAATTGGACCAAAAATCAAATACAATTTATATTTCAACCAAATCCGTACACGATTTCGGGTACCGGGTAATAACCGGTTAAATAACAAATATTTCTGCATACTTTTGAAGACAACCACATTCAAAGTTTTCAATGAACTAGCACTCTCTGTGACAGTCTTGCAGCAAACGAGCGATATGTATTTATAGTTAGGCATTAGCACAAATGTATTCCGTATTTATTCAATGCTCTAGTTTCTTTCTTACCTCTCACTATAAACATAAGTTTTCATTAATTACACTTTATATGTAAATGTTAAAACTTTTACATTAACATAATTGAAAATGTTTGATATTTGAAATATAGTTAAAAATTAAATTTTAATATGACCTATTCAGACTTATTTCATCATTTATATTGCTGCATTTGAAAATGTAATTCTCAAAACGGATTACTTTAAATTCAATGGATATGTTGCTAAAACTAATATTAACTTTTGGTTAAATCAAAAACTTGGATTCAAATAATTCTAAAATAATTGGTTGGTATGAAAATATACATTATATGTATACATATGCACATTCCAACATGTTCAAGTCGTTGGGGGAGCATGTCAATGATCTCGATGCTGACGTCAATATCATCACATTCACTTACTCACTTCGAGCAGAAAGTATCATTTCAATTAAATGCCATTTTGATGTGAATTGAACTTTTTGATTTGTTTATTTAGCAGATATTGTTATACATTTGGGAATCTCTGTGAGTGAAGAATAAATGAATGTGAAATTTACTGTTGACTTTTGTGGTTTTTTGTGTTGTGGTGTTTTTGACTTTGGTGCTAGTGGATTGTTTTCGAGTTGGAAGACAAACGTTTTATTGGGTAATCATAATTGTAGAATTTATTATTTTGTAAAAATTTTTGTAATATTTATTAAAAAAAAGTGTTTTCTGAAAATTACATAAACAAATTATGTAATAAAGTTTTTGTCGAATATTGTACTAAATTCCTAACTTAAAATTTGAGGATACACTTTCTAGATTTTGAAAACATTGGAGGTCGATTCAATATATCTTCCATTTTGATTAAAAAGATTTATTAAAATAAAATTTTCTGAATATTTGCTTTACACAAATATTGAAGTTAGTTGGTATTTGATTTATAAAGCTGAAGCTTCGAAAAGAGTATCCACTCATTTTCTTAAAAATTTAGACTGAAACTTTGAGCATATGAGCAAAGATTACCATGAAGTTTTATAAAATTTTTGATTGAACACAATTTTGAATGACTTTTGTATAATGTTAGAAGTGAATTTTGTAAAGTAGCTTTATTTGTACATATTTTTGTATATTAAACAAGTTTGAATCAAATACAAAACTAAAGAGAAACAACAGTTTTTTAAAAAATACTTTAACCCCAGGATGGGCACCTGGGCTTAATTAGGCCCATTTTGAGTTTAAACAAGTATATCTTTTTTGTTTCTTGACGAATCGATCTGAAACTCCATGACTTCTTGCGCCAATCTTATTTCAATTGGAATAACTTGATAGAACAAAATTTTTTTTTATTGTCTCAACCTCTAAAGTTACCCCCTGGGTCTAATAAAGCCCTGGTGTATATTTTGTGTATTTGTTAAATTAATAACAAATTATTTTGAATTTGAGGTTTATTTAGATGCAAAATGTAATTTTGGGGTTTAAGGAAAATATGTATATATAAAAATGTATGTATGTATGCGTAAATACTTACACACACATACATAAAAATTATTGCCACATCTATGTGTTTTGGTTATGTTATCATAAACCGTTTGTCTGATCTCAGTCAAAGTTGGTGTAGAAATGCATTTGTATATATGTCAAGTTGTGGGCTATAAAATGTGACCGTATCTTAAAGTGAGCGTGGTATTTTCGCAAAAATCCAATATCTTCGAATATCATATCAAGCTAAAGTAATACAATTTGGAATTGCTAGTCTATGAACTGGTGAACATTGAAATATATAAAAAATCATCTCTTTGAATCATTCGAAGGAATTTCTGAATTAAAATCTATAAGTATGTTGATATATGTATCTAGTAAAAAATTAAAATCGCTAAGCACAAACTGGTTTTTTAAAATATTTTTCATATTGAATTTAACTAAAAATTACTTAATAGTTCCAAATTGGTACAACGCTAAGAAACGTTATTAATTGCTATTAATATTTCAATAAAAAAAATATTTTTGGATTTTATAATGCAAAATTTTAAACTAAAATTAAAAAAAAATTTCCAAGTTTATTTAAACTTTGAACTCAAATTCCACAAAAACTCTCTAAACAAAGGGTAGATCCGAATTACCTCCAAACATCAACTTTTATATCTAAATCACAACTAAAAACTTTCATTAATTAAAACTTTATGGTTTTTCTAAATTTTGTAATCATGCAAATACCGCATTTGCTAGTAATTCGGATCATCGATCCGAATTATATGCAAGTAATTTGGATCGATTTTAAAAGTCAATTTTTTTCTTTGTATGTTTTTTAATATGGTGCTTATTTTTACCAAACTATAGCAGAATGTTTAGTGAACAAAACCCTATATAAATTATATAAATATACTTACCAGCACAAAAGTTATTAGTGTTATAAAATTTGTTCGTCTCTTATATTATTTGGTAAGGCTTTGTATGAAAATACGCTCACTCTTTGCTTTTTCGCTCACAACTGATTAATTTGAAATAATTGAAATAAGTGTTGCATACCATTAGAAAGAAGAAATAATTTGCGCTCGTTTCAAAGACATTCGTCTGCAATAAATCCCAACCAGTTAAATAATTGTTGTTTTTTTTTTTTTTTTGTGGAAATAACTTTGTAATTTAACATTAGCTGCGTTTTATTCCCCACGTGCTTCTAGTTATGTATAACTAGCAGCGATAATTGTATAGGAAAACAACAACAAAGCCGCATAGATAGCACGTATTTATACTTAACAAGTAGTTTAACTACATCAAATTCTATTGTGAACTGTCAATAGTGAAAGAAGAAGCATGCCAATTTGGCAAAAAAAAAATAAATAAAAAAGGAAGAGATTCGTAATGTAAAAAATAATTTAACATATTTTTAAAGTTAAATATTCTTATAAAGAGTAAAAACAATAAATAATGCCCACGATTAACTGCAACAACTGGAATCCATTAAAATGTTTTACCTCTAGCTGCTGAGTAGCTTCATTGTGAATAACAATATCACAAAGAAGAGGTTTAACAACTTGGCCATTGTATTCGCACATGTTAAACAAGCTGGCGAATAAAACGCAGCTAGGGTTAATCTTTAACTGTTTAGACCATTTAGAAAGGTTGTGTATTTAATATACTGTACATAGTAAAAATGAAACATGGTAGAACTTTGTGCGCTCTGTTGGATATAATTTACTAAACTTTTTTCTAAAAATAAAATAACTTTGTTTAATTCTTGAGTTTGGTAGAACAGTTGCTGTTTCATAAGGATTCAGTTTCTAAAGGAAAATATTATATACTCAATATTAAAAATAAAAAATTTTTCTTAAAACTACATTCATAATTTCATTTATTTATTTATTTCACATTTTATTTTAAATTTTTGTATATAAAATTGTAAACGATAACGATGAGCCTTTTTAGTTATAATGCGCGTGCCTAAAGTAACAAGCATAAAAAAACACGCACATTCTCATAGTAATGTACGTGCATTGTTAAAATAGGAAATGAATAGAATTGGAAAAAATCTTTAGCTAGTAAAATTCTATTTTATTTTTTTTTTTTTGCAAAATAATCACAATGGCAAGAGTACCTAAAGATTAAAATATAGAACTGAAGATAGCTAGGAAAGCAAAAATTGAAACAATAAAATAACAAACGTATTGCAAAATATAGTCGATTTACATTAATAAGGCATTTCCCCAAACGACTACACCTTAATCTTCTGATAACCCATAACTTTTTAAACAGTCAAAGCCCGACAAGATCCCCAGGGACCTTTTCTATTAATATAGCGTAAAATTATTTTTCTTTTTTTCCAATATGTTTGGTATAGTGTTCACAGAATCGTGTCAAAGCCGATTTTAATCGCTTCTGTACATTGCATTTATAGAAGTTAAGTAAGCTGAGGATGTTCGATCTAAACGTTTGAAATATCGCTTTGTTGAAAATGTCATAGGTCCGTAGCGACCTTGTCGGTTATCGAAAGGTTAAAGGTGCCATTAATGTTCATATAAAGATAGAGTAGATAAAAAATTAACGTCGTGATGTCAGTTAGTTTGCACTGCTGCACACGTGTGATGGAAACAGTAACCACTGAATAGAGGGTGTGAAAAAAGTTTTAATAAATAAACTAGACTAATTTAATAAATATGTATTTTTTCTCGTTCTTTGATTGGCTATAAACTCATGATTTGGTTTACAAAATTTAGTTTTATTTAATTTAATTTGGTAAACCGCTTAAACTTAAACTAATACAAGTGTGTGTACAGAGGAGGATCCAAAGAAAAGGCTGTTTAGGTACAGCACAAAACAGTTTACCATTTGTACTTCTACTATGTAAAATAAATCTGAAATTTCAGAGTCACTTTCGTCGTACTTTTGAAAATCTCTATAAAGTTTTTGGTCACGTTTCTTGTTTTTTTCTTTATTTGGTTTTATGATCTGGTTTTAGTCTAAGTTGTTGTCTGCTTTTGGATCAATATCGGTCTGAGTTTTAACTTGAATTTTAATTTGAGGGACATTCTCTGTCAATGGGAGACCCTCCCCTGTCCAAAATTGGTATTTTAGAGCGTGTTTGGGCTCAGATGAAAGCTTATTATCTCTAGTTTCGAATGCAATAAGGCCTTTTTTGATTTTGCAAGATGGCGGACCAATATGGCGGCTGCAAGTCTACCACCTCACCTTAAAATAATAGTTTTATCAAGCGTACGTTTACCCAAGTCTTTATAAAAAAACAGATAAAGCCTTTTTTCGTATATTTTTGTTCGCTGAATATGAATCTAATATTATTTTTCACGGGAAATGTTACGTGTTGTCCCTAACCTAAAAATGGTCCAAAAAGGCAGTTTTTCGGGTCTTACGCTTGCCCAAGTCATCATAAAACGACGGAAAAAGCCTTTTTTTTATGTAATTTCAGTTGATAAATATGAATCTAAAATTTTTTTCCACGGGAAATGTTACTTGTCGTGCCTAACCTCAAAAAATTAAAAATCCCAAAAAACTTTTTATATCCTTTTTATATACATATATATAGTAATAAAAAGCCGTAGGGAGCCTGGTCTGGGCGGTTTAACATTTTTTTTTGTGGGAACTTGAAGTTTTTGATTCTGACGATTTTTTCAATTTTTTTTAAAACTCATTATTTTTTGTATTAGTTATATCTCATGGTGGTTGAGAATTTTTTCATGTTCTGTTTGAGAACGTTGCTCTCATTGAGTTGCTTTACAACTTTGATGTTCATAGTTATGCTATTTGTGTGGCCTACGAAACGAAATGTTCACAAATAGCCCAAAAATTTCGTGTTTCTCGTAGTTTTTTCATTATTTTTGTATGAAGGTTTCCAGTTCTCATATAAAATCTTTTAAGCTGACCAAACTTTTTGAGGTTTTTTTCTTATTATATATATGTCTTCTTTTAATCCTTGAATTATTCACGCCAGAATATTTGTCGCTCAGTGTTATTGGTCTGATTTGGATCTGGTTTATAATCTGGTTTTCGATTTACTCTTAGGACCACAAACACATTTTGTGAGTTCTGCCGTTTTTTCGACCTTATATAGTTGCAAATTTTTCTATATTCTCGTTTGGTTGCCATTGTTGCAGACAGTTTATATGAAATGCTGCCTAACTGAAAGAGGACCTCCGAAGGGTTGATTCTACATCAATAGCTCAGAAATTTTGAGTTATGACGGTGTAGTCTCAAAAAAAAAAAAAAAAAAAAAGAAATATACCTTTGAAAGAAATAAATCTTTAGATAGATTTTCTATTATTTTTTAGAATCAACTCTTTAATGCATTCCTTTAAATTTAGTAAAATCAGTCTTCCCAAATCCAAATCCTACCGTTGCTTCACTGCGTGTGTACGTAAGCACGCGTACATATATGCATACATACAAAAGAGTATACAATGACGTATTCTCTACGGAAATGTAAACGAGTAGCGCCATGCGCAAACATACATACCTAGGTATGTGGGCATGCTTTTAAATACACTAGACTGCATAAGTTGAACTCCACGGCGTATGATAAACATTTAATTAAACGCTTTAGTACTTCATTTTGTTTTATGGCACAAAACTAGGCAATGAAGTGCCTAGACTGAGCCATTCGCATTCATTCGTACTGTGAGGGCTATATTTTTACACGAATGGAAGAGACATACAGTTTTATGCCGAATCCGAACGATGAATTACAATATTTTTTAATATTTTTGATTTGGAAAAATTGTTTGCAAATTTCTTCCAAACTTTTCTTAAGGAATTTTTGCTCTTGGCGAAGAGATGGTGCCGTGTTTAAAAATTTGTCTTTTCCATTTTTGATTTTTCCCTGTGCCGAACATTGAACCCGGGCACTCTGCGTAGCAGTCCAGCACACTAATTATTAGGCTACGGTGACCACTCGCTTTAATTATGCATATGGAATCTATTGACGGCGATGTCGATCGCTAACAGGCTGGTATTTGTAGTGAAGAAAATATCTTTCACTCTCCGTCTGTTTTGCTTCTTGTAGCACAAAATGACAACTGCTTAATCTGCTTAAGTGCCGTCGAATGTTGCTAATCATCATTTTGCTGCTCTAAACTTATGAAACATAGTGTTAATCTTTAATATATGAGCATCATGTTACATTTAATAAATTTAGCCAAAAAAAAAAAGTGTCTTCAATATCAAACAAATCAAAGGAATTAAGTAAACATGTTTGCCTCGAAAAAAAAAAAATAAATAAAATGAGGGTAAAAGGAAAAGGTAAATAAACATACTTACATACATTCACATTTTAGTATATGGATGTGTGTATGTATTTGTATAGATAATTTTCTCATTTTTCCTAAAACGATTCAGTAGATAATAGATATTTTATTGAAAGAAAAAATAAGAAACAAATAAAAACTCATGCATGATAAAACATTTCACAAAAATAAATTTAAAAAAAAAGGATTCGTAATAACAGAATATTTTATTTTCTCGAAATCTTACAATATTTAAAGCAAGAGGTTTTAAATTTATTTCGGTTTTCCTTCCTTTTGCTTTTATTCAATTGAAGCGTAAATTTGTCCTTGAAGTTGTTTTGTTGCTTAAACTCATACAAAAATGAATATATATGAGTACAAGTATATAAATACTTGTATATAATCATTTGTATAGTGTGAATAGCACTGAAATTTATAGCACCAGTTAGACTACAACGTAAGTTCTAACAAAATTTATATGGATATCAAAAACCGATTGGACATCTATAGATTTACGAATAGATTAACAACAATTCCCACAAATAATCTGAACCAGCACAGTACAATATTCTGACCTACCCAATTTATGTATTTCATGGAATTTTTCAAATCAAAAATTAACCTTGAGATTTTAGCTCATACAAAAGCTATACACAAATGAAAGGATGGTATTGTTTTCTATATGCTCATATCTTTTTTTTTAGTTGCTTTTGAATTGAAAACTCCTAAATTTGTTTACTGAAATGTGACGCTTTTGTTATTTTGCAAAAATCGCACATGCATTCACTGCTTTTCTTGGTACACACATGGTTGAAATAAATATCCACAGAAATTGTATACAGTTATTCGGCAAAAAAAAAACTTTAAATTAGCTGAAATGCTTTTTGATCCTTTCGTCTGTATATATGCGTGATTGCAAGGCTGTGTGTATCAGGGAATCTTGAAATAATTTTTTTTTTCATTTAAATCATGAATTTGTACTGATGTTCATACAAAGTTTATGTAAAATAAAATTGTGTAGCTTTAATGGCTATTTGTCTAGCGGTAAATTGAAGCACTAAAGTAGCGCAAAACAAGTGCTTAACTGCAAACACTTAAGTGCTGTATTTGCACATATGCTGCTTATAAATTTTAACATTGCATGTCTTAGGAGCGTAACGCTTGTTTGGAACAGTAGTTTTAGCGCATAACAGGCACAACAATGAGTGTGTTAGGTAGGCACTTTCGCTCATTTATAAACTGTTTTGAGCTTACTTTAGTTGAGAAAGAGAGGAGAGAGAAAACAAAAAAATCGATTATCGATTCATGCATTCTTAATTCTTTACTGTTAGCAGGGATGCCAACTAATTTTTTCTGTCTCCCCGATAGCCCCCGAGAAATTCCCCGATTTTCAATCAAATTCCCCGCACCGGTATAATTTTATATTATAATAGCGACACATGCTTAAAATTGATCAAGGTTAATGTAATTTCAATACGCTCCAGAACTGGTAGGTTAATAGTAAGGTACCTTCTGACTCCGGAATACTTTTGACACATGGGGCATTTCATCTCAAAGGAACGCACTCTAAAAACCGATTGAGCTCAAATGAATCCGGTGTACCGAGTTACTCGACGCTCATTTTGATAGATTAGCACTCAAATTAAAATACATGGACTTTCTTTTGACCTAAATAAAAACAAAAAATGTTTCCTAAAAAAAAAAAATCAAAATTATTTTTGGTTTTGAAAAAAAAAATGGTCACATTTTGAATTTTTAATATTTTTTTTTTATTTTTCGAAAGATTGAATAAAAAACGTGTTCGATAAAAGTTTCCAAATGCAATAGGTGATTAGTTACATGGATCCAAAACAGGGGCTGGTTGACCAAAATATATAAATTCTACCACTCTCCAACTACGCGAATTTTGGCAGACAGCCAAAATTAGTTTTTGCAAAAATTGGACTTTTTTCGAAAGTACAACGTTGCAAATTGAGGAAAAAGTTAACCAAAATTTTTTTTCTATCATGTCCTGGGGCCATTGTTATATAGAAAAATATATTTAAATTTTAGACCGTAAGTGCCAATACAAAAACCTTGTTTTGAGAAGAACGGGTTCAAAGTTTTGGCTATCGGTTTTTAAATATATCGACGAATCCCAAAGGACCTTCCTCCCGCCCAATATGACCGAGAAGCGCATCTGCATAACGCACAGATCGGTGACCGATGCAATCGCAGTACGGATTTTTTAATCAAAAGGTGCTGGACGAAGGCATAGCTAAGCCTTTCTGAACCGCCGAAAGGAATGCCGAAGCGCTACGCGACTGTTTTGGCCTGACTGACACTCGCCGTTATAATCGTCTATATCTACGAAAGCACTTCCAGTTTCTCTCTGAAATTTTTACAAAACACTTTTTTAAAAATCAATTTCTCCAAACCAAGAAAGTGCAGGGCCCTCTTAAGAAGAGCTGAAGATTATAAGACCCAAAATATGAAGTATTGCAAAAGTTAAACGATTTACATTACATAAAATTTGACAAAAAATATTCTACAGACTTTATTAACCAAAAGCTGGACGGTTTCAAATTCCCCGCAAAAAAACAGCTCATTTCCCGATTCCCCGTTTTAAGTAAAATTCCCCACAAATCGGGGAATTCCCCCTAAGTTGGCATCGCTGACTGTTAGGTTAGATTTGGTTGCAGTGGCTGTCTAGGGATACACTTTGGCCTTAACGGTCCATTGTGATACCATATGGTTGTACCTACAGTTTAACGCTGGTCCCGAACGGCGGTGTGGCAATTTGGGTTTTCGCATAGTCAATCGATACGTTGCTTGATAAATATTACGCATGAGAATTATTATTTGCGTTGTCGTTTTTCACTCAAAATAGTTATAATGTAAAAAAGTAACATAAAAAAATATTTCTTACAAAATAAAAGTTGCCGGCAACGTAAAAAATTATTCTTATACATAATACTTATTTATCAACGTAAAAAATATTTCTTATGAAATAAAAGTTATTGACAATAAAAAAAATTGTTGTCGTTGCTTTTTAAGCACTAGGCATTAGTTTTAAAAGTTTATTGGTATTTCTTGTTTATTTCTTTTTAGTTGATCATTTCAGAGTTCAGCATATTTTGCCACTAATCTAAGTTTAGTCATTCCAAATGGCATTAAACGGGAAATTCTGGAACCCTTTTTCTTTCAATAGTCAGTTTGTAAATCAAATATGAACATATGTTTGCAAATATACATACATACCATATATAGCTGCCATAAAAACCTACAATATTTTTATATCCTCTAAGTATTAGGACAATATGAATTTAAAAAAATAATTTTTCATATCAGAGAAAATATAATAAATTGAATTTACGTTTTTGTTTGCACCAAGGAAAACTAAGTGTAATAAATGTGACATAAACAGCAAATAAGCTGAGATTAAAGGCAGTAAATAGTATATGTCAAAGATTGCAATTACAATTTATAAGCTTCATTATGATGTTTGGGTAAATTTTGTTGGTTTTTCTTTGTGATAGAAGATGCAGAGGAAAATTAACTAATTCTAATTTATTCAAATTTCAGTTACAAAAAATTCAATTTTTTTTAGATTGGGTAGATTACTGGTGGACCCTGGGTGGGGTCTTAAAAGCCAATTTTTTTTGACACATGTGTTGTGATTCTCAGGGGAAGCACGGATTCTTGATAAAATAAATTGTTTTAATGACTCTACAATAATTATGATACATTAAATGTAGTAATTATGGTATTATCCCCAAATCAGGAAATTGGCTCCAGAGACCAGGTTAGCTAGGAGATCGCGAATTTTTTTATGTTATGAATGAAGGACACTGATGGGTAAAAAGCCATGACAATTGAACGTTGGAATTCTACGTAACTTGCTAGAGATAATTTCTAGCTCCATTCTTCCTTAATTTAATAAAGAAAACGTGAGCCCGATATTTGGTACCAGTCCACTATAGAAAATTTTACCCAATTTTCTGGCCAAAATTCGAAAAATGGTGTTATCGATATGAAACTTGGTCCAGAAGTTTGTTAGATAATAGGGACGCTCTCACATGAAAATAAGATTGCCACGCCCACTTATTCTATAAGGGTGTGATATGAAGTGCTATAAAATTTGTTATGAGATAGCGAAAAAAAATGTAAGGAATCATCTCGTGAAAAAGAAAAAAATATGAAAATGGGCGTGATCGGTCAACTGCCACGCCCATCTCCCATACAACAGAAAAATTAAAATAGCTCTAAAATCCGTTGCGGCCAAGATATCAAAATAAAAATCATAAAAAACAGTTTTGACTGTTTAAACATTTTGGTTTGTTTCATACTTTGTTCATATTTCTTACAAAAAACTTTCAATCTCTTAATAGTTTCCCCTCAATATGCATTTAGTATTTTGTTAATAAAAATTGGTAGCTATCCGCAGCCAATTTTTTGTTGTTGTTTAGCTAAGAAATTATTTATTTTACATTTTTATATACTAGAATGCATCGTACTGCTTACCAATCTTGAAAAATTTAGTTTCTAAACACCAAATTTTTTTCCAAAAAAAATTGTTTTTTTTTTTTTTTATTTGTGAAATGTATTCTTCATATATGAGTGTAATATATATAATACTCACATATAAACAAAAAAATAGTTTTTAAGATTATAATTATAGTTAAACAGCAAAAGCTTCCGAAAAATGCTTCAAAATGCATGCTAGCACTTTGTGTTTAGCATTCATTAACTTTGACAGCTTATACACAATTATTTAATGAACTAATTCCTACAATTTTTTTTTAATATGATAATGAAATATTTATGAATAGAAATTAAGAAAAAAATATTCTAATGTCTATGCGTCAAAAAAGAAGATTTTTTTCCGCAGTCGCCATACAACAAACCAATCACAGCTTGGTATTCGGTAGTTGTCTGAGAAAAAATGGAATTTTTCTAAAATCGCACACACATAACTGAATGTCCTAAACAATCCTGATGATTTTATTTCAAGCAATTTTTTAAAAGTCTGAATAAACTTTCACTTTAAAATTGCACAGTTTCACTATAAGGCCATTTCAATAATATGGATTTATTTACCGTAACTAATAACTTGGCCAAATCCTTTTAATTGTTAATGATCTGCTTACTATCATTATTTGTCTCTATTTTTTATTTTTTTTTAATTATAATTTTATTTTAAAATAAAGGTACTTAAACTTTGCACACAATTTATTACTCTCAAATGTTATTTGCTATCTTATTGAGAAGCAACATATTTTACAGCTGCTCGAGCAACGGTAAATCGATTTACATAAAAACAAAACTTACACTTATATGCTTTGTTTTATTAGCTTTATGAAAAAATAAAAAAAAAAAATTTCAGACAGGTCAAAAAAAATAATTTCGGCCAGCGAATTAAATAAAATTTCCTATAGTGTAGTCCCGAGATTTTTTGTCAATACACTTTTTTGGGTATTTAAATACCCATCCGGCATTAATGAGTTCCTCAACTCATTAGAGTGTGATCAATTTAACCACGAAAATCCTATCGGGAAAATGAATATACTCTAGGGCTGACGATTTTCCGGATAAATCGCAAGCAATTATTTCATAATTGTATTCTTCCTACGATATGTATTCATATTATTTAAAGAAAAAAAAATTGTAATCTGAGCATTAAAACAATCAAATGTAATAGCCCCACACATAAGCGACTATGAGAATCACAGTTAAAAACTCAAGCGATTCCTTTTATTATTACATAATTGTAAAAGAAATCACAACACAAAGCAACCACAAACAACAACAATTTATATATATGCGACGCACATTCAAGAAAAAAAAAATAATATAACCAATTCCGAAAAATTATGCTAACAATGCTACTAAAAAATACAAGCTACAAATGAAAATTCTCCGCCTGTAATTGTAACACCATTAACATCACGAGAAAAGCAGCAACATATGAAAGGATTCTGTTTTTTTTTTTTTTTTTTGTTTGTAATCGATTTTTGTTGTTTTGTTTTTTGCCACAAGTTTAGACAACGCAGCATATACTGTAGCAACACATGCCTGTTAATGCCATTCCGCTTTCAACGCTAGACGTTTCGCAGCAGCTAATAAGACACGTAGCCGTGGCGTTGGTTGAGTTCGTGTTACAGAATGAAAACTTTGCGTGTATTGTACGCACCCAGCGTTTACTGTTTTTTTTTTTTTTTGAGGTAGGCACACATTTTCTTTGTTTTTTTTCGGTTTAGAAAATGCTACTGTCATCGTATTGTGTTAATATATTTATATGTGATGATGTAGTAGAGTATAGTGTTCTGTAAGAATGTTATTGTGTGTGTATGCGTATTTGTTGGAGGAAAGTAATTTCGGGTTGTGAAATATTTAGATACGTGTGAATTTCTTTTCTTTTTTTTGAATTGTGCGCGAATTACAAATTAAATGACACAACTTGCTCTGAGTTAAATAAAAAAGTAAAAGTTACAGACATTTTTATATTTTTGTATATATGCCATACATAATTTAGCTGAAAAATGTTTTTAAATTTTCTTGTGTAGCATAATTCTAATTTGATATGCACGTATATATTTACATTGTTTGAATAAATAATGCATAGTTTATTTTGTAGAGAGATTTCAATTGAATGCATAAACTATTTGAAAAAATATTGGAGAAGCTTGCATAAAAAAGTTTTGTATCCAAATAATTGAATGTATCCTTTCTGTAAAGAGGCAGCTGATTTTGTTAATATGAGATTGATTACTTGCGCTGTTTTCGAGAGATCTTGTTCACTGACTTTGAAAACTCTGTTTTGAGAAAAACGAGTTCATAGATTGAAAAGCTTTTTACACATAGTGAATTTATTTTAGAAATATGCATGTAACTTCAAGAATATTTGCTGGATTGATATGAAATTTTCTTAGGTTAAACTTAAATATAAGTATATTAAAAAAATGGAATAAAAAAAAAATAGACTGTTTTAAAATTCTAACTGTGTATAAGCCTTTAAAGGAATGCATTAATATTGAGCATAAATATTTTGTCATCTTACCTAAACTAAATTCTGCCATAAAGTCATGCTAAAAATCAGACCATAATTCAACCAAAAATCAGACAGAAAATCAGGTTTGATTTCAGAGCAAAAATCGTACCAAATTCAGTCTAAGAAACATACTGAAAATTACATTGAAATTCAGAGAAAAAAGTGGAATAAAAATTCGTCAAAAATTGAGATAAAAATTTAAACTAAAAATTTGATAAAAAATTCAGATTAAAAATCAAATCAACAGCTGTGAGAACAGCACCAAACTTCAGACAAAAAATTGGAATAATAGTAAAAACGAATTCAGAACAAAAACAAAAAAAAAACAAACAGAGACAAAAACTATAATTCAAACTAAAAATCAAATCAGAAGTTAGGCAAGGTTTAGATCAATTTCAGAACAAAATTTTGGCCTAAAATCAGAGTAAAAATCTAACCGAAATCCGGACTAAAATTAGATTTGTACTCGGAACAAAACCTAAGCTACAAATCTAACCAAACATCACAAAAAAATTAGGGAGTTCTAGACTCAGACAAAAATTTAAACTAAAATTCAGACTGAAGGTTAGATTGAAATTCAAAGCAAAAATCAGACAAAATAAAAACAAACAAACAAAAAAACAAAAAAAATTGATTGAAAGTTAGATTAAAATTCAGACTAGAAAATGGACCAAAATTTAGACCGAAACCCAAGCTGAAAATCGGACTAAATATCAAAGCAAAAAAGTTGGACCGAAAGTCTTATCAAAATTCATACTAATAATCTGACCAAAATCCAGATCAAAAATTAAACCGTTAGCCAGACCAAATTATGATCGAAAGTTTTACTAAATTCAGGCCAGAAATAATACCATAATTTTAGCTACAATTTAGACGAAAAATCTGTCGGAAATTCAGACCAAAATAAGACTAAAATTTTAACCTAAACTCAAAGACAAAATCAGAATAATATTTGAACTGAGACCACACTAAACATTTAGTCGAAATTCAGACTAAAAATGGAACCAAACTCAGACAAAAAAATAGATCAAATTTAGCTCTAAGAAACGAACCGAAGCTTAGTTTAAACTAAATTCAGGCTAAAAATTGGAATCAAACCCAAAGTAAGACCAAGTTCAGAAAAAAAACAAAAATCGGACCTAGAAGCAAATAAAAATCCAAATCTGAAACCGAACCTAAAATCGAACTAACTCTCCAAGAGTACGGGATCTAAAAACCCATTTTGAAATTTATGATTTATTGCAGTTGAAGTTTATGTGAGTATGAGAATCGGTTGCGGTTTAGAAAGGTGATTTTAAAAAGCTATAAGCATTCAGATTCATGGGAAGAGCCACTGCTCCTAGAATACTCCGCCCCTTTTTGACCCACTTAAAGCTTAATTAAGTTTTAAGGGATTCCTTCTAAAATAAGTTCAATATAAATGAATAAAAATACTTGTTCCGAGTAATAGGCTCTAGCTAAAAAACTTCATTTTTAATTCATAAAAAAATTAATTCATTTAAATTTCAATTATCCTTTGAAATAAGTACTGAAGGAAACATAATTTATTAAAATTGGCATTTCACTTTGGAATCTATTGATATACTTTTAAATGTATATAAAATTTTTGGAATATTTTATTAAAATATTGAAATATTATCTTAAATAAATTAATAACTAAATGAAATTTCAATTTAATGTCAATGCCGATATTCTATAAGCAATATGTGTATGGAAGCATGTATTTAAATAGTAAGCGATAAGAACCTTTCAGGCAAATGCATTAAATATGAACAGATATATACCCACATACCCACACACACACACACACACACATTTAATTACTTATGGTATTTCAAAATCTGTACATATACCAATTTATATTCATATATGTATGTGTATAGACAATAAGTATTCAATTTTGTCTACACTGTCATTTAATATGACATTAATTCCATCGACTTCCGTTGCCATACATATGTATACACTTAAATACATATATGTATGTTGAATGGATACTAATACACATGCCATATGCATGCACATAACATGAGCATATAATTTGTGAACTACGTGACCATTTTCAAAGTGAGATAATTATGACATTTTCATATATTGACAATAAGAAGAAACTTTGCAAATTGGCTAAACATACATATATCAAGGCAAGTGTAGCTAAAATCATTCATCATTATGTTATATTTTGGGAAGCTCTCAATATAAATAAATATAAAATTATGTACTGTATACGTATTAAATATCATGAAATTAGTACGAGTGCGAAAAATTCTCGGAATTATTTTCCATATACTGTATATATTGCTAGTTAAATTATATACTTTAAGTACTGAAGGCCTTAGTCGCCATTGCTACTTTTATATTAGCTTATAATTTATAATTCTAAGTTAATAAATTAATAATAATAATAATAAAAAATTATATATTAGCTATAGATTCGAACTATTTATACATACTTTGTGCTGCTTTTAGCAGCTAATCATCCATAGAATGTCAATTTAATATTTTGCTTAAATTGTATTTCGTATCTTTGTTTGATTCACAGAATTTTAAAACTTCAAAACTTGATGGAATTAGCACCACAAAAACTTTCATATATCTAGCATTCAGATTAATCAAATACTATTTCTGTGAACTGAACAATTTCCGGGTTTGGTTTATGCTTTTATTAAATATTGATTGAAAATAGTTTGATATTTTATTTTTTTTTTTTTTTTGGTAGATATTAAAACTCTTGGTATCGACATTAAAATCATTCCGCACCAAAAATATGTCATTGCAATTAATATTCTATAATTTCTAAGATAATAATAAAACTTTGCAATATCATTTTAAGGAAGGTAGGTAGGTAGAGTGGTTACTCTCTCTAACAAAGGGAGCACAATTAGCGCTAGAGCGCCGTTTTGATACCACAACCTCATTTGTTAATGGGTGTTTGCTCTTTGCCAGTTCGTGAGATTGAGTAATTGGAGAAGTTTTCCAATTTCGAGTTCGGAGGTCTTGGTTATGTCGTTTGGAAAAGGTTCTTGGAATAATTTTAGTCTGGTCCTGGCAAGAGCCGGGCAATGACAAAAAAGTGGATTACATTCTCTCTTTCTTCAAGGTTGTTGCAGCTTCTGCAGTGTGTGTTGTGTGGGATGCGGAGTCTGGCCGCATGGTCCCCTATTGCCCAATGCCCCAATGCAGTCTGGTTATATCGGCTCGGGTGTAATAAAGAAGGTCACTGGTTCTGCTATGGTTGAATTTTATCCTTGTTTGCCTGGTTATATCGCATGTGGAAAGGCTTTTCTATCTGCTATCTACAATCAGCCTTGATTTTATTCAGGGGAATTGCTACGGACTACGCCTGAGTTCAATCCAGAGCTGAACCTCACCTCGCTAATTCATTGGCATTTTCATTGCCTTCGATATTCCTGTAACCAGAAACCCAAATAAGGCCAATGTCCAGCCTGTGACTTAAGGTGGCGAGTAACTCCCTGTATTTGTTAACTAATCTAGCGGATATTATGTCTTAATGCTTAGAGTCTTAATAGCCGATTGGCTGCCTGTAAAGATAGCTACTGTAGCCCTCTTTGAATTTTGGTCAGTACTTTGCAGATTTCTCTGATCGCCAGAAGTTCGACATGGGAATCTAAGAGATTCAACAATATTGAGGTGTTCAGAGTAGACTCCCGCACCGACCCCGTAGTCCATATTTGACCCGTCGGTGTTGAGTTCTATCTCAAGACCAGCTCTCACACGTTTTCTTCTCCAATCTGCTCTGGTTGGAAACAAGGTAACAAAGCCCTACTTGAAGTTTAATTTGGGTATCATGTAGTCAGTGTTATGTCAGTTTGGTATATTTAGTACTTGTATCATTTTAAACTTTATAATATTTCAAATACATAAAAATTTTATAATGCAGCTAATGCATGAATTTTCTTTCTCATTTTGAAAAACACTTAAATCCCTTTACTTTTAATGCTTTATTTTCTATGACGCTATTCTTTCCACTTTGTTGTTTTACTCCTTATAAAGGTATCATAAATTATTCTCATTGGTTCAGGTATATCTGATTAGCATCCTACTGTCTGCTTTACCTTGCTAATACCTTACGGTCAAGGAATCTTGTTATTGTAGCTCTTGAATATAAGTGTGTATATGTGTTTGCTGCAAGAATAATCAAACAAGATTTGGTTATCATTATCATATATTTTCTAAGCCTTTTGCAGCATCATGTCTTTGTGAAGTAAACAATATGCGAGAATGTCATTTGGTTGAAAAAAAAAAAACAAAACAATCTTGCCTAGAGCTACTAAAGTACAAAACAACAAAAATCGAAAAAAATAATAAAAAATATTGCTGCTTTTTCAAGTTAATATTATTTACTATACAGAAAAGCAGACAATGCTCAAAACATCAAAAAAGATGGAGAGAAAAAAAGATAGTGCTACCGTAAACCGTTAAAGCGTAGCCATTGACGACCTTTAAGGAAAGTTAAAAGACAGTAAATAAAAGAAGGTTAAGTCAAAGAGGGGAAGAACGAGGAAGAAAGAAATTGTTCAATATTAATGAACGTTTGTATATATATTCAAAAGTACGAACAATCAAATCAATGAACATGGAATGTTTGTTTTTTCTTAGCCTTTTGCAGAAGTATTTCCTGAGAATATAGCATGGAACTGAAAAAACTAAACAAACTACAAAAATTTCTGTTTGAATACTATAAAAAACGTTACAATGCTTTGAAGTGAATATTGCCCCTGCTAAAGAGAAAAAGAAAAATTTTAAAGCAGCTAAACAAAAAATAAATTAAAAATGTAAAGTGAGGAAGCGTCGCCATTGGGGAATTTTAATGTAATTTGTTTGAAAGCAGTCAAAAGCTTAGTTGCTTTTACAATCGGTGTGCATTAACAAACAATTTGCTTAAAATATTTTCAAGTGCATAAATTAAGTCTATCTAATTTTTTTTCTTCAAATTTTCAATTTCAAGATGTTACTCATACGCCATGATAGCCTCCAATGATATACAGTGAGGAGTTTTAATTAAGAGTAGCAATTGCATTATAATATAACGTAGTATAAATTAAAACAACTATGTAGTAGATAATACATATATCAATTTCAAAATATTATGGATGTATTTTGTACTTTGTATTAAAAATTATTCATACGTCAAGTTGAGTTCGAAAAACTAATACGATTTGCTAAAAATACTTAAATGAAAAACAAAATTTAATATAGCGGTAATTTTAATTGTACTAAGGTTTGATTAATACGGAACAAATATAGCAATTGAAAAGGAGTAGTCAAATAAACGAAATCATAAATCAACAGTTTATCAAGATTGTTGATCAACAAAAAGAATAAAAACAAATAAACTTGGATGCGAGACTTGTATTGATGTAAAAACCTTCGGAAATTTTGCACAGCATAAAAGTAACTTATTTAAAATTTTTTTTATCTATTGTTTTTATTTCATAGAAAGTAAGTAGCTGTTAAAACTTTTCAAATTTTATGCTTGAAGAGTTAAAAGAAAAATGAATAAAAGAAGTTTAAATCAGAGAGAGAAAGGAAGAGAAGGAGAGAGAGAGAAAAAAAACTTTTTAAAAATATTTCTAGTGAAAGAAGTTGGCAAAAAAACCAAAAAAGAAAGTACTAAAAATGAACAAGTCGGAATTCAATATTTGTTTTTTTTTTTGTAATTCAAAAATATTATTTAATAAAATTTTAACAGCATATGCGTTTGTAGGAAATGCCAAATTATATAATATTTAGGGTAGATAAATCCTTTGAGTTTTGTTGTGTGGTTGTAAGTTAACTTAACCATATGTGTGTGTCTAGCATGAAGTGCAAAAATTCGATAATAGTGCAAGAAGTTTAACTTCACATATTACGTAACGCGCAGGGGGGTTAGATGATTTGTTACCGAGTGTTACGTGGGGGGGGAGAGAAGTCATCAACTGCGTTACGTAATGCCGACTTCATACGATCAAATACAAATGAGTTTAAAATTTCTCTAGTTTAAAAAATTAAATTTTTTTTTAGGTGGGTTTTTTATGGATTTTTTCCCCACTGAATTCGAAAACCAAAATTAAAATTTTTTGAATGGATCAGTTTTTAGGACATAGTAATTTTTCATTTCATTTTAAAAATCACATCTCGAGCTAAAAATGTCCGTTCTTTCTTGAAATGATATGAAAGATATTGAGATGACAAAAATATCAAATCGGATCTTAAATTGGTTTAACCAATTCAGAAGCTATCGATAAAAATAGGCCAGATTATTAAAAAATTAAATTTTAAAGCAGATTCTATGGCTACGAAATAACAATGAAAAACGATGAAAAAATTCTGGTTTAGTTGTGAAAGATTGAATGAATTAATTCAAATCACACATTTTCTGAATATATTAACTTTTTCGACAATTCATTAAGCTGCTTAATCGCTTGCAATACATTCTCTATATTTTTTTGTGGTATTTTTTTTTTTGTATTATCTGAATATGTTAGAAATAGTTGTGGCTTTTACTTTGTGAGAGATGTCGATCATTATACAAAAAACTGGACAGAAAGAGAGAACTTCACATTAGACAACATTAAATACGTGCCTCTTCGCGGAAAGAAATATTCTGTAATAGTTCATTGGAATTCTAATAATAATTACAGTTTTACCCTGTTTTGCCTGGCAAACGAAAAACTGTAATAATTTATTATGATCAGACAATAATTCTTTTGAGTTTAATTTATAATGTGCAGAATGAATCAATAAAATTTACGATTGTGTAAATTATCAAATTGGAAATGGAATTTTTAAAAGCATAACAATACTTTTGATATTAAAAGTCATCAATAATTGCAGAGCCATAGAATATTTTTTTTCTCTTCTACATGTTTACTTTCAAATCGCATTGACCAAAAGCAAACAACTCAACCAGCTATTTTAATGATTCTAGTGTAATTCAAAAGAAAATGGTATTTCAGTTTCAATGGTTTTGAAACAAGAATATTTTCATCAATTTTTACAGTTTGCTTCGTAGTTTTTGATTCTCGATCATAGGATATTTCAATAATAACACTGTGCTAGTCATAAAATGTAGCAGACGGGAGGCAAATCATTTCTAACTAATTCGGGGTCCATGAATTGAGTGGTGATAACCTTTTTTCCCCCTATCCGCAGAGTTTCACACAACATTTTTTTTTTTTAAGTTTTGCTTTGGGGGTATACATAATTTTCTTCGTTAAAATCAATTATATTTTTCTGCACAATTGTTTTGGAATTACGTTTCCTAAAAACAAGTTTACAGATTTTTGTTATTCAGTGACCTATAGTAAAATTTGATGCGCAACATATTTCTTGAACATAATAACCCTCTATCAGCCCTTGTAATGGGTCAAAAAGTAACTGTTTTGAAAGAGACAAAAATTACCCATATTGGTGGACGCTAATGGGTTAATATGCTGGAGGAAAATATTCCACGGAAAATTCTACCACAATTTTCCGCGCATAGAAACAAGCTTTGATGCAAAGCTAAAAAGTTGTCTTGTGGTTTAATATACTTACTTAATCTGTTAGAAATGGGAAAACTTTAGGCCCGCGTGCAAAAAAATTTGATGTAAACTTTTAAAACGCAGAGACACGTATAATTTTTTTTGTTGAGTTCTATCAGAATCCACTTTCAGAACCTTGTTATTTTTGGAAAGATTGATTTTTGTCGGATAGTGTAGTTTTCGTTTTGATCTACTTATTTAGTAACGTTTGATCGCTGACGATGGCAACTGGATGTTTTTTTTTTTGGCCGATTGTTCTCAAACTTTTAGAAACTGATTTTTTAACAAAGAAAATGATGTGTGTGAAAATTTAAGTTATTTCGATGTAAAATAAGGGTACATCCCATACAAATTTTCCACTTTTCAAATTTTTGACGGTTTTTTGTATGGGAGGTATGTCTAAAATTGTTTTTTTTCTGCAAATAAATATCAGATTCAGTTTTTTATGCCAAAAAACCCCCCGGTACTAATTATTACCGCAATAGGAAGAGGAACATGTAACTTCGTAGCAGGGCCGTAACCAGGATTTTTTTCGGTTTCATAAATAATTTTTATGAAACTGATGTTTAAATAAATAAATTAGATACGATGTTGCATTTGATGGACCCTATCAGTCAAGGGACAAGAGTGGATAAATGCCTTGAAGCTTTAGGAATTGTTCTTTCCGAGTTTTTTTTTTAATCTTAACTTAAAAAAAATGGCCGAAAATTACAAAAAATTTACAGAATAATCAATTTCAATTTTTTCAAATAAATATTATTCAATGTGAATTCCAATGCTAAAAATATTCAGACGCTAATTTTTTCAAATGATTATCAGTGAGAATTCGGGCCATTATCAATTATGAGGAACCCGGATGAAGTTGGCATATATTCGCTAAATTCGTGCAGTCACAGCATTAAAAGGGATCTTCCGAGTCGGAGTGCTCTGAGCAATAATGGGTTAAAGAATTAATTACATTTTAAGATTGTCTCCAAAAACTTTGAAGCTGATCCAATAACACTGCCCTGCATAGGTTTGGCGAATAATATGGTTCCTAGAATTAATTTTTCATGCTGAAAATAAATCTGAGGTCAGAAACTTCGCATTACGTCACGTTTTAGAAAAATTGGGACTGAAATCCCTAAAAATACCGTTTTTGGCCATTTTTGAGAAATTGTAGAACTGAACCCTGACGTGCTAGAAACTTCGAAAATTAGGAATTAAAGGCTAAATCATGCCCTTTCAAATAAATCCTAAGTCATATTGTTTTCATGCGCCCTTAAAGCAGGGGATGTGTTTATGTCTACAGATGCAGGAAATAATTTACAAAGAACATATTTTATCTTACTCACACTCACCGCCAGACATAATGAAAAGTGCAGTGGTCCGCAGTGTTTTAAGGGGCGCTGGTTACAAATCTCCAGTCAGATTTTAAAAATTCGAAATTCCGAATCAAATATGGCGGACAAGTTTAGCATAATAACATATTGCTTTGTATTACTTTTCACATAAGTCTAATTTTACAAGGATCCGACAGCTTTTTCTATTTTTTATTAATTTTTCAACTTTTCAAAATGTTGCACTACGAAGCTTTAAATCAAAAACAGTTACTGACATAAAAAAACTATGAATGCAAGATTGCTCAGCATCACCTTCTCTTTTTAAATCCGAAATCAAGCCTCATATCAAAGAAAATAAATCAGATTTGGCCGCATAGTGTAATTAAGATTTCAAATTTACTTGACTTTTTAGAAAAAAAAACCGATGGAAGTAAAAAATATTCAAAAATCTTCCAATAGATTTTACTTTTTTCCCATCCACTGGAAATTAATATAAAAAATTAGAAGAAAGTTTCCACATTTCGGGGGGGGGGCGGGGGGGGTTGTCAGAACCCCCAAAACCTCCCCCTAAATACGGCCTAAATACTTCAAAAAACAATTTTGTATGAAACACTGCTGATAGGGGGAAAAACGGTTATCACCACTAAATTCCTTGACCCCGAATTAGTTAGAAACGATATGTCTCCCCTTTACTACAAAATTTTTTTTTTAAACTCGAGCACAGTGTAATTTAGTATTTTTTACCAACTCAATTTTTTCCAAGCCACTTTGAATATATTCTTTTCAGAAATTGTAATAATAAAGTTTTGGGCTGTAATGTTTGCAGCTTATCCATCAATTTATATTGGGTATCTCATGAAATTTCTAAATTACAGGGCTAAATGGCGATTTTCCCTAATTATTTTGCTTTTTTTGAATATCACACGTTGTTTTTCAAAAATTCTTTTCTCCCGTGTTCTAAAAAAGGAAATATAATTCTTCCAGCGTTGTTCTTCGTCTTTTTTCTGGTTGGTCTAATTTTTTGTGTAGAATTTTTAACTTTACGTATATGCAGAGAAACCAGATGTTTTTCATCGATTTCTTTTTCCGCGGCCACAGAATCAGCTGTTAATTTTTGTTTCTAAATCTGTCCTATTTTCGTCGATATCTTGATTCGCTTAACTAATTTAAGGTCCGATTAGATATATTTGTTTGCAATCTCAATACATTTCATTTGGTATCAAAAACGGATATTTCTAGCTGGGGATATGATGTGAACTGCCCCTTACTCGTGAGCTTATGCATTACAAATTTTTGTTATACCTTTTATTTTATTTTTTTAATACATCATTTAAGCCACTTTGAGGGGGAAAAGTTGAGAGTAAAAGTGCTTTTGATTAAAAATTGTTGCTAGTTCTCTTATGAATGCCTTTTAACTCCACTACTGTCTATTTAGTAGTGAAGTAGAATTTTCAAGTGGAACCCTTGTCAAAAAGTCTTAAAAAATACAACTTGCCACCTACATATGTATGCTTATAAGTAAAATACCTTTATCAACACTTTTATTTTTGGCACTTATTTTGACAAGACGACAAGTGGCTAGCAGTGAGTCAACTATACGCGTTTGAGTTTTAATAAGTGAATTCAAACTGTAAATGGAAATACATAATGCATACATAATTCAACAACTATCAAGAGAGCAAATAAAAAGCTGTAAATTTTAAATGAATGTTTTCAGCTATTCATTATGTTTATGCAACTAATTTAGTAAAAAAGAATTTATAAAAATGTAAAGGAAATATGGAGTAAATTACTGAAATGAAAAGGAAAATAAGAAATCGTTGTCGTGGTGTAGTAGTCAATGTGCTGGGCTGCCACGTAGGTTGCCTTCTTTTAATGCTCGCAGAGCTTGGTAAATTCCAATAATATTTTAATTCCAAAAAATTTAATAATTAAGTTTTTGGTCCATTCCATTTTAGGGAATTATAATTGTTAACTAACATTTCTAATTCTTGAGTAATGGAATTAGACAAAATTTTTCATTTCATTACTGAATTGTTACTTTTAGGTAATTTAAAATATACAATTTCCCTCTAAGGAGTTGAAAAATTATTTGAAATTCTGAAATCATTTTATACGTTTCTGAATTTAATTCCACAAAAGAAAATGACTTCTCAAGGGAAAAGCAATTTCCTAGTTTTCAATTACTTTCCATGGCTGTTGTCCCATAAAAGGAGAATGAAGGAATGAAATGCCATTAAATTATACTAAGCACCCGAATGAAAATATACAAAACTGGAAATCGAAAAATTTTTGTAGGTGGCGAGCCAGATAAAAAAGAATTTATTATTACGTACTTTATATGTGCTGTTATGGTTTGATTAAAAGATAAAAAGACATATCCAATGAATTTAGTTAAATGGTTTGATTAATTAATTATCCAATAAAGCAAACGTTTATACCTAATCATTTTGTTAAAAGATATGAGGTTGAATTTTATTTCAAATTTTATTTACTCACTTACTTCTATATGATATGCTGGCATTTATTTCATATTAATTATTTGCGTTTTTATCATGTTTGGTTTTTTGCCTCCAATCCAAAAATAAATTCATTCATAAAACTATTCATTTAAATTGTTTAAAATATTAGAAAACTATTTTGGATGCCTTTGGAGTGTAAAATGTTGAGCATGAAAAACATAAATTATTAACTTAACCCTTTCATGTCCGAATTTTAATGGGACCTGCTAGAAACTTTTTGTTCCGAAATTTTGATTACTTAGGATTTTCAGGTGCCCGGACATAACGCCCAAAAAAAAAATGTTGGATGTTATGACCGCCCTAAGAATGGCCATAACGCCAAAAATAATTTTAGGCGCTATGATCGCCCCGAAAACGGTCATAACGCCCAGTGTAGAAGTGGTCGCAACGCCTAATTTTTTTTAGGCTTTATGACCGCCTTAGAAGCGGGTATAAAGCCCAACAATTATTTCTTGTTATATTTTGTTTTCAATAATGAAAATTGTGTTTTGATTAAAAATCAGTTACTTTTAGACATAAATATTACGTTCAGAATGTCTCTCTAAAATTTGGCTTAGCATCGTGTCAGTCGTATATACGCTTTTGTTTTTAGTGCCAATTGCGAATATAAAAAAGAACCATATTGAAGCTGATAATCGTCATTATTTAATTGACGCTACATCCTCGGTCGTACCATTTTGTAGGTATAAGGTATTGCTTATAATATATTTTGGACAGAAAAGACATTTAAGTCACAGTAATATTTTGCATGTAAAATATTTAATATTATAGGATGTATGTAACTATTGATTCAGATTAATTTCAATGTAAGATTAAAAAAAGCTCCGCAGGCGAAAAATTTTTACAAAAATAAAGAAAAATCGAAAAAAATCGTGCGATAAACTTTTAGCCTGCGGAGCTTCTTTCAATCTTACATTTCGATTAATCTGAATCAATATCTTCGTTTATTTTTGTAAAAATGTTTCAGATGGGGCGCTCTTTTCCATGCCATTCCCATTTACTATATAAGCATATTTTCCCTTTTGGGCCGAAATTTGTAAATCGAAACCAATGAAAAAATTTTTTTTTTCAAATTCCACGCAATTGTTCTTATTTTTAGTTCATATGTATCTTATGGTATCGAGCAATATGAATATCAGCACAAAAATGTGCTCTACACTTTGACAATTGAGCCTACAAAGTTGTTGCCTCTTGTGAAGTGGAAATGGAGTAAAAACACAGAACACAACTAAAAGGTAAGTTATACCCAATCTTTGATGTTTTTTTAATATCCATTCGCTATTTAAGATAGAATATAATAAATTGTAGTTAATTCAACCAAAATATTAAAAGAAAACTTTTTGGTAATCAACTTTGATGGCTTTGAAATGAGACGCATTTTTTATTGTAACGTAACAGTCTAAAATACTAAAAAGTTTTTTTGACCAAAGTCCAACAAGTTAAGAAATTTTTAAAACTACTTTTTTCGAGTATTTTAAGTCTATTTTTATGATCGAAAAAAAATCTTCAATTTTCTTCCTTCATATCTGTGTAGAAAGTGAAAAAATGTGAAAAATGTGTAACGTAACAGTCTTTTTTTGTTCAAATAAAATGATTGATACTAGTTTATCATCGACGGCGATATTCATTCTTAGAAACCGCACATAAAAGAAACCATAATTCTTTTCATGTGGAAGTTTCTTACCGGAATGCGAAAATCGCTGAAGGTTTTGAAAATTTGGAACGATGGACCATCATAACAATTCAAAAATAAATTCTTCTCAGCAATGATTTCTGGTTTCGAAGCCGAATTTGGAATAAAAATGTATTTGAACTATTTAGCAAAGTCCCATAGAAAAGGATGTGCTGTTGATATTGGTGCAACTACAAAAATAGTCGTGCGAATACAGGTTCTAGCTCGGAACTGCCTTTTAAATTATACATCAGATTTCATTGCTGCATTTCATTCGGTACGAATAGTATGATAAATACAGCTGAAATTATTGCTGATGCAAAAAATATTCGCGACATAGCATTGACCCATTATTTACTTCCAAACAAGGATAAAATTAATGATCTCTATAATTTTTGAATTATGTAAACTTAAATCTGATATTTAAATTGTACATTAATGTGCAATGTTATAAAATATAAAAGAAGTTATATTTACCATAAAGTGAATTTAAACTTATCTAATAGGCAAAGAGCCGATAAATATACATTTTGACTCACTTAATATGCTTTATTCCATTACATTCGCTTCAACTGTAAACAAAAATCGATAAGTAACGTAACAGTCTTTTTTTGTGTAACGTAACAGTCCGTACATGTATGCTCTTAAAAAGTTTAAAAACATTATTTTTCAATAAATTAATGATTTCAGGCGTTTCTTTGCTCTTTTAGCTTGCAAACAATGCATTCAGATATAAAAGGGATCCACTAAATTCGCGAACTTTTGCTTACATATAAGGGAACCTCCGAAATCACTTCCAAAAAATGTAACGTAACAGTCCGCCTTAAAAGGTGTATAACTCAAAAACCACAGGGAATGGACTTTAAGTTCATAACGGTGGAATTTGAGTCTTGAGGCCAATTTTCATATGCAATCATAAAAGAGTGTGATTTCATACGGTATTGATGACATATATGCCAAAAAGTGAGTTCGATTGTATCGTAACAGTCTAAATTTCGGCCCTTTTGTGTTTTTTATAGGCTTATCCATTCGCTTTCATACTAATGCCGAGAAAAACGGAAGAGTTTTTTATTTAAGAAAGCCAATTTGTGAAAAAGCCTGAAATATAGCTGTTTTTTCTTATACATGCAAATTTGGTTTCACCTTACTTTTGAAACTTTAATGAAAGAATCACATTATGGCTCTTTTCGGGGTGGTCATAGCGCCTAAAATGATTTTGGGCGTTATGGCCATTCCTAGGGCGGTCATAACGCCCAAACTTTTTTTTGGGCGTTATGGCCATGGGCGTTATGTCCGGGCACCGGATTTTCATCATCATCATCATCAATTTCATCCCTTTACATTGATTTGTTTGTCTTTCATTAAAGGTAAAATAACATTGTTATGGAGCTGTAGACAACCACTGGATAACTCCTTCACTCAAATTTTTTTATTTTCATATTCTCTCGGCTTTTATAAAAATATTTTTTAACAACAATTTCCGCTTAGTAATAATTTAAAACATTTTTTTTTGGAAAAATAGTGGAAAAGATTTTTCAAACAATTTTTGCTCTTAAGTTTTTGACTTGACTTCAAAGACAAAAAATGTAAAAATATATTTCATAAGCACGAAATTTCAAATATTTGGCAACCAGGAAACGTGAAGGATACTTGACACAACTGAATGCATAAATTACTATTCGTAAAGTTTGTTTAACACCTATTTTATGCCACATCAATGTAATCAATGTAAATGTTGCCTATGGGCAACATTGGCGATGAAAGGCTTATTAAAAGAGCAGATAACTGTATCGCGTAAACGTATTTACTTATCTAGATTCATTTTAAACAAATTATGCTTTTATTAAGGGCATCTAAAATGTATGCCTATGACTTGACCATTCTCTCATTTTTCTTTCAAATTATGAAAAGGAAGTCTGAAAAAAAAAAATTTCGGACTTAAATGAAAAACAGCCACGAAAAATTTCTATAATACGGCCATTTTAAAAAAATCGAAACCAGATAAGTCGGCTATGAACTTAAAAAAAAAAAAATGCAAGACATGATTTTAAAAAGTACCAATTCCGAAACACCTATGACAAATCAATATGTATATCAGTTTCCGTAATTTTTACGAACAACCAAAATAACTCTTTAAGTAACGTTTCGTAGAAGAGCATTTTTTCAGTGTTTTAACAAGCCTAATTCATGAAAATACTAGCAGATGATTGTAAAGTGAGATTATGTTTTAGTAGTGTTTAGCATGCACGTTTTTTTTGCCGATGCTGTTTTCTTGAAAGGCAAGTTGTAAATACTTGCTATAAGGATCTAAATAATTGTAAGTTCAGTGCCCTCTCCGTTACCGAAAAATAAGAAATTTTGTTATAGTTAGATGGCATGCACGAATTTTCTCAGCCACATTGTTTTGAGTACAAAGCGAACTTAAAGACATTGTCGTTGTGTAAGTTTTTACGATTTTTATAATCAACATAAGAGGTAAAATCAGGGTAACGGAGAAGACAAAAAATCGCACTGCATTATAACATGGGCAAGTTTGGAATTTCGAATTTGTGTAATCTTGATTTAGTTTTAGGTTTTTCGTACATCGAATGGAACACTTTTGGTGTTTCACACGGAAAGGGTGCGGTGCATGGTTGATGAAGATATGACCAAAAGTGAGGGCCGAAAATGTTAATGTTCACATGTTCACGCAGCGTTGAAACGCTGCCACAAAACAAACATTATATTTGTTGAGGGGAAATAAGTCGCAGCAAATGCATCTTTTTAGGATTTGCGATTTGAAAGATGCATGAAAATCGAGTGCGTCCCTCACACGATCTCAATTGCTCCTTTGAGTAAAAAATATTGCCATTTTTTCCTTCTCTCCTCCTCTTGGGAGCTTAGAGCTTCTACTGGGCATTTCTATCTAAGTTTGTTTTGTGCATTCATTTTCACATTTTGCAATGTTGTGTTTTTATTTCTTAATTCTAAATGTACTGAACGTCTCCAAGTGTTTTTTGATCGCTCATGACGTTTACTTCCTTGTGGGTTACATTCAAGCGCCATTCGTGTGATGCTCTAGTCTTGTTGAGTCTGTTGATGACATCTTCCTCTGCTCCAACGTCTGTGGTCACATATTCGACAGGCTGACTTTTGATTGTGATGTGGTCATTGGTGATGTTGTTAATTTGCATGGCTTTGCTTTTTTTGACGTTTATCTCGAAGCCCACGTTGCGCGATGCTTTGATTAGATGATCAGTATTCGCTTGCATGTCGTTGAACTTGTGCTTGTGCAAAATCTAAATCCTCGAGTTGATATGTGGGACTCCATTTTGTGCCCTTCCTTTGAAAGCATACATTTGCCATTACTTCGTCTAGTAATATTGCGAAGAGAAGGGGTGAAAGTGGGCATCCTTTTTTGACTCCTGAGTTAGCGGTGAATGGCTCGTTAATAGTATTGCCATAGTCGTTCGATATTGTTGAGTTATCATTTTTATCATTTTCATTTTAATTTTTTTATTTTTAAACTTAATTTTCATAAAAGTTGTCAATAACTTAAACTACTGTACGCTCAATGCAATTAGCAAAATTTCGTTCGTAACTGAGTCATCTTGAATTTTTTCCCTTAGTTTAAATATCTGTTCATTGGTAATGTATGCACTAAGGATGCAGTTGGATGTGTACCAAACTGGTATACTTTATATGAATTTACTTTGCTTTAAATAATTATCCATTAATTTTATTTACTTATGTAATTACTTACAAACAGTTACAGTTTTCGGTTTATTAAACATTTGTTGAGCCGATTCTCCATATAACATGAAAAAATAAGAGGGCGATCGTATTTGTCCTCTCCGTTAATATTGGCTGTCCTCTCCGTTACTTTCCCATGTTTTTTCTCTCATTATGTAATTATTTTTCAACGAAAGCATTACACTTTTTCGTGAGTTACAAAAGTCCATGAATCGTCAAAAAAATTCAACTCTATAGCTTGCTGGCATTCTCAGAATTTGGGACTTGAAATTGAAAGTAAAGATTTCCCAAATCGTACTCGTCCTCCCTGTTTCCCACTTTGTTGATGTATAACTTAGTCGGACTCATTTTTTTTTAACGAAACTTTGGTTGTAGGAACTTGTTATCGGACCCTCGAAAGCATTCTAATATCAAATAAAAATATTATTTCCTTGTATGGAATCAATATCATTATAAGATTCCCCTTGTCCTCTCCTTTACTTTGGAATAGCCGAATACAAACAAAAAAATATAGATATATCAACTAATATCTGATTTTTAATAAAATGGAATTAAATTGGGATATCAGACTGGAAAGAATTAAAGGATCAGAATTTCCTGAGTTATTTCTATATTCTCACGGACATCTATTCCTTCTGTTTCTAATGTTTGAAATGAATATTAAAAATGCATAAGATTTTAATTTACATAAATAATTTTCGTATTAAATATTAATCATACGCTCTGATGACTGTTTATGACTGATGGATAGATCAGATAGAAATATGCAAAATGAGATCCAGATCGTGGAATATATTAGAAATCAATAGTGGATTCACGTGAGGGTGTTTTATTTTAGGGTATGAAACCCACTCTCCCTTTCTGATGAATATCTTATACATTTTGATCGTTGCTAATGATTCAAAACAAAATTTAAAAGGGGAAAAAGTTATCCTCCTCAGAAAGTCGAAATAGCAGAGAATAGAGCCAGGAAGGGTACGTTTTGACAATGTTTTAACGCGTTAACATAGCTTGAAGTCTTATTAATCCCTTTCCGTTTATGCATTCAGTTTAGTTCATAATACTTGAACAGCGTAGTCCCTCTTGGAGAATATTGAGACGAAAAACATTCAAGGTGTAAAAGGAGCTGTTTACACTCAACCACAGAAAAAGTCTTCACTAGTTCCTATCCTGAAGTTTCCAGCTTTACAATTGATGCATTTGTTGATGAAAAGATTAATTTTTTGTTAGAATGACAGCACTCCTTTCAAACTAATTCTAGGCCCATTCTTCTCAGCATCAGCATCTTTGAATTGGTCTGTCACGGTTCTTACTTCACTGAAAAGTCGGCAAAAATATCTGATTATTTCCAGCCAACTACTCTAACGTAATATAGTAGAACGAAGTTTAAATATTGTATTAAAAAATAATAAAAATAGTATCAACATTTTAATGCTTAAATGTGAGTACACGTTCTTTTAAAATAAGTTGCTGCCTACAATAAAGCGCAATATGTGTTAATTAATTTTTGTCTTTAATGAACAAAGCAACTGCACACATACAAACATATATTTAAGCCACTTTGCCACAATAACAGCAACAACACTTTTAGTGCATAAATAAAATGTTAGTGTGTAGTTTCATTTAGTTTGTAATTAAATCCCAACTATAAATAAAGTGTTGAGAAATTAATTATGTTAAATGTTATGCATGTTTGCATATAAATATTCACACACATACATATATAAGAGTAGGTACAATTAAGAAAATTAACTTACGTATTATAATTAGAGGCTAAGAGGTTCGGTTGGTGGTCAGCAGAAATAAATAAAATGTACAAATTATTGTACGAACACATGTCAGTAAATTATAACAGACAATGCCAGTGAAAAATATAAGCCTAACTATAAATATAGGACAAGGTGAAAAACGAAATTAGTAACGTTTAAAAAGCAAAAGAAACTTTTTATGTGTTGTATATGTTTTGGAAATAAAATCTTCCCTTGGGATAGTTGTGGATGTTATTTTGCTTGCTCAGCAATTACAGTTGTCATTATAAGTTTCATAAACACTTGTTTCTTTCCAAAAATGAAATTAAAAATTTTTTTTAGAACATCTGCAATCAAAGAATTTGTCATTTTACATCTTGTCATATGTTTGGTTAGTTGTTTTTGATACTAAAATTATTTCGTGTACATGCCCAGTTGAAATGATCTCTTTATTCGGCTCCTCATTTAGAATGAAGTTATTGTTACTGGCGCTACTGATTTTCATTGGCACTGATTTACTGGTCCTGATAATAACTTATCTTTTCCAGATTTAAAACGCACATTGACCATTTTTATGTTGAATAAGTGAATGACTGAGTCAATGACAGAGATCTAAGTAGCGATGTCTTCTACTCTATCGGATTCTTAAATCGATTTTGGGGATGACTCCTCCTTCTTCTTTAAATTCGAATTAACTAGTAAAATTTAGTAAGTTTTTGCGGAATAAGGGGGCGTCCATGCGAGTACTTCATGCACAATTCTATGTGCAACTGGGTATAAAAATACTTGTGGTATATAAATAAATGTGTACATGTTCGTTTGTATGTTTGTTTGGTGTGTATTCCAAAGTGATGACATTACAACATCTACACTAACTAAGGCAATGTCAAGCTCATGTCGAACTAATTGTCTTCACAGATGAACGAATATGTAGCTGACTCTTCTTATTCGTCTGTAGTATGTGTGATTGGCTTTCGATATGTTTGTTTAACTGTCTCTCTGTTAGACTGTCTGTATGTATATTTGGTATGTGTGTTGGAAGACATTTGCTTGTGGGTGGTCAATTGTTGAATTTAATAAAGATGAATGAGAATTTAAATTTGGTGAAAATAAAATAAGATATTGGTAATTTTTAAATGAAATAAGTAATAAATACTAAATAAAAAATACTAAACTGAAAAATTTGTATATTATATAAAAAAAAGTTTCAAAAAAAATTTACTTTATTATGGTAAAATATATTTCTTCTTTAAATATCTACTTCTTGATGTATTGTTTAGTTCCAGGAAATAATAATTACACGAAAACAAAAACAAAAAAAAAATCATTATAAATGTAATTGAAAAATAAAAACAACCAAGAGAAGAAGCATAAAAACAAAAACATAAACGAGAGAAATCCAAATGAAAATCACTGAATGTGATTGATTAATGTGCAGCATTGTAATGCAACAATAGCAGCAGCTACAAAATATAAAATACAAAACTGTAGTAACTGAAGCATTCCGTTTACAAGGATACATACATATATGTATGTATATAGATATAGAGAAAAGAATTGAAACGTTTTAGGAATATTGTAATCAGTCATGATATAAATTGATACAACCGCAGCAACAACAAAAACGATTTGTGATGAATGTTGGTTGTTGGAGGTTTTCTTCAAATACAATACAGCGACAGTGCAATTAGTAATACTTATTTAAACGTGCATAGATAGTTAGGTTAAAAGTCACTGTCATTTCATGGATAGATAGATTTTTATGCAATTTAAGTAGTACCAATAAATAACAAAATAAGATTTTTTTATTAATAACATGTGAACAATTTTTATTACCTGAAGGAATTCATTAGCGTTGCGATTCTTATGATGTCAAAATCATGACTGCTGATTGAGTGATTTTATCACTTGGAGTCAGTTGAAGTCATAAATTATATTAAAAAAATCAAACAATTCATATTATCTATACAAATTACATGCTACTTTTTCGCGATATACCTTAGCATAAGAAGCGTAATGACACCCAAAAAAGTGTATCTTTCTTTCGAAATCCATCACAGGCGATTTCACTTATTTTTATATTTTTCAATTTAACTGTATTAAAACTGACTTTAAACTTCAATTAATTACAAGTAACTTTCTTTAATTCCAAGTGTATTTAAGTGACTTCAAATTTGTATTGGCTCCAAATGATTTTACATGACCACAAGTGGCTCCTAGTGTATTTAAGTGACTCCAAGTGACTTTGACTGACTTCACCAGACTCCAAATTATTTTAAAGAAGCTCTGATTTTAAAGTAAGTTCAGAAAAAGGTTGCATTCCCCTAACCCCAAAAAAGACTTTATTATATGAATTACCCATTGGTATCCCGAAAACAGATATCTAACTAAATTTTGTATTCAAAATTCAAAAATATTATGCAGCAACTGTACATTATCATAGACTGCCATCCAATTATGTCTTCCACCTATAATCGATTGCATTCTTTTACACACTTTGGAATGTGTTGGCTTTTGTAGAATTTTTGGTAATTTTTTGAGGTTGGATACAAAATTATGGCATACGCGATAAAAAAAATGCATTAATATCCACATTGAATAATATTTATTGGAAAAAATTTAAATTGATTATTTTGTGGATTTTTTGTCATTTTCGGCCATTTTTTTTTTTGAGGTTTAGATTAAGAAAACTCGGAAAACTTGTCTTAAAGATTTAAGACATTTATCTACTTTTGTGCCTAGTCTGATAGGGTCCATTAAATGCAGCATTTAAACATCAGTTTCATAAAAATTATTTATGAATATTTTCTTAGAATGAAAACCCTGCCCTCCCGACCCCCCCCCCCCCCCCCCCGCCCCCCGGAAAAAAAACTTGACTATGGCCTCACCCAGTCAGAACTATAAAGTACGCTTGGCGTTATTCAATAATTTGAATTACTGGCAGATCAAAAATCTCTCTTCTTCACATCATCGCTAATGAATTAAAAGATTTTCCGCAGAAAGTGAAAACAAAACTTAAACAAAACAATTATTTCCTTAATATCTGGATTAGCTGGTGTGTTCATTTTACAATTTCATTATTAATTTTTCTAAAAAATATTGTACATATTTATTCAAATATGCGCCAAAAAAAGTTCATGAGAATTTAGTTTAGTACTCTTAGTTATAAATAATTTATGTTAGAAATGTTTTATCTCTTTATTGTTTATTTTCTACCTATTACAAAGGTATAATTCCTATTTCCAACCCTACAAAATAACAAAAATGAAACTTCAAGAATGAACAAGTAAAGAATATTTTGCACTTTTAATTAACTTGGTGCATCTATGACAGTTCATTTGCACTACATTTGTAGTTGTGGGTTTTGTATAAAGTATACAAGTTATGTATGTACGCACTACATATTTCTATAAGAAAAAGATAATTACAAAAATTATTCGTATTGTAAAGAAAATCTACATAGACCACATTATATTAAGTCCTATAAATCTTAAAATTTTAAGTAGAATATTTTTGATATAAAAATAATAAAATTTAATATTTCTGTAATATAGTATATACATGATATAGAACCATTCTCATATCTGACACAAAAAGAACAAAAAAGAGTAGTAACAATGCCAAAAAGTGCTATTAAGTACTAAAAAGTAGTAGGGGAAAAAAATTCTATATTAATAAAGTATTCAAAAAGCAAACTGACAAGCTCAATCTGATGCTGACACTCAACATTATGCGTGTATGCGTATGTGTGTGTGCATAGCATATAATTATACGCATACTTCTAATAAATCTTATTATACACACACATGCACATACAATAAAACATACTTTAGCCTACAACTATAAGTATGTTTTTACAAATGTCTGTATACAACTAGGCTAAATTTTTTTCTGCTGATGTGTTCGTTTGATGAAGTTAAAGCACAACATGAACTTTAAATGTACTAGAAGTATTTGTAAACAAAATGTAGAACAAGAAGAGAAAAAGTAAGGAAAAAAGCAAACTCAAACAAAAATAAATGCTGAATAAATAACACATAAGAAGTATGTAGTACAAATAGTTTGGTAATAATTTATGTAGGTTAATTTATGGCACTGGCACATACAGTTGACTTTCCATATGTATTTATGTGTGTGTGTGTGTGTGTGTGAAGCATTCAAGCATTAAAACATTATGATACTTACTTGTATGTATACGCATACATATGAAAAAAAAACAAATGTCTGAATTTGTTAGCTTGGCCTATGTGTATGTGGTTTATATGTGTATGTGTGTATTAATAACAATATTTTCAAAATTTCATATTCATTGGACAACTTAAGCTTGGCTCTTTGAAAAGGATTAACATGCATTGCAAAAAAAAAAACAAGAAAACAAAAAATTTTTAGCTTTTTATTTTAGGTGAGCACTGAGTCAATGATTATGGCTGAGGGTAGTTAAAACTCCGAGTTGTTCAAATGTGTTTACTTTATCTCTATATTTTTTAAAAAATTCTTTCTATAAAACCAGTCTGGCAAAATAACTAACTGTAAATATACATATATAATTTCTGATACTATTTATGCTTTTCAATAATACAATATATAAATGGAAAGCATTTTCTTTTTAACTACAGTTACTTTTAATAATAATTTTTGAACAAGTGCCAGAACAGAAAAAAAAAACACAGCAATAGCAACAACAGGCTACTAGCCGGTCCTCACTACAATCGGGTCTTCGCCCTGGGATCGACCCAGGAGAAATCCTGGCCAAGGATTGTCAACCTTCGACGTGGACGCAGTCGCTACAACAACAACAATAGGCTACTAGTGGCTATTAACCAAAAGCCGCATGAGCTTATGAAATCAAACATTATGACATTGCGTTCCAATCGTCATTGCATTTGCACAATGTGATGAAAGGCTTAAAAAACAGCATATAAATAAATGAGGTTTAAAGCATGTCGTCTCTAATAAGCTCAAGTAATCTCTCGGCATTTAATCAGTGGAATCCAGAGATTTTTAAATTTTAACTTATTTATTTTTTTAATATTAATTCAATTTGTAATACTTTTGTCAATTTAATTTTTTTTTTATTTATTACAAACGATCAAGGTATATAAATGTTTCATAAGTATGGGTTTTTAAAGAATTCTGGATGCTAGAGGATATAGATGAGCGGTATATCGATACCGGTGACTTTATACCAGAACCGCGCAGTCACTGTAGTAGCTACCAGCGACCACCGTATGTTAGTGGTGACTGAGAATTGCGGTCACTTTCAATATTTCAAACTTTTTCTTATGAATCTTTCATTTTCAACAATTTCTTATACTTAGAAGAAGAATGAATATTTATGTTTTTCTTCTATATTTTCGCTGTTGAAAATAATGATTACTTCAAAGAAGCTTTCACCAAGTCTCTGGTGACCAAAAAGTCACTGTTGAGATTATCTCTAGTAGGAAACGCTTTTGACTGGAATAATGATTAAAAATTTGCTTTTGAAGCTATGTCTCACATAATTCCCGAATTAAGTTACTTCATTAAGTCCTGAAAAACATCCTGGGTTAAATTGATTTTTAAGCCTGTAAAAAATTCGACTCAAATCTCTTCGTAAAGATCTATAAATCTTTTACCTATTCCATCAAAACTATTCGAAAGATTTTCACTCGCCTTAATGAAGACTCAATCAGATTTGAAGAATATCATCTCACCGGATCAAATTTCGAGCTAATCACGACTCAATTGAACAAATGCATCGAATCGTTAGTGAAATAAAGAGAACTTTCAAGAACAAGCAATACTATTCAGCAATCATTCTCGATGTCGTACTAATGCCGAAAATATAGAATAAAATAAAAACTCTTTTCGTCAAATTACAAATTTCGGTATATGAAGATGCCAGATCCCTTTGAGATTCTTGGCCCATGCTATACTTTTTATACTTTATACATCAGACCCACTTTGCTAACAGTTAGAACACACAAAAAAATACTACAGTCTTATGCTAAATTGCATTTGCGCTTTGTTTAAGTCAAGTATCTAGTCGGCATAATTATTTATCTCTCGTTTTACTTAGAACAATAATTTGAAGAAACTTAAAAAAAGTAATAAAATTTAAAAGACAAACATAAAGCTATATAATGATAGAAGTAGGGAGAGGGTGGAAGAGCTGACTGTTGACTTGCACTTCAAATTCTTTATCAAAAAATATTAAATCATGAACCGATTTAGCCCATTTTGAACATTCTTAATCTGGCAAAGCTCAAACTCAGCAAAAGTGTACAGAACCTCACAGTCACTCTCTTAAGATCTTCCAATATTTTAAGATTTTATAATTAAAAAACAATTACACTGTCCTGCAAATTTTAACTTTTCTTGTTTGAACATGAATCTGTAGTCAAAAACTTCCCATCACGCCAGGTTTTTGGAAAAAAAAAAGTGTTGTAAGGGGTTGCAGAGCTGCACCGTGACGTGCATACATACTTCGCTAATATCAAAAATTAAAGGCTAAACCCTTTCAAATGAGCCCTAAGCCGAATTGTTCGCATGCGTCCTTAGAGCAGGGGGTGGGTTTATGTCTAAGGGTGCAGGAAAAAAATTTTCCCAGAACGAATTTTAACTTTCCCAGCCCAACTGAATCGTTCATCAATGACTTCATATGCAGAAATTCATTCATCAAAATATAAGATGACTTGATCGATAACCGGGAGGAATCATTATTATTATTATTATTGATGGGAGTGTACTGCGACCTATGAGATCTATTGTGCCCCTTCGTATTTCCATAAGTTCGGCCTCTGATAGAAATTTTAGTATTAATCCTATTTCTGTGGAGTTTAGCATCTGGTATATGATGTTCTCCCAGATTCATTTTACGGATATGCATACATAAGTGCTAAGCACTGTCCTAATTCGTGCTTCGCAGTTTTCTTATCTTCCCCGCAAAATCTTCATGAGTCGTTAAATATAATTCCCAGTTTTGTTAGATGACAGTTTAATCTAGATTGACCTGTTGGAATTCCTGTAATGATTCTTAAACTATCCCTAGACATATCGAAATATTCTTTAAAGCGTTTTAGGTTATATGTCCCCATAAGTGCCTTTGGATGTTCTAATCCTGGTATGTTTTCCCAGTATAGTTCCCTTTGCTTTTCTTCCTCTTTTTCTAACCAATAAATCGAAAGTTTATTTTCCCCATCCGCAGAATGGTTCTCGATTTACGAAGGCAGTCACTGCTCCTTTCTTTGCTAGTACATTAGCAATTTCGTTTTCTTCAATCCCAATATGCTCTGTAACCCACAGAACCCAGACCCGATTATCACACTCCATCACCAGTTTTGAGCCTTAATAGCCGCTTGGATAGCAATGTTTTGGATCTTGCAGTTGTACTTGAGGTTAAAGTATACACACCTATCAATTGAAAGATACTGGTGCATCTATCCATGGGCTCAGAGTATCTTATGCTCGGGCCAGGTACTCCTGCACTGGTTCCTTCCTCAGTGAGAGAACCGTCTGTGTACCATGCTATCATATGCTGGTCTATCTTATCTGTTTTGAATCGTTTTTCAAAACAAAACTTTGGCTGCATGTTGTCTCTCTGTATTGCAATTTCAGGATGCTGTATCTCTAGAATATCAAATCAATCGATTAAGCCATCTGGGTTGAAAGATTCCGTGCGAAATTTTTCTTTCGATAATATTTGTACCGCAGGAGTTTTTCCATAATCGATGGGCTCAAGTCGTACATTGAGAGATAAAACACGTCACTAGCTTGTTACCTCCTTTTTAGCAGGTTAAAATTTTTATAGCTTTTGTTACGGTAATAGGAATTCAGAATACCGATTTGTTATTTTTGTCACCAAAGTATTCAGTTATAATTGTGGTGACTATTTTAACCACATTAAAATTGCCCTGTAAGCAAGAATGTAAATGCGCGCCAAAGTTATAATGCCAAAGATTGACATAGCAATGTAATGTAAAGTATGAGCGTACAAGCGGTTAAAATTACGCGGAAAATTTTAAATTTCTTGTTTCCCTTTTTTCTTAATTTCTTCGTATGTTGTTTTGATTGGGAGGCTACATTGCATTGGTAGTGGTGGAGGGCCTAAACTGGTGGAGGCTCCTAGAACGTCGTCTCACTAACCGCATGGTAAATCTGGGTCTGGTTTTAGAATCTCACCAACGAATTTTGTCGTTTAAAGAGCTTTGATTTATCACCTAGCTTTTACTTCGCATTCTAAAAGAGGGAGTGCTACTGAGCAACTTTGCATTATATATTTTCTAAGTTAGCAAAATTGAGCAGTTTTTTTGGATTGAAATATTTCGCCTTAGAACTGAATTTAAAAAGTTTAAAAATTAATATAAAATAGAAAGTAATGTCGAATCTTTGTAAATTTGGATTAGAAAAACAGTAAAAATATAATTTCTCAGTAGCACTTTATCTTTCAGAATCCGAATAAAACTCAGTAAAAAAAAATTCTTATCAATTCTGCCACTTACTTTATGTCCTAACTAAATCCAATGCGAAAGTTTAAACTAAACATTTCTCTCACCGGTTTAGTTAATTCGAACCCTTCACTTTCTAGCTGATCTGTTGACTTCTTGAATTTTTGCAATTTTTTTTAGCTACAGTGTACAATGTAATGTAAGTACCACATATTTTCATGCCCGTATAATATACATACAATTTATATACAACAAATGCAGGGTCTTTCGTTGTTATATAGTGCGCCTCCAAAGGCGAGACGTCTCATTTCAACTGTTTTTCATTGTTATTTACGTAAAGTAATATTAAATAGAAACAAATATATGTTTGTATTTATCTACATATAGATTTGAATATTGTATGTATGTTGTACACTTATCCAGAATACTAACATAAATACAAATACAAAAAAAAAGAATATTTTATTATCAATTTTAATCAAGGTGATTTTCTAAGCGTTTGGTTTATAATTCCAAAGTAAAAAAATGTGTGGTTGAGTTGATAAATTAGTACTTTCCATATACTTCTTAAAGATTGTTTCTTATAAATGTTGACCACAACCACGTTGTAACTGATCCATTCAAGAAGTCCAACTTTGAACCACTTTTCGAGCATAGCGGCTGATATCTTGCTAATAACACGTGCAATGTGGTTTTCCAAGGCTGCAGTTGGTGCTGGTTTATTGGCATAGATAAATGACTTCACATAACGCCACAACAAAATATTCTATAAACGTCAATTGCAATAGGTAGCCAACTCATTGGTCTGAAACATGAGATAAATTGCTCACCGTGCTCATCTTTCAATAGGCCCATTGTTTCACGTGCTCTGTGTGGCATATAGCGCCATTTGGTTGAAACCAAAAGTCGACCAGATTCAGCTCGGGCACTCTAGAGGAAAACAAAATTTGAAATCATCAAAAGATGGCGAACGTCATTGGCAGTAACGTTGTGGCTATCGTTATTTTTTAAGAAATACAGACCGATGATTCTGTCAACCCAAAAACCGCACCAAATAGTGTATTTTACTGTATGCATTGTGAGCTCTTGTATTGCCTTTGCTTGCTCAATTAAATTCAATATTTTGTAAACGTTGTTCAGGTTTAAGCTTTTCCATTGTGAAATGGCAATGCTAGCCGAGCACGTTTAACTTTGATGCATGTCACGAATCACAAGGGAACTTTCAAAAATTCTACACTGAAAAACCAAACAGCAATAAAATCACCCTTTATATATATATTGTTTGCTCATTTACATAATATTTTCATGAAGATTTGAAATTAATTTAAATTGAGTAAACTTTTCATTGTAAATAAAAACTTAAAAAAAAAAAAAAATACAAACACAGTAATTTCTTAAAGTTTTAAGCTTATGCATGTATGTATATATTTCCTTTTTAATTCAAAATCAGACAGCAAAGCATTAACTTAATTAAATCCACAATGTACATTCATTTCAGTTTTTTATTGCTTTTTTTTTTTTGTTTCTCGGTATTTCTGTTCATATAAAAAAATGAACGTTATAAAACAATGAAATGTCAACACCAATGAATGAAGGGAGGGAATAAAACAAAATGCGCTTGAAAAAATTGAATGTTGCTTGCAGCTTTTACTACATTTAAGAACAATTAAGCACAACTACAACGATATCGGTGGTGTTGGACAATGCTTATTTAATTCTGTATAAGAAAATTATAATAAAAATAAAATACTTTTAAGTGATAGTTAAAAATTAATTAGCACTAAAGAAACTATTACACTATGATGAGCCAATTCGTTAACATTTATCTCTTTTGGTAGAGGAAGTAGTACAAATAATGGGAATAATTGTTATGAAATATATGTTTGGCCTGGCTTCATAAAATGTTTCTAAAAAAAAAGAAGAAAAACTGAAGTAAAAACTCAAGTTATACTGGCGGCGAATTGCTTCACATGGACGAACATTGGTTCATAGTGATTAAAGAAGAAAATAAATACCAGTATTGATAAACTAGTTTTGCTAAAGTAACCTTAAGCTAATTAATTGTATAGACTATAAAATAAATGAATATTTGGGAAGCACCTCATAAGAATTTTATTTTGTACATATTAATATGTCACTCATACGACCGGTGGGCTCATATTTATAATTAACGAACAAATTGCATTTCAATTCTAGGTTAATTATACACGTAGTATGTACAATGGAAATTAATAAGATAGGAAACTGTGCTAATATCCTTTGCTGACTAAAAATATTTCAGGGATTTTTTTTTTATTTTCTTGAACGCAAGGAATGGTTTGTATTATTTGTTCACAGCAGGTTTTCCATTATTTCTGTTAGGATTTCTTGTTCGGCTTGTCGAAGACATGACATTATTTTTAGATTCGTTTTTTAATCATTATTTTCCCGCCCTCTTCTTGTCCTCTTCATATAAAATTCTGTTTATGTGTTACTTGCATATCAGATGGGTGCTGCAACATCTATACATATATAGACATCTGTGTGGAATACTTGCAGCTTCATAAAAATAAAGAGATTTATTAAAAGCACCAACAAAAAAACATTCCTCAATATGTTCGTGACAAGCATTGGATTGTATATGACGCACTAAGAACAATGACGCCTTAATCTCTCTTAATATCTCCTTTCAGCCAATAAAATGCGCAATAGTTAAGGGCATAGACATGAAAAAGCCAAAAGTACTAGGTGTTTAAAGCAAAAACAAGTTAATATGCCAATAGATATGTAATAAGATAAACCAAAAAAACTTCTTTTTTTAAATAGCTATTAGGCTATAACAACTAATACACTATTATTTATATAAATGTCACAGAGGGTTATAATAAAGCATTAAAGCAATAAATATAATGCATATCTGCAGTAACAATTCGTTTTGGAAGCCAACAACTTATTCAAAACTTATGCTACCATTCAAAACAAAATTCAATCAAAAATTGAGATTAAGTCTCAAAGTAAAATTTAAGACAAAAATGAAACCATATAATCAGACCTAAAAATAGAGCAAAAACCATTTCAACCATTGTCTCCAAAAGTAGGACATCTATAAGCACACTTTGAGATTTCAAATTTAAATATGTATATACACTTGTGGACATACATTTATTAGTAAAACCAATAGTAAAATAAACAAATAACAATTCAATGCTTAAAATTATAAAAGAAATAAATAGTTATAATGTCAAATATGTAAAAATTTTAAAAATTATCGTAGGTCTATTGTTTAATTTGCGGTCATATAATTAAGTTATATGCTAAAAAAAAATTTTAAAAATAATATTTTTGAAGATTTTTAATTTTTGACTGAGGTTTTACCTTTTGTATTGTTAGTATATTGTGGAAACAATTTTTGCCAGATGACTTCTATATATCTCTTCGGCAATGTTTCAAATAGTACCAGAGCAAGCAGTGATGATAGCCCATAAGGGAGCCTTACTTGAAGGTTTTTGCGCTGCCACTGTCATTTTTAAAACACTCCATAGATTTCCTATATGGTTTGAATCGGAGTTTTGGACTGGCCACTCGAGAATTTTTATTTTGTTCTCATTAGCCAAAACTTAACGACCCGATATGCACTTTTCGGGTTGTTGTCATGTTGAAATATGCAACCCAAAGGTAAATTTCAACGTATTCTCGGAGAAGATGATTTTTAAGTATGCCTTTGTACATTTCTCCAGTATTTTTTCTATCGATTTAAGTAATTGGACCAACTCCAGATGAAGTGAAACACCACCAAACCATTACTCAAGGACCCCATGTTTAACAGTTTTTTTTTTTTTGGTAAATTTTGCATTTAGCTTAGTATTTGGTGGATGCCTAACAAAGGGCTTTCTTTTGATTCCAAACACATTAAATATGACTTCATGGTTCCAAGCAATAATTTTCCAAAAATGCTGGTCCTAGTGGAGATATCGTTTAACGAACTGAATGCGCTGCTTAATATTTTTTTTTGGAACCTTAGGTTTTCGTCTGCCAATTCGTCCAAATATCTTTTTTTTTCGTTTAATCGCTTGCGTATAATTCTGGCTGATATTTTCAAATTGTATTCTAAGTCCATTTGTGATCTTGGTTTGATGAAAGTTAAGAAGGCGTCAGTTTTGCTGAGCTGCTGAGTTTGAATTTTTTGTAGTATCTTATCTCATTGACCACTTTTCCACGAGAAAAAGTTAACGCTTGCAATATCCCCAAGGTTTTGGAAGTTTTCCAAATGAACTCATTGCTCTTGTTTTTGCCCATCACAACCAAAATCAACAATTGTTCAACTAAAGTATACAGAAATGTATAAATTATCAATTTTATTGGTTTTTACGGAATTTAACTAAGTCAAGTTGATTGCGAAAGAATATAAAATGAATTAATAATATGTCCACTTCCACCCTTACTTCTTCATAAACATTTGCCAACTGCGTGCAAAATACGTCACTCTTTTGCAGTGGTGGTTCTAGGATTTGGGTTTGCGGGGGGGAGGGGGGGGGGATTTTACTAAATTAAAAGATAAACATCAGACTCACTATCGACAAAAACCCAGACCTAGACAAAAAAAACTAGTGCAAACATTTTATCAAGTACAGGTCAAAAATTAAAAGATAACTGGAACAAAACTGAGACCAAAATTCAAACCAAAATCGGATTAAAATTCAGGCGGAAATTTCGACCAAATTTCAAATTAAAATTCAGATAATTTTTTCAGATCGAAGATCGAAGAACCAAGAAAAGAACCAAATTCAGTTCAAAAATCTAGATCAAAATGAGACCAAATTCATCAAAATCAAAATCTTGATTATGACTTTTCTGATGGATTTATATTGTTAAATGATCTATTTTAAGAAAACAATTTGATAAATCTTTATTTTTGGTCGAAACAAAAACCCGAAAAAATTAAATTAAGATAACAGTTGATTTGGATAGTACTTTAAACGAATTTTTAAAATGTATATTCATATCACACTTAGCATCGATATCACTATTAATATCGGCCTGGTGGTGAGTTTACGATCTCACATTTTCATAACCAAGCAATTCATTTTTATGAAAAATTAAATACGTTCTTTAAAACTGTTATACATTACTAAAAATGTAAATATATCTTAATTTGACCAAAAAACCAATGCATTTTAAATTTCGACGAGATCCGTATACGCTTTGGGGTACTGGGCAGCAACTAGTTAAAAAAAACAATGTCTTGGTCTGGCCAAGAATCGGACAAAACTCCAACAAAAATCGACCAAAATGAGATCAAATTCAGGTCAATACTCAGACTAAAAACCCAAAATTTAGACCGAATCAAAACCAAAATCACTTTCGAAATTCATTCCAAAATTAAAAATGAAATTTAGACCACAACTCAGACCAATAGTTAGACAAAACTTTAGGCCAAAAGGACACCAAATACCGAACAAAAGTAATGGGAATATCTGATAAATATTCACATCAAAAAATTTTAACTTAAATTAAACAAAAACTACACCAAAATTCCAGACGAATTCAGACCAAATCTTAAACAAAATTCAGACCGATTTCGGACCGAAATTCAGACCAAAATAGTATCAAAATCAAGCCAATTCAGGCGACAATATTAACCACAATTCAAACTAGGAGTTAGATTAATACAAATTAAAAGCAAACCTAAATTTAGACCAGAATTCTGATCAAACGCTGCTCTGCAAACGCTGGCAAGTAAATCAAAATTTAGACGAAAAATGGATTAAAACTCAAACCAAATTCAGATTAAAATTCAATCTAAAAAAAAGAAAAATTCTGACTTACAACCAAACCAGAATTCAGATCAAAAACTGGCAAAAACGGAGAAATTAAACCAATATGAGACTAAAATTCAGTACAAAATTCAATCGAAGCTTTCTAAAAGTAAAAAATTTATAAGCTGGCGTTGAAATTGTAGATTTAATGTAGTCTGAATGTATTTAGTAACCAGTTGCACTGTAACGTGAATGTATTTAATACCCAGTTGGACTGTAACGTGCATGCTATTGGTACGCCCAGCATGGCGGCTAATCAGAATTGATTCAAATATCCGACCCCATTTTAATATTTATATTAAATTATTATTAAAATAAAATATATTATAAAATAATATTTTAAGTTCTAAAGCTTTTTGTTTGTTGAAAGTGTATATAATTCTCACTGCTGATTGTTTTTTTTGGAAAAATCTAAAATGACTAATTACTATAAGATTGTCGGGTTCTGGGGGGGGGGAGGAGGGGGCTTTCACTTTCACTTTCTCATATGAAGGTATGTAGAATATAAACATTATTTCCGCTATATTAAATATATATCATTTAAGCTGATGTTTACATAATTTACTCAAATTAAATGGTATCTGAGTTGTGGCGCGGTTATCCTGAGATATTTTTGTTTACGTTAGGTTTTGTGTTTCTTAATTGATGTGGTCGTGATTGAAGGATGAAAACAGAAAAAAAATTTTCATCCATGAGGCTATGAGTTTTCAAAATTTTTTTTGTTTACAGATTCGTGATCAGTGGCCAAAAATACCCCAAAAAATCGGGCCTCAACTTAGATACTGTTTAAAGCCCCATTTTGTTTGTTGTACAGTGTTCTTTTGAGACTTTATTGTATTTTCAACTTAAAGAATTCAACATACATATTTAGTGCAATTATCTTATCCAAGTTGAGCGTAAGGTCCCTTCAATTGTTTTGATTCTGATTTAATGCCATGTCTCAACCCAGGTATAATTGGAAGACTTTATTCATTTTAAAGGGTTTTACGCCAGGTTTTAGCATCGGCACCATACCAGCGAGAATCTTGACATGTGTGACTCCTTAGTTCTTGGTTGAAGTTTGATGTTGGCACCAAATTCTCAAAATCCACCTTTTACTTTTTATGAATAGACTTGATGTGCATGGAATATTTTCAGAGTACAAAACAGATTTTGCATTTGAATCAAAGGTGAGTAGTTTTATTCTCAGTGTTATATGTAGTGAATAGGTTAGATGGATTCGGGCAGCCAAGAACAACTGGTTATAATTGTTCATCTAACCTATTCGCTGCACGAAAAACTGAACCAGCTGCAATTAAAATCACTAAAGTCGGATCCCTGTGTTTACGTCCAAAAGCAGGGGACAGACATCAGAATTGTAGCAATCCATGTCGATGATTTGATTGTCGCATCGAATAGTCAAAAGAAATGGCAGCTACTGAAATCCGAATTAGCAAAGTCATTCGAAATGAAAGACTTGGGGCTTTTGAATTTTAGTCTCGGAATTGAATTCAAGCAAGATTTTGAAAACCACGAAATCACAATGTCACAAAAAAGTATGTGAAGAATATTTTTTGTCGTTTTAATATGGAAGATTGCAAAGTAGTTACAACTCCTATGAACCCGAACGAAAAACTTTCCAATGAAATGAGCCCGAAGAATGAAGATGAAAGGAGAGGATCAGAAAAACTACCGTATCAAAATCTCATTGGATCTCTAATGTATTTAGCTGTTTCGACACGCCCTGACATTGCACATGCAGTTAGCGTACTCAGCCAATACAATACGAATTACGGAAAACAGCACTGGATAGCAGCAAAACGAGTATTACGTTATCTTAAAGGAACTGAAAAATTGGGTTTAGTATACAAAAAATCCGAAGAACAACTCGTTGGATATGCTGACGCAGACTGGGGCGCAAGCATTGATGACAGAAGATCGTACACTGGTTACGTTTTCAAATTAGTGAATGCAGCCATTAACTGGGAGTCTCGCAAACAGAGAACTGTAGCTATGTCTAGCACAGAAGCAGAATATATGACACTCTCTGAGTCAACAAAAGAAGCAATACATCTCAGACGTTTTTCGACCGAAATTTTAGGTCCACAGCAAATTACAACTATTTTTAATGATAATCAAGGTCCAGTATTCCAGTATTCCATAGTCGTACAAAACACGTGGACATTCGTCATCATTTTATACGAGAAACAGTAGAGAGAGGAGACATCAAAATTGAATATCTACCTACTGACAAGATGCCGGCTGATGTCCTGACGAAAGGATTATCGGCCCCAAAGCATAACAAATGTATTAAGGATATTGGCATGGCTATAATTCACAATAAATAAAATCACACAAATATATAAAAGTGAATTGCCGTTTAAAGGGAAGTGTTGGAATTTATTAAATGGAACAACTCGAATACTTGTGTTATTGTTACTTTGTTGTTTTTGTTTTTAATAAGCCATGTTTTATATATCAATGTAGAAAATATTTTAAGTATTTTCAATCACTTCAAATATATCTTTTGCTGAATGAACAACTGGTTATAATTGTTCTTGGCTGCCCGAATCCATATAACCTATTCACTACATTATATTATTTAACTTCCAAATGCTGCTCGTTAACTCGTGATTTTTTTCTTTTTTTTTAACTGATCTCAAATAATACAGCACTTTTCGCTACTGTTTTCAGTCTATGAACATTTTGTACATACCAAAATAGTGAATAAACTTTGTTAAACATCAAGATTACCTGAGATTTAAAACTTCATAAACAAACAAGAAATGCAAAAAAAAAAAAAATCCACGCATGATTTATGGGGGTAGCTTATAAGGTGCTAGATGTAAGAAAACCAAAGTATTTATGTATCTGTAAAGTAGATATTCCAAAGTTAAACTCTTAACAGATTTAAAAAGTGAAATATACCAAAAGTGAAAACGCAAAATAAGGAAAATATTATTTTAGAGATAGATATGGATGTATGTTTTCTTTATGTTGTCGACCGAAGTCCTTAGGTAACTACTTCAAGTGCAGTGCTTAATTGAAAATAAAGTGAATTCTTACAGTACACTGAACTTGTATCTGTGCTTTTAAGCAATTTTTGGTGTAGAGGAAGAATTACTTGAATATTGTGCTTTTCTTATTCTCTTGCATTCACGTTTACATAGTTACAAACAGAGAGAAATCTTATTAGAATTTTGTGGTTTTTATTTTATAGCTAAATAAAATTACTAAGCAATTTAATTTTTAGCTGAGACTTAAAATTTTATATTCAAATCAAAGTTAGAAAATTGGAAAAAGCTTCTCCTGAAGGCATTTCTCAATTGCTATCCTTGAGGATAGAATGTTATTTTCTAGTGAGTTAGTTTTGGTGTCATATAGATATCGTTTTTCAAATGACCTAGAATGTTGGAAGTATAGTAATCTTATACTTAAAAGCTATTAAAAATTTGGGTTCGGAGTATATCTGTACATAAGTTGATGTAGTTCTGCCAAATTCTTTTTGAAACCAAAGTCGAGAACTCAATCAAAATTATCCAAAGCACAAAGCACACTTCTGCCATTCTTTAAGGAAGACAATGGTTCGAAAATGGACAAATCCGTTAGAAAAATTTCCTGATATTCTATTAAATGCCCCATTGAAGATAAGAAAAACTATTTATATAAGTAATAATATTATTTTTTATCAATACTTGCTCGAAGATTTTGTTTTCATATTTCGTTTTCAGTTGCTTGCTTTTGTTAGTTTCCACAGCTTTAGTTTTACTGTTGTCACCATAGGTGTGGTAATTTGACCTCTTTGTTTGTACGTACATACATAGATATATACATACTTGTATTATATGCATGTGTGTATGATATCCAGCACAACTGTATATGAGTTGTAGTGTTTATTTAGTAAGAATATATGCCGGCGTCTTTCTATCTCCCTCTATCCCCTTCTCTTTCTCTCTCTCTCTCTCCATGTATGTGTGAAATTGTGTGTTTTTCTTGGCTGCTTGTGGTTCCAAATAAATTTGTTAAAGTCTGTAAAAATCGATTTCGAAAATAATCTTTCTTTTTTCCCTCTTGTATTTTGCACTTGAATTTTTTCTGCTGGTTTTAGATATATTTTTCTTATATATATATATATATTTCTTTTAATTTACCACATGTTGCAATAAAACATTTTTTTTTTTGAAAGAGTAAGGCAGTCTTTATTATTATATGTGTGTGTAAAATTTTTGGCACATATACATACATAAGTACATATATGAAGAATTTTTTATTATATTGACCTTTCGTATTTGGTTTTGTTTCTGTTTTCAATTAAGTTGTATGAAATATCTGAGTTTGCAATTTCTGTGAAAGTAATTGAGACGTATATATGTGTGTTCAAGTACAAGTGTATATGAGTATCTATTTGGTGGTTTTGGACTTTGATAACAACGAGTTCTTTAAAAATGTGTTACTAGTTTTATTTATTACAATTTCAAAACACTTTTTTGGTAAATTAAATTAAATGAAAATACAGTAATTTGTGGTAGTTAGGTACCTAACATATTGAGGAAAAGCTAAACCTCGATTGCGTTTTTATTAGAGAGAACATAAGTATGACGAAAAATAACACAAGAATTCCATGGATTGATATCCGATTGATATTTTGCAAGTTTTGGAAAATCCTTTCTTAATTACAACGCTCAATTCTTAAAAAGAATTTGAATGAAATGAGTGACCATAACAATTAAACTAAAGGTAAATTTAGAAAGAAATGAGTCAGTGAGTGCTGCAATTTGATTACTATATTTCACCTTAATTTTTTAGGGATTTCAGCTTAATTTTAAGTGTGCAAGAAGAACTTTAGATAGATTAATTGTAATAAAACAGTAATTGAATTGGAATATGAATAGCAGAGCTGTAAAAGAATGTAATCTTGTAATTGGGGATATATGTCACAAATTAATAATAATTTTTGACTGCAGTTATTGATTAACAAATTTGACTGCAGAATAAAAAATGCAGTTGGAAGTTTTTTTGGAGTCGCCGATTGGTTATTCATTTAGAAAAGTCTTTTTTAGAGTCAAGGGATGCATTCTTTTTTTGAAATCATGAGACTTCAAATCTTATGACTCCAAAATCAAGACTGCTTTGAAGTCACTTGGAGTCACTTGAAGTCATTTGGAGTCACTTGAGTAACCTTGAACTCAAATGCAATCGTCTGGAGTTAATTGCAATTTGCAGTCAATTGGAGTCACTTGAAGTCTTTTGGAGTCAATTGGGATTTTGAAGTCAATTGGAGTCAGTTGAAGTCTTTTGAAGTCAATTGGGAATTTGAAGTCAATTGGAGTCACTTGCAGTCTTTTGGAGTCAATTGGGATTTTGAAGTCAATTGGAGTCACTTGCAGTCTTTTGGAGTCAATTGCAGATTTGAAGTCAATTGGAGTCATTTGGAGTCAATTGGATTCAAATAGAATGTGAAGTTCATTTTAATCGTATGTAGTTTTTCACCACTTTTGGAAGGGACTACAATTGGAATCATAAATTGTCGGTTATTAACTGTGACTTAAAGGTATTGCAATTAAATTGATTGCATTCTTTTACAGCTCTAATGAATAGAAACTCAAAGGGAATTAAGTAGTAGTTAGCCATGAAAAGAACAACAATTTAGCAGGTTTCTACAAAATATGTGCGCTCTATTATGTAAATTATATTATCATATAAGGTTTGCGTAACGTGGCCAGCCATACCGAAAAAATCGGCTTCATTCCGAAATTTGAAGGTGAGTCCCGGGATTCCAAGGTGAAGCCTGGGAATCCTGAAAATGTTTGCTCCATTTCAAAATTTACCGAAATTTTTAAATGCTCCTCATTTCTTTGTACTTAAATAAGTTATTGAGTCAAAATGATTTATCAAATCCGATTCAGGTGATAACAACAGCATTTTATGGTAAATAACTCTAAATCCCTTCAATTTTTCCGAATGTACATTTATTTTTTATTTGCAGACACTGCCATCGAATACATATCAAAATGGGCAGCGCAATTCGATCCCTTTACCTGGACTGCACTTGAGGTGGGTCCAGAATGGGACCTGAATGGTCCAGTTTCCGCCAATTATATGGTAGAAAAAAAAAGTCAATTTGCCTTCACGTGACAGCGAACTATTTAGGGAAAGGGCTGATGCTGATTTAGATACTTTTTCTCCAATGTCCTTTCATATTGTTTAATTGATTTAATGGAATATTAAAGCCTTCTTTCCATGGAATATCCATGCATAAGTTGTTAGATTCTCAAAAAACAAATATATATATATATATTTGTCTTCCAATTTTGGTCAAGATTCCGGAAACCATTCCGAAATTTCTCCAAAAATAGTTGCTCACATTAGGTATGCTGCTATGATGTTTCGTGCTTTTGCATTGAGGATTCAGAATGAAAAAAATTATTTGTTATTTAGTTTTTTTGTGTGGCATGTTCAGGTTTTCATGCTTTTTGAGCACGATCAGTTCACGGTAAATGTTATTCTAAGAAATTAAAAACGCCAGAATTAAGGTAAGATCATAAGCGAAAAATTCGTGTGCTGCAAAAGTTACACGATTTTGTGTTCGATGAAGCAAAAAAAGAGATGATCAGCCGAAGAAATTAATATAGAGTTTAGCGCAAAAACTGGTTTATTAGAGAAGTTTGGGGGAACTCTGGGGCAATTAAAGCGTTTTAAATGGGATCAAAAAATGAGCTAGCAATCAATACAAATTCTTCCCATGATTACATTCCAGCTTTCTACTGAATTCAGTGTACGATTTAAGATTTTGATTTTGCTAGTTAGTTTAGTTTGGAATGGCTGTCAGGAGACATACTTAGACTCGAATGGCCCATTGTTGGATCTACAGTTTAGCGCCGATTCTGAACACCGATGTGGCAATTTCTTACCGATTTGTTGGTTTTGCAATATGAATATACAAATATTTGACTAGGTAAAAGGACACAGATTTGTGAAGATTTTTATTGCTCTTTTAACTGCTTCTTCCCTTTTTTCTACTGAATTTTATGGCGTTTTCTTTTCTCGATAAAATTTTGCATTTTTTCTGCACCATGCGAGGGCTGTCAAATTTCGTGTTCTTTTCTGAAAAAGAGGCAACCTTTTCGGAAAGTGTTCTTTTTCTTTGCACTCAACTAAATGACGGGGTGAGAATGTTAGCTCATTCTGACAGAGTAGCATTTTCATGTTCTTTTCTTGTACTAAAAAGGTAACATTTTGGCAGGGTTGAGGGCAATATTAAAAAATTGTTGCCATCGTACGACGTAAAAAAATGCAACATTTTTTTTCAAGAAAAGAAAATGCTATTACGCTTCCAATTACACTGTGTAACAGTTAAAAACCAGGTGAAGTCTCGAAAAGAGCTATGGATTAATTATGGGTGGTTGTATCTGCTTTTAAGCTCTTTTCCAAATTAAAATATTCCAAAGTGGAAGTGGGCTTATGACCAATGAAAATTAATATCCTAGCCTAATGGCATTTTGGGGCATAATTTCTTTTACATAATATGTCCAAATTGAAAATAGATGTTGAGGGGGAAGAATAGCACTCTCGTAAGTCGTAACGAGTTTTATGGAGAAAACTTATCTCATAATAAACCATAACATCAAATATGTGCAACGAAAAACCTGGGTTCTCCACTTCTAGGCTTAAATTATACAAAAACGTGGCATAATCGGGCAATTTTAAGGTCGAATTTGGATTTTGTCGGCCTGTGCTATCATTTAGATCGATGATTATCCTGTCGCATTTTTACATATTCAATATAAATTAATAGTATTTTGAAATTGCGAGGAACTGAAATTTTCACAGACTAGGGTAGAAGTGGAAGCATTCGCCACTTTTTTTTTAAAGTGTTGTCTAGTTTTTTTTGAAAAATTATTTTTTAATTAGAAATTTACATTTATTAGCTTTCATCTGTTATCTTTATGAGTTGATTATCTTAATGATTTCTATTATTTTTTTGATGATTTTCCAAGTAGTCCAAAATAGTGAAAGTGCCCCAGTCATGGGGTGCATTCGTCAAGGGGTTGGGGTGCAACCGCCAAGGAATAAAATTCAAGGTTTTTGATAAAGTAATAGTTATTTTTTTTTTAATTTTCGTTCTTTTCGTTATAACATAAAGTAACAAAAATATAAATGATTCATTTTTAAAATATTTTGTTAAAAAATATAAGTTATTTATTAAAAAAAAAAAAAAAGCATTTGTGGATAGTACTGATCCAGAGGAATTTATTTAGATATGACTTAATTTAACACTATACTGTCTAAAATTCATATCATATGCCGTCGAAACCGCCCCATCCGCATTCTGGTGCATGTGCCCCAATTAATTTTTTATTTTAATAATTTTTTTAAACTTTTTGAACATTTATAAAAAGAAACTATTGCTTATTCTTTAATTAAACAACACCGGAATAACATAGTGGAACAATTTTTTTCTCACTCAATAAATAAAAAAGTTATTACAAGATTTACTTACTATTAAATATTTTTGCAACCACCCGAAAACACACAAAAACACGTCTGCCCACGATCACATACAAAGCTCAACTATCAAAGTAGAAGTGATGAAAGATGATCGAATCGAAAAAAACACAAATTATAGATTGTTTTAATTATAAAACTTTCTTAAATTAGAAGATAAGGGGGGTGGCAAATGTGCCCCAGTGGCGGATGCTCCCCCTTCTACCCTACAGTTTTGTGACAAAATTATTTTGATTCCCTATATGGAGAGAAAATTCCATTTTTGCTGAGTAGTGTTACCTTCCAACTCCTTCTAGATTCTTTCTGTCTATGTTTTTTGTAGCTTACTTCTATAATTGCACAAATTGTTGAACATTAAATATTTTGGAATACATTCGTTATGCATGCCATGTGGTATCTTGGTAACATTTCTGTAGAATTTTACTTATCCAGTTATTTACACTAAAAACTTTTTAACTTTTATTATAAAGTTCCATGAATTTATTTATATTTTTCATATTTTTTTACTAATACACACACAATATTAAAATACATTTGTACAAAATGAATACCACATGTCAAATGTTAGTAGTAGAAAAATATATACAACTGTCGAAAATTATAAACTGTGATTCATGGTAAATGCGGTAACAGATATGTAGATACAGATGCATATTTAAAAAAGTTATATAGTTTGATACTTTTTGAGGTTAAGCCGCAAAAACGAATAAAAGTTAAAATTACGAGTATATTCATATGTAGTGAATTACTAGGAAACACATTTTTATGATGTGCAGCAAAAACAAAGCCTGCAGTTAAAATACTTTAAAAAATTTCTGTTCCAAATAATTGTTTAATAGGGGTAAAGTGGGAATGCTATTGAATGCTATTACTAGTTATGCTGTCAGTCGATATTGCTAAACAAGTTATTCGAGTGTATGTTGTATGTGAGCATGTGCATGTAAATTGACACTTCAACGTATTTTACTGCCAAAATTGTATACATATAGATACAATCAATTGTATTCATGATTGCTCATCTCACATAAACACGCACACACACACATACATATCTCTCAGTTCCCAGCGGTTTTTTCAGACAAGTGCTTGAAAATTAAGTGCTTAAAAAGTGCTTGCAAGTGCGGAAATTGCAAAGCAACCATGCGAACAACAAATTTAGTTTTCTATTGACTGAGCGAGAAACGAAGCGAGTTAGTTTTCACGCAACAGCGAAGTAAAGTGGTTGTGAAATTTTACGAAAAGTTTGTGTGTTTTATTTTATTTTATTTCTTTTTTGCAATTGTTTTATAAAAAATAAATAAAAATATAATTATACATGTATACTAGATGGCTTATTTGCTCTGAAAATCTTTTATAAGCAAGTTAAATGCTTTTTCCATACAAAATCCCAAACCTATTGCAAAACATCCTTAAAAATCACGGTTTTCGGAGTAGCGCATCCAGTTTTCACAAATTTAATTTTTTTTTTATTATAATTAGTTTTTAGCACCCTATTTTCATATTCTGCTGTCACAATTAAGATCTGAAATACTTTAGCAAAATAAGCCATCTAATGTATACATATATATATTGATTTAAAACAAACAAAAAAGCAAAAGAAAAGAATAAAATAAAATAAAATTACGCAGCAATGAAAAATTATGAATGCATGAATTGATACTCGATATTTTTTCTCTCTCCTCTCTTTCTGAACTAAAGTTAGCACGAAGCAGCGAATGAATGAGCGGAAGTGCCTATCTAACGCATTCTTTCTTGCGCTTGTTTTGCGCTAAAATTACTGCACTAAACAAGTGCTTGTCTCCTAGGACATGCAATGCTAAAATTTATATGGAACACATGTGCTTGTAGTGCACTTATGTGCTTGCAATCAAGCACTTGTTTAGCGCTAATCTAGTGCTTCCATTTACCGCTGGGTTTCACACACACGCACAACCTCACAAAAATTTTTATTCAATAGCTTCATCTATTTCAAATTGTACTTTTGCAAACCAATTTTTTGTTTTGTAAGTGTCTGATTGACTGTCTGTCGTTCTATCTCTAAAATCAATTGCATTTGAACAGAAAAAAAAAATTTTGTGTAAGTTTTTATACCACTACAAAAAATACGTTTTTGTTTGTATTTTTGGTTTTTTTAAATTTCTACATAAAACTCATGTTTTTGATTGAGCTTAAAAAAAGTATGTATTTGGTCAATGAAACTTTTGTGAAACTAGGGTAGCCGGATTTCTGTATCGCGAAATCAGTATATTAGACGTTAGAAAGCAGTGAAAATCAGTACAAATCAGTACAGCTTTTAAGCTTTTATTGCCTAGTAATTTCATTGTAATATAGTGATATAAACGTCCTGAAACTTTTTCTCTGAATTTGTGTTCTCATTTTACATTTTTTTCTTCATCAGTAGAGAATATTGATTATTTATCAGTGAGAGCTGAGAACAATAATCAAATTCAATTAATAACAAATTCCTTTCACTCATTTACTTAACGTTAACCGAGTTTTCATCAAGCAAATATTGCTTTTCTCCTCTCGATAGCAGCAACGCGAATGTATTCTATTTTGAGAACAATTAGAAAATGAAACAAAAAGGGTGAGACTGTGTGCAAATCCGATTTCAAACCACTAAGGTTAAGCCCAAAAATTCCTAAGATATTTATATGAAGAAATCAGTACAAAATACAAAAATCTGTACATTTTCGTACTGATTTCAAGATTTCAAAAATAGGTATTTAGAAAAAAGATCTGGACATGTACTGATCAAATCAGTACGTCTGGCTACCCTAGGTGAAATCAAGAAAAAGAAGTATTTCAAATAAAATTATGAAAAGGAAAATTTACAGAAATTTTAGCAGAAATCAGGATTTTGTTACTGCAATGCAATTGCTACAATTCAAGTTTCATGTTAAAAAAAAATCTGGGATTTTAGGATTCATAACTGAGAATTAGCAGAAACCATTCGAGATGTAGATATTGCATGATTTAAAATCTTAAGAACCGAAAAGCAGAAGAAACATATTTTTTTATTCAACATTTAACTCAATATCAATAAAGTAAAAATCAAGGGTCTTCGGTTTTAGTGCCATAACGCGTCTTTTTCAGATTGCCCATTAGCTTTTGATAGGACTCAAATCTGAAATCACATATGTATACATATGCTGACGACCTCGATAGTCTAGTGGATAGTGCACTTTCATCCAGAAGGTTGCGGGTTCGATTCCCGTTTTGGTCAGCTGGTTAATTCTCATAAACTTCTAACATTCACTATCGATATGAAGCGGATGAGAATTATAAGAATGTGTACAAGTACACACCTTGGTTGGTAGTTGCAAAACCACCGTGCTGATAAAAAATTGCCACACAGCCGTTCGGAATCGGCGTTAAACTGACCAGACTCTTGTTTCTGGAGACTCGAGTTCGATTCTCGGCTTGGGTATGTTTCTTATCTATCTTTCTTTCTCTCTTCCTTTCTTTCTTTCTTGGGGCTTTGGTACAATAGATCTTATAGATCGCAGTGCCTGACTTTCGAGTCGTCCTTCCTTCAAATAATAATACATATGCTGCTCCTCAAGCCACATTTTAACGAACTTGGACTTATGACAGAGAGCGTTATTTTGCCATTTTTTGTATACCGACAAGGCAGGTCATAGAGATATAATAATAAAAAAGGTTATTTAACAACTAAAGGATCTACCCTACCATTTGTAAGGAGGCTAAGTTCTCGAGAAGTAAAACATCCTTATACCACTACGCTGCCTAACAGAAATTTACTATTTGTGGTATACTTTAGATCTAGTTTTTTGTCTTTGTTTTGGTCTTCATACTAAACATTGCATATCGGAGAAATAAAGATTGAACTTTGATCGCTCCATATGAAACGTCTATATAAAATTTTTCGAATTTGATTCTTTTGACTGGTACTCGAAACTAGAGGTTTCTTAGTATTTTGGCATCTCCGATGAGTATTTTTTAAAAGTCGTTACCTCATAGCTTTCCAGATATGTTTTTCCAATATTACTGCTGCTTATGAGCTGTTTGTCAGGGGTAGCGGCAAAAGCGTTTTTCAAAGCTTACCAAAACTATTAAAGAATCTTTTTTTATGAAGTTTTTCGTTTTGCAGAGCTGTTTTATTGGCAAATCTTTTATTTGTTTTAAAGCATTTTACACTTTTTTTTTAGAAAAGTTTAGGCATCGAGCAATTATAATGATGCTCGAATCCTATTGAAACAATGATCATATGATCTGTTTTTCTGACGACCTCGACAGTTTAGTGAGTAGTGCACTAGACCTTCACCGGAAAGGTTGTGGGTTTGATTCCCGTCTTTATTTGGTGGCTAATTTTCATACCCTTCTTATATTCACTATCGATATGAAGTGTATGAAAATTATAAGATCATCTAGGTAGGCAATGGCAGACCCAGCAAGTGATAACAAATTGCAGGCAGCATGGCCGTTCGGAACCAGCGTTAAATTGTAGATCCAACCAAGTGGTATTACAATGATCTGTTCTGGTCTGAGTAGATTCCTCGACAAACTCTTAAAAAAAATTATTTTTTGAATTAAGGAAATTGGTATTAAGGATTCTGTACAAAATTTTTATTTGAAACTTTATTTAATAAAATTTAATAAATCTTCGGTGTTTTTAAATTTGTGGTTGTTATAAGCATTAACCCTCACTCTTCTGTTTGATTTTTTGAACAGTAAAAATCACCATTTTCAAAAAAATATTTAAGTCTGAAAAAGTTGGAATATCAGATAAAGTTTGGTATCGATGTTAAACCTCATCTTTCAGCAAAAGAAAAATATATCCCCTCCATGACCAACCCTCTCTCCCTCGATACTACGGATATATCTCTGCAAACCCTTATTTTTAGGAACTTTTTGAATTAATTGTTAAAAATAATTTAAAAAAAAAAATCAAAAGAATTATCCTGAGGAATATATGCAACTATAAAATATAAAACACATATGTATACACTAGACTATTCGAAATTTGGATCACATGCGCTTATCCTTTACGTTTCATTATTTCGATTAAAAATTTAATCTCGAATCGAAATCGGTTACTAAAGATTATTTCTTTTGATATATTATGGTCATATAATATGTTTTGAAGCCGCGATATCGTAGAAATTTATTCATCACGATTATTGGTGAGGGTGTGCTTATTAGGTTGCCGTACTCCAAATACAAAATAAGTTGCACCACATCGAGCATACCTAACTTATTTGGGCATATCTGAGCATATAAAGTTTAGATAAAATGTAACGAGCAATTTGGAAGAGGACGACTCATATACTACTCAAGGCCCACTCGAGTCGATGCGGCAAATAAATAAATTGATGCAGCATGCTTTTCTTTGCCAATACTATTTACAAAGTGGGTATTGTTATAATACCGAACAACATTCCTAAATTTTTTTAATTTATTGAGACAGCAATTTCTAGAATCTGCTAAATGTTCCCGGTCCTTGTCTTGAAAGTCTTTTCATATCGCTGTCCCTGTCTTCTTTTATGAGGAATACGAAATTATTCAAGCTACTCTTATAGTTGAACAGCAACAAGAAATACTGAGGCAAATTGGAGTTCCACGCCTTCTCCTTACTTTCGGAATAATTTAAGTACAATATATGCACCAAAAATTCAATTTATCAAATAAACATTTTCCTGGTATTCCCTACTCACTTCCATTAGGGAAAAGTTTTTTTTTTTTCTTTCAATATTTTCTCATTTCCGGAGCTTCCTACCTTATGCTTTTATCTGTGTATCATCAATCGGATTGCATGTAATTTGTTATATATTTTTATACAAATTCGAGAGAACCTAAATCTTTGGTTGACTTTTTGTGGTTTTGCATGTGATATATATACAAGTATGTATGCGCATATATGTATGTACTATGTACATATGTATGTATACCATTAGATACACTACTGCCGAATATTTATGTTCACATACTTTCATAAACAACTCTTTACATATCTTTAGTTTCAGATAATAGTGCCAGTACACACGCACTCGCACTTGTGTTAAAAGTATGCAGAATTCACATAAATAAATAAGTCGAACGGAGTAAGTAAATATTTTTTGTTACGTATGTACATAAGAATGCAATATGAATTGAGAACTGCTGTCCATGTTGAAAAGATTAGTAATTTTCTTGTGATTAACCCTCTAGCAGGCAGGTCCGCCTAAAGGCGGGCAACCGCTTGATACAATTTGAAAGACGTTTAAAAATTTTGTATATGTATTCATGCCATTCAGTCGATAGATGAATACCGGCCGAGTATGTTGAACGCATAGGTTCAGTACTCCATGCGTTGTTTCGTTTTGATTCTATCGTCGGTTGAAGGTCAGATTTTGAGTAATTAATGGAAAAAAAATATTTTGGGTGATATTAAAAATATTTGTGATAATTTTAATTATTGAAAAAAAAAATATTTATAGTTGTTTGTTGGAGTTGAAGAGGTATTAGAAAGAAGGAAATTTATTATATTTTACATTAATACAATTTCTAACTTTTTCATTTATCAAGACTATAGGTGATAGACCACCTATTTTTTTACCTCAAGCAAATATAATGTCTCTAATTAAATTTTTGACTTCATTTCCGATTTTTATACATTAAAATCAACCAATCCTCATATTTTTTAATGCTGAAAAAAATTTGCCTGCTAGAGGGTTAATTAAGAGTGAAACCGTTTTATTTAGAATAGTTTGATCTGTTGATTTTTTTTGGAATTCAATAATAAAAGCAAGTATTTTTTTCATTGATTACTTACTGGTATTCATTGACTGAGTGCTTTGGTTAAGTCCAGCTCACTGACAACTCTACTTTACCTTAGTTGGCATTACAGCCCCATACGGGTTAAATCTGTTTCGATACCTATCTCCATACGTCTCGATTTGCTTCCTTGGATTTCCAATTCTGAAACGACAGCATAGCACTGAAGATGTCACATCTCCTGACACTAAATCAATTGATGAGTATTGATTTTGTACTCTTTGGTTTTCTCCAAGATTAGACGGAGTGTGAAAATTTGGTCAGTGGTTGATTTACCTGGTCAGAAACCACATTGCTAAGAGCCAATGATGTTGCCCATAAAGGTTTTCAGCCATTCACGGACAGAGGAAAGGATCCATTAAGAATGTCCCTGTATTTTTCACATATTTTCTTGTCGCCTTCTTGTGGATAAGGCAAATTAGGTTTAAGTTATTAACACAAGCAGGTATTCCGCCAGACCCGCACTCTTGTTAGATTTGAGACGTATGATGGCCGTTTTAACTACGAGAATACTTGGCGATGGTATTTCCTCATCACACTCCCATATTAGAGATGGTACCTCGCTGTTTAACAGTTTACTGTTGTAGCAAGTGTTAATTGGTGGAAAACCATTTCGATGCAACTTGGCCTCCTGATAGGACTTTCTTGCGTCATTCCGATCAAAAGCATTCGGCATATACAGTATCTGATAATTCTCATATTGTCTTTTTTTGCTGTGCAATGGTCTATGCGCCTCTCTTCTTTTGGTATTAAACGCATCAATACTATTGCAGGTCGGTCACTGTAGTATGTTTCGGCGCGGGTTATTTTTCGACTCAATGGAGTTCATGCATTCCACTTTGCCACATAGTTTATGCCGCCGTCAACGAAAGACCTCACTGGCGGATGTAAGGAGCGCGTCAACGCAGCTCGGCCAAGAGTCGTCGATGGTTTCTGCTCCAGGTTCCTGAAAACCATATTTAGTGGTTATATAGGATTGTTTAAGCGCCCTCGATATTAACCTTCTTCTTGTTGTTTGTCGTTCATCTAGTGTTTGCGACCGAAATCTTTAGTCGATATTTTAGATTTCACAAATGGTCTCGATAGTTCCATACATCTAAGCCACTCGAAATGTGTCGGTTATTTATTACCACATGGTCTATTTGGTTTGTCGTCCGATGGTCTGGCGATCGCCAAGTATGTTTCGATGTGAAAAGAAAGTACTACTAAATAACTTTTCGTCGCCAATTTTCATATAAAAGTCCCCTATAATATTTTTCATATCATGGTTTGGGTAACGCTATATCCAGTTTTTCGCAAAACTAGTCCTTTATGAGGTTCATCATTTCCTCGGTAGGGTAATATGCGCAGATTATGCTGATTTTGTTTGAAACAGGCTTTGAGGGGAATATAGCTTTCACCCATTGACGGCGAGAGTGTGTTTGTGCTTTACAGCAAAATCCATGCCGTACATGTTTCGGCTAATGTAATATAAGAAGTATCTTGCAGGATACTATCCATGCGCATCTAATCTCTTACAGAGCTACAATATTAACTTGATGCTCAGCGAACACCGTTTTTAACTCCTATACAGCACCTGGTCTCAGAAGAGTATCCGAGGCTGATTAGAAATTTTCGTAGCCATAGATATTTAAAAGAAGTGATGGTTGACTGTAGCATCGACTTATTTCTCCATTCCACTTGGAATTTTGGCCTAGAATTTTACAGAGCTTGTCCTAATCCGCTCCAGACCATCCATTAACTAATTGGTTTACTTAAATCATCGATTGAAGTTTATGAAAATATTCAGTGCCGCAATATTTAAAAAAAAAATTAAAAATTTTGAAGAGAAAAAAGAATATTGTTGTTTGTTTTTGAGATTTATCATGCTTTATTGTGAAATTTTTTTTTTTTAATTATCTTTATTAAATTTATCAAATTTTTCTTTGCTAGATAGAAACACTAGAATTTAAAGGCGAATCCTTTTTGTTCTTTGTTCTTATTTTTTATTATTTTCTACATATTTGGATATACCATAAATGCATCAGAATGCAGTAACTAAAGTTCATTTTGTGAGGTGTATGTACATTTCCCATATATAATAAAATTATAAAAGAGAATTTGCCCTATTTTATTACTTTTGTTGATTTAATTTATTTGCAAAATATTTGTTCGATTGAATACGTATGTAATTTGAAACACAAACACAATATTATTAGAATTAATAAAGGAATATACGAGTTGCTCAGCATGCTTATTTTTAAGTGAAATCAAATCATGTTGATAAATTAATATTTCTAGATAAAACGAACTGGACTGTGTTCTGTTAAAAAACAGGGTGACAAAAGTTTCAGCTGAAGAATAATTCTACCAATCAATAAAAAATCAAAACAAACTACTTTGTTGGATAAATTCAACCCAAACTTCGTCTCTGGAATAACGCTACTCGGTCACCGCTGCCAAATTGATATTTTTCCATTGTACGATTTAGTGACGAATTGATCAGATATTAGCTTAAAACTTTCATAAAATCTTATTTCAAGAAGTGGCTGAAGTATGATCTATATACATAAATAAGCTTCATGTACTGCAGAAATATGAATGATGCAAATAATCTTTTCATAAAGAAATAAAATAGTTCTGAAGATAATAATTTAATATATTGTAAAATAAACTGAGTAAAGTAAATATATATGCATATATATATATATATATTGTGTGCGTGCATAAGTATACACTTAAGAATATATATGTATGCATTTAGTTGATTTAATGAAATTTCTATAAAAGTAAAACTAAAGCTAATCATGCATACAGGGCAGGCATACCTACTCAAGTGTAGTTGGAGTTTAGGGCATATATATCTGAATCAGGTATCTGCACCTAGTAAACAGCACACGTGACATATTTAATTTTTTATTGTGTACCATTTTCTTGGATTTTTTTTGTGTTTTTTTTTGTTTTGTTGCTCAGTTTTTCCTTTTCAATTTAAAAATGTTCTTTGATGTGAAATTGATTAAATTGTGGCTGTGTGTTGTTATTTGAATAAATGAAAATTTAATTAAATTTTGTGAAAGCAAAATGTTTTTCTTATGCACCAACAAACACATACTCTCGCACATATGTACACACACTTCATGCTGGCATTTAAAGAAGAGGAAGTAGAAAAAGAAGCAAAAAGCTAACGTGTTGTTTTTGAGATGCTTATCAAAAATACACATGCCCACACACACATCTAGAAATATACATACGCGCGTGCTTCCTTCATGAGCTAAAGATAAAACGTAATTTTCATACTAAATCGGAGATTTTGTTTTCTTTTTTTTTCTTTATTTTTTTATATTCTATTGTAATTTTCAATACACATTTTTACCTAGCATAATATTCGAGTTTTATATAAACATCAATTACAATGGCAATGAGATAAATTACATTTTTATTTGTGTAGGTACTTATAAAATTTAACATACACATATATATTTATATATGCATGCATGTACGTATATACTTTCGATACACATGCTCGCACATTTTAAAAAGTCAAACCATTGATTGATACATTACGGTATTTCATCCTAAAGGCAGCAATATATCATCATAAAAACCAGCTGAAAAAATACAAAAAATATATAATTTTAAAAAATAAAATGAAAATGTAAATAAGAATACGCCTAAAGGTATGCAATGCAATGGCAATAATAAGTGTAAAATACTACAACTCATGCCACGACAACAAAAAAATATGTCAACACAACATTTTTCAAAATAACTTTAATATATATACAATATATATATATTTTTTTTTATTCTATACAGCAGTAAAAGACCAAATGTTATGAAATGTTGTGTTCAATTTTTTGGCATACACCATTTATAAGCATGGCATATTTTTAGGCGCAATTTCCACAATATAGTAACTTTTGTCTTCATTTTAACTTTTTCTTTGATAAATTTAACAAAAAAAAAAATATGTGTGTTAAAATTGTGTATGTAGCTGTAAAATATTGGCTTAATTTTTATTCTAAAGTAAAAGAGAGAGGAAAATATGTAACAAAAAGCACACACATATAGACACACAAAACCACACCACACTCACACACATCGTCACAACTAATGTCAATGTGTTGACTTAACGATGAATGCGCAGTCATAAAATTGTTAATATTTTGCAATATGTTGTCGGCAATGTGTCGGCGTTTCTTTTTTTATCTTGTTGCCGTTGTTTTTTTCATTCGTTGGTTTTTTACTGCCTGCAAGCTAATACTGTTGTTGTTGCTGTTGTTTCCACTGCTTTGGTTATTGTTAGCAATGTTGTCAATGTCAATGTGGTTAATTGCATAGAGAAATTTAAATAAAGTCATAACAATTAATCATAAGAAAAAATATCTCATTTGAAATTGACGTTCGATCTTTCAATTTAATCGATTATCTTTTTCATAATATAATGATTGAATAGCTGCCACTTCCTTTAGGTTTATGACCTAGATTGGGTATGTTATTTTATAATATTCAAAATTAGGTGGTTGGTTTTAACAGTTGGTTGCACAGGGTGATTTCCTTTAATTAGTTCGAGCTATTAACTATAGAAAACCTTTTGAAAGCTCTAAACTTTGGGCTAGGTATTTAAATTCAATTCTTGTTTCCTAAAAGGAAGAGTAGTTTCTTTTATCCATTGCATATTGATTCTGGGGACATATAAATAAGTTTTTTATATTATTGGGAGTATGAATGTATAAACCCGTAATTGTGACTAACTTCATATCTATCATACGCGCCATTTTTTTGACATTGACAGCTATTCTATCTCAAAGAGCGTCAAAAATACTATAAGAATTGATCTGTAAGAATAATTTTCATAATTTTACAAAAGTATTTTACTATAGCTGAAAATGTCGAATTTCGTGCCAACAAAACAACATTTGCGGGAAGTTTTAATTTGCTTCTTCCATTTAAAGAAAAACGCAACTGAAGCACATCGTTTACTTACTGAAGCTTATCGTGACTGTGCTATAGACCTTAGAATGTGTCAGGTGTGGTATGCCCGTTTCAAAAGTGGTGATTTTGATGTTGAAGACAGGGCACGTTCAGGCGGCCCGAGAAAGTTCGAAGATGAAGAATTAAAGGCATTACTCGAAGAAGATTCATGTCAAACGCAACAAGAACTTGCAGAATCTTTAGGAGTTGATCAATCAACCATTTCTAAACGATTAAAAGCATTGGGAATGATTCAAAAGCAAGGAAATTGGGTGCCGTACGAATTGAGGCCGAGAGACGTCGAACGACGATTTTTCACATGTGAACTGCTGATTAAACCACAGAAAAGAAAGGGTTTTCTGCGTCGTATTGTGACTGGCGATGAAAAGTGGATACGTTACGATAATCCAAAGCGTAAAAAATCATGGGGACCGCCCGGACATGCATCAAGATCAACGGCAAAGCCGAACATCCATTGATCCAAGCTCATGCTGTGAATTTGGTGGGATATGAAAGGTGTCGTGGATAGCCTCAAAAGATGAGGAGTTCTTTCGACGCGGAATCAGTATGCTACCAGAAAGATGGGAAAAGGTTGTGGCTAACGATGGACAATACTTTAAAGAATAAATTTATAATCACTTTTTCACAATAAATGTCCAAATTACGAAAAAAATACGAGTTTATACATTCATACTTCCAATAGCTATTAGTAATTTCTTCTTCCTTGGTATTACCGTGGCCGTTCGTATTGATTGCTTCTTACTTTTCAAGGAGAAATAGTGGGAAAAGGTACTGTTTGTGATATAATCGTATAAAATATTAAGTAACTTGTTTGCAGGTCTCACTGCGTGACACAAGTTCTTGACATAAGATTTGAGTTTTGACGGATTTTACATGTGGAAACGATATTGAATAATCATGCATTCACAGTTTTTATAGGTTAGTAAAGTTAAGTACATTTTTTGGGTTGCAATTTTTATCCTGTGATTGAGTTTAAAGTTTTTAAAGATTAAAAAAATAGAAAGTAGATATTGAAAATTCTTTTGAAATGAGTAATAAACTCATTTCCAAATCGATTAAGACATATTTAGATTGTTTACACTTCCAAATACAATCTACTAGAAGTGTCGTCATAACAATTTAACTATTAGCCAAAATACCTACAGTTTTTTCATAAAGATGGCTATGTCTCAATTACTGATTTCCAAAAAACACTGAAGGCCTTGACAGTACCCCGTAGAAAAATTATGAGCACTATAAATTTGCTCTAAATAATTTTGTAAACCTAATAAATTTTAATAGGTTTGAAAAGAAATTGGTCTTCTTTTCTTTTCTAAAACTGTTTCTGGTGACAATTTTTTAGCATATTTTTTAAGGAGTAGTGGAGAAATTTATTCTTAAGGGAGCATTCCAGATTAAAATTTTAAAAAACATTTGGCCAATGCGCAAGGTGTTTTATTCAGTGTCGTATCCTCTCATTTGTCATAAATTCTTTCATTTTTCATACAAAATTATACGACATTATGATACGTCAGTGTCCCATAAAAGAGATCTAATGTTCAAATACAAGTTTTCGAGAAGAAGAGAGATGCTGATTACGAATCTGAAAAATTCAAAATGGCGGATCCGATATAGCGGAAGAAATTTTTAAAATTAGTCGGACTCCCTTGAAACTCATTATTCAGAGGTTTCTGGGGACGCTGATTCCGAATCTGATATTAGATTTTCAAAACTCAAAATGGCAGATCAAATATGAGCGACAATTTTCAACTTTATCGGTTTCAGTTAAAACTACTTACTCGGCGGTTTTCAGGATCGCTGTTTACAAAACATATATAAATTTTATATTTGGAGACAAATCCCTTAGTAACGAGTTTCAACCGAATCCAATCAATTTTATGAAAATTAGATATTGGATCTGCCATTTTGCATTTTCAAAATATGTTGCCACCTTCGAAATTAGCGATCCTGAAAACCTCTGAGTAACGGATTTCAAGTTAATTAGATACATTTTTAAGAAATTCTCCGCTATATTGGATTCACCATTTTGAGTTTTGAAAAACTGACATTCGATTCGTAATCAAAGCGATTTATACTGTCGCAGACTCCTTTTCTATAGTAGAGAAGAGGTTTTATACTATCGGAGACCCTTTTTTTATAGTAGAAAAAACGTTTATTACTGTCGCAGATCCCTTTTCTATAGTAGAGAAGACGTTTTTAATTTCGCAGATCCCTTTTCTATAGTACAGAAAACTTTTATACTGTTGCAGACTCCTTTTCTATAGTAGAGACGACGTTTATTACTATCGCAGATCCCTTTTCTATAGTAGAGAAGACGTTTTATACTATCGGAGACCCCTTTTTTATAGTAGAAAAGACGTTTGTTACTGTCGCAGACCCCTTTTCTATAGTAAAGAAGACTTTTATACTGTCGCAGACTTCTTTTCTATAGAAGAGAAGACTGTTGCAGACTCCTTTTCTATAGTAGAGAAGACTTTTATACTGTTGCAAACCCCTTTTCTATAGTAGAGAAGACTTTTTATACTGTCGCCGACCCCTTTTCTATAGTACAGAAGACGTTTTAAACTATATCTCTTATTCACCAAGCGAAGAGCAAAACACCAGCAACTTTTCTTGAAATCGTAGAAAATAGCACAAAGTTTTTTTTTTTTGGTTTGGTCGTTACTTTTCTCACCATTTCACTGTGTTACTCTTCCATCTTTGTAAACATTTTTAAATTTTAAACCTTTTCCAATGAATTATAAAAGTGCTACTTACTAAACTAGTACACATTACACTCATGTACAAAAATATATGTATGTCATTATTATACCTAAATATGCTATGCTAATAATTTTCAGACATTCCATTATATTATTATACAGCTACTTAAAATTTTGTTGTATATTTTGTTTGTTGTTTTCTTTTCATGTCAAGCTAAATAAACAAGTGAATGCATTAAGTGCACTTGAAAACAAAAGTAAAAGTTTGTACGTGCCATTTAAAAAAAAAAATAAAACAAAACTATTAACAAAATGCCACAAATACTAACTTCAGAGCAGCTTCTATATGTATGTGGTGAGCATGGCTTTCACTGAGAAGTAAGAAAAGACGCTGGTGTAGTGTAGCACAAATTGTGAATAAGATAATTTTGATTCTCTACTTTCATTACACTCTGGCTGGGCTTGTGGTGCTTTTGGTTCCTAAAAAAAAAAAAATTCAAAATTTTTTTATTTTATTTTTATGTATGTGCACAGGCAATGAGGTCAAAGTTCGAGTTTTAGTTCAATCCGGTAGTCATTGCAAGTGACATTTTCGCTATTATGCAAAACCGTTATGTTTTTTTTTTCTATTTTTTGTGTTTGCATTTATTGCGTTCATTCATCTCTGATTTGTGGCATGCGAACTTGTGATATTCTTTTGTGGTGACACGCCACCACATTTATGTTGCATTTCTTTCTCTTTTTACGGGTTTTGTTTCTACAGCTCCCTAGTCATAAAAGTAAAGTGGCTTTGCTACTTTTATACTAATTTTACTACTACTATTTTGTGTTTTATTTTTCCTTTGTGCATCTTGATGTTGTTTTTTATTTTATCTTCACATAATTCTTGACTTTGTCTTCTTTGTTTAGATTGTAATTTTATGTTTTTTTCTTTTAGTTTTTGTTTTTGTTTTTGATTTTTATGGTATTCTAAGTGATTATTGTTATTGTTCTTACAGACCATAATTCGTCACTACTCTAGTTTATTCTCATTTTAGATATTCTTATTAGATATTCTTTATTTTTTTCAAGATTTTTCTGCAAAGATTTTTAAAATACTTTAGCAGTTATCAGTTAACAAAATATTTTTGTTTTTTAAAGAAAATTGCTAATGCCATGCTAATCTCTATAGATTTTTTATGGCACAACAGTCCAAAGGCCTACCGAACTTTCTGAAAAAAAAAATCTTTATGGTCTCCTCCTCCGATAACGTAGTATATAAAAATTCAATCAGCTTTGCTTATGTATATCAAAATGTTCTTGACCTAGGTAGTACCCGTCAGGTTAAAAAAAAATATGGCTTTTATTATTTTATTATTTTAGAAAGCCTTTGGTCGTCTCTGACTTTTGAAAACCAATAGGAACAGATCTAGAAGTTGCAGAAGTAGCTTGGCAAAGACTCAGAACATTCTCCATATATTAATTTATATTACATTTTATGTAATTATGTAGTACAGTTTGGCATTGGAACGATTTTGCATCAAATTATTTTATCCTGCTAATTCATCAACTATAGCCTTAAAAGGAAGACCAATTCGGACTACTTTACTTTCCCAATTCAAGTATCTTCAGAATTTTTGAAATAGTATATTAAAAATATTTTACTCGAAAGTTCTTTGGAAACTTTTCAAACTGAAAAAGGAAGTATATTCTCCGATGCGTATTCTCCTCTTCTGTTGCAGCTCTAAAACTTTTGGCAGCAAAATGCAGGCAGTCCCAAGAAAAATTCTATTCAGCAACCACCTACCGAGATTTCTTTAAATCAGAAAATTCTAAATCAACACAAGCCAAATTACAAAGACACATAATTTCTGTTACATCTCCAGTTGTAAAACTATAAAAATAAATGTCAAATATTACTTATTTATAAATAAATAGTTTTTGTATTGAGTGCCAATGTGACATGCACTAGAACTAGTAATAGACAGCATACAGAATTCGTGCTGTAAAGGGGTATTAAAAATATTTCCAATATTTTTTTCTTTTTCTTCTTTTTACAATAATCCTTTCAGTAAATAGTGTTATGTATTTTTGTATGTATGTTTGTATGTCTTTCTTTTACACTTGAACTCTAAATAGAACATTCTCTGTATTTTTTCTTTTGCCGTTTCATATTTTCTTTATTTTTATGTCATAATCATTATGTAGAGAAATATTTTTGTGTCATAGTCATAGATTCGTAGTCGCAGTCATAAATGTAAGATCAAAAGATTTTTATATTGCACAAGATATACACAAATACCTACTCATACTTATCTATAATATATTAAGGTGCCTCACGGGAAAAAGTTGCTGCTGCCCACTTTCAAAAGTGAACGATCGCTTCAGCGGTTAAATGTTTTTTCCATACAAGATCCCAAAACTATTGTAAAACATCCATTTAAATCACTCTTTTCGGAGCGGCTTATCCAGTTTTCGCAATTTAAAATTTTTTTTTATTTAACCCTTAAATGCATGCCGTACCATATATGGTACATGTCTTTAATCATACGGTAATCTAATCAATCAAACTGAAGCGTTATACGCTTTAAAGACAAAATTATCCTTCATATAAATACCGTTACAGCTTGCTTACGATTTGTTTTAGTTGTCAGTAAGCTGCCGAAGTGGTCTTCTGCACTTTTTGCACATAATTTCAAAAGTGATTTTCAATAGCAAAAAAAAAATAATTGGTAAAATTTTTTATTCGTGTGGAAATAAGTATTGATGAGTACATTTGACTTTCTTTTAGCTAAGTATAATGAATCTTGATCAAATTTGATATCTTAGAATAGTTGTTTTTTCTATTTTTCTATGTACCATATATGGTACTCTATGCATCTGCGTATTTGATTATTTGGATTGTTCAATTAGATATGGATGGCATTATTATTATATTATAACGTTAATGAGGCGGCGGATATGCCTTATGATGATGACGATGATGAATTGATGGGCACACCTAACAATGGTGATCTATTAGATGATGAAAAAGAATGGGTAGATGAAGGGTCGGATGAATTTATTGGTGAAGTTCAAATACCACAACGCATGAGAAATCGAGCAGAAACCAATTACGTCATATTGAATGAAGGAGCAATTTCTGGCATATTTTTCAACAATGACGAGCTGGACGTATCTATTTTTGAAGCTTTAAGAATTTCTGTTCCTGATGTTAGTACGTCAATACAAGTTTAGTTGTTCATAGTGACGCAAGAGCCTTCTTCGCCTCCACGAAAAAAGAATAAAATGTTGGTTTCTTTGACCCTTGTGCCACCTGTGGATGATATCACTGATAATGTCACGAAAATGCTCTCATCAATCGGAATGATAAGTTGGGCTAGGTATGCAAAGAATACTGTAAGTATAAAGACGTTGTTGTTGACATAACTTCCAACGATTTTGAGAGAGTTCGTTTAAAAAAAGGAAAGCTACAGTTGTACGAAGAGCAAATCTCTTTTTTCAGAAGCTCTAAATTGGAACCAGAGTCAGCAGATGATTTCGCAATTGCTTGCCTACCCCTTGCGAAAAACGCAATTGTTACGTCGATTATGATACAAAGAAGTAATAATCATTTTTATATTCACACTAAAAGCTACCAAAATTGTTATTTTCATTCATTTCTCATTTATTTTTATATATTTTTACATTAGTTTCTAATAAATAAAAAAATAATTCCATCAAATTGTATTAATTCCAAATATGTATAGAATGCATAGTGTACCATATATGGTACACATCACAAATTGTTCGTTTTCCGCTTTTCCGGGGAAATGGTACATTTTCCAGGCAAATCAATGCCTGATTTGTGCTTAGCGAGCGATTTTACATTAGGGCAGCTTGGTCTCCATACTGATGGCTGACCTCATGCATTTAAGGGTTAATTTGGTTTTTAGTACCCAATTTTCCTATTCTGTTGGCGGAGGAAAGATCAGAAATACTTTAGCAAAATAAGGCATCTAGTGTGTAATTTTACACTTCACTTTCTTATAATTCTCATGCACTTCATATCGATAGTATAAAATATAAGAAGGTTATGAGAACTAAATACCAAACGTAGCGGAGAATCGAACACGAACCTCCTGGGTGAAGGCCTCGTGCACTACTCACTAGACTGTTGAGGACGCCATTTAATTGCTTACTTACATAGTTAACACTACAATCCAAGCAATAACAAAAGACGATTTTTTTTAGGGTTTGTTTTTAAAAGAAACCAACTCACAAACGCTCACATCGATAAATAGAAATAAAATATTTTGGGAATAGTCATGAAAAAAAACCAATGGAAATTTTTAGCAAGTGGTAGCAACAACTTTATTTCTTTGCATTGAGTTTAAGGCATCTTAATGTATATATGCATGTTGGTTTTTCTAATATATAGAAATTGTGTTCGAATAGTATGACACGGTATGGTACACTATTGTATATACATACAAATAAAATAAAGTACCATCAATGGCAGCGTATTGGTAGTGAAAATGTGAAATGTTGCTTAAGTATGCTCTGTGCATGCCAATAGCTTCATTATCTATATATTTTTCTTACTTTTACTTTGTGTTTATATATACCTACATATTTATGTATGTATGTATACCAATAATAGTATTCAATATTATGTTTTTATTGAAATTTATTTAGCATTGATTATGATAAAGAGAGAGAGAGAAAAAAACTTAGTAATGTGTGTTAACTTTGATTTTGCACAATTAGTTTTATAAAAAGAAACAGAGTTTTATTTTTCATTTGATTTCATAATTGCATAATGCATCTAATGTTGACAAATTATCTGACTCTATAAAGTCGCAACAAAAATCGGTGTTATACCAGCTGAGTTCTACTAAGTCCACAATAAACTTGCTGCTGTACCCATTCGTCCGTCTTGTCCGGGACTAAGAAAGCTTTTTAGGTGGGTGATAAGACGTCATAACAATATAGACTTCATAAAATAGGAGCCTAAAGGACATGAAAGCATGAGAATAGAAATTGGTGTGGTATTTGTGTATTAGTTGCTGTTAAAAAAATTGTAGCAAAGGTACACCTAAGGCGACTAAAAGATTTTATTTACTCGAATATGAAAGTGGTACCTAGTTCCTCCTGTATATATCATATAAAATGTCGGTGGATAGTTTTACATATCTTATAAATTAAGTTACCTCTGATGGCGTGTAATAATTGCATCACAGCTTAAACTTAGGCGGCATTTTTGCGATAAAATAACCACCTAACTTTCTTCTGCTTTGCATACCAATCTTAGGTCTTCAGATAAGATTGGCTATATATTTCTTTGAGACAACCTCGATTGTCTAGTGGATAGTGCACTAGACTTTCACCCGGGAGGTTCGGGTTCGATTCCAGTCACAAACACTCGCTTGACATATGAGTAATACCTCCGACATGACTTACACAATGCTAAATACAAGGTGTAGGGTGCCAAGGTATAACGCATGAATAAGGCGATAGATAGCAAACAACAACACGAGTGGAAACGTTATTTAGTTACCAGCTCTCTCTTATCCCAGCGTAATAATGAGAGCACGATACACTCTCCCATCCCAACCAATGTTTGCTAAACAAACACTGTTCACATTCGCTTTACATTGAATTCATTTAGCTTTAATGTTACATAAACCTATGATTTATTAAGGACGAAAAGTCAGAGAGACGAATATTTATTATTTTCTCATCTTACTTGTTTTTAACTAGAGTTACTGACCTATATATAATTTAAAATTTTTCAGGTAATTTAGAACCCAAAAAAAAGAATAGTAGTACCTAAAAATAGTAGTATAAAAAAATGTAGTACATATATAGATTTCAATTGTTTTAAATTATATACTCTAAATTTCCACACTTATCAAAATTCAAGACTTATATTATTCCTAGTATATGTCACTGATCTTAATATATCTCGAGAAGTATTGGAGATGTTGAAATGAATAAAATTTTTAATGAAAATAATTTCCTAATCCGACAGTTTTTAGACTTAGCTTATGGCTCTCATGGCCAACTAGCAAGATAGGATAAATTGTACTGTTGTATATTTCATAGGGATGAAAAGAAAAAGACAAACACAAAGATTAGTTGGGTGAACCTAATTTCAGTGCGAGGAAATTGGCGGCCGCTACCGGCTCGTTCCACAGTGATAACGGTGTGAGAGTGGTAGGATTAGATCTGAATAGGTGCAGCGTACTTTGGGCATGCATTCATGCATTTCAGGGTTTATCACCGAAAGGTAAGAGTTCAGCGCTCTGTTCGCAGATGGGGGGAGGGGCAATGTTGAGTACGTGGTTAAGTCTGTAACTGTCTATTGTGTTTAGTACTGTGTGTGTGTGGAAGGCGTTCTGAGTGTTTTTGAGATGTTCTGCTGTTAGGGGTGACGACATATTTTGAATGAACTCTCTGATGTTAGTGAGTTCATCGCGGAGGTCATGACGAACTGCACGGTGGAGAGGAGGATCATTTATGTATGACTGACCCAGATGATCTACACAGTGACAGTTAGCCACGAACTGCCGGGTCAGTAGTTCGCAGTGAGCCTTCATTGGAAGGATCTCTGTCTCTCTATGTAGATGATCCGGGTTAGTCATGAGGTGGCAACCGGTGACGACACGCAAGACGGAGTTTTGTACGGCCTGAAAATTTCGCCATTGCGTGTCACTAATACAGGGGGTCCAGACAGGAGCAGAGTAGTTGATTACTGGTCGATCTGAGACCTTATAAGTCGTGCTGAGTGTCTCCTTGTCTTTACCCCAAGTACTCCCCGATAGTGTCTTCATAATTTTGTTCCTCCCTCTCACCTTTTTGTACGGTGACCTCTGCATATTTTGACAATTTCAACAGGCTATCGTTGGTATCAAGTCTTCTATACGCACTTCAAGAGTTACAGACACCTCCCTTGCCTACGTTGTGAACAAGGTTACCGTTGACTTCCCAGCCGAGAGCGTCAGGTTTCGGCCTGTGAGGAACTATGAAAGGATTGGCAGATAGTTGTTCATCCTTTTGACAAGTTCGCTCACATCCCTACCTGTAGTAATTATGGTGCAGTTATCGGCATAGGTTACAATTTTCATGTCGGGCGGAGGAGTCGGGATGTTTGAAACATAGAGGTTGAAGAGAAGGGGCAAAAGCACTCCACCTTGGGGAACACCCTGTTTCAGCTTTCGATAACTGCTATTTAGACCTCTAAATTCCACATACGACTGTCTACCGGACATGCAAATCCCAGCAAACCAACGTTTGATGGGATTTGCCAAAGAGGTGACGTAGAACAGCATGGTTAATCGTGTCAAACGCCTTGGCGAGATCTAGCGCCACTACAATGGACCGATGACGGGGGTGCTTGCTGTTTAGGCCATTGGCAATTTGCGTAGTGATCTCACACAAGGTAGTTGTGGTGTTATGTTCTGTACGGAAACCATGCTGGTGGCCGGCCAGTCGTATGTACACTTTCAGATGTTGTAAGAGAAGTGCTTCTAGAATTTTTACGACTGGCGAGAGAAACATTATGGGCCGATAGGAGGCTCCTTCAACCGTCAATTTAACTGGTTTTGTGATAGAGACTACTCTACCAGTCTTCCAGATGTCAGGGATATCCAAGAAGGAAATGAGGTTAAATAGTGCTATCAGATATGTTCATCCTTTGCTTTAGCATGACTGTTGCCAGTGACAAGGCGTTAGGGTTTTGGACGGCTTGGTATCTCTGGCAGCTCTCTCAACCTCATCAACAGTGAAGACTATTTGTTCTGAACGACAAGATGCCTACGCATCTTCCTAATAATTTTGCATCTGTTTGAGTCACCTTGGTCGGGATGTTCCGCGAATTGATTTTTGACATGGGTATCTCGAAATATGATTAAGGTGTGATCATTGCTTCTCGTCGGGTTCGATTGCGTACTAATAGTGTTCCATAACTTCCCCGTAGCCAGGTCTTACTCTTTTAGATGCCTGAGTCAGGCATTTCGGCGGTGTTCATTGACGAGTTTGTCGATCTCCAGAGTCAGCTGAGGGACTCTGAGATCGCCTGGGTTTAGTCTTCTTAGCTCATCACTCCCATCGGCTATTCTAGAAGCGGCAGCGAGGAAGTTGGGGCGCATATTGGAAATCCATCCTGAAAGAATTGCTCTTTTGCTTGCTCTTATTAGGATTCTTCACAGTTCGAGTTAACCTTTAGGGACATTAGTTGGTGGCGAGAGGTCAGCAAGGGTGTTTTCAGTCCAGTCCGCGAATCCGTTCATTCTGATTTGTTGAAATTTACGAACATTCGTTTTTCAGACGAAATTAAGTTGGCTATTGAGGATATTCCAATCGTCACGGAGATGTGGTCCGAATTGAGGGCCACATCCGCATGCCAAGTGGCTATCCCCAAAAGAGCCGGACTCGCTATCGTGATATCAGGTGAACTCTGGTGCATTACATGTGCAATGGCCATTTGCAACAAACAGTGAACAACCCTAATAATCTAAGTAAAAATGGTTGCTACTTCAAGAAAAAATTATGTAACTTTCTATCCTCTTCTTCTAACTCAGATTCATATACATATCGCTCATTTACTAAAAGACTGTCATAACTCAAAAAAATGCGATTTTGCAGAAAACGCGTTTAAAGTTTTCAATTGACTACCACTTTGCAGAAAAAAGAAGAAATCTTATAGTTCTCACGCGCAGAGTATACAAGATATTAATATGAAATTTTTACACAATATGAAGCGTGGCATAACGAATCATCATTCTGCATCATTAACTCAAAAATCGTGTTTTTTGACTTATGACAGTCTTTTAGTAAATGAGCGATATGTGTTTTTTGATATTTGTATAGTATAAATTTCTAAAAAAAATTCTTAATCTTCTATGATTGTAACTTAAAGCTTCAATATTTGTTTGTTCTTGTTTTGTGGCCCACAAAATTTTGTGTGCATGCATACATACATACATAACATGAAAATGGGCTTGAATATGTGTATCAAAATCTCTTGTATATGTGTTGTTTGAAATTAAAAGTGATAAGAATAAAAACGAAATTGTGGTTTCGTATTGTTTTGACAACAAACATTTTTATTTACATAGGTATATATTTTATTGTAAATTTATAAGGTTTTGCTGCTCATAAAATTATAAATTTTATTTTCAAATAAAATTTTGAATTAATTGCATGACTTAAAGTATAATGTAAAGTTTCGTACGAATATAATATCCAGACACTAAAACAAAATAAAATAATAAAATACTACAAAATTCCCATTCTTTGTTTTCTGTAATGCAAACTAATTTTGCAAGCTAATCGAATTTTATACTGCTTTAGTACAATAGCTCGATTCATGTTGCCTCAGGGTGTCTTGCTTTTTTTTTCAAAATTAAAAAAAAAAAAAAAGGAAATCACGCCCTTTTCACATGCCTACTAATTTTTATGTGTGTGTGTGTGTCTGTGTGCGAACGCAATCATAGAAATACATAGAAACCTGAAAGTATGTAAGTGCAGATAGAAAAATTTTCATAGATGCTAAAAAGTAAATGTCTGCTAACCCTCGAGGGCTATAAAAATATGCAAAAAAAAAAAAAAAAATTGAATAAAAAAATTTCACTTATTCCTACGTACATATGTATATGCAAGTCGTCAACAAAGAGATACTTGCCCTATACATACATTCGTATGTATGTAAATCACAAAACGAGAAAGCAAAGCAGAAGCAAAAAGCATTTTATTACAAATGCAACTTCAGGACGAACTATTTACATTTCACAATAAAAAAAATACAAAAAAGAAATCTATGTATGAATTCATGAAAAGAAAGTATTTTAGTGCAAATAAAAGTAACAGAGTCAGTATAAAAATTGTCTGTAAAACTAAGAAAAAAATACGGAGGGCACAAACAGCATGAAGGTGGTAGAAAAATGAAGTGTGTGGAAAGAACGTGAACAAAAATAGTTGATGGTTGTGTATAGGGAACTGTAGTAGTACCAAACAAAAAAAAAAGTATGTAAACTTTGTTTGGTATTGTAAAAAGCCCTCAAGCGTACCACTTACCACTTTTGTGTGGACAACGGCAAATAAACTCTCTTCGAAAGAATGTAAAAGCGAAATGAGAAGAAAGAAGAAAGGAAAACACACATGCAGTAGAAAAGATATAGAGGGCAAGTGAGTATCAATTAGGGCTTTCTATGCAATTCACAGTTTCACACAAATGCTTACACACATGCACACGGAAAATATTTCACATGTTAGAATGAACAAAGAAAAAAAAAATTCTTTTTTCGTTTTACTTTTTTACTTTTTACTTAAGCCACTAAAACCGGATGCAGTAAAATGTTAAAGTATGCGCGCTGCTGACGCTCGTTTAATGTAGAAAAGCGGTGCTGATGATGCTTCAGTGATTCAAGTTCTTCATCTACACTTCAGCTAGAGCTTCTGCATCGTCTCAGCTATTTTTCGGAGAAGAGTGACAACATTTCAATGTGTTCATGAATATGCGTGATATATATTGTATGTATGCACATATATATGCATATATGTATGTGCAAGTGTGTGCGTGTATACTATAGGATTATAGTCAAGTGCATTTGTTGCGCAGTATATTGACTTGGGCAAATCATGTAGCAGTAAAAATAAAAACAAAATAAAATAATAATTTCCGAGAATTTCACATTTGAGTTGACATAGAAAATAATCATTGACCTAGTTGCATAATCATCAACATCACCCATTGCGTATATAGACCAGGATCTCTCTAGCTTTTGCATTTCTATGCATATTTTATGTATAAAAATTTTAAATTTCTAACCAAGTGTAATGAAAACCAACATTTTTTTTAACTTGAACACAACTCTATTGCAGTAAGATTGAAACAAAATACAATAATAATTTTTTTTTTTAATCCAGTTTTTATTACAATCTGTACATTCAACAAAATTTGGTTCTGTAATGATAATTACTTAATCTTAAATTTACAACGTTTGAAGACATTATGGAGTGCGCCCAATGCTGCAACCATTTCATATTAATCCGTTATCAGCGGAGGAAATCTTTTGTTGACTTTCTCTTGAGTCGAGTGAAAGTGACTGAATGGTATTTCAATTTCGATTTGGGTGGCTTTGAAGCCTCAGATTGTGCGACTTAATATGCTTTTTTATTTCTGGAACGACTGTGAGAAATTTGAAGTCACGATGGATTCTTTGGGTTTTTGACTTTAATCTTTGTAGTATTTGAACATTAGAGGTTGCCGCAGTGCCCCGCAGCTGTATACCGTATGTCCAAACTGGTTTTAAGACTGCTCAGTATAGTAACAGTTTACTGTCAGTTGATAATTGTGAGTTTCGAATTACTAGCCAGGGTAGGTTTTTGAGTTTTATACCGAGCGCTTTGCGTTTGGAAATATATATGTTTTCCATGTAAATTTTCTGTCGAGGTGCATGCCAAGATATTTAGTCTCGTTGCATTGCGGCATTTATACCTCATTAAATTTAACAGGTGAGCAGGTATTTCGACAGAGAGTGAATGTAATCTGGACTTGCTTTGTTTCATTAGACTTGATTCGCCAGTTTGCCAATTGCGGAAGGGTTTCCACTACTAGGATAGCAGTGTCATCTGCAAAAGTGCCAATGGTGACTCCTTCAGTTGCTGGTAAATGGTACGTGTATCATAGGTATAGGATGGGATCCATGATACAGCCCTGAGGTACACCAGCTAAGGTTTCATACAGTTCAGTCTGTTCTTGGCCTTGTTTGACAAAAAAATATCAGTTATGGAGATAGGACTTGATAAATACATAGTAGTTGTTCGTAAGGTAATTTTTATTTTGTAAATTAAGCCATCATGCCAAATACGATCAAATGCTTGCGAGATATCGCTGCTGTGCAGTATTTTTTCTGCTCGAATGTAGAGTGAATATGCTAAACAAGTCTGTGAATCTGTTCAGTTGTGCTGTGTTTTTTTTTTCTGAACCCAAATTAATGTTTGCGGATTAGTTTTCAATCTTCTATTATTGGTATAAGTCTTTTGAGATGAAGAGTTTCCATGATTTTAGAGACAATCAGTAATAAACTGATGGGGAGATATGATTAAAATTTATCAGCGCTTTTTCCGGATTTGAGGATCATATAAAGCCGGTTGTCAAAACTGGGCTTAACAAGTAAGTTAGGAAAGTTATTCCTTCTTCGGGGAGTTGTTTCAATAATTGAACATTAATAATGTCGTATCCTGGGGCTTTTTTTGCATACAATTTTCCGATAACAGCTTTGACTTCTGCTTTGAAAAATTTGGGTATGTGTGAATCCATTTGATGGGTATGGCTCAAAACTGTTTTCACTTTTTCTGTTGTGGCGGGTGTGGATTCAATTTCATGTGGGGACAATACTTTTTTAAGTGTCGGCAGATGTGTCTACTTTTTTTTAAATCACTTTTAGCCCATTCGTTGTTTTATATTCGTATAGTGAATTGGTATAGAATCGGTCTCTTTAGCTTACTTGCTGCTTTCTATAGCAACTGTAGCATCAAGGTTACTGAAATAATATTGTATTTGGGAGTTGTTTTCTCTATTTGGCAGCTCTTAGGCACCTTCTGGTCTTGATTTTTAAAAAAACTATTTTTTTTTTATATTTCAAAAGTATAGGCTTTTAAAAGTATACTGTTTTCGTATCAATATTTCCAGTATTTCGACTTCTGCAGCCTATTTAGCAGGTGAGCGCAGAAGCAGGTAAAACGGCTGACCGAAGTTTAAACTCATTTATTTCGAAACCAAATATTTTCTGCATAAAAAACAAAAACTACTCGACCGATTCGTCTCAAATTTTACTATATTATTCAGTACACCCGTGCTTAAAGCAGGAACTAAAATAACTTTCTGCGTTGAATACTTATTATTTTTTATTTCGATATTCTTATTATACTTTTTTCTGTTACAACGTAATGTGTATATGTTTATATACTTAACACTATGAGAAATATTTTTCCTAAAAAGAAACAAAAATATCTTTGCTTGTTTTTAGCCATATTAGCTTATAAAAGTTACTAACCAACAAAAAAACTTTAATTCTGAAAATACATGAGAATGTCTCCAGCATTGACAACACAAAAAGGAAACGGAAATGAAACTGAAAGTAAGTTTAAAAAAGAAAATTCACACAGCAAAAAGAAAGTTTCAGACAGAAGTCTGCAATTAGCTCAATTAAATTAACTTGAAATCTGTATGTAATAGACAATGTGTTTGGAACCATACACATTCGTGCTTTAAACTGAAAACCATTCTTCCAATTTTATTAACTATAAAGTTACACTGCCATTTTATTTACTTTACAGACAATTTACCGATTCCCAAGCTGTCAGATACTGTTGTATAATCATAATGCGGTATAATCTTGTATGAAAAATGAGAGAATTTATGACAAATGAGAGGATACGGCACTAAATAAGACAGTTTGTGAATTGACCAAATGTTTCACATTGTTTGCATTAATTTTGGTATTACTTTGATTGTCACACCGTAAGAGAGAGAGAGAGAGAGAAAGGAGAGGAGAAGTTTGACTCCAGAAAGAGTGAACAGTTTGTTTCTAGAAGTAGAGAGTTAATTCATTTCATTTGCAAATGTGCAATAATTTGTAGTATTATCGCGAAAAAAGTGACATTCTTTTGTGGATTCCCGTTAAATTACACTCCTCGATTTTTTAAAATTTAAATGCAAAATTGAATAAAAAAATGCAAAGTACTCAATCAGTGGAAAAACATTGTATGAAAAGAACAAAATGAACATTAATGAATAGTAGTCGGTAAGGCCCCAATAACTGGGGATATTTTTTTGCGGAAGAAATCTCTTTATGAAAAAACAAATATCAAAAGAGAACTAAACTACTCGTTGGTGTTCGTCTTGTTAATTGTGTATGCAGATCAGGCATGCCAACTCATTTTACCTCTCTCCCCGATAACCCTCGAGAAATTTCCCGATTTTCAATCGGATTCCCCGCATTGGTATAATTTCATATTATAACAGCGCTACACGCACTTTCCATATAAACATTTTACAGAAACGAAATTGACCTCAGTGAGTGTTATTTTAAAGGGATCCTAAACTTTCTCGGTCCAAAACTTAACCAATTTTTATGGGACTGGTAGATTAGTAGAAATGTACTTTCTGACTTCAGAATTCTTAATATATAAGCTTCAGCCCACTTTTGGACATCAAAGCATCAAAGTTCTCAAAGGAGACGACATGGAATTTCTTTTGACTCAAATAAAAAGTGGCAAAAACTTTGTTTTGAGAAAAACGTGTTCAAAGTTTTGACTATCGGTTTTTAACATATAAAATATAGGGGAGTGTCGTCCGGGTTGGAGCATGTTTTGGCTTTTGCCGGAAACGGAAGTTATCCGTTGAATGCCGAATTTTTATTAATGTTGCATATCGTTGAAATGATCTCACAGATTGCAATGTTTTTGCTGAAATATAATATAAAATAAAAATTGTAGTCAGGGTCGAAATGCTGCTGTCGGAGGTTCGGAGCACTGTACAAAATCAATAAGAAATTAAGGAATATCATTAAAAATAATATGAAATTCAAAGAAAAAGGAAAAATTACACTTGAAAACTGGAAAAAGAACCTGAAATTAAAATAGAAATTCCTCTTTGTGAATTTTTTTTTTGTTTATAAAATAACACGAAAAACACGCACGAGTGAAAAAGATTTTGTCCAGAGTCAAAATGCATCACTAAAACAAAATTTTCGGTGTTCTGACCCTGATTACAAGCACTGTTCCGACCCTTACAACACAAGTCATTTAGTTCCGCATCATTTACACCATATTCGCGTGATGCAAACACTATGAAATGCTACATATTTCCACTTCTTAAACCTTATCAACTAATTTAAGTTAACTTATTTTGATGTTTGATGTTATTTTTTTAATTAATCCACTTTTTCTGGCTCTATTAAAAAGATTTTTCTTTTTTTAACACATATATACACTTCACGTTTTGAACTCGAAATGGCATTAAAGTTTTGCTTTCGTCATGACAAACAATACTGTATATTAACTTAAAGAACGCCAATGAGATATAACGCAGAAAACGACACTGTCAGAGTCGGGGTCGGGAACGCCCCGATCATGACGACACTCCTCTACTTCATCTTCTTCATGATGGCTGACCGTAATTTGTAAGTTTACAGATTAGTTAGCAATGATTATGAGTTAATAATCAGGAGGTGCTGGACGAAGGCATAGCTAAGCCTTTCCGAACGGCCGAAAGGGAAGTCGAAGCGCCGCGCGACTGTTTTGGCCTGACTGTCACTCGGCGATATAATCGTCTATATCTACGAAAGCACTCTGCGTTCTCTGAAATTTTTATAAAATACTTTCGAAATATAATACTTTCAAATACTTTTTCAAAAATCGATTTCTCCAAACCAATAAATTGCAGAGCCTGGTTAAGAAAAGATGAAGATTTTAAAACCCCAAACATAAATTATTTCATAAGCGTTTTACATTACATAAAATTTGAAAAAAAATATTCTACAGACTTTAATTACTAAAAGCTGTAAGACTTTAAATTTCCCACAAAAAACAGCTCATTCCTCGATTCCCCGAATGAAAAAACGTATTGCTTAATTGAGCGCAAATTGTAGTATATTTTCTCTTTATGCATGAAAGCGTACAGTATTAATATACTCGTACCTACTAATAGATCCAGAAGTTGAGAAAAAGGGGAGGGGATTAGTTATGAATTATTGTACCATGAGAAAGTTATTTAATTCAGGAATAGCGGCTGTAATATTTTTTCGGAAAGGTGGGAGGAGGAGGGGGTTACTGCCAGATCCTCGTCTTGGATCCGCTGGTGCCTGTTACTTTTCAAATGAACAAAGGAATTGTAAATCAGATAAACTAGCTATATTGCTAAATAAGTTTAAGTTTTGACCGGCCAATATCTGACTCTGTTTGGTATACTTAATTTAGTTTTTCCAGATCTGTTGTTCTTTTGGAAATATTTTTACCAAATATTTTATATTAGCGAACTCTACCTCAAACGTTTAAGTTGTTATACTTTAAGCTAATAAAAGTACCCTCCAATTTCCATAAGCTCATCCCCGTGGCCTTCAACCGCGCATAAAAAATTAATAACGCGTTATGCTATATGTGTCGTCAAATTCATGAACCAGGTCAGTGTCCTCATCAAAAAAATCATCCACTCATTGTCACGGAAACAAAAATTATAATTTGTTTTTCTGTGTAGTTAAAAAATTTGAATTTTGCTGAAATGCCCTGTAAATCGCTCATTTCACATGCACAAAGATTTGTTCCTTTGAGGGTAATACAATAGAGCAATTGCTATCTTTCTAGGACAATAAAAAATACATTGTGTAACAGAAAAAATATTGAAAATTCACAACAGAATGAGAGAGCAAGAATAAAAGAGAGAAAAAATACTTGAAAAATAAAAACGCGCCAATTTTTCAACAAACTAATTGAAAGGTTAAATGAAAGTGTACTAAAAATACATATATAAAACGGCCAAATAAGAGCACAGATTTTAGAGAGAGCTCAATTTTGAATAAAATTAATGGCCAAGAAAATCCTAATAAAATATTCTGACATGTTTTTTGAGTAAGGTACAGGACTAAGAGCATAAATAATAACAATAAGGAATTAAATGTTTTTTGTTGGCTCTTTAGCACTTGACTGCGTAAGGACAATTTTTTGTAGCTCTTTTCATTGGAAAGTAATTGAACTCTCTATCTCTCGTTCTCTCTCTCTCTCTCTCTCTTTCTATGTGTCGCATTCATTGATTAAAGCTCTCGCAAAGAGCATGCGTTTAAACAGCTGACACAACAAATGTAACACACACTTGCACATACACTTATATATATATACATGAACTTTTCAATGTATGAAACGAACTCAAACGAAGTTACTGTTTGCTGCTCCTGCTCTCTAATTCAAAGTCAACACATGAAGGATATACGATCTATTATGTACTGCTTATATGAAAAGTAGGATAAAAGCTCCAAAAGTGTACGAAAAAAAGCTTATGCTTGCGCATGCTTTTTCAAAACATTGATTTACAGCATATAAAATTCCAGCTGTCAGTCGTTGACTTTATACTGCTGACAGGCAAAAGTACAGAGAACATAGAGAGCAAAGGAAGATGGTGGAGTAAAGGAAGCGACGCCGTACACTGACACACTCATTTGAACTACACTCGGTACGTACTGTGTACGCTGGCAGGAAATGTACTGGTGCTGAAAATTCCATAACGTTTAAGTTAAACGGGCGTGCACTAAGCACTAGTCTACGGTGAATACTCGACGAAAGCTGAACAAAATTGCGGGAGCTGTAAGGTATATTTGTGTGTGTTTTCTTTGAAAAGCAAATATCTCACATTCAATCAATGATAAGTAAGAAAACCGGTAGCGAGATTGCTTGGTGTGAATAAAGTAAAGTGAATATTTTAAACGGGAAAAGAAATTGCGTTTTCCGTTTTTGTATGCTACGCTTTGACAATTGTCAAAAAGGTTAAAGTGTAAATAGAAAAATTATGAAATAAATAGAAGTCACAAATGAGTGCAAAAATTTTAGCGTAGAAGAAGAATTTATTAAAATATTACATGCTTATGCTATCATGTTCACGTGTTAAAAGCTTTCAAGTGCAAAGCGTAGAAAAGTGAAAGGCACAAAGGAAAAAATATAATAAAACAAAATTCTTTATCCTTCTTTATCCTTGAAGCGTGTTTATTGCGCAAAAAAAAGAAGAAATTAAGTCTGAAAGGAGTTTGCTACACTTGAAAAAAAAGAAAAAAATATTTGTATGTAATACGTGCAAAAATTTCAAGAAAAAAAAGAAATGTAATTTAACAAAAAACAAAAAAAAATACTTGACATATTTATATTACAACACAGCAACAACAAGAATTACTATTACTACTACTATATTTACTACAGCAACAATCACAAATACTACTTACATACTCTCTTCTTTTGTAGTTAGTGTTAAACGCATTAAATGCTGCTATCGCTGCTGCTGAACGAGTATTCGTGCTCTCAACGTTCTTGGGGTTTTTGTTTTTGTATGTGATCCTACACGCTTTATGCATAAAATGTTAACCTAAATATGCATGTTAAAAGTCAAAAGTGTCATTATCATTATTTTGCATGCAGCAAAAAACCAGCGACAACAATAACAATAGTGTAAAAAGTTCTAACGCTCTCACATTTGTAACGAAAATCTAGCAGTAGCAAAAACTGAAAGAAAATATGTCGTAAATGTGTCAAAATTAATAATAAGTGCTGCTGTTGCTGCTGCCGCCATTGTAATCTTTTGTTGTTTGCTAGTTTGTGTGTGTATCAGTGTGTGTGTGTAAGTGTGCTTGTGTTGTCGACTGAGTTGAACAAGTATAAAGTCACTGCCAAAACCTAAGGGCTGTCTTCGACTTCATCGTTGTCGGCGGCGAAAGAGTCACTCACTTCAAAACATACAGCAAGAACAACAACAATCAACACAACAACAAGCAAAGTGTCTAACGTCATCAACTGGCACTGAGTTTTCTTCATGCTGTCTTCATCAACGCTAGCGCTGGCTTCGACAGTAAGTACAACAACAAAAACAACAACAAACATTTCGACATTGCCATAAAAAAAAAAAAAACAAAACTTCCTTTAGGCATCATTTTTATATGTATGAATAAGCACTAGAAAAAGAGTAAAGTTGCTCAATTTTCAAGTACAATAACAACAACTAGACATACTACGAGTGAGTGTATTTGAGAGTAAGTATCACTCTTTGTTCAGTGTCGCCTGCAAGTGGATTTTTTTTTTCAACTTGCGTTGATGTTGCTTCTTCTTCTTTTTTATACAGATTTTCTATTACTCATGCTTTTTTTACTTCACATATTCCCTTATTGTTGCTGCTGTTGCTTGCATATATTAAATATGGTAGTAATCATATATTTTCTCACACATACATACATGCATACAAACATGTACGCAGGTTACGTGCTCATCATAAATTTTTTTTATTTTTATAATGGAATCAGCTTGTTTCCCTGCCTTTACACTGCTTGTGACTTTTACCCTCCCATTGTGTTTTCTTCATCTTCTTCTTTAACATCGTCATTGTTTGTCTCATTGTACTATTTATCATATGCACGTTCTCGATTTCACTCTCTCTTTCTCTCTCTCTCTGTGTCATACCTTAAAAACATCCTTTCTTGTTTTTTCATTTCTTCTTCCTATTTCTGGTTAATGTTTGTGTTTATATTTAAATATACTTTCTTAAAGGCTGAAGTAAGGCAAGGGCGCCTCTGTCTCTGCCTTTGGCTCTGCCACTTTCTCTACTGCTCTTGTATGTCTAAGAAAACAAAGTTCAATGTGTGTTACATATTTCAGAAATTATTATTTACATTTTTCGCACTTCATAGAATATTTCAATTTAAATACTTCTATATAATGATTGAATTTATAAAAATATCTTTCAGTGTTGTTGTTTTGTCAATATTTGTTGTTTATCTCCTTCCGCCCACTAAATCAAGGAAAAGTGGAAGTGGAAGTATTTTTGGAATTGTTTGAATGTGCAAATATAAACTATACACTTATGAGCCATTAATAGAAAGTTTTGTGAATGTAAATTCTTGCCAATATGTTTAGATATACAAACATATCTACAAATATGCATAGTTAAGTTTTATTCAAGTTTTTACTTAAATGTGAAGTACATATCTTATTAAAAGTATAAAAACCCCATAGGAAAATTCTTTGAATTGATTTTTTTGCATTGCTCCCCGAAAGGGAAAATTTCCATCATGTATAACCCTAAAAGTATGCATTTAAAATATTGAAATTAATTAAAATCGAATTACAAACTCAAGTTTGGTCCCAGAAATATTAAGCAACCTAAGACTTTGGCTCTATGATGAACAATTATGGAAAAAATGTTAGAAATGGTAATGGATTGATCGGTAGCCGAGATTAATATACACAACACAACTGATAATACAAAACATAAACGAATGCAAACCGCTCGGCTTACGATCTAGATGGGATGTGGCACAGAATAGTAGTAGACATTGCTGTTGAACCCTCAGGCTGGATCCTTCATCTAATACGCGAAGGACAAGGCAGTGCTGTCGTTTTGAAAATTTTATTGGGAGGAAGGAAGTTTTCCTTTCAAGCGGAGGATTTTGCTTTACAAGGAAGGAATTTTTCAAAATGACTTACAAGTTTTCAAATAAGTATTACTTAGAATCTAGAGTCTTAGATAATTGCAAACAGTTGCACTAATGTATCGAAATTTTATTAGAAAAACTTACAACTTTAGTCATACTTAAAGCTAAAAAATTTATGAAAATAAAACAAATTCATATACTTAAAAACCAAATATTCCTTCTTTGGAAACAAACGGTAGTATTAGTAAATAATAATAAAAAAAGCAATAATGATTAAAAAACTACAGCAAACTTGTCTTCTTTCTTCTCAAAAACCGGGTAAAAAAAGTAGAATGTTATTTGTGGTACTTTGAACCAGCTTAATCGAAGGTACCTAGAAGGAGGCATAATTTTTTTTTTTTTTTTTTTTTTGTAGCTTTTAGCTTTTCTTACCAACCATTACTGCATTAGCAGTTGCAGTCAGCAAGCAATTTAATTTTTGTCTTTTATTTGATTCAATTGAGAAAGAATTCTATTTGCGCTGCACAGCTATGTGGAAAACTTAAAATTGCCACAATAAATTTTTCAAGTTTTGAAAGCATTTTTTCTTTTAAAGTATTCTTTAAATGAAAAATTTCCCACCAAAATTCTTCCAGTTCCAAATCTAATATATATATAAATTCATTACTAATTTAATGGTATTTATTAAATATGCAAACTTACGTTTACGCGGTTTTTCTACTATTGATTTCTGTTGTCAAAAATTACAAGCATTAATACAAAGACAAGCAAAAGCTTCTGGAAATAGAACACAAAGTTTTAATTTTTGACAGTAATCTAGCGATAAATAAAATCGAGCTTGTCATAGTAACAAATATTTCACAGACAGAAACTAAAATATTCCAACAAAACATATTTAGTTTGATTTACGTTTACAACCAAAAATTCAAGAAAATGAAATAGGAGGATTTTTTCCGATTGGGGAGGACAGGAGAATTGAGATATGAGCGGAGTACGAACACTCCGATCGGAGTAACTTCGGCAGCACTGGGACAAGGTGTAAAGCTAAGTTCGGGCATGACCAAACACAGCTGCTATAAAAACATTGCATTGAATAGTAGCGAAGGGCGTAGTTTTAATCATTGCATATTTAAGCATGAAATATTTTACTTATCAGCTTAAGTCACTTTATTAAAAGTTTGTTGTATTCGTATCAATATTTCTTTCAATAAAATCCTTTGAAGATTTCAAATTGTAGGCGTAGTTATTAGCTGCTATTGTTAGTTTTTACAATAATTGTTCTAGAGACGATTAATTGCATTTGAATTAGCATTTCCTTCCACTTAAACTAAATTTTCCCATTTCAGAACTTAATCTAAATCTAATAATACAGTATTCCCTGCCTGTAAGCACCCCGCTTAGAAGCATTCCCCGTTTAGTAGCACCAAAATTTGTGTAATTTACTTTTATACTTTAAAATGCACTCGCCGCTTATTAGCACTAAAATTGTTGTTACAAATGAACTGCTTCGTCTACCACAGCTACAGATTGCCTGCCACACCAAAAACTTCTTGGAAAATTTAGACTTCCGCAACGATCTGCAACATAAAAATCCACACCGGGAAGCTGTGAAAAGTCACCCAGTACATAAGTTTCTTCGTCCATAATACAGCAACCGAAATTCCATGTGAAATCAGAGTGCAATATTTTGGCTCGTTCTTTTGCCTCGCTGTTCTTCTTCGAATTTCTGTCTGGAACTTTTTAGACCTTGTATGACTTCAACTCTTCCTCCCCCTTAACTTTTCTAACAAAACATATCAGTGCTTTTCGAACAATTTGTCAAATTTGGACTTTCATTGCGCAGTCTAATAACTTTTTCACTATCAAATGAATTCAAAATTTGACATGAGAGCTTAGACATTTTTAACAAAGCTACATTGATGTGAAAAAAATTTTAAATTTGAACTAGAAAAACACTATGAGTAAAAACGTCTGCACTAGTTTCATCGAGTGCAAACCTTATACAGCATTTCGGTTAATTCTTATATTATGAGTGATTCTTAAAAAGAAATATTATTTGACTGGACTATGGTACCAAGTGTGTAAATTATCCCATTCATTCAGAAATTCTTGTATTAGTGTAAGTTTTTGGAAATATTACACTGTTCAACAGCCAAAAATGAGCAGAGACGGGACAAGTGTACTTAGGGTAAGGGGGGGTCGCTGAGTCCGAATCCGTTCCGTTTTGGTCTGCTACATCACAATTTTTTTTTATTGACTTACAAATTTTTAAAATTGAAAAACAAAAAAATTAAAAATGCAGTTCATATTTTTTTCATCAAAACATCCAGTTTTACAAAAAAAATTTGTCGATTTTTTTATTTTTCAACTTGAAAAATTTAAAAATTTTTTTTTTTTAATTATGGGTATAGGCGTATGGGTTTACGTATTCGTATACGATATGAATAAAGAGTTTAAAGATAATTTTGCACTTAAGTACGCTATCATTGCTTTAACCAATTAAGGACGAGCGGGATTCAAAGTAGATAGATCAAGAAAGTAACTTGAGAAAACAATTTTTTTTGAACCTGGCTCAGGAACGGCTCAGCAACAAGGTGCCATATGACACCTCTAGGCATTACTGGGTTCAGCTAACAACGAGATAAAAGTGAACGATGGTAACGAGGATGAAAAAAATAAATTATTTAAAAAAAAAACATTTTTTAAAAATTTTAAAGTTAAAAAATAAAAAAAATCGAAAAATTTTTTTTGTAAAAATGGATGTTTTGATGAAAAAAAATATGAACTGATTTTTAAATTTTTTTGTTTTTTTTTTTTTCAATTTTAAAAATTTTGATGTCAATAAAAAAAAATTGTGACGTAGCAGAGCAAAACGGACAACGGATTCGGACTCAGCGACCCCCCGTCACCCTAAGTGCATTTGTCGCGTCTCTGCTCGTTTTCAAAAGTTTCCATTTGTAGAACAGTGTTATCAATGTGGATATGATTGGGAGTCGCTGCCAGCTGAAGGATGCGGTGCACTTTCACACCGATGGATCCAAACTGGATGGAAGGGTAGGGGGAGGGGTTTTCTCTGGACAGTTAGGGTTAAGCCTATCGTTTGCCTGAACACTGCAGCGTCTTACATGCTGAAGTCATGGCTATACAGGTAGTAGCGAACTGGCTGAGCTGACAGCCAACCTTCAAGGAGGCTCTTGATAGTCGGAGATTACTCAATGAAGTAGCCGATGAACTCAATGTACACCTTGCATGAGTTCCAGGTCATAGTGACATATCTGGAAATAATAAAGCTGACGAACTAGCTAGATTAGGCACGAAAATGCCGCTGTTTAAATTTAAAAACTACTAGGGTATTCTAATGGAAACATGGAAGCTTAACGTTCAAACGGAGTTCTTATACCAGGCGAAGGTAAAATGAAGCGAACAACGATAATATGCATACCTAAAATATGAATATAAATATGCATACCTAATTATTTCTAACGTGTAATTATATTCTCAATTTCATCAGAAGTTATGAAACTTTCAAAGTAATTTACTACAAAATTGCATACTTATTTAATTTAATTATATATGAAAATGCTGCCTAGTTATTCTCAAATATTTTGAGAATTTTAAGAAAATTTTGCTAAATGACATCAAAAGAATTTGCAAAATTTAAATAATTTTATTATTTAAAAGAAATTCTTAACTTGTTAACAAAGATCAAAGTGAAAATATTATTGTTATTATTTTCTTTTGATAATAGACAACAAGAAAAGGGGTAAATTATAAATAAAAGAGCAATAATGTTGAAGGTGATTTCGTTGAGAAAAGCAAAGAATATTGAAAACAGTCTAAATGTTCTTGAAGATATATGTACATAACTGTATAATTTTGAGATAATTCAAAATTCATTTCATTTAAATTAAATTTTTTTGACATGTGTTTTGAATTTAGATTATAAAAGAGAATCGTTTCCGTAAACAGTAAATCTGTTTTTCTAGGTTCGTAAAGTTATAATTTTTGCCTTGGGAATGAATTTGAATGTTAGAAATAGATTTAGACACTTTTAAAAAATATTAAAGTGTAGGTTATTAACAATATCTTGAATTTGTCACGCTGTCAAAATACGATAAGAGTGAAAATAAGAGATAATGATAAAGAAATCATGACATGATTGAATAATCAAGCAATTGTGCATCAAGGTTCTTGAGATCTTTATAATACTAAATTTAGAAATGAAGGGTGAAATCTAGGTATTTGATATAACCTTTTTTATTCAACTACAGATGTTGTAGACAGAGTATATGAGATTGTTTGTCGTTTCCGATTTAGTTTGCTCTTTAAAACGACCGACCGATTAACTGACCAGCAACTTTGAAAATTCGTCAAAAATACATTTAAATTTTTTTTTGCAAAGTAATCACTGCCTCATATTTCCATATACACTGGCTTTAAAATTTAGATAATTTAAAAATATTAGATTTCACTTCCCATATTCTTTTTTGGAAGGTGTTAAGCAACATAAAATATTAAAATTAATTATAGTAGGATAGCGATAATTCGTACCTCAATAATTCGTAACAAACTGTTGGTCCCTTGAAAAAATCGCTTTAACTCTCAAAAATTTTACACATTTTGGTCCCCTCGTTAATTCGTATTTTTTCAATACAAGGTCTGTTTAATCTCTTATAAATTGAAATCGGTTGTTGACAACCTCTTATAATTCGTAATGCAAATCAAAATTGCTATGTATGGCACTATGATTAAAAAAAAAAAAAATCATAGTAGATAGCGACGTTAACTTTTTTTGATGGAATTTTTTGTGTTTTTCGTTTTTGAAAAGATACTCGAGAAGAGCCTTAAACAACTAAAAATTACAGGATTTTTAGAACATAGTTTTTAATCGGGTCCAATATGTGTGCATACGTGCATACATATTTCAGTTAAATGAATAATTGTTTTTGCTTTTTCTTTCTATTTAACAAATTGAAAAAAAAAAAAAACGCCAATTCGTATTTTTCTTATTTTAACTTCGGGATTGTATGTCCCAATAATGTTCGAAAACTCAAGTAAAATGGGAGATATGGCTTCCATTTTATTTGAGTTTTTTTCAAAATACTGATGGTGGCTGTGAATGAGTGGATTGTATACATTCAGTTTCGTCGCCGTAAGTTGCTTTTGCTATAATTCCTGGTTAGAAAGGTTAAAGTAGACATTATATCCCATTGGAAAACTTAAGGATGATAGTAAGGATTAAGAGTCCTGGACATATTTTTTTTTTTAATTTATTTTAATATTTGCATAAAATGTTGAAGAAATTCAACCAGATTTTGAGAAAAAACTCCGAGATGAAAGGGTTAAATCAAAATCTCGTTAAATCGAAAACCTCTGTAATTCGTAAAAAATTGCTGGTCCCTTGCAATTACGAATTATCGGGATTCTACTGTATTTTGCATTTGAAATGAGATATTTATCTAAATAAAGTAACAAACTTGATGTAGAAATTATAACTTCACAGGTCCTCATATATTTTTATAAGACTACAGCTGACCAAGCTTTTGTAAAAAAAGTAATATAGAAAAATAGGCAAAATTCAACAAAAATGCATGTTTTCCACTTTTCACTACCTCTAACTTATAATAACTTCTTAAATACTGTGTTAAATTTCTACTTAGACAAAAATATATATACCCTCTAAAATCTAGAAATAAATTTCTTTTATTTTTTCAAGAACTAAAGTAGTAGTAAATTTTTTTTAGAATTTTATTAAAGTTTATTTTCTTTCTGGCTTTGAAAAATCTTAAAATTTGAAATTCTGATGTAAAAAAGACTCCATCGAAATTACATATAGAGCAGTTGTTTTACCTACTAAAACTCTAATACAGTCAAACCTGCTAATTGGGATACCTCTCGGGACCAAGCAAAAATGATTACGAGGTGTTCCGATTTTAAAGGTCTTATTTTGGAAAAATATTTAGGGTCAGGTAAATCTTCGCTTTTTGAAAATTTGATAAGATGAGGGGTTCAAGGATAAAAATTGTTCCTGTTTTCTTTTTTTTGGATGATTTTTACAGATTCGTGATTGTGTAATTTTTGCTTTGTGTTTTAATATCGCCCCCGAGATTGGAAAAAATTGCGTAAACAACTAAAAAGCCAGTGAATCAATGTTAGTAAATAATCCACACGATTTTATGCGTTGCACAATCTTTAATTTTTTCTTTTGTGGGCAAAATTCTTTGAACCTGAGTTTTACTTATTTTAAAATTTTTTGTTTATTTGCTATGAGACAAACACCTCTCCTCGGTGGCATTAATCATTCCAATTTTTTTCTTTTTTCTTTCTAATTTTTTCAATAAAAAAAATAACATTTCGGCCTAATTAAAAAGGTTCTGTGGTACTAAAAATATTGTCAAAAGCGCAGTCCATAACCCGATTGGAAGGTGGCCAAAATAGCAAGTAAAATTTCTTCTGAATCCAAGAAAACAATTATAAAATTCGGTTCGATTAAAAAGTGCCCCAATTAGCAGGTTTGACTGTATTAGGGAATAAAGATGAGCCCCTAATCTGACTCAAGAGATTTTCGATTAATCTTGGTCGCTTCGCATACTACTCCGTCGACAGCAAGTATCTCAGCGTGAAGTAATTGATTATAGAAGAAATAAGACTTAAATCTAAGGTAACCTGATGTACTGATTTTATTAGTGCATCTGATTTCTTAAAGCTTTCGCTTTCTTACTCAATGCCGCTGAAAATACTTTTTCCTTCAATGGAAATGACAACGAGCATTTGAAGTTCTTAAAAATTTTCTATAATATGACTGCAAGATTTAAATGTGATAACATTGTCCTACAGATTTCAAATTTAAGTTTCATAAATCGAATTTATCTATTTTTAAAAATCTAGAAATTTTCTGAACTCTATTTCAATTTAAATTTTACTTTTGATGGAAATAAATGAATTTACCATTTTCAAATTACTTGCAGTTTTTTTGGTGGTTGCTATATGAAATAAACTTATGATTTATTTATAGAATATTAACAAGTATCAAAGTAGAATTTTTTCACAATTTACTGTTAGTTTTACCAACTTGATACAAAAATATATAAATAAATAATTTCTTTAACATAAAAAGTTCAATATTTGTTACTTTCTTCTTCATGCCACCATTTTACAAACCATACATATAAAATATTTGAAACTTTCTGATGTGAAGTAGAAATCGTGCAGGTGGATGGATAGTGGATACAATTATCACATCAGAAACATGAAAAGCAATTAAATACAATTTTATATATATATATATATATAACTGTCAAAATTAATGTTAGTTTGGCATTTTAACGGATTCGCTCACGCACTTCTATTTCTTATTTTTCGATATAGGTTTTTACTCGACAAAACACCCTCCTATCCACTAATGGTTTCTAAGGGAGGGGGTTTTGGGAATAAAATCTTCCGTTTATTGATGAATCTTTCATATATACAAGAAATTTAAGCCCTCATCCTTTCGGCACGAGTGTTGCTACTTAAGTTTTGAGATAGAACAAGTAAAAACAAATATTTATCATTAAAAATGGCTTTATTGTTTTTCAATATATACTTTTGATACGGTTTGAACCAACTTTTTTTGAACGCATCAACTGCTTCTTGAGTGCTCAAAAAGGCTCTCGCTTGAGCCGATGTGTGAGAGCTCGATTTGTCGTGGTGGAGAATGATTCGTCTTTGGCGGCTGGTTTTCCTTATTTCTCCGAACACTTCTAGCAAACAAATGGTCGTGTACCATTCAAAATTGACTGTTCTACGTTACTTCAAGGGCACGATGGCCACGACCAGTTTTTCCGAAAAAAACAGGCGACCATTTGCTTCGAAGTGCTTCGTGCTCGAACAACTTTTGTTGGATTTGACTCACTTTGGAAGACCCATACAGTCGATTGTTGTTTAGTTTCAGGCTCATATGCATACATCCATGATTCGTCACCTATTATAATCATATAGAAGTCTTTTGAAGCACCGCGATTGTATTTTTTCAACATTTCTTTGCACCAATCGACACGAGCGTTTTTTTGGGAGATTGTCAAATTATGCGGTATCCGAACAAATGCGAACAAATCTTTTGGGCGGCCAAATGTGTTCATGCAATATAGAATGTATGCAATTGGAACTAATGCCCAAGCATGCCTCAATCTCACGATAAGTCACATGCCGATCTTGCAATATCAGTTTAAGCACAGCATCGATGTTTTCTGGCACAACAACCGATTTTGGACGACAATTGAATTCCGAAAACCAGCGAAACACGTTACCTCGGGATGGTGTTTTATCACCAAAAGTAGAAGAGAGTTGATTGGCTGACTGCTGTTGATGTAATCCACGTCGAAAATCGAAAATGTTCACGATTTTAATACATTTTTTGGCCGAGATGAATTTTTCAAGTCACTGTAAACAACACAAATAACAACGCTCGTAATTCTTTGTGTCTATTACTACCACTATCCCCATTATTACTACTACATAGGGAGGGGAGAGGGACTTGATGGTTAAACTCCACCCCCTTCACTCATTTGTAATGGAAGTTCATTCATTTTTTTTATATACTTATGTATCAGCGACTGGATATCAGTGGAGAAAAGACAAATTTTTTATTCCAACCCCCCACCCCCCCCCCCCCCCCCTCCCCCTCCCTTTGGGGTATTCTATGGTTGGGCCTGCTACGACATACCAAATTCTCATACTTTTATATTCCTGACTGTTGACAGAAAACAACGCGCTGTATGCCAACAAAAATGTACATCAACACGCTAACGTTTCAGCTGTCAAATGCTTAACGAGGTCATGTACAATTTTTTTCATCACTTCCGGTGTATATCATTTGTCTTACTCTTCTGTCTTCTTCAATTTCATATTTTCGGTTGAATTTATTTTTACAAAAGAAAATTTTTAAGAATTTGGTTGCATGATATTAACATATAAAACACACACACACACACACATACATACGCATCGAAATACACAGACACAATATTGAACTGCTTGTAGTACATTATTTCATTTCCCTTTTCTTTCACTCTTTTTGTTGTTATTATTATTTTATAATGATGTTGTTGTTATTGTTCATTTTCTTAATAATAATTTCACATCATCGAAGGCATGAGATTGTAAAAAAATAAATAACTAAACCAATATGAAAAACATTGCAACTGACGTATACACTTATTAATATTGAAATTTAAATTTCTTTACCATAAGCAAAGCAGATACAAAGTTTAAGCTACAACTTTATGTAAACCACATGTATGTAAATATCCTAAAGGAAAATATGTGCGTGTGTGTTTATCTTGTACACAATCAATGAAATTTGATAAATACATAAGAAAATCAATATTTTTCTTCTTTGAGTTTTTGCTTGCTGCTTTTTTAACTGCGCATTCAAGGCAACTGTCTGTATGTCTGTCTGTCTGTTGCCTCTACGCAATGAGTTGCTTAAAATCCCATTAAGCAACATTAACCATTTTTGGGGTTCCTTTACGTTCTACGTTACGTAGCGTTACTTTACGCTATGATAAGCATTAAAGTTGATTGACATGGTAGCATGACAGCACGTAATCGCTCGCTGTCTATGTTTTCTTTATTTTGTTGTTTTTCTTAATAAATTTACATATAGAGACATACATAGTATGTAGAGTATATAGTATAAACATAAATAATATGATTATTAAAATTTATTAAACTCTCGTTTATTTTTCATAAGAATAAAAATAAGAAGAAGCAGAAGTGTCAAGATATTACAAAACGGTTTCACTTTGAAGTTCATTAAATTGCTAGACGAATTAAAAAAGAAACAAACAACAAATTGGGATATTGTTTGACTTTTAGAAAATTTAATTAAACATCAATATGAATGAGTCTGGAATTATACACAATTTGGTTTTCTTTTTTCATTTCGGGACTGAAGTGATTTTGTCTATTTTACAACTGAAATGCACTTAAATTAAATAAAATAAAATTAAATTAGCTAATTAACGTAAGTGTAGGTAATTCTGATCTATTTTTGCAAGGGAAACTTTGAGCGGTAAAAATAAGGATTACAGATTTCTGAAAAAAAATGACTTAACACAAAATTAAAGCATATTTCTTCCTCTTTTAAAGTTGTTAACTACCAATGGAAAAAAAACCATAACTTTTTTTTAATAATTACTAAGGTAACTTCACCTCAAAAAAAAAAAAAAATGGATTGCATGTAATTCGGATCAGCAAAATTTATAGCAAATTATCTTTAATTTGAGGTTTATTTAGATGCAAAAGATAAATTTGGTGCTTAAGAAAAATATATATAAAAAAAATTTATGTACGTATGCGTAAATACATACACACACATACTTACAAATTATTGTCTAAATCTGTGTATTTTCCTTATGTAATCATATACCGTTTGTCCGATCTTTGAAATTTAGTGTAGAGATGCATTTGTGTGTATATCAAGTTGTGGGCTATAGCATTCGACCGCATCTCAAAGTGGGCGTGGCATTTTCGCAAAAATCCAATATCTTCGAATATCATATCGAGCTAAATTAATAAAATTTGATATGGAGATTTACTTGTTCCACACCGAACTAATTCTCAATTATGGGCCTATTCATGGGCGTATCAAAATCAGGAGAAGAGACTGTGGTTGGGCGATAGATACGAATATATTAACAAAAAAGGTATGGGACTTTGCAATCTTACGTAGGAGCAATAGCTGATCTAAGGGGTGTAGGAAAGGGGAAAGGATTTTCGGTTAAGTACCCCTGACCTCCCTCCAAACTTTCACCTTCCCCTCCCAATTCCCCCCTCCCTAACTCCCCCATTCATTACTGAAAAGAATTTCATATATTTGATCGTTGGCTACAAATAAAAAAAAATTATAAGGGATGAACAAATGTTAATCCCCTTAAATCTTGTTAAGGTAAATCTCTGGAGTCGGTGGCCACGCCCGTGTGCTGATGAACAATAAAATATATAAAATTGTATATACATATATATAAATATATAAAATTTAAAATTTACAAGTATATTGATATAATCAGAAATTAAAATGTAGTCTGGAATAGAAAAAAAAATACCATTTAACACAAACTAGTTTTTAAAAATATATTTCACATTGAATTTGACTAAAAATTACTAGTTAGTTTCAAAATTAGTATAACTCTAAAAAACTCAATTAATTTCAATTAATATTTCAATAAAAAAAAAAAATTTTTTGATTTTAAAATGGAAAATTTTTGACTAAAATTCAAAATATTTTTCAAGTTTATCTAAACTTTGAACTCAAATTCCACAAAAACTCTCTAAAGAAAGGGTCAAACATCCAAGCATCACCTACTAAGGAGTGAGGTTGAAAAAATCTTAACACATGTTTTACCTAATACTTTTTTTTGTAAATTTCTTTGATCGAGTTATCTTTGAAAAATATGTCAGTTGTTATTTTTAATGACAAACAAGTTGATTTATTGTGAGTTTGATCAAAATGAGTGAAGAAAAAGAAGTACGTCTTAAAATTATTAAAAATTTTCAAAAAAATCCAAATTGGTCCTATAAAAAATTGGCCAAAGAATTGAAGGTCTGCCGTCAAGCTGTTTCCAATGTTATTAAACAGTTTCAGGAGGATTTGACCATCGATAGGAAACCTGGTTCGGGAAGAAAACAAGGACCACATGATATTGGGAAAGCCAAGAAAATAGAAAGCATATTGAAAAGATCTCCAAACACATGTGGTAGAAAAGCTGCCCGGTTAGCCCAGTGCTCTGACTATTTGGTGCGAAAAGTTAAAGTCAATGCAGGTTCGAAAACATACAAAGTCCAAAAAGTTTCAGACAGGAATGCTGCAAAAAGTTTAGACGCCAAAAGTAGGGCTCGGAAATTAAAATCGAATTTCATACAAAAATATTCATGTTGTATAATGGACGACGAAACGTATGTACTGGCAGATTTTACGCAGCTTCCGGGTCATAATTTTTATGTTGCTGATGCTCGAGGAAATGTCGAAGAACAATTTAGAATCCAAAAGCTGGCAAAATTTCCTAAAAAATTCCTGGTATGGCAAGCTATATGCAGTTGCGGCAAAAGAAGCCAGTCATTTGTTACAGTGGGCTTTATAAATACCGAAATATACATCAAAGAATTTTTGAAAAGAAGACTTCTTCCTTTCATAAGAGAACACAATGTGTCCACATATTTTTGGCACGATTTAGCATCATGCCACTAAGGCAAGAAACCTCTGGAGTGGTACCAAAGTTATAACATAGTTTTTGTACGAAGAGAGGCCAATCTCAATCTTCCAAATTGTCCGGAGCTAAGACCAGTGGAGAGATATTGGGCTCTTGTAAAAAGAAACTTAAAGAGCACAAAAAAGGTGTCCCAAAATATCGAAGATTTAAAAAGGAGATGGGCAAACTGTTCCAAAAAGGTGTCTGAAACCACCATCGAATCTCTAATGGAAGGCTTACCAAAAAAGGTCCACGAGTTCATAAATAGTGGTTAGAACTGTAAAAGTTATATTTTTCTGTAATTTGTAAAATATTATCAATTAAATAAAATCAAAACTCTAAGATCATCGATCCGAATTATATGCAAATAGAAAAACGCATGCTGGTAATTCGGAAAGATTTTAAAAGTTAATTTTTTTCTTACTACTCTTTCTAAAATGGTGCTTATTTTTACCAAACTATAGCAGAAAGTTTAGAGAACAAAGCCCTATATAAATTATATACTTATTAGCACAAAAGTTATTAGTGTTATAAAATTTCTGGGTTTCTTATATTATTTGGTAAGGCTTTGTATGAAAATACGCTTACTCTTTGTTTCTTCGCTCGCAACTGATTAGTTTGAAATAATTGAAATAAGTGTTGCATACCATTAGAAAGGGGAAATAATTCTCGATCGTTTCGAAAAAAGGACGTAATTTTAAAAAAATACCAAAGAAAATTATTAGCAAAACAAAATCGATCCGAATTACCCTCATTTACTTTATAGCATATTACTTCAAAAGAATTAGCATTTATTAAAATGTTTAGAAAGACTATACTTATTTCAGTATTGTTATAATTACTGCAGTTGGGTTTGTTTAGCATTTGGTCAGAGTAACTATAAGAATTTAAAAAAAAAAATTTAATACATGCAGAAGAAATACTTAATATTAGTGATTTATATTCATTCATGTACAATTGAACTTTTGGACCTCAGTGGGCTATTCGGTGTGTGTAAGTTTTTTGGTAGTCGCCATGGTGTAGTGGTTATGTCCGAATTTGATACTCACCTTGATCCAAAATACAAAATTAAAAATGGACAGCGCGCCACCATCTCTGCCCGGCTACCAACGGGATAGAAAAGCTTTTTACTTTGCCGTTGCTTAATTTAGCTTTGTACGGTGTATGCATTTATTTATTTATTTCAATTTCATCAATTAGAGTACATGCTCTTAAAGACTACTAGATATTCTAAATGCTAACTTAAATAATAATTAACTTGGGTATTGCAGTGTCATAATTAAACGATTTTTAAATTTACATCGATTTGAATGATTATAAAAATCTAAGTAGCCGCAGACTTCATTTGCTTCCCTTAAACAACGTGTTATAGGCTCATTGCGGCAGTAGTTTACTCTATGATAAGGTTCATAATGAAGACTTCTAGATCTTAAGTTACGAGTAGGACAATAAAAGCCAATTAATTGAAGCAGAAGTGGGCAATCAATATGATTGTTAATAATGTCTCTTACAAACATAACAGAGAAGTATTTACGCCTAACTTCAAGAGATTGTATACCAAGCAAGAGACATCTGATTCTATAAGATGGCATATCAGTATTCCAGCGCAATTTAGGAATAGCTGAAATCTTACATATTGGACGATAATTATAAACTTCAGCCTTGGAGCCAGATTTGTGAATGGGAATAGTATACGATTTTTTCCAAACCTCTAAGAATTCACCACGAACAAGAGACCGATTAAAAATAATTAGCAATGGAGGAGCTAGTGCAATCGCACAATTTTTTAATAAGATTGGAGGAAGGCCATCAAAACCAGATTGTTTGTCAGAGTTTAAGCAAGTGAGCTCTAGAGTCACTTCTTCTAAGGTTAATTGCAAATTACCAATATTAACCAAACTGGAGTTCGAATACTGGTTTAAATCCCTAATGGTAGAAGAAGGGACATAAACAGAGCGAAAAAAGTTTGCAAAGAGATTGCAAATTCTGGAGATCTCAGAAGACGTTTCTCCATCAAAGTGCATTATGTCTGGAATACCAGAGGATTTTCTTTTATTATTGATGAAATACCAAAAGCTTTTACAGTGAGATTTCAACTCAGTTTCGACACTGAGGATATAGTTTTTGTATAAAAATTTATTAAGATAATCAAATTCTTTTTGTAGGCGGCAATAATTATCAAATAATGCTAAATTGCCTTTCGATTTTCTGAAAGATTTGTATTTTGTATTCCTCAAGTATTTGCGTAAGCTAAGGAATGTATTGAAATAAACTACACATTTTGCAACTTAGTTTTCTTGCCGTTAGATTGAAATCAAAATATTAACGAAACTATAAAACTGTATGTGCTGTTAAAACTTTAAAAGCGTTTTTCTCGAAACAACGTTTTTTTGATCGGCCCGAGAGCCTGACAAAATTCTATCAAGCCGATTGGGCTGAAAATTTAACATGTTATTCTACATACTAATGGCTAATCGCAGGTAGTAGAATTGTTTATTTCTAATCATTATTTCTTACTTTTTATACTGATTTTCAACAAAAAAAAACGAGCGATTTTTGAAATTTTTTTAGAGACTGCCATTTTGTTATTTTGTAATAAAAATGTTTAAATCTACTACCTGCTAGAATGACAAGTATACAAAATAGCATTCCATTTAAATTTTTTGTTTCAGATGACTTCAAGTGCCACAATCACTCGAGCCAGCGACAAACCTTTTTTTAGGTGTCCACTTTGGGCGTAAAAAACACTAATAAAATATTGTAAAATAAACTCCAAACATTTTTTTTGTATATTAGTTGATAATGCCAATAATAACATATACAAAAATTTAAATGATTGTATTTTATTTTGTTATAATAAAAAAAATCCCGAAAAAAACCTTGAACATTAGTCCGGAACACCAGACTACATCCTTAATGCCGTGAAAACTTCGTTTCTAGTATTATTTGATTGCAACAATGAAAACTGGACTTTTCCAAAAATAATACGCACAGTTGGTGCATTGAAACAAATGCTTCGCACACATGACATCGCGTGTCCGTAATACAGTAAAAAACCATAATTTTAAACTATAAACTATATAAACCACAAAAAGCGACCTACAGACCCAAAATTAGAAAAGGACCATTAATTAATAAATTGTAAATGTCGTTTAGAAATTCGGCTAGCGGGCATGTACGACTTTGGTGATGCTGCAAGGAGTGAAGCGAAGCTATAAATGAAAAATATATATATAAAAACAGAAATTACCGAAAAAAGTGGCCAGGAAAACGCGATGTAGAAAATTATACTCCCGTTTCGGATGGCGGTTAAGCCACCAATGATTGGGGAAAACTCCTGAATGGAATAATATTTTGACAAAATTTATTACATTTTATAAGAGCTCCCTCTTTGTCAAGTTTGAAAAAAATCGAAAAAAGTCGACCTTCATTTATTATCTTTATCAGGTATGATAAACGCTATCTGATTCGGCGATCCGATAATGATTACATTTATTCTAACCTGATTCACTTGGTGGCAATAGATAGTTTGTATTACTAGTAGCAGTCTTGAATCATTCAAATCATTACATGGAGGTGATAATAGTGTTGAGTTATAGTTTTTTCATTTTTAACATTCTAGAAAACATTTTTTGCCAGATAAATCCTATTCCCGTAAATGGGTAAGAAGATTTTAGATTTTCAATACAGTGCAATTTAGTCAGCAAAAGTGAGGAACTTTATTGATATTCAAAAAACTTCAACGATTTTCATTTTAAGTTTTTGTTTAAATTGTTGATCACCTAAAAAAAAGTTATAATCGATAGAAGAAATACAAACACTTTACATCAATTAAAATCTTTTCTTTTTCCTTTTTCTATTTACAGCTGAACTGCATTTGCAACTACAAGGAATAAATTTAATTAAAATAAATTTAAAAAAATAATGCGTGAATAAAAATAAAAACTAAAAAAAAAAAATAAAAAAGCAAAAATTAAAGATTAAATGAATTTAAAATATAAATAATGCATTAACAACACAATCACAAATAAAAGAGTATGATTAATAAATCAATGAGATAAATAAAAAAATTAATTATTTACAATCAATTTGTAATATTAAAAAATAACCAGAATCGCAAATATGAATAAATAAAATTTATGTGAAAAAAGTAAATAATATAACAATACTCGTTATTAAAACAAAACACAAAAAAATTAACAGTAAATAATAAATTCATATGCACGTCATAAAAAAATCTTTAAGATAACAGTTTTACAAAGTTATTTTAAAAATAAAACTTTAATAAATTTCTTTAAATTATTTACTAAACGCCTAGATATAAAAATGAAAATGTTATGTTATTTTTTTTTTACTTAAATAAAGAACTGAAACAATAAATTCAAAAAAAAAGTCTGTCTATACGAAGAACGTAATACAGATACATATACATTTACAATACAATACAAACAAAAGTCTGGCAGACTCCGCATACATAACTACGGAAAAGCGTGTGCAGGAAGAAAGAAAATGTAAGTTGCTTTTGTATGAGTACGAATATTTATATGTATGATTTTGTTAGTGTGTGTATTGTTACATATGTGTATGGGTGTGTATTTGTTTTTGGCAACATTGTTTTGTCCTACTTCATTCATACACATATTATTTTCTTTTTTTCATTTTTCAGTTTTTTTTTTTTTTTCAACTCATTTTTATTCATTTGCTTAGAGCTCTTATTTTCATATGAGTCAATTTTTGCATATATAAGTGAGTATAAATACATACATACATTTACACATTTATACATGTATATGTATGTAAAAGTATTTTTGCTCTAGTATATTTATGCTAGCGAGCACGTTCCACAGTTATTATCTTTTACAGAATTTGTGCGTGCATGTGTTTCTTGCCTTCTTTTTGTATGTAGTTACTTCCATTTTATTAAAGTCACTTTTAAATTTCTAGTCCTTATTCTATGAATGTTTACTTACATACATATATATATGTGTATATGAGGTACAAAAAGAAAGTTCGCTAAGTTGGTTATTAGTTTTTAAGAAATCTAAATTTTTGTTTAAAATTTCACGAAGATCGCAAAGATTGGTTACCAAAAAAGTTGAATTACTGATGTAAGGTTGGCAGAATTCAAACCTCTAGCACAGCAAGAAATTCGATTTTAAATTATCAAAAAAAATTCAACAGCAACTCAAGCCAGAGAAAATTTTCCACTAAAGCTAAATTAAATTTGAAGTAAATGCAAGATTTATTGTGACTATTTGCATATGATTTCAAAAATTCTAAATCAAGATTTTTCGGTGATCTTAACCCTTGTGAAGGCCGTCAAATATTTTTGGACGGCAATACAAATGAATTCCCGAAGATGGCTGATATTGACGAAGAACCAAAATTAGCTAAAAAAATTATTGCTAATGAGCTATTACACAATAAGAATATCTGCATCTACACGGACAGCCAAGCAGCAATCAAGTCCCTTGCCGGTGTTTTCACTACATCAAAGCTTGTTCTCGACTGCCGATCTTCACTCAACATTTTGTCGAGTCACTCGCAGGTCCACCTATATTGGGTGCCTGGACATATTTGCCTGGATATTTCAGGTAACTGCAATGCCGACCAGTTAGCAGGGCTCGCAGCTTACAGATATATCACCTTCCTGCACAATTGGTGTCCCTCTTACGTTTATTAAATTAGCCATTAAGCAAAACTACCTTGAGGAATCAAAAAGATCCTGGGTAGCGGAGCATACCTGTGGTATTACCAGGCTAACATGGACCACTATGGACAATAGACGAACTAGACAGCTACTCAACCTTAGCAGAAACGCCATCAGCATTACGACTTCGGTGCTCACGGGACACTGCATAATGGGGAGACATGCTCCACGACTAGGACTGCCATTCAATGACTTCTGTCGGGGCTGCGGCTCTGAGGAGGAGAAAGAAACAGTCCTCCATTTCATGTGCGAATGCCCATCCCTGGCCAGGAGGAGACTAAAACTCCTGGGCTCACCTTTCTTCACTAGTCTGTCCGAGCTATCATCCGTAAATATTAAGGACATAGCCAGATACATTATGGAATCCTCATGGTTCTCCAATACGTAAATGGGGGAGTCGCGCCGTACTGTGGTATCACAATGAGCCAAATTATGTGCTTAAGTGTGCTTTCAAGCAGAAGGCTGCCACTCCAACCTAACCTAACCTATTACACAAATATTAGAGAATTATCTGTAACACACGAAGAAATCTGCCCGTTGAGTACCACGAATTTTGAATGACAGCTATTTCATTTCTCACAATATTGCCTTACAAAATCGGAAATCGCCGAGTTTAGCACCATTAATGAAATTGTAAGAGGTGAAAAACACAAAAATCAAACATACATTGTAGAGTCCACAGCGCACCTGTTAGAATAAGGCAACAGTGGGCAGAAAAAATAGCAGTGATTTTAATTTACTTCATCAGGATAAAAATTGTAGCTGCTATACCGCAGAAAACTAAGTAGTCAGCTGGCAGCTGCTTAGTAATATACTGAATAAAGTTAACAAAAACATGTTGGAAAAATTAGAAAACAGAGATTGCGTCTCTATTTTTTGCTCCATGATAATGCGCAAATTTATTGCATTTTCAGGCATAGAAGAAATTCACCATAGTTCCCTGATCAAGTACTGTGTGATTTCTGGTTATTACCAAAAATAAAAAAAAAAATAAATTGGGAAAAAGGGGAAAAGTCTTTAGTAAAATGCAGAAACCTTTAAAAGAGGATTTTGAGAAATATTTTGAAAAATTGATCTACCGACTTGGGAAATGAAAATGATACAACCTGATGCAAAATAATAAAAATGAAATAAGGGAAACGCAATTAATTTTTGGCTTATATTTTCTAACTAACTTTAGCGAACTTTTATAAGTCCCTCCCTATATGAATTTTAAGCAATGTAATTTAATATTTTATGCAGCACAGTCTTCGTTTTTTCCATGTAACTAAAGCAGAAATTATGCTATAATGAATTTGTGTTGTTGTGATTTGCTGTAAAATTGCTAATGTTACTGGCAGATTTTTTACTTTTCTCCATTTTTGTTTTTTTCTTTTTTTTTCTTTTTTTTAATTTTAGGTTTTGGTTAAGGAAGTAAGTAAATAAGTAATTTAAAAAAAAATAAATAAAGAAGTTTTAGCATGCCTTAGCAAGAAAATAAGATATATTTTTGCTTCATTGTTAAGTAAATAGTTTCAAGGTTGTAGCAGGAGGAATTTTGTTGAAGAACAATACACCATATTTGTTGTACATTATATTTAAGGTAAATATGGAAAAAGTTTTAAAAGTTTTGAAGAAGTCTTCACAATTACGCATTCTAATCTATGGGGAGGTAGGGAAAGAATTACAATTTAGAAGAGTCGGGTTTCTTTGAAACCCTTAAAATATTAAAATTGTACATTGGATTATCATAAGGCAAGAGTAATCGAAAAAAAGATCGTTTTGTTTGGTAAGATCTACCATATTAAACATAAGATACAGTTGTGATAGACTAGATAGCTAGAAATATTATTACAATAACGCTTTTTTTATTTTGGTTACTTAGAAATAAGAAGAAATCTCAGTCCGGACGCGGCTAAAATTAATATTTCCACACATCGTTTTCAAAACGATTTTGGCATATACTGCTCAATAAGTTTTATTTTAAAATTTTTCGTACACTTTCTATATGACTAAAGCTAATACTCAATGATTGAATGATTAATTGATTTTTTTAATGAACATCCGTCAAAATAAAATTTATAAAGAAGAAAAACAAATTACTATAAATTGAATAACTAATGCATTTATTAGCGATTATAACTAACTATTTAATCGTGACTAATTTTAACCATTATTCATTAGCTATGATTAAAGTTTTAGTTGAGTAATTAGTTTATTAAATATGTACTGCTCCGGTTATTACATTAAATACTTTATTTATTAGCTTAACTCACTATACCGAATTTCTTGAATTCTCATCAATATACCCCTTGGTATTACCTTTTAAAGATAATTAAAAATTTTGCACAACAGTTACTTTAAAGATTAATTTTAATGAATTATACGAAATCTATTTTATAATTTCCATTGATATTCAGAACGATTTGTGAATATCGAAACTATTCGGTTTAGTGAAAGCAATGAAACCGACAGTTTGGTTCAATAACACAGTCCAACAAATTAAGACTTTTTGGCTGCCACTCTATAATCCTGAAAGGACATGTTGTATACCCCATTTTTGTAAAATAAATTTATAGTCCAGCGGGTCTCAGTTTTTTTTTTTACAATGGGTCAAAGTTTTCATTTTTTCGTCGAAGGGAGTTGAATACTAAGTGCAAAAATTGATATAAATTGATGACGGAGAATAATCTTATCAGAGAAGTTTTATAGTAAAACTTTACGAGAATCATTTCTGTAGAACATATTAACCATTTAGCTCCTCTTTTTATGGGTCAATTTGACACCGTTTTTGATGGAAACCTAAAAAGTCCTTTTAAAAGATACATTTAAAGACTTAAATATTTCACAAAAATATTTGCCAACAATTTTTACTAAAGGTCACCAAAAACATAAAACTCATATACATAAGAGTTAACGGATAATAAAAGACAATAGAAGCTTACCCACAGAAACAAAATATACTATAATGTGAATTCAGCATTATGATTAATTAAGATAACTGTAACTTTAATTTTGAGTACCAAGAAAACGTTCCCAGGTATTCGGGACCTATTTTTCTGATTTTCATAAATATAAGGGACGGAAATCTTAAAGACAGGTATGTTCGGTTATGCAGTACTGCCACCATACTGCGATATTTGCTAAAACAAAAATGTTCAAAATTCCATTTTTGTCTGCAAATCACACATTTAACAGCAAATGCTGCAGCGATGCTCCTTGGCGCCACTGATGCTTGACCAGCCGCCAGGTAGTGCATTTTGAACGTTTTTGCATCTGCAAATGCTGCAATACTGCATAAGCGAACATGCCCATATTTTTTTTATCGGTGGAAAAACTAAAAGAAATGGTTTTATTTATGGAAATTTGACGCATTATAAAAAGCGAAGGGAAATACGTAGTACAATTGAAGAATCAAATTTTTAATATTTTGGAACATAATTTTAGTCTAAAATTTTCATACCAAAAATTAAGTACAAACAACTTAAGAAAGTAAGCCGTTGACCTGGTATAAAGGCGGTGACAGAGCACTGGTATTTTCTATGACCATGACTTGGATTGATATGTGGTAGATCACATACCAGGCGCGTGCTAGTAAATTATAAATTTGGTTGAGGTAAAAAACTATTTAATTTCATCAGCCGTTAACCGTTGTACATATGACTTTAATACCTTTGATGACCCCTAGTGAAATTTTGTGGTAAACAGTTTTGTGTAATACTTTAATCATAAAATGTGGTTTTTAAATTATCTTTTCATGCTCTTTTCAAAAAAGGGATCAAAATGACCCATAAAAAGAGGAAATAAAGGGTTAAATTGTTCTATAAAAATGATCCTCGTAAAATTCCACCATGAAACTTTGCCGATAAGATTTTTTTCAGACATCAATTTATAACACTTTATGCATTTAGTATTCAGCTCCCTTCGACAAAAAAATGAAATCTTTGACCCACTGTAAAAAAAGAACTGAGACGAGCTGGCTCTTTCAGGATTATAGGAAAAATGCTGTTGGACTGTGTAATTAATCAGGTACTAAAATGATCGTGAGAGTAATGTGAAGTTAGAATGACCGCATAAAGATTCAATTAAGTTGAGACTGTAATGGTTCCTCTATCGTATTCATACACTGAGAACCACTCGCATCGGATTAGTTAGTTCCTACCTCCGTTAGTGCCAGTTTGATACAATAAAATCTGGCTTATTTTGAATACTGATTTAAAATAGAGTTTAAATCAATTTAATTTGATTTAAGGATTTAATAAGTTTGCTTGAGGTCCAGAAAGTAAGTGCTCGACGATTTCTTTCACAAAAGCTTTTATTACAGCTTAGCAGTGCTCAGTTTTGATGCATGATGTCCTATTAGACGGAGACCCGTGGTAACACTAGCTACTCTGTGTGCTTCAGTTCGTGTTCTAGTGAGTAGGTCATTTGTCATTTTGGGCTATTTTACATGAATGAGCGTTGTCTGTGCAATATAGAAAGTGCGCTTGGATATTGCTCTGGGTTACATTTAGAGGAATGAGAACGTCGATTTAAATATTATTTTTACCTGATGGATGTGCCCATTATAAATCCGAGATGCTTCCTTATATCCTAGAACTACTATGTGAGGGTAGGAGTACATTTTGATCGTTGAGCGTGAATCACAAAAAAAGTTTTCAGGGGACAAAAATACAAACGGCACCCATCCCCCAACCCCCTCCCGATTTCGAAAATGTCAGTATCCGCTAGTGAACTAAATGATTGCGAAATTTGTTTATCTAGGATGACTACTTCTCTTTAGGAACATATTTTAGTTTCTACAGCTTTCCTCGTCAACACTTGGCGACTTCTAGTTTTGACTGAAGTCACACAATTGCATTTTCTTTCCGATATTTTTCGAGTCATTTTTATTTTGCATTTTAACAGATTGCGCTCATTCTATTTTCACCAACACATGCTAGTCGCAGAGCTTAAGCCTGACAAACTTAGTATCTTGTTTAAATTCCTGATTTTATATTCTAGTCCAGTTGTATTGCGTATATAGATTTGATTTTATTAATACAAGTTTTGATATTCAGCTAAAAGCACAAATATTTTACTATTATGTATCATAATATTTATAAATAGTTCTTTGTAAAATTTGTGCATAAAAGAATTTTCCAAACCTAAAGGATATTTAATCACATAAATCTTTCGACTGTCTCCTTTTTGTGTTTTTATTTTAGATAGCCTTTTATATTCGAATACATACATATGAATATATTCACATGAGCATATATATATATATGTATTTACATATTTGTATACAATATGTCAATTCAAGAGGTTGGCATAATATCTTTTCATTAAATAAAGAACTTAATAACAAAACAAAAACACCACAAACTCTATAGCCAAACAACTAAATATGTCTATAGTATTTACAACTCAACTAAACAAAATAATCGATAGGAAAGTAATCTGGGCAATTTCTCTAGTTTCGTGCAAGAGAAATGCCATTTTCTTAATGCAAACAATCAATCAAATGACAGCTAAAACGTAATAGCAATGGAGAGTTCACCTCATAAGTATTTAAGTTAAGGATAGCTGGATAGCAAATATTCAGTCTTTCTTTTTCTGTTATCTTGGTAATTTTTTTTTATTTCTATTTCTGTGTTTTTTGTTTTTTTTTTTTGCTTAGCTAATTGACTAAATCCTAAGGTAATATTGGTAGGTAAAAATGTTAAGGTTTCTTAATTATTGAGCTGAAACTTTGTTGAAGAATATATGCATGCGTTTTAGTTATCTATTTTTAACAAATTTCTACGTAGTTATTCCAAAGAGAATACATACACGTCTTGTACATATGTAAATAGTTATGTGTGCGTGTGTCTTTTGTATCTACTTCGAAGTGTAAATTTGCAAACTTATAAGAACATAAGAACGAAAGCTGTTACGTTTGTATGTATTTGTTTACGAAAATTTAAGTAAAACCACATTACTTATATTAATTTATTTTTCATGGCCAACACTTAAACATTTGAATAAGATATGTATAAATAGGTGAACATATACATATATATATACATATGAATGTATTCATGTATGTGTGAAGCAAGTAATTAGCATGAAACACCACTAGCTACCATCACATTTAAAACATAGCTATAAATTAAGTTGGCTATATCATGTGCTTTTATTTGTGTGAGAGAAAACATTCCCAATCGGAAATTTTATTCTTGTAATGTATACCCAAAAATGCAACGTATGTTTGTTGTAATCCCTGAAACTTCAACACTAATGTGAGATATTTATTAACGTTTTCAGACTTTTTACTCCATTGAGAGTTCAAAAATCGAATGCTTAAAGGCACCTTTCATATAAAGAAAAGAAATGGAAATCAATATGACTTAGGTTTAGCGTAGCCAATTTTTTAAACTGAAAAGTTTCCTAAACAATTTACCTTTCATTCAAATTAATACGTATCCAACATTTATTAGTATTGAACTTCATACATCACAACTAAACGGCACCCACGCCCACAATACTTACATTCTACTACTATTTTAGCACAACAGCACATTGAAGGCCTAGACCGACCTTTTCGTATCCATTTATGTTATGTGAGTTATTTGTACCCTACTGAAAGGAACCTAAAAATTTTTTCCGAATACGAAAGTTTTTCTAAACTAACTTTTACTCCTACGGTTATTTTGCATTTTTGACCACGCAAGTATTGAACCACCGTACCTAGCAGTCCAGTGAATATCTACTACCTCACGGCGACCACCATTTTGATGTGACATTAGCTACCGAAAATAACTCATGAGAGTGCCTTCAATATGGTTTAAATATTATAATCGCTATAGCTTAGGTTATGGGATAACAAATGTTATTTAACTGCAAAGAATATGAGATGATTATATATATCTAAGCCTACCATAGAAAACGTCTTCTTCTCCTACTAATAATATAAATTATTAAAAGATTGGTGGGCCTCAAAATCTGCCCCAAAAGAACATCTTCGGTGATTAAAGTTCGACTTGATGAATGTTCCAAATTTTAAGCTACTGGTATACAAAAGACTACAAATTTCAAATGGGCTCTGAAAGCCACCGTTAGAGAGCCTCTGATGCAAAAAGTAAAATTTGAATTAAATTAAAAGAATTTTTGCTGATTTTTTAATGTAAATTTAAGTTTTTCGCGATGTCACAAATATGAGGTTTTTTTTTGGCTGATGATTTCACATGCGTTCTAGTGTAATGTTGGGCCAGTGATCTTGAATCTGAAAAGTGTTTTGAAGACGATGCATGAAGTCAGAAAAACGGCTTTTTATCTGTTGTGTTTATGGAAAAGTTGTTTGGTTTAAAGAGAAAAAATTTATGAAAAAATTGTGAGTTTCTTTAGTCTTTAGCTTTACATCTCCAAACTTACATTACGTAAAATAAGCCTACAAAAAATGTTTTCAATTAATGTATAATGTCCTTTCAACCAGAATAAGCCACAATTCCGAGGGAACAGTTATAAGCTTATATAAACCAAAAAACTTGCTTGAAATTACACTTTGACAAAAAAAAAAAAAAACACTTTAACAAAATTATAGTTGAGTCATTTTTGAATCTTAGTAAATCCATACCAGTGCCGGTCAAAGCTTTTCAAAGCAAAATCTATGGCAATTTGTGAAACATTCCTCCAAACATAAAGTCCCAATGGAATTTTAGCAGACAGAAAAGGCAGCCATTCGATTGAAAACGATTTCGCTCGTTTCTCCCAACCATCCCTCTCTCACACTTTATTTTCCCCCTCACTTTCCACAGTCTCTCTTCTCATGCTATTTTTTTCAATGCCAACATTTCCAACTGGATGGTTTAGTATTTTTGGGTGTGTATGTGTGTGTGTTGTCATTTCTAGCATAGTTGCTAGAAATGTGTGATAGTATATATTTTTATACCCAAAAGGAATTAAATACTTAAGTAGAAAATCATTAGTAAAATACGTTAGAATTTTTGTTTGCTATTTTTACATTTTCATTAACATATAACAAAACCAAAAAAAAAAAAAAAAGGTAAGAAAACAGAAAAATAGATGAAAGCAAAGTAGAAAAAGAAATTACCTACAATTCCCTAGAAAGCAAGTATAAATAAAATGTAATATGAACGTCTTTGCTTTCCTTTACATACATTTATACCAACATATACCACTACTAGAAATGAAGCATTGTTTTTGATCATTTTACTTAGTTTTGGTTTTTGTTTTGTGTACTTCTTTATCGTAAGAATTCATTTTCTTGCTCGTTAAGTAAGAATTACCTTATACTACTATGTATGTGTGTGTGTACTTTTTTTTTGGCCACTTATGCTTATGGTATACATATATATATATATATACAACTGTAAACTTACAAACCTACGCACATACATTTCACATGAAGCAAGTCCAAGACAGGCATTCATTTTAAGGGACACTCATACGCCAGCGTGTACATAAGCAAGAATACCAAAAAGCAAGAGAGTATAAGAGAGAAAGGAAAAAGCACCACGTAAATAATTACAGCAGCAGAAAGCGTTTGTAATTGCTTACGTTTTTCCCGCGTTTAGCTATACATACACAAATACAGACACATATACATACATATAAACTTTAACAACTAAATGTTGCTGTGTTGTATTTTCTTTCTCCTTCTGCTCAATTTCATCCTTTTTCATAACACAACGTACGGCTGTTTTCTTGAATTTTACTCATGTCCTCTCTATACTACATACCCATTACATCGTAATTGATGCTACTCTGTTCCATTGAGATTAAGTTGTTTGTCTCATTTATGCGCTGCTGCTCTGCTGCTTGCTTTTGCTATCGCTTAGCCCTTAGTTAAGTGTTGCGTATAAAAAATGTGGTATATATTTTTTTATTTTTGGGTGTATTTTTTGTTCTTATGGGATTTTTGTTGTTGCTTTTTTTATAAAGCAAATAATGTTTATCGTTGCTATTATGTACGACTACGATTGTTTGTAGCGGCGCGTAAAGTCACATCAAATCTAATCTTAAAAATAAGATTTCTTTATTTTTTCTTTTTTACTTTCATTACACTAGGCAGCACAATTTCCATCCCTGCTTTTCCATCGGTAGGCGGTAGTTTTTCTATCTGAATTAAGTATGTGCGTGTGTGCAATTTTCTGTAATGTTAATTACATTTTAAGACAGCACTAGGGGCGACTATTGCAAAGCATTGAACTTTTTTGATAAATATTTGTTTATTACATATTTTACTATAATTTATAAACCAGTCAATGAACTTTTATGGCTGTAGCCTCAGGATTGTTTAAGCTAGTTGAACACAGCATTAAGTTGAGATATTCAGAAATAACAAAAAAATTCGTTTGATAGCTGAATTTAGTTTTTTTAATCTTAAGTACAAAACTCAAATGAAAAAGATAATCTGAGCATCGTTGTTTAATGAAATGCGAACTAAAACCAAATAAATTAAGTTAATTAAATATAACTGGCAAATTTGATAAATTTAGTTTAATTTATTGGTCTTTTCAGCTGCCTGATTATCTTTAAGATTCTTTGTAGTTTGTAGAAGATGAAACAATATAAAATGAATCTAATTTTGCATAGAAATATATATTTCGTGTCTAATGTTGTTTTTCAGGGCTGCGAGAATTTGTTGTTTATTTACATATTCTTCCAAATCCTCAAAAAACCTCAGAAGAAGAAGAAGACTAAAGTATTTAAAGCGCGTGATCCTTTAATTCAATTATATCGCGTTCTTGAGAAGTACAGCTATCCATAGTTTTTCGATTATTTTGCTAAAGTTGCGATGACATAAGGCAACTTTTGTAAAAATTCGAGCATTTTCTGATAAGCTTGCCTTGTTCAAAGCCTAATATTCTTGAACACATACATGTACAAGTGAGAAAAGAAAAAGTATGTTTCGTACACGAGTGTTAAAATTCGAATTCTGATGTTCTTGGCAACGAACACATTCACAAGGGGAAGAGGTGGTACAGGTGGCAATTGTTCACCACTGAGATCTGAAATACATACTAAAACTGATGGCAACTGAATCGAAAAACGCCAAGAATATAGAACATGTTTAACTGCCACCTAGCAGGGACCCTGTGCATGGCCATAACTGTTTAAATACAGTGACTTAAAAGACTGTTCAACAAATGTTGGTGACACGATGAATAGCCAGTAATGTTGACAAATCGAAAAGTAACAGCGTAATTAAGCTTCTACTCATCCAGATGAACAGAAGTGGTAATTTTTTAAATCAGACTTCAAATGGATCTTGGCTATTGTTCTTCACAAATCTAAACATCATGAAAATATACTTTTCTTAACAGATTAATATTTACTGATGCTGCAAGAGGTTCAAAACTTGTAAGCTTTTGGAAATTCAGCAGAAATTTTAGAAAAATATAAATTTCTTATTAATTTATAAACTTTGAACATCTTGAAAAAATTATTTTTACATAATGTTCGTTTTGCAAAATAAAAAAGCAAAGCTGTCGAATTTAAAAAAAGGTTCGTTCAAAACATTAATATTAACTTAAATAAAATTCACAAAAAAGTTTACATTCCGTTGAGGTTTGATCTTCAGACTTTTTTGGCACTTCCTTCAGTTGTATCTATAGGTTTAAATTCTTCTTTAATTTTTTAATAAAAAAATATACATTTTTTGATTAATATTAATTGATTTGGACCTTTCTCTTTAATCGAAAAAATTTCTTTTTGCCTGGTACTTTCCCGCTAGAAGATTCAAAGTCATATTTCTACTGCCATTCGTTGCTTCCAATGGCAAAGTATAAATCGTCATCCATCACACAAATGTAAGAATTAATTGAATGCGAAATAAATTTTCGAAAGGTTTCCCAATCAGATTTTGATGATTTTTAATTAATTTTCTGTAGTTTTTAGAACAAATTATTTTACATTTTATGAAATATCCAATAATTCCAAATATTTTTTAATTGCAGTTTTAGAAACTTTGTATTTTTTTTAGCAAAGTGTCTATAAGTTTTTTATATTTGACCCACTGTTTCTGCTTTCAGAAGAGTGCAAAATTTGTAGTTACCAAACACACATTTTTCCTCCGAACTATTTCTTCTTCCATCATTTTTTATTCTTTAATTTTTGAACTTAAGTTGTAATATAAATGAAAGGGTTTTTAAAACTCATTTTTATAAAATGGTGAAAAATCCAATTTTCCTCATGTTTAAATTTTCTGTGTAAAATTTCGAAACTAATTATTTTATGACGAATTTAAAAGTTTTTTGTAAATAACTAATAAATACAACGGTTATTTTTTCAATTCAAAGTTTTAGAAAACGGTTGCACGTTGTTTTGTCTGGTGTATTCTTAATTCATTGCGATTTCATTCACCAAATGTTTTATTAAAAAAAAAATAAGTTAGCAAAAATATGAGTGTGTGTCTAAACTTTGTCCATTTTGTGGTATTCAAGACTGTTAAATTGAGCATTCCACTCAGAATACTAAAAAGTTAGAACAAGTGAAATGCTGAGTTCTTAAAATGCCATCCTGAAACATCAACGAATATCTGGTTCCCTATTCTACAGAATATATAGAGAACTGAGGAACTGCCGTGTAATTGGAACGAAAGCATCCTTGTTAAGATTCTTAAAAAAGGTGACACGCCAGACTGCAATAATTACAGAGGTATAACACTCCTCCCCATCCCAAGTAAAATACTTACTTCGATTATCATGAATCGCATCTCTTTGGGTGTGGAAACAACGTTACGTGAAAACCAATTCGGCTTTCGGCAGAACCGCTCCTGCACTTACTTAATAATAAACACAGTTCCCGTCATTTTCGAACAATGCAATAAGTTTCGCTGTTCAGTTTATGCAGCGTTCGTTGATTTAAAAAAGCATTCCATAGCTTAAAGCGTCCGTTCTTATAGAGCACCTTGGAAAAGCGAGGAATGCCAGAGAAGACAGTAAATCTACGTACACTAACTTTACATGCAGAGTTAGTCATTTTGGTTAGCTCTCCGAACCGTTTTTCGTTAGAACTGGCGTTAGACGAGGCTGCATCTTATCGCCACTACTTTTCGTTTTGACACTAGACGGTCGTAATGCTGGCCTCGAGATAAACATATCAAAAACGAAGGTTATGTGTAGCGGATATGGTGCCACAACTGACCCTGTCATACTTCTGCAGGATGAGAGAGTTGAAACCGTTCAGTCTTTTGTTTATCTGAGCAGCATAGTAACGAATAAAAGTGGTGCGGATGAAGACGTCAAATCTCGAATCAGTAAAGCCAGATTTGCGTTTGTCCAGCTCAACCCCATATGGAAGTCATGCCAAATTACCACCAGCACTAAACTATGCACCTTCAACTCAAGCGTAAAGTCTGTCCTTTTCTACGGATGCGAAACGTGGAAAGAAACCACCGTTTTAGAAGAATTTTCCGTATTTGGTGGCCACAGCGTATCTCGAACACCGAACGCTGGCATCGTACTGGGCAAGTGCAAGTAAGAAGTGAGGTACGACGTCGTAAATGGAGCTGGATCGGTCATATGCTAAGACGACCTAACGGTAATATCGCCCGACAAGCGCTTCAGTGGAATCCACAAGGTTTCAGACGTTGAGAGAGCTCCGTACTGCCAATTATTCATGGAATGACATCATCCTAAATGTTCACAATAAAGTTAGATTTAAGTTGATTGTTGAGGCTCTATGCTCCACTTAGGATATAAAAATTCAAGTAAAAGTAGTTGAACAAGTGAACTAGCAAAACGAGCAAGAATGTCCAAAAACCTATTAACGTGAACACTGTTTACGCAGATATGTGAGAGTTAAACCAAAAAATTTTGAACATACATGCGAAAAATTTGCTTCACAAAATGATTTGCTCTTGATAATGTTCATGGTTTAACTTTTCAATGTGCCAAAAATTTATGAATGCTGAAAAGTGTTCAAATAATGAGCCCCGCCTTTCATAATTTATAAAGGTATTCAACTAAAGCCTTTCTATTCTTCAGATTAAATTCAAAATATTTCAGTTCTATCGTGTTTCATCATTATCTATACATTTCGAAACTGGCAATAGAATAAAGGTTTATATACACAGCTGCTTTTAACTAACATATAAAAGTTATGCATAATTAATCATTGCTTATTTATTTGAAAGCATACATCAGCCCCTAGACAACCACTAGATTATGCATTCAATTAAGTACAACATTTTGCATTATCACCTGGCAGCTTTCGACACATTAAATCAGAAAGTAGATTTTACTGTTTTTATTCTTTTTTTTTTTCTTTTCTTCTGGCGATAAAATTCACACATTATTATTTATGCCCTTATACACACAAGTCGAAAAACACTTCAGACTAGTAGACCAGACTCAATATAATATTTATAAACATTTCTCATTAACAGCAAAAAATATTTTGCATAAAAGTATCTTACAGAAGAAAAAAAACCTATAAAATTATAATACATAAATATACATAGATATTTATGTATGAAAAAAAAACATAAAAAACAAAAGAAACACACAACAGCAAAAATTATAGCATATTTTCACAACTCAACAGAGAATTCTCAAATGGCAAGAAATTTTCATTTTCATTCAAAACAAAGTGCTTTATGTTACCGTCGTGTATAATATTATATTCAAGCTGCTACTGCTACAATACTACATACATAAATTGACTACAAAAAAAAAAATATATATTTGAAACCTAAATCTATGTAAAGTAGAATCATTCAGTTTCATCAAGCAGAGCTTTTTCATATTTTATAGCAAACGGGATATATGTATGTATCCGTGTATACTTTATGCATATTTGCAAACTTGTATATGTATTTGTTTTTGCTATACTGACACTACTAAATATACAAATATATAGTCCTGCTTCCTCTTTCTTCCTTTGATCTTGTATTTCATTATGAAAATGTTATTGAATATTGTTTGCATTTATTTATGTTATTTTAGTAACTGCTATACATACATCAACAGCTACAAGTACAACCAACTGGCAATATCAAAAACAACAACAACTGCAGATTTTGGTACTGTTTATTTACACACTGGTGATAATCGCATTAAACAGAACGACCCTCAATAGTTAAAGCATAAAATTTTGTAACAAGATATTTCTAAAGATAATGCAACAGATATGGCAACACACCACTATATATTTACACATACAACTGCGAATACAAGTAATACATATGAAACTGGGTTACTGCATAAACTTGACAAGATATATGAATGTCTGTATATATATATATATATTAGAGTGGTTCTTAGGCATATAGGGAAAATTTTTTATATATTGTTTTTACTCAACGCCCTCATCCGGATCTAATCCAAGAAATTAACCTGGTTGAAAGCTTTACTATTCTTTCTACCGATAAATGTCTTCCGCGTTACAACTTCTGCCACAACGTTAATGTCACATTCTCTGATAAGAATAACTGGGAACAGGTCAGGCCAAAGTTTACAGGGGACTATCATGTATGGTATACAAATGGCTCCAAGACAAACGAAGGAGTTGGGGCAGGAGTGTACGGAGTTAGACCAAAAAAATATATTTATGCTGGTATGGGCACAGGTAACTCAGTTTTCCAAGCCGAGGTGCATGCCATCGAGCTTTGCCTAAGGGAGTATGAAAACAGATCTGTGCACAACAAGAACATTTACATACACTCTGACAGCAAACCGGCTCTTCTTGCACTAACTGCATATAAAATTACCTCCAAATTAGTTTGGGACTGCCTACAGCTCCTAATCTGTCTAGCTTCTCATAACAGAGTACAACTCATTTGGGTGCCAGGGCATAGAGGACATGTAGGCAATGAAATGGCGGACGAACTTGCAAGGATCATCCAGTGAACTCACTGGACCACGACCATTCTGCGGTCTACCATGGAGTTCCGTTAAAATCAGTTTAAAAAATTGGCTGGACAGTAACTCGTTACAATACTGGAGGGAAACCCCCGGTAACAGACAAGCTAAATCATTCATGCCAAAGATCTGTCAACGCAAAACTAAACAACTGCTTAATTTAGGCAGGAACCAAATCTGAATTGCCACAGGGTTCTATACAGAGCACTGTAGGGTCAAAAAACACCTATCGAACTTGAGTCTAGCACAAGATGATACGTGCCGAATATGTAACGAGGAGGAAGAAACAGCAGAACATATTTTATGCCACTGTGAAGGTCTAATGAGGAGCCGACTTCGTTACTTGGGAAACTCTATCCTACAACCGCAAGACATTGCGGATTGTTCTCCTAAAGAGATATTAAATTTCCTCAAAGGAAATAAACTCATAGGAGAACTATAAATACAATAAATCTTTGAGGTATATCACAATTGGCCCTAGATGGCCGCAGTGATCTGGGAAATTATTGCCCACCTCCGTATTTATCTAATCTAATTTACTCTACGCCCTCTAATTTTGTTCTTTTATGTGAAAAATGTAAACTGTGAAAGTTTCAGGCAAAAAGATTCAAATTTAAGCGTGCCTCTTCGGACTCAAAGTTTATATCTGAAAAACACTCCCATATTATCAAATGGTCCAATTGGTAGAGTAAAAAATCCACCAAAAAGTTCATAATCATTCTTATCTGAGATTTTATTTTCAGTAATTGTTAGTGGGGGATTAATAGATGGAAAACCAATTTATATAATAATAAAAATAATAATTCAAATAAATAAGCAGCATATTACATACATGCATATCACATTTTTTGAAACCGAGGAGGCACGTTTAAATATAAATATTTTTGTTTGAAACTTTTACAGCTCACATTATTGACATAAAGGAACAAAATTAGTGGGCGTATGGAAAAATATTCCAAACTTAAAAATTAAAGACCACTCTAATATATATACACTCGTATATTTATATTTATATATTCGTATATTTTACTACTGTTTACTGTTATTTTTCGAGTTTGTTTGTTGGTTTTCTGACTGTGTAACTCAATTTCTGATTTACATATGAGTTTTATATCGATGAGTACAGTTCGGTCTTAAAATATTTGAAGGTTAAGTGAATATTAAAAAATAAGTTATGGTATAAACATAATAGCAAAAATTTAAATTATTGTATATAAGCGGTAAAACTCAGAAAAAGTTTCAATATCGAAAAAAGTGGGCTTTCACGAATCTTCAGTAAGAAGTTTCTGGAAGAATTTTTCGGAAGCCGGGAGTCTGACATGCCCATCTGGCAGTGGACGTCCAAGAAAAACAAATGGACATAAGGACAAAGGTATAGTATAAGTTTAAAAAATCTAAAAAAAAAACTTCACCAGAAATCTCTTCAGAGTTGAGAGTGATGCATAAAGTAAAAAAAGTTGAGAAATAAAATAAACGAAAATAATCTGGATGCACGAAGAGCTGCGAAAAAGCCATTGTTAACAGCAAAGTAGCGTTTAAATCGTTTAAATTGATGCAGGGAAAAGAGAAATTGGTGGTCTAATGATTGGGCTCAAGTCATATTCTCTGGCGAAAGTAAAATAAATCTTGTTGGTCCAGATTCAGGATTCAAGGTACGCCGCAGGTCCAACGAAAGATACAGTGATGAATGCACCCAAAGTACTGTAAAGCACAGACCGCACATTATGGTCTGGGGTGCAATTACCAGCTGTGATGCTGGAGAAATTATCCTTCAGTCTACGTAGACAGAGGCGTATTACCTTTTATAGATATATTATTCGAGCAAAATTCCAAAGTAATATTTCAAGACGATTCTGCACCATGTCATCATTCAAATCGGCAATTACCCTTGTTGAATGAACATCTTTTTAGAAATTATTTTTAAAAATTTTGTGTTATTACTTATTTTTCTTTTCATAGGTAGCGGAATATATAAAAGTTTTGGAGATACAGTCGTTACCATGGCCCGGAAACAGCCCAGACATGAATCCAATTGAAAATGTTTGGGCAATTATTAAACGAAAAATTCGTCAAAATAAGTCCTTAATTATTCCCAAACTGATGGAAGCAATTGTATCCACTTGATACAACGAGATTTCCGAAGATATAATAAATAAATCTTTGTGATAGCATGTTTTCTCGGGTAGGAAGTGCCACCAAGGCGAAAGGGGGTATACTCGTTACTAAAAGCCTTTCCTTAGTTTACAAAATTTACAAATATCGTTGCTTATACATAAGTAACATGTAATATATTAAAAAACATCATTTTCACTCATTACAAACTTTTTTTTTTTATTATCAAATTTGTGAATTTGACTTTAACATATAAGCTTTTTGGTAGCGTATATTGTACTTGAATGGAATACATGCTTTAAGTATAGTCATTTTTTGTTTAAACTTTTTAAAAACCTAACGAAATGTTTTAAATAACATTATTTTATTTAAACTTAAAAAAAAAAGAAAAAGAAATTAGTTTAATAATAAATAAAAGAATAAGAATATTTTATCAAACTTAAAACTCGGCTTTTTTTGAGCGCGAGTGTATGTCTACTTTTAATTTCAGGATGTATCAAATAAAATAGAGATTAAAATCTAAATTGATGGAGACTTGAAAAAACATAATTAAAAACTTAATAATATTGTAATTGAATTGTGCCAATTTGGTTGACTTAATGGTAAATATCATAAAGAAAACGGAATTGAAAACTTAAATATATAATAGCCTAAACTGTGGGATTTGTACATCAAATATTAACTATAGATAGTCATCAGGTCTCTAGAGTGGGCCTAAAATTTTTTTACGCTTAATATGATTTTTTAACGCTTAATATTACAATTTATAAACTTAAATATTCTGCAATTATAAATATTTGCGAATTACTTCTGTTGCTGCATCTTTATATAATTGTACCTGCTGCTAGTGCTCTCTGCACTACCATTCAATATTTGCTGGTGCTGCTGCTGCCTGTCTCGCTAGCTGTAAATTTGTTCTTTTGCTGCTTATACTTGTCAGAAATCTTTTCGCAATGGAAGATTTCTGTGGCAAGTGCAACTTGAAATTTTCAAGAACTAAGGATAATGACACCATGCAGTGGTCTGTGCAAGAAATTTTTTCATCGTGCGTGCTCTGCTGGCCCTTTGGCCGATTACGACCTCAGAATGCTTAAAGGTAATCGCAATCTTGGATATTTCTCTGAAGAATGCCTTGGTGTATCTGCAAAACTTTCTAAAGCATATGATTCATTTATGAGTGCTGAATTAAATAGACATTTAACTGCTATCAAGGATTCAGTGGGTTCAAATAGCCCATCAAACTATAATTCTGAACCTGTCTACACTCATGTTGCTACTATTGGTGCTGCTTTGCCAGTTATTGCTCCTGCTCTGCCTGCCGCTGCCGCTGTCGCTGCTCTGCCTGCTGATGTTGCTGCTATGCCTAACACTTATGTTATGCGAGTTGATGCTGCTGCGGTTGCTATGCCTGCTGCTGCTGCTTCTATGCCTCCTGCTGCTGTTATGCCTGCTGCTAGTGCTGCTATGCCATTTGCTGCTGCTGCTATGCCTGCTGTTGCTCTGCCTGGTGCTACTGCTGTTCTGCCTGCTGTAACTCCATCTCCTACTACTGCCTCGACTACTTATACTGCTGCTTCACGACAATCTTCGGTTGATAACTTACAACTAATTGTTCCTGATCAATGGTCTGGAGTCCAGACAGATTTCGTCACCTCGCAGATTTCGTCACCTCTGGTGGTTACACCGCCGTCAGTATGCCCATCAGTTGTTCCGGTACGCAAGTCCATCTTTTTCTCAAGGCTAGCCAGGTCTACTTCTGAATCTGATGTATCAGCATATATAAACTTTAAGCTTGGTACATCTTCTTATGAATTTAATTGCTTCAAGCTTGCTGCTCAATCGGAACGTCAAATCGCCTCATTCAAGATCATACCTCCTGCTGAGGTGTTTGACCGCATTGTATCTAAGGATTTCTGGCCTTGTGATATTGTGGTCCATAAGTTTGTTCCTCGAAAAAGAGGTATTCATTTACAGTCTTCATCTGCATATATTGAACGTCCATCAAAAAACAAGTAAATCTCAATGCACCTCATTTTGATGCATTTGATCCACTGTCTTCTACAATTATGGCCACTGCTCCTAATATTGACAGATCCAGCAATAATCATCCAACAGCTTCTTCATATGATCTCTTCGGATATATTCGCCTCAGAACAAAATCTCATTTGTTCCGTTCGAAAAGCTCTCATCTTGACTATAACATCATCGTTCTCATCGAGACCTGGCTAAATGCTGACTTCTTTGATGAGGATTTATTTGATACTCAGCTTTACAATATTTTTCGCAAGGATAGAGATCCTGCTAAAACTGAAATGTCCAAAGGAGAAGAGAAACAAAATTTGAACAAAAGAAGTCAGCAAGAAGGTTAGCAATTTCCACTGGTGAGTTTGCACACCTTTCATTTAAAAAAACTGACGAAAGAAAATCTGAAGAAGATTTCTTTGAATTAATAAAACGCCAAAAAGCTTTCGGATTGGATTTTAAGTTAGTTTCATAATTAAGGATATAATTCCTATATAGAAATTTGTCTAAACAATTAAATTCCTTCATATAAAACTCGTATTTTGACAAAAATTTATGCAGTATCATAAATGTATTTAGAATTAAGACTTAAGAATTAAGACAGTATAAATATAGTGTTTCTGAGACTTGATTGAAATATGGAGAGATATCTAGATTAAGTTCTATTGGTTTTAGACAAGAAAAAGTTAGTTGAAAAACCTAACTGAGTTTGGTAAGCAGAATGCATCACAAGATTCGATATTTGATGATAACATTCTACTACTTTGCCAAGAAATATCGAAAATATAGTTTATTTAATGTTCTTATTTATTATTAAAGATTATTTATTGTATGTAGAACATTTTCAAAAGGGGAACTTAATTGTTCATATATTTTTTCAATACACTTTAATATGTATACATATATTCATACAAGTTATTATGCCTTGAATTCTTCAAATTGCCAATTTGCTTCATTTTGCTAAAAAATATATATATATTTCTACTGATACTACAGTTGCAAATACCTAGAGATATACAATCCGTTGACTATTTGCAGACATAAACACAAAAACAAATAACACAAACATATACATACCTACAAAAGGTAGTAGATATAACTAATATATACAAAAGGTAGTCATGTTTACATAAAAATCGATTGTGCGGCATAAATATATAGAAATTTGTATTTCACAAGATTACGTAAATTTTGTATTTAATTTTAATGCAATTTTAAAGTTTTTGAATCGAAAAATTTGTTGCCCTGACGCAAATATTTTTTTTATTTTTTTTTAAATTGATTTCCAGCCAAATTGAAAATATTTTTATTCATTTAATTGTTTTATTTTTGTTAGGTTTAATTTTTTTTAATAATAATAATAATATTTATTGTTGCACATAAAACCTCAGAGGCGTAATAATTATAGAGCATAATATTTCATGTAATTAAATATATATATTAAATAGAAAATAAAATTAATTACCATCCATAATGGAAAAAAAGGAAAAAAAAATTCTCGTATATATATCCGCATTATACCCTACACATATGCAATGTACCACTAACGGATCCAAAGATTTCCTAAAGAGGGAGCCGGGGTATATTTTTTTACACAATTTTTTATTCATGTACAATGTCAAAATGTATGAGGTTTTTATCAATAAAAGGATAAGAGGAGGGACCCCAAAGCCATTGCCTCTCCCTTCCCCTTTTAGATCCGCCAGCGAAATGTACATATATTTAAAGTTTGTGTAATTAAATATTTTAATTAGTAGTAAAATTAAAAAACCATAACATTTGTTATCCACTTCTATATGCAGCATGTGTGAATAATTGAATTGTTTATTGGTGTTTGTGTGCTAAAGAGTTTAGAGAATTTAGACAAATACAATTTATTGCAAAAAGTTTTCAATATTAATTGTTGCTTACAAATGATATTACTTTTCAACAAATAAAATTGAATTGGCCATACAAAAAACTTTTTTAAAATATTTTGTTTTGGCTGTTAAAACATCCAGAGCGAGTAATAAAATTGTTGCTGCTGTGGAGATTTTTCATAATATTTGCAAGTTTCAATACAAGAAATGCGTCACATCACCAGTGAATCCAAAAGTTTTCAAAATGGGGCGGTGAGTTTTTGTCTGCGTTTGATATTTATTTTGATCCATGTTCTATCAATGTTTAAAATGTATGATATTTCCATCGGATAGAGAAAGAGCGTGTTTAACCCTACGAGCCTCTCTCTCTCGCCTCCTAGTGCTTTAGATTTCTTTGTTCAAACGCAAACGGCCTCGTTTGCGTGTATGTATATAATGCCTCTGTCTAGTTAGCCTTGTTAACATATTTTGCTACTTTACATAAATTTTGTTTTTTTTTTTTTTCTTTTTTTCTAGGGTCAAAGTTCAGAAGCATTTTTCATAAAGTACAGTATATAAATATGTAGTCACTTTCAACTTTGACCGCAACAATTGTTAGTGTGCATGTATGTATTGAGGACTGGGGACATCTCTGAAATTTATTTATCAGATTTGAATTTGCATATTAACTGTCGTTTTCTATGTATGTTAGCGAGAAAGAAATTTTTTTATACACTGTGAAGCATAAGAGTGATGGGTTCCATAAGTTTTTGGTAACATTCTTTTAGCATACATTCGGAAGGCTCTCAGGACCGGAGTTAACACAGATTCTAAGGTTTCTCATATATTCTAGAACAACAGTTTCATCAACAAAAGGGAAAGAATTACCAACTGGAGATAGGGTATTTTGAAATATGTTGACATAAAAAAATCAGCGAAATTACAAATTGTTTGCTCATTCATTAAAACACTTTCTCGACGGAAATCCAGAATCTTTTCGTTTTATGTTCACAAACTCCCAAAAGGATTGAGGGTGCTGTTTCAGTGAATCTTCAACTTTATTTATATATCCATTATAACTAGGGTAGTCAGACATACTGATTTGATCAGTACATGTCCTGATTTTTTTTTTTTTTAAATACTGATTTTTTGAAATCTCGAAATCAGTACGAAAATGCCCTGATTTTTTGCTGAAGAAAAGTCGGTTAACGTAAGCTTTTAAATGAGTGAAAGGAATTTGTTTTTAATTGAATTTGATAATTGTTTTCAGTTCTCACAATCCTAACAAATATGGAAACTGATACGTAATCAACATTGTCTACTGACAAAGAAAAAAATAAAAAATCAACACACAAAATGGGAGACAAAGTTTCAAGACGTTTCTATCACTATATTACATTGAAACTACTAGGTAATAATAACACTAATTTTCATTGGTTTCATTGGCTACCCTTCTTCTAACAAGCTTCGCGCTCGAGTTGATACCTGTAGCGGAGATAAGTATATTTAGAAAAATCAGTTAGATTTTTTAAATTAGATTTAGGGACGACCTCGATAGTCTAGTGGGTAGTGCACTAGACTTTCATCCGGGAGGTTTGGGTTCGATTCCCGTCTTCGTCTGGTGATTAATTTTCATAACCTTCTTATGGTATATTCACTATCAATATGAAGTGTATGGAAATTATAAGAATGTATACAAGTACAAACCTTGGTTGGTAACGGCAAAACCATCAAACTGATAAAAAAAAAATGCTACAACGTCGTTCGGAATCGGCGTTTAACTGTAGGTCCAACTAAGTGGTATCACAATGTCTCTCGACAGCCACTCCTACTTAACCTAACCTAGGGATAGAAAGACTAAAGCCGTTACAAAGAGAATTATTGAATTGTTCAACCGCATTATTAAGTAAGAAAACAGAAGCTCGCGAGTCAAGCATGAGCAATGACTTCCAATCAATTTCTGATAGGTAATTTTTCAGTTTTGTTTAGGCATTTTTTTTCTTTCAAATTGTAATTTAAAGAAATGTGAGTTTTCTTCTCAACACACTCCGTTGAAGTAGAGAAATTTATGTCAGTAGTAGGATGATGAGGATCTTATGGCAAGACCAATGGTAATGAACTTAACACAGTTAAACTAGAAAAATCGTCAACGAAAATCAAATCAAGTTATTGGCATTTGTGACAGAGTTTAGTTGGGAAAGGCCTTCACTAGTTATGAAGTTGATTATATCAATGTTGTTTTAATTATTGCAAATAGGTAGTCGTATAAGAGGTTCATATATGGCAGATGACCATAGTCCTTTGAAGTCGGGGAAAAGTAATCCTATGGATGCAGAGGTGATTATGGATCTAATCATAGCCTTATAGTGCCATTCGACTTTATCAGGTGATAGACTCCATGTTTTGCCAAAAATAACCTTACATTGGCAACAAGCTGCCAGTGCCTTGGATACCTTTAGCTCAACATGAGAGCGCCATGATAGTTTGGTATCTAGTTTAGATTAGGTTACGAGAAGGTGACAGACTACACTACCTTCAGATCACTCAATTACTGCACGTATCGAAACACATATAAGTCCCCTTGAGAGGCTGATGGTCTGACGGCCATAAGTTATGTTTACTTATAGAAAAAAGAAAAAAAAAAAAGAGAATGATTGGGAGAGTAGTAGGGATATGTATGTTCTGGCACAAGGGGAATGGGGAATGGGGAATGAGGAATGGGGAATGGGGAATGAGGAATGGGGAATGGGGAATGGGGAATGAGGAATGGGGAATGGGGAATGGGGCTTGTGCCAGAACATACATATACAGTAGTAGGGATATGTATGTTCTGGCACAAGGGGAATGGGGAATGGGGAATGGGGAATGGGGAATGAGGAATGAGGAATGGGGAATGGGGAATGGGGAATGAGGAATGGGGAATGGGGAATGGGGCTTGTGCCAGAACATACATATACAGTAGTAGGGATATGTATGTTCTGGCACAAGGGGAAAGGGAAACCGTTTTTTTTTTAATAAGTAAATATATATATTTTTCACAAAATAATAGACGGGAATTGCAAGAACCAATAATAATTTATATGAAACCTTTGAATAAGAACCAGGCAAACAGAAAAAAGAGAAAGCATAAATAACAAAAAATATTTTTTAACCCCGCACATCATTGTGTTTTTTTTTTAAATCTGAAGTTTGTTTTGTAATACACATATAAGAACCAGACAAACAGAAAAAAGAAAAAGCATAAATAACCAAAAATATATTTTAACTCTGCACATCATTGTGTTTTTTCTTTTTTTTTTTTTTTTTGATATTTGAAGTTTGTTTTGTGATACACATAGGATAGGATACATATTAGCTGCAGAACAAATTATCAGAACAGGAAAAAGAACTGTATTCTCATTCCCCATTGGCATCATATAGAAACAATATACAAAAAATATATTTCAACTCCGCACATCATTGTGTTTTTTTATATTTGAAGTTTGTTTTGTGATACACATAGGATAGGATAGGATAGCTGATATGCTACAAAACGAATTTCCAGAACAGAACTGTATTCTCATTCCCCTAATCCCATTTGTGCCAGAACATACATATACAGTAGTAGGGATATGTATGTTCTGGCACAATGGGGAATGGGGAATGGCTTTTTTTACGCCACCAGGCAAGCAGGAAAAGTAGAAAGCATAAATGGAATACAATTTTGCTTTATTTTTCCCTCCCTTTCCTTACATACATACATACATACACACTCATTAAAAAGACCTAGTGTTTTTTCTCACGATCATTGTTTACATTTGGCACAGTGAATTGAGAGGAGTCAAGTGCATATCAGCCGCAAAATCAAATTATCACATACTGTGATTTGTAAATATTGCCTTTAAATGATACAGTCATACATTATGAAAAATTTCATGTTTAAACATGTTCAATAAGTTGAAAAGCACCAAGCGAACAGGAAAAAGGACTGCATTCTCAGTTTTAACTATTCTTTCTTGCATTGTGGGAAAAAAATCTTGCATAACAGTTTTGTTTGTTATCACATACTGTGATTTGTATATATTGCCTTTAATTAATCGATTTCACTTCTCCACGATCATTGTTTACATTTTGTTGAATGTGATACACACACTCAATGTTCAATAAGTTGAAAAGCACCAAGCGAACAGGAAAAAGGACAGCATTCTCATTCTTAACTATTCTTTCTTGCATTGTGGCAAAAAAATCTCACAATTGTTTACAATAAACTTCCCTTAGTCGATTAATTAACTTCTCCACGATCGTTGTTTACATTATTGTGCTTGTGGTCTTATGTGTGGGCAGAAGTGCAGTATCACTCTAAGTATTCATTATGCTTATTTATGCTTATTGTAAGTATGTATTTATTTGTATGTTTATACGTATGTATGTTTGTATGTACGTTTATACGTATTGGCAAAAGTGGAGTCTCTCTTGCATTATGTATGTATGTAAGTTTGTGTAGATTGATAATATGTATGTATATATAACAATATAAAATTTTATGTGACAGATACTATCTAACAGTGCTAAAAGACGATACTTATTTTTAAAATTTACGCGCAACGCGAGTTTGTTTAAAGTAATAAAGTTAAAAATGGATAGCAATAAAATAAAAGAATTTTTAATAGAATTTGATTTTATTATTTTGGATGAGCATAGAACACAATTGTTACATTTGCAAGCAGAGCTAGAGGAGAAGGAGTTTGAAAAATCATTTCTTTTAAGTCCTGATGATCACCTTCGAACTTGTCCATGGTCTGACAAAAATGCAACAGAAGGACCAGATACATGTAAATGCCAAATGTTTGGAAATAGAAATGCTGAAAAACTTATGAAATTGTACTATAGGCTAACCACTAATTTTCCACCTTGCTGTAATATATGAATTAAATAAATAAAGAAAAGATACTTGTTGGGGTTAATTTAAATTGGTTTTTTATTTTATTCAAAGGAAAAATATATTTAACAATAATAAAAAGGCTGTTTACGTTGACATGAAATATCTCCTGCGATGCAAATTTCGAAGTTATAGGTTTTGCCACCATTTGTTGATGTTTTAATTAATTCAAAGCCACCTTCATTAACCGCCGCTAAAGTTGTGTCCAAAACTTCAACGTATCGTTCAGGAAGAATCACACGAAATTCTGCTAACTCCATCTCTAGTCTCATTCCGTATGATGTAGTTTTACGTACGACGATAATCACTGAATATGGTTTATTTTCATCCATATCTTTAACAGACAGCAGCTGCTTCTTATTTTTACAATTGAAATCATTAATTGCGGCTGTCGTCATTTTAATTTTAGTTCGCTGTACTATGCTTGTCAAAAACTGATCGTTTAACTTATTTGCAAAGACCTTTTATACAAAATCTTACAATGAAAATATTTTACTAAGATAAATATAAAAAAGAAATCGGAATTATTTTATATTCATCCTTTTCTAACGCATGCATATATATTTTCTTTCTCATCTGCCTTATGTGTTATATTTAAGGGGTAATTTTTTAGTATATATAAATATGTATATTAGTAGTTCAGAGAATTTCGTTTTTATTTATCCATGAATTATGTTCTTTTGTGAATCCTAACCATTTCACAAAGACCTTATCACCTTTACATTTCAACACTTTTTCAACGAGATACAAGCTAGGATATTTTGTTTTCATTAATTCCATTTCATAAAATCCTCCTTTTATTACATTTCCTTGATAATCTTCTAATATGTATGTAGTAGGATTTGTTACTTGTATAATTTTAATTTTAAAAATTTCAGTGGTCCAATTAGGTGTGTACCCCTTCTCAAATAAATGTTTATATTTACTAATTCGCACATAATCACCAACACCGAACTTAGGTATGTGAAATTTCTTCAAGTTGCTATACACAGTGTTTAACAATAAATTTTCATTTGAAGAATTTACATAAGAAGGTGCCATTTTTATGGTTCGGTGACGTTTATTATTATAATTATTTATTAAAAACTTATAAATATTTAGCCATTGATATGTACCATTAAAACTAAACTCTTTCCACATCATTCCTTTTAACGTTCTATTGAATCGTTCGACGATTGAAGCTTTTAATATGCTGTATGTTGAGTAGTGATTTACGTTTTGACTTTTCATTAAGTTTTGAAAATGTTTATTAAAGAATTCCTTTCCATCATCAGTCTGCAAATTATTTGGTTTTCGTCCCGAATCAAATATTCCTTTCATTGCTGTTGTCACATCTAAGGCATTTTTTGATTTTAGGGCTACACCCCATGCAAATTTTGAAAAAGTATCAATAACAGTTAAAAGATACCGATGACCTTTATTATATGTTGAAAAATTCCCCATTTCAACCAAATCTGCTTGCCATAAGTCATCTATTCCTTTTATAATCACCCTACGACGCTTAAAATTTTTACGAGCTTGTTTGTGTAACTCTTCGACTAATTGTCTTTTACTCATGATATTAAAATTTTATTGTTGGACTCGTTGCGGGAACCTTTGTGACTGTCGACATGTGACTAAACATATAATCTTCTAGGTCTGTTATCTTGTTATCGACATCATTTGTATGGGACAGTAGTTTTTTATCAATAAATTCTTCAAGGGTTCTTTTTAATTCAATGTTGTCATATCTAATACGTTGTAGTACTTCAATTCTTAAATTGTTAATATTTTGATTTAAATTTTGCGAACATAAATTAACTTGATCGTTAACAAATTTTTTCGTTGTAGCATCGTGTTCTTTTAACGGCTCTCCTAAATTCTGAATGCATTTTAATTTTAAATCAAAATTATCATCTTCAGTCAAGTTGAAGCCATAACCACGGGGCCCAACTGGTCCTCGCTGCTTATGATTATTCTTGTTAGAAAAACGTCCAAACTTATCTACACTCATCGGGAAAGTGTTATACATCCTCAAAATGTAAATCAATTTATGTTATAATTCCTTCTTCTTTTAGCTCTTCAATAATAGAAATTATTTCATTATTATGATTATTGTGTCCAGCTTGTTGGGATGATATTAAAAGACGTAACCTATCAACCAATTCATTGAGATCATTCCAATACACATAGTTTACTCTTTTTTACTTAATTCCATTAAACCGCTTCCCTTAGGATATTCCTTGGGTTTTTCATTTATTAGATTTTTAATAATATTTTGATACTTAGATGATCGAGTGCCTCTATTTTGTTCTTGTTTATTATAATTTCGCTTATGCGCATTTGTATCGAATAAAATTTTTTTATAAATATCTAAATCATCATCAGCATATTCTTGGGGTGCTTTGTAAAATATTAGTTGATATAATCCTGGCGTTAGATACCATTTCTTATTATTTATACGAATTTCATCATCATTTAAAATGAATGAAGCATTTCCAATTCTCCATATACCATCACTGTCCTTATGTGGCCCATACACTACGTCTAACTCATTTTTCTGTGCTAATTGACTTAAATCATGTAGACGCACGCCAGAAGGAAAAGTTTGATGGCTTTGATTTAATTTTGTAGTTTCATCAAGACTATATGTTTGATTTGGTGATGCAAAAGTATCGTCAAAAAGTTTAGGGTTTTTCAATGGTGTACTTGTTGTCTTCAACTTCTTATAATTAATCTCGTCATTAAAAACTGTTTCGTCTGGTTTAATATTAATATTTTTGGATGACGCATCAACAAATTCTTTCAATGGTTTTGTTATTGGCTTAAAAGTAGTTTGAAAGAATGCTTCTGCATTAGATTCGCCAATTTTGAGGGCTTTGTGTTTTTGACGTATTACATTCCTAGTTTTTATAATGTCTCTAAGTACTTTTTCATCCATTTTAACAGGTCTCTCTTAAAGTTTAACAGCTCTCTAAAAAGTTCAACAGCTCTCTAAAAAGTTTAACAGCTCTCAAAACAGGTTTGACAAATATCAAAAACAGTTTTTAACAGATCAGATATTAATTACAGCATTCGAATAGGTTATAATAAGAACTGATTAAATATGTGATGTTGTCAAATGTTTTATAGTTGAATGAAAATATCAAATCCCTTTCTATATCGTGATGTATCAATAGAATCATCCTTGCTTATTACCAAAAAACCGTATTTCTCCTTCCAGCATTCAGCGCATATTTCGCGAAACTTTTCATAAGACATATCTGTAGTTACGTGATCACTATAAATATGTTTCATATTCATATCATCTTGTTTAAATATAATAATAAAGTTAGCATTATCTCGAATCAAATGTTTTGGTACATGTGAGTAAGTTTGACATAAATAAAAACTATCAATATCTTTATGTCGTCCCATGCAAAAGTATGAACGTATGTTATTTTGTTTCTCACAAGCGACATCATCAAATATCATAATGGAGTTGCGTTTGGCATTTTCTGGTGGAAATACATCAGTATTTTGAGAAAATGTGTGATATCCTATTCCTTTAATGGAAGATATCAATTGTTTCAGATATTCATATTTTGGTTGATATAAAGATTTCGAGAATACATATATATTTTCAAATTTGAGTCCATTAGGGCTTTCTATTAAACTTAGCATAACATTCGTCTTTCCACAATTTGATGGTCCCACAATAAGTGATCTTATATTATTTGGTAGTAATGAACTATGTTTCACAACCCTGGAATTTTCTGTAGAATGATCGACATTTCTCACTTTTATCGTCTGATTTTGTTTAATTAACCGCATTATTGATATATATCAGGAACTTGTATTGCGTTATCTTCATTTATTGAGTGTACTTTAATGAATAAACAATGTATTATGAAACATTTTTATAAATATCCTGTCAGTCGAAATCAAGCACGTGAAGGAAAAGGTTTTGTCAACAATTTAATAAACAGTCTACCGGTTGAACTTCACTTGCCTGGTTATCAATTTTGCGGTCCTGGTACAAAACTAGAGAAGCGGTTGCTAAGGGGTGATAAAGGTATAAACCCATTAGATGCAGCTTGTAAAGCTCACGATATAGCTTATTCGCAAAATAAAGACGTACAAAAACGTCATATAGCAGATCAGATTTTAAAGGAAAAAGCGTGGAATCGTGTCAAATCTAAAGATAGTAAAGTCGGTGAACGTGCAGCAGCTTGGTTTGTAACAAACGCTATGAAAACAAAAGTTAAATTGGGTATGGGTATTAAAACAAAGCAAAAGTACAATGCAGTTGAAAGGAAACTATTTAATAAAGCAATTACAGATGCAAAAAAGGTTGTAAAAAAATCTTATGATATTAAAAGTGCCATAGCAGCAGCTAGAAAAACCATATCGAAAACTTTTGGTGAAAATAAATCAAATGTTAAAATACCTAGGATAATACCCATTCCAAAAGTTGGAGGATTGCTACCTTTAATACCACTATTCGCGGCCTTATCAGCTCTGGGTGCAGTAACATCTGGTGCATCAGGTGTTGCAAAATGGATTACTTCAGCAAAGTCTGCAAGAGAAGAATTAAAAGAAGCTAACCGCCACAACAAAACTATTGAAGCTATAGCTATGGGTAAAGGACTTCATCTCAAACCTTATAAAAAAGGATATGGTTTATACCTATCACCGAGTTCAAAAAACTATTAGAAAGACTACCCAAAAGAGCCCTCAATGAAAATGATATAATAAAATATACACGTCAATTAGCTAATTTCAGAGGAGTTTTCATGCGCAACTCTCTACCGAAAAAACCTCGCAAACATGAATATGGTATAGTTAATTTGGATGACAGCTCTGGTTTCGGCACACATTGGGTAGCATATCATAAAAATTGTAACAATAATGAATACTTCGATAGTTTCGGAAATTTACAACCTCCATTAGAGATAATAAAGTACTTAGGTCATAACATTAGATATAATCACACCAGACATCAAAAATATAATACTTTTAATTGTGGACATTTATGTTTAAAATTTTTATATGAAATAAATATATAAATATAATTTCAATACACACAAAAAGCTATTTCATTTTAAACCATCAACATGTCGATGACATTTATTTTGAATGGAGATACTTCAGTATTAACTGCAGATTATTTTCCACCAATACAATTAAAAACAAACTACTTGTGCGGTCTTGTTGATTTTCAAACTTATAATTCTATACCTAACGTCGATGAGACTAATAATTTGTTTCATTATGAAGGTGGCGTTGTTGAAATACCTGTGGGATCTTACGAGGTGGATGATATCAAAAATTATATTGTGTCGGAATTGCAACGTGCAAACTTGTCAACTACATTGTCAATTTATGCAAACAACAACACGCTCAAAACAGAAGTCAAGTCCAATAAACGAATCTGGTTCAATAGAGATCGAAGTATCGGTTCGCTATTAGGATTTAGCAAAAGAGAACTAAACGCAAATACTTTACATATATCTGACAATCCTGTTAATATTATTAAAGTTAATAGCATACGCATTGAATGTAATTTGATAATGGGATCATACATAAATAACGTGCCTGTGCATACGCTTCATGAATTTTCACCAGATGTTAGCCCAGGCTATAAAATAAACGAAGTTCCGAATAATGTTATATATTTACCAGTGAACGTTCGCGAGATAAGTTCTATATCAGTTAAGCTGGTAGATCAAAACGGTGATCTAATAAATTTCCGCGGAGAAACAATCACTCTTCGTATCCACCTTAAACCTCAAAAAGAATGATTATTTATAATAAAAATTTTATGAAACATGTACCTTTTGTCAGTTCTATGTCAACTGTTGAACAAAGAAGAGGAGTCATAGATACGAGAGCTCAAAACAAAATATTAACAAAATCAAATACGGAATTTTTGAAAACATTAGGATTCAAAATAAAAACGCATTATGAGTGAAATAATCAACATTTTACAAAAACCTTTGTATGACGACAGTGTTATCAAAAAAGAGTATCATAGCTACTCATCATACTTACAATCATTTAATAACAGCGATGAAATCCGTATACCTATTCAACATCAGGATCTCTACATTTTACCTAGCGAAAGTTTTATTTTTATTGATGGTTTAATAACAGTAGATCCGAAGAAAGTTTCAAATAATATTAAATTCAAAAACAATTGTATAGGATTTTTATTTGATGAAATTCGTTATGAAATAAATGGAATGGAAATTGATCGGACACGTAATCTAGGAATCAGTACAACAATGAAAAATTATGTTTCTCTAAGCGGTAATGAAAGCAAAATGCTGCAGAATGCGGGATGGTCAACTCATAAAGAATTAGTACCAAAAGAAGGACATTTTAACTTTTGCATCCCGTTAAAAATGTTTTTAGGATTTGCTGAAGACTATCATAAAATAATTTTGAATGCGAAACATGAATTAATTCTACGACGTGCTAAATCGGATGAATTTGTTGCTCTTTCTACTGATCCGAATGAAAAGGTTAAAATTCAAATTTCAAATGTTATGTGGAAAGTTCCTCATATTCAACTATCAGATTCAACTAAGCTAGAGATTTACAAGACAATTAAAAGCAGCCGTCCTATCCAATTAGCATTTCGCAGTTGGGATTGTCATATAAACCCCACACTTGTTGCAGGTACAAATCATATTTGGAATGTTAAACTTGCTCTTCAAAATGAAAGGCCACGTCAAATAATTATTGGATTTCAATCAACTGATGGAAAGAATAAAAATACATTTCAACATTGTAATCTCACTGACTTGAAAGTATATTTAAATTCAGAAACATACCCATATGAAGATCTAAATGTGAAATTTGATCATGATCGTTATGCTATATTATATGAAATGTATTCAAAATTCCAACAATCCTATTATATGAGAGATCCTCAACCACTTCTAACTTCCGAAAAATATAAATCTGATGCACCGTTAATAGTAATAGATGTGACATATCAGAATGAAAGTGTTAAAACTGGACCAATTGATATTAGAATCGAATTTAAATCTTCAAGTAACATTCCAGCAAATACGTCTGCATATTGTTTATTACTTCACGATCGTCTTATTGAATATACTCCTCTAACAAATGAAATACGAAAAATTGTATAAACACAAAACGGAGAAATATTGGAACCCTCTGAAAATGGAATACTTACTTTGGCATAATCATCGTTGCAAATAAAATAAGAACATATGTAATTTTTTATTTTTATTAAACATTTTATTAATAATAAAGAATTCATTTTGAAATAAATACAAAGCACAACATTTTTTCATTTATTTACATATTTTTCCTTTTTTTTTTATAAAAGGGATCAAAACTTATAAAATAAAGAACTATACAATCACAATATTCAAATAAAGTTAAACTTATAAAATAAAGAACTCTTACACATCTATTCTATAATGCCCCCAAGCGTATGTATTGATGCCATCAGATCTAATGCACCTTTTGTCATCATTACAACTCAAAGTTATTTTGTTTAATGCGTTTGTATACACAGTATGCATGTTTGATTTAAATGTATACATACATCCACGAAATACTTTTTTGTTGTAAAGACACTCTTTATAGTCAATTAGACCCATATCTTTAAGAACAGACTTCTTTACCCCTTTAGCCTTTGTTATTTCATTGCAATTTTCCACATCAATGGAATACATTTTTGACCTTAAGCCAATGAATTCTTTCATTATTCTCCCTTGATTTTCGTCTTTCATCATTCCCAAAACTTTTTTATTTTTTTGAGGAAATTTGAAACGATTTTCGGGGGGATAATCAGAAGTGTCAAATTTTGAATCGATATCATTTGCAATATCACAATAAAAGTCTTCAGTTTTTATTGTGTATACAAATGAATCTGTATCCATATAGTTCAAACACAAATTTTCATTATATTTAGGTTTCATGTAATCATAATGGAAATCATACATTTTCCACTTTGATATTTCAAGCACACAGAAACCTAAATATATTGGTTTATCATAGCATATATGCACTCTATTCATTTGAACCGCAACCATATTTGTAATGAATTCGGTACAGCTATGAAAATTAGGCTTGGCAATTAGAGCTCTCGCCCCTAAATGTCTCCCTCTATTTTCCCATCCTGTCACTATTTTAACATCTTTTCGCTTTTCTACATTTTCCATTGTTTTTCCATACACGGCATTGTTCAATAGCTTAAAGAAATTCTTTTCAAACTCATTTCTTGCTAGTGTTCTATGGTGAGTATTTAAATCAATGTAGTCTTTCAACCAACATTTTTGACTAAACCGTAGAACTCTATGAATTTGTGACAATTTTAAACCATATTTTAGGCATTGCAGTAAATTTTGATAATGAATAATATATTTGGTTTTATTTCCTAAGTTGGGTATTAACTTCGCAAATTTGGAGTCCCCAACTGTTTTGATTTCCGCACAAAATGGCAAATCATTGTGGTAATCATGAATAGCACTTGGATATTCTAAATCCACTTCCAAAATATAACCTATACTCACATCAGAATTTATTTGAGAGATGTCAAAATCGATTGCATCAATCCATTCAAAATTACCATATGGTAGCGGTTGTGACATAGCCCAACCGTACAAATTATTTGCATCTAAATACATGAGATATTCAGATGTTTTATCATCATCATAATTACTCAAGTATTTATTGTTTGCTTTCGAATGCCTTTTAGAACATTGAACAATGCCTCCCCGTATGCCCCTTTGGACAAATGTCTGCATATTAATATCACTGAAAAGTTCAAGTTTTATTTCAGTTATTTTTAACATGGCATCCCATGACAGACCAGGTGCTGTATAATAATGACAAGGGTCAAGATTATATATTTTTTTGCAAATTTTTCTAAAATTTTCAAAAATATCTGTAAGCAGAAGCACGTCAGATGTTAAATATAGTTCCAGATAATCCCACATTGATCTGCACTGGAAGGAATCCCAAACATTTTGAGCATGTTGGAAGTCCTCCTCCAAGCATTCAATGTTGTTTAATCTACTGAAAAATTTATCGCGAGATGGGAGACAATTTTCATTTAACTTTTCCCAAGAGTCTATGTACTCATAAGGGAATACTCCTTTTCTAGTAATTAAATTAAATTCGTTATCACTTTCGAACTTTGACTTAACTGCTTGAAAATCTTCTTTCATGAGATTTTTAGCTAAAGATTCTAAACTTGAGGGCATGAATCTAAAGGAGTCTAAAAATCTTAGCTCTATAGTTTGATTATCACTCACAACTATAAGCTTTGAAAGTGATATATATAATTCCTTATTTAAAGGAATTAATGTAATGTCACCTGGAATATTTGCTAATTCCTTAACAAATAAATGACAATCATAGCCAGAAAAGTTATGAAAAAAAATTGGGAAAAATTTAGGGGAAACATATTTTAAATTGCACTCTGAATGTGCTGGTCCTCTATATTTGCCAGTTAGATGACAATGATTAGAAACTCTATCTGTCTGATTTAAAAACTTTTTACAAATATGGCAAATGGGGCTATTAATTTGAAAAATTTCTTCTTCTAATGATAAAAGATTCATTGGCTTTATAATTGAGGTGTATTTATAATAGATATCTTTGATATCCTTAACTAAGCTATCAATAAATACGCTGGGGGCATCATCCCCTTTATATATTATGTGCTTATTTAATGCGTCATTATATGAACATTTGATAAAGTAACTGAATGCACAAGGGACGTGCTTATTCACTATATTACTATAACTAGATGTCGGATTTTGAGTGCATGTATCAACACTTTGAAGAATGCATTCAAAATCCGCATATATAACGAATGGTACATCTACCATTTTATTATAGTTTTTAAAACTAATTACCGATTTATCCGCATTCGGCATCCTGCTCACAATTTTTCTGCACTCCGTCTTGTGGATGGTTAGCTGCTCCTCCCTCAAAAAATGTTGTAAGCATACATTGCATATGTACAACTCCGTAGAGTGGGCAGTCAATTGGCTCCTTATTAGTCTAAAATAATAATAAATAAATAAAGTCAGTATGATATATATATATAGTATGATATAAAAAACTGTACTATGAAAAATAAATAATATAAATAAAAATTTGAAATAAAAGTTCATATAAAAATTATTTTTACCTTGAAATATGTTTTATCCACACGTAATGGAAAATGTCATCTTCCTGAAGTAGCAGCAAATTGATGTGAGTATCTCGTTCACATTTGGTCGTATAGTACGGACCCACTATTTGTTTTGAGTCCGCGTCGTAACCGAAAACGTTTACACTAATCGGGTTATTATTTTCAAATGTTTTTATCCCGGTAATTTTAAGTGGAAATTCTAATCCACTAAAATTAATATTTTGATCACCGATTTTTATGCTATTAGCATTAATGTTTATTATTGCATACGATGCAACTCTCTGCGGATTATTCGCGACATTTTTTAAAGCTGATATCACAGCCCACTTAAAACAAAAATTGTCTTCGTTTTTTATATTTATGCATGCCCGTTTGTCTTCCAAATATTTTGGAAGCTTAAGGTAAGACGAACCTCTAAGCGCGGCGTATTTATTTATGCTAATATCGAGGTAGCAGATACTGAAAAGCGACCAACCGCTACCTCGTTCTTCAAAAGCACTTAATTTGTTTTGGATAATATCCTCAACTTTTTCGGTGAAAGATTGAGGTATTTCCGCATTGTTTTGTACAACGCGCATTTTCGTTTGAAACGTTTTCAAACTTAGCTCAATGTTCTCACTTTCGAAAGCGTCTTCGCTTTCGTTTTCAATTGTTTTAATGTACACGCAATACAACTCGATATTGTATTTGCATGCAATATGTCGCAATAAGAAATCACTTAAAAGTTTGTGCGTCTGATTTCTTATTGCGTTAAAAAAATTCATCGGATCGAGATTATACTCGTCCTTATTTTTTATTCGGTAAGCTACAATACGGTTATTGAAACTTCCGGTTCTTATTTTAAATAGATTATCTTCTATTTGAAATAAAGAATTTTTTTTGTGTTCATTGGTCCTAATGTGACCACTCCACTCGTTTATCGCAATGTTCACTTTGCACATTGTGCAATATTTGACTTTTTTTGTTATGACCTTATTAACTTCTAAGCTAATAAGGTCTAAAAATGAAGACGCACCCGATTCGGTGTGGTCATGAATTTTTTGTTTTAATTCTTCACATATTTCATTATATGTCGGATTAATAGCGCTTTGATTGTTAATTGTTTTTGAACCCGTTTCAAAAGTTATTTTTTTGATAATACCAGTGTTGTCGTACACTGGAATATCTTCACAAATTAGTTTTGCTTTGAAAACTATTTCTTTATGTTCAAACAACAGTTCTTTCACAACTGTTGTTACATCTTTTTTAATGTTTTGTAGGAAATCGCGGTTCCCATTATTTTTAAAGTTAAACTTTTCATGTTCACCCGTTGGAACATCAATTATTTTTGAAATATTGTCACTGTCTATGGTGTCATCAACCTGCATCGCGTTATGCGAAGTTGAAGCACCATTATTAATCACTGACTCCACTGTTTCTATGGGTGCCTCAACTTGCATCGCGTTATGCGAAGTTGAAGCACCATTATTAATCACTGACTCCACTGTTTCTATGGGTGCCTCAACTTGCATCGCGTTATGCGAAGTTGAGGCCCCTTCACTTGCCACTATTGAGTGGACAGCTCTTTTGTGACGTAATAAACCGTCATTTCTCATGAACGATTTATTACAGAGCTCACAATTAACTTTTTTTTGATCATGGACCGACCTCTTATGACGCAACAAATTAGTGTTTGTTAAGAACGACGCACCGCACTCTAAACACTCGAAGGTCTTCATTTTTTAATTTTTCTTGATAGGAATAAACTCGCGTTGCGCGTAAATTTTTAAAATCAGTACCGTCTTCTAACACTGATAGATAATATCTGTGACATAAAAGTTTATACAGTTATATATCCCTCAGCATCTACTAATATACATACACACATATTATCAATCTACACAAACTTACATACATACATAATGCAAGAGAGACTCCACTTTTGCCAATACGTATAAACGTACATACAAACATACATACGTATAAACATACAAATAAATACATACTTACAATAAGCATAAATAAGCATAATGAATACTTAGAGTGATACTGCACTTCTGCCCACACATAAGACCACAAGCACAATAATGTAAACAACGATCGTGGAGAAGTTAATTAATCGACTAAGGGAAGTTTATTGTAAACAATTGTGAGATTTTTTTGCCACAATGCAAGAAAGAATAGTTAAGAATGAGAATGCTGTCCTTTTTCCTGTTCGCTTGGTGCTTTTCAACTTATTGAACATTGAGTGTGTGTATCACATTCAACAAAATGTAAACAATGATCGTGGAGAATTGAAATCGATTAATTAAAGGCAATATATACAAATCAGAGTATGTGATAACAAACAAAACTGTTATGCAAGATTTTTTTCCCACTGTTATGCAAGAAAGAATAGTTAAAAATGAGAATGCAGTCCTTTTTCCTGTTCGCTTGGTGCTTTTCAACTTATTGAACATGTTTAAACATGAAATTTTTCATAATGTATGACTGTATCATTTAAAGGCAATATTTACAAATCACAGTATGTGATAATTTGATTTTGCGGCTGATATGCACTTGACTCCTCTCAATTCACTGTGCCAAATGTAAACAATGATCGTGAGAAAAAACACTAGGTCTTTTTAATGAGTGTGTATGTATGTATGTATGTATGTAAGGAAAGGGAGGGAAAAATAAAGCAAAATTGTATTCCATTTATGCTTTCTACTTTTCCTGCTTGCCTGGTGGCGTAAAAAAAGCCATTCCCCATTCCCCATTGTGCCAGAACATACATATCCCTACTACTGTATATGTATGTTCTGGCACAAATGGGATTAGGGGAATGAGAATACAGTTCTGTTCTGGAAATTCGTTTTGTAGCATATCAGCTATCCTATCCTATCCTATGTGTATCACAAAACAAACTTCAAATATCGAAAAAAAACACAATGATGTGCGGAGTTGAAATATATTTTTTGTATATTGTTTCTATATGATGCTAATGGGGAATGAGAATACAGTTCTTTTTCCTGTTCTGATAATTTGTTCTGCAGCTAATATGTATCCTATCCTATGTGTATCACAAAACAAACTTCAAATATCAAAACGAAAAAAAAAAAAAAAAAAAACACAATGATGTGCGGAGTTAAAATATATTTTTTGTTATTTATGCTTTTTCTTTTTTCTGTTTGTCTGGATCTTATATGTGTATTACAAAACAAACTTCAGATATAAAAAAAACACAATGATGTGCGGGGTTAAAAAATATTTTTTGTTATTTATGCTTTCTCTTTTTTCTGTTTGCCTGGTTCTTATTCAAAGGTTTCATATAAATTATTATTGGTTCTTGCAATTCCCGTCTATTATTTTGTGAAAAATATATATATTTACTTATTAAAAAAACGGTTTAACATTCCCCTTGTGCCAGAACATACATATCCCTACTACTGTATATGTATGTTCTGGCACAAGCCCCATTCCCCATTCCTCATTCCCCATTCCCCATTCCCCATTCCTCATTCCCCATTCCCCATTCCCCTTGTGCCAGAACATACATATCCCTACTACTGTATATGTATGTTCTGGCACAAGCCCCATTCCCCATTCCTCATTCCCCATTCCCCATTCCCCATTCCTCATTCCCCATTCCTCATTCCCCATTCCCCATTCCCCTTGTGCCAGAACATACATATCCCTACTACTTGGGAGAAATCAAATTAATACCTAGAGACCGTAAATGATGGAAAAAAGCAGTCGAAATAAGACCAAAAATTTATTGATTTGAGTTGGTTCAAATAATTACGGTAAATTTATTGGAGCTGAATTTAAATGCATAACCATAAATTTAAAGAATATTTATATAAATGCAAATCACTTGCAAAAAAAAAAAAAACCAAAAAAAGAGACACACACAAAATTCCTACCAACATTTAAAATTGCTTTATGAGCAAAAAGGAGCAAACAAAATTATTTGCAAGCTCAACAAACATGCAATAGACAAACACTTTTAACACAAATACCAGTAGATTTGCTACGGGGCCAAACTTTAAATGCAAAAAATATATACAAAGACACTCATAGACTCATATCCATTGAAAAAGACTCGTGTATAAAAGAAATATTTCTTTTTTATTTGGTAGAATTTTGGCATAAATTCCTTTGAATAGTCATGATACACAATATCCGTAGGCAATACTTTGAATAGACATACTACACATACATACATACAATAAAATGAAATTCAAAATACACAGAAATGACAAAGACTGATGTGTGTGTGTGTGTGTGTGCGCGCTACTTTTGTTACTTACTTATTTTTTTTTGCTAATATGTATTTCAATATATAAATATGCAGTGGCAATACTGGCAACTTTTTGGTAACTGTACGACCTAAGGCAATACAGTTTAACTTATGGTCAATATGATGACGATACAAACAAAAAATAATAATCATAACTACGACTATGATAACGAATGCAAAAGCTGAAACATATTTTTTTATTATTATTATTTGTTGTTCTATATTTCGCTGCTGCTTTCCACATTGAATTTTATTTGATTTCACACAATCTTTTATTTTTGCATTATTCAACAATAAAAATATGAATAAATGTATGAATGAACGAAAGTTGAACTGTGAGAAATATTTTTTATTTATGAGTAGCTACAAAAATGTATATGACAATTATAATTATTTAGGAGATTTGTGGCTGGCATGTACTAACTGCCATATTGCCAGTTAGTAACTTTTACATAGTAATACATAATGGTATTGAAGCTGAAAAGTAAAATTAGTTATTCTAGTAAGCTTTTTTTAATTCGTATGAAGGAAATATTTTCAAGGAATTGTTTACTTTATTTTTGACTTTCAATTTAATGTATGTAAAGTTTAAATTTCAAAGTGGGCTTATTTTTATTTCTGTGAGTGTAGTTAGTGCCTTATTTACTTCTTTTCACTCAAGCTCTCTCTTTCTCTCTCTCTCTCTCTATCTCTCTCTTTCTCTGTGCCATTCCTTTCCTCTCTGAAGCTCCTGGCTATTTTCATAGTAAACATTTTGTTGTTTTTCAAATGCTTTTACTATATATTTGTATGTATTTTCTTCAATGTAGAAGCTTCCGCTTCAATAGAAAATGTATTGATTTTCTATAGCAAAAATAGATTCATACATACATAAATACACACAAACGCATATACACACACTCATACACATAGCAACCAACTTTGTAAACAATGCCATAATACATTTCCTCGAGATAAATTTTTATTGAGAGTTGCTTTTAAATGAGGCGGAAACTACTAGTGCTTTTTGTAAAGATTTTCTTCTTTTTTTTTGCTTTTTGTGCACATATATTCATATCTGTGTGTGTTTATAATGTATGGACAGGGAACCGAGCAGGGGAGCTTGCTTTTGGTATGGATTCCTTACAACAGTTATTTGGGATAATCTATAAACATTTTTCAACTATTAGGACATAAGCTTGAATACACATACACAAGCATATTAACATATCTACATATGTATAAAGATATACCCATACGTATAATTTCATATATTTATAAAATACAAGCATATCTTATGTATTTCCTTAAGATTTTTTTTTTCTGAAACGAACAGTTTTCAAAGACATATTTAGCAAAATGAAACATCTAATTTCTCTGAGAGAACGTGCCACAATCGAAGGCTCTCTTTACGTTCATTTTGTTTGATATTTTCATATTTACTCTAGACTATTATTATTCTATTTTAACTAGGTTGGGATAACCCAAAAGTCAGGCACTGTAACCTAAGTTAAAACCAAAGGCGATCTGCTATCCTAATGAAGGCTAGACTTTTGCTTAAGAGTTTCAAGTTTTTTCGTTACGTGTGAGAAACGATTTATTAAAATACACCTTCTTTGTAAGCTGGACACTTACAAAGAATGTGGTATGACGTCTCATCGTCCTCCATATATACAAGAGACTCTCTCTTGTTTGACAGACCTAATTTTCTTAGGTGATATCCGACCATATAGTAACCGGATGAAAAGTCTACTAGTAATCTGAGACCCGCTTTGTTTAAAATCTTTCAGATCGAGGGATAGCGAGAGAAATGATAAACTCCTTGGCTTTCCAAAGACCTGAAACAAGCTGCCAATAAGATAAGTCATTCCTACCTTCTCCACGATTGATTTGAAACCAATCTGGCCGATTCTGCAAAATGGAATAGGGACTGTATATAAAGCCGATGAACCCTGCCTAGCAAGCTCGTCGGCAGTTACAATATTACAGTCGCCTGGTATTGAAAAAATCGCAGCGTTGTTATGAGTACTGCTGTTGACTGACACTCCTTCACTAACTGCGAAGAGAACCTCTATGATGAAAGTACTTCGAAATCCGCTTAGCTATCAGCACCTTTTAGTAAGGCCAATTCTGGCGTACGCATCAATTGCGTATATTTTAGCTTGAAAAACACAAGGCCAAGTACATAGTGGAATTTTGATTCGAGTGTTGGGTTCAACGAAACTAGCACCAGACCCAAAATCCGTTTTCCAACCGTCAGTATATCAACGGAGAGTGAAAGAACCGAAGTTGGGGAATTGGGCCTGAACGGAAGAATAATATTCAATTTCCGGTCGAAGCTTAGAAACTTAAAAACTCACACAGAACAGATTAGAGTATTGGGAATTTTACTAAGAATAATTAAATGACCTGTGGTATCTGGGTATCTGTATTCTTTATGAAGACGTGCAGAGGTGCAAGACCGAGTATCATCTCAATCGCAGAAGTGAGACAGGTTCACATAGTCCCTGTGATTGAGAGAGAGGCAAACCTTTGGAGCTTGTTGAATTTGCTGATAGCCAAGCCCTGCTATGACTGGCCTAACTACCACAGTACAGGGTGACAATCGTAAAGTGACGCACACATTTCAGCAGTTATTTTCAAAAGGACGTACTTCCATTAAGTACAATTAAGTGTTCACATTGCTGAATATATAAGCATTCATTTGAACCTCACCTCATTGAATATAACCTCCTTTAGCCTGCACACATGCCTTCAATCGATCCGGAAATCGTAGGACTGTTTGCCGCAGGACTTCCTGATCAATTTCAGTCCAGGCTTTCTCTAATGAATTTGTCAGCGACTCCAGACTGTGGTGTTGAGATGCACAAGCCTTACTCTCTAAAATACTCCAAATAGAGTAGTCCATTGGATTCAAGTCTGGGGAGTATGGTGGCCATTCTTGAGATGTTATGAATCCAGAAAAATTTTCTTTTATCCATGTTTGCGTGTGGGAAGGTGCAGAATCTTGCTGGAAAGTCCAGTTTTCATTTCCAAATGTATCTTGGGCCCAGGGAAGAACATGTTCATTTAAAATGCTCCGATAAACAACCTGGTCAATTTTAACACCCTCTTCAACGAATATTAGAGGGGTTCTGGCATTAGCGGAAACTCCAGCCCATACCATAACGGAAGCTGGCTTTTGAACTCGGCCAACAGTCCTATTTTGTTGCGATGATGATGTCATTTTGCGCATTGAAATGTTGTTCAACCGTGAAAATTTTTTCATCTGTAAACAAGATATTTTCAACATTTTTAAACACGGAGGAGCGTAGCAACGCCTTGCATCTTTGCAGTCGCAAATCTTTCTTTTTTTGTATCAGATCTTGAGCTTTTCGGAGCTTGTACGGCTTAAGATTAAACTTAGATTTTGCAATGATTCGCACTGTTTCACGGTTTACTCCCACTTCCTTAGCGATTTTTCTCATTGAGCGCCTTGGATTTCGCTTGATTCGTTTACGAATTTTTTCTGTTAAACCAGTAGTGGCAACTGTTGAAAATTTTCCCCGGTCTCTATCTCCAAAACCCCCAGTTTCATTATATCGAATAATAGCTCGGTTTACCGTACGACTTGACAAATTTAAAGCCTTTGCAATTTGACGGCTACTATAATTTGCCAAATGAAATTTCATAATTTCACGACGAATATTTTCCTTGTCCATTTTTATGGAAATTTCAAAATTTAATAACAAAAATTCAAATGAAATAAAAAGCAAAGCCAATCATGAATGAATTTGCTTTTTAAATTAAAGTAACGGTAAATGGCAAAGCTTGCTGCAGAGTATTAAACTTGCGTCACTTTACAATTGTCACCCTGTATATAGCCAGAAAATCATCTTGTGAGTACTAACCCAAGTTTTTGTATAGAGTTTCCTGTATGCCCAGAAAGGTCTAGTGGATTTTGTGAGCATATTTGTTATGTGAGTATTCCAACTAAACGTTTTACCGAGTGTAAACAACCGTGCTGTGAATGGACAAGCGCTCAGTCTGCTTCTTCTAGTGAAGGGAACAAGAGCAGCTTGGCTTATCGATTAATCACGAACCAGATTGAGAACTGATTTCATAACTTCTGTAACAATGATTATTATCTGTGATAGATTATCTGTATAGCCAATTGATTCGTAACCAAGATCATTGAGTTTAACAAAGAGATCATCGATTATCAAACACCATTGTAGAGGGGACAAAACGTCTCCTTGATGACAGCTTTTGATGGATTTGATGCATACAGTAGCGTTGCTAAGAGAAGACATTGAAAAAAAAAAAAAAACAAAGTTTGAATAGGTATTGCGAGAGAACCACTTTATCAATTTGCATCAAATATGGCTCAAAATTTATAGAATTTTATTTACTTTTAAATTTTTTTATAGTACTTTTTATATTTTCCCTAACAAATATTAGAAAATCGACGATTTATTCATACTTACCACCAAAAAATCTTTTTTGTCATACTGACAGTGGTTAACTTCATTTAAAAACTTTCTTCTGTTTCTTTGGCAAAAGTTATGGCCATAGCCAACGTTCTTTTATAAGATTTTCATATTTTTGCCACACCCTATCGTCCACCCAGGAGATTGTAGGAGAATCAAGACCGTTACTCTACTGACCGTTACGTGCACTGACTAGTAGGTCAGCTAAAAATTATCAGATTTAAAATCGGTTGAGCCAATTCCAAAATATTAGCGTCGGAAGTTCTTTAAAATTCACTCATTGAACAAAGCACTGCATTCATCGTTGTAAAAATCACCGCTTGAGCGGGAGTAAATAACAAATGAGAGAGAGAGAGAAGACATTAGTAACGGCATTTCTCAGAATTATCTAACGAATTATCTGCATACACAAATAACAAAAAAAACACCAACGAGTAGTTTGGTTCGCTTTTGATATTTGTTTTTTCATAAAGAGATTTCTTGAGCAAAAAAAAGAAAAGAAAATAGCTCCAGTTACTGGGGCCTTACCGACTTCTTTTTTAATTGGAAAGCTTTTCCGATCTTAACGACAAGGCAGTGTAGTGAAACTTTAGTAGATTTACCTATAGTATTCGCAAATTTTGATCGATGGAATGGAATCGAATTTGCAATTGAAAAACCCTTTTCATGGTTTTAAGTAGACAGGGTGTAAAACTGATTGATCGATAGGATTTAGGCAGTTCCAGAGGTCTATTTACTTACTTAGAGAAAAAGACAAAATGCAAATGTAAATCTTCAGTTGCAAAGACTGTTGATGTCAGAGACTTATTATTACTCTGTTTCTTTAACTTAACGTTCATTTCTAAAGTCAAGTAAATTTTATTAGCATAAAATCAATTAACTTTATTATACATAAACAATAAAATATTCGATAAAGTTAAAACACTTGCGCGTTTGTTTTTATACATGAATTAATAACAGTAATAAGATTTTAATAATTTGCTGCAATCGTAGTAAAATGTTTGTTGTTGCTTGTGTTGTTGTGTATTGTGAAGTTGTAAATCTAAAGAAATGATTTCCTGATAAAAGAATAAAACACGTGTCTTCAATTTAATTTTTTTTTGTGCTTTTCTCTTTACGATTGACAATATAACTGCCAATGCAATGTACATTGTATATATTAATGATTTTCTTTTACATTTCTTTTTTGTTACCGCCCCTGCATGCCGTTGTTGCAAATAAATCTAAATATAATGGCAATTTTATGAGTTCAATTTGTTTTTCTGTCCCACCTGTAGTACGAAAATTAATATGTCATTTATTTGGTGAATATATATATATATATTTAAGTTAATGGATATGTATTTCATTGTACGTTGTATCACTTTAGAATTAGTAGATATTGGTTAGGTGTGAATATCATTTGAAAAGAAGGAGAGATTGAATGAGATTACGTGTGACTAAAAGTATGAGGGGCAAAAAGTGTGAGAGTGAAAGTATGGGGAATCAAAGGACTCTAAAAATACATAATTGAACTCCCGTAAATGCATTATTTTTTTATTTTTGATTTTATTTATTAAGAAATAATTTTAGAAATATTGTAATTATAGAATAAGATTTTAAGCATATCTGTGGTCAAAAGCAATAACCGCTTAAGTCTGAAAATCTCATTTCGAGTAATGCTACTCTATATGAGCTCAATTTTTCTTTCTTTCTTTTTTTATAACTTTTGTTTTAAAAAACATAGAATTTCGGGGATTTCACGTACATGTGCATTGTAATAAGAAGAATACGATAGCATTAATAACTCAATTCTATCTTAAGTTGACTTAAGCGTTTATTGCTTTTGCCCATATTATAGTGTGAGTTTCTATTTACTAGAAATGTTTCGAATCTCTGAGTTGCTACTTTCGGTGACAAACTCTTTCTTATTGATTTCTTTGTGTTCTTCTCTTTGTTCTCAATCGCTATGTGTGCCTTTTTAATGTGTGTGGTTTGAAGAAGGATATAAATTAGTTCCGGTTCCAATCTATTTTGTCACTAAGCATAAGAAAAGCATTGACGAGTTTTCTCAAAATTATATTTCTGGAACATATCATTAATTGTAAAGTTATCATGCTGTGATGACTTCCCGTGTTTGGCTGCTTAGACATTTTTTTACCCTGAGCCCTTCTCAGTTAAACATTTCGTTAGTCCTGTATGATTCAGGCAAAAGCGAACACAAGAGGAAAATAGTAACAGCATGTAAGTTTCTAAGAGCATTGCATTGCTCTTATGGCTAATGCAAAAAATGCTCCCCACCAGAGTTATAGCGATATGGTAAGAACAAAAGCGACTGACAACATGGCGGGTTGTTATATTAAAACCAATCATAGAAAACTTTTCTTTATTTGAGTTGAATGTTTTTTCTATGCTCTATTTTATCTAAATACGAGATTTTTAGATGGTGCAGGCAAATGACTTGAAGCCCATTTTTTAAATTAGAAAATTATTTTAATAGTTTTTCAAAGAATCAATGAAAAATTTATTTGCTTTATCATAATTCAAAGCGCCAGGGATTCTTTCCCATTATGTCAAAAATCAGACTTTACTGAAGAGATCTAGCCCCGAGTGGTAATCTATTAAATTGCCAGCTGAACCCGAATCTGGTACCACTTTTTTTCTATTGCATCAGAATTTTTTGAGGAATTTGATTTTGCATTTTCAGTCATCTGTAAACTGCATAACAATATTTCTCAAAACACTTTTCTGGTAAACTTTGAATAAATTTTTTATATTGTTTGTTCTAATCCCTTTCTATTCCTTGAGATATATTTAGTAAATTAAATTAGTACAGAAATTTATCTCCAAACAAACTGAAGAAAACGAACTATAGTCTAAACACAATTGCAACGTATAACCGCAAAGCGATAAATTTTTTACAAATGCCTAAATGACTTCTATGACCTATCAGTTAAAAGAAAATAGAAACTAGTCCTTACTTTCCAGTATTTAGAGTTCTCTGTCAAAGAGATACCCATATCCCAAAAAACTTTTTTTCGTGTCTCACGTGTCCCAAATCACCAGAAAACTTCTGATAAAAACTTATTCACGTGAATCTAATATTATTTTCCACGAAAAATGTTACATGTTGTCCCTAACCTCAAAAAATGAAAAATCCCAAAAAACTTTTTTTCGTGTCTCACGTGTCCCAAATCACCAGAAAACTTCCCAAAAAACTTATTCACGTGAATCTAATATTATTTTCCACGAAAAATGTTACATGTCGTCCCTAACCTCAAAAAATGAAAAATCCCAAAAAACTTTTTTTCGTGTCTCACGTGTCCCAAATCACCAGAAAACTTCCCAAAAAACTTATTCACGTGAATCTAATATTATTTTCCACGAAAAATGTTACATGTCGTCCCTAACCTCAAAAAATGAAAAATCTCAAAAAACTTTTTTTCGTGTCTCACGTGTCCCAAATCACCAGAAAACTTCCCAAAAAACTTATTCACGTGAATCTAATATTATTTTCCACGAAAAATATTACATGTCGTCCCTAACCTCAAAAAATGAAAAATCCCAAAAAACTGTTTTTCGTGTCTCACGTGTCCCAAATCACCAGAAAACTTCCCAAAAAACTTATTCACGTGAATCTAATATTATTTTCCACGAAAAATATTACATGTCGTCCCTAACCTCAAAAAATGAAAAATCCCAAAAAACTTTTTTTCGTGTCTCACGTGTCCGAAATCACCAGAAAACTTCCCAAAAAACTTATTCACGTGAATCTAATATTATTTTCCACGAAAAATGTTACATGTCGTCCCTAACCTCAAAAAATGAAAAATCCCAAAAAACTTTTTTTCGTATCTCACATGTCCCAAATCACCAGAAAACTTCCCAAAAAACTTATTCTTCATTCTTAATTTTATTTTCACTCTAATAAAGCACCGCAAAGGAAACAGAGACTTACTAAGTTCAAGATTCATGTTCATCATCTGAAATTACACACGAGTAGGCTTTTCTCGTCGTTTTATGATGACTTAGGTAGACGTGAGACCCGAAAAACAGCAGCCTTTTTGGACCCTTTTTGAGGTTAGGGACAACGTGTAACATACCCTGTAAAAAATAATATTGGATTCAAATTTAGCGAAAAAAAAATTTACGAAGAAAAGCTTTATCTCTTTTTTTATATTGTTTTGGGCAAACGTACGCTTGATAAAACTATTATTTTACGGTGAGGTGGTAGGCTTGCAGCCGCCCTATTGAACCGGCATCAAGCAAAATCAAAAAGGCCTTGTTGCATTTGAAACTAGAGATAATAAGCTTTCATCTGAGCCCAAACATGCTCAAAAATACTTTAACCAATTTTAGACAGGGTGGGGGTCTCCTATTGACAGAGAATGTCCCACATATATAAAAAAAATAGTACAAAAATGTTGATGTTGTCCATGCCTCTCCTCAACAGATACAACTCAATTAATTTTTCACTGATACCAGCTCAAAAGTCTATTCTAAAGGGCTGTCATATTCTCCCAGAATAAAAATTTAACTTTAATAAACGAAGAATTGCGTTTAATTAGATCAGTTTTAACAATAATTTGACAGCGAATACGTTTACGCTTAAATGCGGGTACTTGAAAAAAAATGATGTGTACTGTTGCACAAAAAATGTAACTCAATTTTCAAAGCCGACATCGCCAGGAAGCAGAACTTTTATCGCGGCCAACAACCAATTGATATATATATTTTTTTTTTTATAAACGTTTTTATGTGTATTTAAGCGTGTAAACCACGACCGTCACCAGCAATACCAAAGCATTGTTGTACCACAAAAAAAGCAATATTGCGATATTGATATAAATGTTGTTGTTGTTGCTCTTAGCTTTCTATGAGTATATAGATACATAAAAACCCGGAATGTACATAGGTATTCAAGCAGAATTTTATGATAAAGTCATTATTAAATATGATAAAAATCGATAAAATATAAAAAAAGGAAAAAAAAAATTTAATTTTGTTTATGGCACAAACGCTACATAAAAACCTCCCCCTCTCTCCCCCCCCCCACACACACACACCCACACATAAATACCTAAAGTATTTTTACACTTCAACCGCATTCAATGTTAAAAATAAACCTGAAAAAAATTATACATAAACTGACGATATTTTGTTGCCTCTTGCTGCCTATTGCCACTGCTGTTGCTCCTGAAAATTATGAGCAAATGTTTAAGGATATTTCGGAATCAATAACGCTGTCACCTCTCTTCATCTTCTGCTGCTCCTCTAAATTATTTCCAAATCATTTGACAGGCTCAATATTCCTAATTCTTGAATTAATTCGTGGTCACACAATAGCTAGAACATAATAGATGTGATGACCCAAATAATCCATGAATTTAGGTGTTCTTCTTTTTATAAATTTACCGACATTTGCCAAAATATGGCAAGTTATTTAAAGCATTAAAAATAAATTTTGGGTTTTAGGAGAGAGAATAGCTGGAATGAAATCATATTTCGAAAGTCTACCAGGATATCATTTATACAGCGTAATGTTTCATATTATTGCTAATATTTCCAATAGCTACAATTTTGATATAATAAAGAAATTTTCGAAAGTACTTAAAGTATAAAGGAGTTCTATTATTATTTGCTTTATTCTTTAAAGTTTAAACGACCATCGACACCAGCTAAATGCTAACAAGCTAAACAAGTTAATAATAAACTTGAGGTTATTTCATTCAAACATTTTCAAATATTTATACTTACATACACAAGCTCTACACTGCTCTGTGAATATTGCCGCTATACTTGTTATGTATCGCGTGAGTAAACTAAAATGTGCTAATAGCCTTTGGTCAATATTAAACATTACACATAATTAAACATACACATACATATGTATGAATATATACATGTGCATAAACATATCCAGAAAATGACAGGGTGATGTATGGTCAGGAAGATGCTTAGAAAGAGGGGGAGGAAAGAAGATGTCACAGGAAAAAGAAGCAAAAGAGGAAAGATCGCAATAGGCATGATAGAATGCCGGAGAAGAAATAAAGCAAAGAGATGCAAGAGTAGAGATGTGCAGAGAACGGTCGAGAGAAAAAGGGAAAGGGATGAAAGACAGAGAAAAGAGGTGAGAGAGATATACGGAGGTTATGAAGTGAAGAAGAAATTGTTGGAAAAGGAAGATGGCAGTAGGATATGTTAGAATAAAGATGCTGAGAGAGAAAATAAAGAGTAGATTGTTATGACAGAGAAAGTGTTCAATATGAGAGTTTAGCATAGAGAGAGAGGAAGGAAAGGAGAGGAAATTAAAAGAAAAGCGAGGAAAGAAGAAGAAAGAAGGAGAACAGAGGTCTCCAATTATCAGCACCCCGTTGCCATTTGAGTCTGGGTAGAGCCACCCAGGCACTCAATGTCTCGAATGACGGAAGTTGCCTCCAGGCTATTGCCGGAGTCCAAATGGAGCTTTTCGCAACCATTCATGTTGTGTGAGCTATATTTATGCACGAATGGAAGGGAATGCAGTTTTATGCCGAATCCGAAGGGCGAAGTGAAAATCTTTTAATAGACTTTTTTACTCTTAGAGGTTTGCCATTGCCAGCCAAGAGGTGGTGCCGTGTATTTTTGTTTTTGATTTTTGAGCGTGCCGAGAAATGAACCCAGGCCCTTCAGCGATTTAAAATCTATGATTTCAATTCCTTCACCAATTTGCCTCTCACCCAGCATGTGAGAGAGCGTCACTCTTTACGTGGGAACTTCGCGTCCGCATCTCCTGAACGAAGCGATGAGAATTTTGAATATATTAGAGGAAGCAAACAGCGGCTCGTCGCCAATCGTTACTTCAAACAACAATGTTTCGGTGGCACGTTGATATAATAACAAATGCGCCCATTTGCTATCTACATATGCTGGAATTGGATAAACAGAAAAAGTAGGCCACCATCGCCGCTGTGAATCAAAAACAAACAAAAAAAATGCAACGGAAATGAGCTTTTACTACACTCATACGAAGCTAATAAGAATCGAATTTGTGCTGTTGCTAGTGTTTGGCGTACGAGGTCATATGAGGATCGACTATATACAATCAAGCTGAGAGTCAACTTCTCGCATGTTTATCTCATATGATTTGGTGAAAGAGCTTGATTCCATATAGCTACTTTCCTTTTATGTGTTATACACGTTTACTATTTCGTGTTTGCGCCGATTAGTGTAAAAAGTATCAGCAGATAAAAAACTTCAGAAAATAGAAAGACGTGACTACAATATGTTTGCACAATTATATATTGCAAAAATATTGCATATAAATATTATAAAAATAAATAAAAACATATGAATGTGAAATATTTAAAAATAAAAATATTAATGCAATTGGGTTCATTTTTTATCATTACAGAAAATGCAAATATTTTATAAATAAAAAATTTAATAAATCAGTACAGTGGAAAATATTTGAGTTATTTAAATGGGAAAGCAATTCAATTACTCAGAATTGGCGCCCTTATTTTTTTCATTATTTTTAAGCACACGTATAAATAATTATGATTTAAAATAAACCTTTATATAATTGTATGCATTGGCTGATTTTTTTTTTCACAAAAGTAATTAAGTATATTTAATGCAGTAACAAAAGTGATCACCATTCCGTGCAAGAGTCAAAAGTCCTGTCAATATATATTTACACTTGGTTTTTTAACACAACCACCTCAACACTCACACATACCCAACAGGAATTTCATCACTGAAATAAAAGATATTTTCAGCTATAAATTGTAATGACGAACAATTAATCTTCGAAAGAAATCTGTGCTTTTTTTTAACATTACATGTTCTACAATGGCAATAACGAAAAACACTTTGTTTATGTATTTCAAATTTGTAAGTGAACTGATCAGTAATGAATTGTTCACCTACATTTTCGATCAAAATTCTTATATTACGATATAGTCTCGATTCAGTTTCTATACCAAATTCTAAGCTATGATTCGTTCATTTAGATTTCAGTACTGAGTGCACATATATGTATGTATAGCAAGGACCGTAATCATTATCAGCAATAGCGAAACACCTAAATTTAATAAGTATTTTGTAATTTTCATTTTTTTAAATCAACGATATTAATTATTTGAAGTTATATATAAACAGGTTAATGAACAAATGTAGTCATCACAACAACAATGTATATAGAGACGGACAAATCAGACGGGCGTTTCGGAATCCGCCATAATTCCTCATCAGTGATCTTAAAAAAAGATATTAATTATTGCTTGATTTATATTTCTTCAATCCGGTATAAAAATTATTATTTGATTTTTATGTTTGTGCTCAACCGAAAAATCAAATTATAATTTTTATTTTTTTTTTCTCGAGAAAAAAAAAATTATTTTTATAAAGTTTTATTTTCATGCCCGTGAATAAAAATTAATGATTGAGTTTGTTTTATATTTTTCATCGAAACGAAAAACTCCAAACGTCTTACAGCTTTGGCAATGTGAGCACGAAGATGAATAAATTTTCCTTATCTTAGGACTCTCATTCATTTCTCGTAGGGCATTTACAATTATTTACGTATAAGAAATTGGTATTGACAACAATATATGCATATTTATACATGAGTTGTGCATATGAGTGTGAGTATGCCAGTGTTAGCCATTTCATAGGAACGCGCGTGAACAGTTTCTTTTCTCGACAGTAACTAAATATATTGCATATGTGAAAAAACGAAAGAAATTTTTTGCACGCATGCCTATTAAATGGCGAATGCTGGTATATGCACATGTTTTTTCTTTAACGCACATACAAATCCTGATTGACATATCGTTTAAATTTACAATTAATGAAAAATTTCCAAGTTTTTAATGAAAAATCAAATTAACAAATTTTTATTCATGTCAATCAGATATATGTAAATAACACAAACATTTACATACATATGTATGTGTGGTTGGTTGCAAGTGTGTGTGTCAGTCATTGCGTGCATGTACATATGTCAGTGATTTCAGATAAAATCGACATGTGACCTGATTATTGAATTTTCTTTTATAGAGTAAATATTTTATACTATGTACAATATTTCTTAAGCACTTATAAGTTAATCTTAATTTTTTTTTTCTTTCTTTTTAGGTAAGTCTCTGTCACAAAAACATATTTTTACCTAAGGTAAAGTATAAGCATTTGCTATTTCTGTAATTTTAATATTGGCTACTCAAATATATACAAAAATTAATTTCAACCCATTTTCACCCAAAAAAAAAAAAAAAACTGAAACTTTTCTGAAACTTTTGCATAAAAACCCAACCATGACATCAATTACAGTTTATTCCCAACTTAAACATTTTACCTTGTCAAAAGTTTATGTGGTTTTGTGATTGCGAAATTTTTGCCTTCGAAATGACAAAAAAGTTTTATAAAAAATTATAACAATTTACGTATCTACGCGAGTATTTACGCACACATCTACTCACATACATATACATAGCATTTATTTTTTGGGACTAAATGCGTACAAGTCTGCGTGTCATTTTTAGAGAACTGACATTATAATGACGTACACATTTCTAGTTGTAGAAAATTTTTAATGAAAACCTTTGTTTGTTTTTGGAATGGATCATTTTTGTGTTTTTTTTTCGAGTAACGGTTGCTTATAACGCCCATAATTAGTCGACCCACATTGGTTTGAGAGTGGAAAAAATCATTTTTTCTATAGGTTCAAATAGCTTGTTTTTCAGTAGATATGTAAGAAATATATTTATTAAAACAATATAAGCTTTAGCTTAGTATTGACATAAATAAAATGCTCAACTTATTACTACCTCAACTACTTTTATCAAATAAAAAAATAAAAAGCTGTTGTTTTCGTTTTTCTTGTTTTTTTTTTTTAATACTTAAAAAATAGTTAATTTGAAGGGCTCGTTTAGCAATTTTGGCGGAGTATAGCTTTCGATCAGAGTCGATCGGTGTATTCTAGCTACTATTATGTGACAACTGGAACTTTACTCAACCTATTAACCCTTAGACGCTTTTAGAATCTTTTACACTGAAATTACTTAGAACTTCCACAAGCATAATACCAAATTTTATGCTTCTATATTATTTTATTTTGTCCTTTATTAATGATTAAAAAATATGGCCAATCAGTGCATAATCCGGTTCCTCTAACTTTTTGATTTTCATATTCTCTTATCATTCATAACCATATTTGATAAAGAAAATGTAGTAATGATTTAATGCACTTTTTTTCAAAAAATAATGCGATAGACTTTACAGCCATTCCAGATTAAACGTAACAAAAAAACTAAATCTAGGCCTGATCATTTCAGATTTGCTTCAAACTTTGTCCATGGTTTTATTTTAAATCAAACCCAACAAAAAGGTATACAAAAAAATTCCGATACGGTTTTCACCGGAGTTGCCAGAGCGAACTAAATCTCCGAAATTGACTGTATGGAATCACAGAATCGTCCATAACTCAGTCATTATACTACCGACATGTATGTATAAGGTACTGTTGGAAAGGCTACAAAATAGTTAATTTCTAAAATTAATTCATTAAAATTTAATTTGCAAAATTCGTATCATAGTCCCAAAAATTAAAATTTAAAATTTTGTGTTCCTTTGAGAAGGCTAAATTACCTTTTCTTTGGTTTTTTATTCGAGGTGGTGACTGAAATAGTTCAAGAGATATGAGTATTTTAATATTTTAACACTGCATAAAATTAGAAATTAATATCGTTTTTATCTTTCAACTAAATTTTTTTTTTTTGGCTTGCATTGTGCAATTGATCAATGCCATCTTTGACCAGCGTCCCGGACTACAAATAAATAGTTATTTTTCCGAAAAATCCACGATAACGAAAAGTTCATTTGGTTGAAGTTGTTCTTTCTTAAAAGCGAGATAATTTGCCTGTCTTTTGGCAATGTAGTCATGTGAAGCCAAATGGATTTGTTTTTGGCTGAATTCAGAATCAAAATCATCTGCAGGTTTTTCCAAGTTTTTTCCAAAGAAAATCTGCCTAACTTCAATAATACTAAGCGTAGAGCAATAAAATTAATTTTTTTACATAGAAAATTAATACTATTCCTTTTTTTTAATGTCACATTTATAATTATTAACTTTTTGGGGTTGGAAGCAATTACTACTCAAAGTCCAAAAATACATTTTTTCTTCGACTCAAAAAAGTTATTAATTACAAATCTGACAAAAAAGGTCTATTAATTTTCTATGTAAAAAATTTTATTTTATTGCTCTACGCTTAGTATTATTGAAGTTATGACACATAATTTGGTTGCAAATATTTTTCCTAAGGGATTTTTTTAAACACCCTGTATCTCAGTGAAGGTGGAAGATACACCCTATATCCAGAAATATTTTTTTTCTGAACAAACCGGAGAGTCTATATTTGGCGATAATCGATTTATTTATAAAAATAAATAGTGAAAACGCACTTACTCCAAATGCGACAAAACGTTGTGAAGTGCTGATTTAAAAAATCATAACTTCTAAATAAACAATGGACACACTTTGAAATTTGCACATATTCCATACTCCAGAACAATGTTTGCTTGCTAATTGTTATAAACAAATACTTATAAAGAAACAAATTACCGTTATTTGGCGATCGAAAAAAATTCTTCATAAACTATCACAAAAAAAGAAGTAGTCCGGAAAATCTCGATAAATTTGATTGAGCAGATCCCGAAATACATTAAATTGAAAAAAAAAAAACTTCCTAAAATTATTAATATCAGTAAGTGTCAATAAGTTGTAAAAAAAAAATGTTGTGAACAACAAACGTGGTTCGCATGCAATAGGAAATTGATGGATGAATATTTCACCTAAATGGCTAGCAATTTTATCTCTATCCATATGCGTCCAACGTTTTTCGTTTTAAATCATACAAGTATTTTCGTCCTACTAAAATTCACAGTTACAAATTTTCAAGACAATCTGTATGGGATAAGGAATCTATATATGGTTGTGAATCTGTATGGGGTTAGGGGAAATTATTTTATACTTTTTAGTCCATTTTAAAAACGTGGTATGTTAAAAATATTTTTTATTTAAATTATTATTTTGTACTTTTTAGTCTTGTGTGTATGAAATTTTGCAATCGATTTTAAGTAAAGTCCAGAGCTGTAAAAGAATGCATTCAATTTAATTGCAATACCTTGAAGTCATGGTTAATAACCGACAATTTGCACTAAACTGGAGTGAGTTGAAGTGAATTTGAAATTGTTGACACATTGAATCAAAACCAATTGTCTAAGCAATGTCACAATTAATTATTGGACTCGTGCAAGATCATTTTCCCAAGATTCCGAATAGCCCTATTCATTAAATATAACAAAACTCAAATTATATCTTCTCACATAAATGGGTACTCAATAAATACTGTTTTTACATTGCACCTCGTTGTGATTCTACATTTTGAAACAGAAATGAAATAAAGGATTTGCCAAATACATAGTAAGAAGAAGATTTGTTGTTATGGATGTAAAAATGTACAAGTAGAATAATTTATTTATATATTAAAATATCAAATGTGAAAAGTTCTAACATTTTAGCTAAATATACTTATTTACATACATATATTTAGGTACAATGTTGAAAATAGTGATAATATTTCTTCGCATTTTGATTTCATGAAATCAGTAGAAAAAGATTTAAAAGTACTTATATGAAATTCATAAAATCAAAACAAAACGTTTACATATTTGTAAATAAAGAATATATAAATACTGTAAATGTTGAAAGTTATTTGCTAAAAGAAATGTTAAATATTTATTTCATCAAACACGTCAAACTCATCCATTCATACATTTTTGTCTGCTGGATGTGTTGACAACCGTCGCTGTCACACCATCGGTATTGCACCTCGCTGCTGTTTCTACGATTTTTTGTTTCGATTCCAGCAAGAGCAAATTGCGATCTCTTTACAATCTATACTGTTTGTAAGCGGAACAAAACGAAAAGAAAAGTTCGTTATTGTTTGTTTTTGTTCTCTCTCTCATTTGTCTTTGAATTTGTGTATGTATACACATATACATATATTCTACTCCCGCTAAAGCAATGATTTTAACAACGATGAATTCAATGCTTTGATCTATGAAAAAATGGAAAAACTTCCGATGCTAATATTTTAAATATTTTTATATTTATATATATTTTAGATATTTCATATTGCATTGTCTTCCAGTTCTGAACTATATTTTAAATTTCAAGTCTCTACTTCATCGGGAAGTTAGTTTAAAATCGATTGCAGAATTTGTACCGAACAGATTGACAGACAGACAGACAGACACCATTGAAAGCGAGTTGATATAAACGTGGTAAAAAATGAGAAAATGATTAAGATAATAATGAACAAGACACTTTATTCACAAAAAAGTCGCGAGGGAAAGTTTATTTAGGAAAAAATCTAGCGATTTCTTCCTAAATAAACTTTCTCTCGCGACTTTTCTTTTCTGGAAAAAATTTTTTTCTGCAAGGGTTATTTCAACTCTTTCACCTTTAAATTGCAGTCCACTTCACTTGCTAATAATATGGAAAGCTACAATTTTCCTTTTTGTAAATGTAAGATAGATGATACAATTAAGGTTTTTATGAATTTTTGGAGACATTTTAATAAAATTTGAGAGAAAAAAATGTAAGTGCCTTTTTTTATTTTAGTTTAGGGCCATATTTCAATTTGTATGTTGGGGTAATATTACATATTGAAAAATAGCCGCACTTTTGGGGTGATTTTTCACTTTTGATTTTGGGGCCATTATTCCTGGGGCCATATTTCACAGAGCCTTTCAATTGCCCAACCATAGTTATTTGTTTTGATTGAGAAGAATGAACTAATCTCCGTATGCGCAGTAGAATTATCATATCATTTAAAATCACATAAGTAATTAAATTGATTTCTCTCACTCTTTCTCTCTCTTTTCAACCTGCTCGCTGATAAACTTGCAGAACCAGCATCAAGTTTAAAAATAACCAACTGATTATTTATAAAAATCATTTCTCTAGGAATTTCTTGAGGCAAAATGTATCGAAAGCAATTAGTTTCTTAGAGAGCTGATGCTAAAGTACAGCTAAGTTCATAAAATCCTTTAAGCCATGCTATATCCATAAAATTGTAAAATTTATATATAGAATTTTTTTTAAATATACTTACTAAGCCAGTGAGACTTACATTTTTTGAGTGAAATTTGATATCAACACAAACATTTGTACCCATATCTATTACCATTCATTGAGTAAATCAAACACGTAACAATTCACGTATGCAAATAAGTATCATTCCAATAAATGGTGCTGAAAAAAAAATACAAGTTCTTATTCGAGCTTTTTTCTTTTAAGCTTCTTAAATAAAAATTAAAAAACAAAACAAAAAATATATAAAAAATAAAATAAATAAAAAAAACTGCAGTTAAAAATGAAAAATCTTTTCATTCACCTATTGAATGAAAATTCGGAAAAAATATATACATATAAAAAACCGATTATAAATTGCTTGCGTGCAGGTGAATAAATGAAATCGAAACGAAACGAATGAACGAATTTACTTTAGCGTTACGTGACTCACTTTACAATAAAGTTAACGTAACATTTTTTTGTTTGAAATGAAAACGAGCTGTATAAAATGAAATGAAATATATGTAAATGAAAAAAAAGAAGAAGAATGTAGATACATATATATGCAAATCCACACGTAAGAAATCACAAATCAGTTAAATTGAAATCAAGCGATATTTTATGTGTATTCAACAAGAAATGTAAGTAATCGAAGGAAGAGTAAACGTGTATGCAAATGTAAAATACTTAAGAAGATGGAAAGAAAAAGTTCCTGCGAGCAAATATTCGTTTGTATCAAAAACCATACTGATATTAAATATTTTACAAGTATCTACTTATTCGAAATACCTGCAAGTAAATAAATTTATGCTTATAGAAATTGATAACGTATGCATATGTACTAACATATAATTTTTTGAATATTAGTAAAATTATAAATTATTTGAATAAAAAAATTGGAATTTTTGTTTTCATAAAAGTAAGGATAAGTGCGTATAAGAGAAAGAACGAGCTGCATATCTCTGCCTTGGCTTTACAAAACTAATGAAAGAAACAAAATCAAATGCAAATTTTAATATATTCCGCAGTTAGCACTAGCTAAATTTAAAAATGTGTTTTATTTGAGTGCGATAGTGACAGTAGATAATCTCCAGAAATGAAATTATTCACTCTTTAAATTGAGAGCGTCGAAACTTCATATAAAAAAAAAACAAAAAAAAGGTGCAGCAGTGTTGATATTTAAATTTTTTTGAAAGGGCCAAAATTATATAAAAATTGTACCTTTTTCAGTCCGATTGTACTTAAAAGAGGCATTTTCCGTTTTGTTCTAACACAACACATTTTATGTAAGTTTTTTCAAACATATCTTCTGCATTTTGACGTAACAATATGCATGAAAAATGATGTACCATAACTAAAACCGAGACTATTGTATCAAAAATTATGAATTCCCAATTGGGGAACGATTTTTGGAGAGTTTCCCTTTACTATGTGCCCATTACCAACCTCTAAAGCATTTCAAAGAGGAAAAGTGTTTCAGAATGTTTGCACATAGGTAGTATAATCAAAATTGTATCACTGAAAACCAAAGTTGAATACTGCTATAGTCTTTAATCCTCAAAAAGACGTACCAATACTTGAAGAGGAAATCTGTCCCATCAAAATTTCGAAAATGGTTTTAAAATATGTTTGCAATGATAAAGGAAATATTTTCTAATGATTTCAACTACGCCCTGACTCGTCATCAAACGGTAACGCAAGGGCAGATTGAAAAAGCATTTTTAGGAATACGCCCCCCACAGTATTATGGAATAAAGGAAAATGGTGAATAATGGTTTAGGACAAAATACTCCAAAATAATGTAAAAATCTTGTTTTCAATATGCAAGATCAATTTACTAAAATTTTTACAGAAAAAAGTGGTCATTTTGGATGTTGAAGCTTTTGACAACTTAATTTTATATCATCGTTCTGTCACTTAGTAATAATAAACTTAAAAAAAAATCAAAACTAAATTTCATTCTTCATAATATTATTGCTATTTCAACAACATTTCAAATGGCTTTATAATGATGTAACAATAAATTTAAATTTACCTATTATTGCGTAGATAAAGTTTAGTTTTCATTTTGAGTAGTTTTAAAAACGCTGAAATGTCAGTAAAAAATGTACTACAAAATGTATGTGCATGAGAAAGTTTTGACAGATAAACAACGCTGACGCCCCATTTTAGGTATGGCTGTAAGGAGCACCGCAGTATGAACACATACAGTCCGATTTTCTTTCACAAGTATAAAAAATTACAAATTGTACCTAAAATGCTTCGGTAGGGCCGAAAGTACCTTGAAGATGAAAAAGGGCAGAAAAAGGTACGATTACACCTAAACTAAAGGGAGTAACACTGCTGTTGTCTTCTGAAGTTAAATATTTAGGGGTAACCTTAGATTGCAAACTGTTATGGAAGACGCACGTCGAGCTGAAGGTCTCGCGTGCACTAAAGGTATTCTGGGAGTGCAGGCGAGCTTTCGGCAAGACTTAGGGTCTGAATCCAGCTCTGGTATACTGGGTATACATTGCTCTTGTGAGACCTATTGTCACGTATGCCTCTGTAGTATGGTGGAGACGAACTTTGGTAAAGTCCACAGTATCCTCTCTGACCAGGCTTCAGAGAAGTGTGTGCCTAGGTATTACTGGTGCAATGTGTACTACATCTGGTGATACCTTCAATGTCTTGCTTGACTTGCTTCCTCTGGTTCTTTAAATTCGTAAAGAAGCGATGAGAGCGGCCTACAGACTCCGGTTAAATAGAGTCTGAAATGTCGAGGCGGATGTAGGGCACAATATGATATAGCACCAGTTGTCAGTACAGTGCCGACAGTTCTTGATGCCCGTGGACAATCATGTGTCTTGCATCCGCTTCGGAAGAAGATATGAAGTCAGGTACCTGAAACGTGATCAATGGTTAAGTCCAGAGGTCTTCGTCATATATTCTATACCGACGGATCCAAAACCTCAAACGGTACTGGATCCGGTTGGTACTTGGACCTTTGCACTGGAAAGGTGGCATCAGTCTTCCTAACGTAGGTTTTCGCTATCCTAGACGTGGTGAGCTGGATAATTGAGAAGAGGTGGCATGGAAAGTGCATAGGTATCTGCAGTGATAGTCAAGCTGCACTGAAGGCCCTTGCTAATCCTGTCAGCTCCTCAAAATTGGTCAACGAGTGTAAGGCAAAACTAAATAATGTTGCAAAACACAACAAGTTATGCCTTATATGGGTTCCAGGACACTGTGGTATTGCAGGGAATGAACTAGCTGATAAACTAGCTAATGAAGGCTCTGCAATTACACCATGGGGTCCGGAACCTTTTCTTGGCGTAAGTTCTGGGGAGATCATGCATTGGATCAACGATTTCGTGGGTTCTATCCATAGAGAAAGATGGTCCGAGCTTGACTCCTGCAGAACCGCAAAGTGCTTCGTGAGACAATCTAACAGGAAATCAGCGGAATTTCTTCTCAAACTGAGAAGAAAGGACCTGAGATTACTGGTGGGTGTCATCACAGGGCACAACATATGTGGTCAGCATATGACTAACATGGAAATCATGACCGATCCAATTTGCCAATCGTGTCTTAAAGACGACGATACTACGGAGCATTATCTTTGTAGTTGTCCGGCGTTCGCGAGAATCAGATTAAGGCTGTTGGGTAGTGATATATTGAGTATGAATAATGTCCATACTCTCCCTCTTCCTGAGCTTCTAAGGTTCATCAGTGAAACAAAGAAATTCGAGATTGAGTGACCCTAGACCTTTCTTCTTCCCATTTATCCCCACATAACTTTCCTGTCACTCTACTCTCTTCTACTGGTTCTATCCTTGGGTATAGCACAATGGTCTTCGTTGACTGAGTGCTTTGGTTAAGTCCAGTCCACCCATTACTCTAAACACCTAAATTGTAATGCAGTATCCGCCTTTAGATTCTATTTGTCATTGTTTCTTTGTTGGGCATTTGATTTTTTCAACAATTCTGCTTCAAATAGCCAAAATGTGTGGCAGTATATTTTTTTTGGTAATGTGTGGTTTTAGTTTTGTTGGATTCTGTGTCTGCATGTGACATTCAATTGGTTGGTTTGACGTTGCGTACTTGTGCACGCAGTCCATATTTTAGAAGCAGAGATCTTAATGTAAGAAATCCTAATCGCCTAGAAGAATTGGGAGGGGGGGAGGGGGGCAGAAGGCTTATGGAGTTATCCTATTGTATTGTTTGGCAAACATACCGATCAATAAATAGACTTAGAGAAGAGGTATGTATATCTGTTCTAATCTTCGATTCATTAATATTAAATTAAAGATGTTACAGGAAAGTAGTTTTCTAGTAATTTCTGAAATAATATTAATTTATAGACGAATGAAGCTGAAGTTAGAGACAATGCTGGCATTTACCTAGCTCAGAAATCTGGTTCCCGTGTTTGGTTTCGACCGAGGAGCTGGAATATACTTATTTTTGGCATGTGACTTTATGACCATGTGACTTTACGACCGTCAACTTATTCAGGAATATCAAATCAATATCTCGTGCTTTGGTTTGGTGTGAGGAACTGCAAAGTATTTGTATATTGAAAAATATAATCTCACATTCGTCACGTCAGCTGTAATTATAGAATCGCAGAGACCCCTCAACAACTAGAACAAATAAGTTCTAATAATTTTTGAAAAATCAGTTATCGAAATTAGCTTTGAATGGATTTTCTGTGCTGATGTGAATGAAAGCAAGTCTTTGGATAAGAAGTTCAATTACTAACATACTCTAAAAACTGCATGACAACTTTGTCATTTTGCTAACCATTGCTAAAAACTGACTTCAAATTTTCAGAAATATTTACATTCGTAATGGAATATTTGACCTTAAGTCAAATATTCAATTAAAAATAAAAAAATTTTTGTAGTAAAAAAATGGAAGACATCAGCAATTTAATAACACTATTTATTCAATAAGAAAAGTGTAATTTTGATGAATACTTCGTCACTTTGCACTTTCAGTGAATGATGACCATCAAACCATTTTCATGGCTTTTTCCCATAAAGTATTTTCAAGAAGTGAAGAAATGTATTCAAGCGCATTTACTTACATGTACAGACATTGCATACAAATTCATACATAGAGACACACACACACACACACACACAAACAAAATGCTATAAATCACTCTATTTTCAGATGTTTATACAAATACCATTTTATCCTTAATTTTCTGATCGTATACGTTACATTAAACAATATTGTGATTCCATTTAGAGTTAAACTCAACAGGAACAACAGCAACAAAAATCTGCAATAGAACAGAAGAGAGAGAGAGAGAGAGAGAGAGTATGAGAAACAGGTGTGTATTCAATCTGCATACGTAGTTATCCAGACGTTATGCTATTATATGTGTATATAAATACTTGTGGGTGTATACATATGTATATCACTTTATAAATATATTTATAAATGCATGTGTGTAAGTATAAGTAAATGTCTGTATTAGTATAAAAAAGAAAACAGTATGTTAAGTTAACCAGTTGATGGTTTTTATGAGGGTAACAAACTTTGCAATATTTCTTTGTACCATATATGTGTGTATTTGACTCTGTGTATGCACGTACATACATACACGTGCGTTTGTTTATTGAATGCACATACATGTGTGTGTACATATGTATTCTAAACACAAATATGTACACATTTTTCTTTTCAATTTATTAGACAACATTAAGATGAAATCCTTTTTATGTGACTAAAGTTCAGTGTTTCCATATGAACATAACAACAACATCACAAGTAACTGTGTATGTATATAAATAAAATAATTTGGTATAGCTCTTACTTCGGTTCAGTTATACATTTACTGGTATTTTCTATTGCCCACACACACATTCATCCTTACCTACTTGTGCATTAATTTTGATTTCCTGTGCGATTTTACTGAATTATACTCATGAACTTTTGTCAAATACAAACACAGATAAACGAGTATACAAACAAACAAATATCTATACATATGTACATATATAAATGTGTATAGAGGCTATAATATCTTCTTCAAAAGAGTCAACGTCTATGGCATTCTTTAAACCACACAAGTGCAATGAGCAAGGATTGATATCAGCATGATTCCACTTAAGTAGGTATATACATATACACATACATACAAACATACTTCAATAGAAAATTGCTCCATCTCTCTCTTTTAATTCAAATTTTTGCAATTCTTTTTTCTACTTTACCACTAAAACCTAATTAAACTTTGCCATACCCTACCTAACTCAACTTGATACATGAGCATGTATATACATACTTACAGACGAATCATCTGTATACATTTGGATCTAAAGACCATCAAGATAAGCGTGCAAATTCATATAGAGTCAGAGTAATTCTCATTTAAATATACTGCTCCTCTAGACTTTACTTAGTGTACTATAATTGGTATGCCATTGTGGCATAGTGCTTGAACAAAAGACGAAGTGTATGTATATGTCAGATTCATTTAAAGATTTTTAATGAGCATATTTCATCGCACAATCATTGTATGTATGCATAAATGTATGTATATGAAATATAAGATAAAAGAAAAAAAAAAAAAAAACTCCTCTATTCAACTGTAAATGATGTCTTGGTTAAAATTTGAATAAAGAGGTACTTGATGTCTGCGATTCCAAGTGCTCTTCATAACTACCTAATAAAATGTGACCTTAAGATTTTCACCAAGATGTCAAATGTCAAGTGAAGTTGCACGGAATATTATTTTATCAATATTAAAATATAATGTAAAATCTTTAACAAATACGGAAAGAAAAGTTTGCTTCTGTCTACAACAAACTCTTTTAAAAATTAATTTGTACTAGTGTCCGACCGAAAGTGATTTTTAGGGCGAAGCCGAACTTCGGCCATTCATCTAAACTTCAGCCGAAGCCGAAGACCGAAGGATTTTTAAAATATAAAAAATAAAAATCTGAAAGTAAATATTTTTTACCTATGTAAATATTTGGAAGCATATACAGAAAAATATAAATAGTAGATACCCCAAATAAAAAGCTGACCAGTAACACTAAATAACTGTTCACTGTCGAAGGAACTGACAAATTTTATTTATTTCAAGAATCATCTAAAAATTTGTTTGCGTCAAAATATACAGTAACATCGACTATATATCTGTAGAACGACTGTCGTTCAACGAAACCTGTGCCAAAAAAAAAAAAGTTGGCCGATGGCTGCCATGATTCTGCTTATCTAAAATCAAAGATTGAATCAGCGTATTAATCGATAGACCTGTAGCTGGAACCAGAACCCTCTAAATCCCAAATTTTTGATTGATTTAAAAAAAATTGGGATTGATAAATTTTAATGTAAAAAGCATAAATCTGATCTCAAAACCCTAAATATTTAATGGGTGTGGTTTTATGAAGCCAGAAAAGTTGAATGCCTAAAAGTATTTGTTGTTGAATAAACTTTTCATAAATTTTTTTTAAATATTTTGTATAAAAAATTTAAGTTCCTAGCTACTCACAGCAAGTTTTTTTTTATCTGGCAAGTATGAAGGGAAGTATTTTATTTATTTTTTTATTTTTATCTCAAATTCAAACAAAATAATTAATTTTGCTGTTTTTGACAAATTTTTACTTTAACTGTCGCTAACATCATAATAACACATAACTAATGCATTTTTTTAAAAGCTGGGGAAATTCCATAAACGATGTGATAAAATGTAGTAACAAAAAACTATTAAGTCGTAATTAAATTGAAAATTCAATTTTTGGGTAGTTTTATTGTACTTATGTTCTTTTAGTTAAGTCATTAAAAGCTTGTATTTTTATCTGTCTAGTTTTGAAAATAAGTATTTGATTTTTATAATTTTTTAAACTATTTCAATTTAAATAAAAAACATTGAGAGATATCACAATGATCCTGGTTCGGACGGAGTAGAACTACAGATGCATTGAGCATACGATGAAAATTTAAGCGCAATCAGTTCATTAGTTTTGGAGATATCATGGCAGCCAGGGCCGTAGCCAGGATTTTTTTTCGGGGGGGGGGGGGTTTCATTCGAAGAAAATATTCATAAATAATTTTTATAAAACTGATCTTTAAATAAATAAATTAGATACGATGTTGCATTTTATGGACCCTATCAGTCAAGGGACAAGAGTGGATAATGCCTTGAAGCTTTAGGAATTGTTTTTTCTGAGACTTTTTTTAATCTTAACCTAAAAAAATGGCCGAAAATTACAAAAAATTCACAAAATAATCAATTTAAATTTCTTCAAATAAATATTTTTCAATGTGAATTCCAATGCATTTTTATAACGTCAAGGACATAATTTCGATAACTCCTTGACTTTCCATTACCCAAAGTTAAAATAATGACTAATTTTTTCAAATGATTATCAGTGGAAATTCGGGCCATTATCAATTATGAGGAACCCGGATGAAGTTAGCATATATTCCCTAAATTCGTGCAGTCACAGCATTAAAAGGGATCTTCCGAGTCGGAGTGCTCTGAGCAATAATGGGTTAAAGAATTAATTACATTTTAAGATTGTCTCCAAAAACTTTGAAGCTGATCCAATAACACTGCCCTGCATAGGTTTGGCGAATAATATGGTTCCTAGAATTAATTTTTCATGCTGAAAATAAATCTGAGGTCAGAAACTTCGCATTACGTCACGTTTTAGAAAAATTGGGACTGAGATCCCTAAAAATCCCGTTTTTGGCCATTTTTGAGAGATTGTAGAGCTGAACCCTGACGTGCTAGAAACTTCGAAAATTAGGAATTAAAGGCTAAATCATGCCCTTTCCTTGTGTTTATGTCTGCGGGTGCAGGAAAAAATTTACAAAGAACGGATTTTATCTTACTCACACCCACAGCCAGACATAATGAAAAGTGCAGTGGTGCGCAGTGTTTTATGGGGCGCTTAACTTTTCAAAATGTTTCACGACGAAGCTTTAAATCAAAAACAGTTACTGACATAGAAAAACTATGAATGCAGGATTGCTCAGCATCAGCTTCTCTTTTTGAATTCAAAATCAAGCCTCATGTCAAAGAAAATAAATCAGATTTGGTCGCATAGTGTAACTAAGATTTCAAATTTACTTGACTTTTTAGAAAAAAAAACCGATGGAAGTAAAAAATATTCAAAAATCGTCCAATAGATTTTATTTTCTACTTTTTTCCCATCCACTGGAAATTAATATAAAAAATTAGAAGAAAGTTTCCACATTTCGGGGGGGGGAAGGGTCAGAACCCTCAAAACCTCCCCCTAAATACGGCCTTGATGGCAGCCATTTTGAAAAATTGTGTTTTGAGAAAAACAAGTTTGAAAATTCAAATATGCATGACTGCTGTATCAGAATCCCTTTACACATATATTCTAGAGCAATTTTAGCCAAAACAATTTTCAATTTTTTTGACCTACTTGAAAGCAAAAAAAAAAAAAATGAAGCGCCAGTAATGGAAAATGTCGGCTTCTCTAACAATTCACGCTTCCTTTCAATACGCTTCAAGTCTTCATTTTAAAGTAAAAAATTTGGGCTTGCTTCTGCTGCCTTTAATTGTGCTAGCTCCAGCAGGTTGTTAGTTAAAAAAAATCACTGATTACTGTTTGTACTGTTGTAAATCTGTGGGTTACTTCAAAATTACAAATTGCACAAACAAACGGAGAAAATACAACATAGAAATTTTAATGTAAATACTTTATATAACCACTTCACATTTATTTATTTGTTTAAATTTTTACTGCCAATCTATAGTAAAAATTATTATAAAGTAAAATACTTATAATTTACAGCTTCGGCAAAATACTTCAGCCGAAACTTCGGCTATTTTTTGGTGAAGCCGAAGCCAAAGCTGAAGGAGTTGGGAAAGTTGGTTAGTTGGAAAACGAAAGGAATTAAACCAAAAATAATTTGAATATTTAATAAGTAAATATTTTGTGGTAGACACTATTGACATTTTTTTTCTTTTTTGAGTTAACAAAACCACGCATAAATATATGTAATATATATTTGAAAGAGTACTGAAAAAAATTTTAATTTTATGTTAATTCTTTTAATTGTAAAAATAAAAATTGGTATGCTTAAGAATATTTAAATTTTTATGCTAATAGAAAGTTCGCTAAAAATAGTTATATTTTAGTTGCGTGTTTTTATTTTTGGTATTATTGAATTTTATTATTTTCTTTTTCCAAAAAAAAAAAAAAAAATTAAATTTTTAACCTTCAATTACTTACTCTCACTTCTCAAAATAATTTCAGAAAGTGAAAGTAAAATTGTAGTGGTTTTTATATGTTCCTATTTTACATAGAAGCTAACATGCCCTTGAAGTTAAACAATTCAATGCCGCTTGCTTAAAAGTATTTATTACCATTTATATTAATTTAGTGCGAAAGAGCCAATAGTCAGGCAATGTGGCTTAAAGGATCTTTTAGGCCAAGCCCAAATTAAAGAAAATATACTCTGCTATTTTAGTAAAGGCTAGAAAGGCTAGAACATGGATTTTTTTGTGTCATATTCTTCTTCTGTTCCGAACTAGGACTAGACATTCTCTCAAAAAGTGAGTTGACGTCTCATCGTTTTTTATGATGGGTGACACTCTGTTGCATTTAATAGACCTAACTTATTTGGGTAATATATTTTTTTTGATATATCTATATATCACTAGAAGCCTATGAACCACTTTGCAACTAGCAATGCATTAGAAATAGTAGAGGAGAGCTACTGGCTTTTTAGCTTATTTTGGCCTTCAATAAACCTCCAATTGTTGGCCATTTCTTTTTCCCTGAGTACGCAGAAGGAATTGGGATTTATGTGCCGATCTACACACAATCCGCTCACATTTTTCTATAGTACGGAATTGTAAACCAATGTCCTTGTTATGAAATTGCAGTATTGTAAGTGGTTCAGGAGATATGTCAAAAAAAAAAAAAACATAAGGCTTTTTTGGGAGGTAACATACCCACTTGTTGTTAAAGACTTCAAGTATCCAAACAAACATAGACTTTAAATTTGAGCTCAATCTGTTCAGTAGTTTTTGAGACTATAAATTTCAATAAAATAATATACCATTTATACACATTAGCAGATTCAAGGAGGGGTAGTGTGGGGGTTTGGGGTTAAGCCCGCTTCCAGTCCTCCCCTCCCCCCTTCCATACAATCATCTCATATATTTTTATAGTAGGGCATGAGGCAAACAAAAAATTAAACAAACGCAAAAATTTAAAGCTCCAGGAAATCTCTGGATCCACTAGTGTTTATATATAAATATATATTGTATGTAGATGGCACCCAAAATAAATCAATCATCGTCAAACTTACATTCAACATTTTCAAAAACCAAAGTGTTTGCGAGTGTACTTTAGAGTGTTTCGGAAACAAGTTTTTATATTTTTTGTTCTATTTCAAGCTATGCGTTAAAAAAAAAAAAAAATAAATAAAAGCTAAGGATAAATGCAGAAAAGGCAAAAAAAAAACGAAAAAAGAAATCTATCTGGTATAAATTCGCTTGAAGTACATACTTATACACACACATACATACATATATAAACATATGTATACATGTGTGCATGTACATTTGAAAATCCCCTTGCATCTCTTATTACCCACTCACAAGTTTTAACTTTTGAAGCTGAGCTGTTGCCACATTTTGCGCTGATGCATTTTACTCTTACTCTAGTACTTTGCATACGCCCAAAGGATTTTTTTTGTTGTTGTGCTTCTATTTTTTGTTGTTTATGCAAATGATGCGCCTAGATTAAATTTCAATTTCGTGTTTGAGTTGCAGCAAGCAATACAGTGAAAAAAGTTTTGCATCCAAAAAAAAAAGAGAAAAAAATCCGAATTTAAATTTAAACATTTTTGTGAGTATTGTATGTATGTAGTTAGAAAATGTGTTTTCCCTTTGTATTTTCTGAGAACGAGGCTGTTTGAAAAACAACAAAAATTTAATTTCAGAGCTTGTATGAAAAAAAAATAGCTATTTGTAGTAACTACTTAAATATTTTGATTTTTCATCAATGAAACTTTTTAATCAAATTACATACAATACTATGTGAAATATTCTGATAACCAAAGTGACACCACATCACCGGAAGTATGAAAACTTGATAACAGCGTTTGCCAAATTGAAACACACACATATATGCATGCATATGCACATACACATACAAGTCTATGTGGTCATACATACATACTCTAGTAACTGCAAGGCAAAACTCAATTTCCTAGCAAACCGTTTTTCTATTAAAATTTCATTAAATTGAAAGCAATTAGTGTCAAAACCTCGTAAAGATAGATGAAGATGATTGCAATAGTAGTAGTAGTAGTAGTAGTGGTATATGGTAAAACTAATACATACATATAGTTACGTTAGCAGCATGCGAACGTATGCTCATAAAGTAAAGCTATGAGGCGCCTTCAGTAACAACAACTACAACTAAAACAACATCAGGAGCATATGTTGTTGTTTTGGGTAGCAACCTTTTTTTCTGCCTGATGTTCACTTTTCATTTACGAGTTGTGTTGTTTTTAGTCGTTGTTTTAAGTCAATTTTTCTTCTATTGAAAACTTGTTGAGAAAAACGTGCCCAATTACGATTTTTTTTTTTTTTTGTTTTGCTAAGTTTTTGGTTGGTTTTCTAACTCACTAAGAAAAGTATCGAATACAGAAGAAAAAGTTTAAAAATTAAGACTTTTACGTTTTATATGTTGGTACTAATTTTTTTAGTTTGATGAAAACGTAAAATGTGAAAATTATGGTGGAAAAATATGGAGCACACATATTTTTTGTTGACATATCGTACGCTATTGATTTGTTTACTTTCTTCTTTAGAAATTATAAAATTTTAATTTTTTTTTCTCCTATTAAAATTATAAATTTTTTAATTTGCTCAATTATCTATAATTATATTTAGTCCTTGAATTCACTATCCAGCACTATGAGCATATTAATAAAATTAATAGTTTGTCTAGCACTCTAAAAATAAAATTGAATACAATGACGTTGTGGGTTTTGAAAATAGTTAAAAACGTTTAATTAAGTTTGGAAGTGTTTTTAATTTTAATAACGAATAACATATATACAATATTTGTAAAAAAAACGCCATTTTCCCCCCAACCTAATGATAATGGGTTACCTCGTGGTTGGCAATACGTGTTTTTAATCTTTGTTAAAAATACGAGTTTGTGTCTGATATTGTAATTGTGCGGTTACTTATTTTTATTAAAAACAATTAAAACATTTTCTGCATATTTAGTTATTAAATGGTATTATAATAGAAATTGAAATTTTACAGTGATGTGTGCTCCACACAGTAGCGATTTTTTTTTTCGCAGATGGTTTTCTACAATGTTCGAACTTGATATTTTGATAGATGGTATTGCAAAAGTTGTTTAGTTTGCTTTAGTTCTAAATTGTATATATATGAGTAATTTATAATTTTTTCTTAAACCCAAATGTTATTTTTTTGTACGGTAAAACAATAAAGGTCTGAAAAAGTAAGAAAACAATTTTTACGAAACTTGAAGAGTATTTTACTTTTTTATTTATTATGAAATACAAAATTTCACAAGTTTGCTTCTTCTGGTTTTTCTAGTTTCGCCTGCGCATTAATGAGTTAAATTAAGGTGTTTAAAAAAATATTTAGAAATTTTGAAAAATCATATAAAAATGAAATATACTATTGAATTCAGGAATAATTGGAGTAGTGTCCGACCGATTATTCGGCTTCGGTTCTTCGGCTATTCGGCCTAAAATTGCACCTTCGGCATCGGCTTCGGCAAAAAATGGCCGAAGTTTTGGCCGAAGCCGAAGATTATAATATACCTTTTTATAATAATTTTTAATATAGATTGGCAGTAAGAATTTATACAAATAAATAAATGTGAAGTGGTTTTATAAAGTATTTACATTACAATTTCTGTGTTATATTTTCTTCGTTTGCTTGGAAAATGGAATTTTTACTTTTGAAATAACCCACAGATTTACAACCGTACAAACAGTAATCAGTGCTTTTTTAACGAACTAGCTGCTGGAGCTAATACAATTAGAGGCAGCAGAAGCGTGCAAAACTTTTTTACTTTTTAAGGAAGACTTGAAGCGTATTGAAAAGAAGCGTAAATTGTTAGAGAATCCGTCTGCTTCCATTACTGGCGCTTAGCTTTTTTTTGCTTTCAAGAACGTCAAAAAAATTGAAAATTGTTTGGGCTAAAATCGCTCTAGAATATATGTGTAAAGGGATTCTTTGAAATTCACAGTCGATTGAAAGTTACTGATGTTTATTTGCAGGCCCTGATAGAGCTGTCATGCATATTTGAACTTTGAAACTAGTTTTTCTCAAAACAGCATTTTTCGAAATGGCTGCCATGATATCTCCAAAACTAATGAACTCATTGCGCTTATATTTTCATCATTTTCATCGTATCTTCAATGCATCTGTAGTTCTACTCCGACTGAACCAGGATCATTGTGATATCTCTCAATGTTTTTTTATTTAAATTGATAAAGTTAAAAAAAAATGACAAAAATCAAATACTTATTTTCAAAACTAGATAGATAAAAATACAAACTTTTAATGACTTAACTAAAAGAACATAAGTACAATAAAACTATCCCAAAAATTGAATTTTCAATTTAATTACGACTTAATAGTTTTTTGTTACTACATTTTATCACATCGTTTATGGAATTTCCCCAGCTTTTAAAAAAATGCATTAGTTATGTGTTATTATGATGTTTGCGACAGTTAAAGTCAAAATTTGCCAAAAAAAAGCAAAATTAATTATTTTTTTTGAATTTGAGATAAAAATAAATAAATAAAATACTTCCCTTCATACTTGCCAGATAAAAAAACTAGCTGTGAGTAGCTAGGAATTTAAATTTTTTATACAAAATATTTAGTTATTTAGAAAAAAATTAATAAAAAGTTTATTCAACAACAAATACTATTAGGCATTCAACTTTTCCGGCTTCATAAAACCACATCCATCAAATTTTTTAAGGTTTTGAGATCAAATTTATGCTTTTTACATTAAAATTTATCAATCCCAAATTTTTTTAAATCAATCAAAAATTTGGGAACTAGAGCGTTCTGGTTCCAGCTATAGGTCTATCGATTAATACGCTGATTCAATCTTTGATTTTAGATAAGCAAATCATGGCAGCCATTGGCCAACTTTTTTTTGACACAGGTTTCGTTGAACGACAGTCGTTCTACAGATATATAGTCGATGTTACTGTATATTTTGACGTAAACAAATTTTTAGATGATTCTTGAAATAAATAAAATTTGTCAGCTCCTTCGATAGTGAACAGTTATTTAGTGTTACTGGTCAGTTTTTTATTTGGAGTATCTACTATTTATATTTTTCTGTAATACATAGGCAAAAAATATTTACTTTCAGATTTTTATTTTTGATATTTTAAAAATCCTTCGGTCTTCGGCTTCGGCCGAAGGTTAGATGAATGGCCGAAGTTCGGCTTCGGCATCGGCTTCGGCCAAAAAATCACCTTCGGTCGGACACTAAATTGGAGTATTATTGACGACAATTATCCGTTGATTTGATCAATTATTGTTTCGGTGATACAGGCACAAAGTAGAAAGTCTTATTGAAATTCGTAGTTCCTCTGACGTTCGTGAAATACGATATCATATATTAAGAAATCAGTTCCGAATCTCCTACTTCTATTTATGTCAGTCACCAAGGTTTGAAATTTTTAAGAAGCCAATTAAATTTGGAATTCTTATTCACAAGCAAATACAATCACATTATTAGTGAATGAAATATAAGATTTTTCAGCGACCCAATTGCACGAAATTGAGTTCTGAAATATATGAATGCTTTTCTTAGGATGTGCACTTTTGTATAGGTGTGCTACTTTTTATTTATTTCGCTGCTTATGAAAAAGTAACAGCGGAATTTATTTTATAGTTTTGTATATTTAAAGTATATATTTTTTTTTTGATCCCAGAGAATCCCAGGATAGAAATATTTTAATATTTTTTACACCTAGTCACCTTATTTTCTCGCGATTATCCGAAAGCTACCATACCCGTCAAAATTCAGAAACAAAATTCTTTTATTTTTTTAAGTACTAAAATTTCTTATTAAAGTCCTATGGAAATAGTGCTTTGAAAATTTTTAAAATTGGATCATAACTTATACAATCGGGTTAATATGAGTTCAAGCATAAGAACGCTATAAAACGAAGTTTTTAGAGACTACAGTTCAATTTCGTGATTTCGAAATCCATACAATTCCTTTTTGTAAAAATGTTACACAGATGAACCCCCTTTCGATGCATAGCCAGTTTTACACAATTCTAAGGATGTTTATGCATGTATACACAATGGATCCCAGGGGGAATCAGCCTTCCTCTCCCATTACAGATAAATACCTAAGTCGTTAGGATTATTGATCTTGTATTAAACTACTTTTTAAAAGAACTAAGAGATCTTAACAATCTTCCACCTCTACAACCTCTTTATCCACTAGTGTATGTATTTAGAAACAAAAATGAACCCAGCGATGGTTTGATTGATATTAAGCCAGTTATATTAGATTCAGTAATGTCCTTTTTCAATTTTTGTACAATTTTTCCAACAATCCAGGTTCGTTTTATAGTAAAAAACCTATTTGTGTTTTATCTTGTTAAAGGAAGATGAAAATGTTTCAACTTGATTTCTAAACTCATTTTCATTGCCAAACTTTCACAGATATATTTATATATATATATATGTATATGAATGTGTGTATATGTTCAATGTCATATGAAAAATGTTTTTTTAGTTAAACATTGAAGCATTTCACACAATTTCAGTAACAACAGGAAAAACATCAAAATACATAAATATTTATTCACCAGTAATCCAAAAATTATATACACGAAATATATGCGAAAACATCAAAAGGCGCAAAAGCTAATAAACAATGACGAATCACAAATAAATTGTAGCAATACATTAACTACTTTTGCTGTCATGATTTAAACGCCCTTTTTGTGTTTCATGGCGCCTTCTACTACACACATTCAGTCGTCATCGTCGTCGCCGTCGTTCTATTTTACAAATGAATAAGGAAAATGCCATGTATTACAATTATAAACGAAAGCGCAAACGTGCAATGCAAAAGTTAATATCATGTATAGATATATGACCGATGACTGTGTTGGTGTTGATGTTGGTGAGCTCAACATTCACGACCTCAACATATTCACCTTCATTCATTTATACTGCAAACTGCCAAAAAAATAAAAGTTGATATTGGCGGCTCGTATTCTTTTTTTCTGCGCTTCAAATTGAAATTAATGATTTTTTTTCGCTTTCGTCTGCTTACATGCTGCTGTTTCTAGTTAAATTCTTTTTTCTATATTTTTGTTTTTTTTTTTTTGCTTGAAGTTGAAAAACGAGCATCATTTCTTCAATTTTTTTCGTATTATACCAAATTGCAAAAATAAATTACATGCAGAAAAAAAAATGTTTCTTACAGACAAATTACAAGCTGCCTTTGACCTCCTAGAGAAGAACATGGCCAGCGTTTGTGCCCAGTGCTGCTGGCAAATGACGTAGGCGCAGGCGATGACAAAAACATCATTCTAAACTCAATTAACCTCATACTTTTTTTTCTTTAGATTTTGGTTGTCATTTTGGCTTTGGTTGTTGTCATTATGAAGTCCAATGAGTCGACACTTTCGTTTATTGGTTTGTTGATTGTTGTTTTCTTTCCAATTTTCATTGCTAACAAAAAAAAAAAAAACAAATAAGTAGCAGATTATCTATGAGGGGCATAAAGAGTGTAAACAGAGGGGCTGGATGGTATACGAGTTTAGTGCAGTGAAGTATTATTTCATTAAACTTTACTTGATATTTATTTTTATTAATGTTTAGTACTTTGTCAGATTTTCATTTTGAATTGGCACAAGTGTTGAAATATTTTATAATTTTACAAACTGCGTACAAATACTTGAGTTAACATTAACTTTTAAAGTAATTAAATTCTTGCTTGAAGGGGAAAACTTTGTAAGTTTATAAATCAGCTCAAATACGGTGTTTGCCATTCCCAGCCAAGAGGTTGTGCCGTATAGAAAAATGTATATTTTCTATTTATGAATAGAAAGACTTTCTATTTATGCTAATAGAAAGTCTGAGAGTGCTGCAATTTGAGATGGGACAAATTAAAATTTTGATCTCAAAAAAAGTGTGAGAACAGTCTAGTAACAGTCTAGTAATTGTAACGTCTATTATTATTGGCTTCTTTTTCTTTCATTCGTTGGAAGGTGGAAATATTCATGAATACCACAGAACTCCGGTTCTACGGTTATGTCGGATTCCTACCGACTAAAACCACCTCCTTGGCCTCCTCCCAATCTCTCCGCGGGACTACCCGCAGGTATTACTTCGCGGGGGTGGATCTAGCAGTTCAGTTCTCGAACTGTTCCTGCTGTTCTGTTCTCCTTCTCTCTCTTTCAGTGGCGCGTAACTGGATCATAATCCGCGCGGCCACTGTGCATGTCTTCTTCCATTTTTCCACCGATTCGCACATCTGTGTGGTAAAATTCGCCAGTGCTGGTATCCTGCCAAAGGCTTGCTTCAGCTCTTCCCTCTCATTTTCGAAGCGTGCGCAATGAAATACCTCATGCCTCGGGTTTTCATTTTCATTCGGACATGTTGGACACAATTCTATTATACGTTATTTTGATTAAAGTTTGTTAGAGCCCATTTTTGTAGTGTTAAAAAAAAGTGCTTAACTTAACTTAACTTAAAATTAAAAGTCTAATTTATAAAATGAATATAAAAAAGAATAAGGTTAAATACTTTAAAACTTGTTTTTGGGTTTATAACTGTTAAATATGCTATATCATACGTAAGCCTTAACACAGTTACCACGCCCATTGGTTGTTTGGTTTATGTGGCTGATCTACAGCAGTCCACGCGTAGATAACCATTAGCGCTTATGCGCCGTTTTGATACCATTACCCCTCCTAACGATAAAAAGATAAATGTTGAACTAAATCCACTTTGTGGAGTTTAGGTAGTTAAGTAGCTTATTCGGTTTGAGAGCCGAGAGGTCGGGCATGTCTAGAAAGTGATTTCCTAGGGATGTGTTTCTTGCAGCTGCTAAGGCTGGGCATTTGCAAAGGAAGTGGGTTAGTGTTTCCTTTTCGTCGGAGTTTCCGCAACTTCTACAGTGTTTGTTGAAAAGTATATGCAGTTTCTCTGCATGGGTGCCTATAGGCGAGTGACCTGTAAAGACTGGCGATGTCTGTACGGACCCTGGTGAGAAGTTCCCAGGACCTGTTGATATTGTAAATCGGCCAGGTCGCACGGCAGGTATTGCATGATATAAGTGTCCTCCATCTCTTGCTAGCTAAGGAAAGACAGTGCAGGTTGATGCCTTTCTTGATCGTCCCCAGAGAAACAGGTACCAGTTCCGCATGGGTTAGGTCAAGTGAAGCTCCTTTCCGCGCTAATTCATCTGCTTTATCAATTCCATCAATACTCTTATTGCCAGATGATTGTGAGTTCCGCATGAAGACCTAACGCACCGAGTTTCTCCCTACACTGTCTGACTAGCTTTGAGTTGATGGTGTTAGACTGAAGGGCTGCAATTGCGGCCTGACTGTCCGTGAAAATTGCAACCTCACATCTCTCTTTAATGTGTTCAGTGATTAGTTGGCATGCCTTCCCAATTGCAAGTATTTCCGACTGAAAGACTGTAGCTACGTTGGGTAGGCGTTAATATGGTTAATATTAGCGTGAGGGGAATATATCCCTGCACCAACAGCCAGATCCATTTTGGAGCCGTCTGCACCCAGAAAAATACCCATCTCTAAAACAAAGAAAAAGTTTCCTCAATTTGAATCCACGAAAATTTCTCTCGTATAAGTAAATTTTCTTCAAAATAAAGAAAAATGTGCTCTTTTCATGCAACCATGGTGTTCAATTTGAAGTAAGTTATTTCTTCATTTTTACAAATTTAGTTGCATAGAAAATGTATGAAAGAGACGAATATACCAAAAATGTTCTCCATACAAAATTTTGGTATACACAAAAAACTATCTTTACTCTTTTGGCCTTAGCAGACAATCGCGTACGCTTTGTTTTTCTTTTGAATCTTTTAGTTGGCGTCTCTATTTCAAGCGAAGCGGTTGTGTTTGTGGCTCTTGATATAATTTGTGAAAAAATATATATATATATTGTGAAAAAAAAATATATTGAAAAGATATAAATTTCAATAAACTTCAATTTATAATTTTTTGATGGCCATAAGGAACTTTTGATCATTTCAAGACGACGACGCCTGTAGTGTATGTAAAAATACGTATGAATGTAAGCCTTAATACTTATTAAAAATAAAATAATAAATGAATACAAGTAAAAAAAATATGATTTCTATGCCTTTTAATTAAAACAAAATTGTAGAAAATATTCCATAAATTAAGGATTTTTTTTTCTGAAAAGGTAGTAAATTGACTACAATTTATGAAAAATCATTCCTCAAACTGAGGAAAATTTTACTTAAATTATATACAATTTCTCATATTGAAATAAAATATTATTCATTTGAAAAACGCAATTTCTACAAATTGAAGACATATTTCTTTAATTTAAAGAAAACTTCCTTCTTTCGAAGAAATTTTTCTTTAAAATAAAGAAAAAATATTTCCTCAATTCAAAGAAATGTTGTATATCTAAATGAGGAAACCGTTTCTATGGCTCCAAATCATTCCCATTTTTTCTCAATTTGATAGCCGTTTTTCTTCAAACGAGGTAAGTATTTCTCTGGGTGTATGTATATGGATATATCGTAATCAATTTGAAAATTTCTTTTTGACCACTCATTTCTAGAAGTCGTTTTCAAATCTTAGTTGAGGTGTTGTATAGTCTGTTATCATCTGCATGACCGCAAGTTCGTTCTGACCAAGAGCCAAGACCCAGTGATGCCGACAAACGCTGCTATTTGAACTTTGTTGAGTTTCTCAACAATATAGTTCTTGCCCAGAGCCGGCCCCCATACTATTGAACCGTAAGTTAGTATTGGACGTACAATTGCCTCATACATCCAATGAGTGATGTGAGGACGCAATCTCCATTTTTTACCAATCATTCTTTTACACGAGTAGTAGGCTACGTAAGCTTTTCTGATTCGCAACTCGATATTGGATCTCCAGTTAAGCTTGGGGTCTAACATAACTCTTAAGTATTTGGCTTTATCCCATAGTTTTAACTGCTGTCCGTTGAGAGTCGGGAGTTTAAAGGTCGGAATTCTGGTTTTAGTAGTGAAGACCATTAGTTCTATTTTTGCTGGATTCACCCCGAGACCACATCCAGTGGCCCAGATATTCAGCTTATTTCACTTCTTATTACGCTGGCAAACATACCCGATGCTATTATCACTACATCGTCCTCATATGCTTAGGCTGAAAATTTCACTACATTTGTTCAATGGGATCTGGGCGCAGACATTAATGGGTTAATTTAACCGATTTCTCTTGTTTAGATACCTATGTAGAATTTTATAGAAAATATTTTTTTGAAAAGATATTATTACCCCTCCATCTAGCTTCATAATGGGTATTTTTGGCTTATATAGCAGAGCATTAATGAATTCTATAAAAAAGTATTTTCCATAAAATTTTATTATAGGTCTCTCAACAGGGTATTCTTCGTGAGATATTTCACGAATTTTTTAATTTATATGGAAGTGTCTTAAAATAATAATGTGTGCCAAAATTTAAGTCTTTAAGGCAACTCTTTCTATTTGTTCCATCTTTTATATGGAGTCAAACCATTGTGCGGCTCCCGGACTTAATTTTCCATTTTGTTCAATACTGCAATTGAAAACAGCTGCCCTACCTACCTCTGTTTCTGAACCAAATCACTTTCAAATAAATTGTTCATAAAACCTTTAATTTTTTTGAAATTTAAGTAAATCATTTAAGTTGCTTCAAGTTAAATACACCATACAGAATATAATAGATGTTTTGGCACATTTCCCCAAAATTCGTAAAATAGGTCAGCTAAACATTAAAGCTTTCAAATTACTATTATTATCAATAAGTTATACATTAATATTTTTTTTGGTTATCGTTAACATGTAAATCTACATATTTTACCTATATGTTTTTATTTTTCACATTTTCCCACCCATATTCTCTGCCCATTTCTGTCTATTTTATTCGATTTTCTACTACGTTATGTGTTAGGAGTTCCTATGTGTTTGGTTTTTCCCCCCAATTCTCACGATAGCAATCAAATCCAATAACCGCAATTGAATTTTTATCACCCGAATGTGATATTAAAATTTCCTCCCCACTTGCGGTTTTTACTGCATTCACATTTTCCCAAAAAACCATTTATACTCGCTGTATAAATACGAAGTGAAAATGTGTGGTATCGAGGCTTAGATCATAAATTGTTGCGCAAATAAAAGAAGAAAAAGGAAATCGTAGTCAAGCTACTGCCAGCTACTGCAGCTACTTCCGCTCGTACGCTACCATATTTGTGTATCTATGTGTGTGTGTGTGTTATGTGTGTAATGTAACAAAAGCTATTGCCTCCTTCAGAAAAACCCCTACAGTTGCTCGCTCTCACACACAAATTTATTGCAAAAATGAACGTAAGTAACGATAATAAATAATTTTTTTTTTTTTTTTTTTTTGTTCACTCATTGGTATTTTTTATAGCACCTCAAGCGTTATTTTTAGAATTTCAATTTTCCTTGTTCCTTCTTGTGGTCTTGTGGTTTTCCATAGAAACATTTTGTTTTGTTTCATAGAACTTTTCTTCAATACAAAGTATGAAGATCTATCTATGTATAAAGCTACCTTGTATACACATACAAACAGTAGCTCTATTTTTTAGAATTGTCAACGTTGTTATGGCATTATATAGTGAAAACATCAGCAGCAGGAGCCACATCGGCAACGGCTGCCATCAATGGCCGTGAATCAAATTAAAGTCCGCGCATACCTCATAGTTTTATTTGTGCTTGAATTGAATCACATGATTTTGTACAGCTGCTGTACTGCTACTTAGGTAAGCAGGTACCTGACTGAAAAGTAGCTGAGTAGCTGCTGCTGTTGCTATATTGTATTTAATCGTATTTATCGTTGGAGGCACGCCTTACTACACTTTCACCCTGCTCCCTCACATTTTTCGGCATACATTTACATTTTGTGTGTGTTTTTGAATTTGAATTTTATGAATTTAAAATAATAAAAGCGCTATAAAACACCAGCAGCCACCAAAAAGGGTAGGTGTTTCGCTAATATTAAGTACTAAGGTAGGTAGATTTTATTGTCCTGTTCAGGTGGTTACCGCATAAAAATATATATATAAATTTAGACAACGCTGCTGCTGTGCATTATGAAAGGTGATTTGGCTTGGTTTTGTGATTTTATGGGTTTTTGGTGTTTATGAATGCGTCCTTACCGCCTTATCGTCAGCCGTGAAACAATTTATGTTAATGTGCACTTATTTGTTTAAAATAAAGTATTTAATTGACTTTAACTAGGGAACTTAGGGAAATATTTGGCTAAAATTTGTTAATGATCGATTAGGGTAAACGTAATATGTAAATGTGCTCACATATATTTATAAAAGAGTGTCGAAAAAAAAAGAATAATGTGAATTCATAAACTTTAAATCTTCGGAATGTAATAAAATTTTGTTGAAATTTTCGTTATCTGGAGAAATTGATGAACTTTTTTTTAGTCGAAGCAGTGAACTTGAGAAATGAAATAGAAAATCGCTCTTAGGATTTAAAGCTATTGATGTTGCGGGAAATTAAGCTATTTTGGTTTAAGATCTTAAATACGAGTATCGTTTCAATTGTAAATTTAATTTTTAGAATTGAAATGAGGTACAGTTCAGAAAATTTAAAACTTCTAGAAAAATAGAAAGAAGTTTCTGAACTGCGCTCAATTACAATTCTATAAAATCTGTTCAAATGTTTTGATTTTTTTTTTTTTTATGATAACTTGCCCCACCCCCTCCCGTTCTTCAACATTAGCTCTATTTTTTATTTTTTTCCTAAATTTAAAAATTTTTAATACACAACCTGGTTTTTTTTTGGAACAGCAAAAGACGCATTCAAGAATATCCTATCTGCCTTTTTGCTATTCTTTAAATCTACCAGATTTATTAATAAATTTAAGAAGATCCTGCGATTTTAAAGAGCTCAGGTGTTCGTCTCGCAACACTCCAGTGACAAATATGCTTACTCTGATCTGGCAGAAAGCGGGGCAGACACTAAGAATTTTGTCTGCCGTCTCTTCACATTCTTCCTCCAAACCACAGGAAGCACAGAAGGCACTAGCTCCTAGGCCAATCATATGCAAATGTTTGACCCAAGAGAAGTGACCTGTATATAATCCCACCAACAGCTCTTTCTGTTAAGTTATAACAGAAAGTCTGTTAGACGCTTCGAGATAACAGGTAACATGGTCTTTGTCTGTTTAAAGCCCCTCAGGTCCTCCCATTTACGATTGTCGGTCAAGTCGACCCATTCATTAATGGTGGTCTTGATGGCTGTAGACGACAAAGAGATTACAGGTTCTGGGCCCAGGAAACCAGTTTCCGAACCCTTTCAGGTCAGAAGGTCAGCAGATTTATTTCCTGAAATTGCTGAGTGTCCAGGAACCCATATCAACAGCAGGCTATTGTGTTTTCCAACACAATCAAGCCTGGATTTACAATAAATAATCTGTTTAGATGTGGTTAGAGGATTAAGCAAGGATTAAAGTTCAGCCTGACTGTCACTAAATACACAGATACTCCTTTTTCTCCAACCATTATCATTAACATGGTCCATTCATTGCCTTGATGATTGCAAAAATTTCTGATTGAAAAACAGAAGCATACAACCCAAAAGAGAAGTGAAGGTGCACTCCATCATTTTCAATAAAGAACCCAAACCGGATTCTGTTATGGAGCCGTCAGTGAAAATACGCTTACAATCAACTCCCGGCCCAGGTCCCGCCAAAAACCAAGTTTGAGTCTCTGTTATATAACTGGAATTGCTGATATTGTATCGGATGGCATTGATAGAACTGTTAGGTCCATATCAAGGGGTGGTAAGTTGAGCAATGTATCCGAGGATGGCCACAGTTTTTTGAAGTCTGGCAAGAGCTTTTCTAACGCTGTCAACATTAAGTCAACTCCACCAGACTATGGATGCATAGGTGTTGATGGGTCTGATCATAGCCTTATAAAGCTATATGACTTTAAAAGCTGATAGACCCCAGGTTTTGCCAAAAATAGCCCTGCATTGACAAAAAGCTGCCAGCGCCTTGGATACCTTTAGCTCAATATGAGAACGCCATAGAAGTTTACTATCTAGAATGACTCCTAGACATTTCACTTCTTGGAATAGCTGAATAGTGATTTCTCTGAGTACTGGTAAAACGAGACCATCAATTTTTCTTCTCCTGGTGAAAAGAATAACACCAGTTTTAAGAGGGTTAACCGATAGCCCGTTTGAGCAACATCAAGAGCCAATCATATTCAGAGCAGTTTGGGCCTTCCTACCGATTGGCCCGTGATAAAGAGGCAACGTTATCGTCATAGGCCTTTGTGTAGATACCTGACTCATTTAGGGAAACAAGCAGAGAGTCAACCAGCAGACACCACAGCAGTGGAAGGGTACACCTCCTTAGGGACATCCTCAATTTTCTACACAACCTGGTAGTGGATAAATAATACTGTTTAAAATTTTGGCTGTTTTTCTTACTACAAATATTGCATAATGGTTTTTATTTCTTCTAAATTTTTATTCTTTTTAAACTAAGCTAGAAAAACTCAGTAGAATTTCCTATAAACAAAAATCAATTCTACTGGGAAGTCTCGAAGGATGTGATATACCATATAAATGCCCACTATAATCACAGATATATGCCTAGTTTCACACTACCGAAACTAGACAGATCAACTATCAATCTCTCTCTCTCTCTCTCTACTGAAACCAAAATGTGGAAAGTTGAGAAAAAATACTAAATGTACAAGCATAGTTACCTTTGAAAAGAGATAAGAACCGCAACTATACATCATCCATGGGATGTGTACATACAATTATAAGAAGGGAACTAAACTAAACTCGGGAAGGTCCCAAGACTTGCTGTAATGAGCCCAGCAACAGCAGTACGGAGCGCACCACAAGAGGGGCTAAATATAATGCTTTATCTTCGTCTAGAAATGGTGCTTCAAAATCGTCGAAATAAGAATTACGACTACACCATTGACATACTATTTCTATTATCTAGAAGAAATGTCTTTGTCACAATGACATCACTGACGGTTCTAAAATAGATATAGGAACTTAGAACTCAATAGGCGGGAGTCTTTTAGACTACCTGACGCATACTGTGTCTTCTAAGCAGAAACTGGATTATTATCTTTCCCTGGTCTATAACATAATCTTCGCGGATAGCATGGCAGCTATGAATTCAACTCTACCAGGTATAGTCAAATCAACCTCTGGGAAACTGCTAAACTCACTACTAGCACAAGCGATTAAACTACTTTGGATTGCGGGACACAGATATTGAGAATGGATCAACACAGCACCGAGTTGACGCAACAGGTTTTGGAATTGCATCTTATTGAAACTGACGTAACGATACTGCCACCGATTGGAGTGATTATAAATACAATGTGATTGATAATACATTGAACCTGTTTTTAACAGATCCTGGCACAACAATGACTTACGTAATGACTGTGTCCCAGCTCGGTTGTCATGATCGGAACTAAACAAAAGTATAACAAGAGTCTCCTGACATTTGATAGACCTTCATTCCGTATAGTGACTGGAGTCATCACGGAACACTGTGAAATGGCAGAAGCTGCGGCAATGTAAAGGAAATTGAATTAATCCAATATTTATTTTGTAGATGTCCTGCACTGCCAGAGCGATGCCTCCGCGCATTTGTGGTTAGATTCTTCGACAACTTGGCAGACATATTCAGACCAAAGATACGGAATTTGATAACACTTGCTGAGAGTATCAATTGGTTTAGTTTTGTTTCATATTAAATTAAGTTGACTACAGAAAAAAGGGCATCATAACGGACCGTAATTGATCTTTGAATTTAGATCAAACACCTTTCTTAACCTAACCCAGCTATATTTTCCTCTTGGCAGTGAGCGTCTCTGGTCTGAGTATATTATTTCATATTAATTCTTATACTTACGTCCGAGGATGAATTGTGTACACAGCTTTATGACAAGAATATCTCCTTGGAAGATGCTTCGTGTCTATTCCAGAGCCTCAGAGGCTTTAATGAGCGCACTCCGAGAGAAGTTTTGAGCATTTTACGTCCCAATCTTTTTTTTTTTTTGGTATAACTTTGATTCCTTGTGATCAGGCAAATCCACTTTAAGTGAGAGTGGGCCTCACCGTCTTGGGAAATATCCCATGAAGAATATAGGGTGTACATTTCCAGATTTTCTCTGTCAAACTTGTGAATTTGAAAATTGGAATAGCGGCTCTGTATTAAGATTAAAAAATTCATTATTACAATTTTTATTGTTTAATGATTTATGACCGAATATATTTTAAATTCAATATTTTGTGACAGAAAATGGTCAAAACTACAGCTACTAGAAACCACAAAGTCTCTACCTTATCCAGCCTATTTATTATTATTATTATTTTTTTGTAATGTCAACAAGTTTTTCTGCTTTGCTCCACTAAAGTAAATATAACTAGTTAGGTATAATTTTTGAACTATTTGCTTATCATTAATGTACGCCGGAAATTCACACTAACACATTAACGGACAGAAAAACCTACAAAAAAAAAAACTTTAAGGCATAACCACACACACAACAAATACATTAATAAATTGATTATGTCATTTTTGTTAGTTGTAAAAATTCACATGCGGTAATAATATTACCACCAACATTACATACACTTGTGCAGAGTGCACAGTGCATGTATGTAACTCATATTTAACATTGCATGTTTTACCAACACTAACACATTTATAAACACACACTCACATACATGCATTCTACTTACATTTTATTACATTCGAGTAATAAATTCTTATCACACTAGCTTTCATAGACTCTCTCTCTCTCTCCCCTCTTATACCTAAAGGAAATTGTTTCATTGCAAGTAAATGCATTTTCTACTTCTACTGCGCGATACGTTACGATTTTATTTCATAATTTCTATTTTTCTACGCTCTAAGCTTTTCTTACGACCTCGTTAATTAGTGGCAACAAATCGCTTCATAAATCTTTAGAATTGTGCTGTGTTTTTGTTTTTTTTTTTGTTTTCTTTTTTACGCAGTCTAGTTGCAATACGATATTTTATGATTTAATTAGAGCTTTTTTTGTTTTTTTTATTTTCTTTTCTTTTTTGGTTGGAAGGAAGTAATTAGTGATTATTTTTAATGTTTTTTTTTTTTATAAATTATAAATATAAACTTGTGATAAGAAAATATTAAAACTACGCAAGCAATTTAAAAGAGATTAGCCAAATTTAATTTGGCAAAATTTCGAATTTTAAACGAATTTAAACAATATGCTAAATTTTGCTGAAATTCGGTCTCGTGTGAACAAGCTATTAGTTCGCGGTATGAGAGGTATATACAAATTGTGCGAGAGAATGCATGTGAAGTAAAGAGAGTTGGACTGTATACCCCTATTCTCTCGCTGAAACAGCTGCGCGCCAGGAGAGTGATATTACAAGCCCCAGAGCTTACGAAATTTCTGCTTGTATTGTATGTGGTCGATACCCATACATTGATATGAAAAAACCCCCATACCAATCTTGGCTCACTCAGTATCTGTTCATGCTGTTTATGCCATAAGCAACTGTGTGGCAAGTAATTGCACAGCAAAGAGTGTAAATTAAAATATAAACATAGGTATATAGGTCTTCCTTAAAAAAAATTAGCTTTGCATGTATGAAATTTCTTATGCTCGGCGGGTACGCACGTTATGATCAGATGTGTAATTGAACCTTACATATGTAAAATCCCAAAATAACCTTCACCAGTGAGTTAATGCATAGCTAGCACTTTATTAAAGTGAACTATTTTCGCTCTCAGCAAAAAAATGTTTATTACGTAAGCTTAATAAAAATTTACTAAAATTGTATAGTTTTTTGATTCATTGGGCTTCATTTAAAATTTATTATTGAAAAATTTGATTTTTATTGTTATTGCACAGATTTGATATCTCAGTTTGATGAAAATTTTTTTTTGCATTTATCTAAACCTAATATAAATAACATAAATTATTAAGTGGGCACAAACTACATGCGCAGTTGTTTGTAAGAAAATGTTTTAAAATACCGTCATAAAAGTAATTATTACTTGCATTAATTTAAGTATGCGTTTTCCATTTTAATTGAAATTTGCATAAACTCAAAATTAAATGAATGTGCCAAAAGTAAAACACACACATTTACATGCATAGAAGAAATATTTAATTGGTAACACTTAAAATGTCTGGACATGTTTGTCATACATATTACATACTAATACAAATTAAAGAGGCTCAGCAAATGTTGTCGTTGTAAATGTAAAATGAAATGAATTAGTCCAAACTGCTACAATAAACTCAAGAGGTCAATGCTATGTTAGTATACACATACTTTTGTTAGACTTTGTGCAATCATTTGAAAAAGTCATCGAAGTAAAATTGTTTTGATTGGGTTATTTTAATGACACAACTGTGCATGAAATTGTTTATGTTCTCTCAGAATATTCGTTTAGGAAAATTTGCTAATTCGTGAAAATCTGGAGTATTTACTACCCAGTAGACATTGACTCTTTAAATGTGAAATTTTTATGTTTGAGTTTTTTGTCATACATTACGCAAATTGGTCTATGAGCTCTCAGTTCTCTCAACCCCCAGGTAAGGCGGATTACAATAAATACGCATGCTCTTTCTGTCGAATAAAATTGAAGCCAGTAGAAGATGATGTGTTATCTTACTCTGTGTATCAAAAACGTTTTCTTTTGAATTTTAAGAGATGCAAAAATAAGCTGTTTCTATGCTGGGAAAGGACTTTAAGTATATATTGTGGAAAATGTAACAAAAATGGAAATTTAAAAGAAAATATAACATTTCAAAGGATAAAAATTATAAAATTCTGCAAACCAACAAATAAGTATAGAAGAAGAAAAATAAATACCAATCTCTGAATTCTATAAATGGAAGGACAATTAATTTTTTCTGGAATTTATATATTTTTCTAAGCCTGCCATGACATTCCCCTGCATTTTTGCAGAAAGATTGGCATAAGTTTATATTTCTGCCTGTTTGTTTTCGTCTGTTTTCTATGGTTTCTGATTAAAATCTCATGAATTGTATATTTAAAAACTGTTTTTACTTTCAACTCCTCATAATATCCATTCACTTTAGCTTTTACTACAGAGCATACTCGCCATCACCTCCTTAACCATCACATGAGTAGCAGTAGTAGTAGCAGATTGCTGCAGCCTAAATGCCTACAAAAGCAACAGAAAAAGACAACAAACCATTAGCAATGTTGGCAAACGAATATGTTATTCATTTATGTGTGCCTGTGTATGTGTGTGTGTGTGTGTGAGTCTGTTTAGTTTGCCGAGTTACTTAAGCGTAAGGTACACTCTCACACATTAATATACATTAAAAATCAACAAGGGGATATAGACACATACACACACACATACACACACATATACGCCTAAACACTTTACACACTTTTCATAACAACAATAAAGCCAATAAAAAATCTAAATAGATAAAAAAAATGAAAGAAAAACACATTAACACACAAACATTACAAAAAAAAATTGAATAAAATATAAAAAAATTTAAAAGAAATCCCGACAAACAAACGAACGAATAACACAAGTGCGAACGCCTAAAAGCATACAATAAAAACATGACTTTGAAAAATTTATTCATGACAGATGGTAAGAAACATTAAAAAAAAAAAAACACACAACAGCAACGAGACGAAATAACGATTGCGGCAATAATGCATGAACTTAAATACTTGGTAGTAAAGAAAAGAAGACAGCCATCAGGCAAGTGAGGTAGCAGTTCAAGCAAGCATCCAGCCAGTCATCCAGGCAGGCAGTAAGTCAGTCAGTTAGTCACTCAACCAGCCGCCTATTTGCCCTTCATAGTACTACCACAATATTAACTTTAAAACATGCAGAAAAAACCAAACGAGAGAGAGAGAGAGCAACGCTGTTTGAGAAAAAAAAAAGAGGCTAATGATTAAATATTAAATATGCTACATTCGGAAAATCGGGTATGAAGTTGTGGATATACGAATGAAAGCGAAGCTCATAATCATTGTACTTGCATAATTTAAATCATTTGTAATAACCACCATAAAATTAACAATTCAAATGAATGAAATTTAGTGAATCGACTAATGCAGCCTACAAGCATTTACTAAATTTACAATATTACTAAAGATTTTTTTTATTTTTTTTTATTTTTTTTGTTTTCGGTTTTATCTTCATCAACTTTTATAAATATTTTTTATTGTTATTGTTTAATAAAAATATTAATGACCATAGCTTAATTTTTAAATCGCTAAATCAATGAAAAGCATTTGGTTTATGCTTCATACATACATAGACAAATAGATAAATGATTCATAATTAACAATAATAATAATAATATCTAATCTAAGATGTAAACACAGAAACATAGACGTATTATGTATGTAAATATGTATGTGCACAGTTGCCTAACTGCTTTATTGGGTATTATTCAAGCCCCTTTCATATTAAATAATTAGTTATTAGGTTTCGCAGGTAATTTACCTTCAAGACTAATAAGAGAAAACTCTTATGTGATAATTGTTTAATATAGATTAGAATATGTATGAAATTAATTTATTATGTCTTACAATTTGAGTGTACTGCAATGAATACAATGAACTGCACTAAAATATTCATCAAACGGTTTAGGTTAGGTTGAAGTGGCAGCCTTCTACTTGAAAGCACACTTAAGCCTATAATTAGGCTCATTGTGATACCACAGTGCGGCGCGACTCTCCCATTTACGGAGTGTAGAACCATGAGGATTTCATAATGAATCTGGCTATGTCCTTAATATTTACGGATGATAGCTCGGACAGACTAGTGAAGAAAGGTGAGCCCAGGAGTTTTAGTCTCCTCCTGGCCAGGGATGGGCATTCGCACATGAAATGGAGAACTGTTTCTTATTCATCCTCAGAGCCGCAGCCCCGACAGAAGTCATTGAAAGGCAGTCCTAGTCTTGCAGCGTGTCCCCCCATTATGCAGTGTCCCGTGAGCACCGAAGTCGTAATGCTGATGGAGTTTCTACTAAGGTTGAGTAGCTGTCTAGTCCGTCTATTGTCCATAGTGGTCCATGTTAGCCTGGTAATACCACAGGTATGCTCCGCTACCCAGGATCTTTTTGCTTCCTTAAGATAGTTTTGCTTAATGGCTAATTTAATAGACGTAAGAGGGACACCAATGGTGTAGGAAGGTGATATATCTGTAAGCTGCGAGCCCTGTTTTGCTAACTCGTCGGCATAGCAGTTACCTGAAATATCCATAAGTCCATGTACCCAATATAGGTGAACCTGCGAGTGACTCGATAACAAGTTGAGTGAAGATCGGCAGTCAAGAACAAGCTTTGATGTAGTGAAAACACCGGCAAGGGACTGGTTTGCAGCTTGGCTGTCCATGTAGATGCGGATATTCGTATCGAATGAATCGTTGGGAATAAGCCACTTGGATAGATTGATAGATAGCCACTACTTTCGCTTGAAACTCGCTGCAATGGTCAGGAAGTCGGAAAGAAAGGCTGAGATTTAACTTACTAGAGAAGATGCCACAGCTAACTCTTTCCTCCAAATTGGATTGTCAGTGACCACCTCTCTACTGGGGATATGGGTGAAGAACGTGTGGTTTAAATTAGGGGTAGAGCAAATGTAGTCTACGTTGGTTGGAACGGACATATCGTGGATTAGAATCTTAGCATGGCCAAGGTTCGACCGGGTGTAGCGAGTTAGGGCACTGAGTTTGGCAGCAGGGCACTTAGCTTGTTGCTTAACCAGTATTGAAGTTGGCAACCAGTGAAGAATTGCGAAGAGAGCTTTCGTGGAGGTAGTACAAACGGTTTGTTAAAAATCAAACCGCTCGGCGCCTACCATACGAAAAAATTCGTAACGAAAAGTTTTTGGGCTGAATATGAATATTTTCGAGCAAGTGAACGTGACAAGGTGGTGTGAAGGTATTAGCTATTGAAGACTATATGTTGGAATTAGCTATTGAAGACCCAAAGCAAGCGTGATGATAAAAATTTATATGCAAAAAAGGCCATATTGATAGTATCAACTGAGAAGAATGTTGACACTATTACACAAGTAGGAATGGCGGTAACCATGTGAACGATATGAATAAGTGTAATAATTAGATATCGCTCATTTACTAAAAGACTGTCATAAGTCAAAAAACACTATTTTTGAGTTAATGATGCAGAATTATTCCTTATGTCACGCTTCATATTGTTGTAAAAATTTCATATTAATATATTGTATACTCTGCGTGTGAGAATTATAAGATTTCTTCTTTTTTCGGCAAATTGACTACCACAGTCAATTGAAAACTTCAAACGCGTTTTCTGCAAAATCGCGTTTTTTGAGTTATGACAGTATTTTAGTAAATGAGCGATATAATATATCAAAGAAGAAAACAAAGAGAACAAATGGTAAAGTTTACAAACCTTAACGATCCGATAGAAAACGTCTTGGTGTTTACCAAGAACACACCAAGTGAGTGGACTTTTTTAATATATTTGAAAAATTATTTGCATTTAAAGTTTGATTTTTTATTTTATTTAAACAATCAAAACTCAGGAGGCACCCCTATGAATGTAAAGCATTGCGTTGATTGAGGAAGGCAGATAGATTAGTGTTAGGAGGAAAGAGGGAAAGGTCGTAAATTTAAATTTGGAAAGGTCGTAAAAGTCAGAAAAAACGGTTGCAGGGAGTTTATTCCAAATACGCGCGGTACGGCAGAGAAAAGAACTAACTCTGTAATCCGTGATGCGTTGGGGTACAATTTCAACGTGGAATGCGTGACTACCGCTTGCAGTTTGTGTAGTTCTGGTGAATACATAAACTGGTGTAATCAAATTGTATATCTCAGGGGAATACCTACCATGCAAATACCGGTAGAACAGAGTCAAACTAGCCACGTTTCTACAGTGTTCCAAGGAGTCAATAGAGCTGGAAACCCTACTGTCTCCTATTAGCATTATCGCCGATGTTGAATACGATCCAGGAACTCCAGTTGCGTTCGTGAAGCTCCTGCCCATAGGTGCGAATTATACTCCATTTTGGGGCGGACATAGGAGGTGTAGATGCGTAGATCAGTCGGAGTGAAGTATTTCTTACACCGCTTTAGAAAGCCGAGGCACTTGGTTGTTCCTTTCGACTCATAAAAAATATGATTATTCCAACGATAGTCGCATTGGATGGACATGCCCAGAACATCAAGAGTTTCTGACTACGCAATAATTACCCCACCCATAACCAGGGTGTTAACAGAGAGTTGGGGCACTCGTTTGTGAGATAATAAACATCATTGGGTCTTACGCGCGTTTAATTCAACTCTGTTCGTGTGACCCCACTCTGAAATTGATTGCAGATCATTATAGAGTGAGCCATTCATAGCATGTCGTTTACTCTCAATCTTCAAAGAGTTAGAGTGTTTTGAGCAGGTGTATGAATGACAAATTGTGCTGTCATCTGCAAAGGAATGAATGGGATTCCCAGTCAATGACAGAAGGTCATTGAAAAAGATAAGGAAAAAGGTTGGGGAGAGGACCAAGCCCTGCGTCACTCCAGCATTAATGGCTCGAACCTCCGAATTAACACCATCTATCACAACACGGATAGAGCGGTCACTTAGAAAACTCGTGATCCATAGAGTGTAGTTATTGCCGACCCTATACGCAATCAGTTTTGACACCAGTGCTTTGTGCCACACTCGGTCAAATGCCTTGGAAATATCCAGAGCAACCGCTTTGCTCTCATCTAAGCTATAGACACTATGGTTCCAGTTCTCGGTGAGAACCGCCATGAGATCGCCCGTTGAGCGATTACAGCGGAAACCGTATTGGCGGTCATTAAGCAACTCATTTCGCTCTGAATATTTGACCAAGTGACAGCTAAACTACACTTTCCATGACCTTGGCCAGTTTAGAACAAATAGCGATGGGGCAGTAATTGGCAGGGTTCGTAGTCTTGCCCTTTTTAGGAATAGGTTGAATGTTTGCCACTTTCCAACAAGACGGAAATATACCTGCTGTGTATAAAATGTTTAAAAGATTGCGTAACGGTCGCGCCAGTGTTAACGAGCATGCTCGCAATACATGGGCTGGAATGTCATCGGGCCCCGAAGCCTTATTAATGTCGAGATTCGCATGTACTCTTTTAACTACTCGTGCTCGAAAGTGTATCTCAGGCATAGCACAAGATATAGGTTCGATAACGGATATTGGCTGATTGCTCTCTGGAAGAGAAGAATTCTCTGCAAAAATGCTAGCTAAAAGCTTCGCTTTATCAACCGAGCTAGTGACGAGGCGATCACCTATAAAAAGAGTTAAGAGTTGGAATTGACAAAGTCGTTTGGTTCTTCACTCTCTTTAGAAATGACTTAAAGTTCTTACTTTCCCTATGAAATTGTGAGACTTTATGGCTCTGGCGCTGTTTGTGAAGAATACACTTTTAGATAAGACTTTTTGGTAATAAATGAGATTTGAATAATTTCAAACCAGAGGTCTTAAACATTTCGAACAACTCAAAAAAAAAAAAAAAATAAATAAAATCCACTCCAGAGTAATATTTGAACAAAAATTACTTCCAATTTTTATAATCGAGCTTTAACACTAATTCAGTTTCTTTCATTCTAAATAAATACACACAAACATACAAGCTTCTTTCTTTCACTGATCTTAACAAAGTCTAAATTTTTATATGAAATATTAAAAATGTTGAATTATTAGATTAAATTCATGCTTAACAAATAATTATGGCATTTCTAATATATCAAAAACTTTTGGCTATCTCAAACTACCCATGACATTTTCAGTTTGGCTAAAGCATAAAAATTTATTAAACAGTCAGTTAAAAAAATCTTCATGCTCTTTGAAGCTTTTATATAATTTTTTCATGTCTACTTTTTTATCTAAATCTAAACTGACATAAAAAAGAATTTTATTTTCACACAAATACCTAACAAAAAATTCCGCTGGAAAAAAAGGAAAACCTTGAAGCATCAAAAAAATTGCACATAAATCTTCAGCGCAAACAAAACAAACAAAGCAACAAAAAAAAACAAAACAAAAAAAAAACGAACTTTTCTAATTTATAATGTCACAATTAATAATAAACCATTAATACGAGTATGTCCTTCTGTTGCTTTTGTGCTTTTGTTGCTGGTATTGCAATAGCAATAATCCAAAAGTGTACGAGAGAATTTTAATGTCAACTACACCTGCTGCAACAGTACCCAGCAATAATTCATACACGAACAATGCGACAGACAGAGAGACAGACCGATAAATAGAGAGAAAACGCAACAATGTGAATAGAATTTTCTTTATACATATGTATCTACAGATAATGTCCTTAACTACACGAAGCAAAAGATGATGATGGAGAGCAATACTTTGGTATTTTAATAATAATAATATATAACAATAATAGGATTTTGTATAGAATTTACGTGAGTGTTTTGTTATTTTTTAATTTAGCTTAATACTTAAAATGTGAAATTGAATTTATCATATCCTGAGTAGCACCAAACCACAACCAAAACAAAAACAAAAACAAAAAAAGAACTAGGTGGTTTCAAAAAGAATCTTTTTTCTTGTATGAAAATTTGAGTGTTGTGGCAATGACAACATAACAACAATATAAACAATGTGTAACAATGTATACATGCATACAACAAAAATTAACAACAAAAAAAGTAAAGAAACAACATCAAAAATTTGTCCCTGACATGCCACAAAGTATTTAAATACGACAACAACAATAACTGCACTAGCAGCAAGAACAACTTGAAGAGGTTAAGTAAGGTTAGGGCACAAGCAAAAGACTGAGTTTGAGGGTAGCATACAAAACTTTTAATCTACATTTTAGATAAACAATTTGTTTATAAAAATATATGTATAAGAGTACGAAGAAAACGAAGAAGCAAAAGTCAAAGGGCATAAGCAAAATGCTCCGTTTTTTCTTCTTATAATGTTACAAAACAGAAAAACAAAAAACGAAAAAAAAAAAACTGTCAAGTTTAAATGTTTTTCAGTTGCTTTTTTCCTAGCATGTGCGCAAATGAAAGAAGCTTGAGCTTAAGAAGAAAAAAGTGGCAGAAGCTTGTGTGCACACACTTATTGTAGGTACTATTTTATGTTCTTGAATTTCATAACGTACTTGCATGCATATATCTAGGTATGTAAGTATATGTTTATTATACATAAAGATACGCAGAAAATAGTCAAAAGTTTATTGTGTTTTTTTTTTGCCTTTACTTTTTCTTTCGTTTTCCATGAAACATAAAATATTACTTTGAAATAAGTTATTTATATGTCATATGACAAAATTTGTTTTTAAATTCATGTCACTGTAGCATAACATAAAAGTTTATAGATTTCCAGGAAATATTTAATATTTTGCATATGTAACCCAAAAAAAAAGTATTGCACGAAACAAGAAATATATTTGAAGCTTCAACTTAAGTTGATTGAAGTTTTTTTGTTAATACTAAAGTACAGAGGCGTAGGTATAAATTGTTCTTAGGGGGCATATAATATAGATACACCTCGATTAACACGTACACTAAAAAAAAAGTGCAATGTAAAATTGATATTTTTGTAATGTTATTTTCAATGTAAAAACAAAAATGTTAGTTTTACAGCAAAAAATATCTGATTGATATGTTTTGTGTTGAATTTATATTAAAACTATCATATTGATAATAATCCGTTTTACATTGTCATGTCAAATTATAATGTTAAAATTACATTAAAAATGTTCTCATTACTTAATACATTTTTCATGTAAAATTGATATTATTCTGTGTAAATTTAACATTTAAAATGAAAACAAGCTATTATAGCATTGAAAATTAAGACTGGCAATACTTTTTGCATAAGTATAATATAAAAAATTTAAACTGGTAACACTTTCTAATTGTTAAATAATTTTTCGAGTGCTTGTGATTGCGGTGGCGCACTATAAAATAAAAGTGTGAAAAATAAAATTAAATAAAATATTAATATAAAATAAAACTGTTTAAAAAGTATTAGAAGTGAATTAAATATAGAAAGTGCAAATAATGAACTTCTTTTCTTAATAGGAATTAATTTCCCCGCGGCCATTTCGTTCTGCGTTGTTGAGAATATTATGCGTTAAATACGCTAAACTTAATTTTTCGAATCGAATTATTTGCGTTTGTATGTATATTATATTATTAATTATTATTACTAAAATAAAAATACGTGAAATAAAAAAGATTTCATTATTGTGTTTTATTTACCATTTTAAATTGTCAATTTAAGTTAAGTTAATATCAAATTTACATTTCGTAGTATCAGTTATATATTGTTATCATGGTAATTCAACATTATTGTCATCTCAATCCTTCATTAATTTCATATTAATTTTACATTAATTTTGCTTTAATGTTACATTTCGTCATATCCTTTTGACATTTCCAATAACAATATTACATCAAATGTATATATCTTATATTTTTAATATCAAAATTACATTGTTTTCTCATTACTTATACATTTTTCACGTTCAATTCAGTAATGTAAAAATTACATTGCGTAATGTCAATTTTGATACTTTTTCATGTTGGCTGAATATTGATAACAAAAAATGTTATTTTTACAGCTGTTTCATGTTCTTTTTTTTTAGTGTACTTCTTATAGCACGGCCTCGCTCTAACACGTTTTGCTTTTTGCGACTTATTTTCGTTTAACACAGTAAAACCTCGTTCTAACACAGTATAAAAATCAAAAACAAAAATTTTTTGATCGTTATCTATGTTTAGTTTATACACATGTGAACTGCACATTAAAAAAAAATCGGCAAAATTTTTTGAATGCACTTTGGTGAAAAGTGTCCACTTTGCTTCATTTAGACATCCTAAAATTTTCGAGAAATTTTGAAATTTTTGTCTGGAAAATAAATATATATTTTAGCGGTTGCTGAAAAAATCCCTTCCAAAAGCACAAGGAATGCTGGGAAATTTTTTTTCCGTTCGTTGTATATATTATGGATTGAAGAGTGTGCTTGCGTACGTAGAGGAACACTAGACTAGACCCGTTGCCAATTTTTGGCGCAAAAATAAGAGAAAAATCCCCAAGTTATTCATATAACTATAATTTCAATTGAAAAATTGTCTGAAAAATCAAACAAAAAAATTATTTTTGGGTGTCTTTTAAGGTCTTGGAATGTAACCCTCCTTTTTGCACTGGTTCCTTGTATCGTTTAATACGATTTCACTCAACACTGCATTTTCCAGGAACGTAACCCTCGCGTTAAGTAAGGTCTACCTGTATTTTCTATTCGGGTAGGTCAAATTTATTACCCACAAAGCGTATAATAAAAAAAAGGGAACCTACGGATAGATTTTCTTAGGAAACAATAAGTTTAAGATCGATTTCGAGCTTCCACATTTTTAAAAATAAGTATTAGTACTTACCCATAAAAATTAAAATAATAAAAAGTTTATGAATTGTGGGAAAAAATTACAATTTTATAGTGGACTTTATTGTTCTTTGTTGTTTAATATTTCAAGACTTGCTTGCTTTTAAGTCGTAGTATTTTTCTTCGACTTTCATTTGTTACCACCAAAACTCCTTCAGAATTTTCATCAAAATATGTGGGGAAACACTTGTTAAATTGCAACGAAATTTGTGGATCAGAGAATGGTGGCTCGTCAAATATAAATTAAATAAATTTGTTAAAACAAAAAAGTTGTAGAGCAAGTCAAACTTTTCTGAAAAGAGCATGAAAAAATTTGCAATCGATTTTGAAAAAAAAAAAAAAAATTAAATTTGGAGAAAAGTTTTAAAAATTCCCTGAGTGTTATAGTTAAATAAATGTAACTTCACTGAATGAATTTGAAGAAATTTAACATTTATTTAATTTAAATTGTATAATCATTTTTCTTTTTAAAAAATCTGTATTAACTAAATATTAAGAAATTGTCAAATTTTGCTTCATATTAATTGAATTATTTTAAGGGTGGATTTAACCCGTTTAGTTGCCCCTCTACCTACGCCACTGCTAAAGTATTAAATATATCTATATTTCAGGAAATTTTCGTAGCATATTTTTAGGAATAATATTATTAAGCAGATAAATTGTACGAAATTTACAACCCAATCGATTGAGAGTAGCTTAGATAGAATTTCAACATCAATTTATTGAAGTTTACTTTCAACAACAGTATTAGCTGTTGTAAAAATATGCACTTTGTTGAGTACTGATTAATGCTGATTTTATTTTCAAAATGTCGTTCCTTAGCTACTAATTCCTTATACTACACAGAGAAATATGTGTTGCTCGTATGCTGTATGTGTGACCTTTTTGTTATTTGTGTAGTATATTTACCAATGCATACAATAGCGTAGTAACTGTTATATATTGTAAATTATACTATATGTGTGAAATATAATTCTTTTGTTTACTTAGGCTTTAGTATACAATGCAACAGACAAACCACATAAATTGTATGTTCATATTTGTTTGGATTTCTATGTACATGTTTATAGTTGTATTGCATTTCTATAATAATAAATGTATGTTTAGACTAAATATATTTTTTTACACTCAAAAATATGTTATATTTTATATTTATTAAAAGAAAAATAATAATGAATCTTTAGATTACTGAATTAAGAGGAGCACTGGTTACCAGGGCCTTCAGCTCACATTCAAAAATATATTCAAATCCGGACAACTGTTAAATAGAATAATTCGATATCGTTGAAAACTTCTAAAGCATGCTCAAATAATATATAATACATAGAAGGCGCATCACGAGCAAATTTATTTGCACAAAAATTTTGTTCTATGGAGCCATAACTGCCTCCAGTTTACACTCCAAATTCAGTTGTTCTCATATAACCAATGAGTGGTTGAAATAGTTTGTTTCTCTTATTTGTTGGCTTTGTTTAATGAGAGGGGTTTTTTAATGATAGTTTTGTATTTTCTTTTTTTTTTCATATGTCTAGTAATATGAGGGGGTATTTTCATTATTTGGCAGAATTTACATAGCAAAGCCGGTGTGCTTTTATGTATGGCACAGATTATAAAATTCAAATCCCAAGTTGTGACGCGAAAAAATAGGTATTTTTCAAGATTTTTTTCAGGTAAGCTAATAAAGTTTTTTATTAAAAATAAATATTTTTTATCTAAAAGTACATGTATTGAACTTAACTTTAACTAATCTCTATTCAAAAATATTTAAAACTTTATGAGTTATGACCGACCCCGTCGGTGCCTTTCTGGAAAACATGTTTTGCGATGATGTTTTGCAAATCTAGAACATTTGAAATCCAAAAATGAAATGGATTTACTTTTATTATAAGATTTTCCAGTGATTAATCGAAGGATGTGAAAAAATATGCATATATAACAAAATGGCCGACTGTCAAAGTTAACAGTTCAATTTTAACTAAAAAACGCTGTTTCATTTGCAAAAAAAAAAGTTTTCCTTCTATCAATCTAGATTACTTTAAAAAGCATATAAATTTGAAAATAATCTGCTTAGAAGTTGTTGAATAATCGTGTTCACCGACTTCAATAATGACTTTTTTGAGAAAAACGTGTTTAAAGTTTCAACTTACTTTAATGTCAAGAAGAAAATTTTTTTGCAAATAACAAAAAGTCAAAAATGTTCTCCGCATCAACTTAAAAATTTGAAGACATATTTTTGAAAATATATACTTTAAGAAAATGCAAAAAGAGTAGACTTTTTAAAAGTAACAACGGGACGTGCCCCATTAAAAACTTTCTAAATCGATTTCGAATACAAAAAAAAAAAAAAATTATTACTAAAAAGAAATTTAGCTACGACCATAATTTTGGGTCACAAATTGAAAAAAATGAATTAGGTTGGAGAGCAATATTGATGCTCAGCAACAACGCAAAAAAAAAGCACATGTACCTACATATTCTCCTCGAAAAACCCATTCATATGAAACTATACGCAGTCTCACTTGGCAGTACTCTGTAACGATATGCGAGAGCCTAAGAAAAAAACACCGTGAGAGTGCATGGGAGAGAGAAAAGCAAAATAAATGAGTGATTTTGCTCTTCCTCTTTGCTGCGACCGCCCGCACCTGAAACGATAGAAACATATTTTGGAAAAATGTTGAGATATGCGCCTTCTATGTATTATATATTCTTTGGCATGCTTTTAGGGATGATATTTTGAAACAAATGAATTAAGAGAAATTTATGAATTTGCACAACAATTGGTTTAGTCGCTTAGACAGGATTTTTAGTTTCAACTTTAATAAAATGAAGTTTATTTTCTAATATTATAACTTTATATTGCCTTAAACTTGTGATTTTCAGCAGCTTAAATAGAACATTTCATTTTATGGTATTTTAATTTGTATAATTGAATAATTCCATATTCCCGGAAACTTCTTTAGTACAATTTTAAGCTTTTATTTGGAAACAAATAAGCTGAATGAAACTTATAAATTTACATCACAATCGGCTAAGTAGATTATTACTGATTCCCATGAAGCGCGAATTGCGCAACTACAGCATTGAGTTTAATTTGAAATTGAATTCATCAACATTATTGTTTTTTTTCATACACAACTTTATTCACGATTTCCTTTGATAGATCAATATTTAAGTTGAGTATAAGCAAAAAAAAAACAAAAAAAGAAATGCCAAACAAAAATTTACAAACAAATAGCAGAAATATTAAAAAAGTTTAACAGAAAAGGTGTATTACAAAATCTCGACACTAATTGGTCGCCGTAGCCTAGTGGTTAGTATGTTGGACTGCTACGCAGAGGTACTCGGCTTCATATCTCGGTGTGCTCAAAAAACCAAAAATAGAAAATAAAAATTTTTCTACACGGCACCACTTCTTGGCTGGCAATGGCAAACCTCCAAGAGTAAAAAAAGCGAAAGCTCGGCCTTGGCCCTCCAGAGGTTGTTGTGCCAAAATAGTAGTAGTAGTACAATCTCGAAAGACAAAATCCAGAAAGTCAGAATACAGACATATCAAAAACTTCTTGTTTTTCATTTAATTTGATTTTTGTCTTGTTAGAATTTTGAATTGTCTGCGTTTTAAGGAAGTGTTCGTATAGTGTTCTGTAAGGATTGTAAGGTGCTCCCGCATTTTCCATACACCCAAGAAATTGTTAATTTGTTGGGTAAAAGCAAATATTAGTGGGTATAAAAATATATACAAGTGCTTACAGAAATGTACTGTGAGATTGCAGATTAATTTTAACTTGACTTAGAATGAACTTCAGTAATTCCACATTCCTCCAAATTTTTGTAGTATGGTTTTAGGCGTGTTATTTTAAAATAGAAAACTTCTGGAAAATACGTGACAATCGCGTAAGCAGGTTTGGTTTTAATATATTGTTTTTATAGTTGAATAATTCCATATACTTGGAAATTTTTTTAATGTGCTCCTAAGTATGATATTTTAAAATAAAACAGCATAGATGGATTATATAATATTATTTTAATTGCAAAGTATTAAAATTTTACGTTCTAATTCTGTATAATTGCGCATTTGAGAGTAGGCAATAATAGCTTTCGAATGATACAGAATAAAGAAACTAGTTTATCAGATTATAACAAAGTTTTTAAGCTCAAATCTCAACATTAAAAGTTTTAAGCACTTCACTTAATTAAAAATGAAAATGGTCAATATGGTAGATATCTTTAACCCTTGCTTCTCCACTTTTTTATTTGGGGGTAAAAATTTTTTTTTAGTTTTATACTTGTAGATTCGGTCTTTGCTAACAATAAAAACCAAAAAAATGATGAAAAAAGTTTTTGGGAAAGGCTGTATGCATGGAAGGAGTAAAAATTTGACAAAAAAAATTTTAATTTTTGAATTTTTTTTTGTGGAATAAAAAACTAAGGTTTATTTTCCAATGCAAAATAAACTTTTAGTTTAGAAAATACTTTTAAGGAAACACCTGTTCACTGCGTGTAAAAGGTGAAAATTTAAAACATCTTTGGAATTTGGGTTTATTTTTTCTCAAATCAAGTATACAGATTTTGGTTGTTCCGTAAACTATAGTAAAATTTCATGGGAAATATAATTCTTGAACGTATTAACCTTCTATAAACCCTCGTAATGGATAAAAAAAAAAGTTTTACGAAAAAAGCAAAAAAGATCCATAATGGTGGGTACCAAAGGGTTAATATGTAGGAAGAAAATATTCTACGGAAAATTCTATTATAAATTACTGAACATACAGACGAGCTCTGATGCAAAACTAACAAGTTATCTTATGGTTTATTATACTTAATCTGTTAGAAATCAGCAAACTTTGGGCCTACGTAAAAAAAAAACAATGGATACGTGCAAGGCACGCAAGAGTAAACAGTTAAGTCAATTGAATGCCATATACATAAGCTTACATATGTATAGCCATATATAGGGATTTGATGTATAATCTATATGCTTAGGTAAATAATTCAAATTAAAACAATTCTTTTACAAACCTAATAATTTATTAGATATCATTATCTTTTATATATAATAGCCCAATTCACCATAAATTGCAAATGGTCTTCCATCATTGCAAATGCAAATGTTTATTCCATATCGCATATATTTATTGTTGTGATAGCAGAAATATTTTGCATTTGGACCAACTCGTGAATAGGGCTGATATGTTGTAGTTGCATTATTTTTCTTTTACTCAATGCATCGGGATCTATATGCTCGCATATACGCAGCTGCAATTGCATCCTTTTTTTCGCGCTTAAAGTTTTTCTTCCTGTCAATTTGAAATTTTATTAGATTTGAAAATTTTACATAACGTCGCCTGAGAAATGATTTGGCGTATAGGTATATGAATTTGTACACACATACGCCAAATCAATTCTCAGGCTACGATAAATGCTTTCCGCATTTAACCTTAGAAAGGCAACAGGGGTGACCAGTCACCCCACTACTTTTTAAAAGCACCGCAAAGAGATTTCTTAACTGCATTTAATATAAATAAGAAACAATGTATTTTTATTGAAGTAAATACGTGATTTTATAACAGATAAGTTTGATTTATTCTGTTTAACATATTTGCTATTTACATAGATAAAAAAGTGTTGCCTTTCTAAGGTTAATGTACAAAGCAAAATTTTTATAATGCCTTGGCTTCCTATCATTATCACAAAATTGTTTTAATTATTGACACCTAGATTCTTTATTAAGTACTTATCATTTTGTATTGTTTTTATATTTTAAAATATATTAAATTTTAATTCAATCTAACAAGCCGAATGCAAAACCTATGAAACGCTTGTGTTTGCTACGGCGACTTCTCTGCTTGCATGGTATAGTCGATCTCCACACGTTTAACACCAACAAATAATTCTGCCACGAATAAATGTACACACACATTTTGCTTTCGTATGCACATATATGTGTGAGTAAATTGATCGAAACATAAACAAACAAACTCCGCTCGTATTTTAATTTCTCCCTCTCTTCTTCTCTTTGTTGTTTAGAGTAGCACAGTCATGCCGAGCAGTAGTGTGAGCGAGAGGGGAACTGGACGTTACAGTTATCTTACATCTTACGATACAGTTATTCTTACATTTTACACATTCGAAATTTTGCCCATACCGTGAGCTAAAATGTTTGCACATCAAAAATTTGACGTATACTTTTAAAATACCGGGACCCGTATAATTTTGTTTTCTCGAGTTTTATCACCATCCACTTTCAGAACCTTGTTTTTTTGCGTTTGTTGAACAAAAAACCAATCAACACTATCACAATTTTTTTAACACCCACAGAAAATGATTCAAAAATCATCAACCTTTAATGTTTTTTGTACACAATTGTATCCAAATTATTTATTGTACATTAAATTTTACATTAGAGTTGCATGAATTTTTAAACTATAATGTAAAATTTTTTTAAGCATGTACAATTTTTTTTAACAACTTTTTTTTTAAGTTATTAATTTTACATTACGAAATGAAGTTTTAACTTTCGTTTTAAACTATTATAAGTAAAAAAAAGTTTATATACTTCCTCATAATTTTAAACTTAGTACCTTAACTTCGTAAATTCATACAAATGTAATTTGGACTGTTTTTCAAAATCAAATAAAAAAAAAACTGTACTCCCGTTTTTGCTCAAACTTAAATTATAAAGAGAAAAAATATGCGTGCTTTAAAAAGTATTTTTTTATTTTTAAAACTCCCGATAGATTTGAAATGAGATGTAGTGGAATATGAAAATTTTTTTGTACATCATATTAGCCAAAAACAACGAAAGGGTTAAAGGCTGATTTGTTTTGAAGTCATTCAATATCATTTGATATAAAATTTGAGATATACAGTTAATTTGTATGCATCAATTTTACTTATACTTATTCATCGGCCATGAAAATATCCGCAATTTTGTACATGAACATAAATATTTGTTAAATATTATTGCACATTAAAATGTGAGTGTGTGTATAAAATAGATTGAAATTTATGACGATAATTAGTTTTCCGTCCACACAAGACAACAAAATAAGCTTTATTTAAAATATATTCTCTAAGGATGTGTATGGGCATGATATGTGATGATATTGTACAGCTACATGATAGAAGAAATGAGTTTCAACGTATAAAAACACACAATTAATTCATATATGAAAATCACACATATTCTTACACAATACACTGAGTGTAAGACACACATATATGTACATATTTGTATAAACAAAACTCAATTTGCGACGATAATCAAATTGTGTGATAGAAAGATAAAATGAAAATGAATATATGAAATAAAATGAACGAGCGAATGAGTTGAGCCAATGAAATCACAACGAATACTAAACAAAATGATTGTATTAAATAAAATCACATAAAAATCGAAAAACAAATAGCTTTATATTGCCGCTGGTATTTGAAAGGCGAAGGAATGGCATCATCATCAGCTTCAATAATATCAATGAAACCCCTTTACTTTATTTTATCTCTCTCTATATCTGTAGCCTCGTTACACCATAGGGACATCAGTACGTATACGTAATATGCGAACAACATCAGCTGAACAACAATTATGTTTAACCTACAATAGCAATAAACGTTGTTCAAATGAGAAAATACGATAAAAGCAAACTAAAACTACACGCCTAGTTTTTGTTGTTGTTGTTGCTACTCTGCTAAATGACAGCAGCATAACCAGAATAAAAAACAATTGTTGACAAACGAATTGTCCGGCTACGATTGAATAAGTTGGAGACAAAACACTAAACAAAATTAAATAAACGCGCAAGAGCTAAAAGCAAATGGAAGATAAAAATTTTATACTAAATGATGTTTAGAAAAAAAAAATTGAACGAAAACAGTATTTCAATACAGAGTAGAATCTTTCAATGTTTATTTAAATTCTGAGTAAACTTTATGTTAAAATGTTTCCTGAATGGAAAAGGGGGAGAGAGAAATTAGTATAGAACTGGATGAGAAACTGCGTTGCTAGAGTTACGTTGTTTTAGAAAAACTAGATGGATGGAGAACTAGATAGATGGATACAGACAGAACTAATTAAAACTTTATCAAAAAATATAGAGCTGGATGGAACTGGATTAAATTAGACAGAGCTATTTAGTATGTATACCTATATCTAAGTCGTTAGAACTATATAAGTAAACCTTGATAGAATTACACATTGCAACAAAAATTTTATGCGCGAGATTTTTCAACGATTTTATAGTAATTTAGGGTCGATAATCATGACTGCGTCATCAGTTTTTCTCTATCGTATCTAGTTCTCCCACAATATGGACCTGAAGTCGAAAAAATGGGGTCTTCAGGGGCTGTTAATATTTTTTTTTATTTCAACAGATATGAATTGGATGCCTGAAGCAAAGTTGTTAAACACAAAGAGATAAACAATTTTTATGCATGTACTTTACCTCCATCTCTTACCCTTTCTCTTGAAAATGGGGGTTTAAGCCCCCTTTTTCAATAAATGGCCGATAAAACAGAAACCGTTGGGAAAACTATAATGGTGTTATCGGAGAAAATATTTCTTGTTAAAAATTATAAAGGGTCCCAGAACACCCGAATAACTTCCGAGGTACACTTTTTCTAGAATAGTGTAAAAACCAATTTTTTTGCATTACAATCGACCCACTCTTACTACGTAAGTAAATAATCGAATCGTTTGTTGTTGTAATTACATTAGGCTTCCATGTGAAACCAAAAAAAATTAAAAAAAAAAAGATTATTTGATTTAAAAAAAAATTTGTTTGTTGGCTGCACTGGAGATTGAACCACGGTCAAAAAAAATCGTTTGCAGTATGAAAAAAGTTTGCTTAAGAAGACATGGTACTTGTTTTCTTTCGAGTACTTGTTAGTGGTTCATGAAGCTAAAGATACCTGACTCTAGAGTGGAAGACTTAAGAAAATATAAATCTTAAAATAGTTTAGTACTTTATAATTATGATTCACATATAAAATTCCTCATTATAGCACAGAAATCGATATGTAACAATAATGATAGAACGTACACAATATACATAATCCCATTACCATGTCATCGATAATGTTATTGTGAATATAATTTCCAATTCGATAAACCGAAAATAAAACCCGAAAATACGATCTATGCACTGAGTATAAGAAAGGGTTGCAGAAATTGTAAATTTAAATAAAATAAAATTGCTGAAATATGTGTAAGGTAAATACCATGTACGTGTATCTATATGATGACAGCACAAGTAAAATAAAATATAATGAAAATGCCAACTACAGCAGTATACTACATACAAAGATGACTTGATATCATTACAACTAAATGAAAAGAAGTTCATGCTCATAATACATTGAAGCTAATAAAGCACACAAAATGCTTACCTTAACAGAAGCGAACGAACGACAATAACAACAACAGTGAACAGCTGCTAAGGGAGAAGTGGCAGCAGCAGCAGCAACATTTCATGTGGTTGATTATTCAATGGGTTTAAGGTATACGTATACACAGATGTGGCATACATGTGGTATGCGTGACTTTTACTGAATTCTTTGGGAATATAGAATATGCACATGCATACATATATATACATAGTATACATATATGTATGTAAGGATTTATATATGTATGTATGCATGTGTGTAATTGACAGTTAACTGCAGAGAGCAAACGCTGTTACAACAATATCAAGAATTGAGAAAAGAAACTCATCGTTTTTTTGTATATGCATATGCATTGCATGTGTGTGTATGTGTGTATAGCTAAGCAAGTATGTATGCCGATGACACAAATTGCAATAATACTTCATTCGAGTCGTCGTCGTCTTTGTACCTTTCGTTGCTAGCCTTGACACGTTTCACAGTTATCAGTTTCATCTCAACCACCGCTACCACCATCACATTAGAGTTTTTGTTGCTGGAGTTATTTCTTTTCATTTTTACTTATTTTTTTTATTTTTCGTGGAAAGTTTTGGTAAAACTTTTCAATATGAAATGTATAGGTATCTACTCGCATATATGCCAAAAATCGTAAATGTCAATAGCAAAATATTTCACAAAAATATATCACAAGGATTTTTCTTTTTTTTTGTTAGAAAACTTTTTCAGCAAAGGTATTTATTATTAATATTAAGGTACTCAAATATGCTTGCGAGTTGAATATTTGCATATTGCCAGATATAAAACATTCTTTTCTAATATGCATGTGTGAAGGAAACTTTGGTAACCACATATATAAATTTTCATATTCCTCATCTCTTATGTAAGAGATTTGGTGTGGTATTAAGCACATTTATATATGTTTGTGAAAAGGAAGTTGTGTTGTAAAAAAAAGTGACCAATGTAATGCAAAAATTAAATAAATGATAAGTATTTGGATAGATGAGGCCAAAAATGTCAAGTATCTGATATTTTAGGCTATAATGGTAACAAATTAATGTCTTTGTATTAAATTATCAAACCAATTTCCGAAAAATAAAAATGTAATCTTGAAATTTGTTGAACCAAATATGAAAGAACTTAACACTTTTGGCTCATTGTTGGAAAAAAAATATTTGCCTTTAACTTCCCTAAAAAATTGTTAGCTCTATTTTTAAGGTTTTCAGGTCTACCCTAGACAATAATTTTTAGTGCCCTAAGTGAAAACTTGAAACAATTTTCAAATTGAGGTAGTTTTTAGAATTTAAATCTGAAGTTGATTGCCTGAACTAACAGACTTCAAATACCAGTAGGATAAATTGATGCTTTCTCGTTCGCTCTCGCTTCTAAAAAAAATTTGGGGTAACCAATCCTGTTTACTCTGTTTCTCTATTTTTGAAGGCCACGGTTTACTGGTTAATTTATTTGACCTAGGGCCATGCCATATTGTCTATAATTGTATTTTGAAGAAAAAAAAAATGATGTATTCGAAGCCCATGGCTTTTAAAACTTGATTCAAGCATAAATAATAAGGCTTTATTATTTTTATCCTAGCTTGAACTATGCACTAAGTTTTCGTTAAGTAAAATTATTCTGAATTTATGAATACTTACAAATAAAAATAAGGAGTGAGATCGAAAAAATTTTAACATATATAAAATTCAATAATTTTTAAACGGTTGATCTTAGAGTTTTGACATTTTTTTTATTTAATTGGTAATATTTTACAAATTACAGAAAAAAATATAACTTTTATAGTTCTAACCACTATTTACGAAATCGTGGACCTTTTTTGGTAAGCCTTCCATTAGAGATTTGATAGTTGTTTCAGACTCCTTTTTAGAACAGTTTGCCCATCTCCTTTTAAAATCTTCGGTATTTTGGGACACCTTTTTTGTACTCTTTAAGTTTATTTTCAAAAGAGCCCAATATCTCTCCACTGGTCTTAGCTCCGGACAATTTGGAGGATTGAGATTGGCCTCTCTTGGTACAAAAACTATGTTATTACTTTGGTACCACTCCAGAGCTTTCTTGCCGTAGTGACATGATGCCAAATCGGGCCAAAAATATGTGGACACATTGTGCTCTCTTATAAAAGGAAGAAGTTTTTTTCAAACATTTTTTGATGTAGATTTCGGTATTTATAGAGCCCACTGTAACAAATGACTTGCTTCTTTTGCCGCAACTGCATATAGCCTGCCATACCAGGAATTTTTTAGGAAATTTTGTCTGCTTTTGGATTGTAAATTGTTCTTCGACATTTCCTCGAACATCAGCAACATAAAAATTTTGACCCGGAAGCTGCGTAAAATCTGCCAGTACATACGTTCCGTCGTCCATTATACAATATGAATATTTTTGTATGAAATTCGATTATAATTTCCGAGCCCAACTTTTGGCGTCTACACTTTTTGCAGCATTCCTGTCTGAAACTTTTTGGACTTTGTATGTTTTCAAACCTGCATTGGCTTTAACTTTTCGCACCAAATAGTCAGAGAACTGGGCTGACCGGGCAGCTTTTCTACCAGATGTTTCTATTTTCTTGGCTTTCCCAATGTCATGTGGTCCTTGTTTTCTTCCCGAACCAGGTTTCCTATCGATGGTCAAATTCTCCTGAAACTATTTAATAACATTGGAAACAGTTTGACGGCAGACCTTCAATTCTTTGACCAATTTTTTGTAGGACTAGTTTGAGTTTTTTTGAAAATTTTTAATAATTTTAAGACGTACTTCTTTTTCTTCACTCGTTTTGATCAAACTCACAATAAGTCAACATGTTTGTCATTAAAAATAACAACTGACATATTTTTCAAATAGAACTAGATCAAAGAAATTTTTAAATTTTACACCCAAAAAAAATTATTAGGTAAAACGTGTGTTAAGATTTTTTCAATCTCACTCCTTACATAGGATACTTAAAAATAATTAAAAAAAGTTCTAAAATAGCTACTTAAAAAGACATACAAAATATATAAAAATAATTTGTTACTTAGACAATTTTAAAATTACTTAAAAGCAATTTCAAAGTACTTACTTGACAACATTAAAACTTATCTAAAATGTATTTAAATATCATTTTTAAAAGTTTAAATATAATTAATAAATACCAAGAATTCTTGAAATTTCTTTCAAGTACTCAAAATACCAACAATTCTTAAGCATCCTTAAAATATCTAAAAATACTTTACAAATTTAAATATTTAAAAGCATTTAAAAAAAAAAGTTAAAAATACTTTAATACACTTAAAAATACTGAAAATTGCTAAAAATATTTATTTAAAAATGCTTAGCACACTTAAAGCACTTAACAATACTTAAGTGCCCATAAGAAAATTTTAAAATACTAAAAATATTTGAATTTAAAACTCTTTAAAGTTTTAAAAATATTTTAAAGTACTTAAACATATTACTAAAAACTTTAAAATACTTAAAAACATTTTAACAGACTTATAAGTACTTAAAAATATTAAGAACTATTTGAAAATACTTAAACATGTCTTAGAATAAAAATATTTAAAATTACTTAAAAATACTCAACTGTTCTTCGAACACTTAATAATTCTAAAGCATCCTTAAAAATATTAAAAATTCTACAATAACACTAGTAAAAACTAGTAAAAAAAAAAATTGTAATACTTAGAAATACTCAAAAATGCAGTTCTTAACCCTCAGCGGCTCCTCAAAAAATTACCGTAATTGGTCCCTTGTGTATTATATATGATACAATTAATAAAAATGGATTACATCAACACATATAGTGTGTAGAACTATTTGCATAGTTATTATGTTTATTATTCAAGATCAATTCACATTTTTTATGTTGTTTTAATGACAAATTATAATGAAAATAAATGAAAAATGAATTGTGAAGTGTTTTAGCATAGTATTTCGATTATGTGAATGCCGTGATCTGAGTGTATATTTTGATAGTTTTTATATGTACATTTGGATGGGTTGGGACGGCTATCTAGAGACACGCTTAGGCCTGAACGGCCGATTGTGATACCGCATAGTAGGACCTACAGTTTAATGCCGATTCCGAACGGCGGAGTGGCAAGTTTTTATCACATTGGTGGTTCTGCTTTGCCATTTCCTACTAAGATGTGAACTGGTACACACTTTCTTATAATTCTCATACACTTCATATCGATAGAGCATATAAGAAGGTTATAAGAATTAACCAACAGACCAAGACGGGAATCGAACCCTAATCTCCCGGATGAAAGTCTAGTGCACTACCACTACACTATCTAGGTCGTCATGTACATATGAAATAACGACCTGTGTTTCAAATGCTGTAGATTAAGATTCGAACATAGCCTTATATTTTCAACAATTTTTTGAGCGCGCGATGATGTAGGCATTTTAGAATGACTTTCAATTATTGGTTTTACCATCGAATCGAATGCAATTGCGGATCAATTTGAATTTTTTGAGAGACATTGTACCATTCTCATCGTTCCATAACTGCGTTACAATAAGAATGCAGAAAGGAGCACAGGTGTCGATGTTAGAGTAGGCGTTCATTCTTGAACCTATAAATGCATAAATAAGACACATTCCAGCAAACCATTTCAAGCACCGCATATTTTCATATGTATTGCATACAGCGATGCCAACTTGCGGGGAATTCCCCGATTTTCGGGGAACTTTACTTGGTGCGGGAAATCGAGGAATCCGTTGTTTTTTTCAGCATTTTGTCATAAAAGTGGTAACTACTACACAATAGGATTAAACTTTGTGCAAGTTTGAGCCGGATCGATTTTGAGGATGGACTCCCTTGAAGTGGAATCTCCCTTGTGCCAAAGGAATTTCGGAGTCAGAAAGTACATTTCTATTAATCTACCAGTCCCGTAAAAATTGGTTAAGTTTTGGATCGAGAAAGTTCAGGGTCGCCTTAATATAACACTCATTGATGTAAATTTTAAGTAATTTTTCGTTTTTGTAAAATGTTTATATGGAAAGTTCATGTCGCGCTGTTATAATATGAAATTATATCGATTCGGGGAATCCGATCGAAAATCGGGGAATTTCTCGAGGACTATCGGGGAGAAAAAAAAAATGAATTGGCATCACTGATTGCATATAATAAAGGAAAGGAAAGGAAAGGAAAGGAAAGGAAAGGAAAGGAAAGGAAAGGAAAGGAAAGGAAAGGAAAGGAAAGGAAAGGAAAGGAAAGGAAAGGAAAGGAAAGGAAAGGAAAGGAAAGGAAAGGAAAGGAAAGGAAAGGAAAGGAAAGGAAAGGAAAGGAAAGGAAAGGAAAGGAAAGGAAAGGAAAGGAAAGGAAAGGAAAGGAAAGGAAAGGAAAGGAAAGGAAAGGAAAGGAAAGGAAAGGAAAGGAAAGGAAAGGAAAGGAAAGGAAAGGAAAGGAAAGGAAAGAAATAGATCAAAATACATGCCTGAGACAATATCAGCACTATTTCTATATGAAACTTGAGCATTTACATCAATTGGCTCATAAGAATATGAAATTCTTTTATCCTTTGATAAATACGCAGTGCTTGGGTCAGCAGCCATTTCAATTCGGATATTTTGCTATAAATTTTCAATGTCACTTGCCTTTCTCATGCTTTCTTCTTCTCAACTGCTTGAATTTAGAATAAAATCGAAATCTTCATCATCTGATGCTGATGAAAAATTACTTTTTTCACGATTTACATAAATATGCATATATGTGTCATATTGGGACCGATTTGTAAATTTTTTTTGTACAGTATCGCACATATGTATGTATGTATATTACAACTATTTATATAGCGATATATTCCTTCTCAAAATTAACTGCATGAGCCCTCTTTTTATTTGAATCGGATAATAACTATAGAAGATCTTTGATTGAATATATTGAAATTGTGTCATATTGGATACAGGAGACCGAAGAGGGTTTTAAGCAATTTTTTTAAAGTAAAAATTTTAAAATAACTAACAAACTTATAAATACTTAAAAAAAAAAACATAAAAATACTTAAAAATATTTGAAATTTTTGAACTTAAATATACCTAAAAATATTAAATAATTATTTAAAACGAAAATAGACAAAAATATCAAAAAGTTTTTAGAAATACTTAAAAATTCTTAAAAACACATAAAAATACTTAAGTACCTAAGATAATATTTCAAAATACTTTAAAATATTTAAATTAATACTTAAAAATCAGTAAAAAATACTTAAAAATAACAAAAAATGTCTTGAAATTCTTATGAATGCATGATTACCCTTTACAATTAGTGGTCATGACGATTGCTTTAAAATCACTTTAAAATTATACAAAATTATATAAAAATTTGGCTTGGCGTCTAAAGGCGCTAAATCCGCTTTTTATGAAAAATTGGATTTTGATGCCAGTGTAAGTAAGAAAAATTATAAATACATTCTTTGCAAAAAGGATTTATGTCCTTATTTCGTTTATACTTGTTGTAAGGCATTGATACGCAGAAGAGTACTAAGTCCGCTACTCTGAAAAAGCACACGCTAAGTCACATCAAAAAATAAATTAATCGATTCAAGTAAATTGTGCAATCGCATTGCTTGCGACATCGTATTGCTATTTAATTTTTCGCAGATATTTTATATTTTAGTAATATTTACTGTAAAAAAGATAGTATAAGATAGTGTACAAGTACAAAAATTGGTTGGTAATGGCAAAAACACCAAGCCGATAAAAAATTGCCACACCGCCGTTCGGAATCGGCGTTAAACTGTAGGTCCAACTATGTGGTATCACAATGGGCCGTTCAGGCCCAAGTGTGTCTCTCGACAGCCACTCCAACCTAACCTAACCTACTGTAAAAAATAATCGAAAGTTATTTGTCTCTCTTGTAAAATTACACAACTTATCTAACTAAATTGCTCAAAATATTTACAAATATTCATAATTAAGTTAGATATGGAGAATCAATTAAAACAGAACACAATCATATTCTCTGATCAAAAATGTTTAGATTAAAGTCAGTTTCCCTGTTGATTGCAAGACAAGTTACCGGAACTATATGACTAGTTCGTCATCATTCTTTCTCTTCCACAATATATCTGTTAAATTTTATCTCTATATATGTATATGTGTTAAAATTATACTGACTCTAGTCCCTATAGTATGCGTCTTTTTGTATACTATTTACATATATGTATTTAAATTTAAATTCCATTTAATTATTCTAGTATTATTTACTTAGATTGTATGTACTCGTATTTTCACATTTTGAAATACTTATTTGTGTTTGTTTGTGTAAGTTACGCTATTTTTCTATAACTATCTGTACTTATACATACGTGTATGCGCACATATATATATATATATATATATATATATATATATGTAGATATACTATTTTAAACTAATTGCATAATATTTGCATAGTAATTTTATTATACTTTTGGGATATTATGTGCTAACATAAAATAAAAATAATGAAAGAATTACACATAAATATAAAAAATATACACATTATCATGATGGTCATAAAAAACTACATTCATATATTTCACTGCGTCAAAGTTTGGAATTAGTTTTGGTTGACTACCTCTTAAAATTAGATGCAGCATACGCGCTTTTAGATACATAAAATTAATTTTTAACGCGCTTATAATCTAAAATGATAAAAAAGAAAAAACAAACACTAACAAACAAGTAATAACTACAATTTACAATCGCTATTAAAAAAGACATTACAAAATGTGTATACCTATACATATACTAATTGTTAGTGTGCCACTATAATCAACACACACACAAAAAGCACAGGTATTACACGCACACTTTTCTCTTTCTCTATACACGCATATGCTCTCATTTCAAATTCAAAATTACTAAAATAACAATTTTAAAATAAATTTTGAGGCGTGTTTTTTTTTTCGTATGAATACATTTTCAAATGCTATACATAAGCATATGTATGTATGAGTGTATGTGTCTGTGTAGCGCATAAGTACAACGCTTTAGAGTATGTAATGGTGTTTCGTCTAGAAAAGTGTGTATGTGACAATGACTTTGACCAAGTTTTCTTATGCGTGCATCAACAACAACTGTGAAAAGTATGGAAAATTTTGAAAGAAAGTAGAAATTTTTGTAGGCGTCGTCGTGCATAATGTGATATGAGGAATATGATGGCAACACTACTAGTAAAATAAAAATACCATGGTGACATTACAAGCTGCCAAAATGTAGTACAAATTGTTCTTTCTTGTTATTGTTTCTTTTGTTGTTGTTGTTTCTTTTTTTTTTTAATGTTGCATATTTACTCTACTAAGCTTTACGTACGTAACGAGTAAAATTTTAAAGGCCAATGAAATTTTATGGTATACTTTTACATTTGGAGGGCAATTATGAAGTGCAAGGGTTAAATGGCAACAGCAACAACGTCATTGTAGCGCTCTAAAATTTTGTCGCTGCCATTGTCATCGTCTTCGTCTGACATTAAAAATAAGATGACATTTTAATAGTTAAGCTGTTGTGTTGACAAAATAAACAATGACAAAAGATTTTGATTGCAACTTATTCAAGCAATTATTTTTTATGCATATGTATGGTATTCATGTTAAGTGTTTGGTTGTGTTTGTGTAGAATTTAGTCTTTTTTAATTTTTTTCTTTATTTTATTTTATATTGGATTCAGTTTCTTAAAAAGATATTTAAAGTTTCTTTTGTTTTAAAATTTTTTGTATAATTTTTTTATAATTTGATTGACCTGAATTTGTATTTACTTTAATTTCTACTAGCTTGAATTTGTTAAGTAAATTATGATTCCCTATATATTTTTTGCTTTAATGCCTTTCAACCTAATACCAGTGATGAAAAATTAGGTACAATTGTACCTCTTTCCGACTTTTTTGAACTACAAGGTACATTAGGTACAATTGGCACATTTTAGGTACAATTTATCATTGACCAGAAGAGGGTCAAAGACATAAGGAGATTTTTAAAATTTGGCTAAAATTGTTTGAAATGTAAACTTCTTGTGACATTGAATTTAGTAATAAACATTATGCGATTTAAAATTTTTTTTTGCATTACGTATGTTTCCTTTTATGAAAAGTAATAATTGATCTCTGAGCTTTGAAACAAATCTTGGCTGAACATTTTTGAAAAATCGAAAATGATGATAATAATTTCGGAACTTTCATGACCAATGTGGGGCCTTTAGATATTATGAGTTTTCAAAATTAATTTTCCCCTTGTATTTATCAATATGACTAGAAACTTATCTCCTCTCTTAGTTACCGATTTATTTTGCCATAAAATATTATTTTTTTGTGATCAATTTTGTAACTTACTGTACGTTATTTCAATATAAGCAATTTTATTTATTTTATGGAATATGCTTGATATATGGATAAATCAATAAGAATGAATTACAATAGTTATATACGAATATCGCATTCATGTTTCGTTTGCTTTTTTTAATTGCTAACGTCTAAATGAAAATTAAATTTCTTACAAAAAGTATGAACCAATGAAGTATAATATTTAGGTACATTCATGCTCATTTAGGTACAACTTTTTGGTAAATTAGGTACAATTTGAAAATTGGAAATTTCATCACTGCCTGATACTTGCGATTATTGCGCTCTCGTTATCTCCCTTTGTCTTCCTCTTCTCTTTTCTACACTTTCTCTTGTATTTCTTTGACCTAAGTTACTTTTTTCCAAAATAAGCAGCAGTTGTTTATTTCTATCGAAAAAAAAAATAATTTCATAGCTGCTATTCAGTTAATTAAAACAGTATCTGCATATCATTGCTCAAATTTGTTTTTGTAACTGCGGCTAATAAGAATTTCGCAAAGAAATTTTAAAGTAAAAATTTAATTTTTTTTTTTTTATTTAATGTAGATTTTCTATCATTTTAATAAAAGTTACATACTTATGATCAAATTTTTTTACAATTAATGTGCTTCAAAATTTGTATGTCCTTTTTTGCTACTTTTGCTTTTATTCACTTTCATTCGTAAGCAAATTTCTCTATTGCTTTTCATTTTACAACTTAAAGTCAACATCATTTTTCATTTAAAAAAATAAAAACACTTAAACTTTGAAACTGTGCTCAAAGCAATTTTCATCTCTATACATTCCAGAAAGCTGTCTATGAAATTGTTAACAAAAGTTGATGCTGTAAAGTAAAAAAAAAAAACTAATCATGCAATTTTTTTGGACAAAGTGAGCAAGTGCAATTAACTTACAAAAGCAAAATGATGTGAGAAACTATGTTTATAAAAATTCTGAATTATCTTTGAGATTCAAAAAGTTTAGCTTTTATAGTAAAATAAAAGTAATTTTACAAAATAAACAACGCATACAAAAAATTATGGATATTCTAGCTACCTTTCAAAACCAGAGGAGCCATGTCACCTCAATCAATAAGTTTAATATTTATATTCTAAGACAAAATTGTTTTTTATGACCAAAATTTAAAAGATAACAATTTTAACTAAGCGTAGAAATATGTATGCATTTCTCTATCTCTGCTAGTTCACCTCTTTAACAGTTACCCGGAATGCCACTATGATTTGATACGCAGACCAGATATCTCACTCAGAGTTAGGCGGAAACTAGAGACTACCTTGGTGGTATAAAGTATGTAACGACAGTCTGCTCTACAAAATCCCAAAAACACAAAATAAAAATTAGGTAGTAGTGGTAACCAGCCAACATCAAATAATGCGTACACAAAAATCCCTAACGAAATAATACCTTGCATATGCGCCTGGGCTACTTGGGGTCAGTGCTTAAGTAGTAGAATGAGTATGCGAATGTGGAGAGAACCAACGATCTAAATGACTGCAATCGGGTCGTGTTACTCAGCATAATAAGGATTCAGCAAACAGTATCACTAAACGGTCTCTATGTATGAAAGGTACCTATGTAGGATCATTAGGAAAATACACCTAGCAACAGAAAGTTCAGATAACAGACGTTAACACCGCATAGGTATATAGTTGTAAATATACATATACACGGAATCAAGGACAGTTCTCAAGGGCTAGAGCTAGTGAAAAAAAAACCTAATGCAGAAAAGCTTGAGGTAAAGAAAAAAAATATGTATATCCTAAAGAAAAAAAAAATGGTTTTTGGTTATTTTTCAACAGGTCCTAGAGGCGAAAGTTATAGGGCCTCAAGCTGCTTTGCTGGGTAGGCGCAAGCGAAGAAATTCACAACAGCTGGTGAGGTCAACGACCTTAAAGAAGGAGATCACAAGTGTATAGTGAAGTAGTGCAAAGTGAACTCCGAAGAGATCCAACAGAAAGAAAGAATATATATGAACATACATGTGTACCTTTGAACATAGCACAAAACAATAAAAAAAAAATTCTTATCATTTTTAAATACTTATACCCAATAAATATACGCCAAAGAGCGAGGCAAAAGAAAAAATTTATATTATAAAAGAAAAAAAAAAAATATTAGCAACAAAAATTACATATTCATGACAAATAATCAAAGAAAGACAAGATAAGAAACAAAACTAAAAATCAGATCAAAGCATATGCACATACATATAGAAAAATAATTGAGTGAGAGTGGTTGTGCTATGCTCTTTTTTCTGTTCCCCTTAATAAATTGTTCGGTCCATTTTCATACGTTCCCAGAGGTCTTCGTCTTCGATCTGCTGCATGCTGGCGCCAACATCCAAAGAGAACGACGAAAGCGGTGAGTTGTAAAGAAAAATTACCTTTATATGTATGCCTTTGTGTGTGCTTTTTCAGAAAAGAGAGCACCCATAAATTAACAAAAACAAAATAAAAGAATATATATATATATATATATGTGCATACAAAAAAAATTGTTGCAAATATTTGATTTTTTTTTTTTTGAATACTATCGGTGGCCTAGTGACAGAGTGCTAGACTGGAGTCCCAGCTACCTCGAGTTCAAATCCCCACTGGTGCAAATTTTAAAACTTGACTTTCTTTTGGTTATATTTTTTTTTTGATATTACTCATATAAATATCTCATCAAATTTTTACATAATAATACAATAATAATAATGATTTAGATAAAAATAGTTAATATGATAATTTAAATATAATATTTATAATATAACATTTTTTTTTTCTTTAATTTTGTATTTATTTATTGTTCTGAATTTTTTTAATAAAAACACATGTACCGAAATACATATATTTTTTTGAGTGCATATGTATTCTTGCATATGCGTTGAATGCAACGTTTAGAATGCCAATACAAGGCATTATGAGCAACTGAAGTGTAGCCACGGCTGGTGTAGGTGCCACACTCTACGAGTGGCGAGGATCATCATGTGTGCGGACGGACATTGACTAAAGACGGACTTACCAGCAAAAATTGGGAATAATACCAAGACCCGGAGCAGTGGTATTATTCATGGCTGTATGCTAGATTTAGCTGCAGATGGGGAGGGACAGCTCCTGCTGACGGACGTTGTGTCGGACGATATGTATTTGTGTATTTCGAGTGACATTAGTATGAGTGGGTGCTAGACTAATCGCGGGTTGATAGGCGTGTGAATGTATGTGGGACGAGCGACTGAGTGTGATATCTAGGTGAATCGGGTTGAGTGCTAGTAAATGGTGAATGTGGGGATGAATGCAGGCAATTAGGGTAGCATGGAATCAATGTGGACGTATTTGTTCTTTTTTTCTCTAGCTCTTTCTATTTATCTATTAAATTTAAAATTTCATTTTTAAATAAGATTTTTTTTATGGCACGACGGATGAAAAATCTTTTTCTGTGAGTGTCTGCTGGACAGTCTGAGTGGCAAGAACCACCCCATCCGACGAGCAGCCGAGCCGACCACCGTGCCACCTCTGCCACACCAAGCTGTACCCATTCAAGTCAGACACATAACAAGTAAAGTATCAAAAGCTTGTATGGCTATTTAACTATTAGCGAAAATATAAATGCTTCAGGGTAATATAGTGCTACATTTTAGCCAGCCAGTTGTAATCGCCGATATCTCTAATTGAAATACACTGCAGTGGTTCAGACTGTCTATAAAGATATCTGGACGGAAAATGTGCAAAAAGCTTGTTATCAAAAGAGATTTTCAGTTGAAAGAAAGAATAGAGATGTAGAAAAATCATATTAAGAATGACTGAAGTTTTTGTTGTATGTTTGCTTGTTAGATCCGTTTGTACTCAGTTAATTGTTGGTGTAGGTAGTTTTTATGCCTTATATAAGGGTTATATTCATCGTGATAAATTTAAGCAGTTTTTTAATTCACTCGAGCATATTTCAGATAATCCCTCAAGGTTGTTAAGGTATGGTTAAGGTTTTTACTTTAGTTCGTCCCAAAGTCGGGCATTCACAGAGAAAATGAAATATAGTTTATTTTTCCTTCGGACATTTTCAGCTTTGACAGTTATAGTTGAGCAGTTTTGAAATATCCTTCCGTTTTTTTGTTGGTAAGTTCTGATGATACCCTCCAACTGTTGTTTGGCCATAACGCAAATTACAATGTGTGACAAAAAAAAAATTTCAGGCACTTTTATAGAGACCTAGCACAAATTGTAGTTCTAGTAATGCTAAGAAAAATGGTATGGAGGAAATATCCCATACACCCCCAAAATCTCGTTTTATGGTAAAAAAAAACCGTTTCTGTGTAGGTTCATGTAAACAATAGCTCATAACTTTGCTTATTTTACAATATTTGTTCTTAATTGGAAAGGAGAAAAACAGTTCTTTCTGACCATGTATTGTTTATTTTCATGAATTGCAGACTGCAGTTAAAAGTATTTGCGATTTTTCGATTTCTTAATCATTTTTTCGGCTTGGACGAAGTTTTTACGATACTATCCGATCTCGGAGATTTTTTGCGACAAAGCACTTTCAAAGTAAATTTAATGCCGAATCGAATGATATTTTTTTTGAATGAAATTGGGTGAAAATTGACGGAGTTGTGTGAATTTTACGATTTTATTATTTATAATTATTCAGTACAGTGCACAATGGGGCCAAATCCGTTTTAAGCCGTCCAAAATTCTGAAATTAGGTTTGTTGGCTCATGAGGTCATTAACAATCACTGTGTGAAAAATTATAATGATCGGACTATTACCACGCCTACATTCCATACAAATAAAACCGCGAAAAGGGTATAACTTGGTGTATATTATAGATATGACCATTAAATTTGTTGTACTTATAAACATTATTATTGCCATATATCATTGCAAAAATGGGATAGATTTGACTATTACCACGCCCACCTCAGTGGTCGCCGTAGCCTAGTGGTTAGTGTGTTGGACTGCTATGCAGAGGTGCCCGGGTTCATATGTTGACACATTCAAAAATCAAAAATAGAAAATAGAAAAAAAAATTCTACACGGCACCACCTTTTGGTAGGCAAACCTCCAAGAATAAAAAAATGCTTATGAAAAGCTTTTCACTTCACCGTTGGGTTTCGGCATAAAACTGTAGGTCACTTCCATTCTTGTAAATTATAACTCGAAAAATAAGCACACATTTTCTTCCGTCTCTTTGGCAATTTTAAAAAATTTCAGTTTAATTAGTGCTGTGCATTTCAGTTTCTTTAGTATCATAAAAACTCTTGCGACATTTTTAAAACTCTATATCTTGGACCTACTGTATATATAGTAATGAAATTACATATTCTGGTAAATAATAGCATATCACAATTTTAAACTGAGCACAGAAACTTTGAATAATGAAGCGTGTCGGGAAACAACCTTCTTTTGTTAGTAAAGATTCAGTAAGAACACCGCCATAAGGTGAATGACTCTACCAGAAAATAGGAATCATTAGAAACATTTTCAAGATAATAACTCCATCAATATGCTTGCTGATTACTGCTAGTCGTTGAAATGAAAGAGGCAAACGTTTTTGAATCAAAGAGCACTCTGCACTGTGCACTGTACTGAATGAATATAAATAATAAAATGTTCTTAAAATCTTAAAATTTACACAACTCCGTCAATTCTCACCCAATTTCATTCAAAAAAAAATGTCATTCTACACGGCATTAAATTTACTTTGAAAATGTTCTATCGCGAAAAATCTCCAAGATCGGATAATATCGTAAAAACATCGTCCAAGCCGAAAAAATTATTAAGAAATCGAAAAATCGCAAATACTTTCAACTGCAGTCTCGTCAGTTTTCAATTCATGAAAATAAACAATACATGATCGGAAAGAACTGTTTTTCTCCTTTCCAATTAAGAAAAATTGTAAATTGGATAAAAATTGGCAAAGTTATGAGCGATTGTTTACATGCACCTGCTCAAAAACGGTTTTTTGACCATAAATCGAGATTTTGAGGGTGTATGGGAAATTTTCTCCATACCACTTTTCTTAGCATTACTAGAACTACAATTTATGCTAGGTCTCCATAAAAGTGCTAGATCACTGTCACACAGTGTTATTAGCCTGTTCCATCAACAATTGACTCTTATGAAATATTTTTTTTTTTGGAAATTTCACTCTTGACTGAGAGATTCAGCCTGAGGATAGTGCAGGTTAGAGCTCTTCCGCGCCAACTCGTCTTGCCACTGTTCTCTCTGTCGTCATGTCCAGGGGCCCATATAAGAGTAACGCTGAGCAGTCTTGCTAGGTCCGTAAAACTTTCCATGCTCTGTTTTACTTAATTAGATGTTGTGATGGTTGAACCAAGAACCATAATTCCAGCCTGGCTTTCCAATCTCTTACAGTGGGAGACACTTTTAAAGAATGTCTACAAAACCATAACAACATATTAAAGAATTGGTCCTGATCTTAGTTCTATCGAGCCAGATAATTATTTTTGCCTACAGACCCCATTCCTTTCCAATGGATTGCTTCAAGGAATAATGCGCAACTGGGGCTTTCTAAACTATCTTTTGAGTAATTTGCTTTTAGTTTAACTGCATGTCGGTTACAAAACACCAATACATCGTTTGTTCTATGAGTGATTCCCATTTATTGCACCAGTTCGGTAATTTAGAAATCTCCTTGAATTAATTATGTCGACGTTCATTGGCATATACCTGAGACTGATCAGAGAGCAGCATAATCATGTACAAAAACATTGCATCCTGATTATTCGAAATATAAAAGCAGTTAGACAACCCCTACGTTCCAATGGGGTGACAAAAGTACCTCTTCTTTGGGTGAACGTCTATTCGCCAATGCTTTAACGGAAGAGTTAACTAATATTGAGTTTTATGAGCTAACTTCCTATAAGTAGAAGCAACGAGTTTTTGATATCACTTCCAAATTTGTTCATACAAATATGCAAACAAGAAATTGTTTTTTATTTTATATTTGTATACTTGACATAATTATATGAAAAGTTATCAGTGTATATAAAAAAAAAACATAAAATTAATCATCGGTTACTCACGCAGCACAAATTCATGCAATGCCATACTCAACATAACTAATCGATTCCGGCAGAAACGCTGACCTATGCCGGTTAACACTTTTACATACATTTTTTACATACACATACACACTCACTCATGCATACACACATGTACATAAGTTATTATAAATGGTTGTAGGACATATGAATGGACATGTAAGAAATTCCCAAGGCAACGATCGTTGTTGGTTGTTAATACCAGCTACCAGTTACGAGTTACCATTGTCAGCAACATTCAGCAACAACTACTTGTCATAATTATGCTGCTTGAACAATAGTCACGTAGTTTGGCTGGCTGGTTGGTTGTTGTCAACCAAAAAGCAGAGAACATGAAAAGTTATGTCATTTTGGTGGGACGATGGAAATAGTATTAATGTGTATGTGGGTGCCATGGTGATAAACCGTTGACGATGTTGCAATGCAGTAGCAGTAACAACAAAAACAATTCGATAGATACAAATTAATGTCATTTTAAGTGACAGCAAATGTTTAATGAATATATCTATATGCCATGTATGCATATAGATGTACATAGCTTTCTGATTGTGTGAATGTATGTGTGCGAAAGACATGTACGCATTTAAAAAGTTCTTACATAACTTGTGTGTGTGGGAGAGAGTGTATGATGTTACAAGCATATTAATTAAATAAAGTTATTACGTTATTAATAATAAAATATTTATATACATTTATTTTTGTTTTTTTTTTTGTTTTTTTTTTTTTTGGCTGTTGAGCTTATGTATTCTGGTTATCGTCCTTTTCGCTGGTGTTCTTTTTTAGTAAGTTAAAATATATTACCAAAGTAATTTGCATTCAAAATGTTGTTTCATTTTTTTTCTCGTTACTTATTTCATTTTGCATTTACAGCATCGACAAGTTAGTCAAGAATGATGTACTGAAATTGCTAATGAAAAAATTCCTATGCATAATTTCAGACATGAATTTCATTAAAAATAGAAAAAAAAAATAATTGATTACTTCCTACTGCCATCGGCTTGTAATAAGTATATTTAATATATGAGTATTTTATCTCATTTAAATCGTTGTTAGTAATTCATATTTTTCACATACACCTGCAAGTGTAGATATACCACAAATAACAAAAAAAAAAAAAAAAAAAAAAACTATGAAATATATGGAATATTTTAGTCATTCATTTAATTAATTAGCAAAATTATTTTCGATTGGCTAAGTCTTATGAAAACCGCAATCAAGTGAAGGAAAAAATTTCCTCTACTTCTTTTACGAACTTTTAATGTAATTTTAATGAAAAGTTTATGCTGAGAAATTTACACTGTGGATTGTATATTAAGCACTTTCTTCTGGAGACTTTACACTGACGACTGAAGACTTTAAACTGATGACTTAAAACTGAGAATTTTATACTGAGGAGTTTATACTGAGGAATTTAGATTGAGAACTTTATACTGAGGGCAATATACTGAGAACTTCATACTAGAATATTATACTAGAGACTTAAAATTATACTTTAAACTATATGAGAACTTTATACTGGGGATTTTCAACTGAGATTCTTAAGAATTTTATACTGAGAGCTTTATACTACGGTTTTTGTACTGAAGACTTTACACAGAGAACTTTATATTGAGGAGTCTCAACTAATAACATTTTCCTTAGGATTTTATATTAAGGATTTTAAATTAAAGGTCTTTATACAAAGAACTTTGAATAGAAAAACTGCGGAATTAAGAGTTTGAATTGAAAACTTAAAACTGAAGACATTAAACTGAGTATTTTTGATCGAAATTAGAATTTCAATGGAAGTTTTAATGAATGATTTTGAATTTAAAATATTAATTTGTAGAAGTAAGTCCACAATAGAAATGAAATCCAAAACTAATGCAGGTCACAAAGTTTCGTAAAATGTAAATAATTTGTGGAGCATAAACCTATTAAAAATAAGTATTTTATATCCCTCAAACCCAAACAAACCTTGATTAAAAATAAAATAAAAAATAAATAAAATTAATTATGCTTTGTCATTTTAAAATGGATCATTCATTTATAGCGTTCACTTTTTTTACTCAATCCTATGGAAATTCACTCAACTTTACAGATTTTTTTCATTAGAATCATCACCCAATTTGAAATCTAATTTAAGGCAATTAGCTAACAAATAATTGTTTACTTCTTCGCCCCGAATTTTATTTTATTTGATTTCCTTTTTTTTTTTAACTTTTTGTACTTTCAAAAAGAAAACCCAAATTCATTTCCCATTTATACCCACATTTTATTTCACTTCGAACTGCTATCAATGCTTGTGATAATGTAAACAGCCAACAACATCTCATTACCAATGTCATTAACACTAAATTGCCAACAACAGTGACAATAACAATAGCAACAAAAACCACCAGCAAAAATAAGAAATAAACAGTAGCAGCCAACAGCGACAAAAAAAAAAAAAAAAACGTGAAAAACAATCGCGCGCTTCCGTAACATTTGGTTTCCGGGAGTCACGCATATATATACCAGCATAAGCACACACACATTCAGACACACACATAGTTGCAACTACGGAAGTGAAAAGATAAAATAAAATGGCACAAAACCAACTAAAATACACAAAAAAAAAAAAACAAACAATTGAAATAAAAAATTGTAGTGAACTTTACTTCCGTTTAGAAGTTTGTAAAAATAAATATAGATTTTTTTATTTGATGACATTTAAAAATTCGTTTTAAAATTCTTGCGAATATTCACCACAATATGTTTTAAGAAATATATCATTGTGATTTTTATGAAAGAGGAATTTTATCAATACGTGTGTCAATTTAAATTAATACTTACAAAAGAAAATCGAGTTTTTTCGTTGAACTGTAACATGAAAAGAAAAATATTCTTTTCAATTATGATTTTGTTTTTGGAATGAAAACGGTTTTCAATTTAAAATCTTTAGCCAAAAATGTAAATTTCTTAAGGGAATTTTAATGGTTCATCATAATTTTTTTTTTAAATGAAAATTGGAAAAGTGTGGAAACTACTCCCCTTGTCTCAAAACAACTTTTTTCCATCGTTTGCGGCGACCATTATATATACGGAAATGGTCTCGCTTCACAACACAACAAAACACAATTTCAATTAAGTGGGGAAAAAATCATTTTTATTATTCCTTCCATCACTTCTCAATCCATTAATAACAATTTAAACAATTCTTTCCCAAATATAATGAGAATTAGACTCCCGAGCCGGGACCATCTTTTCACCTTTCATATTCATGTCAACGCAAAGTCACAATGCGATACAAATACCTCAAAATTTCAGATTGATCGATTGATTTTCGAAAAAACTTGTTCACTCAAAAAACTAAATTCCGAGAAAATCACGTTTAAAGTTTCAGAGATAACGGGATATTCTCCAGAGGCAGCGAGGAAATATTTCCTAAAGTGTTTATTTTCAGAATTTACAATAAAATGTTTGCTTGGAACGTATATGTATAACCCCTTAAACTATAGTATTTAATGAAAAATTATGCTTTCAAATTTCTAAGCCACTCATGGAAAGACATTAGCTCAAAGTTTTTAGTGTAAAAAATTGCCCTTAAAACTTTCAAAAAACTCTACGAAATTATTCGAAAGTTCTCCTCCTAAAGTCCAGACCAAATTTTTCACTAAACAGCACTATAGGAAATTTTTACCCAATTTGCTTGCCAAAATTCGAAAAATGGAGTTATCGATATGAAACTTGTAACGAACCGTTTCCCGGTCTTAGGCTGGGGTAGTCTCAGCGGGCTCTAAAGGTTCTTCGCGTTACAAAATTTATATTTTGCAGGGGACCCTCACTTTATTTAGAAACACAGGTTTTTATTTTAACAATAATTCAGGTTTAATTTCACTAATTAATTACACTTAACAATGTCACTTCAAATAATTCAATTAATTTAATTTAATATTTAACGGGCTGGTGTGTAACTGACGAATGCGATGGATCGCGCTAGCGTAGCGCTGCTGTGCTTAGACTGACATGTAACGGGCGAATGTAATGGATTACGCTGGCGTAGCGCTGCTGTACGTAGACTGACGAGTAATTGGTGAATACGTTGGATCGCGCTGGCGTAGCGTTGCTGTGCGTAGACTGGCATATAACGGGCGAATGCAATGGATTGCGCTGGTGTAGCGCTGCTGTGCGTAGGCTGGCGTATAACGGGCGAATGCGATGGATCGCGCTTGCGTAACGCTGCTATGGCTAGACTGTCGAATAACGGGCGAATGCGATGGATTGCGCTGGCGTAGCGCTGCTGTGCGTGGGCTGGCGTGTAACTGACGAAGGCGATGGACTGCGCTGGCGTAGCGCTACTGTGGCTAGACTGGCGTACAACGAACGTACCATGCGGTGTCTTGCGTCGGTCGTGATACCTTGTCTGTTAGACCAGGTCGGCTTGTTGTTCCTCCGACGATCAACGGCAAGCCGCAAACGTCTTCGCAGATTACAAGACTTGGAGTTTTTCTGTCCTCCCAAATTTTGTCCGTCGTGTCGAATTCTAATTTTCCTAACTAACTATTGTATTTTCCCCACTACTTGTACTTACCAGAGGTTCGTGTTGCTCCGATGCCAGCTGCCAGCCAAAAAAAAGGACAGATCTTTGCTGTGCTTGCCTTTTTAGAGCACACAGCGAGCTATACTGTTATTCCATTGTGCAGACTGTCGCCACTGGAATTTATTGTTTTGTTGCTTCTGCCAAATGCATTTTTGTCGTATACACACACACGTGGTTGCGTGTACGCATCTTTTGATGTTGTAGCACATTTGGAGCACCACATTTGTGAAGCGATTGTTCGGTTGGTTTTCTTCTCACAGCATATGCTGGGATAGGCTTCTGTATTATGCAGACATAATTTGATGCCAAATTTGGCTTGTTACAAACTTGGTCCAGAAGTTTGTTAGATGGTAGGGACGCCTTCACATAAAAATAAGATTGCCACTCCCACTTATTGTATAAGGGTGTGATATGAAGTGCTAAAAAATTTGTTAGGAGATAGTGAAAAAATATAAGAAATCAAACGATTTTTAACATGAGCCACTCTTAGGTCGTGAAAAAGGAAAATTATGAAAATGGGTGTGATCGACTAACTGCCACTGCCATACACTGCCCATGGTTAGGTTAGGTTGGAGTGGCTGTCGAGAGACACACTTAGGCTTGAACGGCCCATTGTGATACCACATAGTTGGACCTACAGCTTAACGCCGATTCCGAACGGCGGTGTGGCAATTTTTTATCGGCTTGGTGGTTTTGCCATTACCAACCAATGTGTGTACTTGTACACTATCTTATATTTCTCATACTCTCATTCTCAGACGACCTCGATAGCCTAGATAGACTTTCATCTGGGAGGTTCGCGTTCGATTCCCGTCTTCGTCTGGTGGTTAATTTTCATACACTGCCCATACAACAAAAAAACTTAATTAGCTCTAAAATCCGTGGGAGTCAAGATAAAAATAAAAATCATAAAAAACAGTTTTGACCGTTTCAACATTTTGTATTGTTTCATATTTTAGATTTTTTAAAAACTTTCAATCTCTTAATAGTTTCCCCTCAATATGCGTTTAGTGTTATGTTAATAAAAATGGGATCACCATCCGCAGCCAATTTTTTTTTTTTTTGTTTAGCTAAGAAATTATATATTTTACATTTTTATATACTAGAATGTTGCACTGCTTCGCTAGATAGACTTGGTCCATCAATCTTGAAATTTTTTTTCCGGAAAAAATTTTTTTCTCGTTTTTGTTATTTATGAAATACTTCCGAAAACGCTTTAAAATGAATGCATGCACTTTGTGTTTAGCATTCATCAACTTTGACAGCTTACTCACAATTATTTAATAAACTAATTCCTCCAATTTTTATTTTTTAATATGCTAATGAAATATTTATGAATAGATTTTAAGAAAAAAAATTCTAATATCGACGCGCCAGATGCGCCATACAACAAACCAATCACAATAGAGTATTCGGTAGTTGTCTAAGAAAAAATTGAATCTTTCAAAAATCGCAAAAAATCGCAGAGCGAAACGTAGTAATCTAACACATAAATGAATGTTCTAAACAATCCTGATGATTTTATTTCAAGCAAGCCCAAGCAATTTTTTAAAAGTCTAACAAAACTTCCACTTTAAAATTGCACCATTTCAGTATAAGATCACTTCAATAATATGGATTTATTTATCATAACTAATAAATCGACTAAATTTTTTTAATTGATAAATGATCTACTACTATCATTATTTGTCTCCATTTTTTATTTTTTTTTTTAAATTAGAATTTTGTTTTAAAATAAGCGTACTTAAACTTTGCACACAATTTATTACTCTCAAATGTTATTTGCTAATTTATTTAGAAGCATTTTATTTTACAGCTGCTCGAGCAATGGTAAATCGATTGCTTTGTTGTATTGGCTTTATGAAAAAATTGAAAAAAAAAAATAAATTTGGACAAGTCGAAAAATTGATTTTGGCCAGCGAATTGAGTAAAATTCGTATAGTGCAAAGTAATAAGTTCAAAATTTTTAGTTCCCATAATGTTTTACCATATAAAACTAGTTTTTTAAAAGTCTTTAAAATCAAGAAAAATTCTAATCAAATGTTATAATTTTTACCTTACAGATAACTACAACGAATACGAAAATGATTTATTTCAAACTTAAAGCATAAATGGTAAGTTAAATTTAATATTATAGTGAATTCCTTATTATTCAAGTATTTAATATAAAATAAAGTAAACCACAAAAAGTTGAAAACTCCACTTTATCAGGTTGGGATAACACGTTAAATGTTTAATGAAGTTTTCTTTGGCTTGACAACTGTGGTTCTTGTCTGAACCTATATAAATCAACTAAACATAGTTTATCAATAAGAGAGTATTTTTTTTTATTTAGAGAGAGCTAATAAATTGAAAATTTTGTAAAATCAAGTACGTATGGAGAAATATTCCTTGTCAAATGATTCCTAGCGCAATCTGTCTTCCTTCATCCCCATCTCTCTCTCTTTCGTTGTATTTATAAAACAAAATAAAAACCACAAATTGCAATTACACTTCACTTGCAATGTCAATATAACTGATATCACTAGCGAAACCACACAGTTCCGAAAAAAAGCAAGGCAAATTTTGTTTTAGTCATTACCAATGATCAAAATGTATAAGATTTCCATTGGTGAGGGGCAGTTGTATCATCAAAGCCCCTCTAGTATGCGCAAGTGCCTAGTCTAGTGTCTAGTAACCTTGTTCAGATTGCCATTATACAATATATCTTCCGCAAGTATCATAGCATAAAATTCAACTAATTTTTCATTTATCAATGTCCACGAAAGAAAATCTCGGTGCATTTTGTCAAAACTGATATATGCATACACCTGCTATGTTTGCATAGTGAGGTGGAGTTTCATCAAAATACATTCACGCAATGTTTAATGAGCATGTCGAATTTTTGTAATAGAACTCAGACTGCGTTATTAGCTTCATATAAAACAATAGAAACATGAAAATACTTTTTGGGCATATGTTCGCAGTTGAGCTTTTTGTGAGAATTCACATAGAATTTTTTGTAAACTCACTTTGAATCAGCTGATCGGTTCCAACGAATTTCATTCGCATATTTATCCAATCCAAAGTATACAATTCAAAGTATTACTTTAAATTACAAAGACCTCTGCCCATTAAATTCTACGCAATATCTTTAACTCAAAGTCTTTTAGACTAAGAGTTCAGTCTAATCCTCCAAGTAAAATTTTATTAGTTCAAAGTTCTTAGTCCTAAATTTTCAGTACTACATACTATATTTACAAATTCCTTAATTGTCAATCTAAATTTCTTTGTCCAATATTCTCATTCCAAATTGGATAAAAGAAAAAATATCCTTGTCTATAATTTTACACTTAACATACGTTATTTCTAACATTGATGTTTCCATATAACGCTAAATCTTAAAATCAGATGTTAATTAAACAGATTTTTCTTCTAATCACAATAAGTCCCATTTGAAATTATTATAAATATTTTGAGCACTCTAGGCGCGCATTACAATTCTTGGCTCTCAGTGCGTATGATAAATATTTAGTTCACACAAAAACTAAACCGTTTTAATTTTGATCAATATTATTAGCTATGCATTAAATTAATTATTTCTCTCATACCAAATTCTTTTACCTAAAGCAATATTAAAAAATTGGTAATATAACAAGTAAGAGCTAACGTTTAATGCATAACCAAACAAAAAATAAACAAAAATATTTTCCAAATATTTTATCGATAATTTAAGCCAAAGAAGAAAACAGAAGCAAAAAAATCAAAAAAAGAAAAGAAAAAAAAAAAAGAAAGTACAATACAAAAAATTTGCATAAATTCTTAATGAAACACTCAGGGCGTCAACTGCAGCAAAAACGAACGAAAAAGGAGAAATCTTTTAACTTAAGCTTTCTCTTTGTTTTTGTACTTTTTGGTTCAATATCGCTACAGAATTTGAGTATATCAAAATTTCAAAAATTTTTCATACACAGGTGAATATTCTATGTAAGCGTGTACTAGTATGTATCTGTGTTGTTGTGAGTTGTTCTCACTAAATATTCATGTTCAAATACAAAAAAACAAAAAAAAAAAAAAGAGAGAAAAGATTGAAGATAAGTTGGAATGTGTATGTGTATATGCGAGAGCACATATCCATGGAAATTTTATACAAGAATGTATGAATGTGTGGCTTTTCTGTATATTCTGTATGAGGCGATTCTGCTTATTCTTATACATTTCAAATACTTTTTACATTTACAAAGCTTTGAGAAAAAAATTTGGTATGTGACATTTTTTTGTGCTGTCGTTTGATTGAAAAATATCTCCTCTATTACCAAAAAGGTGTTAAGAAAGAATTTATGCGATAAGAGGATTAAATGATTTCCTCGTTTCATATTCTTCATACTGTTCTAGTGTTTTTTTTTATAATACCTTCTGCATATATAGTAGTGGAAGAAATTTATTTTTTTTTTTAGGGAACTTTCTTAGAGAATATTTTATGCTTTCAGTATTTTTTGCATGCATCACTTTGAAAAAGGAACATGTAAAAAGGAAAACATATTTCTAATCTTTAGATTTTCTTTTCAAATAAGCAATAGTTTTGTTTTATATCGGTCAAGTTTTCATGCTAGTCATTTAAAAAAGAGTGAAATGCCATTAGCTTAAAGATTTTGGGAAAACAAAATTAGTAATGATTACATGCAGAATGCAGTGTAAGAGCTAGTGACAATTATAAGGTTTGTGTTTGGGGGATTATTTTACTGTATTTTTGAATTATATAAAAATAATAGAAAAGGTAACTCATCCAGTTAGATCAAAATGCAAACAGAAAGTCATGACTTTGAAAATTAACCTCTAGATTTAATTTTCATAGTCTCCTAAAAAACTATCATGAGAAATTCTGAAAGTCAAAACAAAGAAACAAAGAAAAAATTAAAGCGATATTTGGACAAAAACTTAAATCAAAGCAGAACAAAATTCAGACAAAAATTCAGAACAGCAACCAGACCAATAAGCAGACTAAATAAACCAAAAACAACATTCTTAAGACCAAAGATAAATCAAAAGCAGAACAAAACTAATAAAAAATATATTCAAAATTCGATACTAAGTTTTTCAAAAATTGGTAGTTTGTTTATAAATTAACAGAGCTGTAAAAGATTCCAGTCTTTTTAGGTTTGAAGTCAACTGACTTCTAAAAAAAAATGATTGCAATAATCCAGTTTTTTTGTGAATGCGGAATTAAGACTTTGAAGTCATAAGTCATATTGAAGTCAATGACTTATCATTCATTTTTTAAGTCATTTTTTTGAAGTCATGAATGATCAGTCTCTTATTTGCAGTCCTAATCTCAACAAAGTATTAATTGACTTAAAGTTATTCATTTTAAAGTCATTTAAAGTGAATTTAAGTCATTTAAAGTGAATTCAAGTCATTTGAAGTTAATTGAAGTCAATTGACTTCAAATTATTTCAATAAAGTCAATTGACTTCACCGAAATAAATTGAATTCGTGGAAATACCTTGGAAGTCATTTAAGTTATTTTTTCAGAATTTTACACATTTTCATGTTCACACTTGTTACGAATTATTTTTCTTGTTGCAAATATAAAAAATCATCGAAAGCAAAGCTGTGCCTTATGCAACTTTTTCCGAAATTTACTAGAAGTACCAGTATAAATTATAATAATTTCAATTTTTTTAAATAAATAAAAAAAGTACCAGTATAAATTATAATAATTTCAGTTTTTTTATTTATTTAAAAAAAATTGTAATTAAATTTGTAACTAATATAAAAACTTGGTTATTCGATGTTCTATTTGTGTATGTAGTTACTTATATGTATGTATGTCTAAGATGATATGTGTTATTTGTTTTTTCACAACTTTCTTATTGTCGTTAAAATTATGAAGAGCTTTTTTGTTTAATTAAATAATTATACTACTTATAAATACTGTGTATTTTTTATCATTCAATTACAGACTTCACTCAGTGAAGGTGAAGTCTCAAATAATTGCAAGACTTCAAACCAATTTGAAGTCATGACTGTGACTTCAAACCAATTTGAAGTCATGACTGCGACTTCAAACCAATTTGAAGTCATGACTGCGACTTCAAGTATAATGTGAAGTCATGTGAGTGATTATGACTTATTTGCATTGCAGTCTCAAATTGATTGCTATAATCAATGAGCAGTCATTGACTTCAAAAAGACTGGTGACTTAATTTTTTAAAGTCATAAGTCTCAAATGAAATCAAAGACTGTAATCAGAAAACGTAATTCATTTCCAGTGACTTCAATGAATGCAGTTCGAAATGACTGCAATCTTTTACAGCTCTGTAAACTAAGCGTGCTATTTAAAATTTAATATAATAGTTCACGTATTTAGTTGTGTAATATAAACAGTTGCTCTATGGAAAGTGCATGTTTGCAAAAAAAAAAATTTCAAAAAAATTCTGCGAAAATAGCTGATAGTTGATAGTCCGTCCCGCCCGCCCGTCCACACTTTGAAAAAATCTGAAAAAATTGGAGTATGAGTATTCGGAAGTGACTTATTTACATAAAAAAAATCAGAGTAGTAAATCTATTTTTAGTATGAAAAAATCGCATGTAAAAAGTTTTACGATTTTTTTCATCACGAATTTCGCTTTCGAAAATTCGCGAGAAAATTTCAAATGTGTCTTCCAAACCAAAAAATCACTCTTAATTTTTCAGATTTTTCCTATGATTAGTTAAGCTGAAAAACGCGAAAAATTAAATTTACAAAATCTGCCATTATTCATTAAAAATTGTAGATATGAAATTTTCACCAAACGAACTTCGTTCATGGAATGTTTTTATGATAAACGAAGATTTATTCATCATAAACAGTTCAATTCGTGCACAATAACCGACAAACGTTTTCCACAAACGTTTCTATTCGGTTGCCATTAACGAACTTTTATTCATCAGTTCATAACGATGAACTAAAAACGTTTGCAATAAAATGCAATATTTCCCTGAAAAATATAAAAAAGAAAGCAAAAACAATTTTCATATGTACATTAGCATTTTATTGTGGTTTTTGTTTAAATAAAATTTTCTGATTAAAAACTAGAAAAAGTGTATGAAATTTACATAAAATTATATTTTTACAATTTTGCATTATTTATTATAAATCACACACTTTTATTTGTTTTTTATAAACACCACGCACTTTTTTGTAGACAAAAAGAAATGTGATGAAATAATTTCAATGCCAATTAAAATTCTTCAATAATGCGTTGACAAATGATACTTTCCGTTATGTTGTGTTGATTTGTTGTTGTGTGGAGTTTGAATGTAAGCGTCGCTGCTGCTTCTTTCTGCGACGAGAGCGAGATGAGAGGAAAACGAAAATAAAAAGAGAAAAGAGTGGTGGACTTTTGTTTAGCAGAAACGTTTTTTTTTCATTTGCCAGAAAAGAAAATTGCCTTAATTTTAACGTGAACGAATTTTCGTTCATCATAAAATTGTAAATCTTTTGCAGAAAACGGTTTTGGTTTTTGCAAACACGGCGATGTTCCTCATAAACGTTTTTCTTCAGAGTAAAAGTAATATATTCTCCACAAACGGGTGAAAAACGTTTTTTTTCTTTGCGTGTGGTCTGAAAATTTAGCCAAATCATTCTTAAATCAAGTGCTTCAAAAGGGTTCATGAGAAACTTGATTCGGTTTGGGGCATTTCTGACATGGAAACCCGGCTATGCCCTTTGTAAAAATTATTTCCAAAAGGATGTTCATTCAAAAGAAGTAATTTCCGTTTTTGAGTGACGGCAAATTGCAGAATCGTCTTGAAATATTACATTGGATATGTACTCTATGTAGGCTGATGAGTTCACAATACCTTCGAGAAGAATAATTTCTCCAGCACCGTAGTTGGCGACTGCACTCCAGACCATAGCGTAGGGAGAATGCTCTACTTTGGGTGCATTCACCATTGTATCTTTTATTTGGTCTGCAGCGCAGCATAACTCCTGAATCTAGACCAACAAGATTTATTTTACTTTCGTCAGAAAATATGACTTGAGCCCAATCAATTTCTCATTTCTTTGCACTAATTTAAATGATTTGAACGTGTCTTTGCTATTAACAGTGCAGCTCTTTGTGCATTCAGATTATTTTTCCATATCTGACGTTTTACTGATGCGCAGCTTGTTTCTACTTTATGCATTTCACTTAACGCTGCAGCTATTTCTGGTGATTTTTTTTTAGGTTTTTTAAACTTATACGCGCTGTATTTCTGCCCTCACGTTCAGTTGCTTTTCTTGGACGTCTACCGGCTGATAGACATGTGAGATTTCGGTTTTCAACATTGTCTTAGTTTTGCTGCTTATATTTTGTTTGTTTTATTAGTTTGTTATAAACTCGAAAAATAACAGTAAATGCGAAAACATAACATAACAACAAATAAGTAAATTCAGGGGAAAAAGTTCAGGTCGCCGTTTTTTTGTTTTTTTTTGAGTGCAAGTGTAAATGAAAAATTGATCTATATAAGTTACCGAAATTTGTATGAAATGTTACAAAAATATGGAAAAAATCTATAAACAATTTACCCACTTATGTACTACTGACCTCAGATGGCAACTTTCCCAGATGATCCCGAAAAAAAGTTATTCCACTTCATTCTATTGCATATATACCTCATATGTATACATTAAGGTGGTTTGTTTTTAAGTTATTTGAATCTGAGAAAAATAATATTGTCAGAGAAAGTTTTGCCTGCACATATATTTTAGCCCACTGAATTCGAAAATGACGTCGGAATTTTAGAGAAAAGATTATTAAAAAAGTGTAATTATTTTCTTAATTAACACTAATCAACACCTATATATGTTATTGTTTATTAAAAATATATGCCTTTCCGACCTGATAGTGAATATCACAAGGAGCAAATCAGACAAAATTATACAGAAAAATTTCATTAAAAATTACTTGAAAATAAATTATCTCGTATATTTCCCCATCAAATAATGACAAAGTGATAAAAATATAATTTTAAAGAACGCTCGTGATAGTTTCATGCTTAACCGAATAGCAGAAACCGAGAGAGCTGACGTCGAAATCGTGGGTTTTTCATAAGAACGTATACAGTAACTAAATTTTGCAATAATGTATTTCCTAAGTGGAATGCTTAGAGGGCTAATTACTCGAGATATTTGGAAGTTTTAGGTTAAAAAAACTACAAAATTTCACGATGAAGAACTCATCTCGTATAAGCATATTAAATGTTCATCATACGCACCGATGCCCAGTATTCGTTATGCATCTTTACATGTGATGTAAACTATATATTTTATATAATAATAAGTACTGGTATTTCAATGGGATAATCCTCTTTCCCCTTCCAAATAAAAACATGCAGACACTCTTCACTCATTTCGTCTACCATTGAATCTGCTATGAATAATTTAATTTAAATTTTTTGTTGAGACTAATAGAAATTGGTTTCAATTACAAATTTTTTAAAAACTCTTGTAAAAGAACTGCCAATTAACCACATCTAGCTGAAGATATTTCCATAATCTATCTTTTATAAATCAACATAGAAAATATTAGCAATCTGAGTCTGAAAAATAAAGTATGAAGAAACACAAAAATCTAAAGAATTTTTTTACTTGAGTACTTTGAATATAATTTTTCATTAAGCACATTCACTTATAAAGAATCAGTAGTGATAAATTATTCATTAACAAACAAAAAACATAAATTAAATTCATGATTTTTTCAATTGAACACGATTGAAAACACGTAAAAAATTCTCAAGTAGATATGCCAAAAATTCAACAATTAATCAAAAAAAAAAAAAGAATCTTTGAAATTTTTACTCATAAAAAAGTTTATTATTAAAAAAACGATCAGTATACACCTTGTATACACAACCGCATATTCACATATGTGTTGGTTTACACCTATTTGCATATTGGTAAAAAACATACATGCATAAAATAGATATGCTTCATAATTAATACAAATAACGTATAAATTGGCGTGAGCATTTGGTATTTTATCAGTTACATAAAATTTTTACAATCAAAAAAGGAAAAGTTTTTATATTCATAACATAAAAAATTGAGTATGTGTGTATTAATTTTATAGTAAAAATCATTTATTTATGATACGTGTATTTTAAACTTACAAATGAATGGTTAATTGAACCTAGTTCAAAAAAAAAAAAAAAAAAAACAAAGTTTCCATTTAATAACTTTTATGCAATATCACAATTATTTGGTCAATGTGACAGATATATTACTTTTTTTTGGAAAGAAGGACATGCTAATATATGTATTTACATGCGAGTTCGTAAAAATTTCAATTTGAATGTCTCTTGAGTAGAGCAAATCCAAATAGGTTTTAGTTTAATTTATTGAACTTCCAGATAATAAGTACAATTTTTAATACATAGTCTAAATTGTCTGCAAAAACAGATTTATTTAAGATAACAAATAATAATTAACAGATGCAATAGAAGTGTTTGCTAATGTATATGCCGCACATAAGCGTCAAATAATAAAAACAAATTAAATAACGTCCGAGAAAAATAACAAAGCAATAATTTTCAAATAGCAAAGGCAAAAAAAAAAAATAATAATAATAGTGCAAAGCATAGTGACATAAACTCAACTAAAAGGAAAAAATAACATCATAAAAATACATGAGCGCAAAACTACGTAACTAATAGTCTCATAAATTTCTTCAAAAAGGTAAAACATGGAGAAAAAAAAACCTTGTCATATTTTCTTTTAGATTTTGCGTGTTAATGTCTTAAATGCTTGTAGTAGAGTACTTGAAACAAGCTGACTAACTAACGAACAAACATAAAGGCGCTTGTGGTAAGCATCAAACAATGACATAAACCATAAATAAGCTTATAAGTCATAAATTATTCTTAGAGGTAAGAGAAAAAGTGAAAAGAAACAAGTTAACATGAGTTATTGGCAGTGGAAGTGGTAGTAAAACTACTTTAACAACAAAACTTTTAAGACCAATGGTATTAAGCAGCAGGAATATAAGAGGTTATGGTATTTTTTCTTAATACAAAGTATTTGCTTTCTCTCGCTTACATACTCATATAAGTTATAAAAATACTTGAGTATAAGTTTAGGTATAGCTAACTGAAAGGTGATAATTTATACCACACATCTAAATCTCATGCCGGGCGGGCTAATTTTTGGTAATAAAAATAAGTATCTAGGCATGACCTTTTTAATTGTCAACATTTAAAATATGTAAGTAACTCGTAAAATAATGTGTGTAAGCAGTGGTTATTTTCCTTATCGAGTTCATCTTCTTTACTATTACAATATAAAATATAACCCATTTTTATTTTGGTTTTAAGCTATAAAAACCCTTGCACATATACACACATAAATATATATGCATGTATCCGTAAAATGGAAACCCTTTGACATTATGAGCATAAGCTTCTTATAAACAATATAAAAACATATTACCACATATAAACAAACCAGTCACAATTAAATTTCGACTTATACAACAATATATGTACATACATATGTGTATATGTAAGTATGTATTTGTGTGTTGCTTACATATAATTCTTTACCCGTATAAAAATAAAAGCAGTAATAAAATCCCAAGTTACCACATACTACATACATAAAGCACACAGTTTTATTCGTTGCTTCTTAAGCTTTAATTAACTTTCACCATAAATACAGATTTAAAAAAGTATAACACTGGAAAAGTGTTAAGAATTTTACTCACGAAAAATTCATACAAAACATAAAATAATCTCAATTTTTACTGCTTGTCCTTGTATATATGTATGTACGCGTGTGTGTGTGTGTGTGTGTGTGTAGACAAGTATTAAATGAGAAAAACGTAAGGTAGAATCTTTATATTCTGGTTACTAACCTATGGATGTCAGTTGGCGGATGACTTAGTTGTTTCAAATAATAATTGCACTATTTTCAATAATAAAAAAATTTAGTGTAGATATTTTGATATTTTTGCGTATCTGTAACATTATTTAAGTTATTGGGTCAAAATATATTGCAAATAGAATATTCCCGATGAAACCTCGATACTGCGTTAATAAGTAGATAATCTTTAACAGCATATCTTGCATTTCTTCATATTTTATTAATTATTTTTCTCCATGTTTCGATTTGTTTTTACTACAAGAAAATCAGTCGGTAAATTTTCTATCAAGTCAGAGTTCGGTTAAAGTGGTGGAAAAAGCTTCATGTCGGGGTTGCATTGTGATCTTGGTATCGAAAAAAAGGGGTCAGTATCCGATACTCGATACTTTTGGAAAATTTTTTTATTTTTTTTAACTGAAATATTGCTATACAATATTTAAAATTGTAGATCGTTTTAAAATATTTTACAGCAATCAATAATATATTTCAAAATGCTACTGTAGTATTATACAATATGCATATTCAAAATAGTTCTGTCCATATTGCAATATACCAATGTATGAAAAAATTGCAGTACAATATTGAAATTCTAAAAAATATTGCCGACCATGCATGTAGAACATTCGGTAGGAAATTCAACATCATTCTTCCTTTCAGGTCCGAATGGGATGGCCAGTGTCCCGTTTTCGGTCCCTTTGCTCTCAATTGGTATACAGACGGCTCGAAGATGGACTGTGGTTCTGGTGCCGGAGTTGTAGGATCCAATACTAGAATCTCAATCTCTCTGGGTATTTAGCACAGTGTCTTTCAAGCAATTGAGACTTGCGCTAATATAAACCTATATAAAGGTCTTAAAAGCGCAAATATTGTAATTTTTTCAGACAGCCTTTGTTGGGTACCCGGCTTTGTTGGCCACTGTGACATTCTTGGTAATGAGGTCGCCGATGAACTGGCTAGGCAAGTTTCATCTATTAAGCACATTGGCCACGAACCGTTCACCGGAGTAGGCTGGGCCCCTACGAAATCTATCGGTGAGGAGTGGTCTAAGGCAAAATGGCTAGAGTATTGGAACTCTATCCCAGGTTTAAGACAGACAAAAGCACTCATCATTCCACTTGCCCAAAATCAGCCCATTTCTTGTTCCAAACGTGACCTTAGGCTATTGGTGGGCAACATGTCTGGACACTATGTGCTCAGATATCACCTAAACATAATAGGTCTGTCCAATGAGACAGAATGTCGTCTATGTATGGAAGATGACGAGACGACACTTCACATTCTGTGTGAGTGTCCGGTCTTGGCTCGGCTTAGAGGAAGATATTTTGGTAATCCGTTTCTTACGGTTAATCATACAAAATCTTCTTCTACAAAAGATGTCTTGACTTTTATTAGGTCAGCTGAATGTTTTTGTCATAAAATGGGGAATGGCACAAAAGATCTTTTAGGTCGCAGTGCCTTCCTGTTTGGGCTCCCCTAAATGCTATTTATAATATAGAACATAATATTTATTGAAACCTTTTCATTGTAATAAAATATTTTTAACAAGCTTTCCTTCTATTACAAATTTTCTAGCGATTTGTATCTAAACATAATAAATATCATATATTGAAGTTAGCGTCATTTCTATATGATTCACGGGTTCCCAGTGAAAATATCTCAAAACCATAATGTATAGGCGTAGTATCATAATGGGCTGTTCTGGCCTGAGTGTGTTCCTCGGCATCTACTTAGAAAACAGTGTAGTTTGTCTCTCTAAACGAGTATTTCATACAAGTACATTTTCGATACTTTTTTCCGATATTTTCGGTAGCATCGATACTTTTATTTGTTGCAACTAATGAGTTAAAGTATCGAATCAACGTTAGGATTGCAAGAAAATTGGTTTCAAAAGTCAAAAACCCCCATTTTTAGCACTTTGAATCAAATGTAGCTGGTAAATCTGACGCGATAAAAACGCCAAATAGGGCTTAAGTTATAGTTAAGCCTTCAAAATTCAGGTAAAAATTTTGGAATCAATTTCAAATTTTTTACAGCATTACCTTTTTACATGTGACCCATGTATCTAGAGCCATGAGAATGTGTAGCATCGTGTTCTTTGAAACCCGATTTTCGAAATTTCAAATTCCTAGTTCTGTGTTAAATAAACAAAAAAATGTATGTCAAATCGCAGTTTGAAGGGCAACCATAGTGTGAATGAAAAATGATTAAAAACATCTCCAGTATATGTTTTTGTTGCACTTGACACGGTTCCAGCCAGTTTTTAAAAACATTAATAAAATTGAAAATTAGAGATATTGTTGATAAAACTTGGAATAAGTATAGCTCATTAACCATGAGAGGTGGCTTTAAGTTAAGTCTAATCAAGAATAAGTTTGCTTATTGCTTTAGTATATATTATTCAGAAAACCAAATGGCATTTTGCATTCCGATTTATATTGCAAGCACTCGATTTCAGAACATAGTGAAGTAGCAATTCCGTTCACTATGGACAATTACCACATTTGCTGACATTCAAAATCAACTTTAGTTATTTTTCAGATGATTTCTTATAATTACAGTTTTCAAAAGGAAACCATGAGCCATTCGGAGAATTTATCAGACATTTTTAGTAACCGCCCTCAAAAATATGCAGTTTTTAGTCGCTGATTCAAATCATTTAAATAGCGATTTCCATTCCATTAATTTTTTCAAATACTATGCAGAGACATGCTTTCAACCACAGTGATTTTTCAGTGCGATTTAATATGTATTAATAACTACTGTTAGTAATAGCGATCAAAAAAGTAGCAGTTTTTTCACATTATTTGTCCAAAATTTCGTAGACCCCATTGAGCTAAATAGATAGAAAATCAAAAAGACTAACATCTGCAAGAAGATACTTGAATAATCTCACGTATGTATCAGGGATCCCAACATTCGGCGCTTTTCTAAACCCATGATTTTCAAAACCTCAAATTACAGTTTCGACATCCTGAAATCAATCTTGGAGTATTTAATTTTTTATTTGTATTTTCATCCCTTTCTGAGTTTTAAGGAGTTAAAGATTATTGCGTCTTCTTTCAATCATTGTTGACAACAAATGAACAAACATTTATTATGCATTTGAAAGCAAAGTAAAGTTAGCACAAAAATCCGAAAAATAAAAAAAAAATTGGCAAACATATTTCAACTAAAGTACAAAAAAACCTAACAAATGAAATTTAGTTTTGTTTTTTTGTTCAAAATTAAATGATGTGAGTAGCAGGTGAGCTTAAGTACAGACGACAAAAAAGGCAAAATGCTCCCAACTACAACAAACATCAGCAGCAGCCAGAGCAGCAAGTAGAACAATAATGTCGTCAGTCATTTATATTGAAATATATTGACAACTTAAAAGGGTTCACAAAAAAGATTGTTAGCTCGAACATGACATGCATCGAGGAAAAGATTGCGTTGCGTGCCTTCTCTTGTTTACTTCTCTGTCACTTGCTGGCTGGCATTGAAACACATATGAAAAATTGATGAAAAATTGGTTGCTGACTGGACGACAACGACGACTATGGCTACAACAACAAACTGTCATACTGCTTGGAAAGAAATAAAAGAAAATTTTGTCTACAAATATGCTTTTTTTTTTTTGTCCTTAACGCCAACGTAAAAATTATAACTATGTAAAAAATAATGGAATGGAAAGTTGTCAAAGAATTAGTTAGCTGTCAAAGTGCTTGCCACCATAACTAATATTAAAGTCATGTCGCTGGCATTTGCTTGTTGGATACAAAAGGATACTAAAGAATTTCCAAAAGTGCTCAGATTCATATCTCAAATGAAGCGCACAAAGCTGCTATGCATGCACCTATAGCTAGTTACACACAAATGTCTGTATAGCGTACAGCTAACTACATAAACTGCCAAGATAAGGTGTCGTTTGTCATTGGTCATTTGTACATTTGACAGAGATAAATGAATTTTTTCGGGCTACTTAGCATGAAAAAATGCTATGAAAAACAGGATAAAACCACACGAAAGAAAGAAATGTTAAGATTCCTGTTTATAAACAATGTTAAAATATGTGGGTGATTTAAAAAAAAAGAAGAGATTTAAAAAATATCATACTCGTAGTTGAAAAGAAATTTGAGATCATTAAAAATTTATTGCAATTTGTGATTTCAGCTTGAAGGAATATTCAATTTGAATACAGAAATTCTGCTGAAATTAATGTCAATTTTAAACATTTGTACCATTCAAAATTAATATTTAAATCGTAAAAAGTTTATTAATGCTTAATGCATGAATGCATATGTAAATGTATGCAGCAATGAAATCAATTTGAAATATCCATAAATCCTTTTGCGAAGTAATCGCGCTTAAAAGTATTACAAAAAAAAATTAAAAAATGGGAGAAACACGAAAGAGAATACAGGAAAATGTAATTGAAAAAATAAAAAATAGTGATTGTAAAATCCAAAATGAAAATCACTGCATGTGATTGATTAATGTTTCAGTGTGATGTGTAAGTGTCTGGGTGTACACATACGTGCAGATATCCATGTGTATAAAGTAATACTAGTAGAATTTTATAACGCTTGCAGAAAACAACAACAGCAAAAAAGTTTACAAGTGTCAATCAGCTCAGAATTAAAACGGACTCACTTTAGCATTATACAAACAAAACGAATATAAAACATTGTAGGTGCTGGAGTGGAAATAAAATGGAAATGCAAACTTAAGCTAAAAATATAGAGAGTTCGATTGAAAAACATGAGTATAATTTAAAATACCATTATTGAATTGATTTTGCAACACACTAGCGAGCAGTGGCAGTAGCAGCACACATTCAAATACAATCATCCATGAACTATAAACACCATCAAGTTAACTCCACTTTCATAAGCAGCACACCAGCAACATCATCAATGCCAAAAACAAGTAAAAACACCAGTAGCACATAAAGTTACTTACTTGTATAGGCAGACAAACACACACTTCTTCATACACATACACAGATTGTGTATTATAGTATAAGCGAGTTCTTGTATGATTTTGTGTGCTAGTAAAAACCCTCCAATGAAATCATTTCCTACCCTATCCGCCAAATAGTTAAAATTGCTTGCTTGTATGCATGTGTTTGTGTATGTATTAAGCATCTGTGTTAACTTAATTGAAATCGCAAAATTTGATCATTCCAGTACAATGAACAAAGTGAACGAACGATACTATGTAAAAAACCAAACAGTTGCAACATATTTATAAAGGCAACATATGTTAGTGGAGGCGCTTGGAAAACTGAAACGACTTTCAGTGAGTGGGGTAAATGACTTAAGTGTAGAATTAAACTGAACTGAAATGTATTTTTATTTTTTAACTAGCGATTAATGATGATTTTTTTTATAGAGGAAAGAAAAATAATTTTTTTGGCTTACAGAATTTGCATATTTGGTAAGTATTTAAATATTGCGACACATCACTCTTAGTTAGAAATTTAATTGGTCTGTAGTAACTATTTTTTATACATGGAATATATTTTCAAATATATGCAAGTATTCTAAATAATAATCACAAATCAAAACAGCCCATTCAGCGAATTTTCTTCTCTAATGGGTTTTCAAATGATCAAAATTAAATCAAAACTTTGGCAAAAAATCAACCCAAAATGCAGACCAATGTAAAACTAAAAACCAAAAGAACAAAATTTAAATGAAAAATCAGTCCAAACATATTAAAATTCAGACCAAAATTCCAACTACATTTTAGATCAAAAATTCAGATCAATAACTAAATCAAAACTCAAACTGAAATTCAGAATAAATTCGGACTAAAGTTCAGTCTAAATTCAAATAATAATTAAACAAAATTCAAACAAAAAATCAGACCAAAGCCAGACCCCCAAATTGAACCAAAATACGACCCGGCTAAACCAAAAAAAAAAGCCTAAAATGCAGACCGAAGTTTTATCCAGAGATTCAAAGCAAAAATTCAAACCCCAAAATTAAGCTAAAATTCAGATCAAAAGTCAATCCAAAAAATTAGACCAAACTCAGGCTAAACGCAATAGGACCAAAACCATACCATAAAACCAGACCGAAATTTAGATCATAATTCAAATCAATAGTCAAGCCAAAGATCAGACCTTAAATAAAATCATGGATATCACTAAATCCGATCAAAAATAAAACCATAAAACCAGACCAAAATTTAGATCATAATTCAAATCAATATTCAAGCCAAAGATCAGACCTTAAATAAAATCATGGATATCATTAAATCCGATCAAAAATAAAACCATAAAACCAGACCGAAATTTAGATCATAATTCAAATCAATATTCAAGCCAAAGATCAGACCTTAAATAAAACCATGGATATCATCAAAAATCCGATCAAAAATCAGACTAAAGTTTAAACTAATATTCAGACAAAAGTTGTACCAATCAAAAATTCAGACCAAAAACTTATCGAAAAATTAGACCAAACTCAGACCAAAAATTAAACCTCAAACAGCACCAAAACCATAACATAAGATCAGACCGAAATTTTGACTTAAAATAGGGCCAAAACTCCCACCAAAAATCAGACTGAAATTCAAATGAAAATTAAAACCATAATTTAGTTTAAAATTCAAACCAAAGCCCAGGCCAAAATTCAGACCAAATATTTTACCCAGGCAGATATAAAATAAAATCAAAACCACACTAGAAAAATAGAAATGATAATAAATAGTGATCAAAAACTGATGAAAAACCGGAACATCTATAAGTAAAACTCATCTAATCAAAGATGTATCTAACAATCACGTTGTAAAAAAGTTTTAGCAGATTATATTCATTTACATGTAGCCAAGGTTTTTGATTTCTTTTCTGATTCAGTCTCAGAATCCGTTTCCGGCATCATCATCCATTTCTGATACCATCCTTTACTCTTTCCCAAATCGTTTATTTTTCAATACCGTAAAGATACTTCAAGTACATATCTCTTTGACCTTAGGATGTTGAGGAATGCCACATGGCATAACTCGACAGCCCTACATGGACACATGCGAATCCTGGATATCTTATACAAAGATATTCAGGAGACGCGTATGCATAAAAAAAGTCAAAATAATTGAGAAACGTTATAAGACTCGGATAGCGGATGGAACCGTCAATGTGGAAGTTGAGGATAGCGATATCAGCATTTTCACTGATGGTTCTCTGCTGGAAAGTAGAGCTGGGGCAGCTATTTTCTCAGATAAGTTAAATTTGTCCTCTGTTCTACGGTTGGGAAAATATGTGTCCGTCTATCAGGCAGAGATGCTAGATTTAGTGAATGCACTGGACCACCTTATTGAGAATCAAGTCAATGGCAAGAGAATTGTCATTGCCCTTGACAATCAGTCGATGATTAAGTGCATGCAGCGGACAGATATAACCTCTAGGTTGGCCTTGGGATGTGTCCAAAAGCTCAACGAGTGCGCTCGTGTAAACGAGCTTACTTTGATGTGGGTGAGGGGACATTCAGGCATAGAGCATAATGAAAGTGCTGATCTTTTGGCTAAAAAAGGTTAAGCAGCCGAATTTTGTGGGCCAGAACCATGCATCGCCATTGTTGATGGATTGGTGGAAGGCCTGATAAGACAGTGGATTAAATCTGAACATTGTAAAAGATGGAAAGATGCCAATGACTGCAGGCAGGCAAAGACGGCCGTAAAGTGGTCGTGCAGTGAGTCAGCCAAAGTCGTCGGACTAAACCGGAAGACTTTGAGCTGGCTTACAACGCTGACTACAGGTCACGGTCCCTTCAGGTATCACCTCAAGAAGATGAAACTTGTTGAGGATGATACTTGTAGGTTGTGTCTGGAGGAGCTAGAAACGGTGGTGCACTTACTGTTTGAAGACGACCTCGATAGCCTAGTGGATAGTGCACTAGACTTTCATCTGGGAGGTTCTGGTTCGATTCCCGTCTTCGTCTGGTGGTTAATTTTCATTACTTTCTTATATTCACTATCAATATGAAAGTATATGAGAATTATAAGATAGTGTACAAGTACACACCTTGGTTGGTAATGGCAAAACCACCAAGCCGATAAAAAAATTGCCACACCGCCGTTCGGAATCGGCGTTAAACTGTAGGTCCAACTATGTGGTATCCCCAGCGTTGGCGAGCAGAAGATTAGCAATCTTGGATCATAGATACGTTGACGAATCTGAGATTGGCCACCTGGCCTATAAGGATGTGCTCGCGTTGACGCAGGATGCCAATACTCGGAGCATGCTCGTTTACGAGTGCTTAGAGTAGAGGAATCAGGCGGTAGGGGACGAAAAGGGACCCACCTGGGTCTGATTCGGCTAATCCCCGAACTAATAATAATATCTCTTTGCGTCAAATTCTATCGTTAAAACTTTAGTAAAACAATTTTTTTTAAATACAATTATTTATTTATTTGGGCTACTGTTTTTCATTTTTGCGTTTGTTAAAATTAATAAACCCACAGTTTAGCATATTTACTACTATTTTTACTGTTGTTGTTTGTTTGTTATTTTTAAGTAAACACACAATCTCTGCTTTCGACTTTCAACCTAGTGTAAGTAATTGGATTAACAAAGAGGTATTTTTTTTCACTGCTTGCTTGTTTATGTAAACAATATGAAACATAGACTCACATAAGTGTATATACAAATATACACATACATACATGAGCATGTATAGGTGAATAGGAGTTTTTTTTATGTGACATAAAACATACGCCCCCTCTATAAAAATATCTGGTCAGGTTAATAATGCTATTCATTGTTTCTCTCATACTAACTACATATACGAGGAATAGGTATATCACTGAGGTTGTGGTTACCTTTTGTGCTGTGTTGTTTTCTTTTTGTTAATTTTTTTTGAGAGCGGACAAGGGAAGGGAAAAATGCTAGAGGAGTAACATTTTTAGAAACTAAAATTCAAAGCAGAATGTTTATGGAGGAATAGATGGATGGATGGATAGAAAATTATGTGGTCGAGTTAGGGTGAGGTTTGGGAGAAGGTTGATTTTATAGGAGTTTCGGTTAGAAAATACTGCTTCTGTGCTGTAGGTTAGGTAGGTAAATGGGTGCGTTTGTAAATGCGTGCTTATATTTCAAGCTAAGGTCTTGATTGTTTTTCACTTTTGTTATGACATACTATTTTTGTTATTGTTGTTGAAAGTGCTGTAAACATTTTTATTTTGTATTTGTTTCTTTCTTGCAGCTGTAGTTGTTTTTATTAGTTCATCGAAGCGTAAGTCCCACTCGACTGTTGAAAAATTAATCGCACAAACAGCAGCAGTACTAAAAGGATATTTTTACAACATGTATATATTTAGTTGAATTTCCTTCTAACTAAATAAGCATATACATATGAAAATAACGCAGAGAGAGAGAACTAAACTTTAGCAGAAACAGTGCAAATTTTGGTTTTGCTACATAAATAATAGATTGAAGTTCTGTTGAAAAATTTAGAAAATCGAATACAGTCTTGGTGGAGCATATACGAATATCTATAAAAAGCACTGATTCTCAACATTAACCTTTTGTATTAAGCAACCAAATAAGGAATTACTACAATTTTTCATTGGTGCTACCTTTTTTTTTTTGGGATTTAAATTATGTCTATTATTTCACAAATAGCACAATATACTCTAAATTTCCTTCCTTTTTCTTTAGTTATGAACTTATGCATTTATACATACATACTTATACATTAAATCAGTGACCTTTCCTTTACCCACACAACATTTCACATTTCAAATTTAATTGAGCATGGTTCAACCAAAAAATACCCTCAAATTAATATTAGAGAAAGAAATGCTATCGTGCGTGAATATTTCAGATGTGGTCAGTTTTTTGTGTGTGTGTGCTTTTTGGGTATACATAATAAAATTTTATAAAAGGATATACATACATCTATGCAAATATGCATATATGGGCAAAAGAAACTGAGCAGCATGACATACAAAATAAAATTTTAAAAACCTGAAAAATAAATATGTATAAAGTGAATGTATGTATACATGTATATTTATACTACATATGTATATGAATAAGTATGTGCTTATGTGTTACGTATTGTATTTTTATATTTATCCGCCCACAAGCAATTTCCAAGTTAAATTCTATATAAAACAAGCAGACATCCTTGAGATATCCTGTTTTTATATACGCTCATAGGTATATACCCAATATGCACCTTATTTTATTACTGCCCTTTGCCCGAATTATTATGCACAACTTCGAAATTTCGAGGAATACATTTTTGGCTTGCTCTTTTTTTTCATTTATACTATCATATATATAGCAAGTACCGCATTAGGTTCTAGTACTCCATGTACACATAATTAGTGAAACTTCCCCTTTTTTACACTCACAACATTTTAAATCATTTATTTAAGCCAATTAAGGGATTAAAATGTGACGCTTACACTGTGCTTCTACGTTACTCTTCCTGTTGTGTTTTTTATTTTATTCTTTTTTTTTTTTTTATGCATGTATTTATAATGTAATGACTTTGCACAACTCTTTGCGTGTGTTTGAAATTAAGCTGTTTTAATTTGTTTATAATACCAGAGTCATACGCGTGTGTGTGAAAAATTAGAGATATCTTTATGCTTATGTGTGTAGGTCTACTGGCGTTATCTGGGTCAATTTTTTGTGTCCATATGTTGGGTTTAAATTCGGTAATAACAAACAGAAATTTATAAATCAGCACACAGTACAGACAGAATTTTCTAATAACTTCTGCCAAATGACTTTGGTTGATTGATGTTGGAAGATCATAAAAATTCTTATAATTTCAGACTATTTCTTCCAAGTAGACTAAGGGGTCACGAATGGAAAACCAATAAGTTAATTCTCCTGACGAATATATGAATAAAATCGAATGAAAGTTAAAGAAGCAGAATAAAGATTAATTGAAATTAATGGAAATAAATGAAAATAAATGAAAATAAATGAAAATTAATGTAAGTTAATGAAAATTATTAAAAATTAATAAAAATGAATGAAAATTAGACCAAATTATTGATAACAAATGAAAATGAACAAAAGAATAAATAAATTGAACAAAACTTAATGAAAATCAATAAAGATTAAAGATAAAAAATGAATGAAAAAAATAAATAAGATTAAAAATTAAAGGAAATTAATGAAAATAAATGCTAATGAATGAAAGTAAATGAAAGTGAATAAAAACAATAAAAACGAATAAAAAAAGAAGGAAATGAACGCAAAATTAATAAGAAAAATTAAAATGAATAATAATGAATGAAAGTAAAGAAAAATAAATGAAAACACTGTTCTACAAATGGAGACTTTTGAAAACGAGCAGAGACGGGGCAATTGCGCTTAGGGTAATGGAGGGTCGCTGAGTCCGAATCTCTGGTTCGTTTTGCTCTGCTACGCCAAAATTTTTTTTATTGACATCAAAATTTTTAAGATTGAAAAAAAAAAAATTTAAAATTCAGTACATTTTTTTTTCATCAAAACATCCATTTAAAAAAAAAAAAAAAAATTTTCCTTTTTTTTTTTTTTAACTTGAAAATTTAAAAAAAAAATTTTTTTTTTTTTTAATTGATTAATTTTTTCATAATTTTTTTCATCCTCGTTATCTTCGTTCACTTTTATCCGTTGTTAGCTTAACCCAGTAATGCCTAGAGGTGCCATATGGCACCTTGTTGCTGAGCCGTTCCTGAGCCAGGTTAAACAATTTTTTTTTCTCAAGTTACTTTCTTGATCTATCTACTTTGTGTTCTTGAACAATTAAATCCTATATGGTCGCGTCGGAGTTGTATCATTTAAATTCGATAATTTTTACCATCGAAAGGTCTATCTGGGGGTTTTCGGGTACGGGAAATGTGAATCTGAAATTTATATTTACCAATAACGGTCACTTTGGTACAAAAAACATGAAAAGCTCAAAATTTTCACGGTTTTTTCGACTAAGAAAGTAATAAAATTGGATTTAATATACGTGATATTAGTTTTATTTATTTCTTTGATTAAGCTAAACAACTTTCTGAAACATATCATTGACATACAAACACTTCCAGATAGACTTACGATAATTAAACAGTTCTGTTTTCTCGAAAACGGCTCTAAAACGAAACGAATGAAATGAAACGGATAAAATTTCCAACATAGGAGTTTATGGGGGAGAAAAATCGATCCAGCTAAGTCTCATTTCTGGCAAAATTTGTTTTTTCCAAGTTATTATGCGAAAAGCAAAAAAAAAATTGTCTTGCCCGCTCAATACGAATGGTAATTTTGCCACAGAAATCACCTTCTTAATAGCTCAGGGGCCAGAGCGTAGGTCCACCACTTTGGAATGTGCGAGATCGAGCCCTGCAATATGGCCAGGTTTTTTTATTTATTTTTTTTTCCCCCCGTCCCTGAGAAAACTCGAAGGACGCCGAGCAAATCTCGGTCGCCCAAGTACTACACAGAAAAATATATAATTTTTTGTATTTATTGTTTTTTGTTGTGTGGAAAAAACTTTTTTCAATGTCCAGATGAAAGCTGAAAAATCCCGAAATTTTATCTCAATGTCCAGATTAAGCCCGATTTGCATCTGGCAACCCTACTTATAAGTCAAACATAAAAAAAAAAAAAAAAAATTAAAGGCTAGATTTTTAGGTATAAATTACACAGTGCAACAAAAATTTTATTCGCAAAATTTTTTAACGGTTTTATAGTAATTTAGGATCACTAATCACGACTGCGTCCTCAATGTTTCTCCATCACATCTAGTTCTCCCACAATATGGACCTGAAGTCGAAAAATGGGGTCTTCAGGGGCTCTTAAGAATTTTTTTTATTTCAACAGTTACGAATTTGATGTCTAAAGCAAAATTTTTAAGCATAAAGGGATAAGCAATTTTTGAGTAAGCATTTTTCCTCCATCTTCTATCCTTCCTATTGAAAATGTGGGTTTATACCCCCGATAGCCGATTAAACAAAAACTGTTGAGAAAACCATTATACCGTCTTTGGATAAAATGTTTCTTGTTAAAAAATATAGGGGGTTCCAGAACATCGGAATAACCTACGAAGTACACTTTTTCCAGAATAATGTAAAAACCGAATTTTTTGCATTACAATCGAACCACTCACACTACGTAAGTAAATAATGGAATCGTTTGTTGTTGTAATTATATTAGGCTTCTACGTGGAGCCAAAAAAACAAAAAAAAAACTTGGAAATCTCGCACATAAGACAAAAGTTGAAAATTTGTTGCACTGTGTTATCTTTTACGTATAGCGTCCTGTGAAAATTTGTTCTTATAACTTTTTACGAAAGTTTTTTTTTTTTTTTTTAATCTTCTTCAGAAATTTGAGATGGTTTAAAGATATGCATGTTCTCGCAAAATGTACTTAACATATTTTGACAAAATTTGCACTACTATTATTAAAAACTGCTGCCTTCATGCCATGCTTGAAGAAAATCGGAGAAAATTGACTTTAATTTTCTTATTTCATTCCAAAAATGACACTGTTGTATAATTGGAAGTTACATCCAAGCTAAATAAAACGGACGTTTAATCAGCATGGTGAGGAACTATGATTATTGCATTCGACATGATTGGAACCAATTTGGAACTTTGAACCAGCTGATTTATATCGTCAATTGTTAGCAGCTTGACTCGAAACTTCCTGGAGTTTTCCAAGAAAGGAAACCAAAAATTACTATAAGGTGTGCACAGACACATCGCTATCAAAGTTTAAATCTTATTAAGAATATATAAATTTTGAAATCTGGGTTAAAACGCGGTTCACGCCAAGTTGTGGTCACCACGTCGCCCCTAGTCATAAGAACAACAACTGGGATTTGTTTACAATATTGTTACCGTTAGTTGATAAATTTTTCATGCACAATGGAAGCTGCAAATAGAAAATTGATTGTGAACAAATTTATTGAAAATCCGTCATGGTCTGGTTCAAAGATTGCGAAAGTGTTAAATATCTCCAAAAGAACGGTATGTAGAGTTATAAAACGATATAAAGAAACTCTTAGTGTTGAAAGAGCTAAAAAAGTTGTGAACAAAACGGGAACCACCAATCTAAAATTAAAGGCAAAGATCTTGAGGTCCATCAAAAGCAATCCCGGACTATCGGATAGCGATCGTACCAAAATATTCAATACCAGCAAAAGTATTGCTAGACGAATACGCATAAAAGCAGGGCTAAAGTGCTATCGTGCTATAAAATATCCAAATAGAACAGACAAACAGAATTTGCTGGCCAAAAAACGTGCTCGTCTTCTTTATAATAATGGTTTGACCAAATTCAATGGATGAATTATTGTAGATGACGAATCATACGTAAAATTTGATCTTAAACAGCTTCCAGGTCAAAATTTGTATATGGCAACGAATCGTGGTAATGCACACTCAAAATTCAAGTACATAAAAATGGATAAATTTGCAAAGAAAGCAATGGTGTGGCAGGCTATTTGCAGCTGGGGTCTCAAATCCAGGGCATTTGTGATATCCTCTTCTATGACGTCTGATATTTACATCAAAGAGTGCCTTTCGAAACGACTATTACCATTTGTTCGTCACCAGATAGATGTAGTGCCCAAATATATGAATCCACCCAATTGCCCCCAGCTTCGACCGCTCGAAAAATACTGGGCTATTACAAAATATAAGTTGAAGAAAAATGCAGGTATTGTCAAAAATGTGAATTCAATGTTACTAAAATGGAACCAAATAGCCGCAAAAGTATCCAGAGCGGATGTTCAAAGGTTGATGGGGTCCATTAAAAGGAACACCCGGAACTTTTTGCACAACAAAGAAATTTAAATCTTTTAATATTATAGTATTAAAACACAATATTAAACTTATCATTTAATGCATTATTTGTTATTCTGAGTGTTCTGGTTAAAAAGATACAGCAACTTTCCTGCGTGCCAATTTTGCGTGAACCGCGCTTTACTCTGTAGTTCGATTCGAAAGAAAATTTACTCGAATTCGAACGATTGGTACTCTAGAAAACCTTTTCGAATAATATTTGTTCGATGTTCAGATTAAGTTTTGTGCCTTTAGGAATCAAATTTGGCATTCGAATAGAACTATCTGTCGAATCAAACTACAGAGTAACCCCCCAGATTAAATTTTGTGCCTTTCGGAAATGAATTTGGCATTCGAATAGAACTGTCTTTCGAATCGAACTATAGAGTAATCCCCCTGAAGTATTTTAAAATTATACTGAATCAGACTCGCACTCTAATTTTAAAATATGAATATGTTATTATCTGAAGATAACGTATTCAATACTTGAGAGTGATTTCTGTTGCAAACTTTAAAGTTACGAAATTTTTTCCTTTGAGTTCATTATATCTTCTGTTAACCCAGCAAGCAATTACTGTGTGAATTATTATGCATGATGACCATCAATTTTTTTTTTCTATAAATGTATGAAAAAATTTAAAACTTATTTGTATCCTTCAAAAAACAAGCTAACATTTCTCTCTCTCTCTCTCAAGCAAAAAAGTTAAATTAAAATCTCTGTAATATTAAAAAAAAAAAAACACTTTACCTAATGATTTAATTAAGCTAAATGATAGACACATAAATAAATAACAACAAAAAATGTAGGTCTAATATTTTAATGATGATAATAAGGATAGATACAAAAAAGCGAAAATGAAAAATGAGAACAAAGAAAAAAGCATATGACTAAAAAATGGACAACATTTCATGAAAATGAATTGTTGTTTATGATGAAAGACAACAACAAAATATAACAAAGGAATGTAAAATTGTACATGTCAACAAAAATGAGATAGCATTTATTTAATAAAATGTATACTTTTATAATAGTTAATACTATCACACATACACAGAGAGCAATACACACAACTACTACAAACATACTATACATATGCATAAATATAAAGACAATTTAGTAGGTACTTGTAAGGGCAGCACCTTTGTATGATTTGAGCTAACATTTTTTATGTGGCTGTTAAACAATAGAAGGATAATGACTAACAGAAACGCTAGCATATGTTTATATGGGAATATGTATGCATAGAGAGAAAGATAATTAAATTGTGGGTATCCTTGGCATCAATTTATTTATGAGCTTCAATTTATCAACGGTCACGTATTTAGTATTCAAAGTATTGACAAATTTAAAGGGTTGCCGCTGCTCATTTCCGTACTTATCTCAAAGGCTTATCTATTTATTTTGTTTATATGACTATGTTATTCAGGAATTTATTGGAAAAAGGACGAAATATTTTAAAGTTTAAAATTCATTATTGCTTTTTTTTTATTTTCTCAATTTGGTCTTAAGAAGAGCCTGATTTCATCCCAGAATTACTTAAATAATTGGATGCTTTGAGTAATGGCTTTTTTCTAGACAAAACAAAAAAGCTTACCCTATCCCCAAAAATGAAGAGACGTACACCTGTTTGTTACTTGCACCACTTAAGCAGACTTTTAAACTGTTCAACCGATTTTTACTCCTTTTATATAACAAAAGAAATTAACTTTCTTTTTAGCTTTTTGGTGAAAAAAAAAAAACAATTTAATTTTTGATTTTCAAAGAGCATTCAAAATTTCAGTTAACTTTTATATAAAAGGTCACAAAAAAAAAAAAATAAAGTAAAAGTTGCCAAATTTGTTTCAATTAAATTTATTTTCTTCGAAAAAAATAAAAGGCATGAAAGTTTTTTTTGTTGGTTTTTTGATTTCTTCATTTTTACATGCTTTCTTCTATATCGATTAACATTTACCTTAAGGTTATTTGGAAGCTGGAGAAATACGCGCTATTATGCCAAGCATAATAAAAAGGGCGCATATAAAATTTCAATTTCATGAAATTAACAAATTTACAATTTTTGTGCGCACTTTTTAAACTATAATTACTTTTCTGAAGAAAGTTTACTACAACAAAAATATCAGAATATTAAAAAATGTAAACGTTCTTGATGAAAGCTTAAAATTTCATAAGCCATTAAGCATAGCGTAAGAGAAATGAATATGTGTTGTGGATAATGCTATTTATTTATAGGTTTTTTGACAAAGATAAACAAATTCTTAAACTTAATTCGGTTTCCTTCAGAACTTGACTTAATTTTGTTGATTAGGCTTTAGTTTTCTATGGAAGGTGAATGTTATAACTTTTCAATATTCTCCATTATACAGTAAAGCAGTCGTTTTTCCGCTACAATGAGTTAATGATTTTTTGAAAGAAAAAACTGTTCTGATTCACAAACGTCATGCTAGCGAGCTGATGAAAAGCGGTGAATAAATTTATTGTTTTGAAGTGCTAAAACTTTGATATCTAAGGCAAATAGGTTCGTTATGAAAACCTCAATATTCCTTGTTTTTAACACTAACCGATTAACTCATTTCTATACCCGAACTTACAGGCGTTTTGGTGCGCATTTCGCTAATAGATTTAAGTTCAATGGGCTAGGACAATCATGGCGTTCGGATTTCTAACTTTTTTATTAGAAAAGCGGTGTAAACAAAAAGAAGAAAAATACTGAAACTTGTGCCAAATTTTGGAAATGAATTTGATGAGCAACGTCCTCTGTTTAAATGCAACATTATGTTTGGAATTAAATCAAAAAATTGAACTAAATATACTAATCTAAATCTCTATCCTTAGATGAAAAATCTCAGGTTTTTTTTCAAGCTATTGGACTTTCAAAAAAATTTGTACCTAAAGCCCATTAAAAAAAAAATACAGAGAGCAAGAAAGTGAAGCGTTTATAATAAAATAAGAAATCTTATATTTTTGATAACGAGCAACTTCGAATCAGTTTTTTAGTTGATAAACTTTAAACAAATAAACTTTACAACTGATTTCTGTCAGATCCCCACAGTGGCCCTAAACACTTTTCAAAAAAATCACCCAATCATTGTCGCAGATATCAACAAAAAACTCTAAATTATTCTTATGTGTTCTCTAACCGTGTATTATTCTCATATATGCAGCAGTGCCCATATTCATATCATTTACTCTATGCATTAATTACACAGCAATTAAAGAGCAACAGTTTTTGGTTAGATACAGGGTATTTAGAGCTTTCAAAAAATTTCTAATTGATTTTAAGAATTTTATTAATTAGGTATTAATTTTAGAATTATTTTCCGAAACACTTTACCTACAAATTTCTTTCAAAATGTGTAAATTTATATCGAATCTATTAAGTTTATTTCTATGATGGATTATGTTTTAATTAATTAAACTTGCATCTATGTAAGAAGCTTTCATCCCTCCTGCATATCTATGGCAAATATAGTAAGCCTCAAAAATTTTCTTCAACATCAATTTCTAGTTTTTTCATTTTCTAAATTTGCATAATTATGGACAAAACAAATCAACAAACGGAACGAAAGTAAAACAACAAAAAATCATTAATTTTCCCATATTATGCAAAAACGCTAAAAAGTCAGAAGGAAGAAGGAAGAAATCTACTAACAAATACGCTTCCAACCGAAGAGTTCTGCTTGCTCCTTCTATTTTCTAAGTTTTTGATGCCGTTTTTTTAATTATTGTTGTTAGCAATGATGCTGATGCTGTTGCCATGTTATTCAAAATTTTAAGCTACCTCGCCGTATTTCCTTCTTTTTTGTTAATTCCCCCTCTCTCTACTTCTATTTCTTCTTATTCTTGTCTTTTTACTTTTAAATCATGCAAGAGCATAACTAAAGCAACAACAAAATATATAGAAGGATACACTATTTTATGAATATCCTTCCTTACTTTTTTTCTAAATATCCCAGTTGTTGCTGTTGCTATCACAAGAAAATTCGAAGCAAAATACTCCTACTTTTTCTCATATTAAATTAAAAAAGTATTTTTAATTAAAATTTTAATAATTATGTTACAAAAGTTGCAGAATACTTTCTTGCTTTTTTAGTTTGCTGCTGTTGTTTTTTCTTTTTTTTTTGTGGGTGATATTGCTGCTTTTCCTGTTACTGTTGCTGATGTTGTCGTTTTTGTTGTTATTGTTTTTGTTGCTGCTGTTATTAGTATCTAACAATAAGTATAGTAGGTACTGACAGAAAGTTTTTTGTTGTTGTTTTATTTTTAATTTTTTTTTTTTGTTTGCATAGCTGCTGTGCAAATTTTTGCGGGATTTGTGGGTGTGTAGTGTGTGGCCTTAATGTAAAAATAAAATGGTGCGAAATATTATTAAGGATAGAAAGGGTTGAAAAAAAATATTTAAATATTTATGCAATATACAGTTATAGTCAAAGAAAATTAAGGACATTATAGTTTTTTTTTTTGTATTTTTTTTGGTTCAAAATATTTTAATTTGGTAGTTTTTGAATTAAAAATTATTTTGTGTTTTTAGTTTGGATTACCCAAATCAACGAACACAAGGCAGAAGTGAAACTTCTTGTAAACTAAACGAAACACAAGCAAATAACAAGCAAATTAAATTTTTCAATCGCTAAATTTTTTACTTCATTGGTTTGTGATTTTAATTTCATTTGCTTGTGTTTCGTTTAGTTCACAAGAAGATTCACTTTGCCTTGTGTTCGTTAATGCACAACCAATTTTTTTTATTGGATTAATGCTAGACCAAAAACAGCAACTCTGTACCGGTAACTTCGATGACAATTTGCGCCATCTGTATGTGAAATGTATAACTGTCATAAACTTTAAGATGGCGACGTGACACATTGTTCTTTCTGCCATAGGCGTGTGTGTGTAATTAAAATGTTATATTGAATTAAAACTATTTATGAACCGTTTATTATATAGTTTGCTCGTGAATTCAGTTACGGAATGTTGATATTTAGCCCCTCATGCACACTGATCGACAAAATTATGTCACATTGCAAACTTACGCGCGACGTCACATCCGGTTGGTTTTACTCTAGGGACAAGAGCAAAGAAGTTTCACTTCAAAAAAAAAAAATAGTAATAAAAAGCTTTGGTATTAAAATATTTAGCAACTAGTAAGATACTAAAAATCAAAATATGGCCAGGACAAATTTAAAGCATTAGCTTTGGGTATATATTTTCTCTACATTAATTTATTATTGCGATTTTTATGACCATAACTGTATTTGTATATATTTACAAGTGTTTCAACTTGTATATTGGAAACGTAAATTCTTTTAGTTATTAAATAGAACGTAGTAAAACTTTAAGAACAAATTTCAGTAATCAGAAAAAAACATGTATTTTTAATAGTTTTAAAAGAAAAGATTTAATGTTATTGTTTATTCAGATAACATGTGCGAGTAACAAATTGTTATGAATATTTATAACAATAGCATATGGAAAACAAAAAAGATGTATATGTATGAAATTAGGTTTTTGTTTACAAATTTAAGCAAAGAAACTTAAAGAGAAAATAAAAAACCAAAAAAAAAAATGTATAGGAAAACGAGAATCAAAAAGAGGGATATACAGATATTGTTAAAATGTTATTTTGCTGCTTTCTTGCTCACTATTTTAATAATTGGTTAAAATTTGTTTGGTTGGTTGGTATATATCAGAGCTGTAAAAGAGTGCAATCAATTGAGGATATAAGTCACAAATGAATAATAATTTTTCATTGCAGTTATTGAATAATGTATTTGACTCCAGAATAAAAAATGCATTTAGAAGTCTTTTTTGGAGTCGCCGATTGGTTATTCATTTAGAAAAATATTTTTTAGAGTCAAGGGAGTGCAGTTTTTTTTTGAAATCATGAGACTGCAAATCGTGTGGCTCCAAAATCATGACTGCTTTGAAGTCACTTGGAGTCACTTGGAGTCACTTGGAGTCACTTGAAGTCACTTGAAGTCACTTGAAATCACTTGGAGTCACTTGAGTAACCTTGAACTCAAATGCAATCGTTTGGAGTCAATTGCAATTTGCAGTCAATTGGAGTCACTTGGAGTCTTTTGGAGTCAATTGGGATTTTGAAGTCAATTGGAGACAGTTGAAGTCTTTTGGAGTCAATTGGGAATTTGAAGTCAATTGGAGTCTTTTGGAGTCAATTGGGGATTTGAAGTCAATTGGAGTCACTTGGAGTCTTTTGGAGTCAATTGGGATTTTGAAGTCAATTGGAGTCAGTTGAAGTCTTTTGGAGTCAATTGGGAATTTGAAGTCAATTGGAGTCACTTGGAGTCTTTTGGAGTCAATTGGGGATTTGAAGTCAATTGGAGTCACTTAAAGTCTTTTGGAGTCAATTGGGGATTTGAAGTCAATTGGAGTCAGTTGAAGTCTTTTGGAGTCAATTGGGAATTTGAAGTCAATTGGAGTCACTTGGAGTCTTTTGGAGTCAATTGGGGATTTGTAGTCAATTGGAGTCACTTGGAGTCTTTTGGAGTCAATTGGAGTCAGTTGAAGTCTTTTGGTGTCAATTGGGGATTTGAAGTCAATTGGAGTCACTTAAAGTCTTTTCGAGTCAATTGGGAATTTGAAGTCAATTGGAGTCTTTTGGAGTCAATTGGGGATTTGAAGTCAATTGGAGTTAGTTGAAGTGTTTTGGAGTCAATTGGGAATTTGAAGTCAGTTGGAGTCAGTTGAAGTCTTTTGGTGTCAATTGGAGATTTGAAGTCAATTGGAGTCACTTGAAGTCTTTTGGAGTCAATTGGGATTTGAACTGTTTCTGAGCCAGGGTAAAAAACAATTTTTTTCTCAAGTTACTTTTTTGATCTATCTACTTTGGTTCCCGCTCGTCCTTAATAGAAAAATATATTTGATCCCAGGGAATACTTGTAGGTCATGATGTGGCGTAGAAATATTTTTAGTTCTTTTTACACCTATGATCTTATTTTCTAGGTGAAAGTCAAAAACTACTATACCCCCTAAAATTCAGAAACCAATTTCCTTTTATTTTTTTAAGTACTAAAATTTCTCATTGAAGACATATGGAAACTGTGTTTCGAAAATTTTCCAAATTGGATTAAGGCATCTAGTAGCGGGACAATATGGATTAATAAAGAAAAATCTTGATATGCTTGCGTTTACTAGTTTCTTTTTTGAATGATGTGCTCACATAAAAGAGCACTTAAAAGAGTGCGATCGATTTTAAATTGCACTGCTTACTCGAAAAATAAATCTCTTGTCAGCGGAGGTAAAGATAACTCGGTGTTTTAATCTTTGAAGAGCTCAAACGCAGTACTGTAATCCACAAAAACAAAAACAACAATAAATGTCATTTAACATTCAGCATAATATCCGATAACAATTCTTAAAATGCTGATATGATCAATATAGGAGCAGATTCGGCGTAAAACTGTAGGTCCCCCTCTATGTATGTGAAGTTTAAGACGCACTCCATACATATAGAGACGTAAAGCTTTCTAAAGTCTGCCGGTTGTTTTCTTAAGACCATATCTAGGTATATGGTTTAATGCTGAAGCATTATTCATAATTTCTTATAACACTAGCGTCATCGTTTTTGGGATCATTGGACAATTCAACTTTTTCTCCTTTCAGGTTTTCTAAAAAAGTGTTCGCAGTCTCATTAAGAACAGTATGTAACAAAATTGAGCAAATGAAGGGATATTTGTGGGACACAAAATTTCAAATTTCAACAATAAAATATGGTTTTTCAAAATTTTTTGGCCAACATTTTTTTCAAGTTTCATAGCGTTTTTATTTCTCCTTGAGTGTGCACACATAATGCAAATTTTTGAAATTGGATAATATTTATTGGGGCAGCAAGTTGTACAAAGCCGGTAAGTTTTCAAAAATTCAGCAAAAATTGTATGAAAAGTATTTATTATGGTCAAAACTTCGGAACTTTGAACCTCTTGTGGCACCAAAAAAAATTATCCGATTTCAAAAATAATAAAAAAAGAAATAAAAAAACTGTAAAACTTAAAAAAAATGTTGGTCAAAAAATTTTGAAAAATCATAATTTATTTTCGAAATTTCAGTACTTTCAAGACCCTTTTGGTATCTGAAGATATTATCTGATTTCCAAAATTTGTTTCCAGTTTTATTGATCTGAATGTGTAGAAACTCAGCTATGTGGATACTTTTTAATTTGACGCCATTTTTGGTTTTTTTTTCATATCCCAAAAATGTCCCTTCATTTGCTCAATTTTGTTACATACTGTATATCTGTCGGAATGTTATTAAAGCCAGCGTTCTTACTGTTCTTCAGTGCACTTAAGCGTTCACGGCGTATTCTACTTCCAGAGAACGTTATATGTGCATTGTTTCCACTGTTAATAAGAGCTGAAGGTTGCGTGGATTTCTGGAACTGACTACAAGTTGGATTAAAATGGTAGAGTATTTTATTAGAGGCTGTAGCTGATCCTCATATTAATTTAATCCAAAAATACAATATTTACCTGAGTTTTATTTTAAAAGTGGTGAGTGTTATGGGAAATGATTATTTTCTGAAGTAAATAGAGCGTGAGACAACAGTTATCTGCAAAAACTACTACAAGTCTGAATTGATTTTTGTGAAATTATTCATAATTTTCATCATATTCTTCATGTTTGAAAATTTCCACTGAATGAGCGTTAAAAAATTGATTTTCAATTACGCTTTACTAGTTTTTTGTTTACTGATCTGCTAATATATACAAAGCCCAGTGTGATTTAAATAAATGAATGCCATCAAATACTTTTCACATTTCCTCTTACTCTCACACTCTCAGTCTCTGGTTTAAGAAGAAGCAAATTGAAAATTAAATTAAAAGATATGCAAAATGATATGCGAAATGAAATGAATATTATACCAAATCAACACAATCAACACATTAATGAGAGTAGAGAAAATAATTTTACGCACAGCAGCGAGTGAGCGTTAAGAACAAGTAAATGCTACAAATGCTAAAGTAAGCAAAAATTTTAAATAATAATATCAACAATAATGGCAACGCTAATGGCGATAACAATCAACACCATCATCATCATCATCAAAAGGAGCAGTAAGAGTAAGTACAACAAAAAGAACAATCAGTACCAGTGTTACAACATTCGACGCAACAAGAGTAAGAACAATAATAATGATAACAACAACAACTAGTAAGCAACACCATTCAACAACACAAAACGGCAACAACAACTGCAACAACAACTTTTTCAGCAACTTCTATTATTGTCAATAAAATTTTTGAGCTGACTCAGCCTGTAGCAATCAGCAACAACAGCAATAGCAGCAACATCTTTTTGTTTCTCACTGCTTAAAATATTTGAACCAACACACACACACATACACATATGTATGCGCATATTTACTTATATACATACTTGTGATTGTACATTGAGTGCTCAAAACACCTTAAGTAACTTTACTTTCACTCTTCAAGTGACGAGCGTTAGCAAAATTTGCTACAAATGCAAAAAAAACCCTTACAAAAAATACAAACCAGTAGAACCAACAGAAATTTGAATTTTTCGTCATTTTCCTTACTTTTTAGTTGAGCAAAATTTGAAACAAAACGCTTTTCCTTTTCTTTCGTTTGTTTACCTCGTTTGTTTTTTTTTTTTTGCATCAGGAAATAATTCTCAACTGGCAAAGGAATACTGAATGCTGGCGCGCACGTTGTTTTTCCATCGCCCACTCGATATACTAAATACGAAGCATACATGTGTATGTATGTGTGCGAAGAGGAAATTGTAGCTGCAAATACATTTTCGCTTTTGTTGTAACGCGTAGCCTAACAAAAAACCTAATGCAAGGAAGTTGCTTTTGGTAATTTTATTTTCTTTTTCTGTTGCTGTTTGCAGAAGTTGGATTATGCCGCGTAGAGTGATGAGACACACGCTTAAAGAGGTATAAGAGAAGTTGTATGCGTGTATATGTGTGCGTTGTAATAGTGTTGAAGTAGTAGTGGAATTCATAATGGTGTTGAGGGATTTGGCGTTGAAATTTGTTGTCTCTCCTTGCGGAAATTTTTGTGCTACAATTGGGGAGATTTTTTTTGCACATCCAGCATTTGTAACCCTTCTTAAAACTCAACACATCATATCAAAGATATGTACATTAGGCCGGGGCGATTCGTATGAACTAAAATTTTTCGATACCACGCCGTCGAAATTATGATTCCTCTAGTCATTACGAACAAAAAGTTATTTCATGACATAGATCTAAAATGAATTTCGAGACTCCGGAATTTGATTTTTATGGAAAATGTTCGGTTTATGTAGAATTTTCAAGGCACAGTGCAACAGTAAATTTGAAATATCAAATAGATAACTTGTTAAGGGTAATTTGCGGTCGCTGAATCTAAACCTGTACTCAGGTTTTCTCTATCAAGTCTGAGATCGCCGATATGGAGGCCGAAACCTATAATTTTGGTATACGTGGGACCAATATAAAATTTTTTTTATTTTACTTTGTACATGTTTCAATGCTAAGCGAAAGTTATTTATTATGAAAGGGAGGAAAAACTTACTGAGACAGAAATACTCTACCAACCTTCCTTACCCGTCCTTTGGGGTTTTATATGAAGCCTCTATTGCATATATGACTATACCGGGTAATCGATCGCGAAACCTATCATTAAATTTTGATAAAAAATGTTCCACATCGAAAATTAGTTGGGGTTACCGAAAGTCAAAATTACCTAGGTCCAGCATTTTTTAAAAAATTAACCCTTGAAAAAAAAAATGTTTTTATAATTCCTTGGTACTGGTCATACCTTGTGACGTGGTTTTTCCGAGAATAAGGGGGTGGAGTGTGCAAACTTTTTCCCAAACACCCTTTAATACTTTTGTCATTCCTTTAGCTTGTAGGCAATATTGTTCAAAGCTGTACTTAAAAAACTCCCAAAATTTGCGGTGCGGAGCTTAGATGGAAGATTCTTGGATTCACAAGAAATGTGCTTTTTTTCAACTAAACAACTTTTCTATAGACATCAACAACGATAAGATATAAATTAAGAATGTCCTGGTACAGTATTATTAAAGCCATTTTCATGTACCGTTATCTCATAAAACTTGACGTAAAATGAAGTAAAATGGTCTTCAAATTCGAGATCAGCGATACCAGGCTACTCAAAACTATATGTCAAATCGCCAGCCTGATTTTGGATGTTGCACAGTGTAATAAATGAATGAAGTAAGAAAATAAAGAAAAATTTGTGTTTTTGGATAAAATTAGCACTCAAAACCGTAAAATAAATTTTTAAAAAATGTTCGATAGCGCCCCCTATTGGACGCCTGTGTTAAAATAAATATCAAAAATGAACTTCTCGTACGAAAAAAAAACCCTGAGTACCAATTTTCACAATAAATAATTACAAAAATTCCTAATGTCTTAAAAATTCTATACAAAACGAAAATTTTCCATAAAAATCAAATTCTGGATTTTTTGTTCGTAAAGACATGAGGAATCATAATTTTGACGGTGCGGTATAGGTTGCCCAATCGCCCAGGCCTAATGTACATATATAGCCAGATATATATGAGTTTGCCTGTATATATGTGTATCTGCATACAATTGTGACGAAATGCCGATTTCTTCTCTAAGATTATTACATTACTGATTGCTGTTTTTTCTACTTGTTGTAGCAAACTCACCTAAAGTATGTATATGTATGGCAAAAAACGATTCCATTATTAATTTTAAAAAAAGTTCTAAAACGAAAATCGCAGCGAATATCCATTGATTGAGAAACGATAATCATCTTAAATACGCATTTGAATAGAATCCCCAAGGCTCACACAGATTGAGCAGACCAACAGCAACGTGGAGGTCAACGACATTGGCAAAAGTATCGTTGTTAGGTAAAAATTCTTCAAAAAACATCTAGCAGTGAATAGAAGGAAATGGAAAGAGCTTGTCTTTGATCTATCCGCCACAAGAGATTAGATGACATAAAGAAGAAACTAAGACTGCACTTTCTATATTGGTTTTTGTGCGACTTTTAACCAGCCTGATTTCATCTAAAGTAGTCCTTATTAAAACAAAGTACGTCCCTACAAAACACCTACGCTATTTACATATCGCACACTAATTAAGCAACAGGCACAAGGTAAAATTTAAAATTTTTCAGGATACGATAAAAATAATGTTATATGTTCTCTTATGTATGGATGCATATTTAATATAATGACATAGTTTTCCATAAAATAAATTTACATATGCATCTTTAGATAAGATAGATAAGAAAAACCTTTTTTTTCGTTTTCAGAAAAGTTTTTAAATTGTTCTACTTTTCTAGTTAGTATGCGGTATGTTAGAAATCCTTCGGGTGTTAAAAAATCTTAGATATTTTTAAATACAAATTGTTCTAAAGTTTTTATATATAGTTTTAAAACATCTCCAAATGTAAAAAAATAATTTCACATACATTTTAAATTACAGCACAAATTAATTTAAATACACCTAGTTATATGCTATAGCATTACTAACTAATTTCATTAAACAAAAAGTAAATAGCTCAAAATTAACACTGACACTTTTTTACTCAATACAATGCATACTGTGGATACACATAGTTTTACTCTACTCGTATTGTAAACACATTAATGAATTTCCATTCATTCATGCATTCATTCATTCATTATAGGTGATGCACTTTAAATAAAACTTTATCTCAGTGATGAAAAACAAAAAAATCTTTACCTCGCTTTTCTCTACTTAATCAGCATGGACATTATAAATATTTAATTATGTGTATTCCAAGCTAGTAACAGCATCAGCAGCAACAACCAGCAGTTGGTTGATGTCACTGGTAATTATCTTTTCAACAAAAACAAAGTGCGCACTATTTGAAATATTTGCATGTTGCCTACTATTTTAGCGCAACATTCAAAAGCACATGAATAAAAACAAAAGAAAACAGAAACTTTAACTATTTTTTTGCCGCACCATATTCATCATCCTATACCGCTACCACTGGCTGACCCCGTCCGGTCAGCGTAGAGTGCACTTTCATTAACCTCTACTTTGAAAACAAAAAAGAAAGTATGTCAACTATTAAAATATCTAGGTAGGTGGGTAGGTAGGTTGAATAAAAAAGTATAGCCATGCAAATGGATTTTTTTTTTTTTTTTAGGAAGACTTTTTTATTTTTTTATGCTATCAGTTTATGTAGATAGAGAACAAATAGAAAAAATTTCAATTTAAATTGCACACTAGTATTATAAAAAGCATATAATTTAAGCTTTTGATTTGCATGTTCTGCTTAAACTGCAACTCAGAAAAAATCCCATCAAATAGCTGGACTGTAATCTGTAAAAATTATCTTGTTAAGAGTTTTAACTGGAATAAAAAATACAAGTTCTTAACATTTTTTTAATGATCACACAAAATGGGTATGAACATGTAATTGTAGCAATTAAATCTGTTTATCTTTTAGTGCGCATTTTATGATGATAAATGTTTTTAAAATACGCAAAATGGCGTATTTATATTTATGTTTCTGCTGCACATAAGATTATTATTAGATTAAATTTAAAAGTATCGTTAGCTACACAAAGAACTACTTATTAAGCTTAACAGCATGTGAATGATTTCTGAAAGCATACAATGAGGGGTTAGGGTTGCAAATATGCAATAAAAAGGAGATATCACAGACTACAACTGGATAACATTTTCAAAATGGAACTTCAGCAATATCCAACACTGGTATGCTTGAATATTGATGACTTGAGAACCGTTTTGATACCAGATCCTCAGTTGATTGTTGGTTTTATAGACCTTACTAGCTGACCCGCCAGACGTTGTTCTACCCTTTCTACGAAGAAGTGGAAAATTTAAGTTTATTGGAATGAAGAAGAATTAAGTTTCTTGGTGTTTAAAATTGAACATTGGTAATGACAATTCAAGCTTAAAGGACGTACATTGGATTTGTTGAATTCAAAAAAAATTGGCATTTTTAAAAGTATTTAATTTGCAGAAGAATATCAAAGACTGTTCTAGAAGTTATATCTACTTCCAAAAACTATTTAAAAATATTAAAAATTGAATTTGTTACAGCGCCACCTATCGGAATTCGACATAACTAGGTAGGTTCATGAGATATTTCATGAATTAGTAGAAATAATAATAAAAAAAAGGAATAGGCAAAGTAATAGAAAATAGTAATGAAAAAAAACAGTAAAAAAGTAGTGGAATATAGCAGTAAAAATAGTAGTGTAAAACGTAGCAGTAAAAGGAGGTGAAAAAAGTATTACAATTTGTTGTAAAATAGTCATAGAAATGGTTTACTACTACAAAAGCAACAGAAAAAGTAGTAGAAAAATAGTAAAAAGGAATGGGAAATAGTAGTAGAAATAATAGTAAAAAAAAGTAGTAGAAAAAACTGTTTGTGTAGTAGTAGAAAATAGCAATAAATTGTAGAAAAATGTAGTAAAAAAGTGGTGAAAGTATTAGTAGATAAAGTATTAAAAAAGGAGTCGAAAATAAGAAAAAAATTTTGAAAAAAGAGAAATTAAAATAGTAAAAAAGTAGTAAAAAATAGTACTAAAAAATGGTAGAAAGTAGTGGTAAAAAATAACAAGAAACTGTAGAAAAAATGTATTAAAAAGGTAGTAGAAAAATAGTAGTGGTAAAGTAGTAGTAGAAAAAGTAGTTGAAAAAGTAGTGGCAAATAGTAGTAATAATAGTAGCAGAAATACCTTTTCTTGGCGTAAGTTCTGGGGAGACCATGCTTTGGATCCACGATTTCTGGGTTCTATCCATAGAGAAAGATGGTCCGAGCTTGACTCCTGCAGAACCGCAAAGTGCTTCGTGAGATAACCTAACAGGAAATCAGCGGAATTTCTTCTCAAACTGAGAAGAAAGGACCTGAGATTACTGGTGGGTGTCATCACAGGGCACAACACATGTGGTCAGCATATGACTAACATGGGCGTCATCTTCAATCCAATTTGCCAATCGTTTCTTGAGGACGACGATACTACGGAGCATTATCTTTGTAGCTGTCCGGCGTTCGCGAGAATCAGATAAAAGCTGTTGGGTAGTGATGTCTTGAGTATGAATAATGTCCATACTCTCCCTCTTCCTGAGCTTCTAACGTTCATCAGTAAAACAAAGAAGTTCGAGATTGAGAGACCCTAGATCTTTCTTCTCCCCATTTATTCCCACAGAACTTTCCTGTCGCTCTACCCTCTTCTACTGGTTCTATCCTTGGGTATAGCACAATGGTCCTCGTTGACTGAGTGCTTTGGTTAAGTCCAGCCCACCCACAACTCTAAACTCTAAGTAGAAATAGTAGTAGAAAATAAAAGTGAAGCATAGTGACACACCCACTAATCCAACAAACTGAATGAATTTAAATTTTAGTACCGTACCATAAATGCCTCCTAAGATATCTCATATTGGATTTTAGGTTATATGGAAGTTGCCACACCCCCTTTGTCAATCCCACCCATATTTTTTTTTGTAGCATGGCATTGTCAATTTTCGTTATTGTACCAAATTTCTGTACTGGGCTATAAATGCTTCTTGAGTTATACCCAAAAAAGTAATAGGATTGTATGGGAGGTGCCACGCCCACCTTCCTAAAAGTCATTATAAATAGCTATGTTTTATCCTCCCGCCAAAGAAAATATATTCTGGAAATATGAGGTCAATCGGTCTAGTCGTTCAGAAGTTACACCATGTCATACACACAAAACTCTACGATTTTATACATAAAGATGTAAGGATCACATCCATCCCGATAACTTTAGGAAGTTTGTTAATACGTTAGTAAATATTTCAGATAACTCGTCGAGGTTGCTGAAATGTAGCTCGGCTTAGTTTTTCTTTTTCGGCTTTAGTTTATTTTTCCTTCGGATATTTACAGAAGGGGCTGAATAACTAACTAATAACTGCCACCAGCTCTGAGATTTTTTTTCGGTTTTTGTTGATTGATAAGTTGTAATGGTCTCCCCCAATTGTAATTTGGTTATAATGCTCTGGTGGTCCAGCAGGTTGATATCGTCTTCGATCTACAATTCGCATGAACAAGAATTTTTTTTTGAAATTTCACTCTTGACTGAGCATGGTATGAATAGTAATTCAGTTTGAGATATTTGCAGGGTAGTGTCCTTCGAAGCCAATTTATCTGGCTTTTCGCAACTTTTTATACTCCAATGCCCGAGGACCGAGGGATGATGTCTAAAATCTTTCGGCTTTTCATGACCCCTTTTACCTACATTAGGTATAAAGATGACCTTTACTGGCTTTCAGATAACTGGAATATGATTAACTTTTATAGTTGGTTTAAAAATCTCAAGTAGTCATGGAATTAATATTTCCTGTAGTATTATGGTTGTTATGCCGTCTTGGAGTGGTGACATAAAAGAAGAGAAATTATTGTTTACCCAAGTGTTTTTTCTCTTTTGTAACTATTGTAGCCGTAAGCTGCGATTAACCAATTGTGGGCTATTACGGAAGCCTTAACAGCCGGAAAAATGTGTATCTAAATTAAGATCTAGAAATTTTTCAGCTGTATCTGTCCAGGTATTGTCTGCTTTCCTGGGATGATGAGATTGTTTGGTTCAAAAAGTTAGAATTTTTTAAAAACTCAAAATATGCACCGAAGGAGACCAAAATTTGAGCTCATACCAATGAAAGTGTTTACTACTTATAAGAAAACAAGCTTATATGGTTTAAGTTTTATTTCTTCCTATGCAAGACTAAATTTTATAGCGCGCTTTTTTGCGTGCTAACTTTAGGTGAAAATATTATTAAATATTTATTTCTACTTGAATGTACATACTTATATGCACTGCACAAAATGATCACGTGCGCATTAAGCAAATGAAATTAAATTTATCAGAATCAGATAAAAAATATGTATGTATTCATACACATATTAATAAGTATATGTGTGCATATAAATGTATACAAGCATGTGTGTGTAGGTGAAATTTACTTTATACATGTGTATGAAATATGCAATATAAATTTGAATAAAAATAAATGGGGCATCGTTAAATGAAAGCTGTAAACATTAATTGAAACACAAAACGCAATACTTACACTTTGTGTACTAAAAATATTTATACTGAATGAAAATGTGCAAAAGTTATTTAATTACTGCTTCAACGTGCTTTAGCTTTAAACGAAATCAAATGCACTTGTCTTCAAATTTAAGTGAAACTATACAGAAGAAACTACTAGAAATACCCTTAAAAAACACTTTAATATGATGAGGTACAAGCAACAAAAAAAAACCAATACAGAGCAGAAAATTCTCTAGCACTTCAACACGTTTCAGTTTTTTTCAGCCATGTATTTTCTTCATTTTACTGAGTCTTCTTCTGTTTCTTTCTAATTTAACTTTGCGAGTACCTGTCCTTGTTATTTTACATAACAATGACAATCTTCATTTGCACTGAAGCAATGCTGCTTCATTTGCACTGAAGCAATGCAACAGCAACAGCATCTCTGATGATCATGTCTTGGATAAATGTTTGCAGAGTAAAAAAAAAAAAAACAAATTATATAAAGGTGTTCGATATGGGTTAAAGCCAACAATGAATTTACATATACTATACATAAGAGATAAGCACTGAAGGCGAGAAACACAGAAAGTGTAAAAGGAAAAACGTTTACTTTTGCATAAAGACTTTACAGATAATCGATTAAAGGAACATTGTATAAGGTTGAAAATTTGCATGAACCCAAGCTAAATAGAATGAATAAAACTAAATAGTGAAAGTGCTAAGATAACTACGTAGTACATAGTAGTAAAATTTAATCTTTCATTTAAGTTTAGTTGCTGGAATTGAATTAATTTTTTTTTTAATTTCAACCATCAGGTACACATGTCGTATGCGTGCCATTTAATTACAATACATTAAGTCACTCATACGCCCAGTATACAATTTATAACAATTTAGAGCAGCAAAACCAAACCACAGCAACACAATAAAAAATTAACAAATTTATCCACTTTTGCTGTCAACTTACTGTCAACAATTATTATAAAGGAAACACTAGAAAATTTGCATAGAAAATATTACTTTAAATTACGAGCGACACGAAATATAAATGAGCTAAATACATCATGATTAAATAAAACAGAATTTTTAAAATAAAATAAAAAGCTAAAACTAAAAATGAATAATTGAAAAACTCTATATGCATTCATATAAATTACGCTTTATTTTGTCCGCAGGGATTTAGCACTAGAATTATAATAGAAAACTATTAAAAAATTGCCTGAAACCCATAAAAAAGTTTGAATTTTGAAATTTAGAAAATCAATTAAGTACATATGCCAAAAGCTACTGCGTGGGCTGTTTTTATGAATGACAAAAAAATTTCCACAATTCCAAAACACAAATTTTTTAAGCAAGAAACGTTTTTAGAAGTATTTACTTACCTCTGCAATTAACAGATTTGTTCAGAAACTATTGTTGCTGCTGAAAAACCTTCACAAATCTATTCAGTGCTCAACTATTTGTGCAAATAATAATATAAACCAATTAACTTTTGGATGTTAATAGCCAAACTCTTGCCATTAGAAAGAGTTATTGATAATGCCAGAAGTGCCAGGGAAATATTCACATGCTTTCTATTTGATTTGATTTTATATTGACTTTTCTCTACCTCTTAGAAACTTTTACAAACAAAAAATAAAAATAAAGTCACATAGAAAGAACTTTACTCATTTATTTGAGCAGCCCAAAAATCTATATAATTTACTTAAATCTTATTGAAAAACATTTTTTTCTTTTGCAATAAATAACAACTTAGATAAGAATCGCCTTAAAATTAGCTCTAATTGTTAGAAATTAAATGAAACTTTTTTGGCCTCATTCATCTTTCGAATCATAATCATGATAAAAAGCGCTTTATATTGTGCGGTTCATCTTTTTTATTTGTTCATTTTTATTTAATTCTTTTTTTTTTTTTTTGCAGTCTGGAAATTTTTCTTTCAATTAATGCTAACAGATTAATTTTACGCATGGTTGAATTTTATGTGGTTAAGATTTATTTTTTTTATTGTGCATTTTCTCTCTTTACTGCGTATGCTTTTCTCTCTTTATGCTTTACTTTGATTACTAGGTATTTATGTGATTATATTTTGTTACACAAAGCACAAAAGTTTTTTTAATGCACAAAATAATTAACTTAAAATTAGTAGATAGAATTTTGTTTCAAAAACTTAGTAATAAATTAAAATTCTTTGGCAAATAAAGTGCATGAAACTTGAGTGTAATTAAAAAGAATTTTAGAATGAACCCTCATTTTCAAACGAAGCTAACAAAATTTCTTTTTGTTTTTTTTTTTCCAGTTTCAATTGATTAAAAAAATAAACCAAATTTGGTAATGAAACCTCAGTTTTTAAATTAATTAAACGTTTTATTATGAATAATTTTTGCTTCATATGCCAGCTTTCATAGAACAAATTAGCTCAAAGTTTCATAAAATATAAGTTTCTGAATCAAGTTTGGACTACCACTATCTAATTCAAACCAGAACTGGCTCTAAAACTGTTAAGCCAAAAAGTTAAATACAAGATTATCTATAAATTTTAATGATTTAAGGGCCTAGTGGTTTTATGTTAATTTTTGGTTCCAATTCAGATCTGATTAAGGCCAATTTAAGTACCGTCTATTTTATAAGTTGATGTTCGAAAACTTGTACCATTTTTTGGACTCCTTAAATCTTTTTTATATACAAACCATACTAAAGCGTTACTGTAGAGCTTGTTTGTTTTTTTGTTTAATGTTTAGTTTGCTTAATCGTAAAATTACACAAAATTCTATACTTTTTATAGCATTTTTTTATGTCATTAAATATTGTTCGTGTGTGTTGTTTCTTTGTTTAATTGTTACTCTTAATACTTTTACAACACTTTTATTACTTAATACAAGCGAGAAAAGTTTGTTGTTAATTTATTTGTAACTTATACTTATAAACAACTGTCGCATACTCATATGTATATGTTGATTTTCATATGTATATCCGTGTACACATACTCAAACATATAAATGTATGCGGTAGAAATGTGGTATGCCATAAAATTACACGCTTCTATATTTGTATAGGTATATGTGCAGCAATGCCCTTAGTTTTCTTTATTTGTCAATTAAGGTAATATTATTTACTTTTTATTTCTATGACAAATAAATAGTTATAATTTGGGTTAAAGTTAATTTTATAGGATCATGTCATATAAAAGCAACTGACTGAAATGAAGGTGTATGGACATATAAATAAAAATGATACTTTTTTTGATGAAGGCATTAAATTGTATTCTATTTTTATTATATATTTTTATGTTTACAAAATAAACAGATGTGAAAGTATATATTAATTTATATATAAAAATATATATATATGATATACTAGCTGACCCGGCAGACGTTGTTCTGCCCTTTCTACGAAGAAGGGCGAAAACTTAAGTTTATTTGAATGAAGAAGAATGAAGTTTTTTGATGCTTAAAATTGAACATTAGTAAGCTTAAAGGACGTACATTGACTTTGGAAAAAAATTTAAAATTTAAATTTATATTTAAAAGTGAGGAATCCAAATTGACATTTTTAAAAGTATTTAATTTGCAGAAAAATACCAAAGACCATTCTAGAAGTTATATCTAGTCCTAAAACTTATTTTAAAATATAGACCCATTTCCAATTTATTATAAATATAGAATTTATTATAGAATTTGTTACAGTGCCACCTATCGGATTTTGACATAGCTAGACAGGTTCTTGAGATATGTCACAAATTAGTAGAAATAATAGAAAAAAAAAGAATGGGCAAAATAATAGAAAATATTAATGAAAAAAACAGTAAAAAAGTAGTGAAAATAGCAGTAGAAATAGTAGTGGAAAACGTAGTAGTAAAAGGAATAGAAAATAGTATTACACATTATTGTAAAGAGGTAGCAAAAAGGTAGCAGAAAAAGTAGTAGAAAAATAGTTAAATGGAGTAGAAAGAGTGGTAGAAATAAAAGTGAAAAATAGTAGTAGAAAAACTGTAAAAAAGTAGTAAAAAATAGTAGTAAAAAAAAGAATGGAAGTAAACAGAAATTGTAGAAAAAATGTATTAGAAAAGTAGTAGAAAAAAGTAGTAAAAAAGTAGTAGAACATATAAATTGAAAAAGTAGTAGAAAATAAGAAGAAATTGTAGAAAAAAAGAAGTTTAAAAGTAGTAGAAAAAGCAGTAAAAATAGTAGTAGAAAATAAAAGTGAACCATGGTGCCACACCCACTAATCCAACAAACTGAAAGAATTTAAATTTTAGTACCGTACCGTAAATGCCTCCTAAGATATCTCATAATGGAAATTCAGGTTATATGGAAGGTGCCACACCCCCTTTGTCAATCCCACCCATATTTTTGATTTAGCATGGCATTGTCAATTCTCGTTATCATACCAAATTTCTGTAATGTGCTATAAATGGTTCTTGAGATATACCCAAAAAACTATTAGGATTGCACGGGAGGTGCCACGCCCACTTTACTAAAAGCCATTGTGAACCACTATGATCTATCCTCTCGTTCAAGAAAATATATTCCGGAAATACGACTTCAATCGGTCCAGTCGTTCAGAAGTTACACGATGACATACACACAAAACTCTACGAGTATATATATATAAAGATTAAGGTGCCCTTTAGATGGTTTTTCAAAAATAAAAATGTTGCTACTTCCTTGCACAAATCTGGTTCCAATTAAGAAAAAACTGGAATGCTCAAAGCTTCAGCTCCATCGGACAACTTCTAGGTGACCCTCAAACGCCTTGAAGTTGAAACATAGTATACGCAACTATTAACTGCGTTCAAAAGCGGTATAGTCTTCACTATCTTAACCATTTTCCTGTTTCTTTTTAGAGTGATTTATGCGGGAACATCCAGGAAATTGTGTGAAAGCCTTCTGAATCAAATTTTTAAAAGTAAATTCAAATAATTCCTGAAACAACATATATGTAATCGCGCACAACTTCTATAGGAAAAACGTATTTTTATTTACAATAATAATGTCTATAGAATTAGTTATGAATTTCACAAGAATTTCAACGAAATTCACTTGAAATGCCGAAAGTAACTCAGCAACATTTAAACACATGGTTGTAAAAAACAGGGAAAATATGATATATTTTTTAGACATTTAGCGTTTCTGTTGCAAAAATGAAAAACAGCTTAGCTGGAGTTAAGATGGGAAAAATTTTATCACATATTTTTGACTATATATAATAAACTGATGCGAAATTTTAAATAATTTTTAGAATCATATATCGTTTTAAAAATGTTATTTAATTTGAAGATAAAGTCGTTTGAAGCTAAAGCTGAGTTTTATTCGTCACTTGCTTCTAGCAGCGATAATTTTATGGGGAAAACAACAACAAAGGAGCAGAGATAACACGTATAATTATAGTACACAAAAATTCTTCTCTTCTCCAAACTTATTTTCAGTCAAAAAAAAAATTCGATTCTCAATGAAATTTCTTTTTTGGTCATGTGTCCATCCAAAATTTAAATTAAAATTTCAACGAAATTCACTCTTGTGTAATCGCTTTATAAGTGAGAATTTAAGCAGTTGGGTATTTTATCTCGGTATTATTTCTCAGCTTCATATTTTGTGAGAATTTTACTGTTTCACATTTTTTCCTGCAACGTCATTGACAATAACTTTCTTCTCAAGTTTTTCAATTCCATTTTTGTAACCTGGATCATCTTTCCATGTTGAAAGTTCTTTGTTGAAGAAATCGGTGCCGATAGGAAATTTCGCAGAGAAAACTTTTATACCAGAAGTCACAGACGACGAAAACTCAATGTTTATAAACGAAGAAAAATTATATTTTTGTAGTAAGCGTTATTTGTCTTAACCGCTATTGAAACATTTTTATCAAATAATGATAGAACCATAGTTTGGGGTGCTAAGTACCCGAGGTGAGTGACAAATTCGTTCGCAGTAACTTTCTGATTGTCTGATCAATATCCTGATAATTTATCAATTGGCGCATGAACAAAAAGTAATGATAAGGTGCTTTAATTCCATTTGGTGAAAAAAAACCAGGATCGATTGTACATCCATTGTACACATCCATTGTACACATTGTACAGCAAGAAAAATACAAATTCTTTTTAAGAGTTCTTCCCCTTCCCCCCTACTGAAAAAATTGCTTTCCTGATTACTGATCATTGTAATATAGATTTTATTAAAATTAATGGAGAGTCAGTCTACTGTGGTTGAAAACATTTATTTATAGTAACCATCCATCTGATGCAGAAATATTAGATACACCCAATCGTACTGCTATTTCACTTCCTTTACCCTTTATAATCGGACCAGAAATAGACATATTTCGATATCTAGCCTTAGCGCACCAATCAAAACACATTTTTTGAAGTTATATATAAACAGGTTAATGAACAAATGTAGTCATCACAACAATAATGTATATCGAGACGGTTGTGATGACTACATTAGTTCATTAACCTGTTTATATATAACTTCAAATAACGAAATTGACATGAACTTAAGTCATGACTTTGAAAATTAACCTCTAGATTTAATTTTCATAGTCTCCTAAAAAACTATCATGAACTGATCGAATGGGGACCGTTCAGAAAAAATGACACCTAGAATCATTTTCTCACAAACACACACACACACTCCCATGTACTAGACTTTCAAATAACGAACTGTTCTGCAGACTAGCTACAATGGGAAAAAACAACAACATAAGTGTATAGAACGGTAGTGGTAGTTTCTTTCAATATCTCTATTCAGTGAAGATATTTGGAATCAAATCCGTAATTCTGGGTTATGATTTCAAATATTAGTAGCTTATATAGGATATTGAAAGATTAAGAACTATCACTAAGATCACTGATGAGGAATTGTGGCGGATTCCGAAACGGCCGTCTGATTTGCCCGTCTCTATATACATTGTTGTTGTGATGACTACATTTGTTCATTAAGCCTGTTTATATATAACTTCAAATAACGAAATTGACGTGAACTTAAGTCATGACTTTGAAAATTAACCTCTAGATTTAATTTTCATAGTCTCCTAAAAAACTATCAAAACACATTTTGTCTATGTCGGAGCCACCTGCTTTAATAAAACTCCTCTCTTGATGAATATTTACACCAGACTTCCATTTGGAATGAATGACTCCATTTTTTATTAATTTCTCCGGCCTATGATTTGCCAATATTAAAACTTCAAAAATTAAAAATTTATTAAAAATTGCATTTTTTAAAAAACAAAAAACTTCACATCTTCGCAATTTCAAACACATTAATAATTTTGATTTTTTCTTTAAAATATTTTTTCCTTGGGGTCATTTTATAGTTCTGAAGCGATTATTTAATAAATTTTTAAAAAGACAGGCAACAAATCTCTTCAAATAATCAGCAAATTTATTGCCATCCTTCACACATATGGCATGAATATATACATTTGTGTTAAAAGGACAATAACCAATTTCATTAGCATCAAAACAAATATGAATCAGAATTGGTTAAAACGGGAACTATAGATTTAATACCTGTTAGTTCCTGTTTGTGTGTTTCATCGCTTCTGTCCGCTTATGAGTGAGAGATGTTTTGAACATATTTTGCATTTTATTTCTTTTTTTTTTCAATATAGTCACTTGAAGAAGTTCGTGCTAGTTTTTTTTTATTTTGAGCTAATCAAACATCACTAAAGGAAAAAAGAAAAACGCAATACAATAAAACTTATTTTGATTTATTATGGAAACCACAACATACTTCTCGTAATGAATTTAAGTGTCAGCATCATATTTTGTATGTCAGCTTTTTCTTCCTTTGTGCATACTTATTTGTATCTGTATTTGCGCTCGTATATCGCATGTCCAATGATGAGTTATTATTATAAATTTCAAGATGTTACCAACCAAACAAAAAAAAAAAAAAAAAATAAACATTAAAGGCTCAAATATTCAGCCAGAAAAAGCAATTAAATCAAGTTTACTTTATACGTTTATATTAAGTACTTGATGATGTTAGTTTAGCACCACAGTTTCGCACAAAAAATACAAGAAAAATGAATTTAAGCTTATAAGCCTTACATATGAAAAATGTGTATTAAAAATATTGTAAGTAGGTAAGAAAATTTTACACAGCATACCATGAGATTTTAATATTAATGGATTACGTGACGATTTTCTTAATTGTGTTAAAAGAGAGAAAAAAATATAAAGGATTTTTAAATATGTAGTATTTAATTTAACACATTTTTTATAGCACTTAAAACTTAAAGTCATCTACAGTAAGTTTTAAAAATGAGGTAGGGCAATAATTCAAATTTATATCTGCATACATAAGTGCGCTATTTAAATATGAAAATAATTTTTTAATGTTTTAATGACTAACAAAAATTAGTCATTAGTTGATGATTTATGATTTATTTATTTAGTCATTACTTTTCACTCATTAGTCAGATTGAAGTTTGCCCAATACTGATATTCATAGTTTTATGCATCATTTTGAATTCAATTGGAAAATTTAAGTTAAAGTAAAAAGGAGCAATCAAAAGGTCATTATTAGGATTTTACATATGTTTTCCATACAGACGATTTGACGTCCATACAGACGATTGGATTTAGACAATGAAGACAGATACTTTTTCGTCATAAAAGAATTAGCGAACGGAGTATGTTAGTCTAACTTTCTTGGTGTCTGCCCGCTTTCTGCCGGATCAGAGTAAGCATATTTGGTACTGGAGTTTTGGGAGACGAACACCTGAGCTCTCTAACACCGCAGGATCTACTAAGATTTATTAATAAATCTGGTAGATTTAAAGAATAGCAAAAGGGAACACAGGATATAGTACAATGCACGTAAAACTTGTCTGAGTGCTGTATTCTTGAATACTTCTTTTGTCTGTTCCAACAAAAAAAAAAAAAAAAAATTTTAGTCTAGCTGCTATAACGAATAATAAACTATACATTTTTTGAGGCTTGTAACCGATTGTAAGGTAAAACTTTATAGTGTCGCGAGACTAAATGAGTTGTGTCTTTTTTGTGTTTACAGTCACTTTGGTGTGCCTGGTAACGACAAAACTTGGTGAATTGAAAAAGCGTGGTTCTCGGGTAAGAAGAAAATACGAGCGCTGTCTTCTGATGTATTGTATATGAGTACTGTTCCTCTGTACTCTTTTCTCCACTCAAACTTCTAAGAAGCTAAAGAAATTTAAAAGGCGTTTAATTACACTGCTCAACAGCCTAAAATGAGCAGAGACGGGACAAGTGTACTTAGGGTAATGGGAGATCGCTGAGTCCGAATCCGCGGTCAGTTTTGCTCTGCTACGTCACAATTTTTTTATTAATTAATTTAGAATGCAGTTCATACTTTTTTTCATCAAAACTTCTATTTTTACAAAAAAAAATTTTTTTCGTTTTTTTCATATTTTTTAACTTAAAAATTTCTTTAAATTTTTTTTTTTGTAATTAATTTATTTTTTCGTAATTTCTTTCATCCTCGTTATCATCGTTTACTTTTATCTCGTTGCTAGCTTAACCCAGTAATGCCTAGCGGTGACATATGACATTTTGTCGCTGAGCCGTTCCCGAGCCAGGTTCAAAAAACAATTTTTGCTCAAGTTATTTTCTCGATATATCTACTTTCCGTTCCCGCTCATCCTTAATGGGTTAAAGCAATGATGACCAACCTGACGTAGCAGAGCGAAACTGACCATGTATTTGGACTCAGCGATTCCCCATTACCCTAAGGACATTTGTTTCATCTCTGCTCGTTTTCAAAAGTTTCCATTGGTAAAACAGTGTTATCTTTCCCCATTCCTCTTCTTTACTTTCATAATTTTCTTTTTCTTTTCTTCTCAAAAATCATAAAATAAAATATAAATCTACGTTACATAAGATTATAAACATTGTTATTTTTATGAGCTTTACTCTTGGAAAATTTTGCAAAATGAAAAATATTTTGCATTGTCAAAAGAATACACAATTTTCTTATTAACTGCAAGTATTTATTTCAAGGGCTTACTACTGAACTGCAATTATTCAAGGTAATAGCAAAAGAAGAAGATGCCAATAATGTTGTTATATAGACATTAGAATGCAATTAGTTTTTTCTTACTAAGGGATATTTGCAATACTGTTGTCCTTTTAAAAGTAAAAAAAAAAATCTCTTGAAATTCCTTTATTTTATACTACATTTGTTTGTATCCTTTTCTGTTGTTTTCAATTTAGAAAGTTTCCACTTTTTAAAATTCTGTTTAATAACATTAATTGATTGCTTTCAATTTATTGAAAAATGTCTTCATTTTTTATTTGTAGTGGACATTTGTATTTTCTTTTGGAATTATTTCTTTCTGCACTTTTGTTTTAGTATAGTTTAGTATAGCAAATTATTCGCAGTTGTTGTTTCTGTGCTTGCTATATCCTTTTTAGTTTCAACGTGCTATGCCAAGAGTAGCAGCGCAAAGAACAGCAAGCTGACGCTACTCGCTCAATTGTCGTTACAATCAGTCGATGCGAAAAAAGAAAAAGTGAAAAAGGAATAAGAGAAAGTAGAAGAAAAAAATTTTTGAATGTTGAAATTTTAAAAGCGTTGCAAATAAATCAACTTGTTTGGTATTTTCGAATTTTACTTGCTGTCATTTGCTTTTTCTCCATTTTTTTTTTTTTTTAATGTAATTTTGGGTGTTGTATAATTTCTATTGTTGCTTATGAAACGGAATTTGCTTTAGCTTTTCTTATTTTTCTTCTTTTTTTTTTTTTGATTTCTGTTTTGTAAGTCAAAAAACATGAGCACGTTTCCTGGTAATTTATCTTCTTCAAGCTGCTACACAAAAATTTAAGTGGCTTAAAGTAGACGCGCACAAACATATGCACTCACACACACGTACATGTAGATGCAAACTTTGTATACTTAGATACTCTTAGTTACTGAAATAACAATTTTGTTATATAAAATTTATTTTAAACAATTTTGAAATCTATATGTGTTTCCAAAAAAATATCAGTTCTTCATAACAAATTTCCTTAGATACTACTAACTCCAATCATTTGCTTTATCCTTACACCGCTTGATTTTTCACAAAAATTTGCTGCTATTTGTGATATTTCCGTTTTGCTTCCTAGAAGTTTTTAATACCATTTTCTGTGATCTTTATTTCTTTGTTACTGCCACTGCATAAATATAATAATTTAAATTATTTTCCATTCATTGTTCTACGTAATAAAAAAAGAAAGAAATATATCGTCGTAGTTCTGGCAGAATTCACTAAGTTCATTTTTTTAATTTCTGAGATGAAGTTACTTTATGCAGTGCATGGCGTCCAACGAACACTGGCAAAACTTAAAAAGTTAACCGATTGGTATACACATTAGTATACGTTATAACTGCATCACCAAAAATCGAATTTATTATGTCATCCGAATTATTGAAGCTAATTAAAACGGATCCAATCAAAAAAATGAATTTGGACTTAGTGATTTCTGCTTGAACGACGACGATAAATTGTGATATAGATTGAAATATTTTTTCATTATTTCGAATCAAAATGAATTTTGTTGTGCATATTTTAATGGCTACATATTATTTGGAAAAAAGTAATAACTAGGTCAGAATTTTTTGATTCTTTTTTATATTGTTAGTTGAAAGTGATTTTCTTGTATACTTTAGGTTTTGTTTTTGCTTCTGTTTGAAAAGAATTTTATTGCTGAGGCAAAAATTTTTGTGTTTTATTAAATTTGGCTAAAAAAAAGTTAAGGAAAATAGATATTGTTTAACCTCTTATAAGATTGAACTATATTAAAACATAAATTTCAAATAAAATTACATCCCATTAGATCTAAATTATCGAAGTGAACAAGTTAGCATTGCAAGCCAAGAGATGGTGCTCTGTAGAAAAAATTTTATTTTCTAATTTTGATTTTTGACCATACCGACATTGAACCTATATACTCTGTATGACAGTCCAGCACATTTATCATTACACTACAGTGAGCCAGAAATGATTTTGCATGCATTCTTTTAAAACATATTATTTTCACCTAGACTCCCCGAAGTTTTGTCTTTTACAAGTTAATGTCAAAAACCAAAAATAAATAGAAATTTTAGTAGTGGATTAAGTGAAAAGTCAAAAAGAGTCTATCCTATTTTTTTTTTTAATTTGTTGAATAGAAAGGTATAGCCAATGTGGTTAAAATTAAAAAAAAAATGTTGCCTTGTGATTGTATTATTTCATAGCAAACTGCAATAAAAGTAATAAGCTCACCATACAAATCTAAGCGGAGATAAATCAATTAAGGCAAAGGGCTACAAAAAATATAAAGAAATTACACAAAATTGACTTTAATAGGTATCCAAGAGATGAACCAATCCAGCCAACATCTTCGCTCTGCTCTGCTTCTCTTTATGGCACAACAGCCCCCTGAAGGGCCTAGACTGAGATCTGATAGACCATTTGCGACAAAATTTCACAGAGCTTTCCTTGATTTCCAACAAGAAGCGTCTGGTTTTATAGTGCTGGTAATATAGAAAACATAACCAATCTCTATACTGCTGGCTTCAAAATTTAAGGTAACTTCAAATTTACTTAGAAAGACTATCTGCTCTGAAGACCTTTGAAAGTGTAACTGTAAAGCCTTAATCGGTTTAAAAATACTAAAACCATATTCTCAAACACAAACTATAAATCTGCTGGAGTACACGACATTCTAGTATAATATGAAATAAAGTTCTTTACAAGTATACGATACACCATTACTCACGAATATAAATACTCTTTTGTCTCCAATATTTTCATCTTTCAGAATATATATCTGATAAAAAAATTAACTTTAAACGATATTCTTTGTAACTAGCCAAAACTTGACTGAAGGTATTGGGGCTAAGGTAGTGTTGGATATACATAGTGTTGATTCAATACCCACATAGTATCGATACTTTTACTCATTACTTGTATCGAATAAAAGTATCGATGCTACTGAAAATATTGGAAAAATGTATCGAATATGTACTTGTATCGAATACTCGTTTAAAGAGACAAATTACTCTTTTTTTTTAAGTGGTTGTCAAGGAAAACATTCAGGCCAGAATGGCCCATGATAATACAACATGGTTTAGCCTACAGTTTACACTATTCAACACGAGTTTTTCGCCTATAAAACATGGTTTTAAGATATTTCCACTGGAAACACGTGAATCATATAGAAATGACGTTAATTTAATTTAGCTATATTTATAATAGAAGGAAAACTAATCAACAGATTAAAGCTTTTTAAAAATATTTTATTTTAATGAAAATCTTTCAATAAACATTATGTTCTGCATGCATGGCCGGAAATATTTTCTAGAACTTCAATACCGTACTGCAATAATAACATTAAAATATTGCAATATGGACTGAAATATTTTGAATAATTCTGCAGTAGCATTTTGATATATATTATTGAATTTCGGTTTCCAACAAATATTTGGGTTTGAGATCAACTTGATCCAACGTTAATTCTTAATTCTTAAAATATGTAAATATTTTCTCAAATGTATCTCAGCTCATTCTCAACTTGAAAGCGAATGTTGAGAAAAATATTTTATATTGATTGGGAAATCATATTTGATATCAACTTGAGAATTATAAATTTCTCATAGGTTAGAGAATTTTTTTTTGTGCTTGTTGGGTTGCTTTAAATTTAATATACATATCTCCGATATTTTATAATAGTCACATAAAAATGGTATAGATATTTAACTAAATTAATATTTTTTTCTCTTTTTTCAGGTAAGCTCTTCTTCTATCTTTGACCTATGCTAAAAACGCTAGTGGTTGTAAAGCATTTTTTATTTTTAGCCAAGTATGTATATGAAAATTATTGCAAGCATTAATTTAATTCCAGTTTTGGACTATAACTTAAAACATTAAAAAGCAATGAAAAAATTTTGCACTTCTGTTTACTTTTTTAGATTTGATACATATTTGTTTACTACGATATTTTTAAACTCAAAATTAAAATTTATGATTGTTTCAATTTGATAACGTTATGATGAACATTTTTCATACATACACTTGTGGACATACAATTAAGTCATACACTTATGAGCAGAAGAATTTTAAGAAAAATAAAGTTTCAATTGAAAAGAAACAAAACCAACGGTAAAATAAATAAATAACAGTTCAATATTTAAAATTATAAAAGAAATAAACATTTATAATGGTAAATATGTAAAATTTTTCCAAATTATCGTTTGTCTATAGTATAATTAAGTCATATGCTAAACAAAAATATTTAAAAATAAAACTGTACGACAGTCGGCTAGGGAATTGATGAAACCGAGTTTTTCTGAAAGCTTGGGTTGCATATAGAAAAGTAATTTCTCAGTTTGCCCAGGTTGGCGATTTTAAGCGATTTTTTGCATTTTGAAGTTTATGAGCGCGGAGGAGTATTTTAAAAAATTTAAATTCATTTAAATGCAAATACTTTTACCACCAAAAGGTCTGTTTGGGGGTTTTTGGGTACGAAGAATCTGAATCTGCAATTTATTTTTACCAATAATGGCCGCTAGGGTTGCGCTTTGGTTCAAGTAACATGAAAATTGCACATCTTTTGGTTTTTTTTTCGTCTAAGAAGGTCATAAAATTAGATTTAATGTACGTGATATTAATTTTTTTTTATCCTCTTCATTAAGCTAAATAACTTTCTAGAACATATTATTGACGCACAACCACTTCCAAATGGACTGACGATAATTGAAAGGCCTTTTTTCTCGAATTTTTATAAATTCTATATAAACTAAATTTTTGTTTATTTTTTATTGAATTAGAAATTATCTTCTTTCTCGCCATCGTCTTCTGCACCCCTCTTCAATTTCATCTTGTACATCCTCATCACACTCATCAAGGTCCTAAATGGCATTATAAAAAATTCTTGGACTACTAATACAAAATATTTTTCATATTCAGCATAAAATATTGTTTTAGTGACTTAATTACGTGACCACAAGTGTACATACCTTACATACCATGACAAACCTGTATATGAATTTAAAGCAATTCAATTACAAAATTATTTCGTCTATGTAGTTAATTTCTCTATTAAGAAAATATTTGAATGCTGATAATTTAATAGAAATAACAGAAATGTTTTTATTTAAATTCAATTTATTAAAATAAACGATTTTCATTCACCAAATCAATTTAAATCACATCAAAAAGAGAAATATATTTCCAATCTCAATTTTATCAACTCGTATTGAATTAATAGAATTTTTATTTGCTTCGAGTTTCGATAAAAAATTTTTGCTATATTTTTTTATGCTAGAAACTTTTGCTACTCCAAAATTGAGCGCAAATATTTGGATAGTGCGATAAAATGTTTTGAAAAAAAGTAAATGCAATGAGTTGAAGAAGACGCAGTGAAATGAAATATCACAAAGTGAAAAATAAAATATAAGAAATTTAAAACTCTTACATTTATGATAGTTGCTCTTAAAACTTACATAACTTACATACTTTACTTAAAAATTCTTACTTTGTTGCAAAAAATACTTAAAGTATTTATTGAAATTGTATCAAATATTTTCTCTTACCATAACTTAGCGAAAAAAACATAAAATATGTAGTTATTTCCTTTTATTGGTATTCAACAACCTCTGCTATCGCATCCAATAATGAAGGAGAAGTTATCCCCAAAATCATAAAATCTCATGCATTTCGATCGTTGATCATGAATCAAAAAACAATTTTAAAGCAACGAACAAATTAAAACACCATCCCGGGAATATTTAGATCCGTTAGTGCCTATCTCCTATTCCAAAATCAACAAAAACTATTAAATTAACAATAACAGCAAAACGAAAAGCAATAAACTTCTCTTGCAACATTAAAATCAAGCTATCAAAAGTTGCAAATAAAATGTTTCCTTAACAAAACTCTACTCACTCTCTCTGCTTCCTTTTTTATAAGAAGTTTCGCCTCCATCATTTTACACACTCAAAAAGAACAAAGATGAAAAATAAAACAGGTAACGAAAAAAAAAAAAAAAAAAAAAAAACTAATAAAAACTTTCAACGAAACGCACTTTTTATCGCATACGATTCTCATCATATACAATACCTAGAGACGATAATGAAGAAAAAATCGCATGAACATAAAAAATAAATAATTTCCGAAATTTGCACTCATCTAAACTTTGGTTTTATGTTTAAAACTTTTTATATACACATACGACGCAAAGGAAAATTAGAGTTGTAAAAGAAGCAAAAATCAAAGGGAGGAAAAAGGTGAAAGGGGTTGAAAACATGGGAAGCAAACTACGAAAACTTAAATCCTTTGATTGCTATACAATTTTATGTACAGTAAATCGGCTATTGCTCCTATGAGACTAGAGAACTGCAATAACGACATAGCATAAAAAAGGGAAAACAATGTATAAAACTGAGGTAAGTTTCGGTCGTGACGGAACATTTAATACCCTATACTCATATAAATGTATATGTAAGGATGTATGTATGCTGAGGGAAAAATCAGCGTCTTTCTTAGAAAGTTTAACATACGGTAATCTCCACCTAATTGTCGCAATGAAAATATACAATTTCTAGAATAGGTTTACAGCGCAATGCAGTGGTTATGTGTGCAGCCATTGCCGCTAGTAGTAGTAGTTCTTTTTTAGTGATTTTATCCATATAAAATACATAAATATTTTTTTTCTCATGACTAAATAATACTAGAACTTACGACTTTAACATTTGCGGTTGATACGTGTGTAGCCGCCGCGCAGAAGGTATCGTATCACATACCCGTCTTTTCCCTTATTCGGTCGCTTTTCTAATCATTGGCTTGGATATGTTTGTGCCTGGTGCAATACTAGTCCCACCCAAGGCAAGATAATTTCCTTAATTACCGGCAAAAATTGTACGAAAACATTTTTTTTAAATAGTTTTTCCCTTTTGAAATCGCTGAGAGATTAAAGCGATACCATGCCCAATTTTAAGCATAGAATAGCAAAGAATAGCAAATGAAAGCTCTGCAATTACACCATGAGATCTTCAACCTTTTCTTGGCGTAAGTTCTGGGGAGATCATGTGTTGGATCAACAATTTCGTGGGTTCTATTCATAGAGAACGATGGTCCGAACATGGCTCCTGCTGAACCGCAAAGTGCTTCGTGAGACAACCTAACAGGAAATCAGCGGAATTTTTTCTCAAACTGAGAAGAAAGGACCTGAGATTACTGATGGGTGTCATCACAGGGCACAACACATGTGCTCAGCATATGATTAACAGGAGCGTCATCACCGATACAATTTGCCAATCGTGTCTTGAGGACGACAATTCTACGGAGCACTATGTTTGTAGCTGTCCGGCGTTTGCGAGAATCAGATTAAAGCTCTTGGGTAGTGATGTTTTGAGAATGAATAATATTGATACTCTTCCTCTTCCTGAGCTACTAAGGTTCATCAGTGAAACAAAGAAGTTCGAGGTTGAGGGACCCTAGACCATTCTTCTTCCCATTTATCCCCACATAACTTTACTCTTTGCTCTACTCTCTTCTACTGGTTCTATCCTTGTGTATTGCATAATGGTTCTCGTGACTGAGTACTTTGGTTTAGTTCAGCCCACTTACAACTCTAAACTCTAAGCATAGAATACTATATTATCAACAGACATACTGAAATCAGTAAACTTTAAATCAACCAAATTATATTCACGGAATTGTAAGAATTTTGAAATATGGTAACAGAAAAAGTAATGCAGGTGGCATGCGTCAATGTTTTTGCTATTTTCTAAGCATCTGATCGGCAATAAATGGATCAGCTGCAATAATTTGAATATATCAAAGAAATTTCGTTATATTGAATAACATTTCAGTCAACAAAAAGGAGAACCACATCCTCCTGGCGCACAGAACGATTACTCGAACAAATCTTGCTTAAACCAAACTTAATTTTATACATATGTTTCATATTGTCTTATAAAAGTTTATTTCAAAAATGAACGGAATCAAGTGGGCGTGGTAAAGCCTGTGTTAAACACATATTTCGAAAAGATTTTTCGACTCTGAAGGTTCTTCGTGGAATGCTATGAATTAGACTACCAATTCCTTTGCCATTTGCTTTGAAATTTTAACCTTTTTTTATTTATGAGAAATATGAGAACACCCAAAAATAGAATTACGATTTTATTAAAAGGGAATTAGCATACATTTTAAGATGTCAAGCAGCTTGTGTAAAGCCAATGAACTAAATATATTTAAATATGCTTACACATAATGATCAACTAAATATAATTTAATATACTATCTTTTGGTTCATATAACAACCAATATTCGAAATTTTTAACTAAAAAGTAGTAAATTACAATGAAATTTACATTCCCTTATATTTCTAATGTAGGGCATACATATGTAACTAAGTACATATAAAAGAAGGGGGAAATAAAAAATTTTGTGAATTATACGATAAATAAGCAAGGGAGAAAACTCTACTAATCTAAAATGAAAAATTTGCTGCAACCATTGATGTGCAATTAGGAAAAGGAAAATGTAGTCGTGCTGAATTTACTTGAACGCACACACAAATTCAAAGAGAATGAAAGAGGGTCCTTATACTTAAACCTACACACACATAACATATACAATATATATGCATACATATACATATATACACAATATATACTAAGTTAATTTCCCAGGAAACTAACTCGCTCACACACGTACGCTCACTTACTCTCACCTTTAAGAAGCAGGTATATGTATTTTAAAACTATTTCTAGACACACACACATATATATCCATATATATGTAATACAACAAAGCAATGTTTGTATGTGTGTGGTTAACAAAATACTGTCGTGGGAACTCTTAGTTTTTGTATGTACAAATTTAAAAAAAAAAAAAAAAACGAACAAAAATTGCCAGCACTTTCTCACTTCTACATATTTATGTGTACGTATGTGCAAATTAAATCAAATAAAAACTTTTAATAGAGAAATAAATTTGAAATGATAAATAAAAAAGCAGTAAAATTTACGATGATGCTTGAAAATAAATTTCTCTATAGGGAATTATAATGCGAGCATGTAAAGGTAAATTAATTTCCCCCTTGAACAAAATTTATCAATTCAATTTATTTATCATTTCAAATAAAATTTTGCTAAAAACTTTTTACAAAATATTTAAATAGTAAATATACAGAGATGGAAGCATACAAAAAAAAATGAATTAAATTATGATATGGCAACACTGCTTGGTTAGCTACCTACTTAAAAAAACAAAACAAAAAATATGCGCATATAAATTTTTTTTCACCACTGCTTTACTATCTAACTCTTTTTTTTCGAAAGGGTTTAAATCTAGGACAACTTAATTAAAACGTGTATATATTAAAAAGCAAAAAGAAATATAAAAACGAAGATATGAAAAAAGCAAATCTGCTCCGCATTAGTTTAATGAAATTTTGTATAACATTTTTGTATCTAGTGTAAAATAGACGTTTTTTTTTTTTAGATACCTACGTATATTCCAAGTAGAAGTGAAAAAAACTATGCAACAGTGAACTTACTTAATTTTATTTATTTTTTTTTTTTTTTGTTGCATTGCCATGTTACTTTAAGCATTTCCTGTGGCCCAGCACCAACACACACACACACAACTTATTCATACACATGCATCTTCATACTTTACGCTTTAGTGGCATAAGTTGCTCGTATGAAACCTTGTAGTCCTGTGTGTGTGTATGTTTTACATATAAATTAAATACTACTGCTGGACTACATACATTTAAAGTATGGTAAAATGATATGCAGGCGTTGATAAATTTACACCTTAAGCGCTTCGTAAGCAATTACATTACAATAATTAAATTGCATGCGCTGGTTTCCTTTCTTTTTGTTCTGAGTACTTTTTTTTTTTGTTTCTTGCTTTTTTTCCAAATTCAGTTTAGGAGTTATCTGCAAAAGTAATTCCTAGCTTCCAGGTGAATCATTTAATGAATTATATTCTCTTAAATTTTTTTTAGTTTTCTGAAGAAAAAACTCACAATTTTGATCCCATTTATATTTCTAAGTCACTGCGTGTGCATTTTCTAATCTTTAAATGATTAAGAAAAAGAAAAGAAACTGAAATTGATTAAGAAAAACTTAGCATCTACTCACATATTTCTTTATTGGTCACAAATTACACTAGTAGCCAGATTGTTGTGGGCTTTAGTTAGCATTAGGTGAACAGCTGGGAACAAAACTTATGTACGTCAAAATCAAATTTTGAGCCATACATTGGACACTCATGAAATTTATTTTCCATTTTAAGGCATATATTCAATCTTGACTTACACTACATTCCCAGGAAACTGAGTAAGGTTAAAATTATTGCCAGGTGGTAAAATCCAAATTATAAAAAAAATTTACTTACACTGCTTTTGCTCTATACGGCTCAGTTACTGTCCTATCTTAAGGTAAATGGACTTTGACGTTGAATAATATTCAGTCTTGCCGAATATTCTTAAGTTATGGTGTGTGTGAACATTTTTAGAAAATGAAAAATATTTGTATAAAAATTAAATGAAAAAGTAGTATTTTTATGTACCCATTGCTTGAAAAATAAATTCTTCAAATTGGAAATAAATGGCTTAAAATTTATTGGAAATTAATTAAATTTGGAGTCATGCATTAAAAATAATGGGTGCATACTCGTAAAGATTTTCCCTCCCCCGTCCACCTTTATCTCTCCTTTTTATAGTCCCACTTCCGTTCTATCCCTCTACCTTGTTCTCAGTTCACTGCTTTTAAGCATTTTTCTTACCTCTTCCTTCCATCCTTTTCTTTTGCTTGCTACTACCTTTCTGCCAGCCTCTTTCGCACTACCATTCATTTCTCTCATAACCCTTTTCTCACTCCTTTCTCCTTTTTCACACCACTATTAATCTGATCCACCGCTTTCTCTGTTTTTGAAGTGAAACTTCTTTAGCGAGGGTTAATCGAAAATTTTGCAACGGAAGTCGTGTTGTTGTTACACTCATACGAAACTGATAGGAAACGAACCTATGTTGTTGTTAGTTTTTAGCGATCGAAGTCGTATGGGGATCGGCTGCATACAATCATGCAGAGAGTCGACTTCTTGCAGTTTTATCTCAAAGTACTTTAGTGAGAGACCTTGATCCCATATAGCTGAATTTTCCTTTCATGTGTTATATAAGTGTGCTACGTCATGCTTGTGCCGATAAATATAAAGAGTATCAACAGAAAAAAAGCTTTAGAAAATAGAAAGAGGAAGAGTGCAAAAGCTTCAGCAACAGCGGTTTCATGGAAAATCGCGTTTTTGTTGCATTCTAACAAAACCAGTAAGAAACGAAGTTATGCAGTTGTTATTCGGCAGTTTTATCGAATGTGCTTTAGTAAAAGATTCAACATAGAAGTCTCGGCTTGATTTCATATAACTGAACTTTCCTTTCATGTTTTATATACGTGTACTAAGTCGCGTTTGTGTCGATAAGTGTAGAGAGTATCAACAGAGGAAAAGCAACAGCAAAATAGAGAGAAGAGGACTGCAAAAACTTCAACAGAATGTTAAATGTTTTCTTACATTTGTCTAACAAACAACATAATTTCACTTCTACTGTGAGTGCTTGCAGATACATAATTTTTTCTTTGTCTCTCACTATCTCTCACTTCTCTGTTTTCTCTCTCTCTCTTCTTTTTCTATATGTTTTGTAACGAACCTTCCTGGTTCCTTTTCTTTTTGTCAGGGTATACTCAGCGAGTAACCAGGGTGCGAAAATAATAACTCAAGATTTATTTCGGTTCACTTGTTTATTGATATTCTTCACTGTTATTTTATTTACACTTGATTCGTTAGTATTTTTATCCTTAGTACCTCGTATGTTGTTTGTTCGTTCGCCTTCGTTCGTGCTCGTTTCACTTTGTTTGCCTTTCTTGGCGCTCGGGTTTCTTGCTGTGGCTTCGTTGCCGCTCGTTCCTGTTCCTGTATTTACGATGCGTGTCCTCGTGACACGATGGCTAAGTCTTTGTCGTTTGCTGTATGGTCAGTGGCAACTTTGTTTATACTACACCAGTGAGGCTGTCGCACACCCTGGTGTTTAATGAATACCTGATCTTTTTATACCTTGGTGTGATGTCTCACTCGCAAGGTCCAATAAATACCTGACCAATTTCTGAGAATTAAAGAGGAATCAAACGTGCTGTCGCTTCGTTTGATATTAGCTACCAATATCTAAGCCTTATCCTTCCGTGCTGACGCAACCGTAAGGAGTATTTCATATAATCTAACAAAGAGAAGAAGAAATGACCTGTGCCACAGCCTAAGTCTGAGTGTCTTCTTCTGTGTACTGCATGTCCTTTTATACTTATTCTTTCTGTATATGTCCCGTACTGTTTCCGTTTGTTTATTATATTGTTAGTGTTAAATATGTAATTATGTTTTTTTTTATAAATTCAATATTTAATCCTTTCAATGTAACTATGTATAAACTAATAACAATTGTGGGGTCGAAATTGATCATAATTTCGGGTCCTTACAGTTTGCTTTTCCCTGATGTCTGTTACCAGTTCTTCCACCCCATCTCTATCACCCTATTCTGTCTCTCTCACCCCACTCAGTGTTTCTCACTATGTACTTCTTTCAAAAAAATCTCTGTCGAACCCTACTCTCTCACCTCTCTTCCCCAAACCTCCGTTTTCCCTCTTACTTCCCTCTTCTTTTCCCCCATTCTTCTTAATTACCTCGAATATTCTTTTTCTACTCTCTCAGTACCCCTCTTACTCTTCTATTATTTCTCACTCATCTCTCACTTTCCTCTCTCACTTCTCTCTTACTGATCTCTGACTCTCCGCACTCACTTCATTATGTCGCTTCTTTTTTTTAGCTCCTCTTTAATTTTTACTTACCCCTTCACTCTCTTCCCTATCATACTCTCTCCCCTATATATCTCTCCCACATTTACCCTCTCCCTTCTCTCCTCTCTCCTTGTCCTATATACCTCTATTTTCCTCCATCTCTCTCTTTTCTTTCTCTTCTTCTACCTTAAACCGTAAGTTGCTTTATCTCTTTCCTACTCGTCGCTCTCATTCTTTTACCTCCATTTTCAATATTGTAGTATAAACACAACTCGCCGCTAAACTCATTTTTATCTGAATTGAATGTTTTTCCTCCAAAATAAATTCAACTATTTTAAAGCAATATTTTTAGTTCAGTCTTTCAACACGTGTGCCAAATTCTTTAAAGTTCATTTTTGCCTTTACATAGCACAAACTACAAAAGTCATTATTGGGTTATTATTTTTTTGGTTGCTTTTTTTATGTGTTTTGATTCGACAGACAAATTGCTGCATCATAATTTCCACATAATCCTCATAAATTTCCTAAAGGAAAGAAAGGCAAGGAAGCACACACATATTTACACGAACACATAGAGACAGCGAAATAAATACAATTTCCGCTTCACAAACACAACTAACTTTGATTATTTCCTTTTATTGTAGTTTGGCAAATTCACATTCGCATTCACAATTGTTTATACTTAGAGATATGTGCAATGAAAATGGAAATGGCAAGAAGAATGACAAATATATTCGTGCCAATTTTCGTTTTCTTGCGATTTTGCTTACTTATTTTAGTATCTTGTTGTTATTATTTTTGCTTTTTTTTTTTTTTTTGTTTTTTTGTACTATGTCAATTTGATATACTTTTTTGTATTGTGTGTGTGTATGCGTATGAGAGTTTGTAATATTTGTGAAATTTATTTTTGTTATAAATTGTAATAAATGTTTGTGTTGGAATAATACAAAACATACACATATTTACATATATACAATACATACAAGAAAAAAGCAGTTGTTCGTTTCCTTTTTTGTTTCTGGTTTGTTTTTTTTCTTCTTTCTTTTTGTTTTTGTTTGTATTTTTGCTATTTTTATATTAAATAATATGCTAAGATTTTGTGCTTACAAAATATTTGTTGAGGGAAATATAAAAAATATATAAAAATAAAAATGTAATGTAATACACATAAATAAGCATTGTTCGGTTAGTGTGTGAGTGTATGATTAGAAATTTGCACAGTGTAACAAAAAATTAAAAAAAAAAATACCAAAAATTTTAAACAGTAAAATCGTTTAAGTGAGTTTTGTGCAAAAACCACAATTTGTTAAAACAAAACGCTGCGAAGGTAATCGGTGTAAAAACTGATTGGAGTTTTTAATATTTTTCTCCCTCATCTTTCAAATATTCAGCTTAATTTACATAAATTTAGTTCTTTTCAATGGAATACAGTTTCCAAAAACTACAAGGACTTTCGCAATGAAGCTGAATTTGCTTAATTATTTTGTTGTCTCTTTAGAGTAATCACTTATACTAATGCAATACTACACACAGCAATCCATTTTTCAGGAGATCCTTATATAAGTATAGTACACGATATTATCAGGGATGGGCCTAGTATCAAGTATGCTAAGCATCTGCTCTCGTTTGGTCAAGAATTGCGAACAAGAAAACATATTCCGCTTAATCGCAAATTGAAATACTAAAATAACCACAGTAAGGGTAAGCATCATGATGATACCTGTATAGATATGCTTCAATGCATGTACGATCACTGAGTAGTTATGATGAGTAAAAATTAACTTACCATATCTTCTGCTTAACCACGCAGATAAATTATGTATACTCCAATATGATTATGTGCTACAAATCTTGAAACTGCATAGCCTAGCTTTTCCCCTTAATCAAAATCACACACTTTGCATTACCTATCCAACATTTACCTTCTAAGTATAGTTTTATGTGCTATTTTTTGGACAACCTTTACAGTGTCTAACGTCGATCCTTAATGTTGTATTAACTGTCGGATAACTACATCATCTACATAATTATCGCTAAATCATGACCAATTGAATAGAATTCGTTCAAGATCGCCATTCTCTAGCATACAGATGAGCTAATATACAGCTGGCTTAAAGCTAGATTGTTCCCTTCATGAAGAAGAAAACCCAGCTTTTGATGGTTCCACCATCTTCGAAATATTTCATCGCAAAGTCATTTGCACACATCATCAGATCCTAGGTTCTTTCATATTTCCATATTTTTTAAATATTTTACGAAAAAATTAGACATTGATTAACAAAATATATATGAACTGAAAAAAGTAAGTTTGATGCTTGTTTTTTTTTTAAGTAATGCTTAAGTTGAGAAGAACGTAACGCATCTTCTGAAGCGCGTATAATAATAAAATTAATCTACTTTTATACCTAAGTTTTTAACAGCATCTGATTACATCAACACTTTTGCTCACTGTGCAAAATTATTCATTGGCATGAGGATAAAAATATTACTCATACGCTCCGTATAACATTTGATATTAATATGGATATGCTGATTTTTCTGTTGTTGTGTGTTGTGGATGTGTGGAGACTTAAGTTATGTTAATAACGAAGGCAAAAGTTATAAGCTCATTCTTATGCTTACACACATACATAAATGTATACATATACCATATGTATATGACATTGAATGGGGTTTAAAAAATGTATTGTGCTGCTTCTTCATCTTTTTACTCATATACGTTCGTTGTTCACTCATTAATTTTTTGTCGTTGTTTTTTTGTTTTAAACGACCAACTTTGTGTACTCTTCAAATCTTCAAGGATTTCATCATCTTGCATTGTTATGTTTAATCCCTAAACGGGTTTTGCTCATAGCTATTATGAAGAACAAACAGAAAAAAAAATCCTGTTCTCTTAACGAACGAATGCAAATATTCGACAGCTTAAATCATCACCATCGTCGTCGTTACTATCGCTAACATAATATGGCGGAAGCAATGCTTAACGCGCTTATTATTACTGTAATTATGACTATGGAAAGGAATGACTGAAATTTTGTTGGCGAGGTGTATATATAAGACTTCTACTGTCACTGTGGCAGTCGCAGTTAGCAAATGAAATGATAACGAAAATGCATACTTATATGTATATATTTTTTCTGTCTTATTCAAACCACAAAGTAGCTTTTTGTCTCATTTTACAGCGCCTAAATGTATAATTTTTAAAATGACGCGCTCATACTTTTAACTGTTTCATTGTGTGTACATGTGTAAATACATTTCTGTGCGCTTATTATTGTAGGTTCTTTTTTTTTTTTTTTGTTTGAGTGTAATTTCATTTAAAATGCTCATAAGTAGATGTACAAGCAGCTCTACCCATTATTGCCAGTTTGCCACCAGTCAAGCCAGTCAGTTTTGTGTATAATACTGGTATTAATATTCTTCTTTTTTTATTTCACAAATGTGCATTTTTTTATGCCATAGTCATTAAGTACTTTTTTTCTTTTATATTTACTACTGTGTTTCTACTTTGTTCTTTGCATGAAAAAAAAAAAACACTTGCTTTGTATTTCAAAAATTGCTTTGACATTTTACCATTTGGTTTTATTATTTTTTCTTTTTTCTGCTGAAACACTTGGTATCTGTGTGGGTGTGTGTGTGTAGATTTAAATGAAATTGTGTGTACAAGTATGTACATTTACTCGTATGTATTTATGTTTGCATGTACATATATCCCAAGAGTAATTAAGTCAAGGAAATAATTGTTTTGACAGTGTTGATGTCGGAGAAATGTTGGCAATAAATACAAAATGACATAAACATTTTATAAAATATTCACAAATTTTGTATTATTACTTTGTGTTGAGGATTGGCCAAAAACTTTTGAATAAGAAATTCCATTAGATCATGACTCTATTTTCTATACAGCAAATTTTATTTAATTAAAAAACTAATTCAAAATCAAGTAAAAAATAATTGCTAAATTTTTTTCAATCTTTTTCAATGGGTTTCCATTTTTTTATTTTACTAATACAAACGATTTGGGCATGCTTGTTGCACATTATTTCTAACCATACTCCACTGTGAAATAGTCCGCTTAAATTCTAAGGTTCTACTTTTATCAGTTGAGTATTATTAATAAATTTTAATATGATAATTTAATTTATCACTAAACATCATCATGTTCTATCTTTATATATATAATCGTAGAGTTTTGTGTGTATGTCATCGTGTAACGACTGGACCGATTGAAGTCATATGTCCAAAATATATTTTCTTAGGGGGGAGGATGGTTCATAGCTATTCATAATGGCTTTTAATAAAGTGGGCGTGACACCTCCCATACAATCCTAATAGCTTTTTGGGTATATCTCAAGAACCATTTATACCACAGTACAGAAATTTGGTACAATAACGAGAATTGACACTGCCATGGTGCAACAAAAATATGGTTGGGATTGACAAAGGGGGTGTGGCACCTTCCATATAACCTGAATTTCCATTATGAGATATCTTAGGCCATTTCTGGTACGGTACTAAAATTTAAATTCTTTCAGTTTGTTGCATTAGGGGGACCATGCTCTTTTTTTTTCTACTACTATTTTTACTACTAATTCTACTACTATTTTCTATTAAATTTAGCTTTCTTTTCTTCTACAATTTTTTTCTTATTTTCTACTACTTTTTCAACCAATATTTTTTACTACTATTTTACTACTTTTTTCTACTTCTTTTTTAGTGCATTTTTTCTACAATTTTTGTTTTTTATTTTGTACCTCCACTTTCTACTATTTCTACTACTATTTTCTATTAGTTTCTACTTACTTTCTACTATTTTTTTACTACTATTTTTTACTACTTTTTTACAATTTTTTCTTTTAGTAAAATATTCTGTAATTTTTATCTGTTGAACTGATGACCCCGTTAGCATCAACTGAGTTAATAGTCAGTTTATGCTAGCTGTTACTGCTTATGAAGGAATATTTGCAGCAAATGTATTTGCTTAAACACTGTTCATCCAAAACAACGTGAGTGCTTTTATTTACAATTGCTATTAATAAGTGTACGTGGACCGACGTCATATGAATATTTAAGAACAGTTAATGGTCAATTATGCACCACAAATCATGACGCTTGCCGAGAACTGCAATTGCTTGAAGATGACAAACATTGGGATACAACACTGGCAGATGCCGCACATAATTCTTCTCCTCATCTTTTTCCATTATAATGATTCTCTGTTTTCAATCTACAGTCCTGCAAGTTAAATTCTTTTAAAATTGTCGAATTTCATGCCTCATTTTTAAATCCAGGATTTTTTTTCTAAATTCAATCCACGGACTTTAAACTTGAATTGTCATTAACAATGATCAATTTTAAACATCAAAAACTTCATTTTTCTGCATTCAAATAAAAAAAAATTCACCTAAATGGCAGAACAACGTCTGCCGGGTCAGCTAGTGTAAATAAAAATGAGAATTGCTGTTTTGCATTAATATTAAATTAGTATTTTGTAACTGCTTCAAATAGTATTCTTTTATATAACTACAACCGTTTGATGTTTTCCCCCAATGCATATACACAGTTTATAAACTATTAGCCTCAAATATTTTCGTAAATTGCACAAAGTTCAATTTCTTTGACTTATACATTAAAACAAATATTACATAACAAATAAATGTTAATTTATTCATTAGAAAAAAGACTGATTAAAAGCAAAAGCATGAACAAGCAGAAAAGATCCCACAGGTATTTTAATTTTGAAATACCCAAAACAGACCAAAACTCAAATAAAAGGGAAACTCAACTCCAACTTCGCATACCAAGTTCAGTATATACTGAATGGGAATAATATGTAAAGAGCAAACACATGTACATACATATATGTATATATATATACAAACATATATACACACTAATCACAAAGCTAAGGTCATTAAACTTAGTAGAGAAGGAAGTAAGGAAAATCCCCTTTCAAACACAAATGTTACAGAAAACAAATATTAGAAAATACCAGCTAACCCTAACCACAACATGATTGCACAAGGTACGCGAATATTCATTCAACTAAATTGCAATCTTGATACAGAAATGTTGTCCCCGTCATGTTGAACTCATTTGCATGACTTTAGACAGTACATACACTTATTTATGTATACATAGATATTTTACTTGTTCTTTGATTTTATATATAGTACAAATGTGTATGTGTCAGTGTCTGTATATATATAAAAAATTTAAAAGTGTCACTTGCTCGCTCACTTCTTGCACAATTGGATTTTAAGAATTACCCTCTACGATGCGGAAGGATATTAGTTGCTGTGGGGTTATTATATGCAATGCGATGAGGGTTATTTTATAACTTCCTTGCTTTTTTCTATTTTTTTTCTTTGTTTTTTAATGAGTTTTTTTCAAACAGTAGTAGTTTTTCTGTTGCAGGAGATTTCTATAATGATGCGCTTTAAGCTGTTTCCTTGTTCAAATGTGGCTGGCATTTTTCTTTAAACAAAATTTCTAATTGTTACTAACACATAAGCAAAGAAACTGTCTTTATATATTAATAAAAGCATTATAAATAAACAAGGAACTACTCATTGTAATGATGGCTAGCTGCTAAATAAAATCATAACATAATATCTAAAAATAAATTGTAGTATATTTACCTAGAAGCAGAGCAGACTGAAACGAGCAAAAAACACATATAAAAGATAAGAATATACAGACAATGACTTACTTTTTGCTCGCCTGTGGATGACAATATTGGGAGTAATAATAGTATGGCTATAGAAAGAAATCAGGGTATCTTCAATCAAAAAAAAAATGTCCTGCATTTATAAAAAATAATTGAACGACTATTGAGAGATAAAAAAAAGAGTCAACTATAAGAAAAAAACAATAAGGAATGTTACCGGCATAATTTTGTTCCTTATCCCATTCTTTGCTTTTCTTTTCTCATTTTTTATCCTTTTTAATTTTTATTCTTTTGCACATTTTTTTAAACTTTTGGCCCCTTATTTTATATCCCAGTGTTTAACTTCCTCTCTCTCCCCCTTTTGTGCAGTTTACAACATCTGTTTTCCTACTTTATTTTTCCACTCCGCCCCTCTTTGTTACTCCTTTGTCTTCCCTTGGTTCCTTTTAAGACTTTTAATCTTAGACTTAGACTTAGGCTTTCTTTTTTTTTTTTTTGGTAACAACAAAAGAAGTATTCAAGAATACAGCACTCAGACTAGTTTTACGTTCATTGTACTATATCCTGTGTTCTTTTTTGCTATTCGTGGTCTGTCAACGTTCCAGAACTACAAAGGTGTTGTGCATTTCACAAAAGTTGTACATAAAAACGCCAAATATCCCAGGCAGTTTTCCGTAATCCTGTACGTGTGGATTTTCATATTCATTCACATTAAATAATGATCGATACAGTGGTGAGAATTAGTATCTCTTGAACAACTCTATAGAATTTTAAGTAGGTGAAGGGCATGCAATTTAGATAAAATAAAAATAAAAAATATTTAAAAATAATATTAACAAAAAATATTTAAAAAATATTAGGCTTAGGCTTAGTATTAGTTATTATTATTAAAATCAGAATTCTAGACAAAAGTCTCATTTCATTTGAAAATCAATATAATTCGATAAGAGTTCGGTTATTTTATTGGTTATCACTCGGGTAAGAAATTCAATGCAAATACATGTTCTTACTGGGCATCTCAAAAGTGAAATGCTCAAGTTATCTTTACAAATCATGAAATTTCCTTTAAAATGGCATACAATCGTTAATGCATATTTTTACATATTTTTGCAAATTTTTGGGAAACTGTGCATATTTTTGCATATTTTGAAATAAATGCTTATTTATTTTTTTTTTTTATTTTGATTTACATATTTTTAATTTTTAAATAATTTTGATAACTTTCTAGTGAGCTGCGAAAAGAAAATTCCAAGCTGACTAGCATTTGAGTATAAAGAATCATAAAGAATTGAATGACGAACAATACAGCGTTTAATTACTACCTCTGCAGCGGCAGGGCTTCAAATATTTTGTTTGGCTTTATGCCAAGCTTTTATTTCAGCAGATATTCCAGGAGAACATATGTAGATTAATGAAATCATTCCTCATGAAACGTCACTGCACAAAACTCATATCGACAAAATATATATTTTTTTATTAAAAGGAATCAAGTTCGCCTTAAAAACCATTTCTTATGTGCTTCCATAGATGAGACCACTGATATCCAGGGAAGATATGTAAATTTGGAATTTAATGAAGAAAACTGTTCTATAAACAACTATTCTATAAATGAATTTTGTGCCTTCAAATATGCTCCTATCGTCCGAGTGTTGATGTAGAGCGATCATTTTCTTTATAGAAACATTTTTTAAAACCCGATCGGGGAAGTTTTGTATTTGAAAACTTCAAAAAACTTTTATTGTTTACGCCAATAAAACAATAAATAAAGATTGATCTCATGATCATTCACATATTTACTTAACTACGATTTGAGTTAAAGTTTTTATGTTCATTTTATATTTTTGTTACTTTTTATAAATTTATTTTAAAAAACAATGAAGTACTTAATATTTAAAATTGAACATTCGTAATGGCAATTCAGGCTTCCATTGAATTTGGAAAAAAAAAATCTAGATTTAAAAATATATCTCATTATTGACACAATTGACATTTTCAAAAGTATTTAACTTGCAGAACTGTACATTAAAAACAGTGAATCATTATAAATGAAAATCTCAAATCAATATTGTGTTAATTAAATTTTAGAAATGAAAGTTTACATTGCGTCTGTACGACCAGAAAATGAAACTTTTTTTATTGTATTATCACCGATGTGAACTCAACGACGTGTACTAAAACAACTAAAGTCTGATAGCAAACAACATAGTGGATATTTACAAAAATAAAAGACTGTTACGCGCATCATTGAGTGACCTTCGACAAAAACAAAGCCATATCAGCTGATGAAACCGTTTGATTTTAATATTAACCCAGTTGATGCTAAAGGGGTCATTCAGCAGTCAGATAGAAATTCCAGCATATCTGTAGTAAAAAGGAATAACTTTTAAGTGTTTTTTTTTTTTTCAACAATTTTATTAGATTTCAGTTGAATTATGAAAACAATATTTCAGGAGGTTCTATATTTATATAAATTATAATTATAAATTATTTAAAAATTTGAACCAATTTGATATTTATTATAAACATAGCATTTGTTTCAGCGCCACTTACGGATTTCATGACAGCGAAGCAAGGTCATAAGATATTTGATAAAGTAGTAGAAATAAGAGAAGAAAAAGGAATGGAAAAAGTGGTTGAAAATAGCTGTAAAAAAATAGAAGAAAATAGTAGTAGAAAAGATAATAGGAAAAAGAATAGAAAATAATAATAAAAAAGGTACCAGAAAAAGTAGTAGAAAAATATATAAACATAGCAGTACAAAAATAATAAAAATGGAGTAGAAAGAGTTGTAGAAATAATTATAAAAAATAGTAGAAAAAAAAATTTGTAAAAAGTAGTAAAAAATATTAGAAAGTAGGGGTACAAAATAAAAAAAAATTGTAAAAAAATGTATTAAAAAGGTAGTAGAAAAAAGTAGTAGAAAATATTAGTTGAAAAAGTAGTAGAAAATAAGAAAAAATTGTAAAAAAATAGTAGTAGAAAAAAGTAGTAGAAAATAGTAGTTGAAATAATAGTAGAAAGTAAAAACTATGCTCTTGGCCCCACCCCCACTAATCCAATAAGCTGAAAGAATTTAAATTTTAGTACCGTACCGTAAATGCCTCCTAAGATATCTCATAATGGAAATTCAGGTTATATGGATGGTGCCAATCCCACCCATATTTTTGTTGTAGCATGGCGTTGTCAATTCTCATTATTCTACCAAATTTCTATACTGTGCTATAAATGGTTCTTGAGATATACCCAAAAAAGTAATAAGATTGTATGGGAGGTGCTACGCCCACTTTTCTAAAAGCCATTATGAATAGCCACGATTCATCCTCCCGCCTAAGAAAATATATTCTGGAAATATGACTTTAATCGGCCCAGTTGTTCAGAAGTTACACGATGTCATACACACAAACCTCTACGATTATAACTATATATAAAGATTTTAAAATTAATTGTTTTCGTCCTTTGATTTTTAGTTTTTTTTTTACCTAAAATATTTGACTAAAAAGAAAATATTTTTTGTTTTTAATTGCATATTTTAGAAGTTTTTAGTGCATTTTTTGCAGTTTTAGTTGCATATTTTTGAACTTTAAGTGCATATTATATGCGCATAATTTCGATTTTTTAGTGCATGAAATTCCTTGCCCTAGTTATCACATAAAAATTCTTACTTAATTTATATTATACAGTCGGACTCCTTGAACTTTCCTATAGCGAAGACTTCTTTACTACGAAGTTTTTTTTGAAAACATTGCGATTTTGCAGTTTTTTAATATATTTGGACTTGTCTATGGTGAATTCCTCTAACCAAAACATATATTTTATAGAATTTCTCCTCTATAACTAATTTATTCAAACGCAGCGTTATTAAGGAGTCCGACTGTATATCACTATAAAGGCAAAAAATCAATGGTTAAGTATTAACATGATATAAATTAATTCATAGTTATTTTTTGCTTAAATAATGTGTCTGAATTTGCACGCAAAAAAGTACCATATAAATACACATATATACATGCATACAAATATATAAACAACATTAAATATACTTAAATGAATAAAGGTATATAAACCCAACACCCGCCAGCCCACATTTACTTGACAATTAGAATGACAGCTGCTTAGTGTCACAAAGATTTAGGAGCACAGCTGCTTTTTATATTAATTTAATGAATTTTGTTTTTTTGTTTTTTTTTGTTTGCGACACACTTTTGTTTTTTGAGCTTTTACTTGAAGACACATAATGTATGTGTGTGTGATATATGTAGGCAGCTTTTGCTAATTTTCCACACTTGGAAATGGTGTTGTATCCGTTTCCTTTTTTTCGTTATAAAATTTATTAATATTCTTATTCATACAAGTAAATACAAAAAATTAAAGACAGAAACCTGTAACGATTCATTTTCATGCTGGTGTTTATGTCCAATTTTATTTAAGGTTTTGTTTTGATTTTTTCTTTTTTTATTTTTTGGTAATGGCGGTGGATCTACATTTTTTTTTGGAAATTGTACATTTTTTTGGTAGTTAATGTTTTTGGTCTTTTTATTTAGAAATAAACAGTTTTAGTATTGTTCTTTTATTTACACTTTAATATATTCAAGCAGCGGGTATTTGTCAATTAAACTAATCCTAAAATATTTAATTTGGTTTGGTTAAACGTTGAAAAAAAAAGATCGAAAATGACGTGAAATTTTGTTTAAAATTTCTCGTTTGTTTAAAAGTACAAAAATATGTTAAACTCATACTAAAGATTGATAGTTCGCCAATTTAATTTTATATGCTATAGAGCAAAAGGTCTGAGATATATAAATCTAAACTCACCGATAAAATCTACGTCCTGATAAATGCGGCAAGATGATGAGAGGAAACATCTTTCTCTCTCTATTAGCAATGGCGTTTAGAAAAACCATTTGGAGTCTATTGTCAACACCGTTATCAGCCTTCCGTTACATATACTGTAGTAGTGTCGCAAAAACTTGAACTATAAACTAATACTAAATTATAACTACCGGAATACGAACCTAAGTTCCAAAAGAAAAACTTAAAAAAATCCATAGAATAATTTTATCCAGATAACGTTTAACATTTGGCAAGTTGCTATCGTGTTCGTTTTAATTTCATTTCAATGACATTAAACACATAAAATTACTTATCCACACACACACACATATACACACAAAAGCGCGTACACATTGTGTATCCACAGCAGATAAGATAAGAATATGGCCGGTCCAGCATATTCGTTGCATGCTGCAGCATGTGTGTACAATGTACAAACATACAAACACATACACATATTTATAAATGTATAATTAAATGCTTGCAGCAGCATTTTTCTATAAACACACATACATACATAACTATCTATACAACAATCTGCTTGTCTATCTTTCTGTTGGAGTTACAATCAGTTTTCATACTCTGGCCTATATACCAGCATTCAGTATTAGTATTAATGTTTTTGGCAACGAAAATGGCTTTTTTTTTGCATATGTGTGTGCGTGTGTAGTTTAGCAAAATATTGGTGAAATGTGTATAAATGCTATATACACAGAAATGTATGTTTACGTACTTGTATATGTAATTTCAAAAATTGCTGCAAAAGTACCCAAAAAAAAAAAAAAAACCAAATGTGTGTTCAATGTTTTTGCTGTTCACTGTAGCATGTGGCATAATATTGTCAAATTCAGTGTAAGCAAAATGATATAAAATAGTAGTTGGATGCAGTATATGAATTGGCAAGGCATGCAATCTAAGAAGCAATGGTTTAGTTGACATTCTTAAGCTTAATCTTAAGTTGTTATCAGTTTTTGTTTTTGGTTAAAATTAAAATATAAAACTATTGTTTCTTTTTCTTAATATTGATTTTGGATTTTACAAAAATAGATTCGAGTGGCATTTTATATTTTTGTTTTCTTTTTTAAAATGTCTTGTAAAAACAATCAGTAGGTAATTTCACCAAGCTGCTGGTTGGCACAACTATCAGTGCAATTATTATTGGATATATCTAACTTAAAGCATAATGAGGAAAAAAAGCTTATTTTTTCTTAATTTTCTCAAGCTGAAGATGATATGACTTGGCTTGATTCATTCATTCAATTTATCTGAATCGATTTGATCTAATATTAATTTGTCACATATAAATTCTTAATATTTGATATGGTCGGGCTTGACTGACTGACTTCAAACTTGAGTTCAATAGACTAGATTTAATTTGATTTGATTTTTTCTCACTGGATTTGCAGTGATTTTTTCTTGACTTTAGCTCGTCTGAATCCATCTCACTTGATTAGATCAGACTTTTATCTAACTTTACTTCTTCTGATTTGAATTTATAAGCAAAATCTACTATAAAAACTTAATTTGAATTGAGTTGACAATTAATCTTGATTTGATTGCATTGAAAGTCAGCTGACTTGATTTCATCTTTATAAGACTTGAATTTGTTTGACTTAGATTAACCTTCATTCTGAATCATTTGGCTGAACTCTTGAGACTTAATTTAATATGTCTTAAATTTATCATACTTGGAACCATCAACAAATTGTCTTTAAAGACTTGACCTTTTGAAACTTGATTTAATCAAACTGGATTTTATCTGGATTGATTTCACTTCGCTTGCTTTTACTTGATTAGAATTCTTAGATTTTTAAAATTCGACAAATTCGACAGTCAAATTTAGGCCGCACAATACCCGGCTGTGCCCTATGTACTAATACCAACACCACCACTGTCCACAAACACCGCCACTGTACACCGGCACTGGAACGAAAAACATGCAAACAAAATTAACCAGCATGACAAAAATACAGACAAGGGAAACTATGCATAGAATAAGACATCAAGGTCATGCACACAAAGTTATCGGCACCATCACAGCAGGCTGCGATCAGAATTCAAATTCAAAAACATCATACGATCGCGAACAGCCAATCACAGAAAAGATACAGAATAACACATCATTTTCCAGTAATACAAAGAAGAAAAACAACTGGCTATACAAGAGCGTGCACAACAGCAGTACAGTCATTGAGTGGATAGCAGCCGACAAGGAAAGAATTCCGGGTGCCAACAGCGGAGAAAGAACAAATGCCTGCAGGTGAGTGATTTGGTGTACCAACGACTAAAGAACGAGAAGAACCCAGTAGGGCGAATCCCCCTACCTTGACGAACATCCCTAGTGACCTAGATACGAATTTGTCAGGAAACTCCAGGTCTCGTACATGATTGACGTGTTTTAATCGACCTTCATGTGCGAGCCGACCTGGTCCACCGGGTAGTAAACGCCAGGTCTTACTTCTATTGATGTGTTTTGATCGACCTTCATAGTTGTGAGCCAACTTGGTTCCGTGGGAAAGAAAACGCCAGGTCTTACCACTATGATTGACGTGTTTTGATCAACCTTCATAGTTGTGAGCCGACTTGGTCTTGTAAGCAATAAAACACCAGGTCCCTAGGAGGGAGACAACGAACCGAACCCGAATCATCGGGTACACCGAAGGTAGCGAAGCACACACACGCATTGAATTCCTCCGGCACAGCAGCGGGGCTACACTAGCGCGCTCTCTTGGTTATCCACGCATTGTATATTTCTCACCATTGTATATTTCTCCAGCACACCAACGACGCTATACTAGCACATCCTCTTGGTTGTCTAAGCATTTTATTTCTGCGGCACAGCAGCGGCGCTTCACTAACGCGCCCTCTTGGTTATCCACGCATTGTATTTCTCCAACATAGCAACTGCGCTATACTAGCGTGCCCTCTGGATTATCCACGCATTGTATTTCCATGAATAAGTGTTAGATTTAAACAAATTTGTGATTTTACATTTTACACCTGAATATTAAATGAATTGTGAAGAAATAAATGGTGTCTTTGTGTTTAAACGAAACTAGGGTCTCCTGCAAAATATAAACAGTTGTATCAAAAGGAACCTCTGGAGCCCGCTGAGTTCTACCCGGCCAAGAAAAAACGTTCCGTTACAAGCGTTTGATTTCAGTCGATTTAACTTCATACTACTTCAATTTAGCTGACTTGAGTTCATTTGAATTGATCTCACCTAATTTGAATTTATCATGGTTCCTGCTTAACTTTATCAGAAATAACTTGATTTGGCCTGACATCATCTGATGTGAATTCAACAGAATAATTAAGTTTAAGCACTCCACCTGAATTATTTTGCCCTTATCGGACAAGCTCTTATCAGATTTGGTTTCATATTAATTGAATTAATGCAACCATGTGGATTGTTTCTATCTGCCTTAAATTCATTTATTTTGAATTCATCTGACTCGGCTCCATCAGACTTGAGTTCATTAGATATAATTTTTCAAACGTAAAAAAGGTTAAAAACTACTAATTTAAAGCATGTTTTTCAGCATAAAAACCAAAAGGTTTATGTACATATATGTGCATATACATATATCTACATTAGAGCAGTTCAAAATGCACAACTTCTTCTGAATTAAAAAAATCCGGCAGATTATGTTGAACCATCCCCTAAGTAGTCATTCACTAAAATTTCATCGAAATCAGTGGATGCTATACATGCTGTCACACTTCGAAAATGTGCATTTTTCGACTATTTTGGATGATTTTGAGTTATATTTTCTATAGCGGCTGAATAAATACCCCAGGTAGACTTTATTAAGGTTTGTCATTTTTGATGGACATAGTAGATGCTGTAGTAGGTGTTAAAAAAATAAATCTGAAATTTTCTCTGAAATGTAGTACCGTTATGATGGTAAATATTTGAATATTTATGAAATTCATATATATATCAACTTTGAGCTCTTGAAACCATGTCCTTTTTTCTCCCAATATTGGAATTATGTTCATTCGATTAAGCGTCTTTTTTTATATATAAAATGATATGCAAAAAGTTTTTGGGTTGAACGAAACGGGGCAGAGAAATTTTTAATTAGAAAAAACACTAAATTTTAATGTTTTTATTTTTAATAACAACATTTAGAATATAAATATTACTCGACAGAGAGAGCCATTGCAATTTACTAAGCAGAATTATTAAGCTTAACAACAATATTTTTGGGTGGAGCTCCTAGTCAAGGTTTTAAATTCCCGATGGCCTACAAAATTTATCAGCCGCTATAGAAAATATAACTCAAAATCATCCAAAACAGTCGAAAAAATGCAAATTTTCGAAGTACGACAGCATATAGCATCCACTATACTTAGGGGATGGTTCAACTAATCTGCCGGATTTTTTGAGTTGGACGCATATTTTATTTTTCCATACGATTTTGAACTGCTCTAATCTACATATTGTGTTTTTCATATTGTTTGTACATTGATCTGAGTTTATTGGTTTTACAGATTTTTGTTAGCAATACTCGATCATAAAAATGTGTGTGTTGTATGTATGTGCACACAATTTTGTGGTTTTCGGTTTTCTCATCGTAAAAATACATTACCAATTTTTGTTTTTGGTTCACACACATTCATACACAAATTTCAGCAGTGGTAATTTTGAAAGTGGTTTAATTGCAATGATGCCAGAAGTTTTCGGTATTCACTTCAGTTGATATATATTAACTATAATTCTGAGTCTGTGAGTAAAATTTTTTAATTTTGTTATTTTAAGCTTACTAAAATATATGTATATACTTAGGTAGAAAAATACTTCTAGAAATATATTAAATTATAAACTTTTTATATTAACTATAAATTATATATAATCTGAGCAGTGTTGAAAGCATATACATGAATACCAAATATGCACATTTTAGTTAAACTATCATTCTAAATCATTAATTGCTGAGTTACTAAAATTATTTGCATTTTCCTCATACAAAAATTCCATCGGCTTCAGCCCCTTAAAGTATGCATTATGATGCAATTATAATTTTTGAAACATTGGTCAAACATTGTTGTGTCTTTATATTTTTTTTTTTTCGTTTGTTTTTGGTACAGGAGGGAGGAAACGAAAATTCTAATTGCTAAGCAATCAAAATTTGTAAAATATTGGTACAACAACAACAAAATATCACAACAACTTTGACCACGTTCAAAATTAATGGCAAAATTAATTTTTGTACGCTATATTTGAAATATTTGCTATACTACTGCATGTGCTGCAATGCAAATGCACACAATTCACTGTACTACATACAAACAGTTGTTGCATAAATTTTTTATGAGTTTGCATAAAATGTTTGTGGCTACAGTGACATATTTATTGTAGAGCTTACTAGCTCAAACCTTTAAAATTCAAGCATATTATTACGTACAACGAACGACGGGTATGGAATGTAATGCGATATTGTGTGTCATCTGCCATGTGTATAATACTTTTTCTTTAAATTTTTTATTTCCATTTTTATAATATATGCAGTTTTTTTTATATTATATCACAATACATATACATAGCTATGTTGTTGTTGTATAGTAAAACATGCCACGAAGTCATACAAAACAAACGAGATGAAATGTTCTCTTGGACTGAATTGCACAAAATAAAAAACATGTTGTAAAATTTAAGTTCTTCGCTAGTAAAATGCACTAGCGAAAACTATGTAGGTAAAATGCATACCTATATAATTTTTATATTTGTTGTGCGTCAATAAATCAGATCGTTGAAAATATTCTCAAGGCTTTATAAGTATATGCATGGGATATGTTTGTAGTAGGGACAAAGTGTTACTCTGCGGAAAAACAGAGTAAATATCCGCAAAGTAATAAGACTCATGACTGACGAAAAGCAACCGATCACCGAAATGGTTCAAAAATGATATAGAAAGGAACAATTAGTTTTTTTTTTTTTTATTCTTGGATTTTTTGTCAGTCTCATAAGTTTTTTTTTACCCCTTCTAATGACAACGTCGTGTTGAAAGTGTAATGTCAGCTACCGGTACTTATATTTAAGTTCTAGTAACTTAATCGTAACTCCGTAAGCCAATTAACTTTTCCGTAGGATAGTTACACTGCATTCGGAGTTACATTACTTTGGTTTTATTATTTTTATTTACACAGAAATTATTATTTTTTGAGAATCGTAGAAGTCAGAGGAGATCTATGGTACCTTTCTTTGTTTAGGTTAAGTTTGGTTAGGTTTAAATCGATGCCTGCGGATGACTCCACACTTAGGCTAAAAAGGCCCATTGGAATACCAATCTCTCTACTTCATGCTATCCATGAAGTGATTTTAGTAAACGCCTAATATAAATATCAACCAAATTTTTCAGAACATCGAAGTCACGGCTCCCTAGATGCTTCTTTCGTATGTGAATCAGAGCTGGATAATTGCATGGAAAGTAATTTAGAGTTTACTTTTCTTCTTCGTTACCACAACTCAGTGATTTCTGAACTTTCAAACTCAGTCTTTTTTGGTATCTTGAAATCACCCAAGTCAGTGTACTTACAAAGTGCATACTTTATTGCGTTTTACGTTGGTCAACTATCTAGATATTTAGCAAGTGGTTTCCAAATTTTACCTTTCTTTCGTTTGTTTTATTTTATCAGAAGTAAACAGTAGCTTGGACGTGGTCATAAGAACTCCCAACATCTAATATGCCCTTTCCTACTAACTTATTCGCAGTTTCCTCTGTGCCCGGCACCCAAATTAAGTTCAAATCAAACTCGTCGGACTTTTCACTAAACCACCTTTTGGTTGGCAATGACAAACCTTTTAGAGTAAAAATTGTCTAAGAAAAACACTCCAGCATGAACTCCGCCATTCAAATTAGAACCGTCAAATTCGTACGTCTGGGCGCACGAATGATCTCTCGTCCAGGGGGAAAGCAAAAGTCGACCAAACTTGTTTAGCAGTTTGTTCAGATTATTTATATTGAATTAGAAAGCCTTAGTTTCTTTTTTAATTCAGATGCTTAAATATCATTTTTCATCTGCAAAAGCGACCCAAGTACCGTTGAATGCATAAGAGACATTGCTTAAATTTACGATAATCCTTCAAGCTTAGAATTTGATTTTTAAAAATAAAGAAACTTTCTGTTAACTTTTTAATTACCTACCAACCTATACATTTACTTTAATTTAATCTATCGCTTACTTATTTTAATTTTAATCTCTTGTGTCTACTTGCCTACTACTAAATACCAAGTAGCATAACTTTAACATTACATAATAATTAAGCAAAGTTAAGTGTATGGCATCAATTTAATATCCGTTAAATTAATCGATAAATTATAATCTTAATACAAAAGGCTATTAATGAAGAAGAGTATTCATTAGGTATTATTAGCATTATTAGTAAGAGAGTGAGAGAGAAAGAGCAAAAATAATGAAACCACAAACAAAAGCAACCAAATGCAGCTTGAAAGCCAAAATAGCTTCCTATGCCACAAATGTTACCACTGCCAAACGGTAGTTCCTCCGCCTCCTTCTCCTATGTTAACGACATAATTTTAATAAAATACATTAAAGTGCAAATATAATTACCTTACAAATGAAATGATATTAGCAAAGAGAGAGAGAGAGAGAGAAAGAGAGAAAAAGGGAGAAAAAAAACACTAAATACCGAAACGTGCCCACTGAAATCTGCGTAACCTAAACTAAATTACAGGAAACCTTTAGCTTATCTAAATGAACGCAGGGAAGTAATAAGTTAAAGAGCCGAAAAATCGCAAACTCCAAACCATCATCAACTTGCAAGCAAAAAAAAACAAAATATAATAATAATAATAATAATAATAATAAATTCACGCTCTTTTTTCTTCGTTCTGATAATGGTGAACGCGAAATTGTTTGCTATTCACAGATACACACATACATACATCCAATTTTTAGACCCTACCTCAAAATTTTCTGCTCTACTGCTCTCTCTTTCTCTTTACAGCATTTTAGTTTAATTTTTGTATTGAAGTGTGTTTGAATATATGTTTTAATGTGTCTGTGTTTGAGGTAGCAACACGTTTCTTTTTTTTTTCTTTTTTGTGTTTCTCGAACTTGTTTTTGTTTTAGTGTTTGCGCTCAGCTCTCGGCTATAAAAATGCAACTTAAATAAGCGTGGCTAGAACTCAAAAAAAAAAAACAATTAATATTATATGTAAGTAATAATATCGTTTTGTTGCTACTACTACTGTGTTTTTAATAACGCTCATGTTAAAAATAAATTCTTTTCTATTTTTTTTTTTATTTTGGTTTTGTTTTGGTTACACTTCTTTTTGTTGCTTTTGCCTCACAGGTAAAATAAATTATTATTTATTACGGTCATTAGCTTTAATGGAAATGATAATGTCGGCAATAGCAACTTCCTTTCTCTTTCTCATACAACAATACTTCATTGTGCACACACACACATACACACTTTCATACATACACACCTACATACATTCAGTTGTATTTATATTGAGCTAAAGAAAAGGACCTTTTTTATGGCATCCGGTTGGCGTTTGCCAACCATTTAATTCTTCATGTCCTTGAAAGTAACTTTTTCAAAAATAAAAATATGTTGTAACATTATATATTTTTGTTTTTTTTCCTGCTTTTTTGCATTATAAAGTTTTTCCAATTGAAAGCAACAATTTATATAAAATGTTTTAAGGGTTGCAGACACACAGACACACTATGAATTCTTATTAGGGGGCGAATTACACTCAAAAAAATTAAGCTTGTTGTAAAATTTTAAGCTGAAAATTTTAATGTTATCTAAAAGACAAAAAGAAAGAAAAGAGAAGACAAATTTATTGCTGCCGTCTGTTATCGATTTCAATTGGAAATTCGGCCCAAAGGAGCAATATTGTGTGTTTAAACCCTTAAAATAATCACCGTTATCGCAGCAAACATTAAAGAAGCTACTTATTTTTTTTTTTTTTTTGTTTTTTTGCATTTTACCTACGACAATACTCAAATTCAGAGATTTGAACTTTATTTTTATTTATATGTATATATGTATGTATATATATGTATATTATTTTATTTACTTGGCAACCCCATAGCTTTGATATTTTTTGCGCTTTATTTACTTGAATTTTGTTGCCTGCCAAAATTGTGTATTTTATTGAATTTTAATTGCAGCACATTTGGCCTTTTTCTGTGAGTGATAGGGATGGGGGCGGCGTGTTTGGGTGTGGGTCACAACGAAGGTTTATTTAAAAATATTATTTTAGCAAGAAAAAAGTTTTTATGGAATATTTATTTATTGTTTTTTTTTTCGCTATGTGTATTTTATTCTGATTCCAACTTTGACCTTTTTCAATTAAATGATCGTATCATTGAAAGTTTAAAATTAATTGTATTTTTAATTTGTCTTAGTTGTATATGTAAATTTGCATATGTAGATAGCTAAATACAGATATATATTATTCAGTGATTATGGTTTGTTATTTAGATCGATTTATCAAGAAAATTTTGTTATCTAATTCCAATTAATTTTCTACTAATTTTTTTCTAACAAATTTTACATTTTTATACATAAAAATTTATAAAACGGAAGCTATAAACTATAAATTTTCAAATTGGTAAAAAGACGTGAGCTTTTTCAAAACATGCCTCCGAATGATATTGAAGAATAGATAATACATGGAATTTTTGATTCAGATAACTTTCAAAACGATGCCAAAGACTTAGTTTATATGCAAGGGAAGTACTTCAATGTCATGTCAATGCACTCCGAAAGGGTTTTACTGCATTTTAGACCTAAGAGTGTTCCAAAATAAGCACTAGGTACCAGAAGTTGTGGCAAAGTGATTCTGTTTCCTCATAAAAACTCAGATTCAATTTTTTTAAACTGTCGAATGCCTATAAATATTTGTTTCTATCAAAGTTTATATCTTTAAAGTTCCACTAATCCTAATTACTTTATGATGTGGAGCATTTTTCTAGAAGGCACGGTACTGTTTAAACAATATGATTATATGTATATGAAGTAATAACTTCATATATCTAGTAATAACTTCATTTATTACCCCAAAAAAATTGTAAAAGAGGCAGCTTTCTTTTACATAATGTATAGGTATAATACAGTTAACATAAGCAAATTTTTATATGGGTGCTTCATTTATGTGATATATGCAAATTGGGCCTCAATAGCTAGACTCTTATATGCAATAGAGAAAAACTGAGCAGAAGCTCAAAATTAACGACTAGTTATCCTCAAGAGTTTATTTATTTTAAATTTATTTTTGCATGCTTTTTTAATAAGCCCTAGAGTAGGGCGTACTAAGCTAATTTTTTCAATTAACTAACTAGTTAACTACAATTTTATTCATGACTAACGAATCATAATTAAATTTAGTCATGATTAAAAGTTTACTCATAATTAACACTAAAGGAATTAGTCATTAGTCTTTCAATCATTAGATTTAGTCATATTGGCGGTATTATTCAAAATTTTAAGCTGAAACTTATTAAGTATTCTGACGATATGCCAAAACCACGAATATACAATTTTATTCTTTTGTACCCATACATAATTCGATAATTTTGCGATAGGAAATATCTGAGAATATAAAAATAAAAACAGGATTTCGCATTCCTTACTCAGGTGTCAAAAGTCATCAACTATTTGCCTGGTATTTCCTTCGTATTGAAAAAAAAATCAAATTGTAAACATCATTTTTGTCTTGGTTACAACAAAAATTTTTGGTCAAAGAGAAATGACTAAATAACTAATAAATATCAGTCATTAGTTTGTGTTTGACGACTACATTTTTGTAGTCATTACTTTTCACTCGTCAGTTAGATTGACTTTTACACAGCGCTGACTGAGCCTAAAGCCTACTTAGCCAGTGAATTCGTAGTAATTCCAAAACTGAAATTCACTAATGGGTGTATCAAATGAAAAATTCATATGCTCAGAGTATTAAAACTATTTTTTTTTTTTTAAGAATACATATTTTTTCTATGGATCGCAATTTGCTTTCAAGGTATTTGAGGCACTGGTTTATCAGATAACATTCTCTAAAAACTTATGGGTGTCTACTTTGTCATTTCTTATTATTAAACATAGTCGAAACTATATCACAACCTAATTCTCTTCAAAATGCTGTTTAATCATAAAAACTACTTATAAGTTTAAAGTTTCGATATATATTCACTGTAGCAACGGAACGAAACCTTCTTTAACGTAACTTTAAATTCTTTCTTCCAACTTTAATTACTCAATACCAACATTTTAATCCAATAACTAAATAAAACAAATAAAACTTTTCTTTATTAATTTTAAGAGACGAAAAAGTAGAAAAACTATTTCACAATGTTGTTGCCATCCATATAATAAATATTTCACATACTACATTCTTTTGAAAGCGTGAAAGCATAACAGAGTAACAAAAAACAAAAACTTTCGTCATAGTTTTCCCCCCTAAGAATCAAAGGTGTAGCCGTTTATATGGATACAAGACACGGAACGTATGCACGTTAGGATGCCTCAAGTACAATAAAAAATGTGTTTACTATCAATTCTAAAAGTTAACCTTGGTTTATTTTAAGAAGTTTCCGGAAAAAAATTGCAGTTATAGCTGTCATGACCTAAAAATCGTTTTTTTGTTTTTTTTTTTACTGGAAATTTTTTGTTCCAAATATTAAAAGTTTCAAAATGATTTATTTATGCAGCAAAATACTTCACAAAATCTGCTCAGTTTCTCGAGATAATAAGTTTTTCATTATGTTTGGTCCGATCTTTGTCTACAAGCTAACATTGCAAAGACCTTAACTGATTTTAAAACCCGTTTCTATTAGTTTTATATAGACAACCATTTGGCTTGATATACTATCATCAATAAATTTCCAAATTTCTTAATGCAAACAGTAACAATTTTTGGATTTTTATTATTTGTGACCTTTTACCCATATATGCCCGAAGTGAAATAAACTATATACACAAAATGTATATATGTTAATATCTGTTTTTTTTGTTTTGCGGTGAAGTACGCCGAGTAAATAAAAATATTTGTCTCCGTTTCTTTTCCGGTTAAGCCATGAATCAGTGTCTATTTTTTCGCATTTCGGCATTTTTAGGCGTAGTTTACATCTGCAAGAAAATTGCAGCAATTTAACCCATAAAGGCGGGACGGCCACAATTTCAAAGCTCATTTAAATGGCTCCTTTAACTATGAAAACGAACTTAAAAAAAATTGAGCCATATCATTTTTTATGGAAAATTTTATGAACTTTCGAAATCTGCAGTCAAAATAAAAAAAACAAAAAATTCAAAAAGTTCGAACGACTTTTTTAGTATTTAAAAATTATGAAATTTTAAAAAATATTAAAACTTTTTCAAAAAATTCTAAAAAAAATTACAGCATATTTTATGATTCATTTTAAGAAGTTTTTGTTCTATATATTTTTTTTTCTAAAGCCCATAATTATTGATTATTGTTTAAGTGGACACATCTTTATCCATTTTTCACAACACCCTAATTTTGTAGTACATACAAAAACATCTTCTCTGTTCCTTCGTTCAGTTGCTGAATTCCTGCTGTAAAACTGAACTGTTGAAGGTGACTTGTAGTTTTAAGTTATATGACAAGATCTCTTCTGGATCCAATCGCCCTAGGGTAAGCATCTTACTTCTCTCGAAATAAAGAATTATATATTTAACCGAAATAACATTCTTTTTCTACACCTACGGTGTCCCTTCTATTTCGTTTAATATTAAATACTTTATATTCTATCTATTCTAATTCTCCTGAGTTCCACTCTAATACGCCTACGGTGTCCCTTCTCTTCTTTTACATCATAATATATTCTTTCTACAAAAATTACATACAAAATATTCAATTATAATACAATAAACTTTCTACCAAATAAATATTATTATATATAAAAAATTAAATATTTAAAGAAACAAAAATTAATTTAAAAACATTTATAGAACAAAAACTTCTTAAAATGAATCATCAAATATTCTATAATTTTTTTAGAATTTTTTGAAAATGTTTTGATGTTTTTTAAAATTTCTTAATTTTTAAAAATTAAAAAAGTCGTTCGAAAATTCTAAAAAAAAATAAAACGTATTTTTTGATGAATTTTAAGAAGTTTTTGTTCTATAAAATTTGTTTCTAAATTTTACCAGTCTTATGTAAAAAATTCCTTAAAGTTTCGAAACGACTTTTTGCGTTCAAGCCGCCATTTTGCATATTTACACGCTAAATTTTGAAACACCAAGTGATACATTTTGAAGTTGAGGATGCATGGACGCCGGAATTTTATCGAATAGAGGTATTTCTTGATGATTTCATTTCGAAAATAATTTAAGAAAACAAATTTTTAATCGAAAAATCATAAGTGAGCATAACTTTTGGAATCTTAATTTTTTTTTTATTTTGACTGTGGATTTCGAAGGTTCATAAAATTTTGCATATTAAATGATATGGCTCAAATTTTTTTAAGTTCGTTTTCATACTTAACGGAGCCACTTAAATGACCTTTGTAATTGTGGCCGTCCCATCCTTAATGGGTTAATAAATAATTCAAAATGAATTTTGACTTTGACACCGCTCCTGAGTTTTATACTTTCAAAATGTCATTTCGGGTACATTCGTTGATTGGTTTTCTTACTCAAATAAAAATATATCTGTACTCTAATGTTGGTGAATGTATCATGTGTGTACTGTCAATATAGAAGTTCTACATATATGCTTTTACCTGATTAACTTATAACACAATTTTCTCATAGAAAAAATAAATTTTAAAAGTTTTTTTAAATTGATTTTTCGTGAGACACCCTAGTGAAAACATTACAATTATACTTATATCGTTTGAAACGTAGTAACGTCAGGTTTACTTATTCACTACCATAACCAAGTATGTCATTGTTGTTGTTTTAGGTTTTTTTTTTATTTTGTGATTACTATTCCGCTATATTTTTATTCTTCATGTTCATAATATTTGCTTTTATGTTTATTTTTGATAGATTCCAGTAGTTTTTCCTTTTCTTCTTCATACGAGTAGTTGAAAGAAAATTATTACTTGTGAAAAATTGTTCACGAAAAAAAAAAAACTAAAAAATAAATAAAAATATGAGCGCGGAATTTTCATTCGCCTTTATGAAAGCAAATAATAAACTATGAAAAATTCTTGCTTGCTATATATGAGAGCAATTTCGTTTTTTATTTGTATGTATACATGCATATGCTACTAGAAGCCATTGCAGTCTGCAGGGAATCTGTACGCTACCTTGAGTCTAAAGAGCTCTACATGTTTATACCACAAATGTTTGTAATATTGTGCAATCTTGTTTATATAAATTTTATTTCACAAGAAAAAAAAGTAGAAAAATAAATAAATAAATCTTTTATGACATTTCATTTTTGAGAAATATTTCAATGCTTGTTTGCTTGACGAGATTTACCAACTCTGCAATACGAAGTGATGCATTCTTCTACGTCTTCTTCATGTCATTTCGTTAGTTATGTTGTTATTATTTCTTTTTTAATAAATTTTATAAATTCATTATTTTTTTTTTTTTTGTCAGTTAAAACTTTTTTATTGTGTGCTAGTGTGAACGTGTGTATTGCTAGCGACAAATTTTCATAGTTTGCTACATATCACTATGTTCATATATGCCATACAGGTAAATCCAAAAATACAACAACGATGACGACAAGAAAATATATGAACAACAAATAAATGCAAGTAATGACAATTCCTTCTTTTTTTAACTGTTTTTTTTTCTTTTTCAATTAAGTTTTGTATGTGGGAATTGCAAAGTCTGCAGTGTTTTGTGTAACTATAATTTTTCATCCCTCCCCACCTACATATTATTTATTGTTGTTATAGTTTTTTTGTTGTTGCCATTAGTTTTCAGCTGCATGAATTTCGTTTTACTATTTTTTTCAGATATTTTTTTGTGTTTTTTAATCGCAAGAGTTGTCTGTATCTAATAAATATTTTTCCTTTTTGTCGACTACTCGTAACTGGAACCATTAAAAACGACAACATGCAACACTGACAACAACCAAAACAGAAGCAAAAAAAAAAAAGAAGAAAACAGCAGCAGTTACGACCTGCTGAACTACTTAAAAAAAAGAAAAACTTTTGAAAACAAGCTAATAGTTCAGTCATAGACATTTAGAAGATGTGCTACTTAAAGCCGAACAACTAATGTTATATTGAACTACTTATTTTTGGTATGGTAACTTATGCATTTCTTCATAGTAGAAATTTCAGCAAATCAGATATCGCCCATTTTCAGAAATTTTCATTATCGTGATCGCAATGGAGTTTATGTCAAAATTTTAGACTCCCAGACTATTCCTGGTTATCTTTTTCAGCTTACAAGAAGAAACCCAACCACACTACACTATGGGGCCTATGAAAAATCTAGCTGTCCAAAATTCGAAAAATCGACAATCTCGGTTGGAATCCAAAAGGAAATGGGTTTACTCTCCATAGATCCTTAGCCATGATCCACACACAGGATATTCTAATTAAATGAAGGATCTGGCTATGCGACCGCCGAAAGTTGCAATATCCTGCCGATAGTTTTAATATTGTTCGAAATGTGTTTTACAATACTAAATTTAGACCTTTATTTTTGGTCTCATATTAAAGAGAAAACCTTACACTATTAATGGATGTGATAAAAAATCAACTTACCATTTTCTTATACCTAAAAATGCGATGAAAAAATAATAACTTTTTTTTAGCATATTATTATTATTTTTTTTAATGGATGAGAAAAAAAAACTCCGATTTGCTCCGAGCGAAAACAAAAACCATCATATTATGTGAAGCATCTGCTTTAAAATAAGGTATGAGTGCTTTGCAACTTTTTGCCTCAGCTTTAATAACAAATGAAAATATGACATCACATAGCATTTATTAAATCACAGGTAGTTATTTTAGGTGTTATATTTAACCCATTTTAGATGGTAATCAGACAAAAATTGGTATACGGAGTTAGTCTAAAGCCTTATTGACTCTGTATGAAAAACTTTCTAATCGGACAATTGCAACGCCAACCTCCAATATAAATGTATGTAACATTTTGAAAATGCAATAATTTCGAACCAATTACAGATATAATTATTAAATTACATCTGCTACTATATATTGTCTTGAACATAAGTCATGCTTAAAATTAGAGCTATCGGAACACTGTCATGCATATCTTTCATATAAATATAATTACAAAATTCTGATATTTTATTTTTATTTTTTTATTATGTATTTTAAAGTATGAATGTTTAAAGTCTGTATGAGAGGTAGGCCTGACAACATTCCAATCGTGGTAATTTTTACCTTGATATATTGATATGCTATTATTTACCAGAATATGTAATTTCATCACTATATCTACAATCGGTTCCAAGTTATAGGGTTTTAAAATTTTCGCATATATGAGAGGTGGACGTGGTAATAATCTAATCTATCCAATTTTTGCAATTATATATGGCAATAACAATGTTTATAAGTATACAAAATTTCATGATCATATCTATAATATATACCAAGTTATAACTTTTTCGCGGTTTCACTTGTATGGAAAGTAGGCGTGGTAATAATCCGATCGTTTTAATTTTTCACACAATGATTGCTAATGACTCCATGAGCGAATGAGCCAAATTTTAGAATTTTAGCCAGCTAAAAACGGTTTTGGCCCTATAATGCACTGTGTGTCTTTGAACTCTTCATATTTCAAAGATCTTGAATTCTTCTTTTTAAATGTAGTGAAGCTCAAAAAATCAGCCAGGTAAATTTTCTAAAGGCTTTACAAATGAATAAAATAGTCATTGGCGTCTAGAAGAGACTTCGTGACTTCATTTATGACTTTATAAATGAAGTCTCAAATAGAATGGAAGACTTCAGTCAGAAAAATGAATTCATTTGCAATGACTTCAATGACAGCAGCTCAAAATGATTGCATTCTTTTACAGTTCTGATGTTAAGTGATATTTAAGGATGTAGTCTGGTGTTCGAGTTTCAAAAAATCAAGTTCTTTTTATTATGTATTTTGAAAGTACAATATATTATTAAGAATTAAAAAACAAATTTCAGACCAACACTCAAAATATTAAAGAAACTTTAGCACATAGTCCTGAGCGCCTGTTGGTTAAACTGTATGTGTTGTTAAAACTTTAAAAGCGTTTTTCTCGAAATAGCGTTTTTTGGATCGGCCCAGGCGTTTGATGAAATTCCATGAAACCGATTAAGCTGAAATTTTAATGGGTTACTCTACACGCTAATAGTTCTCGCAGGTAGTAGAATTGTTTATTTAGAATCATTATTTTCTATTTTTTATCCCGATTTTCAACAAAAAAATGTGAGATTTTTGATTTTTTTTTTAGAACCTGCCGTTTTGTTATTTTTTAATAAAAATGTTTAAATCTACTACCTGCCATTTTGGCAAGTCTACAGAACAATATTTTATTTAAATTTCTTGTCTCAGATGACTTTAAGTGCCATAATCACCCGGGCCAGCCACACACCTTTTTTCTTAGGTGTCCACTTTGAACGTAAAAAACACTAAAAAAAAACGTAAAAGAAGTCCAAAAATTTTTTTTTTTAAATGTCAATAATAACATATAAGAAAATTGGAATGATTATATTTTATTTTGTTACAATACAAATTTCCGAAAAACCCCTTAAAAATTAGACCGGAACACCAGAATACATCCTTCATAGGCTTAATGAACACTTGTAGTCAAAGCAACAACAGTATATTAAGAAAGAGGCAAATCAGACGGCCGTTTCGGAATCCGCCACGATTCCTCGTCAGTGATCTTAGTGATAGTTCTTATAGGTCTTTCAACGTCTTATATAAGTTATTAATATTTGAAACCAGAATTAGAAGGTTTTAGTTTTAAATATCTTCACTGCATAGCTATGTTGAAAGAAACTACCACAACTGTTCTCTATACATATTTGTTGGTGCATTCTCATTGTAACTAGTCTACATGACAGTTCGTTATTGAGTGTCTAGTACATGAGAGAGTATGTGTGATTTTGAAAAATGATAAAAGCCTCAGCCCTTCAATTTATAATTTTTTTTTCTTTAACCAATATTCGATATTTTTTACTTATGTATTTACAGTAATTCCGGTCTAATCCGCTTAATTGTGTTTTCTTTTCACGTCAGAAATTGTACGTTTTTAGTTTTAAATAAATTCAAATTCTTGGTTAAATTGCATGTAAGCCATAACCGTCAATTGTAGGGTATACATAAAAATCATAAATTTTTGGTTAGTTTTTTTGGCGTGACAGTTTTTTTGTGTGCCCCATTTTTTTTTTTTCTTTTTTGGCTCATGACTTACTGCTGTTAACTTCAATTGTTGTTTTTTTTTTTGCAGTTTTCCCCCAGGCGAGCATATAATTTTTTTAACTTTTAGTGTGAAATTTGCTAAAAATCCAAACCATACTTATTCCCCTCTGGTTATTGACATTTATTAATATTTGTGAATATCTATCTGGGTACGAGAATGTAAATATACAGAAAAGTATTGTATGTAACATATTAAAAACAAATGTTTAACAACACAAATCAAAAATTTCTATAAGCTCGTAAAAACACATCTAGTTACATATGAATAGCAGATAAGATCTTGGCCTTTACTTCTTATTTGCCTAAGAGATTTACTATAGAAAAAATATGAATATGTCGTTGAGCAAAAATAGTTTAAGGGAGTCTTTTATCATCAAATATTTATATATGAGAATATGTGACTTTAAGCGAGAATAGAATCTGGCACACTTAAAGGCAGTATGTGTTTTAAGGGCTTTAGTTCGTTATTAATCAAGTCAGTATAAATTGATTAAGATAGAAAAACAATGATTAACAGGGGAACTGATTGAATCAAAAACTAAATCCTTTTCAATCTGGATTTATCAAACTAACTTTTGTGTCCTGCATAGATATCCATAGATCTATGCAGGGCAGACTTATGATATTTCACCGTTCCAAGCGAGTTATCCCTATGATTCTAAAGGCTTCTGCTTAGCTCGCGTTAGTTATATAAACTCTGTATAATAATGGAATTTAAATATCAAATGATATAAAGTAAAAACAAAATTCTAAGAATAAGAATATATCATTACTCCATTTGTTGTTGTTGTTCCTTTTGAAGTTTACATGACAAAAAAATTTCTGTGTTTGTTGCTGTTTTTGTTGTAGTTTTTTTTTTTCTGTTGTTTCTTATATTTATTGCTGCTTTTTTGCTTTTGTTTCTCGCGTTTCCTGCCAAAACAATCCAACCAAAAGTTACAATTTTTTTTAATTGTTTAGAAAATAAATCACAGAACAGGAAAATTTTTGACATGACTTTTGGGTGGTGCTGGTGATGATGATGGGAGAAGTGATGAGGATAGAATTCAGGGTGGTGTAGGAGTGCCTGGTAGCGGTGGTGCTAATAATAGTAAGGGGAGTTTGTTATGTTTATATATAGGTATAAATGGTTGTATGTGATGGTAGTAAAAAAGTTGATGATAAACACAGTTCAGCGTGCATAGCTGTAGTTAGTCCGGAAACAGGAAACGCTGACAACAAATAACAAAGGAAACAAAAATGAAAAAAATACATAATTTTTTTTGTAGCTCAAATTTTTATCGTTCTTTTTTTGCTTTCTTTTACTTGTACGTTAGCTGCAAATGGCAATAATGGAAATACGAAATTATCTTAGAAAAAAAAAACCGAAAATACATAAGACAAAGAAATTGAAAATTTAATTGAATGAACAAAATTTTAGCAATAACCAAATACTTTAAATAAGTTAGATAGTTTGGAAATTTGTTTTCATTTTGATGTTATAAAAGGAAAATGTTTTGTAAAACTTTTACTCACACATACAAAAGAGTACAATTTTCATAATGCATTTAAACAAATTATTCAATTGAAATTACAAAAACTTGTGTTGTTACTTTGCCATTTCCTTATTATTTTTTCTTTTGCTCTTGAACAGGAAATGGTACATTTTGTGACAGTTTCCTGTTCTGTGAAAATAATATTGTATATTTTTGTGTATACTGCATTAGAAATTTTGAATACAAAAACGAAAGAAAATTTATATAAAAACATAAGTGTAACATAGTCAACTCTTCAGCGGTTGGAATTGAGTAACTATCCTTTGATAACAACAACTTTAAACAAACATGTCCTTTCATTTTTGCACTAAACAGTAAAGAGAATACTCTATACATTTATACACAAGCAAAAGTATATAGAAATGTGTGCTCTTTAGATGTGTATGTATCATTTTATGTATGTGCAGGTTAGCCATATTCGTGTGTGCATATAGACAAAAGAAATAGTATGCAACAAAACTCTTTAAACTTAAAACTTTTACAATCCCGTGCATATTCTAAGAGTGGAAGTAGTGTTTGTATGCATATAGTGTGCAGGGCCGTAGCCAGGATTTTTTTCGGGGCAGGGGAGTTTTCATTCGACGAAAATATTCATATAAAATTTTTATGAAACTGATGTTTAAATACAATAATTAAATACGAGGATACATTGATGGACCCTATCAGACTAGGGAGAAAAGTGGATAAATGTCTTAAACCTTTAGGAAAAATATTTGTTTCCGAGTTTTCTTAGTCTTAACCTAAAAAATGGCCGAAAATACAGAAAAAATTCACAGAATAATCAATTTAAATTTTTTCAAATAAATATTATTCAATGTGGATTCCAATATATTTTTTATCGTGAAAGACATAATTTCGATAACTCATTGACTTGCCATTACTGATAATGAACCCAACCTCAAAAAAATGCCAAAAATAGTCAGAGACTAATTTTTTTCAAATGATTATCAGTGTGAATTTGGGCCATTATCAGTAATGACGAGCCCGGATGAGGTTGGTATAAATTTCCTAAATTCGTACGGTCACAGCATTGAAATCTTCTGAGTCGGGTGCTCTGAGCAATAATGGGTTAAAGGATTAACTATATTTTAATATTAAGAACTTTGAAGCTTATTCAATAACACTGTCCTGCATGGGTTTGGTGAACAATACTGTTCCTAGTGTTTGCGAATAAATTTTTCATGCTGAACAGGAATCTGAGGTCAAAAATGTTTTAGAAAAATGGGGTTATAACCCCTGAAAATACCGTTTTTGGCCATGTAGCACAACTTTGCACGATTTCAATTCAAATTTATTTTTAAAATTTTTTCTGTTATTTGACTTTTTAGAAAGAAACCTATTAAAAAATATTTAAAAATCGTTTAATAAATTTTATTTTGACTTTTTTTCCATCCACTGGCAATCAATATCAAAAATTAGGAAAAAGTTTTCACATTTCGTGGGGGGGGAGGTAAGAACCCCCGAAAACCTCCCCCCTAAATATGGCCTTGCTAGTGTGCGTTTCTATTTGTATCTGCATATGATGTGTATTGCTTTTGCACACGTATGCAAGTTTTGCATGCATGTTTGTGTGTGAATTCTGCTGAGCTGATAAAATCTACACAAAGTGCACAACTATTTGAAGTTTTTCTACATTTTTTTTTCTACTCTTTTGATAAAGTTTTACTGAGCCTTTTTTTTTTGAGGAGTAACATTTTAAAAAGTTTTAATTTTCATTTTATTCGATTGCGTATAATATTTAAATATATGTGTGTGCATTCTTCTTAAAGTTATATTTTGTTCAATTGCATTAGCAATTCAATTTATATAAGTACTTTACATAAAATATTCATTCAAAGTTTACTTTTTTTATATCGAAGGCATTCAGGCAGGATACAATGCAATTTTTTTTTTTAATTTCTCATTTGGAGTTAGTTTATATGCTCTGAACACTGGCAAAATTTAAAAACTCAACAGATTGATAAAGTGACATTTTTGGGACACGGAAAATAGCCAAAAATGGCTTCAAATTAAACAGTAATAGCGTAGTTAAGTTTTCACACCTCCAGATGAACAGAAGTCGAAACAAATTTTTGAAATCAGATAATGTGTTCAGGTTCCAAAAAGGTCTTGAAAGTTCCGAAATTAGTTCAAACTCCACAGCTCTGTTATTAAAATTTATACAATAACTTCAATACAAATATAACGCAAAACTAATTTTTTAAATCGAATAATGTTTATTGGTTCAGCAAAGCGTCCAAAGTTTAGAAGTTTTGAACATAATTTATACTTTTCATACAATTTTTGCTGAATTTCTAAAAAACTTACAAGCTTTGTATGTATATCTCGCTGAAATGGAAAAGAAACGCACTGAAGGACTGATTTCTTGACATAATTACTAATTAAAATGCTTAAGAAGAAGACTTACTCCTTTTACAAACGACATCTAGGAATCCTTCTTACCAAAGGCAACATAAATTTCAATATGCACAAAACAAGCAGGGTTCGTGCTTACAAAAAATAATCGTCGAACAGATGAATAAGAGTTTCGCATGACCCTCATCGGCAAACTAGAATCAACAAGACAAAGGCTACATTTGCCAAGTTGTATAAAATCCAAGCTGTATCTACATTTCTCCTAATACCTACAATTGAAAATCCTTTACCTCAAAGTAAAATCAACTGTGCTACATAGGTGCAAAATCTGGCTGACCAAAAACACTTTCCTACACAGATTACTAGTCTTTGTGAACTGATAACTTGATGCCAGCAAGAACCAATAAGCCTTAAGATTAAAGCACCGTATGTGGAATTGGATTGTTTACACCTTGCGCTAGACTTCCAACTATATTTGGCGCTGGAAATTCCGACGCCCCAAAAAGAATTCAGGGAAATGTGGGAGAGAAATCTGCGGGTATATAGCATATTTAAAATAGTTTTTAAGCACATTTTAAGTATTTTTTTCTTTTGTACATTTAGAAATAAAATATATTAGAGGGGATCGATTTTGTAACCACGATCATAAAAGTGTTTTTTTTTTAACTAGATGTTTGGCACAATGTTTTTTACTTATTTTTGGTCTCTATTTTGGTATAAAAGATGTTCCAAATTTCGTCAAACAAGGCCTTTTGAACCAAGAAAGCCAATTGTGGCTTCTATTTTGGTCTAAAAAAAATTACAAAGAGGGTTCCGAAATAAAAGCAAACCTTTTTTAAAACTAAAAATACAGAGGAGTACGTTTTAAAAGAAAAAATTTTTGTCGAACAACTTGCATTTACCCCCTCTTCTCAAAAAACCCTGTCATTAAAAGGGCTACAAAAATCACCTGTATACCGATCCACTGTAATGTGAATATGTATGCAGTGGTAAATACAATTTTAATTCATGCAAATTACGCGCCACATGCAAATGCAATTTTTCAATAAAACACATTAAAAAAAAAATGCAAATACGAACAGGAATTCAAAAAATTATGGTTCAGCCAAATGTAAAAATGGCAAATACGCTGAACGCAGGAAATGTAAAGTTCACGCAATGTACACAAAATTATTTAAAATTAGTAGGTACTTTTATGTAGATGTATTGGTATGTGTGCATAAATGTGACAGTGTGTGTGCTCGTAAATGAGTAATTGCCATAAGTGCATAACTGCCCAACGGGCCCGATTGTCAGCAGCTCGCCTGAGGAGTAAAAGGTCAGCACTTGTTGTTTTTGTTTTGTTAACGACCACTTGCCGCCGAAAAGCAATCGTTTCCGAATCAAATAACGACAAGATCGTCGTAATTTCATTGGGTGGCCAGACTATACTTTTTTTTCGTTTTCAAACCGAAATATTCAGTAAACTCATCGTTTTCAAGCCGATAAACTTTTTATTATATTTTGGTCACACTAAAAAAAAAAATACAAACGAAATTCAAAAATAAACGTAGGAGTCAGTCGCGTGTTGTTTTAAAGCGAAACGGTCATCGGCAATTGTTGAAAATAATTAAAAGGTATGAACGTATAAATAAATTAAATTGAAAAAATATAACAAATGAAAAAATACCATATAATGTGTGTATATCTTTTGTATTTGCAGATAGTGTTAAAAGGGAAAATTTCAACTTCAACCAATTTGAAGCAGCGATGAGGATCTTATAGATGATGCCGCAAGAAATTCCGCCGAAATAAATTAAACTTTAATCTTAAATACTTAGTTATAATTATAAGTAATATATATTTGGTTATTTAAAAGTTATTTAAAATATAAAGTGTTAAAATATGAAAATCAAATTTTGCCCTTATTTTATAAAGCAAAGTGGAAGTAAAAACGAATGAACTGCTGACGCAAAGATTTCGTGAGAGGTCTTTTGAAGCACTTAGAAAAGAAGAAAAAGAATGTTGTAGAGCAGGGCAGTGGAAATATGCGAACGAACTGCTGACGCAAAGATCTCATGGGAGGCCTTTCAAAGCACTCCAAAAAGAGGGTAAACGGAGTGCTTTTTTCCAATGACATGCAATGTTAAAAACGTAATGGTGTGTCATACGGAGAGGAAGCGCCTACAGCTGACTTGTCAGCACTCCGAAAGTCCTTTTGGAGTCCTTTTCCCCGTTGGGTGGTATGTGTATGGAAAGGTATGTTTCAGTGTATAAGTATTCTTGTATGTGTGTTTGTGGATAATTTTCCAGCATTTTATATTTATTTATGAGCTTGTGTTTTGTATTTGGTTAAAATGGTAGCAGTTTTATTTTATATATTTCTATATATATATATATTAGGTGTAAACACAGTAGGTGTTAAAGCTTACACTAGCGCAAATTCAATTAGAGTTGTAAGTGTGAAAAATATAGTGAATCGACAATGAGAAGAAAAATGAAAACAGTAATGTTTGCAAAAATTTATTTTTTTTTTTATTTAAGCGCTTTATAATTTCATAGAACTTCTTGGAAAATTATTTTGCGCATTTTATAATAACAGGAAATTTTCAACGGAATATTTTTCACTGCGGCAGCATTTAGTCATTAAGCACATGCCACAATATTCTTGCATATTTATAGAAGCATACATACTTACACACATATATACAAGTATGCATGTATACAAAGGAATATATCTACATATGTATAAATGCCACTACTACAATTGGCTACACTTAAAACAAGGTCTACTATTAAAATTGCCAATTGCGTTGTTGCTTTTTTTCAGCGAAATTCAGTTTTTCCACATTTTATTCACTCCTTCAGTTATTTGAATTTCTTTCCCTTACAGTTTTTGCATTGTATTGAAGTGAAAAATAATTGGTTTTGTGGAAGTGGAGCTGTTGGGGTCTTCGAAATCTTAAATTATGGAGCTGCTTTTTTTTTTTTTTATTATTAAACTACTGTGTATGTGTGAAAAGAAATATTATTTAATGTGTATATGTATTAATATAATTTCAACTTATGACTTTTCGAAAGGCCGAAAACTGTGTCAATGTATTTTGCTGCTAGTAAAATTTGTTTCCTTTTTTTTATTTCATTTATTTTTGAATAATAATCATGACACAGGTACTTTTCCTTTTCAGAGAATTTTTTTATTTAATGAAAATTATACTTTTGTAGTGGTGAACTCAAACCACAAATAAATAAATTTAAAATAAAATGTGGTATAAAGCAAGAGCCTGTAATGGTAAAGACTAAAATATACTCAGATGTGGATTCATTTTGACTTCATTTAAAGTGTGACCAAAAAATCTTCCAATCTTTTAAGCAATATTTTAATACTCATTGCAAAAAAGGAGCTACGAGTATCTTTTCAACAAAGATAAACAGGCACAACAATGGTATAGAGCACACACATATAGCCATATATACATATGTATATATGTTTTTACATTTCCTACGTGCATGACTCTCAGTTTTCCTTTTAAAATTATTTGTGGTTATTTCAAAAAAAAAAAAAAAATTATTATTATACAGTCGTGTTTTAAGTCGGTTGCACACAATATGAAAGTATTTCCTACTTTCTGTATATCTTCTTTTTTTATTTCTGCTCAACTTCATTATTACAAAAGTGACCCATTTATGGCATCAAGAAAGCATATCACAAGTGTCTACAACTGAGTGAGTGTATGTGTGTTTGTGCACACTTTTATGAATGTTTTATAAAACTTAATTCATTTGTATCTATATGAATGAAATATATCGTCTTGAAAAGTGTTTTAAAGCAAATATATAAAATGTTTTACAAATTGTTCTAGTATGTGCATACAATATGGAAAATGAAAAATGAAAATGAAAAGAAAATAAGAATTCAAAGGTAATGCTATTATTTACAAATAAATATTACACAATTCATTGAGTGAATTGTGGTGTATATCATAAAAATCCTTTTGCTGGAGGGAAAAATATTTATTTAAGAATGGAGAAAAAAATATCTGACAAAACCAAAAGATTTACTGTAATTTAAAAAAAAAAACTACTATGTGCCTTTTCAACTAAGAAACCCTTAAAAAGCGATATTGAAATCATTAAAATTTAGAACAAAATCAATACAAATGCTCAGCCCTACATTCAACTTGAAGCAAGTAATTGAAATCAGGTAGCTACTTCTAAAGTTATACCTACGTTTTTTGAAAAATCATTTCACCAAAAGTTATTCGATTTAGACAGAGAAATAATTTAATAGTAACAATAACACAAATTAGCGAAATTGATAAAGTCATAGATAGCTGTATTTTCAAGCAAAGTATCTCAATTAGTGCTCTACTCAATAAAATACAACAATCAAAGAATCTTTCGTTTCAAATTAAAATACTTAAGTGTTTTTGCCATCTGTTTAAAGACAGTTCATTTTTATGGGAGAGAGACATGTGGCTGACACAAACTGCTAAACAAACTTTCAATAAATCGATCATTTCAAATGAAATTTATAGCACTTTTGGCCCAATAACATTTGAAATAAAGAACTGCTTACTTTATAATAATATCACGATATCACCAAAAGAAAATAAAAATAAATGAGTGACTGTTAAATAATAAAATTACTTAAGAGGCACTGTTGTACAATCAATCAAAAGGGATACACAAACGTAGACGTTTTACAAAAAAAAAACCAACAACAACGAACTGCAGCCCCAAGACTACAAACAGCCATAAGAAGAATTGTTTCGTGTAATTTTACTGAGCCTGTTTGCTCCTAAGTTGGAAATTAGCGGGTGTTTATAAGAATATTCAAAAGAAGAAGAAGATTTTTCATACAAATTTTGAAGATTTTTCATAAAAATTTTGAAGATTTTTCATACAAATTTTGAAGATTTTTCGTACTAATTTTGAAGATTATTCATACAAATTTGGAAGATTTTTCATACTAATTTTGAAGATTTTTCATACAAATTTTGAAGATTTTTCATACTTATTTTGAAGATTTTTCATACAAGTTTTGAAGATTTTTCATACAAATTTTGAAGATTTTTCATACGAATTTTGAAGATTTTTCATACAAATTTTGAAGATTTTTCATACAAATTTTGAAGATTTTTCATTCAAATTTTGAAGATTTTTCATACTAATTTTGAAGATTTTTCATACAAATTTTGAAGATTTTTCATACAAATTTTGGAGATTTTTCATTCAAATTTAGAAGATTTTTCATACAAATTTTGAAGATTTTTCATACAAATTTTGAAGATTTTTCATACAAATTTTGAAGATTTTTCATACTAATTTTGAAGATTTTTCATACAAATTTTGAAGATTTTTCATATTAATTTTGAAGATTTTTCATACAAATTTTGAAGATTTTTCATACTAATTTTGAAGATTTTTCATATAAATTTTGAAGATTTTTCATACTAATTTTGAAGATTTTTCATACAAATGTTGAAGATTTTTCATATTAATTTTGAAGATTTTTCATACAAATTTTGAAGATTTTTCATACTAGTTTTGAAGATTTTTCATACAAATTTTGAAGATTTGAAGATGCTGGTATTTCATTGAAATCTGTTCACGACTTGGGGTACCGAGAAATAACCAGTTAAAGAGAAATCAATCCTCAAGTAAAACTACAGCAAAAATGAGAAAATTAATGGAATATTAATTTAAATTCGAATTTAAAGATTTCAATGAACTACCACTCGGTAGAACACAATAATAATACATTATCTTCTCACGAAAAGAGTTCACAAGATACCGTTATGATTTTTTACACAAGATAAAGGATTAAATAATTGTATATTTTCTTACAATTTCAATTAAAAAAATGTCTGAGAAATTAAAAAAAAAGTATTTTTGCGTGTCTTTTAAGATCCAGGAACATAACCTCCCTTTTTGCACTGGTTGCTTGTATTTTCCAGAAACGTAAGCCCATGTTAAGCGAGGTCTACCTGTATATGACTTTTTCGCTGCTGAAATTAGCCATTGGTTTGTATTAGGAGAGTACTTTATCTTATATCCTTTTTTTATTTTTAAAACGTTTACAATTTTTCTTTTATTTTACTTTTTTTCAATTTAAAAAATGTTTTATAATTACTTTCTTTTACTATACCACTGTCAATTGCAGTCCATAAATATTTATGGAGGTTTTTTTCATATTAACAAAATGAAAAACATTTTGCCAGTAGCACTTTGTGACATTATCTTGTTGCATCACATAAGTATAACTATAAGCAACAAAGAGTATACTATGAGTAGTTGTAGTAAAACAGAAAACAGCAACAACAGACTACAGAATACTATGAAAAGTTTTAAAATAACTTCGTTGCAATAATTACTGTCAACAATACTTCTCATCATACACACACATACACACACACATAGTAGAAGACATAATAACGGAAAATATTTTGTGGCACACCCCACAAGTAAAGCAAAAAAAAAATAAAAATAAAACCAAACGACCAACTGTTCGACCCTAAGACCAACAAAGAGAATCAACTAAAGAACCACGCCTGACGACGACAAAACGCAATTGCAGCAGCAGCTGCATAAAAAGTATTGTACATCCATACACATATAAAATAAAAATATGTATGTTTGTATGTATGCTTTATAAAATATGAAATAATTCTTCGCAATCTTCTTCTTCTTCTTCTTCTCAAACTCACACCCCCATTTCTCTTTTATTTTGCGTGTATGTGTATAATTTTCATGACATCAGCTTTTTGGCTTGCAACTTATTACCATTTCCATAATTTTAACCCCATGCACATAAACATGTACACACATACTAGTACACATAAATACATACTTGCATATGTACTTTGCTGTTCTTAGCAAAAATGAAAATGATGTCCTTCAGATGACTGGAACTCGTACTCGTGCTTGTGCTGGTACTCTGGTACTGAAGGGTTTTTCATTTTTATGTTACCAATGTGTCAAGATAATAATATGTGCATATAACTGTAAAGTATGCAACTGAATGTGTGTATGTGCTTGTGTGTATTTGCTCATAGGTGTAAAATAGAATTTTCTTGCATGACATTTGAATTCTTTGTTACAACACAATTCTCAACTACTACCAGCTACAACTACAAAATGCTAAAAATGTCAAGTATTTGCATTTATATTTCTTTCGTTTTCCTCGTTTTTTTTTGTGCTTTTTGTTTTCTCTTTAAAAAAAAAAAAAATATCAATTCAAATGAATTGGACACAAGTGTAACATTAATTCACTTTAGTGTTTGCTATTGTCGGTGTTTAAAGTATGAGCTTAATGGATTTTGGCTTCATTTCGTTTACTTGTAGTTTTGAATTTGGTTTCTCATTTGCTTCTATTTGCTTCTCACCCACCCTGGGTGTAAAAAGATCTAAAATAATTGTTTAATTAAATGTCACATTTACTTTTAGCATGATGAGCAGCAACACAAATTAAGGTTTAGTGTATGTTAATGTGACTGATGCTGATTAAAATTGCACAATTTTATGTTTGTTAATATAATACGAATGTGCTATTTGAATATTTTGGCAGCATTTTATAAGAAAAAAAATTATAATAATTATAAAGTTTTACACCTTTGAATGCAATTCAAAATTCAAATTCAGAGACGTTGTAATTAAAGTTAACTATGAACACGTTACAGAATTTTGTAAGTTTTTGAAATAAGGTCGTTTAATTTCATACTAACTAAACTATGCGTGGAAGTGCATACTTAAATTCATGAAAATTTTATGGGATTTCAGAGAAAATTGAAGAATATTTTAAGTTCCGCTAAGACATTTTTTTTTTTTTTTTTTTTGGAACAGCAAAAGAAGTATTCAAAAATGCTATGTTCCTTTTTGTTATTCTTTAAATCTAACAGATTTATTTATAAATCTTAGCAGATCCTGCGGTGTTCGTCTCCCAACACTCCAGTACCAAATATGCTTACTCTGATCTGGCAGAAAGCGGGCAGACACTAAGAAAGTGGCCCGCCGTCTCTTCACATTCTTCCTCCAAACCACTGGAAGCACAGAAGGCACTAGCTCCTAGGCCAATCATATGCAAATGTTTGGCCCAAGAGAAGTGACATGTATATAATCCCATTAGCTGCCCACAGCTCTTTCTGTTAAGTGATAACAGAAAGTCTGTTAGACTCTTCGAGATAACAGGTAACATGGTCTTTGTCTTTCTAAAGCACCTCAGGTCCTCCCATTTACGATTGTGGGTCAAGTCGACCCACATATTAATGGTGGTCTTGATGGCTGTAGACGACAAAGAGAGTACAGGTTCTGCTCCCAGGAAACCAGTTTCCGAACCCTTTCTGGCCAGAAGGTCAGCAGACTCATTTCCTGAAATTCCTGAATGTCCAGGAACCCATATCAACAGCAGCCTATTATGTTTTCCAACACAATCAAGCCTGGATTTGCAATGCATAACCAGTTTAGATGTTTAGATTAGAGGATTAAGCAAGGATTAAAGTGCAGCCTGACTACCGCTAAATACACAGATACTCCTTTCTCTCCAACCGTTATCAATAACATGGTCCGTTGCCTCGATGATTGCGAAAATTTCTGCTTGAAAAACAGAAGCATACAACCCAAAAGAGAAGTGAAGCTGCAATCCATCATTTTCAATAAAGATAACAGAACAGAACAGAAAATTAAATTCATCTCAGCAATGATTCCGTTGTTCGAAGTCGAATTTGGTATAAAAATGTGTTCGAACTATTTTGCAACGTTCTATAGAAAACGATGTACTGTTGATATTGGTGCAACTACAAAAATAGTCGTGCGAAAGCAGGTTCTAGCTCGGAACTGCCTTGTAAATTATACAACAGATTTCATTTCGAATCAAATCGCTATCGTAGATGTTGTATAGTGTAACTTCACTGCTATAAATAGTATGTTAAATGTAGCTCAAATTTTTCCTGATGCAAAAAATATTCGCGACATAGCACCAGATCAAAGTCATTGAAGGAAAAATAGTAGCTTTCATTACTTGCAAACAAGGATAAAAATAATTATCTCTATAATTTTTGAATTATGTAAATTTAAATCTGATACATAAATTGTGCATTAATGTGCATTGTTATAAACGAAGTAATATTTACCATAAAGTAAATTTAAACTTATCTAATAGGCAAAGAGCCAATAAATATACATTTTGACTCACTTAATATGCTTTATTCCATTAATTTCGGTTCAACTGCAAACAAAAATCGATAAGTAACGTAACAGTCTTTTTTGTGTAACGTAACAGTCCGCACATGTATGCTTTTAAAAAGTTCAAAAACATTATTTTTCAATAAATTAATGACTTCAAGCTTTTCTTTGTTCTTTTTGCTTGCAAACAATGCATTCAGATATAAAAGGGTTCCACTAAATTCGCTGACTTTTTCTCACATATAAGGCAACCTCCGAAATCACTTCCAAAAAATTTAACGTAACAGGGAATAGACTTTAAGTTCATAAAGGTGGAATGTTAGTCTTGAGGCCTATTTTCATATGCAATCATAAATGAGTGTGATTTCATATGGTATTGATGAGATATATGTCAAAAAATGCGTTCGATTGTAACGTAACAGTCTAAATTTCGGCCCATATGTATATTTGTATGTACGTTTAGTCATTTGAATTTTAAAAGCTAATTATTATTATATGTATGTACTATATTATTATTCAAAAAATTTAATTAGCCTTAATGATTTCTGTGACCAAACAAACAACATTCAAAACTTATAGAAATTGTGAATTCCCGGAATACTCTTTGTTTTTTATAATATTACTATGTTATTATTATTTATTATTATTATTGGGGTAGCGCACTGCGACCTTTAAGATCTATTGTGCCCCTTCATGGACTCATAGTATTTCCATAAGTCCAGCATCCAGTAGAAATTTTAGTATGGATCCTATTTCTATGGAGTTGAGATTATCATCTGGTATTTGGTGGTTACCCAGATTTCTTTTACGAATATGCATAAGTGCGGGGCACTGTCCTAAGATGTGCTTCGCAGATTCCTTATCATCTCTGCAAAACCTACGTGATTCATTAGCTGTAATTCCCAGTTTTGTTAGATGATAGTTCAACCTACAATGACCTGTTAGAACTCCTGTAATGATTCTAAGACAAATTCTTTGACAAATTCATACATTCGTTGAAGCGTTTTAGGTTGTAGGTTCTTAATAGTGCTTTCGAATGCTCTAATCTTGGTCTATGTTCCCAGTATAATTTCCTTTGATTTTCTTCTTTTTTCTTAATTAGTATAGAAAGTGTTCTTTTACCTATTCCACAGAATGGCTCTGGACTTACGAAAGGAGTTGATGCTCCTTTCTTTGCTAGTGTATCCGCAGATTCATTTCCTTTAATCCCATTACTATGTTAAACCGCATAGAAATATTTCATATTTATCAAAGTTTTGATTATCTCGCGAAATTTACTCTAAATAATAATACGAGTATTTAAACTAAGAGAATAATACAAAAACGTGAGTAATGTTTGTATTTCAATTTAAAGCTTTGCTCCGTTACTATAAAAAATATGAGCATAAAATATATAAAATTAAAATGATGTTTTTTCTAATAATTGCTAAATTCATAGAAGTTTATAATTTAAATAACAACAGACAAGTGCTATAGACAAAATATTCCCAATGCTTAGTATTCAAATCTTGTTTGAGAATTACGAAAGAATTAACTAGAAATTAAAACAACAGAGCGTATGAGTGATATTTAATTCTGTAGAACTAAAATATTAGTTGGAATGTTCTGGCGCTGAATTCTATGAAAAACTAACTCATATAACAAATATTAATGTGGGTTTTTGAGTAATTGCTTAATTTAGCATGAATAATATTTTCTACCGTTGCGTATGAGTGATATATAATTCATATTTACATATCTACCTTCTTTGTGTCCTTCCTTCGTGCCATCACATTTAAATCATAATACATACAAAAACGATTTTATAATGATTTCCCAGAACGATATTTATATATACAAATAAAAAATGTATATGCATATACTTACGTAACTAAATATGTTGATGATGCAGTTTCATAAATGAATTCTCTTCTTGAATATAAAAGCGGCACTAAAATGTCCAAAAACACACACACAGCTACACACTCAAATATGCACGTATTTAATGTTTTCTGACCCGCAGCATTTCATTTAAGCTACACTCATATATCCTTTGTTTGTAGATATATATTAAGCTGAATTTCTTTGCATATTTTTCTGTTCTAGTCATAAATCCAATGCTGCAGCGCAACTCCCTACTGGCAACACCAAGCATAACTCATAACAAATAAAGCACATACAAAAAAAAAAAAAAAAAAAAAAAATTTCAAACGAAACGAACCGAAATTATAATAATAGAAGAAGTTGAAGCAGTACAAGTAGAATAAGAACCAACGTCGTACTTTGGTACTTTGTTGACCAAATGATCATTTTACGTTGGTTGTTTTGTTGTCACTCTTGCTGCAGTCCTCTTGCTTACACCCACAAATTGTATTTCATGCGCAGCTCAGATACATATATATTTATAGTACATACTTAGCCAGAAAATAAATTCATGTCATGGGACTTTATGTATGCACAATAACATCACCACCACTACCACCAGAATGTCAGCTACCAATGGGATAACTTAAAGTACACTAACAGCAATGGCAGTAGCAGTGTCTGTTTGTGTGTGTGTGTGTGTGTGTATGTGTGTTTATCTGGTAGTAGAACCAAAAGTACAAAAACACTAAAAACCTCAACATCATCCACTTTGCAGTCAGCACAAATGGGGCTACCATAGTTACTTGCACTCAATTTCTGTTGCTCTTGGTTGCTGCTGTTGTTGCTCCTTTTGTGTGTGGCTACGCATTTAAAATTTTGCGCCGGAAGTTCAAAAAAACAATACAAAAAAAAAAAAAAAGTGAAATAAAAAATATCGTAAACATTTTCATTTTTGTTACGGAAATTTATAAAAATGAATAAATTGTGTCAGTAGCAACAAAAAAAGCAACAGCAACGGTAGCAACAACAACCAATATGCGTGATTTGAATGTTGCTGTATTATTTGACAATTCATTAAATATCAAAAAATCGAAATAATGCTTATGAATAATGCAAAGCATTTATTTCTCATTACATATACAAAATATATTTTTTTCTTTTTGCTATAAAAACATACATACATATACATACACATATATTTGTATGGGTGTAAATATGTATGCATATATCAGTATATATTTTTTAGTTAGTTTTTTAAAATTGTTTCTATAAAATAGCGCTGATGATAAAATTGCTTTAATTATTTGCCACATGAATTAAATATAATTGACCATTGCCACAACCACAGCAAAATATACATAAAGTATTCATTGGCAGCATTTTATTTTTTTTTTTTTTCTTTTTTTGCATGGCCCTCAACTTTTGCTTTTTTTATGTAGATTTTATTTTAATTTTTTCCACTTACTTTTTTTTATTTATTTATTTAAATTGTTTTGCATTTGAATGGGAAATGTAATTTTTGCTATTGAAAATGTTGATTAATACATGGTTGAAATTGTGGCAGCAAGGTGATGAAGTGCGGTGGAGCAAAATTGGAGGACGTAAAAATTTAAAGTTTTTGTTGTTTAATTATTTGTAGAAAAATATTATTGAATTTCTATTTTATCTTTTGTGTATATATAACTAAAATTGTATTTTTTACTACGTTCAAATCTTGTCTACATTTTTCGACTATTTTGTAAATTGTAGTCAGGTAAACTAAGCCTGACTCATTTTCTTATATTGTATAAAAATTATGTATTTTATTTTAAAAGATCATAATTTTCATGAAATTTATGTTACTAAGTCATGGTGCTAAATTTTCTGTACAATTTAATTTATTATTTCTTTTTACTTAATATTTTCATCTCATTAGTTTGCAGAAACAGTCTCAATACTTCTTTAACTGCTGTGCACACTGTTCAATATAAAAACTTTCAACAGATAAAGAATTCTCTACAATTCTTCGAATAAATAATTTTAAAAAATTTAACAATATATTAAAAACTAGTGCTGAATAAAAAAAAAAATATTTTTCATATTTTACATTTCTTCTAATAAATAATTAAAAAAAAAAAAGTTATTTTTCATATTTTACATTTTTCTCCATCTTCTTCTTTCTTTGCAGTTCCGCCTAACACATTACAACAATAACTAAAGCGAATAGAAAATTGATTTTTAAAAACCGTGTCGATAGAAAATTGCATTAAAAACGACGAATGAAGGAAATTGTGAAAATGAAAGGCAAATGTAAATGTAAAAATTGCTAAAGAAATTGTGGAAATTGTAAAAAGCAAAGTGCAAAAGAAAAAACAAAACAACAAGAGAAAATTTTCTATAGTTTAGTGAAACAGATAAATAAAATATCACCAAAACTTCCAGTGAAGAGAAAGTAACAAAAACTCGGAAGGAAAAATCCATTTATCAATTCTTCAATACTACCAAAAATATATGTAAAAAAAAATTCTTTAAGTAACAAAAAAAAAAACTTTAGCGAAAAATAACGACACACAAAATTATGTCAAAAAAATCTAACAGCATACATTACTTAGACCAATAACAATAACAACTACTACTACAACAAATATACAATAAATACAACGACAATGATGCTGATGTTGATGATTATATAAAAGTGAGGTTAATGTAATGTAAGAGTGTCAAAGAAATAATAGTAAACAGAACAACAACAACAAAAAAATGTAAAGAAAGAAAACAAACAATTGTTGTCAGTACAAATGACAAATACATACGAGTCGAGTACATACACAATACAAACAAGAGAAAAATCTTGGGCATAATCACATTATCATTTATCATTTGAAGCAGCGTGTACTTTTTCTACTTCTGGATATTTTCTTTCATTTTTTGGGAAGTAAATAACAAAAAAAAGAAATTGTACAAAGAATTTTTGTAGTTTCATTCAAAAACACATTAACCCTAATAATCAGAAGAGCTAAAAGGCAAAGCAAAAAAAAAAAAAAAAAGCAAGGAAAACGAAAAATCAAGAAAAGAAAAAACGCAGATGTGATATTATTCGTGTACAGGAATATTTGATTGTACATATATGTGTATGCGCGTGACTTTATACTATGTCATATGTGTAAAAAGAAAAAAATAAATTGAATTGTGCAGGTAACTTGCAACTTGCAACATACACAACTACATACATCAATCAACCAGCACAAATGTTTCCCATACTAATGCCAATGCATATACTGGAAATTCGTTTAATTCTACTCTGCCTGCCATCGATATTACTGGCGACAACGCTGGAACCAGGTGAGTGTATAAAGGAGATACTTATTGAATATTTTCTGTATTTTAAGTATAATATCAAATATTATAATATATTTATTAGACCGCTACCGCGTCGTCGAAACGAACAAAAAATCGAGGTTCCGGAATTTGATTTTTATGGAAAATGTTCGTTTTATATAGAATTTTTAAGACACTTGGAATTTTCGTTATTATTTTTTCTGTGCAAATTGTCACTCGGGGGCTTATTTACGCGAGACGTTCATTTTTGATAACAATTTCAAATCAGGCGCCCGATAGGGGGCGCTTTCGAACATTTTTTAAAAATTTATTTTACGGTTTCGAGTGGTTATTTTATACAAAACCACAAATTTTTCTATATTTTCTTACTTCATTCATTTATTACACTGTGCAACAGCCAAAATCGGACTGACGACTTGGCATGTAGTTTTGAGTAATTCTGGGTCACTGATCTCGAATCTGAAGACCATTTTGCTCCAGCTTTTCGAGATAACAGTACATAAAATCATGAAAATGGCTTTAATAAGACTGTATCAGGACATTCGTAAAGTATGTTTTAAAGTTGTTTAGTAGAAAAAGAAGAAGAAACCAGCCAACCAACCAAGCTTTGAACAATATTGCCTACAGGCTAAAGGAATGATAAAAGTATTATATTGTATTTAAGAAAAAGTTTGCTTATCAAACTAGAATATTAAAACACTCTTCATCTCCTTATTCTTGGAAAAATGACCTCACAAGGTATGACCAGTACAAAGGAATTATAAAAAAAAAATTATTTTTTTCCAAGGATTAATTTTTTTAAAAATGTAGAACCTAGGCAATTTTGACCTTCGATGACCCCAACTACTTTTCGATGTGGAACATTTTTTACCAAAACCTAATGATAGGTTTTGCGATTGTTTACTCTGTATAGTCATATGTCGAATAGAGGCTTCATATAACACCTCAAAGAGCGGGTAAGGAGGGTTGCTGGAGTGTTTCTGTCTCAGTAATTTTTTCCTTCTTCCATAATAAACAACTTTCTCTTAGCATTGAGACTTGTACAATGTAAAATTAAAAAAAAAATTTTATTGGTCTCACGTATACCAAAATTATGGGTTTCGGCCCCCAAACCGGGGATCTCAGACGTGATAGAGGAAATTTGTGTACAGGGTCGGATTCAGCGATCCCAAATTATCCATTCGACATTTGAAATGCACTGTGTTGCACTGTGCCATGAAAATTCTATATAAAACGAACATTTTCCATAAAAATCAAATTCCGGAGTCTCGAAATTCATTTTAGACCTATGTCATGGAAGAACTTTTTGTTCGTAATAAAATTAAAATTATGTTTAACGGCGCGGCATCCAAAAATTTTAGTCCATACAAATCGCACCGGCCTAATATGTATATTAGAATGATCCTTAAACTCGCTTATTGACTTTCTGATGAATTCACAGAATGATTTACTGATTGACTCGCCGACTGACTTACCACCTTGATCAAAAAGTTCCCGAAATTTATTCAGAAAATTAAAAATACAAGTTTATTCATCTAAATCTATATTGTTCCCTTCAAAGTAATTCCCATCGACTGCAACACACTTATGCCAGCGCTTGATCCAATTCTCGAAACATTTTTTATATTCGGTTTTCGATATGTCCATCAGTGCTTCCTGCGATTTTTCCATTACTTCCTCTTGGCTGCTGAAACGCGTTCCCCGTAATGGTTTTTTAACTCTATTGAACAGAAAAAGGAGCCAAATCAGGTGAATTCGGTGGCTGTTGGATGGTATTTGTTGCATTTTTCGTCAAAAAATTACAAATAATGATGGCACTGTGCGACGGTGCGTTATCATGGTGCAAAATCCACGAGTTTTCTGTCCACAATTCTGGTCTCTCATGAAAACCGTGAGCATTGCCTTCTTTTTTGACTGAAAACGACGTGGTTTTTTTGGTCTCGGCTCATTTGGCGAATGCCATTCACTTGCCTGTTGTCTGGATTGCGTGTTGTCCTCATAAACCCACGTCTCGTCTCCAGTAATGGTCCTTTTGATAAATGTGGAATCGGATTCAACTTCCCAAATCATGTCTTTTGCGACGTCAACTATCTTTTTTCTTTTTTTTGCATGAAATTGAGGTCTTTTAGCACCAACTTTGCTGCTACGCGACGGAAACCCAAATCATTAACCGAAATGTCTTGGACGGATCCATTGGCAATGCTCAAGTCCTCCGCTATCTCTCTGATGGTTAAGTTGCGGTTATTGACCAAAATTTCTTTTACTTTATCAATATTTTCGTCGGTTTTTGATGTCGATGGTCTGCCACTGCATTCATCATCTTCGATTGACTCACGACCACTTTTGAACCGCTCGTGCCACTGGTAAACCACCGGTGTCTTTAGAAAATCGTTGCCGATACACTTTTCCAATATTTCCAACGTTCGCGCACCATTAAATCCGTTTTTACGGTAAATTTAATACAAGTTCGTTGTTGCAAATTTAAGTCCATTTCTAAAATTGTAAAAAATCGCCAACACACACAGAGATAGATGTACTCATGGCTACGTAACTTTTGCAAATGTAAAGCAATGACGCTAAGATTTAAAGAGAATATCAACAACAGATGTACCAACTTAACAAAAAAAACAAAATTAAAATCGGAACGATTGAGCACAGTAGTTATTCTGAGAACTTTTTGATCAAGGGTATAAATTACCTTATTGCCTGAATCGTTTACAGACTCAGTAATGAACTTATTATTTAACTCAGTAACTGGGTTACTGACTGATTTACTGACTGATTCAATAATTGACAAAATTACTCTAACTGACTGATGGGCTCAATGACTGATTTACTATTGATTTGCCAGCTGATCGAATCATTGTCTAAATCACTAACTGACTCACTGGTAAATTAACTGGGTGACCAACAACTCAATCACGTACGTAGAAACTGTCTCGAAAAGTGACTCACTGACGGATTCATTGAATGTCTGACTAATTAAATCACTGATGAACTCGAAGAAAATATACTCTGATCAATGTACTGATAAACCCAATGACTAATTAATTAGTGACAGGCCAAATCATTGCCTGAATCACTGACCAACTCAATCATGAACGCATAAAATACCACGATGACTGACTCACTGTTTGACTCATTGAATGACCAACTAATTGATTCACTGATGAACTTATTACTAACTAATTCATTCATTGGGTCACTGAATGATTCACTAATGGATTCACTAACTTATTCATTGATGGACTCCTGATGAACTCATTAATTGAAATAGCTCTGACTGACTTACTGATGGACTCAATCACTGATTAAGTACTAACTGATCAACACATTGCTTAAATCACTGACTAGCTGACCAGCCCATTGATAGAATCACTGACGAACTAACATATGAACTCACTGATTGATTAACTAATGTCAGACTCATAGACCAGATTCACTACAGGCAGTAACATATCCGAGCTTTGTGCAGACCTGAACGCATACTTGACACCCATCACGTCATTCTTTAGCAACTTTCCACCGAAAAATCCACGGCAACACTCTTCACTACATGAACAAAGGAAGTAGGACAGGCATTAGACATAAACATCGAAGGCAGACGTATACCGACAGTGAAATACCCAAAAATACTTGGCTTTACGTTCGACAATCTCTTGACCTTCTCAACGCATGCCAACAATCTACGTACTAGATTAAGCGGACGAAACGATTTTCTGAAGGCCCTAGCTGGAAGTACATGGGGCAGGGACAAGGAGACCATACTGACCACCTACAAAGCCATTGGACGATCAGTAGCGAACTACACAGCACCAATCTGGTCTCCTCTTATTAGTGATACCCAATGGAAAGGCCTGCAGGCATGTCAAAACGCAGCTCTCCGCACAGTCAGAGGCTGCCACCTAATGTCACATGAGGACCACCTCCACACAGAGACTAAAATGCTCAAGGTCAGGGAGCACAACACGTTGCTCAGTAAGCAATTTTTGCTCGCGTGCCATAAGAACGACTACCCTAATATTGAGCTAACTATTACCACACCACCACCAAGGAGCATTCGCCAAGGCTTGACGCGATATAGAGATGAATTGTCGCAGTTTATTACCCAATTATCACTCGACAATGCAACAGACAGGACTACTCTTTACTTACTACACACGGAGGCTGTAACCATAGCCAGGGCTGCATATAAACCTAGCATCGTATTAAACGGTCAACCGCCGCCCATAAATGACGAAGAGAGAGAGAGCTCCGAAGGGAAACTCGGTGCACCCTTGCCCAACTACGATCCGGTATGCTGAACTGTTACATGTGTAGACTTGACGATACAGCCACGAACACCTGCCCAGACTGTGGCAGCAGCCAACACGACACGGCTCACCTCTTTTCATGGCCACAACACCCAACAAACCACCTGACCACACTCTCCCTCTGGACGAACCCTATTAATATGGCCCGCTTCCTGGGTCTGGATATCACAGACAAAACCTGACACAACTTCAAACATATTGATAAATTTATTGACTAGTTGTAGCTGCTACAACAACAACAACAACCAGATTCACTACAGAGTCACTCACTGATGGAGTTACCAATTGTTTTACCAACTGGCTCATTCTTGTCTTAGGCAATGACTGACTCATCAACTGCCTCGTGAACTGACTGGTTAACTATCGGGCTCTCTGAATGACCATTTAAGCATTGTTGCTAATACCACTCAATAGATGGAAAAGGACAACAATAATTATGAAGGTATGGCACCTTTCAAAAAGAAAACATTGTAATACTACACCCAAAACTACTGAAGCCAAAAAAATATTGGTTTATTTCAAATATATAGATAGCATTGAAGTAAAAAAACACTACAGATCTACTATCTTCCATCATCATTTAAAGTGTTTTTTCGTGAAAGTTACCAAAATAAATTTCAAAATTCAACTTTATAACTGTACGTCAACAAAATCTAAGGCCAACGCCTGATTTCGTAGACGAAAATTTAATCAAGTCTCTTAAAGTTGCGGTAAATTATCCCTCAGTTGAATTTTTTAAATTACGTGAATTTATTTACGATTTCTCAAAAGATGAGAAAAAACAATTCAACTACTGACTGAATTATGTGCTACAGGCTTGCAATATTATCTTTATACAGCAAAAAAAAAAAAAAAAAAAAACTTTTCAAAACCATCATCTTAGCTAAAAGTCATAAAATATTTCCGTATCTAAGTTACGCCCATCAGATTCGCCACCACCTCTAAAACACAATTACCGCTACTGCAACTTGCTTACTCTTCCTCAATGCGCTATAACTTTTCAATTTCTACACCCAGCGCGCTAAAAAAAATACCAAAAAGGTAACAATCTTTTTAGCCAAAGGAAGAAAAGAAGAGAAACATTACAAGAAGCACACGGTGATAATTTATGCAAAACCACACAGTAGCAGGCGTTAAGGTCAAAAATGCGCCGTAATCATAAACAATGTCAAAACCAAAATCAACGTTATATGACACACACACACACACACACACTCACATACAAAAAGATAGGAAGAGAAGAAAGAGACAGCAAGTATATCGCGATTTTTTAGGGAAAGCGGGCGTTAGTTGCTAGGCAGTAGATGAAATGTTGAAGGTGACTGTTTGTTTATTTGTTATTTTTGAAGCTACTGTTGTTGTTGTTGGTGGTTTTTGTTTATGATTGTACTAATCTTTCCCCAGCGTATATTTCATTATCCTTATTATATGCGGCAGTAGCAATGGCGGCAAATCCTTTGTGAATTGCACGTTTATTTCGTTACTTTTTTTTTTTTTTTTGCTTTATTTGAATATGCACATAACGTGTGGCGGTAAGACTTGGAGATACTACTTTCAATTTATGTTTTTTGGATTTTTCCATTCATTTCTCTGCATAGAATGTGTGGATGTTTTTGTTGCTGCTGTATGTGAGCACCAACAATACAAAACTTTCTACACGAAGCTTACTCAAAGATTAGAAATGAAAAATTAAAATGTTGGTGTGGTGTTGCTTTTGCTGCTTTTTCCCATCCTTTCTTAATAATCTGCGGTGATAGCAATAGAGCATTGAAATTATTTTACGTTTTAAAATTTGTTATGTTTTAGTCTGTTGCTGCTTTTGCATAATAAAATTAATTGTGTCTTAGATTTCTTTGTATGTATATATATATGACTCTATCTGCAAATCCAAGAGAGGAATCGGGGGTTTGGTTTGGTTTTACAAAAGAAAATTTAAAGAAACAAAAAAAAATTTAATATTCCCCCTTCCCCCCCTTCGGAAATCTCTGGATCCACTAGTGCTTTACTCTAACAAATAAGTTAATACAATAGCATTGAATTATAGCTTGGCTATCGAATAGCATAGTGATTCATTTCTTAATGCACTTTTTTCGCCTTATAGCGAAAACCTGAAGAAATCTTCAAACGCGGGTATGAGGACAGGTAACTCAGTTTTCTAAGGTAAAGTTGATATCGCTCATTTCATTTCTTGAAAAGGAACACTGCCTTGATCAGCTGCAACGAAAACACATATAGACAGCTGTTTAAAAGTTTCTCTTCTTTGCACCCAATACTCCAATATTTGTTTTAATAGGAAGTACAAGGTCACAGTGATAAGAAAATTGAAATCGATGAGTAAGTATAATAAGTAAGTATGCCTTGCTTGACTGGCTTCCTCTGGATCTTTTAATCTGAAAAGAAGCGATGAGAGCGGCCTACAGACTCCGGTTAAATCGAGTCTGGCATATCGAGGCGGATGTAGGTCACAGTATGATATACCACCAGTTGTCAGTACAGTGCCAACTGTTCTTGATGCCCGTGGACAATCATGTGTCTTGCATCCGCTTCGGAAGAAGATATGATGGCAGATTCCCGAAACGTGATCAATGGTTGAGTCCAGAGGTCGTAGTCCGGGGTCTTCGTTACGTCTTCTATACCGACGGATCCAAAACCTCAAACGGTACTGGATCCGGTTGGTACTTGGACAATGAGACCAAGTACTATTTTTCCACTGGAAAGGTGGCGTTAGTCTTCCTAACGAAGGTTCTCGCAATCTTAGTATGTTATGAGCTGGATAGTTGAGAAGAAATGGCGTAGGAAGTGCATAGGTATCTGCAGTGACAGTCAAGCTGCACAAAAGGCCCTTTCTAACCCTGTCAGTTCCTCAAAATTGGTCAGCGAGTGTAAGGCGAAACTAAATAGTGTTGCAAAACACAACAAGTTATGCCTTATATGGGTTCCAGGACACTATGGTATTGCAGGGAATGAACTAGCTGATAAACTAGCTAATGCAGACTCTGCGACTACACCATGGGGTCCGGAACCTTTTCTTGGCGTAAGTTCTGGGAAGATCATGCGTTGGATCGACGATTTTGTGGGTTCTATCCATAGAGAAAGATGGTCCGAGCTTGATTCCCGCAGAATCGCAAAGTGCTTTGTGAGACAACCTAACAGAGAAGAAAGGACCTGAGTTTACTTGTGGGTGTCATCACAGAGCACAACACATGTGGTCAGCATATGACTAAAATGGGCATCATCACCGACCCAATTTGCCAATCGTGTCTTGATGACGACGATACTACGTTATCGTTTGTAGTTGTCCGGCGTTCGCGAGAATCAGATTAAGGCTGTTGGGTAGTGATGTCTTGAGTATGAATAATGTCCATACTCTCCCTCTTTCTAAGCTTCTAAAGTTGATCAGAGAAACAAAGAAGTTCGAAGTTGAGAGACCCTAGACCTTTCTTCTTCCCATTTATCTCCACATAACTTTCCTGTCTCTCTACTCTCTTCTACTGGTTCTATCCTTGGGTATAGCACAATGGTCCTCGTTGACTGAATGCTTTGGTTAGGTCCAGCTCACCTATAACTCCAAACTCTAAGTATAATAATTTGAAGTCCTAAAATTTTAACGTCTGTGGCAAAGTTGACCTTAATTGAAGAGTTAAATGCTGTTTATTTTATGTAGCTCTATATTTCGTCTCTGGTCCTCTCTTTTCGAAAGAATGACAAATTTTCCCCACGTAGAATAAAATGACCCCCTGGCCCAACCAACTGAATATTTTTTCAGACAAAGTCTGATGTAAAAGACTAAATTTTTTTAAAAAATCTTTTACATTTTTTTTAAGTCTTCAACAATAGATTACACGACACCCACATACATGTGAGTGTATGTATTACCTTCATAGAAAAATATTGCTTTACTGTGCATTATTTCTTTGTTCAGTTGTTTAATCCTTCTTATTTTTTTTAATCTTTTTTGGTGAACTCAATGTTAATTCCAGCTGAAGCTTTTCGTTATATGCATATACCTAAACACATATGAACTGAGGAGTTTTACACACAAAAAACACAAAAATTCAAACAAACAAAAAAACACATACCATATCTAGTATTTTACTCCTTCTAAAGTTTACATCATCACCATTACATTTCACTGACGTTAGTACACAATGAATACTCACTCACTCTCTCTGTCCCTGTTCATATTTCAAGTGCAAATGTGTTTTCGTTTGACAACATGGCATGTTGCATGCATCATGCTGGCTTTTCATTCTTTCATTTCAGCCATTCATCCATCCATCTATTCATTCTTCTCCCCTTACATATAACCATACAATAACAAAAATATGTTTTGAAAATGAAAAGCGTGCATGCTTATACAATATTTTTATCACACTCCTACCCCAACATGTTATTTCTGTAGTGTTTAAAAAGAAAAAAGCAAACCTCCTATGCCAGACACATATTTACAACTCAAATACTTAAGACGGAAGTCATATTTAAGAGCTCTCCAACTGTGCTCTGTATTATATATACATACGCTCGCATACATGCATCAAAACATACACAAGTACATAAATGCAGCCAGGTTTAGCTCAGTTGTAAGCAAATTTGCTTATTAGCTTTGATATTAAGCTGATTACTATTCATGCTTTATTATGGTTCAAGAATTTTTACGAGTCTTTTAGACTATGTATGTAGGAGTAAAGATTTGAATTTTAAACTGTTGTTTTTAATTTTTCTGGTTTTTTCCTACTCCTACATAAATAATAAATTGAGGTATATGCTTTTATGAATATGTAGTTATTTATGTAGTTTAAATACAAAAGCGCCTGCTGTAGCAAATCACTACACACAATTACGTAATAATGAATATCTCTATTTTTTATTACATTTTATTACTTAATCAAAAAGTGAACCAAAAACTTGAAAAAGTTATACACAGACACACTTTCACACACGCCCCCAAATAACTTTTCAGAGAAATTTCAACGCCCCTATTTTACTTTTTCTGACATTAGTAAAAGTAGAACACACACATGAATATACATTTATAGCAGTAAATACATTTGTATGCATAACATACATGCGTAGCACTGTAAAAATATATATGCTGGCATATATATAAATAAGTGTGTATGTATGTGTGTATGTATGTGCGCGCTAACTATGTAAGGTCATAGCAAGAAAGCAAAACAAAAACAAAGGAAACGGGAAACAGAAAACGCTATAATATTAAAAACACGCACAGCTAATAAAATGGCGCGTATTTATATCTGTATGTATAGGTTTTTGTATATGTATGTATGTGGACGTGTGCTCATTCATGAAGGACGTGAGTCTGTCAGTTCGCTTTTAATTTAAGCATCTGTGGTATGCAAGTATGTGTGTATATGAATGGCTTTAAAACTACATACAAACAAATATAAAATAGTAGTAAAATTTATGTACATACATGCGTAAAAATAAACAAACAAAGAAGTTTTTAATTTAAATCCAATTTCATTAAATTCTCATGAATATTTAAAAAAGGTTAAAAGTAATCATTCAAAAAAGCACATGTAGATTTATTTAGTTTCCGAGATATTTGTTGAAAAAGCGATTTTTGTGATATTTAACTCGAAAACCAATTTTTTAAACTCTATTATTTTTTAGTCAAATTTGAGCTGAAAACTTCGGGCAATTTTCAGATCATAATTTATTATTATGGAATCTAATGCTAACTTAAAACCAACCTTGCCTATGCAATCGATTTCGTACTTGCTTTTAAAGTAGATTCAGAATTCATAAGAGAATATTTTAAACAGAACAATTTGTGTAGGGTTTCTTACAAATTTTCTGTATCAGAAAGTGGACTTTAAAAATACGACTACGAATAACTGACTATTCATATTAGCTTCAGTACTAAAAATGTGTCTGAACAGTGAAACCTAAAAGCAATGATCGCGAGCGGTCACACTGTCTTGTCAAACCGAAAAAACTTTTTAATTCAAAGAGATTGCGCTTTGTACCTTTCTTGGCATTGAGGGTGCATTAGCAAATACAGAATTCCTTCGATTGGTACTCTAAAGATGTCAAGTACTTTCAAGTTTACTGAAAAATATCCCCACGAAAGCTACTAAGAATTTCTGGACCTATGGGTTTTATGGAAAGATCCGAAGTCTTGCTCCCAAGATGAGTTTTTTTTTTAACACTATGATAGTTAGGTATAGTGTAGCCAATGTTGAGCAAAAGTTCAATCTGGCTAATGAGTGAAAAGTAATGACCATAAAAATTAATCATAAATAACAATATTTATTCATGTTTTAATCAAGAAAAAATCTTTTTAACAGAGTACGACATCCCCATTTTTACAGATGAATTCAAAATGGTCTGCAGGGTATGTGAAAGGTACATTCACCGCAGGTGGAAATAAATCAATCTATATCAATCGGTTTTTTAGACTGAAGTCTTGTCAACTAATAAATATCACAGATAAATGCTGAGCGAGCTAAATCAGTATGCTCACATCACTCTCTTCTGGGTTCGCGACCATAGGAAAATTTAAGGGAATGAGAAAGCTATTGAAATAGCGCGCTTAGGGGATTGCTTTGACAAATCTTTAGGAGTACCGATTTTAGTTTCCCTAGGGGTCCTTAAAAAAAGCATGTGCCTATATTGTTTTCAACTGGCTAGAAGGTAGAAGTCACGGATATTTTATATCTCATCGCGTACGACAAGGCCCTCATATAATGGGAGTAGGTCTTGCGAGTTTTTAATTAGAGATCGTACCACCACTGCTAGGTTAACGGCAGCCTGCCCGGCCAATGGTCAATAGGCCCCCATGAAAAGAAATGCGTATTCCTTTTAATACTCACTGCAAAAGTTGCGGAAACTTGCATGAAAAATAAACTTTTAGGCATTTTCTCTCTGATTTCCCAGCCCTGGCGAAGACGAAACATATTTTTTTCCTCGATAACTTATCCGATTGCTCGTCAGTCAGTCCGAAGAATCTACTAGTATACCTAAACTCTACGAGGTGGATTTATCAAGAGTTCATCATTAATTCGAGTTCTGTAAAGGGCTGCTTTCAAAACGACGCCATACCACTAATTGTGGTCCACAGCAGATATGCTGTGGGTCAGCCACTTAACCGACCAACTACTACTATTATGGCACAAGAGCGCATGGAGGGCCTAGGCCGGGCTTTTCAGCTCAATAACTTCTTCGAAGGTCCAAATATCACCCAACTAGTGAAAATCCTAATATTTTAACCTGTTCTGTGTTGCTTTATATGATTCAGAATATATGCTTTGGTATTAAATTCAATATCGTGTTTTCTTTCAAGACTGATTGGAACAATCAATCCCCTAACTTATATGGTTCAAGTAGTCCCACTGAAAACTGTATTTGAGGCCGAGACCTATGCAAAACGATTGTTGAGGATGAATGAGGAAGAAGTTTCTGTTATTATAATTGTTGAGAAATGAACAGTGACCTATAAAACTTAGTGTGCCCTTTCATGGACTAACCGATTTTAAGTATGTATAAATACACGACAGTGTCCTAAGATGTGTTTCGCAGGTTCCTTATCTTCTCTGAAAAACCTACCTAAATCATTAGAATGAACTTCCAGTTTTGTAAGATGATAATACTACAGTGTTCTGTAATAATTTTTGTATTGATTCTCAAATTGTTCTTCACTATGTTCACATAACTTTCATTTACTTTATTTGCTATTCTTTTGTCCCCAAATGAATAGTGAGAAAGTGAGCGCCCACGAAAACTATTGTTGCTCTTTTCTTTGCTAATTTGTCAGCAATATTATCTTTTCAATCCTAAATATGTCTCAGAGCCCTCAGTATCCAAACCCGATTATTCAAGTGAAATGTGTTTAGTTATTCAAGACACTGAGATTTGAGTGCCTTGAAACCGCTTGACTATTTTGTCGGTTGGAATTGCAGTTCAAAAATGGCGGTTCAAAAACCGAAAGAAAACTGAGAAGGAATGTGTGAACTATAGATATAGTTAGAGCCCATAGGTAGATACACCAGCGTCTTTTAAGCCAAATTATACCCTAATCTCAAGACATATAGGGAAACTTTTCCAGTGATCATCGTCACGTAGAGGTTATATGCTGGACTGCTCTTCACAGTGCATATTATATACGTTGCCAAAAAGCTGAAAATAAGTCATTTGTAGATTTTTTAACCAAATAAATGAAAGTCGATTAGCAGGTTACAATTAATAGTAAAGTGTTGCTTAAATTTTGCAAGAAAACTATCTCGTTAAAAGTTAGGTCTGGTTAAAAATTATTTTGTGTGTTTAGTTTGGATTACCCAAATTAACGAACACAAGGCAGAAGTGCAACTTCTTGTGAACTAAACGAAACACAAGCAAATAACAAGCAAATGAAATTTTTCAATCGGTAAACTTTTTACTTCATTAGCTTATGTTTTTTAATTTCATTTGCTTGTTATTTGCTTGTGTTTCGTTTAGTTAACAAGAAGTTTCACTTCTGCTTTGCGTTCTTTAATATACAACCAATTTTTTTGGGATTAATGTTAGAACAAAAATTGCAACTCTGTACCGGTTATTTCGATGACAATTGTAGACGAACTCTTTTTGTGAGCGACATCTTCATGTAATTCCTTGGACATTTGCGCCATCTGTATGTGAAATGTATAACTGTCATAAACTTTAAGATGGCGACGCTACACATTGTTCTTTCTGCCATAGGCGTGAATGTGTGTGTAAATAATATATTGAATTAAAACTATTTATGAATCGTTTATTATATAGTTTGCTCGTGAATTCAATTACGGAATATTAATATTTAGCCCCTCATGCACGTTGCTCGACAAAATTATGTAGCATTGCAAACTTACGCTCGACGTCACATCCGTTTGGTTTTACTCTAGGACAATAGAAAAGAAGTTTCACTTCAAAATTTACATAGTTTTTCATTTCTCTAGAACATGCTTAGCTTTGAAAACTTATAGATGGATTAATCGTCATCAAAATTTTTATGATAGATATCCTTACTTTAAGGTAAACATTTTCATAATAAATCGAAATCGATTTTAGACCAAAAATGGTCGGAAAAGATTTGTTTTCACATACCTTTGTAGATTTCTAGAATGATTCAAATTCAATTTTCGTTAAGAAAAGTTCAATATATGAGTAAATGTACTAAGTAGATAGAACTATAAAGTTTTCATACTAGCTGGAAAATCCTTGAATACAACATTAAACCCTTCAGTATTTTCACTGTGCTAAAAGCTTTAAAAAATAATTCTAAATACATACATGCATATATAATACTGAGCAATAATAATAAAATATTGTACGTGTACAATGATATATATTTTTAGTTTTTCGATTTTTCAAATTTACGACTTCAGTCAAGTATATTGTACATAAAAGATAAATCGAATAGAAAAGTTAAATGCTGACATATACATACATATGTACAGTGGCGTGCCTAGCATTTACTGATGAGGCAAGCCCAGTGAATTTTTTTTACCAAACCAAAAAGGCTAAAATTGGCAATAAGGATGGAATTTTCTAGATCCCGATTGAAGCATTGAAGAAGGAAAATGGAAGCTCTGTCTGGGCTTTACCAACGTTTTTCAACGTGCTACAATATTAACATTAAAAATACAAAATGAGCATATAAATTCAGGAGGTGAACGTAGAAAGCAAATTTTTGGACTAAAATCGTTGAGAGATAAACTATTTTTTAAACTAAACGATAATTTCTCTTAATATTAAGAAAAATGTCAACGGAATGAAAAAATGCAAATTGCAAAGTAACTAAATGTATTGATGTATGTAAATAAGTAAAACTATTATTTGAAAAACCTTGTTTTGCTTCATTTTTATTTGAACCTGAACCGGAACACACTGTTATTTTTTGTTTGAACCTGAGCCTGAACACGAACCCAAATTTAACCGGTTCGAAACACTGCTAAAATCTAATGGCGCAAAAATATAGGAGTAAAAGAAAGTGGAGCAAATACTTTCCAAATGGCAAACAAAAACTGAAAGCCAGCTTTTAAGTCCTATATAAAATCATACATAGTAGTAGAAAATTGGTATTCTGCTACTTTTTTTTGGAACTGCACATACTAAAAATGCTATTGAACTTTCAATTAGAATAAGCGAGATAGCATGTTATGAAAACATACATTTTCAAATTTTAAAAGCCTCGTAAAAGCCAACTTGATGAACTGCGATAGCGTGAATGCTTGTGTGTATTCTATATAATCCACATTTAATTTTTTATTAGGAAATATACGAGCTATTGAAAAACAGGGTAATACAAATAAAAAATTTTAAAAGAAAATTATTCTTTCAGTTAAAACAAAGGTAGTAATTTTGTAAGTACATATTATACAAATTTTTAGTTACCAATTCTTAGGCAAGCCCGGCGTTTGGGCTTATATAGACGTACCGCCACTGCATATGTATATTCACATATACATGAATATATCTACGATGTACGATTTCCATAATTTTTTAGTAATATAAATTGTGACGTAATACAAATGCTATACGCACAAGTACACAAAAGAAACTCACACACACTAACACATATACTACGCTAAGCAGTACACACACACACATAAATTCATACCTACATATACATATGGCCCTATAATAAACTATAAAAATTTACGATGTAATAAAAATGAGCGCGCGCTTCACTGTCTTTTATGAGCAAAACAGAAAAAAAAAAAAACATTTACTTGCTTTCTTTCACCGCAAGCGTGTGTGTGTTTATGATCAAGACCAACGGGCCCGATTGTCAGCAGCTCGCCTGAGGAGTATAAGGTCAGCACTTGTTGTTTTTGTTTTGTTAACGAACACTTGCTGCCGAAAAGCAATCGCTTCCGAATCAAATGACGACAAGATCGTCGTAATTTAAAATAACAAAACTACTGACGCAAAGATTTCGTGAGAGGTTTTTTGAAGCATTTCAAAAAGAAGAAGAAGAATATTGTAGAGCAGGGCAGTGGAAAAAAGCGAGCGAACTGCTGACGCAAAGATCTCATGAGAGGTCTTTCGAAACACTCCATAAGGAGCGTAAAACTGAGTCCTTTTTTTAAATAGCATGCAATGTTAAAAACATAATGGTGTGTCATACGGAGAGGAAGCGCATACAGCTGACTTTTCAACACTCCGAAAGGCATTTTGAAGTGTTTTTTCCCCGTTGGGAGGCTATAAGCAATGCGTGTGCACATATGATTGTGTTTGTTGTATTTGTGTGTGAATGTGTGTGTACTAGCATTAATGTATGCGAATTTTCTCCTTTTTTTTTATTTTGCTCTTGTTATTGGTTTTACATATGCAAAATTCATGTTCATATTGTAGTCTCCCTTTAAAATGATTGATTGATTGAATTAGATATAATTTTAAATACATGTTTTTACTTTAAGATACAACATCTACAGGGATGAAGAGTAATTAGAATTTTATGTACTCATTTTTATAGCTATCTTATCTAACTATTTATTTACCTATTTAAAAAAACACTTTAATCTATCTGACTACCTTTCATGAAATACCCGTTCCAACTATGGAGATTTTTTATTAGTTGTTGCTCTTTTCAGTTGCAATTTCAAAGTTTTTGCTTTCATTTTTTCTTTCACCAAAGGAATTCTTTTTCTTTGATTATTAGCGCGCAAAAGAACAAGCAGATCTCGTAATTATGAGAAAAGTTTTTATGGAATTTTTTCCAACATTTTTTCTAACAATTAATGAGAAGCTAACTAGTTAAGATTTCTGTGTAAATTTAAATTACAAAACAACACCAACAAATCATATTATTGTGAGAAAATTTTAATTTTGTTTAGTTTCTGGTTTTTATTCGAGTATTAAAGTTGAAAATAGCAATAGATTTAGCTTGAAACTGAACAAAATATATCTGTGGTAAAAATGAAAAAAAAAACCTCGCCACTGTGGTCTAGTGGAAGAGTGCCAGACTCTTGTTTCTGGAGACCCGAGTTCGATTCTCGGCTTGGGTATGTTTCTTATCTATCTTTCTTTCTCCCTTCCTTTCTTTCTTTCTTTCTTGGGGCTTTGGTACAAAAGATCTTATAGGTCGCAGTGCCTGACTTTCGAGTCGTCCTTCCTTCAAATAATAATAAATAAAATAATAAATAATAAAACTCGGCTGACAAGAAAAACTTATTTTTACCACAAATATATTTGAGCTAGTGAGTCACGCTTTCCACACTACTCAACAGTTCAGAGTTGCTCTTTGCTTCATATTATTATATTTCAAGACTTTTCAATCCTATCAAAATATTTTGCAATTTCATATTACAAAATTTTTATTGTTCTCTCACTGTAAAAGGATTATGCTTTTTTATACAAAACATTTGCTGCAGCAAAAAATTTTATATATCACAATTTCATAGATATTAAAAGGCCATGACTACTCTCACTATTTTCCAATTAATTTTGAGAGCAATTTACTTGCCCATCAACATACAACAAACAAACAAACAAGTAAAGCACAAAACAAAATATAAACACAATGCAATAATTTTGGCTTTGCGCCTAAAACACTGCAATATTTCTTTTTAAATTTTTTTCTCCCGTTTTTTTTTTTTTGTTATGGTGGTACTATATATAGGCGCATATAAAAAAAGACTTACAACAACCTAACGTAGTATTGAAATCGTTGCTTAAGGTCATAACTCGTGATAGAAATAAAAATTCACGCACATATACACACATGCAAGTATCTACAATACATACGCACTCGCATAAATGCGTTCTTATATATACGATATAATATAAAGCAAGGGCACACATATAGTACACGTATATGGGCGTATATATTCTATATGAATGTATGCATGTGTGGTAGTTATATATCCTTAGGGATTAAGTGCTTTTTTGTGGCAAGCTAGCAAAATGAAAAAAAAAACAAACAAATTCTTTAACGATAGAAACAAAACAAAACAAAAAAGTAAAGTAAAACTGAGGATAGAAAGAGACAGCAAGTAACTTGAAGCTGCAAAATCACAATATACAATGCCACGCTCGTACGCTCGCATATATGTGGCTGGCTGTAGCTATTTCTGGTTGTCCTTTATTTTCTAAGGCATGTTCTTTGTGTGCTTGAATGTATGCTTATGAGTGAATGTGTTTGTATATGACCTCAATTTCTTTGGTCAGCATAAATTTTGTTGCTTAGGTTTTTAGGCTGAATTGGAATCACTCCTCGTTTTTATTTTCAGATTTTTTGTATGGATTTGTTTGAAAATTCGGGTATATGTATGTGTGTGTGTGTGTGCGTGTGTGAAGATATTTGTAAAGGCGAAATCTTTTGTGCGCTTTGGAATCAAGTTGAGATGGCAAAAGAAATACTTAATTAGAAAGTATTCAATAAATTCTATGATTTTATTTCAAATAAACTCAAAAATTTATTATATTCAAATTTCTAATACTCAATGAAAAACATAAGTATTAAGAATTTATCATATACATATAATATATGGAAATGCCCACACTATTCAGTTTGTGTATATTTATGAGAATTTTTCATCCATACTCACACATACATATATACATATCAGCAAAAACACGATAAGTTACAAAGAACCACTCGAGTGAAACAAAGAAAAATATGCGATAAGTAAGAACGCCATTGACTTTAGCTATAAATTGACACGTCGACATCAACGTATAAACACACACACACACACTAACGCAAACATGTATACATCTGCATACATATACAAGTATGTATGCTTGCATTCTTACTTGTATATGTATGTATATGAAAGTCAGCAATGACATAGCGCTTCGTTAACATTAACAACAGAAAGATCGGTTGTTGATAGGCATGAAAATTCTGAAAATAAAAGAGAAAACCGACAACAAAACCAATAAATAATATGCGCTGTTATTGTGCTTTTCATTCATATCATATCGGATATGGCGCTTTATTATTTCAACACTATCGATAATTCATTTGGTAGCAAAAAAAAAAAAAATTCATAAAAACAATGACGATAAAAAAATCGAATGAAAAAATTGCTGAAGAATGAAGAAAATGGTTGGGAAAGGAATTCAGTAAGTCAAAAGACGAAATAGTAAAAATTACGTCAATAAAAAAAAAAAAAAAAAGACGAAGCAAAACAGAACTGTGCATAACAAAAGAAATGAGGTGAGCTGAGCTATACAGAACTGAATTGAACTGAGCTGAGATATACAAGTGCTATTGTGGCACATAGTGACACTTGGCAGCAGATAATAAATACTTGTTCATATATGCTTGTGCTATCATAATTTTATTTGTTTTTTTTTTTATTCTTTTTTGCATTTATAGCTGTGTATACCTCAACGATAATAAATGAGAAATTTTCCTTTTATTTCGCAAAGTAGTGGGACTGAGGAATTATCTCTTAAATTTCTATAATACTTTTACAAACGACAATTAATTGAAAAATATTTAATGGAAATACTATTTGAGCTTAAAAGAAATTCGAATATTCAAATAACAAGCCCCCATTCAAATGAATTCTTTTTGGATTAAGAGGGGAAATAGGGTTAGGACAGCGTTTTTTAATGATTTTCATGAATTTTTTTATAGTAAAAAAAATTAAAATAATTTATTGAAACTTTGAGAATATTTTATACAAACATATATTTAAGTATATCTATACTTAAAAATTTTTGAAGAATTTTCTTGAAAAACACCGAAGATATTAGCGATCCCATATTGCTGGTCAAAATCAGACTCAGCATTTTGCGTACATTCTGGAAGCCTCAATTTTCATCTGAAATCAAACGAGGTTGGGCTTTACTTTTATTGTATTGGGAGTATGAATGTATAAACTCGTAATTGTGACTAACTTCATATCAATCATACGTGCCATTTTTTTGACATTGACAGCTATTCTATCTCGAAGAGCGCCAAAAATACTATAAGAATTGATCTGTCAAATAATTTTCATAATTTTACAAAAGTGTTTTACTATAGCTGAAAATGTACAAATTTCGTGCCAACAAAACAAGTTTTAATTTAAACTAAGGAAAGAGTATTATAAATTATACACTGAAAGTTCCCAGCTTGGGGCAAAGTCAACATAAAACATCTTTAGTTGTCTTCAATGGTTTTTAAACTATTATTATCTAAAATAAAACAAACAAATTCAGCTCTGAAATTTCTCTTGTGCATTTGCGGGGCTCTTGAGGGACCCTTCCCCCTAGAGGGGTAAAATTTTCCATAGAACGATTGTTTTTAAAACGCTAAAAGAAAAAATTCTAGTACAAATTATGGTCACCCTAATGAGCAGTAAACTTTCTCTGAAGAAAATTATATGAAAACATCAGTTTTAAATTTAAAAAGAAAACCTTTTTTTTAAATTAGCCCATTTTCCGATAGTTTTTTTTTTAAATTTGGTCAGCTATAGTTTGTGAAAAATGTATAGGGACCTATTTAGTTGTAAATTCAAAGTAAAGTTCACTATTTTATATAAATAAATTTACCATTTTAATCCAAAATAAATAAATGCTTTACTTCTATTGGCCTTTTATTTTTTTTTTTTTCATAAACTCCTCAAAAAAAAGTAGGTATTTTGAAATTGAAATGCAATTTTTTAGCCAACATATGTGAAAATATTAAACAGCGATTACTTTTGAAATAAGAAAAAATGCTATAGATATAAATACACATTCGATTATTTTATATTGAGTTAAATAAAATTTAATTTATTGAATGTTTTTAATATTTATTTTATTTTAGCACTTTTGTTACAATAGTTTCCCCTTGAACTTATTTAAATAGCAAAAATTATTGAACTTGAAAAAAAATACCTATTAATGTCACAGTATATTTCTCTGAGTGTATAAAAAATAATTCCTTTATTTACGCAAATTTAATCATTTAAGTTGATAGTGTCAAAAAGTTATCGATAACTTTGCCTTTTTTTTCGTCATTGTTGTCCTCGTTGTCGTCGTCTGTTTGCTAAACACTTAAACTAACAACAAAACAAAAAAATAAAAATAAGGAAAGTGCTGCGATGAAATCTTTTTGCCATTTCATTAGAAAGATATAATCTATTACCTTTTTTTGGTATTGCTTTTGTTGTGCTTACTACAACAAGTCAAATGTATGGGCCACTTTTTTTTTTGATATTCTGTTCTGTTGTATTTGTGTATCTGTATAAATAACAATAAAAGCTCTACACACTCATTTCCCCTTTTACTCATGTAATTGTATATTTGATTATTGTTTATCGATAGAATTTCATTTGAAACAATTTATTTTATAAAATATATATTTGTGAGTATATATTTATTTTACTTTTTCTACGTCTTATTCATTTGTGTTTTGTTTTCTTTCTTTTATCGTTAACAGATCAAAAATCAATACTAACCGATAGTGATTGGAAGAAGCTATGGATGCGAGGCGGTATAAATCCCGATTCAAAATTGGATAATAATCTCGATAGCAGTGATAGTCCAATGTTTGAGGATAGTGAGGTAAATATTTAAAATAAATACTATTTTTGTTTAAATAAATTAAAATAAAAATTATTATGAAATAATTTAATTAATTGTATTTAAAAGGAATATTTACATTTAAAAATAAATTAAAAATTTTTTAGGTATTTTATTTGATTTTAAATTTAATTTGTTTTTTACTTCCTCAATAAACAAACACCCAAGAAGTTATATGAATTTTTTTCACATTTTTATTAAACCAGCTTCAATTTTATAAAAATTTAAAAAAAGACCTTTAACTTTTTCTTCAACTTTTTCTTCCTTTCACTTTCCTTTCAGATGATGGCGCATAACACGACCGTCCAATTGGGAGGCACAGCATTTTTGGTTTGCAAAGTAACTGGAGTGGATAGAGTGGGTGTAAATTGGGTTTGTTTTTATTAAAGATGTTGATTGTTGTGCCTTCCTTATATAAATACCCAATTGTATATATTTTGTATATTCTTATATATTTATGCTTGCACTAAAAGTTCCAGTTAACTAAGTATAACATTTCTCGTAATTAAAAGATATTTCCATTCAAGGGCGGCAGCAACTCTTGATTTGATTAATTTATAAAAAGTGTAGAAGTATTTATATCTTACTGAATCGTTACTTATATATGTATCGAAAAATTAGATTAAAATAACGTTTGCAAAGAGAATACCTCAAAAATAGCACAGCTTCACCGGGATATAAATCTACATATCAAGCCAAAGCCTATCAGCTAAAATCCGTTGACTTTAGGAAATTATTAATTTCTCTAGCAGATGCACAAGAGAGACCTCTAGTAATAAAAAATTGAAGCTCTCAGTTTCGTGAGATTTCTTTTTTCCCCTTCAAATAGTTACAATTCAACTAAATACCTATTATGTTATATTTATTAAGTAGTTTCAGGCTGAGTCTCTGGTGATCATAGAAGCTTTTTCTCTTTTTGATAAAATAGCAAAGTATGCAGGAGAGAGTTCGGATACTAAAAAAGCAATACTCCGTTTTTTTCTCACTCTCTCTTTCTGTATCCGCAAGCAGCAAGGATAGCATTGTATCTCGAACTATAGGTGTAGACAGATAAGATTTTAAACACATTTTAAAATTCTAATAGGCAATACAAATAATGCTAAGAAACCAATTAACAAAACAGGAATTGCCGAAAGTCCAGACAGAAATCTATATTAACAGCAGGTTGCTATCCTTTTCAACTCAATTAAGCCTGAATTTACACACCAAACCCAGTTTTGCCGTGGTTGGAAAATAAAGAGAGAGCTTAAATGCAACCTAACTGTCACTGCATTCACTTTCTCTCCATCTACTATCAATTTCATACCAAAACTTGTGCTTGAAAATCAAAAAGTGAATAATCTTTCAACTAGCACTCAAAATTGAAACATTTTCCAATGTGGGGCAATCCGCTGACATTGCTTTCCATGAGCTAAGATCCTTGCAAGATAAGGTATGTAATTCTGAAATTCGTATTGTTTTAATACTGGAATGGATGTCATTTGGTATTTTTGTCTATACTATGTAGTATCTGCGATCGAATGACTATAAATACTCCAGCAAGTACCATACAACTATACATTAGCCAGTGGCGGATACAGGAAACATTTTTGGGAGGGGAAATAAAAAATAAAAATTCTCCATATGAACCAAAACGCCAAAACGCGGGCTGGAGCGTTTTTTTTCTCGTTCGTGTATGGTTTTTTTTTTTAAGAATTTTACCTCATCTGGGAATTAAACCTGAGGCAGATGGAACTACTGTCAAGCCCTCATCCACGAAGTAACCATTGTTGAATGTCGTCGAGCTGTTTCTGAACTAGATTAGCAGCTTCTGTAGGAGATTAATTTGACGCTAAAATGGCAGTATCGTCTGGATAAGTAGCTATAGTAACAGCATCAGTTTCAGGTAAGTCGCAGGTAAAAATCGAATAAAGAGCAGGACCCTGAACACTGCCCTCTGATACTCCGGCTTTCACTTGACATTTGGCTGATGTTTCATCATTTACTTTGATTTTAAGATCAAATAAAATGGAGCTGGAAGTAAATTTTTTAATTTGTATAACAGCCCTTGATGCCAAAGTTTTTCGAACGCTTCTTGAATGTCGAAAAATATGGCAGAGCAATATTTTTTGCATTCCACAAAGTCAGTGACAATATTGATGATATTGCTCAGGAGTACCGTGATTCGGAACTATATTCTAATTTTCTTGTATTATTAGCAATTTACTTCTTTGAATATTTTCGAGAATATTGCCAAGAAATTTATAGGTCTATATGAGAGCATTGAGTTTTCAGGTTTATTTGGTTTAGGTCAGTGGTTCTCAAGAGGTGGGGCGCGCCCCTCTAGTGGGGCGTAGATAGATTTGAAGGGAGGCGCGGAGACATTTCAATAAACAAATATTTACGTACTCAGTAATGCATTGTAATCATAATATTTAGTTTTTAATAAAATAATTTTTCTTTTATTTTATATCATGTGCTAAAATATGCACTTTTTAGTTTCACATTTTAAATTTCTGACTTTAACCGCGAAAATATTTATTAAAAAAAATTAAATTTTTTGTGTTAAAATATTAATTATTTGTATATTTTTGTGATAAAATATTAATACGAGTACGTATTTTTAAATATTAAAAAATATATAATATTGAAAAGCGTATTTAAAATAATAAATTTTAAATACGCTTTTTATACCCTCTTGGAAGATAATACAAATTTATTTAAAAACATCATTATTCACTCAAAACTTACTTACCATCATTGTTGTCCTGTTCTTTTCCTACAGTTTTTTTTTGTGGGTTTCCTGACTGCATTTTACATAAACTTTGACATAAAGAATCAATTGGTTTGTTTTTGCTTGCGATATTCCAACTACAACCTCACTAAAACTTCACCATCCTTGTTTTCCTCACGAGAAACTATTCAACTACTAGATAAGTTTACTAGTTTTGTTTATCCTTAACACAGACTAACCTAAGTCTCCTCCAAAGTAGACAGCAACTAGATATTTTCCCAGGCGGGTATGATTTAATTTATAAATAGTAAACCAGTACAAAAAATGTTGTGTGAAAATCAAAGTGGGGGAGGCGCGGGCTTGGCACTAATTCGAAAAGGGGGGCGCAGGGCGAAAACAGTTGAGAACCGCTGGTTTAGGTATCATTATTATTTCAGCACATTTCCATTGAAAAGGAAAGTTTTGGTATAATGAGCAAGATTATTCCTTATTCTTATAATTGAAAGTAAATCATAATAACTAATTATGTTCACCTTTTTGCCTGTTTAAGTTATTAAATTTTTAAGTGTTTGAAAATCTTTTGGGAGGGGAAATTTCCCCCTGTCCCTCCCCCCCCTTGTATCCGCCCTGCATTAGCCCTATTCACGATAAATTGCAAATGGTTTTGCATCATTACAAATGCATATCGCATATATTTGTTGTCGAGAAAGCAGAAATAATTTGCATTTGCAATGATGCAAAACTATTTGCACCAAATAAAGAATAGGGCTATTGTGTATAAGCCTACAGATGGCTGCGAGAGCCTACTCTTTTGCAAAAACATAAAGTGGTGGTAAATTAAGTAATTCAGTCAAGAATAGGACAGGTGTCATTGGAAGGAAACTCGATTAACAAATTTTTGCAGTCCTTTGATCCCATAGGATTATGAATATCTAGAGAATGATTGATCTTATCATGAAGACCTGGATAGTCTAGTGGATAGTGCACTAGACTTTCATCCAGAAGGTTGCGAGTTCGATTCCCGTCTTGGTCTGGTGGTTAATTCTCATAAACTTCTTATATTCACTATCGATATGAAGTGGATGAGAATTATAAGAATTTTTACAAGTACACACCTTGGTTGCTAATGGCAAAACCACCGAGCTGATAAAAAATTGCCAAACAGCCGTTCGGAATCGGCGTTAAACTGTAGGTCCTACCATCGCCACTGTGATCTGGTGGCAGAGTGCCAGACTCTTGTCTCTGGAGACCCGAGTTCGATTCTCGGCTTGGGTATGTTTCTTATCTATCTTTCTTTCTCACTTCCTTTCTTCGGGCTTTGGTACAATAGATCTTATAGGTCGCAGTGCTTGACTTTCGATTCGTTCTTTCTTCAAATAATAATAATAGATCTTGTCATGGCCTTATAAAGTCATAAGGACTTTACCAGAAAAGGGACCCCGCATTTTGTCGATAATTGCCTTATATAGACAAAAATCTGATAGTGAATTCGTATAGGAGCGTGCTATCCAGAATACCGAGATAACTCAATTCAAGCGAAAACTGATTGAATAAACCTGAAAACTAGAAGAAAAAAAAACTGAAACTGTGAGACTGAGATGAGGTAGTTTCTTATCCTCAGTATTTTTATTCATATCGCATATGTATGTATATTTGGGTGCTCCTTATTGTATGGCCTTAAATATAAAAATTGAGCATTCCAATTTTATTTCTTCTTGATATCATCTAACCTCTTGAAGGTCATGAAGTAAGCATAATGCTACACTACATATGTATGTACACGATAAAAACACTATCATTTAAATCCAATATGCGTAAGTGCGCAGTATCTTTTCTAATGCCGTTGACCACGTTCCCACATGGTGGACTTCAGTAAGCCTTGAAAGAGAGTGGTCACAGTGACCCTTCCTCGCTGTATTTGGTTTAGCTCGGTTTGGAAGTGCTGGTTGCCGTAGCCTAGTAATTAGTGTATTAGAATGCTATGCAGAGGTGTGCGGGTTCAAATCTCGGCAAGCTCAAAAATCAAAAACAGAAAATAAAACTTTTTCTACACGGCATCACCTCTTGGCTGGCAATTGCAAACCTCCAAGATTAAAAATTGCCTATGAAAAGTTCCTCTGATTTGTGTATAAAAATAACTCACACAACATGAATGGTTGCGAAAAGCTTGGCTTAGACCCTTCATGGGCTTGTTGTGTCATAATAGTAGTAGCAGTAGCTTGGAAGTGGGAGTGCGAAAAAATTAGAGGATGTTGGCGCCAGATAGCAAAATACACCCGGAATACTCGTTTATTTCAAAATAAATATTACTTGGAAATCACTTAAATTGAACTCGATTCGCATGGCCATTGAGAACATAAATTTTAAATTGTAGATTTTAAGAATTAATGATTGATATGCAGGGCGTCCGAGTTTACGACTCAGCATGGTCAAATAACAAAAAAAAAAAGTAGAAAAATATTAATGTTTCTACATGGCGTCATCACTAGCCCTTCACGAGCTGTTCTGCCATAAAAAAAATGAAAAAAAATAACAAAGAGTGCATAATGTAAAGTTGATGCAAAAGGATTTTCAATTAAGGACTCAACTTTTCATGCTCAAATTGAATTGAAATATCTAAGTTGAGAAATAGTTTCGTAATTTTTTTCAACAAACACTTATTTGTGTAACTATTTTATATATTTATGTATGTATGTATAGCTTGTTAGTTTGAAAGCTCATTGCTTTTATTTCTGCACTACTTTATGTATGTATAATACAATTTTTTTTTAAATTATATTCTATGTATTCAATATATAAAAGCTGTAAATAAGCTTATTATTATTTGTTTTTTTTTTTTTAACTAGAAAATACATCAAAGAGCGTATGTTGCATATACCTTATTGCAACTACAGTTAGCCAATAAATAAAGCTACTACAAAGTCAACTATGAAGTATATGGATTTCATAGTTACATTGCGTAAATATAAACAGTGACGTTCTTGGAATTTATAATATCCCCGTTGTAGTCGTGCTTAGCTTCTAGGCACGATTCCCAAATTCGATATTCAGCACGTCCAAAAGTAGAAAGCAGTTTTAAAACTTAATTTTCGCTTTTCTTCAGATGGTACAAAAAATAGACTTTTCAAGTGCTTTACTCTGAAAATCGGTATGTATACCCAAGAGTTTCCGTTCAATCTTTCTTTTTAGTATTTTTCGGTGAGCACAGTAACTCGAAAGTAAATCATCTGAAATCAAAAGTAAAAGATATTTCGTTAGATTTAATAATCTGACGGATGAACGACACGATTTTAATAAACTAAATTTTCAACAAAATGGCGGCTGATGAAACTTAAAAATTCGATATTTGCATCTTCAAAGGATAAAATCAATCGTTCATTCGCCAGTTTATGTAACTTAAAAATGTGTACCGACTATAAGGTTGGTCGATTAAACAGCTCTCAAGAAATCGTGCTTGCCGGCTTTGAAAATGTCGCACAGTGCTTCGAGAGTGGACAAAAATAAAAAAAAATATGTTTCCGATCATTCAAATTTTAATGCCATTTTAAAGGTAATAGAATATGTATAACGAACCCAAAATATTTTTTACAGCGGTTGTGTTTTGAAGGAGTTAGGGCTTCACAAAGTCGATCAATTTAAGAAGCAAATATTGAAATAAGAAATTGAAATTTGTATGACTCTTACAAAAAAATTGCTTAAAAATCAAGTATCATTGACAACGCTTTCATTTTTTTTTTTTATAAGAGGAATAATATTACCTACTTTACGTTTTTTTTTTAATTTTTTTTAAAATAATATTATTTCAGAGAAAAACTTAAATAATTGTCAACTTCAGTAAAGCATTTAAATCATTTGGCCGCAAAAGGCTGTAGTCTAGTGCCTTTTTTTGTTAATAATAATCCTTATTTACTTAAATGGTGGAAAAAATTGGCCAACTTCGTCCAACCTTAGGAGAAAATCAATAGTTACTAATACTATTAAATACAAAAAAAAAAAAAAATTTTATGAAATTTATTAAATTATTTCAAATCCTCAAAGCAATTTTTTTGTACAATAATTTTCATGGCTTGGTCACCAAAACGTTCTAAAACATCAAAGTGACAAACCTCAAGTAAATATGTTGACAATACATTGAATTGAAATTTGTTCGAGTTTTAGGAGTCCCCTAATATTGAAAAATGCCCATATTTGGTATACAAATTCCATATGTATTCGTATTATTGGTGTACAAAGCATTTGAATCAGTTTTTTTTCTCGTAAATGTAAAAATGTGTTCCAAAAAAGTAGTTCTTGAAATTAAAAGAAAAGTACAGAAGTTTTAGAAAGAAGGGGCGTGACTAGCTTAGCAAAACAATATAATGTCGTCAAGTGTATAATTAGGCTTAAATGGTTTTTTGGAGTCTCTATTCATATGAACACCCTTAGTTTTAATTAGTTCACATTATCGAGAACCCACTGCATTTTTGAAACAGTTACTTTTGGCTGTAATGTCAATATTTTATAAAAACATACTTAATTAGAAAATATATTTTATTATATTATATATATCTATGATAAAAGTAGGCACATTTTAAGAAGGTGAGGTAGCATTGTATGAAATGATGGAGCATAGGTTTTTAATTGGCAATATTTAAAAAATAATTGCGTTGATATTTTAATTTGATTTCTTTGAATTAAAAGTGTCTGCAAAAAAAACCTATCTGAAAACCGAAACCGGTACCAAAAAACCGATTCTAGAATCGCCATACTATAAACCTTAAGCAAATGGTATTTTTAGTTAGGAGCGTCCACAAAATTCAAGCAAATAATTTATATATTATCTTAAAAGGTAAAAATTATCGGATAAGAGCCGGTTTTCTTACAAAAGGATAACCGGTACCAAAACGATTTCATTTTTGAAATCATCATACCGTAATCCTTTAGAAAATTAAGTTTTATCAAATTCAAACAACTCCTTCCATTTTTGTCCAACTTTTATATGGGACACTGTGTGTCGGTTTGAGCAAGTAATGAATTCTAAATGTTACTATCGTGTAACTCGATAAAATTTAATTCTTTAAAAATAAGGCAATAATTTTTAAGGTGAAATCATAACAGTTTTCTTGTTTCTTATTTATTTGTAATGAAATTCAAATATGCACACATAATCGTTTTATTCCGAGGAAAATTTCGCGCAATTAAGCGAGCTCTTTTCAATTGAATTAGTTTTACACCGAATATCGGCTAAATGATTTCCTTGGATAATTATGCAAAAAACTCTGCATTTTTTTCGGTTCAATTAAGCTAAAATTACTGTACATATTGTCAACGGAACGGCAAAGTTTTTAATGCTCACCATCTCTCCAATCACTGCTATTGCTCCGCTACTGTATAAACCTGCATCAATACTTTTCCACCTCTGCTGACACCCAGCAGCATCATATTTTTTACAGCATTTTGACCTTTAACTCAATTTGAAAAAAAACTAAAATACATTTACAAAATATATGTGTCAAGGACATCTTCAATTATTTTTTCGTTTTTACTTTTAAACACCCTTCACATTAATGTATTAGAATATAAAAATATGCTATCCGAAAATATAAAATATTCCATTAAATTTATTTTCATAAAGACTTTGAAGTGATGGTGCTTCCGACCAAAAAAAAAAAAAAAAAGAATTGCAAAGCAAAAAGTACACAAAAAACTGATAAAAATTATGTTCTAAAATTTTTTAACTATTGCTGGTGTTTCTGTAAACACTTGACACGCACAAGTGCTGGGTGGTTTTTCTATAAATGCAGCTACGAGTTTCTTGCTGTTGGATGTTTATAAATACAGCTGTCAGCTATTTAAAAAAAAAAACGCAGTATCTTGTAGGTAGCTAAACATTTCTATTCATATATTATGTATATAAGTATATCTGTGTAACCAACGAGTATCTTGTAGCTCACTAAAAGACTAAATTCAATACTTGAAAAAACTTTGAAGATGTGAAATGTATTCATTTCTTTAGATATGCAAAGAAAATTTTACTTAATAATATTAAAAATTGTAATTTCATTAAGTAAAAATATTTATAAAAACACTGAAACACAAAGGCGCACACACGCATACACGGCTATATGTATGTACGTGTTTCATGTGCATACATACGTACAATTTTAATTTATTTTTTTTGAATTAAATACATCTGCCATAAGCTAAAAGATTATTTATGTACATAAGCGTATAAGGTGTGAGTTGAGTGTGTGTGTGTGTGTGTGTGTGTGTGTATGTGATTTGTCCTTGCACTAGTTGGTGTAGGACATCTACAACAGCAAATACAATGTTGTTCCTTACAATTCAACCAACAACCACAACAACAACAAAAAGGGGATTGGCGGTTAAAATGCAACTGCAGCAACAACAACGCAAAACAGCAAAAAATTAAATAAAATGAAAATAAAATAAAACAGCGAAGACGAAACGCTTTCACTGCCACTTTTAAATGTTGCATCATGCAACAGTAGCAATGGCGTCAATGCTGCCGGTAGCTAAAAATAATTATGCGACCCTGCCCACACCCACAAACAGACATATGTGCATACAAACACATAACCATGCATACATATGTATGTACGGATGTATGTACGTGAACGTACAATTTGCTACTTGTCTATCACGCTGCAACGTGCAACGTATGCTTACCTCTCTCCCTTTTTTCATGTACATATGGATTTAAGTATCTGAGCATGTGTTTGTGTTTACTCGTATATGTGTTTATGTATGCATATCATTTTGCTGCTTTTTATACACTTCAGGCTACGATTGTCCTTTACGACGAGTTCAACAACAATTCATATTCATTCATTGTATATTTCTTTTTTCCCCTTTAATTTGTTTTTTCTCTTCTCTTTTTTTTCCATGAAACAATTACGCTTCAAAATTAATTCACAGAAGAATTTTAATATGAATGTGTAATTTAATCAAGTGGAGTTTAAAACAAAACAAAGTAGTAGTTCTTTGTATAATATTGAAGTTATTTCATGCTTCATTTACAGGCGTCTCTTCATCATTACTGGCCAAGGTATCGCTTAATACTGTAATACCAGGGTGTAAAAGTGGGCGGACATTGACATCAGGCAAATATTATGTGTATCTTACCTATTTAGACCTGAGGACAAACAAGAACAAGTAATTTCTTTTGAAATTTCACCTGGTAAATGAGTGTTAGACTGGAATTAAAGCTGCCTCAGCTTCGATTTCCAGATGGGGTTAAATTCTTAAAAAAAATGTCCAAATGGATTGTTGTTCTCGAAATACCAGTTCAACGTTTTCGATTCTCAGATAGAGAGTTGAATCCATCAAAAGAAAATATATATTCTTAATAAGTATTTGGAGTAATGCTTCTAAGTATTCAGGTCATTTTTGGATTTATATATACAAAATAGACTCACTCCATCCGAACAGTACAATTAAAATCAGAAGAGATTCTATGCTGTTTTCTTGGCTTTTGTTGACCATTGTCAGTGCAACTCAACCAGCCAACCGATTCCAGTCAAAATTGAAACAAATATCCTTCCATATATTTTAATAGCCATTGAAAGTTTTAGCATTGCATTTTTACTTCTATTATGAAGTTCATTGCTCTCTTAAAGTAATTGTTCCCCTCCACTTCTGTATTCAGGCCCAAAGACCTTGTCTAACTTTTTCCAGTTGTCTTAGGCTGCGATCCAACACAAAGCGAAGACTAACAATGCTAATCGCTCTCAAATAATCACGACAATTTTAATTGTCAAAGACATTAAGACGGATCGACAATGCGCTGCCTCCAGTGAAAGATTTGAAAGTACTTTAAAATTTATTCAAACAAATAATTAAAAAAAAGTTTTAAGATTAAATTTTAAGTGATGGCGATCTAATTCTCTTGAATTGGGCCAAGTCAGTTTCTACGCATCCCTTTTGAAGAAGAGAGCAACATCAAAATTCCAAAAAAAAAAAAAAAAATTATGGGAGTATGAATGTGTAAACTCGTAATTGTGACAAACTTCATATCTATCATACGCGCCATTTTTTTGACATTGACAGCTATTCTATCTCGAAGAGCGCCAAAAATACTATAAGAATTAATCTGTCAAATAATTTTCATAGTTTTACAAAAGTGTTTTACTATAGCTGAAAATGTCGAATTTCGTGCCAACAAAACAACATTTGCGGGAAGTTTTAATTTGCTTCTTCCATTTAAAGAAAAACGCAACTGAAGCACATCGTTTACTCACTGAAGCTTATCGTGACTGTGCTATAGACGTTAGAATGTGTCAGGTGTGGTATGCCCGTTTCAAAAATGGTGATTTTGATGTTGAAGACAGGGAACGTTCAGGCGGCCCGAAAAAGTTCGAAGATGAAGAATTGAAGGCATTACTCGAAGAAGATTCATGTCAAACGCAACAAGAACTTGCAGAATCTTAAGGAGTTGATCAATCAACCATTTCTAAACGATTAAAAGCATTGGGAATGATTCAAAAGCAAGGAAATTGGGTGCCGTACGAATTGAAGCCGAGAGATGTCGAACGATGATTTTTCACATGTGAACTGCTGATTGAACGACAGAAAAGAAAGGGTTTTCTGCATCGTATTGTGACTGGCGATGAAAACTGGATACGTTACGATAACCCAAAGCGTAAAAAATCATGGGGACCGCCCGGACATGCATCAACATCAACGGCAAAGCCGAGCATCCATGGATCCAAGCTCATGCTGTGTATTTGGTGGGATATGAAAGGTGTCGTGTATTATGAGCTGTTGAAACCGAATGAAACGATCACTGGCGACCGCTACTGACTACAATTGATGCGTTTGAGCCGAGCATTAAAGGATAAGAGGCCAGAATATGAGAATAGACACGACGAAGTTATTCTTCAGCACGACAATGCTCGGCCGCATGTTGCAAGGCAAGTAAAAACATACTTGGAAACGTTGAAATGGGAAGTGCTACCCCACCCGCCGTATTCTCCAGATATTGCTCCTTCTGATTACCACTTGTTCCGATCGATGACACATGGCCTGGCTGAACAGCACTTCTGTTCTTTCGAAGAACTCAAAAAATGGGTCGATTCGTGGATAGCCTCAAAAGATAAGGAGTTCTTTCGACGCGAAATCCGTATGCTACCAGAAAGATGGGAAAAGGTTGTGGCTAACGATGGACAATACGTTAAGGAATAAATTTATAATCACTTTTTCACAATAAATGCCCAAATCCCTCAAAAGCATTCATTAATCATTTCATATTCCCTGTAAATGGTTTTCACTAGGTAATTATTTAACCCTCTAGTTCCCAAATTTTTGATTGATTTAAAAAAAATGGGATTGATAAATTGACAAAAGTATAAATCTGATCTCAAAAACCTAAAAAATGTAATGGTCGTGGTTTTATAAAGCCGGAAATGTTGAATGCCGAAAAGTGTTTGTTATTAAAAAACTTTTTATAAATTTGTTTTAAGTAATTAAATATTTTGTAAAAAAAATTCAAAGTTCTAGCAGTTACTTCTTATCTAGCTACTATGACGGGAACTATATTAATTATTTTTTTTTTTTTGTTTCACTTTTATATCAAATACAATCAAAATAATTAATTTTCCTGTTTTTCACAAATTTTTTACTTTGACTGTCGCTAACGTCTGTACTATTACTATTATGGCACAACAACCCATGGAAGGTTAAGGCCGAGTTTTTCGCATCCATTCATGATGTGAGTTATACACGAATGGAAGGGCCTACAATTTTATGGCGAAGTGAAAAGCTTTTCATAGGCATTTTTTTTTTACTTTTAGAGGTTTGCCATTGCCAGCCAAGAGGTAATGCCGTGTAGAAAAATTTTTTTTTGATCGTGTTGAGATATGAACCCGGGCACCTCTGCTTAGCAGTCCAACACACAAACCACTAGGCTACGGCAACCTTACGTCTGTAATAAGTATAATAACTTATAACTAATACATTTTTTTAAAAGCTTGGGGAATTCCATATACGATATGATAAAATGTAGGAGCAAAAAACTATTAAGGTGGTAATTACACCCGTTTTGATGAAGGCTAGCTAGAGACAAGCTTGGAAAATTGAGGGTTAAACACATCGTTTTCAGATGTGAATATTTCAGAAAATCCCTCCCTTGTATGCGAAATATTTGAAATATCGAAATTTATTTCACAATATTTCACTCTGATTTCAGAGTTATTTCGAATTATCAAATTCCCTTTAAAATGTTATAATTTATTTCAAAAAGATTTTAAATGATTTTACAATATTATAAAATTTTTAGTAGGCTATGAAAAGTAAAACTAAGGGTTAATTCTTCAAAATACCATCAATATATTTCCAATACTATTTGCAAATATTACCAATAAATTTAAAATATAAATGTAATTTTTAGGTATATTCCAATTAAATTTCAAAGTAAGTTTAAGGAGTAAGATCAAAAAAATCTTAACATAAATAAAATTCTATAATTTTTAAACGGTTGATCTTAGAGTTTTGATTTTCTTTTTATTTAATTGATAATATTTTACAAATTACAGAAAAATATAACTTTTATAGTTCTAACCACTATTTATGAACTCGTGGACCTTTTTTGGTAAGCCTTCCATTACAGATTTGATAGTTGTTTCAGACACCTTTTTGGAACAGTTTGCCCATCTCCTTTTTAAATCTTCGACATTTTGGGACATCTTTTTTGTGCTCTTTAAGTGCCCAATATCTCTCCACTGGTCTTAGCTCCGGACAATTTAGAGGATTGAGATTGGCCTCTCTTGGTACAAAAACTATGTTATTACTTTGGTACCACTCCAGAGCTTTCTTGCCGTAGTGACATGATGCCAAATCGGGCCAAAAATATGTGGACACATTGTGCTCTCTTATGAAAGGAAGAAGTTTTTTTTTCAACCTTCTTTGATGTAGATTTCAGTATTTATAAAGCCCACTGTAACAAATGACTTGCTTCTTTTGCCGCAACTGCATATAGCTTGCCATACCAGGAAATTTTGTCTGCTTTTGGATTCTAAATTGTTCTTCAACATTTCCTCAAGCATCAGCAACATAAAAATTTTGCCCCGGAAGCTGCGTAAAATCTGCCAGTACATACGTTTCGTCGTCCATTATACAACATGAATATTTTTGTATGAAATTCGATTTTCAAGCCCTACTTTTGACGTCTAAATTTTTTGCAGCATTCCTGTCTGGAACTTTTTGGACTTTGTATGTTTTCAAACTTGCATTGGCTTTAACTTTTCGCACCAAATAGTCAGAGCACTGGGCTGACCGGGCAGCTTTTCTACTAGATGTGTTTGGAGATCTTTTCAATATGCTTTCTATTTTCTTGGCTTTCCCAATGTCATGTGGTCCTTTTTTTCTTCCCGAACCAGGTTTCCTATCGATGGTCAAATTCTCCTGAAACTATTTAATAACATTGGAAACAGTTTGACGGCAGACCTTTATTTCTTTGGCCAATTTTTTGTAGGAACAATTTGGATTTTTTTAAAATTTTTAATAATTTTAAGACGTTCTTCTTTTTCTTCATTCATTTTGGTCAAACTCACAATAAATCAACATGTTTGTCATTGAAAATAACAACTGACAGAACTAGAACTAGATCAAAGAAATTTTTAAATTTTACACCCAAACAAAATTATTAGGTAAAACGTGTGTTAAGATTTTTTCAATCTCACTCCTTAGTTTAAATTATCCATTGAAATTAGAATAATTTAAATTTACTTCAGAATATTAAATTCCAATTTGATCCTTATTTTGAACATATATTCTGCTGCATCTTTTATGAGCTGAAATTTGACAAATTTCAAAAAAGGAAGGTTAAGAATTGAGCAATTGAAAACTTTGAAAAAATGTCGTTAAAAAAATTAAATGGCTAACTTCCATAATGTAATAAAGATCAGGATGAAATCTACACTGAATAGAAGAATAAATTTTATGTTAACTAGTAAACTTCTTTTTATTTTTACCTAAATCAATTTTTGGTTGATTTAGTTCATTTGATAACTACTAAATATATCTGCGAAAAGTTGAATTTGTTCATGGTTTTTACTAATTGCATATGTGTACCTTTGAATATGTAAAATTTCTGATTTTGTATGAGGAATTCCCAAAATAATTTGTAATTATTTTTTACACTATTTTTTTGTTTTTCTTCTTTTTTCGCACAATTTCCATATTTATTTCAAATTCACTTTATTTATTTTTCTATCTCTACATTTTACTCAAATTGCACACATCTGTTTCATCATTGCAGAATCAAATATCTTGGATACGTCGCCGAGATTGGCATATATTATCATCGGGTGCTCAACTCTATACAAATGATGAACGCTTTGCAATACTTCATGCACCCGGTTCAAATATGTGGACACTGCAGATAAAATTTGTGCAACGTCGAGATCATGGCATGTACGAATGTCAGGTAAGTTTAAAATAAAAAGATTGGCGGGGATTTTATTATTGTATTATATTGCTCCCTTCAAAAGTGTGCTGCTTTAATATATGCAAGTATATAAAATTGTTGTACGTGTTTGTATGCAAATATTTTCTTCCGTACGTGACAGCTATTTTTCGTTTTGAATATAAATACATACATACATGAGGTAGGAATTTTTTCATGAAATTTGCTCTTTTTTTTTTTTTTTTGAGAAGTTAAAGCGAAAGAAATAATCTCATGAGTATTCTCGTCGAATTTTCTGTCAGATTTGATGTTAAAATAACTGGAAGAACTAGCAAGGGACTCGTGTGTGAGCTGACATTGCTGATTCTTCTCTATATGCTAGAAGCTTTCCGTAGATATAAACATACTATATATACGAGTGACAATCAAATGTTGGACTTAGTGCAAAACCCTTTTAACCTATCACTGTCTGTAGCGGTCTCTCGTTTTTACCAGAGACCAAAAATCATGATCATTCTATAAAATTTATTGGAAAAAATCGACTTGTTCCAAATATCGGAGAGCATAGTTGAGTACACCAAAACAATACTTGTTCCATGCTTACTGAAGCCAGTAAAAATTTGTATTTTGTGAGCATTACTCTTAAAAATTAAAACTAATTATTATTAACAGATTTTCATTTCTTTGATCTGATATAAAAATCATTATTTAATTTTTATGTTTTTGCTGGATCAAAAATAAAAATTAATGTTTGAGTTTTATTATTTTTTTTCCAAAACGAAAAACTTAAAACGTGTGAGTACGGAGATAAATTTTTTCCTGTTTCATTGTCGTTTACGAATGAATAAAAATCTTAGCAATGAGTTATTGTTAATATACTTCGATAAAAGACGGTTCATAAATTGCACTGCTTTCACATGCAGTCCAGCACTATAAGCGTTTCCTTTTATAAATCACAGACACAACTGTAGAGTGATAATTGATGGACGTGAACCAGCCACCCCTCAGAAAGTATTTTCACCGACGCCAATCGTTTTTCAAGCTTCAAACAACGTTTTCTAAGATTCCTAATCCCAAAGTTAAGCTTCTTTACTTGGCTGTCTTTTGAATTTTATTAACCCGGCCTCAATGAACTAGGGTGTATTGCACCCGAACTGTTTAGTGAATTTTATATTTATCTTGTTGATCTTCTCTTTTTTTTTCAAACAAATATATTTCAAAGGAAAAGAAAAGTATATTCGTATTTTAAATATGTTTTATAAAATTGAAAAACGAAAACAAAACCTCAAAAAAAAATCAAAATAGTTTTATTTTAAGGATTTATTGTTTCTCGGATATCACACACCCAGTTCATTGACAGTGCACTATAGGAAATTTTACCCAATTCGCTGGTCGAAATTCATTTTTTCGACCTGTCCGAAATTAATTTTTTTTATTTTTTCATAAAGCCAATACAACAAAACAAACAAGTGTAAGTTCTGTTTTTATGTAAATCGATTTACCGTTGCTCGAGCAGCTGTAAAATATGCTGCTTCTCAATAAGTTAGCAAATAACATTTGAGAGTAATAAATTGTGTGCAAAGTTTAAGTACGTTTATTTTAAAATAAAATTATAATTTAAAAAAATAAAAAATGGAGACAAATAATGTTAGTAAGCAGATCATTTATCAATTAAAAAAAATTTGGTCAATTTATTAGTTACGGTAAATAAATCCATACTAGTTGGTACCTTGGGCTTTTTTTTTTTTTTTTTTTGCTCAAGAAATCTCTTTATGAAAAAACAAATATCTCAAAATAGAACCAAACTACTCGTTGGTGTTTGTTTTATTATTTGTGTATGTATGCAGATAATTCGTTAGATAATTCTGAGAAATGCCGTTACTCATGTCTTCTCTCTCTCTCTCTCATTTGTTATTTACTCCCGCTTAAGCAATGATTTTTACAACGATGAATGCAATGCTTTGTTCAATGAGCGAATTTTAAAGAACTTGGAATTGACTAAACCGATTATAAAACTTTTTGATAGTGTAGCACTTCTGGATTTTCTGGAATAAAATTGTAGTTTACACTAATAAATGTATAGATTATTGAAGTGACCTTATACTGAAATGGTGCAATTTTAAGGTGAAAGTTTATTTAAATTTTTGAAAAATTCCATTTTTTCTTAGACAACTACCGAATACTAAACTGTGATTGGTTTGTTGTATGGCGACTGCGGAAAAAATCTTCTTTTTTAACGCGTCGATATTACAATTTTTTTCTTAATTTTATATATACATATGTAACACTCATATATGAAGAAAGCATTTCACAAATTAAAAAAAAAAAAATTTTTTTTTGGAAAAAATTTGGTGTTTAGAAACTAAAATTTCAAGATTAGTGGACCAGGTCTATCTTGCGAAGCAGTGGCAGTAGTATATGAAAATGTAAAATAAATAATTTTTTAGCCAAACAACAAAAAAGAGCTGAACACTGACGTGCTAGATACTTCGAAGATTAGGAATTAAAGGCTAAATCATGCCCTTTCAATTGTTTTCATGCGCTTTAAAGCAGGGGATGTGTTTATGTCTACGGGCGCAGGAAAAAATTTACAAATAACGGATTTTATCTTACTCACACCCACAGCCAGACATAATGAAAAGTGCAGTGGTCCGCAGTGTTTTAAGGGGCGCTGGTTACAAATCTGCAGTCAGATTTTAAAAATTCAAAATTCCGAATCAAATATGGCGGACGAGTTTAGCATAATAAAATATTGCTTTGTATTACATTTCACATAAGTCTAATTTTACAAGAATCGCGATTTAATTCCGCGGCGCGTCACTCGCGAAATTAAAATTATTTAATTTTAATTTTGTTACTCTGTCACTCTTCCTCTTCTTTTTTGGCCGATATCCACATTCACAATAGTAAAAGAGTACCATTTAGTACTAGATTATACTACTGGGAGTGGGGATATGGAGACTTCTGTAAGAGAGCGCAGAGGTGTATTTGTTGTAAATTTGCGGAAAAACGGGAAAACTTTGGTTCTCTCATTTGGTTGATTTTCTAGTGAAAATTCAACCGCTATGCACTAATACAGGTGCATTGCCGCCAATTCTCATACAATTGGTTGGGTCGGGGACTTTGTCCAGGGTGTAATCATGTACACCCACACATGTATGGGTATGATGATTTCCCGTTTAGAGACCAGTTTCTTGGAGAAACTGCATTGTGTCCTGCTGACATAGCGGACGAAAATAAAATGTATGTGGCTGAATATAAGTGGTACATATTTTTGCACCGTACTTATATTCAGTTCTGTGCTAGCTTTCGAGAGCGACTATCAGGATTTTTCGTAGTGCGAATATTTCACGATTTATTTTAAATTATACACTTTTTTGAATCTTGTGCGATTTTTTTGCGCGAATTATTAAATTTTGTTTTGTGTCTTTTTTTTTTTTTTGGTGAATTAATTTTTGTGTACTTTGGTATCACCAAGTCGGGTGAACCAAAGTATTTTAAATTAATATTATTGTGATTGGTACCACCAAGTCGTGGTGGACCAATAGTGTTAAATTTAATTTAATTTATTAATTCTATTAAATATTGAGCGCGGAGTTAAAATCAATTTTTATTTTGTTGTGTCGCTAATTTGTAGCGACAGTGGTAAAGTAATTTTAGCCGGGTTACTTTGTTCGGGAATTAATTTTCGGGTCGCGATCCTTGTGCGCGAATATAGAAGGGTTCATAAACCCATTAACCCAGGGAGTATCATTTTATTTTTATATTATTTTTTTTTGTGGTCACTTTTTGGCAGTTGGTGCTAACTGCAAGTGACTATTTTGTTTGTGGAGTAGGCTTCTCCTACTACTAACTTTATTTTCTCTCCTTTCTTTTTAAAATTTGTGGAAGTCCGTTTGTGTGCTCGTGAGCCCAGCAGGTTGTGCGGGTGAAATTTAATTTTACCTTTTGTAAAATTGTGCGGTAGCTCAGTATTGAGCTACAGAAATCGAGCGTTTCCAAAAAATATATTTTTTTTATTCTTATTTTCATTTTATTTTGAACTTCTCCACTGAGATAGCTGGCAACGCAGAGGTTGCGTCTTTCTCCGTTAATTTAATTTAAGCGCGAAAGTGACGGTGACACAAGGATCCGACAGTTTTTTCTATTTTTATTAACTTTTAAGCTTTTCAAAATGTTTCACGACGAAACTTTAATTAAAAAAGTTACTGACATAGTAAAACTATGAATGCAGGATTGCTCAACATAACCTTCTCTTTTTGAATCCGAAATCAATTCTCATGTCAAAGAAAACAAATCAGATTTGGTCGCATAGTGTAACTAAGATTTCAAATTTACTTGACTTTTTAGGAAGAAACCGATGGAAGCACAAAATATTAAAAAATCGTCCAAAAGATTTTATTTTCTACTTTTTTCCCATCCACTGGAAATTAATATAAAAAATTAGAAGAAAGTTTCCACATTTCGGGGGGGTCAGAACCCCCAAAACTTCCCCCTAAATACGGCCTTGGCTGCGGATCCATTTTTTATTAACAAAACTCTAAATGCTTATTGAAGGGCAACCATTAAGAGATTGCAAGTTTTTAAGAGATCAAAAGTTTTTTTGTAAAAAATAAAAAAAATGGATGTGTGCAAGGCACGCAAGATATTTGATGTGTAAACAGTTAAGCCAACTGAATGCCATATACTTAAGCTCACATATGTATAGCCATATATAGGGATTTGATGTATAATCTATATGCTTAGGTAAATAATTCAAACTAAAACAATTCTTTTATAAACTTAAAAATTTATTAGATATCATTATCTTTTATATATAATAGTCTAATTCACTATAAATTGCAAATGGTCTTACATCATTGCAAATGCAAATTTTTATTTCATATCGCATATATTTGTTGTTGTGATAGCAAAAATATTTTGCAATTGCACCAGCTGTAATTGCATCTTTTTTTCCGCCCTTTAAGTTTTTCTTCCTGTGGATTTGAAATTTTATTAGATGTGAAAATTTTACATAACGTCGCCTGAGAATTGATTTGGCGTATAGGTGTATGAATTTGTACACACATGCTCCAAATTAATTCTCAGGCGACGATAAGTGCTTTCCGCATTTAACCTTAGAAAGGCAACAGGGGTGACCAGTCACCCCACTACTTTTTAAAAGCACCGCAAAGAGATTTTCCTTAACTGCATTTAATAAAAATAAGAAACAATGTATTTTTATTGAAGTAAATAAGTGATTTTATAATAAATAAGTTTGATTTTTTCTGTTTAACATATTTGCTATTTACATAGATAAAAAAGTGTCGCCTTTCTAAGGTTAATGCACAAAGCAAAGTTTTTATAATGCCGTGGTTTGCTATCATTATCACTGCATTTTGTTTACACATTTGTTGAAACCTAGATTCCCTATTACTTATCATTTTGTATTGTTTTTATATTTTAAAAAATATTTAATTTTAATCCAATCTAACTAACCGAATTCAAAACCTATCAAACGCTTGTGTTTGCTACGGCTACTTCTCTGCTTGTATGGTATAGTCGATCTCCACACGTTTAACACCAACAAATAATTCTGCCACGAATAAATTTACACACACATTTTGTTTTCGTATGTACATATATGTGTGAGTAAATTGATCGAAACATAAACAAACAAACTCCGCTCGTATTTTAATTTCTCCCTCTCTTCTTCTCTTTGTTGTTTAGAGTAGCACAGTCATGCCGCGCAGTAGTGTGAGCGAGAAGGGAACTGGACGTTACAGTTATCTTACATCTTACGATACAGTTATTGTTACATTTTACACATTTGAAATTTTGCCCATACCGTGAGCTAAAATGTTTACACATCAAAAATATCAACAAAATATGAAACAATACAAAATGTTGAAACAGTCAAAACTGTTTTTTATGATTTTTCTTTTGATATCTTGGCTGCAACGGATTTTATAGCTATTTTAGTTTTTCTGGACGACCTCGATAGCCTAGTGGATAGTGCACTAGACTTTCATCTGGGAGGTTCGGGTTCGATTCCCGTCTTCGTCTGGTGGTTAATTTTCATAACTTTCTTATATTCACTATCAATATGAAGTGTATGAGAATTATAAGATAGTGTACAAGTGCACACATTGGTTGGTAATGGCAAAACCACCAAGCCGATAAAAAATTGCCACACCGCCGTTCGGAATCTGCGTTAAACTGTAGGTCCAACTATGTGGTATCACAATGGGACGTTCAGGCCTAAGTGTGTCTCTCGACAGCCACTCCAACCTAACCAACCTAACCTAGTTTTTCTGTTGTATGGGAGATGGGCGTGGCAGCAGACCGATCACTCTCATTTTCATAATTTTTCTTTTTCATAACCTAAGAGTGGCTCATGCCAAAAATCGTTTTGCTGAGATGATTTTTATTATATTTTTTTCACTATCTCCTAACAAATTTTATAGCACTTCATAACACACCCTTATATAATAAGTGGGCGTGGCAATCTAATTTTCATGTGAGGATGTCCCTATCATCTAACAAACTTTTGGACCAAGTTTCATATCGATATTTCCATTTTTCGAATTTTGGCCAGAAAATTGGGTAATATTTCTTATAGTGCAGTGTAACAAAAAGTATGTTCCTTGCCGCCGGGTTAAGGTCTCTCCATCAAGTGAAAAATCGTCTCGTCTCAAGATAAGGAAAATTTCATTCATTACAATAACTTAGCTGTATGACGTTTTGAGTTTTTCATTTTACCCATATACATTCTGCCCGGAAATTCTCATTTTAAATTTTCCCTCTGAGAATATTTCAAAAAAAAATTTTTCCCAGGTTGGCACAACTGTCAACCACTATTCTGTGAATTTTTATTGCTATGTGTCATTTAGTTTGGTTACGGCATCATTAAGAACAAGTCAACCTTTTGTGTGGAAAACATTTTTTTTGAAATATCCTCAGAGGGGAAATTTAAAATGAGAATTTCCGGGTACTTATTTGACAGAATGTATGTAATACTTCTATATTGGCAGTAACTTACTTTCACAATGAATTTGAATTCCGTAATCAAAGAGAGACAGTCTATATCGAAATTGTTTTTTTGTGTTGGTATATCGTTATATTTGTAAACTATACAAACAAACAATTGTCAAATCGTGCCAGGAGCGAAATAAAAATAGAAGAATATGGTTCGAAACGAATTGAACTATTTTTACATACATAAACTTCTGGTTTGTTCTATTTGTTAATAGTCCTCAGATGTGAAGAGCACAGAGTAAATAAAAATATTCTTTTACTTTTAAGTCACAAATTGCTGCCCATTTTTGTCGCATTTCGGCAGCCTTTTTAATTGTTTTTTATCACAGTTATGAACATATTTCCGTATGCAAAATAAATTAATTAACTTTGTTTCTGTTTTACACAAGAAAAAGCTACTTTCGGACCTTTTTCTGTTTTAATTTATTAAATTCATTTAACAAAACTAATTCAAAACAAATTTCACATAAACTAAACTTCAAAAAATGGAAACAAATTATTTGATATTTGACACCGCTCCTGAGATTTACATTCGTTTATCGGTTTTCTCACTCTAATGTTGGGGAATGTACATTGTGTGTACTGCCAATATAGAAGTACTACATATATGATTACACCCAATATAAAAAAGGAACAGCATTTTAACACATTTCACATACACGTGATCATAGTGAAATAAATAAAGTGAAATAAATAGAAGTGACGCCCTCTTTTCTGTTCACTGACGTCTGCCAAATTTGAAAATTATTCTCTTACTTCTCCCGAAACATTTGATATTTCAGAAGTAAATATAAAAAAATATTAACCTATTGGTACGAGCACAATATAAAAATAAAATAGAAAAATTTAAAAGCCAGAAAAATTTTTTGACATTGATAAATTAGATCTTCGATGGCGTTTGTAATAACCATGTGCATAATATGAACCAAGAATTTAATCCAAAATTTAAAGTTTTTTTTGTTATGTATGCCATTCAATCAAGAAATCTACTTCTCCGAAATTTAAATAAAATTCTTTTAAAATCGATAAAACTATTTAGAATATAAAGAGGACATTTTTGAAGAAGATAATTGTAAAAGTATTGTATTTTGCTTATTTAAATATTTTATAGAACCACACACTACAAAATATTTTGAGAGCTTTTATTTCAGAAAAAAAAACAACAAACGAAAGGTTTCTTGTTTTTGATACTTTTATTTCATATATTTATTTGTGTACAGCTGACAAAAATGGGTTAAAAGAGTTTTCTCTCATAAACAAAATTATTTGTCAAAATTTATTGAGCGAATACTTGTCATAATTGTCAAATCTCAGAAGACGTGAGAATATTTCAGATTACTTTTTGTTATCTGGCATACTGTGCACCTGATATTGTTTTTACGCATTTTTTTTTTATTTCAAGCGATTTGAAATTTTTCTAAAAATGAAATTTATAAAATAATTGAGATTGTCCTTAAAACCCATTCTAGCAATGATAACGAAAATTATGGAGGAGAAGGCCCTGCTTTCATGACAAATTTAATTATTGAAAGGCTTCACCTGGCCAACCAAACAAATATTTATAAATGTTAACAAAAATTATAAGTAACTGCGACTTTTTTAAATAGTATGTATTTATTTCAATATAAATTTATTTATAAATGATTTACAAAAATTGATTTTTTTCCATTCAATAAAACTAATAAATTTTAGCTTAAATAGCATAGAAAATAAAAATAAGACTGTAATACTTTTTAAAATGGTGGTTTAAACAAAAAATAAAACAAAACAAAAACGATTTTAATTTCAATGTTGATTTTGATATTTTAGCAAATATTTTTCATGAACTAAAAATGTTATTTTTAAAAACAATTTTGTGATTTCTTTTTGGTTTTTCTATTTTTAAGCAAATATTTAGTGTTTGTTTTGTACACAAATTTATTAAATAAAATATATGCAACTACTCTATGTATGTATGTATATGGGTTTATAAATACAAAATAAACAAGCAAAAATGTCACAGCCTTTTATATACGAGTAGATGAACAAAAATAATGTTGCAAAAAGTCAAATTAATAATTCCGATAAATAAATACATAAAAAAAAAAATTAAATTAAAAAACTGCAAAAAGAGTAAAATAGCGCGGACTGTGGTTGAGTGATTGAAAATTTCTCTACCACTAAATGCATACAGAGCGAGCATTTTTATTATATAAGTTCCATTCCAATTTCATTTTCGCATTTTAAAAATACAAACAGTGATAGTTAAAATACTTAGTTTCCAATTTTTTTTTTTATATTCGTTTGATTCTCTTTTCTGTTTTACAATTCACATGATTTAAGAATTAACAATTTTTAATGCATGCAAATCCATTATTTGCATTGCAGTAAATGCACAGTATAGTGGTGTGAAAAAATGGATAAAACTCAGTGTGATGCATACATGTCTACGGAAACGGAAGCAGCGCATTTTTATAATACAAAAATAAAATGTCCATTATTCCATTATTTGTTTAAAATTTTTTTATTTGTTTTTTATTGAAATGCGCAAATGAAAAATCACATCAACTGAATGTCACACATCTTTTTGGGATTACATTTAAAAACAATTTTTGGAATTTTAAAATGTGCAATTGTTCTAGCATTTATTTTTATTTTCCATGCAAACATTTTCCACTGAGTTTATTTTATTGCAAAAACATTTAGTTATGCACCTGTTTTGTTTTATAATAATAAAATAAATATAATCGTTTTTAAATAAATACTTGTTGGCTATAAGCTCAGTGTGTCATAAATGTGACTCAAATGAAAGTGTAAAACTTAAGTTAATAAATCATTCTACTTATTTAATTCTACTACATTGCATTTGATGCAAGACACAATTAGCCGATTCACTGAGTTACAAATACTACACTAAAGTATTTCTAAGCATATGAGTTTTATTTTCTTATTGTTTTTCCTGCTCTACACCTCTAATACACTACAATTTCAACTGAATAAATTTTGTTCAGTTCAGTTAGTTCAAACCACAATGGTCAACAGAAAAATTCACAAACATTCATAAATGCCAAATAAAGCCTGCTGATTCACAACGTCAAAGTCAGTCAAAGTTTTTGCGTTTAAAATGGCTTTCAATAATTTCAATCTCAATTTTAAGCTACTATTCCCAATAAAAATGTTTTCTTAATTTATTTCTGTTTTCAGGTTTCCACACCGACTGGCATAATATCACATTTTGTTAATCTGCAAGTTGTAGTGCCAGAAGCATTTATATTAGGTTCCGGTGAATTACACGTCGATATGGGATCAACTATAAATTTGGTTTGCATCATTGAAAAGGTAAGCATTTCACATAATGTTGTTAATAATTAAGCTGATGATAAAAAAATCGTGTATATGTATATAGAAAATTTATGAATCAAAATTTCAAAAATATTTTTGTTTTAATTTAAAAAGCTTGTAAATTACCATGTAAACCAATTGCGTTATATGAGGACTAGAAGAACTTAACCTTTAATGGGTTATATACACTTGTGTTGGCCGCAAAAATCGAAAATTTGTTTTGCATTTCCTCAAAGTACATTCTCTTGAAAAAATACTTTCCAAACTTCAAAGAGATCTGATCACTAGAGCCAAAGTTATTGGTGTCAACAGCGTGCTACCTCCAACTACCTTCTACGTGGTGCCGAAAGTTTAAATGCTATTATCTCGAAATGTTATTTTTCAAAAAGTTGTGTTGCGGTGAGAAAGTTTTCTCAAAAAACATTTCACTAATCGATATGAATTTTTACTGGCTAGTTTATAACTGAAATAGCCTCTTAGTGAACGAAGAAATTTTTATTTGGAGCAAAACTTTTTTTTCTGGCTACCAAAACCAAATTACCAGATCCTCGAAAAGCAAGAATTTCAAAAAAATCACATCACCATTTTTGTAAAAATATAAATTTCACAAAATGGTGATGAAAACTAAAAATTGTTCTTGGTTTTTTTCATTGCACTGGAGTTGCGAACATTGCGTTTAGGACTGATTTGCATTGCTATTTTTCACTTTATTTCACTTTAATAATGAATCTTCTGACATTTTGAATCAAAAATAAAGTTCATGATAGTTTTTAGGAGACTATGAAAATTAAATCTAGATGTTAATTTTCAAAGTCATGACTTAAGTTCATGTCAATTTCGTTATTTGAAGTTATATATAAACAGGTTAATGAACAAATGTAGTCATCACAATAAAGTGGTTCTACCACATTTTTCAAAATGCCAAAATTTTTTTTTACCCCCAAATAAAAAAGTTGAGAAGAAAGGGTTAAAACAATTTGTTTTCCGATTAATGGGATTACAAGTAATTGAGCAACCCTGAAAGAATGAGGAGACCAATTGTGAAAAAACAGCGATTTTGAAAAATACACTTTTACTGAAATTAGCCTATTTTTTCCATAAGTTTTTTGTCAGCTTTTTTTTTGGTCAGTTGTAGTCTTGTAGGTGAAGTTTGATTTATCTAGATAAATTCGCCATTTCAAGTAAAAAATAAAAATAGATATAAGCTGAAGGCTTTAGTACCCATAACTCTTTTTGTACTATACTTCTGTTTTTTTGATTTTCCTAAACTTCATCCAAATGTCCATTTACTTAGCTTGTTTATCCAAGTAAAACCTTAAAATTTTGTATTTTTGAAGAATTTTTAAAATTTGTGTAAGAAAATTCGCACAAAAATTGAAAATAAATTCAAATATTATAATCGTTTATTGCAAATATCAGTTCAAAGTTATCAAACTGACTCTACACACACATTAATTCCATTATTTTTTTTTTTTATTCCATAGAAACAAATCCGATAAAATTTAGCAATTTCATAAATAAAATAAAACCTATAGAAAAAAGTATGAAATAACTGAGTTTTTCCTTATTAAAGCCTTAAAAATGAAAAAAAAAAAAAAAAAACTCACTCTTCATTATTTGTGAAATAAAACAAAGTAAAATTGTGGTTAATTTGGGGAATATTTTCTAAACAAAGTATTCTACATATATATACCTGCATATAACCAGTGCTCTATGATTTAATTTCATTTTTGCAATATCAATTTTAATACTGTCTATTATCAAATACTTATGTGCATATATGCATATTTCTAGTTCAATTGTATGTAAATTTTTTTTCTTTTTCCAACATTAGAAAATAAAATCAAATAAAACCGATATTAAACTTTTATTTATTTAAAGATATTTTTCTATGCCCTAGTTAAATTTGTTCACAACATACTGCAACTACAAAAAAGACTTTAGATTAAATTGATTTTCTGTTCTGATTTCGCATGATATTTCCGGATTTTGCATACACAAACAAACACACACATAGAAACGATAAAAATGAAATATAAAATAATTTTACATATAAATCCATAAAAAAGGGAAATCTAGCAATATAGAATTTTAATATACATATATATATATATTTTATTGCTAGTTATGAATTTTGCATAAATATTTAATTGCTTTTATATTTATTGTCTTTTCTCTATATATCATTTCAAAGAGTCCAACTCCACCGCAATATGTTTATTGGCAAAAGAATGATCGGCTCATTAACTATTACGATGCAAGGCGCGATATATCAATAGAAACAACGCCGGGTGCACGCACACAGAGTCGCTTAATTATACGTGAACCACAAATTTCCGATTCGGGAAATTATACATGTTCAGCAAGTAATACGGAACCAGCGAGCATTTATGTATTTGTGTCAAAAGGTAAGTAATCATATATGTACACAGTTTTTGAACTTTAATACTTTTGTTTTTGTAATGTAAATATTAAAATAAGAATATCAAAATTACGATTCTGAGTAGAAATTCAAATTTAAAGTGGTTCTTTATGCATGCAAATGTAATCAATATCGCTCCATGTTCAGTTTCTTGCTTAACTATTTACTCAACTTCTTGTCAGACTTCTAGCTCAGCTTCTACTCTACTTTCTTGTTCGACTTCAGCAGATGGATTTTGCTCAGCTTCTAGTTTAACTTCTTGTTTAACTTTTGTTCAATTTATTTTCTGTTCCTGATTTTTTTCACACACTTTTCTGTCTATTTCTGCTTCAAATTCCTGCTCTAATCATTTTCAACTTATTTTCTAGATTTTTTTTGAAACTCACATACCTAATTTTATCTCTGGAAAGAATTTATTTTTTTCAGTTTTGCAATACAGTTTCTCGTTTAAATTTTATTCAGGTTCTTGTTCAACTTTTTATATCACTTCTTGTTCACTTTCTAGTTTAATTTCTTGTTCAATTTCTTTTCCTTTCTTCTTTTTTTTTTCTCACACACTTTTCTGCCCATTTCTTTTTCAAATTCCTGTTCAATTTCTTTACAACTTATTTCCTAGAATTATTGGAAAATCTCGTATCTAATTTGATCTCTTGAAAAGTTTTTTTTGTAAATTTTTTTTTTCATCAATACAATTGAAATATGGTTTTTAATACTTTTCTCATTTACTTTACTTTACTTCATCTCATCTTCTATGTATATTGTAAAAAATCATATTAAAAATATGCTCTCATTTCAATTGGGCAAACCAAAAAAAACACCAACAAACTAATATTTGATATTATGCCAAAAAATTGAGAAACATATTGAAAAAAAAAAACAAATTAATATTGTAGGGCACAAATGAAGTAGATAAAATGAGAATATTATCTTACAAAGATCTCATCACTAACGAAAATAATTTGAATATGTGCTTAAAATAGCAACGTAATATTCAAGTAATTTAAGCCAAAAAGGAAAGTAACAGCAGCAGCAACAATTGCTTTTGCACTTTTTCAAAGTACCTGCTGACGCCAGCCAAGATTGCATGGTTGCATATATATTCCACATGCAATGTTGCAATTTGCAGCAACCACTGCCTTTTGCTATGAGAATATCTTACCCAATGCTGTTATAATATTGATAAAAGTGCAGCAACAACAACAAGAAGCGGCAAAATGTTTGAAATTGCAATATTAGCATTTAAATTGAATATTATGCAAATTACTTAATTGAATTTTTATTGCATATTAACACAAAAGAAACAAGAAGTTAAACTTTGAAAGTGTCTACTTTTTCTTAAAATAATTGAAACTAGCTAAAGGGTTTTTTTCTCTCTTTTTTCTAGGGGATAATATGGCGGCAATATCACGTCGGAAAACTTCCTCGGCTGATCGTATAGCAGCGATATTTATGTATTTATTAGCTCCGTGTGTGCTACTCAATACATTAGGAATGAGGTAAGTTTCGTGCACACTGCAAAATATTCAATTAAAACTTATTCAATTCAATTAAAACCTGATTTATTCAATTAAAAAATGTCGTTAATATTAAATTATTTTTCTCCTTTTAAAATACTTAAAGAACATTTTTTGTTCTTTTCATTTCAGACGCATTTTTTTAACCTAAGACTTTCAAAAAACAAACAAACAAAATTTATATATATATTAAAATATTCACGAAAATGAAATAATCCTATTTAAGTTTAATTTAAATAATAAAAACTAAATTTAGACGTACTCAAATCAAATTACAATACAAGTACATAAATTTTAGCACAATTTATATACAATATAAATATTAAATATTATATTAGAGTTTAGCAAACTGAAAAACTTAAATTTTGTAAATTAATTTTTTATGTGTGTAACATTTAATTACTTTAAATTACATACATACATACATACATAATTACTATTTAGTAAATACCGAGAAAATAAAAGTTTAGTACATTTTTGATATTAAGTTTACATTTAAGTACATCATTTTTATTTATTATTTACATATGTACAGAAGCTTTACTTTTAAGTTTTTTGATAGTATTTCATTTCGGTAGAATATGGGCGATTTGTTTTTTTTTTTGGGTAAAATTGCAGCCCTCCGCAATTAAATTAAACTGGTTTTCGAATAGTAACGGATAGAGCGCTCTGTTCAAGTTGTAAATTTTTGATATAAGCTCAATTAGCCGTCTCCATTTCCAGTATATGTCCAAAAATACATACATTTGTAAATTTGCATGAATATCTCAGAAAAGTATAAATAATTAATTAGTGAAAAATATAAAATAAAAGATACAAAAAATATTTACAATCCACTTGTATAGATTTATGTTAAATATTCTAGTGAACTCTGTTAAGTTGTACCTAATAAAAAAGAAACAAAAAAAAAAAACAACAACAACAACAAAATAAACTAACAATAATAAGCATAAACTAATACATTGTGAATTCATAAACCAAAAAATTACTGGAAATATTAGCGTTAAATAAAAAAGAACTACAAATATAAAATCATCATAAAATTGTAATAGAATTTTCTGGCATAAAATTCAATGCCATTAATGAACAAAAATAATATTTAATAAATAATTGTGAAATTAAAAATAAAATTCGTTTGAAATTTCATGGAAAATTCTTTTTGTGTATTACAAACTTAATAAAGCAGGAACGAAATTACGCCAGATTAGTAGGGGGATTCATAAAGTTTTTATAACAAGGTAGTTCATTCAGTTGCTTAAAAAGGATGAACAAAAGGACCAGTGTGTGGTTCTGATAAAATGAACATATTTTTTTGTTAATATAGCAACAACAGTTACGACTACTACCACATAACCCAAGTACATTTGTTATGCATTTCAAAAATTAATAATTAAATTTCTTCATTTGCCAAACAATTAATGATCGTCATATGACAGAAGACATATGATGACAATAATTTTATTTATCCCTTCCCTGCCCATGCTACCATACATGGCGCCACCACTTTGCATGGTAATAGTGGCGCCATCTTACGTCCAACACCCAAACCACAATATGGATTTCGTAGATTGCAGCTTGCTGTATCTATGGGCATACATAACGGTATTAGAAAACGCCAGCTGTCAAAAGTTATTGCCATTTTTATGTTTTCTAATACCGTTATATATGCGCATCGCTACAGAAATAAGTTTTTCACATAAAAATAAAATAAAATATAATTTTTGATTTTCAATATAGCCGAAAGATATTGTTTCTATAAATTTTATACTGAATAATTGGTATAAATTTAAATTTTTGGTTATTTTTCTCAATAAAATAAGTTATGCATTTCTATTTTGCTTGATACTGCCTAATGAATCATATATGGCCCACTAAGTAATTTCAGATTTTATCACTTGTAATTAAGATACTGAAAAAGTCATAGAACAAAAGTTGTTCAGAATGAAGAATGTTATTCCTTAATAATTTTTTAAATAAAATTTGCCTTGGTGGGCAGGGAAGAGTTGAACAAAAGATCTTATTAATATATTATTAATATAATAATATATTATTATATATTATTAAGATCTTTGGTTGAACCGTATAAATTGTGAATTGAAACCACATTGAGCTTCGTTTGAAAATATTAGGACTTCCAAGCATTTTTGATGATGTTGCTGTAAAAAGAAACAACATCAAAATTTTTATACCATCTAATTTTCCTCAATCATATCTAAAATACTATGAACAATTGATCTGATTTCTATATAGAAAATGTATACTTATAGTTAGTATTATTAGGTAATACTTGGATTTTTTTGGTTGCAAAATCACTGACCAATCTTATCTACCAAAACTTTTAAAAACTCTTCAACCATAGCAATAACGTATGTATTTGTGCTGACTTGCATTGAGTATTAATTCTTTTTTTAAAAGTTATTCTTTTACTTTTTCAATATTACGATCTGTGAATACCCCTATTTTTTAACTGCGTATACAAAGATGAAGTTTTGATTTTCCATTAAATGCGTTTTTAAATATAAATCTATATCTGTTTTTCTACATTCACACATTTTATTTCCATTATAATTGTAAGCAAATTAAACTATTGCCGTAACAGAAAAATTTTATTAACCCTTTGATGCCCGAATTATAATGCGGCTTGAGAGAAACTTTTTGTTGTGAAATTATGGTTACTTAGATCTTCCACAATCATGACACCAAATTTCTTCCTTCTTTATTGGTTTGTTTGTCCTTTAATAAAGGTTAAAAAAAAAAACATAGCTATGAAGCTGTAGACAACCACTGGATAACTCCTTTTCTCAAATTTTTTGATATTCATATTCCCTTTTCTTTTATAAACATATCTGATAGAAAAAATTTCTGGTTAGTAAGAATTTAATGCATTATTTTTCAAAAAATAGTGCAAAAGATTTCACTTAAAATTTTTGCACTTAGGTTTTTTGCTAGACTTCAAAGACAAAACATTAAAAAAAAATTACTTAAGCAAGAAATTTCAAAAATTTGGCAATCAGCAAACGTGAAGAATGCCTAACAGAACCGAATACAAAGAACGTTAATAGTAATATCTGTTAAACATTTTATTTATGCCACATAAAAATGAATGTTGCATATACTCAACATTGGGTATGAAAGAGTTAAAAAACGTATATATTATTTTGTATTTACAAATTAACAAATTTATATACTATTATTAATCACTTTTGTTTCAGTGTTAGAATAATCCAAAAGTTACTTAGCTCCAGGCGTGGGATATTGTCAAAAAAAACCCAGCGTTGAGGCATAAACCTAATGTGTCCATAAGCAAGAATGTTTGAACAAAAAAATCTTTGAATTTATATCGCAGTACATTTGAGTTTAAAACATGTGTTTTGCAACACAGGCGGTTTGAAGCTCCTGCTTAGATGACAGGTATAATTTATTTAATAAATTTAATTACATCACAATTTCTGTAAAATTATTTTCCCCTTAATGCCAAGCTTCGATTCAGAAGCTTCAGTTCTAATATCACTAATTTCATGCTTACTACTGACATTAACATCTAAAGTCAGTAGTAATTAGGTACTTTTTTTTTTAATTTTTAGAATTTGCCAAGTTGCCGTCATCGAGTTAAATCGATCATGTGGCAGAAAATTATTTTGTTTTGAAAGATTTTATACAAAGAGATTGCTTTGAATTATATTGTTAGTGAGGTTAATACATTGTAGCATCTATTGTACGTTCTCTTCCCTATCTAACCCAATATGCCTAGAACACCTCATCCCGTCCAGTGTCCCTTTGAGTACAGCGCCCGGATAAATTCATGCTAGTTGAGTGCAGGGCACTTGTTACATGCTCAGACATTTCATTTTTTATGGATCAGTACTCCTTAATGAGCTAAAATATGTTCTGATGATTCATCTTCCTTATTACAAAACCTACATATTGAGCTTTCCTCAACTCCTATTTTACAAAGGTGTTCTCTGGGCCCACAGTTACCTATAAGCGCTTTGGATTTCCTCAGTCTCTGAAGATTGGTGAATAGTTCTTGCCTCTTGTTTTTACCTTACTACCTGAGTATTTACCTGATTACACTGGCTCCTATTCCATAGAAAAGGTTCAGGCCCCATGAGTGCAGTCGCTGACCCCTTTTCAGCAATCTCATTTGCTTGCTCGTTTCCCTATGTCTTTAGAAGCTGTTAAAGTTTTATTTTTCAAGAACAAAAAATTACCCAAAAAAATAAAAAAATTTGTCTTTCCACCCTTTGTAATATATATTTTAGTATACTCTACATAAATGCATATGTATAGGTATCGTGTGACATATTAAAATTATGCGATTACAATGCTATTATGATTATTGCTGATAATGCGCCCCAAAAGCAATTAATTATCGAACTTTTATACACAGCAACAGCAAAAAAAAAAAAGAAAAAAAAGTCAATTCAAATCAGCCAAACAGAAAGTATAAATAAAAAATAGTAATGGTACGAAAATTAATAAATCGCTTCTAAATGCAAATTTTATATGTGTACATGTGTGTGTGCGTAAAACAATGTTTTTGTTTCATATTCCTACTGGAAATAGAACCGATTCTAGAACCTATCACGTGACAGGTTCTTTAATTTAGAAACCGGTCCCAGGTTGCTCTCTTTTGTATGAAATGAACCGGTAATTTTAACAAGGAGTAATCATTGAAAGGGGTGAATTGCCCTCCAATAGATAACTTTGAACCGGTCAGAGGACCAAAAGAGTCAGTTATATTGAGGCTCGAACTGGTGGCTGTAGATTATCGAGTAACGCACTTACCCACTGATCCACATGAGCATTGTTTGTACGACCAACTTTAAAGCAATATGAACGACAAAGATCGTAGTGACGCAGCGAGCAAATCGAAGAAAAACCATCCTGTGTTATTACAAGAAAAGTTGTTTTTGGTAATACAGAGTGATTATGATATGAAATTTCACGAGTAAAAATTTTGAGTACAACAGTGAACTTTTCCGCGGCAACGTCAATTCAATCTGAAGCTCAGATGAATACTCAGTGCGTAGTGCGTACGTAAGTACAGGTTCTAACCAACAAACCGACGGTTTTGTATTCTTTTTAATTTATAGGGAAAAAGTGTACAGAAATACAAACGAATTGTCCCTCTCTGCATCAGCTTTGAACCAGTTCGGTGACCGGTTGCTTTGAACCAGTCACCGGACATATCACTTGGGAATAATTTACCCTCGATTTCCCGTAGGGATGGTTCTGTATGTGTATGTGTGTGTAAAATGGGGGGGGGGGGGGGCGAGTCATTTCCAATTTGACTAATCTTAAAATTTATGAGCTAGTTATGCCCGCCATGTTTTTGCGACATATATACAAAAACAGACACGACACAATTACACATATTCATTCACAAACATACATACATAGGCACATGTGTAGTTACATTCGTATGTATGAGCGCGCAAGCTGTGATATGATTTATTAATTACAGTTACGCATAATTAAAATTAATATGCTTTATTTTTTTGTTTGATTTTCCTTTCCTTTTTTTTGGTAGTTGTTTGTAGTTTAGCTTAACAGCCAAAAGAATTTATTGATCAAATATGGCGCAAAGCTTAACAAATCTTCAAAATCGACACCTTGAGTTCTGAATTCATTGAAACGGTTGCGTGTTTTGACTCTCATCTTACCTATTCTGGGTTCTATTGCCTGTAAATTTCCCCTAAACTAGTTTTTCTTTAATAATAAAGTTTGAAAATTAAACAATTAATCATTATTTTTTTTAATAAATTATTTCTTGGAATAAAATGAAGTAGACGATTTCGAAGCTACATTCAAAAAAATATAATCATATTATTTCTAATATTTGAATAACTGCAGATATTTTTTTTTTTTGCTTTCGAGAATCTATAATTATTCAGTGTAAATATTTCTTTAGATATTTTCTTGTTTCAATTTACTTATATTGATAAAACGCATTCACAAAAAGAATTTTCTATATAAACAAGAAATGTCAAACAATTACAATTAAAACCAAAACTGCAACTGATAAAGATTCCAAATATTAAAATATTAAAAAGAAGTAAATGCAGCAAGTAGAACTTTATAACAAAACACAAACAAAAATCGTTTATAAATGTAAATTTGTTATATTTATAGAAAAAAAAAAGTCAAACCAAACCAAAAACAACAATTCAAATTGTAAACTAACGCATAACGAATGAAAACAAACATTATAAATCCTTTACCTTTCTTTCCTAACAATAAAACAAAAATATCACATTTAAAAAAAAAAAAACTAAATACAGAGTTCAACAACATCATATTTGAGTGTATGTTAAATGTATTCAAATATAAAATCTAGAACATTAAAATTATTTCCAAAAGAAAAACAAATAAAAATAAACAAAAAAAAAGTATATTAATTAATAAAAATAAATGGAAGAAAAAACACAAATAGCTAATTTATAAATGTAACTAATTCTCTTATTATTAGCATTTTACTGTAATTAACTACCAAAGGCAAAAACTAAAAATAAATAATAATATTTGAAGAAATAATCCACAATAAAAAAACATATTTCAGCATAATACCAAAAATAATAAATAATAAATTTTTAATGTAAATAAATTGACTTAAATTTAAAAAACTCATAATAATATCTAGTAATAATTAAAAAAAGAAAATAATTATAAAAAAATGAAAACGTAATAAATAAATTACGCAAAAGACATGATTTAATGAATTTAAAATAATAAATATGCATAAAACAAATAAAAACAGAAATGGAATAAAAAAAATCCAATGAAATTCAGCAAATAAATGTAATAAAGAAAAATTAAATAATTATGTATTTTAATTTAGTGTTTTCTGGAAAGATTTATTACTAAATTTGGCTAAACCACAAAATGTTGGTAAGTATAAAATTCAGTAAGTTTCTTATTAATTGTTAGTGTCTTCTGGATCAAATTAAGTGCCTTGTTATGCAGACGATCGCGGTCAGATCATGGATACGAGTTTTCATTACTTCAATATTAAATGAAAGATTGAGAGAGTAAAATATGAGTAGCATGTTCACAAAATGCTTTAGCTTTCGTTTCCGCACTTGCGGGTAATTTCCCGATTTGCGGGGAATTTTACTGGGTGCGGGGAATCGGGGAATTTGCTGTTTTTCGCGGAAAATTTGAAGTCGTTCAGCTTTTAGTCATAAAAGTCTGAAGAATATTTTTTTACAAATTTTATGTAATGTAAAAATTTTAACTTACACAATATTTCACATTTTGGGTCCTAAAATCTTCGTCTTTTCTTAACCCATTAACGCCGAGGTGATCAGAATTTTTATTAACTTTTCAACGTGTTTATTTATTATGTTATCGGACCAAAAAAATAATGCAATACCTGTATTCCTACGCAAAATTTGCTGCTCTTTCAGAATCTGACCTCAAAATTTCGATTAGACACCGAGAAAAAAAATATGGTCGATTGAAACATGAAAAACGTGAAAATTTTCGAATTTTTCACATTTTTTTCACAATGATACCGCAAAGGTATCAATTTTTTACTATGATCAGAGGTGTTCATGGCACTCATTGAGAGAAATTTTTTTCAGAAAATTTCATTGACGCTTTTTATTTTATTTTTTTTTATAAAAATCTTAATCTATCGTTTTCTTAAAAACTATAAACTTTAGAAAAAAATTTATTGGAACAAAAATGTCTTAAAATTAGTCAAAGAACACTCTTAAATTTTTTCAGAATTTTTGGAGACCATTTTTGATTTTCGAAAATTTCCAAAAATCCAATTTTTCAAAAATACCTGAAAAATTTTTCAAAAAATTTGAGAGTGTTCCTTGACTAATTTTAAGACTTTTTTATTCTTAAAAATTTTTTCGTAAAGTCTGTAGGTTTAAATAAATAAATTAAATGTGTGGCTTTCAGATCTCGAGAGATTTATAGCCGTACATCACAGTCTACTCCCAAGAGCTATGGGTTGTGATGTATTTCTTGATCGGGGTGGACTCAGGGTGAATTGGTCAGATTCACGCCTGTCCTTATTCGAAGCTATGGCGATCAACGTGCGGTCACGAAGAGCATCGCATCTCTAGCCACGACGAGCACGCGTTGAAGGAGGCACATTGTTTGTAAACAGAGGTGCCTACTCGAAAAATCGTCAGAGAAGGGATTTTCTCGGTGTCTAATCGAAATTTTTAGCTCAGATTCTGAAAGGGCATCAAATTTCGCGTAGGAATAAAGGTATTGCATTATGTTTTTAGTCCGATAACATAATAAATAAACACGTTGAAAAGTTAGTAAAAATTCTGATCACCTCGGCGTTAATGGGTTAAGTGGGCCCTGCGATTTATTGGTTTGGAGGAATCGATTTTAAAAAAAGAGTTTTGTTTGAAAGTACTATATTTCAAAAGTAATTTGTGAAAATTTCAGAGAGAGACGCGGAGTGCTTTCGTAGATATAGACGATTATAGCGCCGAGTGTCAGTCAGGCTAAAACAGTTGCGCGACGCTTCGACTTCCCTTTCGACCGTTCAGAAAGCTATGCCTTAGTCCAGCACCTCCTGATTAATAACTCTTAATTCTTGCTGACTAATCTGTAAAAATTACGATCAGCCATCATAAAGAAGATGAAATATTATTTATATGTTAAAAACCGATAGTCAAAACTTTGAACCCGTTTTTCTCAAAAGAAGATTCTTGCCATTTTTTATTTTTGAGTCAAAAGAGAGCCCATGTCTTCTCCTTTGAGAACTTTGATATCCAAAAGTAGGCCGAAATACCCCATCTCGTTCAAAATTTGGTGTGGCAAGTACTACCCAATAGGATTAAACTTTGTGCAAGCTTGAGCCGGATCGATTTCGCGAGTGGGTTCTCTTGAAGTGAAATCTCCCATGTACCAAAAGAATTCCGGAGCCAGAAAGTACATTTCTATTAATCTACTAGTCCCGTAAAAATTGGTTAAGTTTTTGACCGAGAAAGTTCAGGGTCGTCTTAAAATGAAACTCATTAATGTAAATTTTAGGTAATTTTTCGTTTTTGTAAAATGTTTATATGGAAAGTGCGTGTCGCGCTATTATAATATGAAATTATATCGATGTGGGGAACTCGGGGATTTTCGAAATCGGGGAATTTCTCGCGGGTTATCGGAGAGAAAATGAGTTGGCATCCCTGGTTCGCATCCAGCGGCCTACAGTTTTATGCTGAAACTTGCCGGCGCACTATGGGCCAAAAGGTCGCTTTTTCTGGCATAAAGTCGATTTTTGTTGTTGTTAAAATTTGCGAACAAAAATGTTATAAATAGAAAGGATATACAAAAAATACTTTTTGTTTTTTGGGTGGTGGAAACAGTGTCTATTTGGCGCGCTGTCAAAGTTGGCATTTGAAGCTTCCTGCGGTTTGACGTTTTGTGTAAGTAAAATGTGTTGAAAATCGTTGGTGAAATTTTTGCGAATCTCGGAGAAAAATTGTTTTTTCAGAATCAATTAAGCTCCAGAATTAAGTTCTTCTTAATGCTTGGTTAGATAATGGAAGTGAACTCATCACAGTTACAGTGAAGCAAATGATTGGTTAAAAAGAAAACTTGATTCAGAAATTTCTTCACAGCAACAAAGTAAGATGCAGTTGCTTGCTCATGTTGATACCTTGTCAGCCCAAACTTCAAATGAGCCTGACTTGAGATATGTAATAAAAGAAACTATGACTTCTCCGACAAAGTGACAAACAATAAGAAAAGGTTGACATCTGAATCGCAAATCCTTTATCCCCCTAGAAGGTTTATTATTTCTATTAGAAAATGATCATTCCAATAAAATTAAGTGTTTTTATTATTTTTGTTCTAAGGGAGATGGGCGTGGCAGTACAGTGATCACGTATATTTTTGTTTTATAATTATTTGTATAACATTAGAAGCGAGTGATCGAAGTTTTAGCGACATATTTGCCGTTTTTGACTTTATGCCAAAAAAATGACCTTCTGACCCATAGTGCAGCGGAGTGAACAGACGTTTTTAGAGATTTTTTTTTTATTTCGAAGCTTTGGCTATTGCCAGCCATTGATGCCGTGTAGAAATTTTATTTTCTATTTTTGATTTTCGATCGTGTGGGTCATTGAACTCAGCTACTTTTGAGCCCCCAACGCCATGGAGACCATAAAATTCATCAGCATTAATACCAATGTTTAATTGGAAACCGAACTAAGGTGTTGCATCAGGTGTCAGTTGGTTGATGTTTTCAAGGAAGCCTTTACATGAAAAACCTGTCATTTTATGAGATGATGATCTATTGTTTGTCAATAACCATCGCAAATGTGATTAAAGCTGCTCAATGCCCTCTTATTTAATCAATAAACTTCAATTAGGATTAGAGACAAACTTCAGGTTTTCTGGTATGTCAATACCATTCCGAGGCAGAGGTCTTGAGACCCTGCCTGTTTTAGATAAGAAAAGTTTTTGGTTTATATGGCAAATGCCATATGAAAGATAGAAGTAAGTTTTCGTAATCTGTTTAGCTAGATGGTGCATGTACAGATTGTATAGCACCAGGGCTTGAGCCAAACTTTATAGATCAACGTTTTGCTGTCTTTTTTTGCTTACTTTGAAATGACAATCCCTAACCATTGCGCAGATAAAGTCACAAAATTTCAAATTGGGTATATCAACCAAAGCAGAAGTCCTTTTTTCGAAACTTTGGGATCAGAAAAACAAATTGCTATTTTGAGTGTCTGATCGAAGATGTTTATACCTTATATTCTAGTAGTGTTTGCTCGTAGGTATTTTTTATAGACATAGATAAGGTTAGGCCAATTTATATAAGATAAAATTGCTCAAAGCATTTTGACCTTAAGCAATAAAAATTCGCTGAAATTTATCAACGCACACGAGAATTTGAGTCCAAGTAGTAGGCTTCATCAAAATCAATTCAAGAAAATCAAAGTTAACCATTGTTCGCTATATCGGCTAAGCAATAAAGTTGTTCTTCATGACATTTTAAGCAATTCGCCTGTACTTCCTTACATATATCTTTAAGCCCATAAATCCAGGGTCTAAAAATAGTATCACCAGAATATTTGCCAAGTCAATATGAACGTGGAATAAAAACACTTTCGATTATAAATATAAGAAATCACAACTTAAAAAGAAAAATTATAATTGCTGATCCTTGAAAATTTTCACCTTTCATTTCATATTTTTTAAGCTTTTAAATATCCCAAACATTTAACTATTTTTTTTATATATATATATAATCAATACATTTTATTTTAACTTGTTTAAACTTTCAATTGAATAAATTAGAATTTTCATTGAGAAATGTTTGTGAAAAACTTTTCAGTAGTGAAAACACAAAAAAGAAATGCATTTACTTGCAAGTTTCTTGCTTATAAGCGTATTTGCATGTACAGTTTAATGCATTGGAAAATTCGATTACTTCCTTTCCAGGCAAATGTGTGTGTGTGTTACTTTTTTTCTGCATATCTGTAATTTTGTGTTGCTGATTGATTGATTTTTATATTAAATTTCTAAAAAAATTCTATGCACTCAATGCATTTGATTTCCAAGCATGAGTCTTAGTTATAGATTTTCAATAAGTTTTACTTACTTTCAAACTATCCGTACATCCTTGTATTTTCTTCCCATCTAGCTTGAGTCCACTTTTTATCCATTATACACCACATTTACCCATTAACAGCATTTTTATTTTTTTCATTTTTGAAATTCTCAAAAGTCAGTGAATCGAACGTACACAACATGCATCATACATCTTCTGAAGTACATACATTTCCAACATGTTTCATAAACTTTTGAACAATTTCGGCACTGCTTTTGTAGCTGTCATCAGCCAATTTTGTGTGTTGGTAAGTTTGCGGGTTGGCATTGAAGTTAACCAAAGTAAAATATATATAATGGAAAACTTATAGTTCACAACGAGAGAACGTAGACACATACGGCCGGTGCATATGTGTATGTATGTTTTTCGGCAGATATATGTACATAAGTTGAGAAAGGCACAATATCAATAAGGGCGGCTCAAAAAATAAATACTGCATACAAATTTCTCCTTTTTATAGTGGAATATCAATTTTAATGTTTTTTCTAGGTTGCCTAGAGTCTAAAGTTATGTAGACTTAGGCGTAGGCGGATGTAGACGGATTTAGAATAAAGTTTTGATATCAAACCTGAGTTTGGTAAATTACGAGGAAACATTAAACTATGAATATATTTTGAGATAAGAATTAAAAGACTAGGAGAAAAGCTTAAGAACTCATTGAGTCCAATTTGTTTTATAGTGGATCACAAATATATTTTCAAATGCTTTAAGACTACCGTAATCGGCATTATGTTTATAACAGCTTATACCTAAGCATTACTTATACTATTCAAAAAACAATTCAGACTAAAATTCATTCCAAATTCAGGCTAAAAATTAGACCAAAATTTTGATAAAATTCATTTAAAAATTGAATGCAATATTCAGATAAAATTTCAGATAGAAAATCTGACAAAATTCATACAAAAACTTTGGCCAATATTCAGTAAAAATTTAGAACGAAACTTCGACTAAAAATCATATCAAAATTCAATCCAGTCCAAATTCAGATAACAATTTAGACCAATAGTCAAACCAAACTTAGACCAGGAATCAGCCTACAACTCAAACCAATTCAAATCAAATTCAGATGGAAATTCATACAAAATTTAATAAAAAAAAAACTTAGACTAATACTCAGGTAAAACCAAGATCGAAATTCAAACCAAAACTAAAAATCAGACAAAATTTCAAAACAAAAATTTAGACTAAAACTCAAACCAAAATTCAGTCCAAACTTAGATTTAAATTCAGAACTAATACTCAGGTAAAACCAAGATCGAAATTCAAACCAAAACTAAAAATCAGACAAAATTTCAAAACAAAAATTTAGACTAAAACTCAAACCAAAATTCAGTCCAAACTTAGATCTAAATTCAGACGACCTCGATAGTCTAGTGGGTGAACGTTATTGTTGTTGAAGCTTTTGCACTCATCGTCTTTCTATTCGCTGAAGCTTTTTTTCTGTTGATACTCTCTATACTTATCGGCACAAACACAACGTAGTACACGTATATAAAACATGAGAGTAAAGCAGAGCAGCTATATGGAATCAAGCTCTCTCACTAAAAGATAAAACTGCGAGAAGTCGACACTGATTGTATGACCTCGTTCGCTAAACACTAACAACAGCATAACTTCATTTCTTATTAGTTTCGTATGAGTCCAACAACAACGCTATTTTCGTTGCAAAATTCTTGATTCATCCCTGCTAAAGTAGCTTTACTTCAAAAATTGCCACACCACCGTTCGGAATCGGCGTTAAACTGTAGGTCCGACTATGTAGTAACACAATGGGCCGTTAAGGTCTAAGTGTGTCTCTCGACAGCCATTCCAACCGCACCTAGATCTAAATTCACCTGAAAAATCAAAGCAAAATTAAAACCTAAAATAAGGCAAACCATATCATAAAGTCAAACCTAAACATTGTAACGTAACTTTTTTTCTATGGCTGGGGTAGAACTTAGCGAGCTCCAGTGGTCCTTTCGTTACAACATTTATTGATTGCAGGGAACCTTCACTTCTTATCACTGAAATACATTCTTTTCAATTCACAATTTATAATCTAACTTAAATTCATGGGTTACAATTCAGTTTTTAAATAATAATAACAAGATAAACGAATCACAGTTGTCACTTCACTACTTATACTCCGGTACTGTATTAGTCTTCTGGGCAAGCGTCGGGCGAGGCGAGCGTGCGAGCGTTGACTACGATGTCTGAGATGAACCTGGTAGGGCGAGAGTTCGAAGCGTGCAGAGCGTTGACTACGAAGTATGAAATGCGCCTGGTAAGGCGAGTATGTAAAGCGTGCAGAGCATTGATCAAAATGTTTGAGTTGCACCTGGAAGGACGAGCTTGCAAAGCGTGCAGAGCATTGGCTATGATGTATATAACGGATAATGAAAGAACCGTACACTAATGGCGCAGCGACTACTCGACGCGGATGGAGTAGACCGTCCGTAATTGTCCGTCTGGTTATTATGCTCCCAACAGTTCATCTGGGGTCATGTAGTAGGGACTATACCATCCAAGTGGCACCACACGATCCAATTATGGTATTTAGTATTGCATGGTTGGGGTTAGACCATCAATACACTACTAAACACCTGGTCACTTACATCTGTCCTATATATTATTTATCCTACCTGTGCCTATTCACCCAAATGTAGATTTCCGCGATGTAGTTGCCTTGCTAGTCTGCTAGTAAACAAGAGCGAATGGTTTTGCGCAGCCTTTTTATACATTCTCTGCTTCATCTTATTCAAATTCCTGTCGACGCTGTCGCTACTGGAATTGTGGTGTTGTTGCCTAGCTGTCTTGCTGCCATTGGCTGGTTTCGATCGCGTGCTGTGAAATTTGGAATTTTCATCGCAGTATTGATTTGGGTTTTTCTCTTCAGATTCTTTTTGCTGAATATTTTTATATTATTGTGGTATTAATATACCCCCAATCACTTTGCCCGTTCGAAAAAAAAATGGTTTTGAAAAATTTGTAGCCTATACTCGAAATAGAAAAATTTTGAAATTGTTGTAAGTATATACTAAAAGTTCATAGTTTTTTTCAGTTTTATTGAAAAAAGTATGTTTTTAAGTTGAATGAAAAAAAATATGAATTAAGTATTTAAATATTGAGAAGCCCAAACATTTGGAGAATTTAAAAAGATTTTAGAGCCAAGATATATCTACCATTGATCTGCATTTTTGGGGCTCGTTCGAATTGCGAATTTTTATCATTAATTAATTTTCGGAAATCCAAAACCGAAGAGCATACAACAAAAAAAAGTTTTTAAATAAATGTTTTTAAATACGTGCAAACTATATTCACAAAATTTAATAAAAATTTTATCTACGATAAGATAAAAAGAGCACCTAATTTTTAATTGCAGCACATAATTAGCACCTAATTATTGCATCACTACTTTTTTTATTTTTCTAAGGTTTTAATTTCTGGGACTATTAGCTTTATAAAAACTAAGTCCCACTAAAAACATAGAAAATAAAGGAGCACCTTATTTTTAAATGCAGCACCTAATTAGCACCTAATTATGGCATCACTATTTTTTCAATTTTCCATTTCGGGACTACTAGATTAACACTGGTAGTTACTAGTTTTCAATCTAAATATTTCTTCTTAATCCTTGAAAATGTTTTCCTAGTATGGAAGCACTTCAACACTAACACTTGAATAATATCCATTTACAATGGCAGCCAATTAATGATTCTAGATATATTCGAACTAAAATACTTAAAACATTTAATGATAAAGTTCTATGTTTTCATAAAAATAATAATATTAACTAGAGACGATGATTAATGAGATCATTTATCGCTTGAACCAGTTTCCTTCCTTTAACATGATCTATGAGCTGAAAAATCCTCCTGTCACAGCCACCATAGCAACTATATTTGACAAAAGCTATTTACAATTATCTCGCTCTGATAAAATGAAAAAACCCAATTAATTTATTCCAAAGTACAATGAAACATTTTACGACCAATATTTTTGTTTTGAAATCAAATTTTTGAGCACGCCCTTACAGTTCCATAAGCGTTCGTGTTTGTATGCAGTTTGTATAATATTTTAATAACACTGCTATAACAAAGCATTGTTAAATTAAATTAAACAATTTCTCTGTTACGGAAACGGAAACATTGCAAATTGAAAATTATAAAGAAAAAAGAACTTTTTGTGTAGTAAGAAATTTTGAAAATATTTCTTTTTTACCACAGGCAAATTATAACTCATTCTTAACAATTCAATTTTAGTGAAAAATCAATTGAAAATCACTGCTCAGCAAAAATTTTTTTATCTTGAAATTGTTCCCACTTCGTATAAAAGAATTGTTCTTATAAAAGAGTTGTTCCTAACTCAAAATTCAAAACTCACTCAAAAACTTTTGTAAAGTTAAATCATATTTCTTCACCATTGCTAATTTTAGATATGAAAAGGAGCATAAACTTGAACAGTACAGTAAAATTAAATTCCCAATTCTCAATTTTTCTCTACTATATTCATATTTTTAGCTCTAAATTTTCAATTTTAAATTTCATGAAATTTCAGTAATTTGAACTATGAACTCGTAAAAATTTTGCATACATTTTATGCACGCAGATACAGCAGCGACCTCATGTTTAGTATATCCCGCAGACATTTTTTTATAATTTTTCAAAAACACTTGCACCAGCATTTTACTTTGTTATACTAATTTTATATACATACACGCATATTCACCGACACACACACACACGCACATGAACCACTTTTCAAATTAGTCAATTAAATCAATTGAACAAATGGCATCAACCAAACAATCAAACAAACGCATGAATAAATACAAACAGCAATAGCTAATTATAGTAAATTACAGCTAGAGGGCGTTGGCAAATATCGAGTATGAATCGTAAATAAAACGCAAAAATGTCCATAATAAAAAGAAGAAAAACAGAAAAACAAAAAACCACAACGAAGGGAAAATACAAAAAAAAAAAAAAATAATTGCTAAAATAAATTGATAGTAATAATGCCCGCGCTACAATTTAAGCGATTGCGATTTGTTTTGATTTGAGTTTTCATTATAATTTATGAGACATACATACATGTACTAACGGTCAGCAGATATTTCCGAAAGGGGGATTTCAATTTTTAAGTACTTTTATTTTTTTTTGATTTATTCCAACGATGATGACAATGATGAGATTTTCATTGTTAAAGGCGGTAGTGGGATTTTATCCCCAAAAGGCCCCCAAGGATCCGCTAGTGTATACATGTATGCATAAGTTCTGAGCTTTCTACACATTTTAGCAATCAGTTATGCTAGTTTTAGAGCGAGCAATTCTTTTAAAAATTCTTAAAAGCATGTGCCAGTAGTACAAAAATTTTATAGAAAATATTAGTTTGATTGATGTAAAGCAAACTTTTGAAAGAAGCATTCAGCTTTAAGAAAAGGATACCAGTTCGATGACTCACACAAATATATACAAGGTGAAAGAGTTGAACTTTTTTGAGTAGTACCGATATATATTTAGCATTTAATTATAATTTGACTGCAAAATTAAAAAAATATTCCTGCATACAGTTTGCTTCTAATTGTCGTCGCATCGAGAATTAGATTAATCAGCGAAAACAACAATACTAACAAGAAACATTTGAGCATATTTCTTTATCCTTCTTCTTTTTTTTTTTTGAGTTTCTACTCTCACGCCACTATTTTCTCAAAAAAAAAGATTTTTGTATTTCTGCACCATTTTTAGTGTTATCACCTAATAACAAAAGGGAAGACCTCAGCAATTCGTGTAATTGTTGAAAATTTTCATGGTTCATAACTTTATCTGTTATAGCAGAAACAGCCAGCCGCCAACTTCAATTGTTCTATAGGGCGCTACATGCTTCAGTGTAACATACATCAATAGCCATATAAAGCTTATCAATAACAAACGCAATTGATTTGTATGCAACTCTACGATAACAACAACGAAAGCATGTTGTACCACAACCAAAACTGCATTTGTTGGCGATGGCAACTGCAATCACGATGCTCTACACGACATGCTTCGATAGGTAAACGCTAATGCTGCAATCGACTTTATGTAAGATTTGAAACATGTTATGATAAAGTACACACCAAGGACAAATATGGGGAAGCACAAGAATGTTGACATGCTACTGCAGCAGACACACACACACATTCAAACACACGGACACATGCAAACAAAGGTCCATAAAAACACATATCCATGCATATGTATACATCAGCGTAAAATATGGTTTGAACATGTTAATAATACATGACGACGACGGCGACGATGTTTGCTCGTTCTTATGTGACTTAAGAGTTGTTTGTGCAAACAAACGCCAAACACACAGACTCGCAGCCCAACACACATATATTCACTAACGGATACTTAGATTTCCAGGGGTTTCAATTTTGTGATCAAAATGTAAGAGATATTCATCAGGGGTTTTTCCTAAACCCCCAGGATCCGACTACACTGAGTGCATACACCTGCATATGTATCATCAATTATGCGCTTATCAATGTATGCATGTATGAGTAGTAGCTATATTATGGTGGCGAATAGTACAAAACCAAAGAACTCTACCATATTCTGATTGGCATCCGCTACTGCCATTGCTATTGCTGGTGCTGGTTGATATTTTAGCTTTACTCCGTCATTTAATAGTCACACATTCATAGTTAATTGCTGCCACACTAAGCTCTGCCAGGTACTCTTTAGTAGAGTTGGAATATGTTAGTGTGGGTTGGTATTAAGTGTACTCGACAGGTAATAAATATAAACAATTCCAGCTGAAAGCATTTGAGTTGTTATGCAACTTAGCAGCATTGAAGATGGGTAGCTATTAAAATCATATATTGATGCTAAAATATCGATAGCATACGAATTTTTGTTCTAAAGAGCAATGGTATTTTAGTGCATCTGTTTGTTTTCATATGGTGGTCTTCATGAATACACAATTTCATTTAATGTGTGTGTGTTCTGCTGTATAATTTAGAATGTGGTAGAATGTTGCATATTGTTTATGCTTCCAAGTAATTTTATGATATGATTAGTATATTAAAAAAAAAAAGATCTCATATAGAGTTGACCTACAAATTTATAGTACCTTGCAATTTTTAAACTTTAAAAGATCTTAATTCTCTTAAAAAGGGAATTGGCGGAATAATTGTTTTCGATTTTTAGAATTAAAGATAACTCTATATGCTGATTATATCTGTCTAGTACATGAAAGTTATACTTCATTCCCCTATTTTTCGGTCCTTAGTGGCCTTCTGCAAATATAGACCAAAATAATATCCCAAAATTAAAATAAAAATGTAGACATAAACTTAATTAAAATATCTCTACTAAAATTTTACTATAGATCAACATTAATCAGCTCAACCATCAGATCTTTTCATGAACTTTAATGAATTTTGTATTTCTAGCTTAGCTTATTCAAAACATGCATGAAAAAGCAGTGGTGCATCTAGGATTTGTTAAATTCAGAACAAAATTCTAACCAAATTTTGGCCCAAAATTAGATCAAAAGTTGAAATAAAACTTTAATTTTTTCTTTATTTTGTAAAAATTTTTCAATTCAATTAATCAGAATCAATACCTTGGTTTATTTTTGTAAAAATATTTCGGATGAGGCGCTCATTTTCATGCCATTCCCATTTAGTATATGAGCATATTTTTCCCTTTTGCTATTTTTTTCATAGGATTACCCATTCGCTTTTATACTAATGTCGAAAAAAACAAAAGAGTTTTTTATTTAAAAAAGCCAATTTGAGAAAAAACCTGAAATAAAGCTGCATTTTCTTAAACATGAAAATTTGGTTTAGTTTTACTTTTGAAATTTTAATGAAAGAATCACAAAAACGGTCATAACGCCCATTGGGTGTTATGACCGTTCTCGGGGCGGTCATAGCGCCTAAAATGTTTTTGGGCGTTATGGCCATTCCTAGGGCGGTCATAACGCCCAAACTTTTTTTTGGGCGTTATGGCCATGGGCGTTATGTCCCGGCACCTTAAAAGTTAGACTAAAAACCAGGCCGCAAATTCAAACCACAGACAAAAATTTAACCCAAATTTAAACTAAAATTCAAACCAAAGAATCAACAGATTAATAGTTAGACTAAAACTTACACTAAAAATCAGGCCGAAAGTTAGACGAAAGTTCATAGCAAAATTTTGAAGAAATTCAAACAAAATTTTAGGCTAAGAATCAGACCTAAAATGGAATCGAAACTTGGATAAAAATTCGGAAAGAAAATTAAACAAAATTTAGGTCAAGGTTCAAATATAAAGTCGAGTTCAAACAGACCAAAATTCAGACTAAAAATTAAAACAATCAGGCCGAAAGTTAGACGAAAGTTCATAACAAAATTTTGAAGAAATTCAAACAAAATTTCAGCCTAAGAATCTGACCTAAAATCGAATCGTAACTTAGATAAAAATTAGATAAAAATTCGGAAAGAAAATTAAACAAAATTCAGGCCAAGGTTCAAATATAAAGTCGGGTATAAACAGACCAAAATTGAGACTAAAAATTAAAACAAAGTTTAGTTCAGACATATTTTGAGCAAACCAGAATTAAATAGAACTGGGACTAAAATTCAAACAAAACTCAGATAAAAAATCAGGCAAAAGTTGAGAACAACAAGCTGCCAAAAAATCAATCTAAAATTTATATCAAAAATCAGATCTAACTTCAGGGCAAAACTCACACCAAAATTTAGTTCTAAATTTAAATAAAAAATTAAGTCAGAAATAATATGAAAAATCAGTCAGTGAAATGAGATCAAAACGGAAATCAGGGAGTGGACCAAAAACTTTTGTCAAGCTCTCCTAAAGTAAAAACGTCATCTATAAACAGGACATGATAATGAAGTCAAAAATAATAATCCAGACTAAAATGATTGCACTATAGAAATATTTTTAAGAAGTCGAATTTCAAGTCATTACGATTAAAAATAAGGGTACTTCGCATACAAATAATCCGATTTTTTGCCATTTTTGTAAATTTTAAGCTGTTTTTGAGTATCAATTGAGTATCAAAACATAATTTTATCGGCAAATCAATGTCAGATTCGGGTTTCTCGTACCAAAAAACCGCCATAGCAAAATATTGTAATGCTGTTTCTATTTTTTTTAATGCTGTGTCCAAGTCGAATCTTGAAAATGTTGAGAAAATACCAATTTTCAAAAATTGGCGGGCTCGGAATTCAAAATAGAACTATACTTTCATTGGAAAAGTTGCTTAAATGATCCATAGAGCACAACTAGGGGGTACCAAACATCAACTTTTTTTGACCCATACAATTTGACCCACCCTAATATATATATATATATATATATATATATATAATGTTATATATATAAAAAATGAGTTGTCATCGCCTGGACGTTTTCTTTCAACATTTAGTTGATAGGTTAAATAATACTTGAACTTATTTCGTAATATTTTTCAAATCGGTGCCTGGCCCAATCGAACAAGTTGAGGGTTTAAGCCCCCATTTAAAAAAAAAAAAAGGGTAGGAGAATCTGTTTAAATAAAGAAATTTCTTAATAGCCCCTGAAGACCTCATTTTTCTGACTTCAGGTCCATATTATGAGAGAACTAGATGTGATGGAGAAAAACTGAGTAAACAGTCGTGATCAGCGGCCCTAAATTACTATAAAACTATTAAAAAATTTTGCGCATAAGACAAAAGTTGAAAATTTGTTGCACTGTGTAATTTATACTGTAATATTTTCATTAAAGATTTTACATTTTGTACTGATTTAAATAGATCACTAGTTTTAGTTTTTGTAACTCTACATTTTTCAGTTTTACCACATGTCTTTCCTTTTTTGTTTGCTTATAAATGCATCCTAATTTAATTTATAAATACCTTGGTATGTAGTCGTCGTATATTCATCATGTAAGTGAGTTCCTTTAATAATCCAATAAATATAATAAGAAGCTTTTTCATACATCAATTAATAAATCAATAAATTTTCATATTTCTGCACACACATACACATATATAGTATATAAATTTTATTATGTCAAAAACGTTTTGCTTCAGTGAAATTGCAAATACTTATGCAGCAAGCAAAATTACTAGAAATAAGAAAATTTTAATTAAGTACTTAACACATGAATGCATTTTACAATCATGGCGACATCATGAAATGTTAAAAGAAAACAAAAAAAAAAAAAAAACGAAAAAGGATTTACAGCAAATGCACAGGTATGTGAGTGTATATGAATTATATGATTACCACGGGGGTTAAAAAGGATTTTCTAGTTAATTCAGTGCAAAGCACAGAATACTCAATTTCATTTGAACTATTAAAAAACATTTTTGTCAGCATTTTATATGAGAGTTGAAGTTTTCTTTATATTTAAGCTGCTGCCACTTTCACATATACATACAAATAAATGTGTGTGGGTGTGTGTATATATATAATTGAGAGATTTGGTTCACTAATGCAAATTCAAATGTGCCACAACGCGCGTTGCAACCGTGTATGTGTGTAGTAGTCATTAATTTTAATGAACAGGAAATTAAAGGTGTGCTGCGAAAGAGGAAATCCAAGCCGCCACCGCTTCCGTTTAAGCCTAGTATTATAATATACACACACACATATTCAAATATGTGCTTAGAAGAACTTATATGTTTGTGTTAGTGTATGTATAGTAGTGTATAAGTATAACGTACGTGTCGTTTTAACTAATGAACGCTTTATAGTGTTCCCTATATTTAAGCCTATATTTATATATGCATATACTTGAGCATATGTTGTGTAGGTGTCTGTCATGTGTCTGTCTGTGTACTGTGTAGATCAAACACATATGCTTCTGTATTTTTATACGTATGTTTGTGTATACTAATATGACACTTACCACATCTGGTGTCATATTTTTAATGATAAATTTTTGTAGCTTCTTTGCGCTTATTTTTCCATCATCAGAAAAGATTAATTGTCAAAACGTTTTATCAATGCTAAATAATTAAGCTTCGCTGCTGCTGCTCTAGCTGCAAATGTCAATTTAATTGTTAATTTTATGTACATAAAAGCGAAAATTTTGACATTTTCGTTTTCTCAACATTAACTAAATTTAATACTCTCAAACTCTCAACTCAAATATTTAATAAAATTTTACTAGCATTTGCTCTACGACGACAAAGACTAAACTTACTACTTCTCCATGATGTAAATAGCTAAAAATCTCTGGCAGTAGTCTGCTTCTTTTGCTGAGATATTCTACTCTTGCTAATACTTCTACTCCTGTAGTTAGTTATAGTATGGCAACTGTAATCTTCTTTCTTCTTACTTATATTTTTCGCTAAACAAAAAAAGCAACAAAAAAAATCTTAAATGTAATGCACTCTCCAAACATTACCAAGTGCACTTTCATCGCACTTGTAGTTTGTATTTTTTGTAATTTTTTTATATTTTTATATAATTTTTCGTTTGATATTTTGTGTATATTCACAAAAGAACTCTCTCTTTTTTCGTTCTTTATCATATATATTTCCTTGTTGCCGCTTTTGTTATTTGTGAAATCATCAACGACGGCAATGGCACAAACGAGTTGTAAAGAATCACTTAACTGTGAAAATTACTGCCACTTGAGTTCAACAATTTTCTTTTACATTAAAACAAAAAAAAAAATTATTTTTATTCTTTTATGTACAACATCTGTCATTTATATATATATATTTATATGAATTACGTCAAAATTAATCAACAACAACGAATGCAGATTAAATATCGTCATTTAAATTATTTATTTCATTTCGATTAAGTACTTGAATATAATATGCAGATTTAGTTTAACTTAAACAGCGTCCAAAATTAAAGATTATTTAGTTTGCTTGTGAATATTTTAACAGGAAATTTAGGTAAGCTTAAAAAGGACTTTGTAAATCGCATACAGATTAAAACAGAAATTAATATGAAAATGCATGACTACACTTAAAAAAAAAAAACATTAAATTAAAATTTAATCTCTCTGCAAACTGCATAATAACACGTTGTATTAATAGTACAAGTGCTACGAACTAAACTCAATTGGAACTTCAGGTAGTGGTAAATTTAGAGGAAGAGCTAGATGGACTGAACTCAATTCTCTTTGAAAAAATATTAATGCTCATAGCTTTCAAAATTTTTAAACAGTGCGACTATATATCATAGAAACTTCGACAAGTTCACAATGAGTTTATGGATGTCCTACTTTTGGAGAGCTTTATAATGAGCCTCCACTCACTAAACTGCTCGCTTACACTGAAATTGATCTCAATTTTGTATACATGAACGGCATTTGATTATGTTAGTGTGTGAGCTATGTGATTTTTTCTATGTATGCGTGTCAGTCCGCTATCAGTCCGCGTTTTAGATCGGCTGAAAAGTCTAATGTATGGTGGCTCAATAATTTATTAAGTCTGATTTAATAATAGGGATTTTTAAGTTTTGGGCTGAGCTTGGTTTAATTTCCGGTTTGAATTTTGCTCTGTTTTTGTTAGAATCTAATCCGATTTTTAACTGAATTTCGATCTGAGTTTTAGTCTGATGTTTGATGTGAATTTGATTTTAGTTTTTCCAATTTTTTACCAGAATTTTGGTCTGATATTTGATCTGAATTTTAAACTAAATTTATTCTAATTTTTGTTCTGAATTTGGTCTGGATGTATTTTGAATTTCAGTCTAATTTCTAGCCGAAATTTGGTATACATTTTGCTCTCATATTTAATTTAAATTTTATCTGAGTTTTAGTCTGAGTTTTGGCCTAAATTTTGTAAAAATTTTTGTCTGATTTTTACTCTAAATTTTGTTACACCGAATTTTTTGTTTAAATTTAATTTGAATTCTTATCGGATTTCTGGTCTAGATGTGAGCCTGAATTTCGGTCCGACAATTTTGTCTGATTTTTGGTCTAATGTTTTGATTTTGATTTTTTGTGTGGGATATTTGACTTGAATTTGGACTGAAGTGGTCTTTGAGCTGACTATAGTTTAAATTTTACTCTGCGGTTTAGTCCGAGTTTTAATCTAAGCTTTGGCCTGGGTTTTGGTCCAAATTTTTTCCTGATTTTTAGTCTAAATTAAGCTTGTCTTTTAATCTAATTTTTAGTCTGAACTAAGTCTGAATTTTATGCCTGATTTTTGGACTAAATATCGGCCTGAGTTTTAGTCTCAAATTCAGTATGAATTTTATCAAAGTGAGGGTCTAATTTTGGTTTGATTTTTAGTCTGCTGTTTGACCTAAATTTGATAGGGTTTTTCGTCTGAGTTTGTCCTGAATTTAGGAGTAATATTCAGTCTCATGGTTGGTTTGGATTTGGTTTGATTTTTAGTCTGAATTTGGTCAAACTTTCCATACGATTTGTGTCTCATTTTTAGTCTGATTATTGGCCTGAATTGCTTTTGAGTTTTGATTTGTTTTTTTTGGCCTAATTTTTATCTGATTCGAACTTTGGTCAGAATTTCGACTTAATTTTTGCAGTGTAATTTTCATTAGTTTTTGGTCTGATTTGCTTCAGGTTTGTTATGTGGTTTCCTATTTTTTTTTTTTTGTTTTTGCTAGTCTGGACTAGTCTGCTCTAGATACCTTTCTTTACTTTGCCTACCATAATATATAAATCCATTTAGTTTTTTTCTTTTATTTTCATATTGTTTTTTAGTATACTTAAATCAATTAAAATATTCTATATTTAATGAATTCCTTTAATTTTGAAGTAGTTTGCCGAAATCGAATTCAAATTTCTCTCATGCTAATTCGACGAGTCTTGTAGAAATAAAAATTTTTTTTTTAAGTGGACTCGATTCAAGATTGAATTTGTAAAAGATAACAATAACTTCACCTATATTAACTTCTTGATATTTGGTTTTCCAATGATAAAAAGAAAGCTTCATTTCCTGTTCAAGTGTATCAGTATTCTTTAGAATAGTTACTTAACCAATAACAACGCATACTCTATGAATAACTCACTTTAACTTTAAAGATTTTTCTGCTTCATCTTTATGCGTTTGAGATTAAACAAAAAAAAAAAAAATAATAATATATGAAATCTTTTTGAAATAAATTATATACTTAAAACTTAAGCCTTTCCTACTGATTACAAACATACACTCTTGATGATGATATATTTCCCTACATATGTTATCAAGTAACCGCAAGCAATTTCAACAAAATGCCTAATAATACAAACACAATGCAAAACCCCGGCCGCTTGGGCTATCTAAGGGAATTTGCTACACAGATACCTTAAGTTTCATATAAAGAAAAATAAATGTATGAATGCCTACTAATGGTAGCTACTAATATGCTAAGTAAGTTTTATGTTGGATGAAGGGAAAAATATTAAAAATATATCTTTGCTCATACATATATAAGTAAATCCCTAACAACTGAAACTTTTATGCAACATGGGGGAAATTTCATGAAATAAAAAAAAAAAAAAAAAAAAAAAACACCAAACCGAACCGAACACAGAAAATAAGTTGAAGATTACAAGTTGAAAATGAGACAAAGACAGCGCCCAGAAAAGCAAAAAGCGCCGCAAAAATATATAAGTTGTAGAAAAAAAGAAGTGCGTTACAAACTTTTTCCATTATCAAAAAGCTCATGAAATTTTCATACTTACATGTGATAAAACACGAGAATTTATTGCGTGAGTTCAGTTCGTTTCGGACGCCGCCGCTAGCAGCAGCAAGCAGAAATTACGGAAGTAAATGTATACGAATGAAAGGACGAACAGGGCATGGGGTTCGTGATTGATATGTAACCGCTATGATATAAATACTGCATCTAAAATAAATACGTAAATAAATATTTAAGATTATTATTTATTAATTAGTTTAATTCCTTTTTTTTCAGGGCTTCTGTTATAACATCATCATTAGTGTGAAGTGGTGTAATTAACTTTGTATTCCAATTAAATATGTCAGTATCGTCATCATTATTTAGAGTCTCCTAATCTGAACTCAACATTATATGCCTTTTGCGGTAATGTGGTCAACAACTTAATAAAACATTAATCTTCTGTTTGTGTAAATACTTGCATACAGACAAACACACATACATATACTTTCAAAAGTATATTTCTTCTTTCGCTATCGCTCTTACCGCCATCGCTGTGAGATTAAGTTTGTAACTGTATTGGCCTTGAAACATTTGCAACTAGGTCTATTGTTAGATATAAGTGTGTGCGTCTTGAAGATACATATGTAAAAATGTATTTATTTTGTAAATTATTATACTTTTTTTGTTTAGTTTTGAGGTATGAAATTATAAATGGCATTTATAAGTTTCCAATTGTCTGTAGATTGGCTGAAGGATTAGAGTTAATATTATGCACAAAAATATAAATAAGTTGCAAAAGAAAATGTTGTTTAAAGGAACTTTTTTCTTTTTTTCACCGCAATCAATGCAAAATATTTCATTCTTGGTTTAAGGGGAGAAATAGGGTTAGGACAGAGTTTTCTCAATGATTTTTACGAATTTTTCTATAGTATAAAAAATTAATATAATTTATTGAAACTTTATATATATTTTTTAGTATATACTATAAAATTCTAAAAGAATTTTCTAGAAGAACACCGAAGATATTAGATACCCCATATTTCAGGTCACAATCAGACTCAGCATTTTGCGTACATTCTGGAAGCCGCAATTTACATCTGAAATCAAACGAGGTTGGACTTTACTTTTATTATATATCTCTCTTCTATATGAACCTAAATGCTATCAAAAAAAGAGAGAATTGAATTTTTTACAGGGGTCAAAACAAAAAAGTAGGATTTTTTGCCATTTTTTACAACTTTTTTGCAAAACAAAAAAAAATTATTTTAAATAATGAGAATATTCCGATTCATATAAAGTTCAATACTATGTAAAAAGAAACTGCCAATTTTCAAAACGATTGGTTGAAAACTTTTCAAACCAGTGTGTACGCAAGTTCAAAAATAGTCGTTTTGAGAAAAACACGTTTAAAAAACGTGGCGCGAGTTATGTCCCTGGCAAATGGTATTTTCAAAGAATATCATTAACAAACTATAAATATTTTTCCCAACGAATAAACAAACGGGAAATGATAAAATATCAGTTGTGAAATTTGATAAGTTGTAACAAAAATAAATAGTAAATAAAATGAGTGTAAATGAATATCATAGTTTGTTAATGATATTCTTTGAAAATTCCTTTTGCCAGGGTCATAACTCGCGCTCGGGGCCTGAAGGAAAGCTAGGCACTTCAATGGCTTATAACAATAGAATGAGTCGGAATTTTCATTTAAAATTTTGGGACCATATTTTTCAATAATTTTACTAACAATTTATGATTATATAAAAAAAAAATCGATTTTTTGAACCGTCTACCCCAATTTCGCCCCTTAAACAGAAACATGTAAGTACGAGTATGTCGCTAAATCATGAATGAAATTTGACGAAGCCAATTTAAAAGATTTTGAAAGAGCGAGACTCATCATTTTGTTAACTTTAATGACAGAAACCGAAAAAAGATTCCATGTACCTGAAACGGTATTAAAATTTATCAGCTCAGCTGAATAGTTCACGATGAGCATAGTTCGGTGGTTTAAAACAATGTTACTTTTTATTGATCTTCAGAAATGTAGAAGGAAACGGGTGGTTGCAATTAACTATTATTATTAATTATTGTAAAATGATATTTGTATTAAGTCAGCAAATATTACTTTGGAGAAGTCATTGTATGGCGCGAAAATGTAATCAAATACAACATCCACCAACCAGAAACAGTAGGAAAATTTAACAGCTCAGTTAAATTGTTATTATTCCTTTAAAAAAATAGTGCTGCGACCATTCTCAATTCACTGAGCTTTTTTTCTTACTGTTACCGCTAGCAGAGTGTTAAACTCTACGATCTCAAATTTATGATTGCCAGCAGTCTTTTTGAGATGAGTTCTTGAAAATATTGTTTGTTAATCCCCACAAATCCTCCATGTAGAGAGCACTTGAAGGAATTAAGGTCCAGAGCATATTTTAAAGAAATCTTAAGAAATCTTTACTAACGGCAAATCAAGTGACATTATCGCTCATCATTTTTCCTGGACCCCCTCTGCGTGTAATGAATTTAGCAAAACATTCTCTGAATACTTCATTAAATTTCAGTAAAGCTCCAAATGAATTTCTTCAATGGCGAAGCAAACAAAAACTGCCATGTATCCTTTAGGGAAAACCAAACCAAAATCCTTTAGAGAAAGTGGACAAGCGTAAGACCGAACCTTTTATTAAAAATGATCAAATAAAACCTATAAGTATGGCAGGAAGAGCGAAATAAGTGCACTCATGGGGGAGAGCAGTCATAATTTGAGACTACATATGGTAGCTTGCTTGTTTACATTGGAATATGCACTTTTTGACTTTGAGTTTTAAACGTAGAATGAAATATTCCAGCTAGACAAAGTAAAGCATAAGATGTACTTCAGTAAGGGGTAATAAGAGGAGAACGACTTAAACATAAGCATTGGAAATATGCAATACACATTAACGTATTTCCTAACCTATGTATAATGTCCTATGGTTCCACTGAGGAGCAAAGGGCCACAACAAGTTTCTAGTCGATAAAAAACACATCGGATAATGTCGTTTGATGCTCTCCTCAAAACATGACCAAGCCAGCCCCATTTCCTTTTTGTTATTTCCACTCGCATTGGTGTTTGGCTGGTTCTGGCCCAAAGATTAGTGTTTGATATGGTATCAGTCGAGAAGATGCGAAGGATTATTCGGAGGCAGCGGTTTTAAAAGATTTGTAGGGCTTGAATATCCGAAGACGATAGTTTTCAGGTTTCGCTGCCGTAAAGTAGAGTGGATTTGACATTTTAGTTGAGTATTTTTAGTTTTGGGCGTCGCGTTATAATTGAAGAACTCCAAACTCCTTTAAGGGTGCCGAAAGCTTGTTTTGCTTTCTTTCTTGATCCGCACTTGATCCTCCGTTAGCCGATATTATGCTACCAAGATAACAAAAAGAGTCAACTTCTTCGTGTTCTGAGCTGTCGATTTGGAATTCTCGCATGCAGGTGGTATTCACACGCATTATCTTCGTTTTGCCGATATTTATCTTAAGGCCTACTTTCTCTGCTGTTTCTTGCACCAGCATTAATTTCGCTGACATGTCATCGAAAGTGTGTGTCATAAGGCAAATATCATTGGCATAATCGAGGTCATCAAGTCTCCCATTCAGTCCCCAGATTATCTCTTTTGTTTCAAGAGTCGCCTTGTTCATAACTCCATCCAAAACAATATTGAAAAGCAGCCCTGTCAGACGCCCGTCGTAACTTTTATACGTCCGCTAAGCTCTTTTTTATGCTTGAAGCGACATCCCGCGTTAGTGTATAGTGCTGCTATTATCTCGATTAGTTTTGATGGTACACCTTTACAAGCCAGAGCACTCAAAATTGCATGGTGGTAAAGTGTGTCGAAAGCTTTTTTGGGAATCGATGAAAATATGATAAATGGGAGAGCGCCATTCTGCTGATTGTTCTACTATGACTCGGAGACTATTAATATGGTCGGTACAGGAGCGCCTCGGTCGGAAGCCTGCTTGTTCTATTCTGAGTCTCAACTGTAGGGCATTCGAGAGACGTACGTTAATTATTTGAGCAACTACTCTGTTTACCATGCTCAGCAGCGTGATCTCTCGCCAGCTCTTGCACTCTGACAGGTCGCCTTTCTTAGGTAGGTTGATGATGGCACTTTCCTTCAGCTCTTTAGGAAGTTGACGTTTAGCCCTGAAGTCCTCAATTAACGGACTAATCAAATTTTCTAACTTAAGCCTACATGAAATACTCTAGCTTACTCCAGAGTTCTCGCAGTTGTTTTAAGAACCTACGATATTAAGACCAATTTATTTATAAAGTCAAACAAAATTTTGTTATGCGTTAACTTATATTTAGCCAGTTTTCTGATATGATGAGTAATCATATCAGAAAACTATTGAAAGTAGATATTAACCCTCTAGCAGCCTTCAACAAGTGTTAAAGACAGTCAAAGTCAAACAATTTTTAAAACAGGAAAATTAATTATTTTGATTGGATTTGAGAAAAAAAAATCTTAATTAAATTCTTCCGTCATACTAGCCAGATAAAAAAAAAAGTAGCTGTGAGCAGCTGGGAATTTGAATTTTTATATAAAATATTTAGATACTTAAAACAAATTGATAAAAAGCTCATTCCCACTTCATAAACTCCCCACCCATTGAGATCGGATTTATGCTTTTCAAACCAATAATAATTAATTCCTATTTTGTTTAAGTCAATCAAAAATTTGAGGATTAACCAAGAGAGGGTTAACCATGAAGTTTAGTTAAATATGAATTTCCTAAAATTAGTTTTATAATACAACAGCGCTTTCGAATTTTTGTCAAATGATGAACTGAAACACAAAAAAAAATTTCACATTCAAACACGCAGAACAGGCATTCAAAACGTTTAAACAAGCACACCAACAATTCAATTAAATTTTTCAATAAAAATAAGAGGTACTAAAATATGAAATATTTTATCTTTTGCATATACGAAATGATAATATTTCTGTTTACAAAACAAACAAATAAGAACGACAGAATAGCCTTTGGCATGCAATTTCAATAAAATTTGATTTAAAAACAAAAACAAAAACAAAGCGAAAGCGGAGGAAAGTTCTGTTTTATATTTTTTGCTACTGCTGTAGTTTTTGTTGTTAATAAATACCAAAAGACGAAGAAAATGAAGAATGTTCTGTGGCATAACTACTCTACATACGTTTATGCATAAAGGACTTTTCTTTAAAGTCGTTCATAAAAAGTTTTCTTCTTATTGTGTATCATCGTTTTGCCCATAAGTATAACGAGTATACACTGCAGCGCCAGCCACCAGCAGCAGCATGTCATCATAAGTATCCTTTCTTACATATATGTATGTTATGTATATATATTTGTATGTAGTTGTATATATGTACAAACATTTCAATATAAAAATAACCAGAAGCAAAAGCATGCCACAATGTACTTGAATATACTCGCGTCCAAAGACTATGGCGATTGCATGTCGTAATGTATTTGATAAAATATATAAATTTTTATAACGATAAATATACCCAAAAATATGCTGATATATGTATATATATATAAAAATGTGTGTATGTATAAGTATGAGTATGCTGTGTGCATCTATGTAACAATACAGATATATGTATGTATAGTTTTGAGTGGCCAGAATTTATAAAAATCATGCTAAACTCGGTCTATTTGGAGCAGACACGAAGTTTGGGTAACTATGCACAAAACCTTCTAGAGAAAACTTTAAATTCAATGCTCAACTCTCTTCGCTCTGCTTTAATTGAACATTTGATTTACATATATTTAATTTATACATATTCATGCTTAATTTTAATGAATTGGATTACTATAAAATCACTAAATAGTTTGAAACCTTTACTGTTCTCTTCCTAATGTGTAGAGTGTAGCGTATAGTATATGTATAGTGCTTTTGCCTTTTAAGTAGAACGCTTGCCACGCGCTCTGTAAGCTATGCTGCTGTCCTTCGCCGGGGAGGAATTGGCTGGCATTATTGTGGTCGCCATCGTAGGAAAAGCGTCTTTAAGTTTAAGTATTTTGCAATGGTACATTCAATTTTTCTTTTATATTTTACTTCAATATACAAATTTATATGTATTTTCAATGAAATATTTACAGGGTAATCCAGTACTGCATACAGGTAAGGGTTACCAAATTCTGTTACCTCCATAAAACAGCTGAATCTAGAAAACTGCCCATGCATTTTTTTACTTTTTTTGAGTTAAGAAATATGTGGTACAAAAATCTCTACGCAGTTCTAAATCACCCTGTATACATACGTACATTCACTTCTTCATACATTTAAGCATGCATACCCTGCAGTAAAATGAAGAACTAGTAGCACAAAATATCTAGTTATATGCATAGTGAAAAAAAGACTAGTTCAATGACTAGGGCTAAAGTAATGCAGCTAGACACCAGTTTAAAGAAATATGCGCTCATTCTGCTTATCCTAAATATAAATTTGGCTGTTAAAATATAGCACACAGAAAAAACAAGAAATAAAAACGAAGTTTTACAAAAACAAACGGAAATTTACAGTTGTGACGCGTTGTTGCTTGTTTTTTGATTGATTTTAGTTTTATTGTGATTGATTTTGATGTCGCGTGTTTGAAAAATAAAGCGAAAGTGAATGAAAAGTAAGTTGTGAATTTAATTAAAATATTTTTAAAATAACATTATCATTAAAAAATTTAAAAAAAAATAATTATTTTTTTTAACCATATTTTTGTATGTGGAAGCAATGAAATCTGGGAAAGCTGAAGAGATTGGACGCAAAAACGGACAAGGACATGTATTCTTCATGTAAGTAGTATGTTTAAAATATAAAAATACATATCGTCATTTATTTTCTTTTCTATCTGCATATCAATTTCAGATAAAAACCCAGCAAAACCGATAAAGATATCAAAACATTTATTGATAGAAAATAACATACATATATTTGTATACATGTTTTTTATATAAAATAATAAATAAAATAAAAAATGGAAAAACAATCTGAAAATTCAATTTAGTCGTAGAAATATCTACCTGAAATATTACTAGTGCAGTAACAAGTTGCAAAAAGTACTAGTTCTCTGACTAGTTCAAAGGTAGTGCATAAGGAGACAATTGTCTTCTCGTAGGACATTAACATTGTAAAAGAGTCAGTTGACAGCATGTAAATGGGGGTTGCGGTGGAACCAGTACTGGTTACTTTGCAACTAGTTGCTTTACTATTTATAGAACTAGTCGGCTTCACTGAAGGGTAGTAGCAGACACAATCGTGCGCAGGCATACACACATGCATATGTATGTTTGTGTGTATATGGATGTATGCATACTCTATACCTACATGTATATTGCAATTTTGTTGGGAATTATGAAACATGTCGAATGTTTCCTGAAGTGGCTTGTTTACATATTAAATATGGAAATAAATGAAATTTGGCTTGAAGGAAGCTTTTGAACGAAAAGCAAATAAAGTTTATGCGTAAATACATACATACATACATACATACATACATGCTATACTATCAAACACATGAACACAAGCATATACATATGCAAATACATGCATAAGGAAGAAAAAGAGAAAGAATATGCAATTTCGTAATATTTTAAAATAATGCCAAAAATAAAAAACATTATATATATGCATGCATGTAATGATTTGAACTTTTCTTCGACAGCGGCTATCAGTATCCGCTGTACGGATCTCTTTTCGTTTTTCTGAAAAAAAGGAAAAAGTCAAAGTATACGGTTTTTTTGTGTTAGCGAAACTAAGGAATTTGTTTAGGAGCATAAAAATCAATAAAAGTTAAATTATTATCAGATCTTTATAAGTTAGAAAGCTTTAAGTAAAGGTAATAGAAAAATGAGATATAATAAAGAAAAGTAGTCAATGATTTTCATTGACAAATCTCTATAAAATTATCAATATATCTGCAATATTTCGTCTTGATAAGACTATTCTATCGATTTTAAATTTAATCTGTAAAATTTAAATGGAACGCAGATTTTTCCAGTTTATAATTTTTTTGCATTAGTGCTGCATTGCTACTCATGTATTAGTACAATTAAGAAAGTCTCTTTTCATTCTCTTTTTCTTCGAAACCGCTGAAAAAATGTTCTGCAAGTCTCCAGTGCTTGTCTATTCATAGCTTACGTTTTGAATACTTTGGGCTAACTACAAACTTTAATAATAATAGGTTAAAACTAACTCCAAATTTGACAAGGAAAAAATGTATCACTGTAATTTTTAGTTTTAGAAACTTAGTATCATTGCAAGCCATTTTCTGTTTCTAATTTCGTCTTTATATTCCAGAATTGAATGCAAGGCAGATCCAAATTAAAATGAACAATAGTCACAAATTTTCCATGTAGCAGTCCATTTACTTACTTGACGTTAAGCCATTACTAATACAGCTTCAAAATATGGATAAGTTTTGCGATTTCTAAAGAAAACTTTTTAAACTAAAACTTTAGAAATCACTTCGGCCTTTTTTTTTTAATATTGGATCATATAAAAAGTCTTTTCGGTTTTTGTCACAAGATTGTGTTAATGGCCATACATCTGGCACCACTGATCCGATTCTGTCAAACGAACGCAGGTGACATTTGAGGCTACATTTTATTTTTCGCGAAGACAGTTTTGTAGCTTGTCATTCGTGTAAAAAGTTACATTAATTTGAAAATGAGTGAAATTATTGAAGAAATATGCTTCGTGATGCTTTTTATTATAAAAAAGGTAAAAACGCTGCAAAAACATACCGAAAAATTTTTGCGGTTTACGGTGAGGATGCTTTAACTGAACGTATCGTCCAACTTTGATCGATTCCATTCTGGAAATTTCGATGTCTGGCCAGCCAGTCACTGAAAAAAAAACGATGAAATTTTGCAACTGGTAGAACAAGATCGGCACGCAAGCTGTCAGGAGATAGCAGAGGCACAAAACCAAGGCCGTATTTAGGGGGGGTTTTTGAACTCAGATTTGTGTTCAGTATAAAAAATTCATTCACAAATACTAGGAACCATTTTATTCGCAAAGCCCATGTAGGGCAGTAGTAGTGGATCAGCTCCAAAGTTCTAGGAAACAATCTTAAAATGTAATTAATTCTTTAACCCATTATTGCTCAGAGCACCCCGACTCGGAATACCTCTTTAAATGCAGTAACTGCACGAATTTCGGGAATATAAGCAAACCTCATCCGCATTCCTTATCATGGCCTGAATTCTCACTGATAATCATTTGAAAAAAATGAGCCTCTGACTATTTTTAGTATTTTTGGTAATTGTTTTGAGGTCGGGCTCATCATCAGTAGTGGCAAGCCAATGTCAATTTTCTTCGAATGAACCCCCCCCCCCCAACAAAACGTTAACCACATGACAATTTGGAATCATTTAAAAAAGGCTGGCTACTCAAAGAAGCTCGATGTTTGTTTGGGTGCCACAAAGAAATTTGATTAACCGAATTATCATCAGTGAAACGCTGCTGAAACGCAACGAAATCAAACCATTTTTGAAAAAAATCATTACGGGCGATGAAAAATGGATTAAATACGAGAATATTTAATGAAAAAAATCATGGTCATAGGCCGATCATCCTTCACAAATGACTTTAAAGCCTGGATTGATGGCAGACAAGGTTATGTTGAGTGTTTGGTGGGATTGGAAGGGAATTGCCTATATGAGCTGCTACAATCTGTCCAAACAGTCAATTCTGATCTCTAATGCTCACAACTCGATCGTTTGAACGAAGCAATCAAGAAAGAGCAACCAAAATTTTCCCACAGAAAAGGTGTTATGTTCCACCATGATAATGCCAGGCCACACACATTTTTGATGACCCGCCTAAAATTGATTGCGCTTGCCTGGGATGTTTTGAAGCACCCACCGTCTCCACAAAACTCTCTTGATGGAAAAAATTAGCCGACAGAAGAACCGCCGAAAATCATTTGGCCAAATTTTTCGACGATAAACCACAGCTTTTACACCGATGGAATTATGAATTACCAGAAAAATGGCAAAAGTTCATAGATAACAATGGCCAATATAAACTTGATTAAAATTGATTTTTAATAAAGAAAATTTTTGTTCAAAAATTACCAAAAATAAAACAGAAAATACTTTTTATATGACCAATACAATTAAAAACAAATTTTATAAAATATAGTTTTGTTACTTTCAAATCGATTGCATGCAGGGCTCCTATTTTATTTTCACAAAAATTGTAAGCCAAAAAACAAAACCCAAAGCCGGAAAAATCTAATTTGCAACGTCATCCGGTATAAACTCATAGAGCTCTCTATACACTAACGTTCTCTGCTTTTCATCTATCGCTTTAAGAGTTGCCATTTAAATTCATTTCATTGCACTTTCTTCTACTTGATTTCATTTTTTTTTTTTACAATACTTTAGAGATTTACTTTTCAAAAAGTACTTACCTAGTTTTTTTTTCGTGCTGTAGATATATTATTACCTACCACAAAGTAACCCCACAAACAGGCAGATACTTGCTTAAAAACCAAACGTTAGTGTATATATGTGTATGTGCCCATTTGAGGTGTTAAATTTGCAATTTGCATAATTGTTAAAGTTTATACCATCTAAGCGCTTTTTCTCACCTACTACTGCTAGGACAACACCAACTGCTTTACTTTACCTTGCACTTGCTTTGCCATACCTTTAGCATACTGTACTTGTAGATACCCCGTACAAATAAATTTACTGCTACCATGACTTTCTTAGTAGTTTTTACAGTCAACCCGTCCGTCCGTCCGTCGTTCTGTCTATATGTTTGCCTTATATGATGTCCGCATGTCATTTTAAGCGCCACATTTTGCTTGTTTTTCCCGTTTTCATGCTTTGACTTGCTTGTTTGTAGGTATAAATGTATGTTTTTTTTTTGTCACATAATTCAGCCGTTCCGTAACCTCGGTTTTCCTTCCGCTTTGCGGTACTTTCCACCTCTTTGGCTTGACACTTTTACTCTTGGTTGCTTTATAGTATATATGTGTATGAGTGTGTGCGTGTGTTTATGTGTGTTTAGTACCTACATTTTTTCTCTCACTCTTTAGTTGTCGTCGTTCGTAGAGTTTGCATGTTGAAAGTGCATAAATTTTCTATACTTTCTTCTTTTCGTTTGAGTAAAGTTTTCATGCATAAATTTCTTTGGTTTTTTGATTTACTGTTTGTGAGTTTCGGTATCTTCAGTGGGTAATTTTTTTAAATTTTTTATTTTTATTTTTTTTTTTTTATTTCTTGTTTTATGAATTTTTATTGAAGCCATATTTTCCATTTTATTTTCATATCTACTGAATATATGGTATATGAAATTATTTTATAAGGCATAATGAAATATATTAATGGCATCGAAGGATGAACGTATAAGAACGATAGCTCAGCAGGCATGGCAGCATCTGTATACATCTTGAAGTGTATATCCACTCAATTCAAGTTGGTATAAAATCTCAGGTGACATAGTTGTCAACATCACTTGCTTTATCAATGACACAATAATATTTTATTACCGAAATTCTGATTTGAAATTTTTTTTTCCTAACTTAAGATTGTAGTCGTAATAATCGAAATCGTAGCTTACTACGTTTAAAGTCATCGTAGCAGCGTCATTCTATCATTGCCATATTTCTACTCCATATATCTGAGTCAGGTAAAAGTGCACCGTGTCATTTCGTTTATATCATATCTCACTTCTATGCATTCAGCGACTGATTTTTGAGTCATACTTTCTATATTGTCACTTCTGTAAGGCCTTATCTTTGATTGCCTCCATTTACACGGGGGACAGGAACAAAGAAGATGCTCTAGAGTTTCCTTCGCAACTTGCTCCATTCATTTCCTGCATCTTTCATTATCGGTTAGTTTTAGTTTAAACGCGTGCGTTGCCCCCAAACAATGGCCAGTTAGTACTAGTGTGCAGTCTTTACGACTAGCGATTTTGAATGTGAATATATTTCTGCACCTACCTTTCGCTTTCTTCCACATGCGTGTTTCCAGGTTACAATTAGCTACCTGAAGAGGCATCAGTACTTCGCTGATTTGATCTTCAGGCAAAATAGTTTCATTTCTCATTAAAAGTAATCCCCATCGACTGCAACACACTTACGCCAGCGCTTGATCCAATCCTCGAAACATTTCTTATATTCGGTTTTCAGTATGTCCATCAGTTCTTCCTGCGATTTTTTCATTACTTCCTCTCGGCTGCTGAAACTCGTTCCCCGTAATGGTTTTTTAACTCGATTGAACAGAAAGAAGTCACAGGGAGCCACATCAGGTGAATTCGGTGGCTGTTGGATGGTATTTGTTACATTTTTCGTCAAAAAATTACGAATAATGATGGCAATGTGCGACAGTGCGTTATCTCAAACCATTAACCAAACCAAGACGAAAACCCATATCATTAACCAAAATGTCTTGGACGGATCCATAGACAATGTTTGATGGTTAATTTGCGGTTATTGACCAAAATTTATTTTACTTGATCAATTTTTTCGTCGGTTTTCGATGTCGATGGTCTGCCACTGCATTCCTCATCTTCGATTGACTCACGACCACTTTTGAACCGCTCATGCCACTGGTAAACGACCGTTTTCTTTAGAGAATCGTTGCCGAAACACTTTTCCAACATTTCCAACGTTCGCGCACCATTAAATCCTTTTTTTACGCAAAATTCAATACAAGTTCGTTGTTGCAAATTTAAATCCATTTCTAAAATTGTAAAAAATCGCCAACACACACAGATATAGATATACTCTTGGCTACGTAAGTTTTGCAAATGTCAAGTAATGACGCTAAGATTTAGAGGGAATATCAACAACAAATGTACCAACTTAACAAAAAAACAAAACTCAAATCGGAACGATGGGAGCGCCACATGGTGGTTATTCTGGGAACTTTTTGATCAAGGTAGTATATGTTGATTGATGAGCCGATTGTGGCAACACTGTTTGCAAGTACCGCAGCCTTCCTTGCGGTGAACATTTCTTCCTAGCGGCAAACATTTCTGCCTGGAATATGCTGCAGTAATCAGGAAGACTGAAGGGCTTTCTAATGTTTAGCTCAGCACAGTAAACCCCAGCGCCTACCCCGTCAAACATTGTTGAGCCATCCGTGAAGTTATTGAAGGATTTGTGTTCTAGCTCTATGCCCTTACACCAGCTTTCCTGTTCAGTATCCTCTTTCCAGAGCTCTGTTTCAGGACCACATAATTTGAATCAAATGTGCTCCGACTAATTGACCTATGTCCAAAGGATCTCGTTGCCTTTATGTCGCTTTTGTCGCCCGATTTTCTGCGAAGAGATCAATTCGAGGCAGGTTGAGAATAGCTTCAAGAGCTGCTGTTGGAGTTGTTCTCATGGTTCCCGTGATACAAAGTGCGAATAGCCGCTGAACCTTTTCCAAAGGCTTGAGATGCGTTTTCTTTTTAGTTTTGGTCCGCCATACCAAAACAGCGTACAACGGTATAGGACTAACTATGGCTGTATAGCATCAATGCATAGGAGAGGGTGACACACCCCATGCGCTTCCCAGCATCTTTTTGCATACGTACAGAGCATTGGTGGCCTTCTTCATCCTCTCTTCAACATTGAGGTTCCACAGAAATTTGCTGTCCACAACTACCCCTAGATATTTGGTATGGGTTTTTAGAGTCAGTTTGGTGCTGTTTAGAGTAGATGTCGTCCATGCAAGGATCTTGTACTTTCTTGTAAAAAGTACTAAGTCTGTTTTTTTCTGCATTTACGTCCAACCCGACACTGGTCGCCTAGTTGTAAATGGTCTTGAGAGTGTTGTTCATAAGTGAGCTGAGAGTATTTAAGCATCTACCCGTTATTATTACAGCAATGTCGTCCACATATGCTACTAATTTTGGTGGTTTACCATTGAAATGAGTTAGAATTTTGTTGACAACTAGCAACCAAATGAGCGGGGATAAGACGCCTCACTGAGGGGTTTCTTTACACACTACTTTGGTTACTATAGCCTCATTTCATTCCGCTCTTAACTGCCTGCAGCTTGTAAAACTTTTTACCCACAGATATATGGCGGTGTTAATTCCTAGAGCATTGAGACTATCTAAGATATCTTCCGTCGACACATTATTAAAGGCCCAGCAAGATCTAGAAATACTTCTAGAGAATATTCTTTATACTCTAGTTCTTTCTCTGTATTCAATACTAACGTATGGAATGCAGTCTTGCCTTTCGAATATGCGTGTTGTATTTTTGACAAATATTCAGTATTAATTGTATCCCCTATATAAGCTGTCAATGTTTTCTAGAAAGCTTTAACGAGAAAGGAAGTGAAACTAATCGGCCTATAGTCTTTCGAGTAGACATGGCTTTTACCTGCTTTCGGTATAAACTAAACTCTCGCTACTCTTTAGGTTATAGGAACGTAATTGTATCTCAAACAACCTTTATAGATATGTCTTAGCCATGGAGTTATAAAGTTCAAAGCCTTCTGTAACATGGCGGGAAATATTCCATCGAGCCCAGGTAATTTAAATGGTTCAAACGAGCTTATTCCCGAATCTAAACTGATCTAACCTGATTCAAATGGGCCTCAATGTGACAAAAAGTTGGTATGATAAGGTGGGGCTGAATGTCAATCCAGCAAAAACCACCATCATACCATTTACAAAGAAATACAAACTTAAACATCTCAAAACCATTAGTTTGAATGAGAATGAGATAGAATTCCAGAAAGAAGTAAAATTTTTGAGAATTACCTTTGACCAAAAACTACTTTGGAAAACGCATGTTAATGAGATAACAAAGAAAGCTTTAGATCATTTATGATATGTAGATCGATCACAGGAAGAAGTTGGGGCTGCAACCCAAGAATACTGCGTTGGATATATACAATGGTAATACGTCCCATGATTCTGATTATGGAGCAGTAGTCTGGGAGGAGAAAACAAGGCAACAGGCGGTCATCAACAGGCTTAATAAGCTGCAGATATCGGAGCAGGGGGATGTTTGAAATAAAAGAAGTTTGATATTCTCGAGAGGCAACATACCGAAATTGCTTTCCCGAGGGACAGTATGCAACCCAAGTTCAACGATTCAAAACTGAATTAAGTAACAAAAATGAATGGAAAGGTATATCTGGAACGTATAAGATATACCAGCACATGATTACATGGTACACGAACGGGTCACTAACTTGCGAAAGTATCGGAGTAGGGGTATTTGGACCGAGGATAAAATACTCGGAACCTCTGGGTAGATAAACTAGTATTTTTAAGCGGAAATATACGGAGTTGATTGGTGTTTATACCTCAATCTCAAGCGCAACTACCAGAACCAAAGCATTGCTATCCTAACCGATAACCAAACGGCTATTAAGGCACTTAAATCGCACCAGGTAACCTCAAAACTGGTGATGAAGTACGTTGATAAACTAAATACGCTTGGCCTACATAATCGGGTTTGGATTCTGTGGGTTCCAGGGCATATTGGGATTGAAGGGAACGAAATTTCGGATGTACTTGCAAAGAAAGGATCAATAACTTCCCTCGTAGGTTCAGAACCATTCTGCGGAATGGGAAAACGAACTTTCGCTCTATTGGTTAGAAAATAGGAAGAAAAGCAAAGGGAACTATACTGAGAAAATGGACCAGGTTTAGAACATGCAAAGGCACTGATGGGGGCATATAACCTAAAACGCTTTAAAGAATGTATGAATTTGTCTAAGAACAGATTAAGAATCATTACAGAATTTCTGACAGGCCATTGCAGATTAAACTATCATCTTATAAAACTGGGAATTATGTCTAATGACTCAATGCTGGTTTTGCAGGGATGATAAGGAAGCTGCGAAGCATGTATTAGGATAGTGGTTAGCACTTATGCATAACCGTAAAAGGAATCTGGGAGATCATCAAATACCAGATGCTAATCTAAACTCCATAGAAATGTGATTAATACTAAAATTTCTATCGGAGGCCGGACTTATGGAAATACTATAAGTCTACGAAGGGGCACAATAGATGCCAAGGTCGCAGTGCACTCCCATCAATAATAATAATAATCTAACCTGCTTTTAGTGATAATGTTTGCCGGTACAGAGCCCATAGCATTCCTGGCTGGTTCGTCACCAATCGTTCAAGTTACATACTACACATTGTAAACTGTTGAAGAATTTCTTCCATAGTTGTTTGGTTACCAAATGGGTTCGCGAAATTGTCGTAAGCGCCATTTTTTCGAAACTTTTTTTTATCGCAAATGAAACTTGAGCACCAGGCGCACCTTTCTACAAAATTTTAAATGTCAGAAATGATTAATAGCCAGAAAATTAGTGGTGAATTTTATCGTTTCACATGTTTACATGTACGCGTGATTGCAGAATTATCGTAAGCGACACTTTGAACACAACCAGCTTTATCATGTGAAGCTTTATCAGTTTTCTTGAGCAAAAAAAAAACTGTCAATAGTTTTTTTACTTTTACGCAGTTACATTTGTCAGCAGAACTTCTATTCAACAATAAATTTTGCTAAAATTGTTAATTTTGGAAGAAAAAAAAAGTTAGGTGAGTCATGAGGCAAAGGTGTGATAACTTTAAATATTTATTAAATTGTTGCCAAAATACAATATTTTATAAGAAAATCAATCAAATGGACAAATACAACTTGTGTGAAAAGTTTAAGCACACGGACAGAGAAGAAGACGATCAGATTAGAAAGAAATAACTTTAACAAAAATCATATTTTGGACAAAGAAAATTCGAAAAAGCTTTTTTGATTGATCAATCAGCAAAGGAAAAATCTCAAAATTTTGAATTTTAATAAATAGTTTTTGAATAAGAACTCTAATTTCAATTAGCTCCCTATTCAGAGCATTTCTTTGTGACTGCATTAGACACATTTTAATAGATATTTTAATTTTTAGCCATTCAAATTAAAAGTACGAAGATTCGACTGCGAAGGAGACAAGTTGCAAAAATTAAAAGGAACAAATTATTTATCGTAAGCGCCTCAATACTTCATGCTTCACACCAAATTCATGATAGCGAAAAATATCGTAAGCGCCATAAGTTACGCACAGATTTCAAAAAACTAAATTTTTTTTTCATCGTTCGATAAATAGATATTTCTTAAACCGTTTAAAAGAAAAAAATAAAAAAGCGTCTCCTGAAAAATTATGAATTTGTCGCTAACGATAAATTAGCGATCATGGCTCGATATGTACTATAAGCTTTTCTTAGAGTTTAAAACTCCTTGTTTTTGGAAACTTGAGCTATATTGTAAAAGTAATGGGCATGTAGTAAAAAAGGCCACTAAAGGTAATTTCACTTAATTTCAACTAAAGAAAGATTTAATACAAAAATGGGGGAAATTAGTACAAACCAGGGCCGTAGCCAGGATTTTTTTTCGAGGGGGGCGAAGGGGGGTTTTCATTCGAATAAAATATTCATATAAAATTTTTATGAAACTGATGTTTAAATACAAAAATTGGATACGATGAAGCATTTAATGGACCCTATCAGACTAGGGAGAAAAGTCGAGAAATGTCTTAAAGTTTTAGGAACAATTTTTGCTTCCGAGTTTTCTTAATCTTAACCTAAAAAAATGGCCGAAAATTACACAAAAATTCACAGAATAATCAATTTAAATTTTTTCAAATAAATATTGTTCAATGTGGATTCCAATACATTTTTTATCGTGCAAGACATAATTTCGATAACTCATTGATGTGCCATTACTGATAATGTACCCAGCCTCAAAAAAATGATTAAAAATGCCAAAAATATTCAGAGACTAATTTTTTCCAAATGATTATCAGTAGGAATTAGGGCCATTATCAATGATGAGGAGCCCAGATGAGGTTGGCGTATATTCCCCAAATTCGTGCAGTCACAGCATCGAAAGAGATCTTCCGAGTCGGGGTGCTCTGGGCAACAATGGGTTAAAAGATTAATTATATTTTAAAATTAAGAACTTTAAAGCTGATTCAATAACACTGTCCTGCATGGGTTTGGTGAACAATATAGTTCCTAGTGTTTGAGAATGAATTTTTCATGCTGAACACGAATCGAACACGAACACGTTTTAGAAAAAATGGGGTTGAAACCCCTGAAAATACCGTTTTTGATCATGGCGTGCTCCTAACTTCGTACGATTTCAATTCAAATTTATTTTTCAAATTTTTTTATATTTGACATTTTAGAAAGAAACCGATTGAAGTAAAAAACTAAATTGTGTATTAACGAACACAACGCAGACTTGAGAACTAAACGAAACACAAGCAAATAACAAACAAATGAAATTTTTCAATCGCTAAATTTTTTACTTCATTGGCTTGTGTTTTTTCATTTCATTTGCTTGTGTTTCGTTTAGTTCACAAGAAGTTTCACTTTTGCCTTTCGTTCGTTAATACACAACCAATTTTTTTTTTGAGATTAATGTTAGGACAAAAATTGCAACTCTGTACCGGTAATATCGATGACAATTGTAGACGAATTCTTTTTGTGAGCGACATCTTCATGTAATCCCTTAGACATTTGCGCCATCTGTATGTGAAATGTATAACTGTCATAAACTTTAAGATGGCGACGCTACACATTGTTCTTTCTGCCATAGGCGTGTATGTGTTTGTGTAATTAATATGTTATATTGAATTAAAACTATTTATGAACTATATAATAAAATAGTTTGCTCGTGAATTCAGTTACGGAATATTGATATTTAGCTCCTCATGCACATTGCTCGACAAAATTATGTCGCATTGCAAACTTACGCTCGACGTCACATCCTGTTAGTTTTACTCTAGAACAAGAGAAAAGATGTTTCACTTCAATATTTAAAAATCATTCAATAATTTTATTTTGACTTTTTTCCATCCACTGGCAATCAATATCAAAAATTAGAAAAAAGTTTTCACATTTCGGGGGGAGGGAGGTCAGAACCCCGAAAACCTCCCCCCTAAATACGGCCTTGGTACAAACCGTGGGTTTAATTTCAGCGTTTAACACAACAACATTTTAGTAGTCACATTTTTTTTTCTTCTGACATACTGAATTTTAGATGACGAATGTGGTTGAAATGTGCTGAAAATTTTCTACGCTACAGAAGATAACTTTTAAATAATTTAAATAATATAAGTTAAAAAAAAATAATAATCATATCTAATAATAAAAAACAATGTCAATCTAATAGACGGCCTTAGCCAAACCAATAGATTTAAGATAATAATAACGAAAAGTATTTAAATATATTTATGAAATAAATTAGTCAATAAACGAAACTCTAACTGGCAAAACTCACCCTAAGGTGTCAATCATCCATAATGCGATAAAAGACCTGTAAGCAATACTTACTGCCAGGCAATAGAGTTTGGCTTTTTAGCGGTATCAAGATATCCAAGTAACTGCTAAAAGCGCACAACACATTTGCTGTTGTCATCCTATGTATGTATCATATGTGAATTTCCAAAAAAAAAAAACAAGTATTTCTTATCTGCTGATCTATCTACTTACACCATCTTAGTTAAAAGTTGTAGCAATAAGAAGTTGTTTAACCAAATCAAAGTTGCACTAAAGTTTGGTTAATAATTCGATAGACAAATGATACTTTTAAATCCGATTCATTCTTTAATCACATCACATAAATTTTCACATGCTTCTGACGATATCTTTGTCCACACTTACAAATACCAGCCGGCGTCACAATGGATTCCCATATTCTAAATATACATATCTATGTGTGCGTATATACTTATGATAGCTTCCTTTTTTAGATTTTAATAGAATATGATATTTTTAAGTGTTTCCAACGCAAATCATTAGCGTAAGCTAATTTAAATTATTTTCTTGTTTTTTTTGTAAGTTCTTGTCTTTTCTGTTAATTAGACTAATTACACCATCAATTGCCCAAGAGTGCTCATGAATGTTTTAAAAGCTGATACGGAAAGTGCTCACTCGTAGTTACAACTTACCGAAATAAACAAAGCGAAACTTGTACATGGCCAAAATTAAAATTTTCCCAACAGACTCATCTCGCCACAATTCATCACTTTCATCGTTGAAGAGAGAAATCATGTACGCTGGTAAACTTTATTTATGACCAAAACAAAAATATATAATAAAAAAAAGGAAAAAAAAGAAAAGAAACGCATTAAAATAAACTGTTTACGTCCTAATATAATTTCATTTATTTTCGTGAAGAAGAGCAAGAAGAATAAGAAGCTGAAGCAAAAGTTGTTGCCTTAAGAAGGGGCAAGAGTATGAGTTTAATAGTATACGCGTTCTTGAGGCGTAGTTCCCTCGTGGTTAGCTTGATGCTTCATCATCATTCTAAAGCTTGAATGAAACTTGAATGGCAGCAGCGGTGGCAGCGTCGAGAATACAACTTATGAAGCGCAGAAGAAATGGAAATATAAGCAAAAGAAGTATTAAAAAAAAATAAGACTAATAAACTTCACGCAAAATTCGTGCCACAAAATGAGAAATTACAAGAGCGCACAGCCGAAATGTATGCAATAAAAATTTTCCAACAAAGAGCAAAGAATATCAATGAGCAAGCACATGAATGCAGAGAGCGAACGAGCGATTGTTATAGCCACGTACTTAGAAGATATGCAGATATATGTATGTGTGTATTAGTGTATGTGTGTGTGTGTGTGTAAGCATCAAGAAGTAGTCGCAGTGAGTGCGGAAGACGACGTACTGCCATATTAATTTCGACTTTTATTTGAACAAAGCATCAAGTTTAAATGACTAAGCGCATTAAATGAGGCGTGTGTAAAGCAAAGCACAAAATATCATGCTATGACTATGACGATGACGATGACTATGAAGATGAAGAGAAATGTAGACGCATGCGAGTGTATGCATGATAAAGACGAACAGACCCATGACGGAAAGTCAACTAGAGGGGAAAGGTAGAGAATGATAGCAGCTAAACTTCATCACAATTTTGCAGCAAACGCGCACGATTTCGCTCTTAATCGCAGCTAAGAGCCGCCAGAAATTTAATTTGCAAATGATTGATTACCAACAATTTAGTGTAATGTCCTTGCCACTTGTTTTCTTAGCTCTGAATTTTTTTTATTTTTTATTCTGCGTCCCTGCGTTTTTCGCGTACCGTGCAATGCGTTTCGCATTCACTCAGTTGGCTGCTACTGTTTTCGTTACTTACTATGTCGGTCGTCCATTTTTATCTTTTTTTATTCAATTCAATAAACGGATTCTTCCTTTTATTTCTCTGTGTGTGGTCCCAAAATAAAAATTGTAAAACATATTTCAAGGCGCGCGCTCATATGCCATACATCTTGTTGCTGTCGCTGTCATTGTTGTCGTGTCGTTGTCGCAAAGCATTTCCATTCATTTCTATATGTAACTACATGAATCTTTTGGGCTTCATCTTCTGCGAGCGCGCGTATTTTCGTAGAGTCACAGTGTCTCTGGTGTCAAATTATATTGAAGCTACTCCGCTATTTTCGCCTAGCCATATTGTTTTCAAAATTAAATTCCTTTGGAATCTTTTTCATTTCTTTTACTTCTCATTGCTCTCGTTTTTGTTTGCTTTATTTGCTTTGCTCAGCATATATTATGCACATTTGAGTCACTTTATTTTATAGCCAAATTAAAAACTTGTTCAAATTTGTTTCAGCTTGACCTTTCAGTCACGACTTTCTTTATTCAGCGAAAGAGACAGAGACAGCGTTAGAGAAAGGAAGACAGATAACCGTTTTGCTTGCTGCTACAACTGATGTTGCTATAGCAATTGCATGCATGCAATCAAACCATTATTTTTCTTTTGGAAATCTTGACACTCATCTGTCGTAAATAAGTTTCAAAATTAATTTATTATTTAAATTAATCTCAAAATTTTTATCAAATTAAAGCAACAATGTGAAGTAGTAAGAGATGAGAAATGAACTCGAATCATGCCAGAAATTATCGTATTTCTTTGATTCAAAATTAAATAATTTATATAATTTATTATTATGTAATAAGAACAAACTACAAACAAAATCAATTAAAGAAAACTTCAAAAAATATACAGAACCTAAACATTAAACTTTTCCAAACTCTCTGAGGTGTAATGAACTTAATTTACAACAGAAATTCTTACTCCATATCGATGATAATATTAAGTAAGACGATGATGGATATGAAAATGATGATGATGGATATGGAGATGTTGATAAATATTGGCGAGTATGAATATAAACTTAAGAAATGTGCAATATAAGCGTTACAGCAATATCAAACTCACTTAAGTTCACCCACACATACATACATATGTACACACACATACCCGAAATCCCTGAAGCGGAAATGAAAAACTCGTAAAAAGTTCATTACTCACAAATTGGGTCTGCTGGTCGATTGGTCGGTCGGATGTTGAAATCTGGAAATTATTTGAACGGGAATTTTTATGTTTAGCCTCAACGGAAATGTGCGAAATAAAAAGAAGCGGAAATTGTGTTTGCATTTTCTTTTCGCTGATCACATGTAATCAAAGCGATGACAACAAGAACAACAATAAACGCTCTTAACAATTTCATTTTTACGAGTGTTTTTAATAGTTACCTTCTTTGGTTAAAGAACTCAAAGAAATAATGAAAATGTTAACAATACAAAATCTAATGATTTCTGTTTAGTTTCGCTCTATTCACATAATTTTCTTTGAATAAAACTTGTGAAAAGTTTTATCCTCTGCTTCAATTTATGTATATATGTATGTAGTTTCTTCGTTCCTTTATATATTGTGTTTTCTTTCTTTTTTATGAAGTGATGTTTATCGATGTGATTGTAATGACAGTGTAAGTAGTAAATGTCAAAGTGTCAAAGATGTCGCTGAAACGGTGATGAAAAATAAAAGAGAAAAAATAGAATAATACATAAAAATACATATATGTACATATGTATTTGTATGTATATATTTGTATGGATGAGTAGCAAATTCTACGGTGGTGTTTCTTTTTCAGAAGTGTATATCCAACAGCAAAAAAAATTTTATAATAGAAAATTGTAGCTGCATGAGTGCATTTCTTGCAATTTGTTGAAAATGAAAATTTTTTGAAAAAAAAAAAAAAAAACTCATAAAAATTTACTAACACACACAAAAATCTATGTGTGCATGGCTTAGAGTGGGATGAATTTGTGAAACACATGTTTGCATGTGTGTATGTGTCTTAAAATGTGTATACGCACAATTGCTTTAAAATGCATTTTGTTGTGCTTCAATTTTCTGGCTTTACTTTAGCTTATACTCCATCTGTGCACATTTTATAACAGGGTGTAACGAAGAAGCTATATCAAGGAAAATGTTAGCATGATCTGTGTTAATTGATATGGAATTCTAAGTGATTGTACTTACATTCAAGTACAAAACAAAGTTCCAAGTATTTTTTTTTTCAATTAAGCCATCAGCACTCAAGAGGTACCGCTTTAAATGAAAAGCATTGAGTTGATTGAGAAGGAAGATACAATAGATAAGTGGTTAGAGGAAAGAGGAAGAAACATATGTGAACGTTTACTTTGGAATGGTAGTAAAAATCAGGAAAAATATTTCCCGGGACCTTATTCAATATAAGCGCGAAACAGCAAAGAAAAGAACTACAGCTTGTGGATGGTGTAGTTCTGGTGAACACATGAACTGGTGGAATCAAATTATTCCATTATTCCAACCAACGTCACATTGGCGGTACATGCCCAAAACATAGAGAGTCATTGACTCTGCAATAATCACCCCACCCTTAACCAGGGGGACTAACAGCGGATTAAGAAACTCATTTATGAGATAACAGACAACATTGGATCTTACGTGAGTTGAATTCAACTCTGGTCGTAAGACCCCACTCAGACATTGATTGGAGATCATTATTGAGTGAGTCATTCATAGCATGCGTTTTGAATAGGCCAAATGACAAATGGTGCTATCATCTGGGAAGGAATATATTGGATTTCTAATCAATGACAGAAGATAGTTCTTAAGCCAGTAATGCCTAGCGGAGCCGTTCCAGAGCCAGCTTCAAAAATAATTTTTTTCTCAAATTACTTTCTTGATATACTTCTATACTTTGGTTCCCACTCGTCCTTAATGAGTTAAAGATAAGGAAGAGTTGGGGAGAAGACCGAACCATGCGGCATTAACCTATATCGTCCCAAGGATTTTTTTTTTTTAAGTTTTGGATAAAACTTGGTATTTTAGGATAATTTAGGTTAAAAAGCATGAATCTGAAGTCAACAATTTTTTTGAGTTATAGTTTTAGCAAAAAATTGTGTTCGATTTATCAAACGCTGGGCAATATTTGTCATTTTTTTTTTTTTTTTTTTTGTTTCTCTAAGAAGGAAATCGATGGAAAAAAAATGTTTTCTTTATGAAATTTTTCTTCTTCTTTTATTCTTAAGCCAAAATAGGGTAAGTAAGTTAGACCAAAGAGTATCATACAAAATAGGCAAAAGTATTTATTTATGAGCTTTCATGGTATTTTTCAAAGCAATGGCCATGTAATGGAATGTTTCACCTTTTCAACAAAAACGGAGCAGGCTTATGACATTATTTGCACCTCTTTTTCATATTCCCCTCTATTTTTATACTGATTTACTAACCGCTGAATCGCGAAAAGTTTTTGCTTATTGAAACGATGAATTCAGTTCATGCATTGGCAATCGATGAGCATGAAACAGTAATCCATTGGCCAAATACCATTTTTTTTTATCTGATGGAAACGATGTTGTTTTGGGCATCATTGTCGTGAAGATCACCTCCACCCATTCCTTGATCGTAATTTTCTACTCAAATACTGCTTCTTATTGCACTATTTGAGTGGGCCAGATATAACTGTATACATATATATTTTTTAAAATATGGCTAGAAATGGGAGTTTTTTTAAAGGGGGTAATGGAGTAAATCGCGAAACATATATCTTTTTTTTAGACAATATTTCAAATAATCATATTACACAAACAATTAAATTCTAGAGGTTACTGTTATAGTGAAAAAAAATGTTAAAGTAACGTAAAATCATCTGTTCGATTAATCGAACGTTGAGACGATATGGGTTAATGGCATGAAACTCCAAAGTACATACCACCATCTATCACAACACGAATAAAGCGGTCACTTTGAAAACTCGCGACCCCATGTGCTATCAACAGAAAAGAGTTTTAAGTGACAGTACTCAATGCTAAGCAGTGTATGCTCATTTATGACACGCACAAGCAGGCTCATAGAAACAAGTTCTTTCCTACAATAATCCACTATGATGAAACTAGTTCCTTTCAGTCTTATTTCAAGGTTTTTAATAAGCATTTATTGCTCAGAAAATGATTGAGAAAAGTAGCAATCAGAAATGAAAAACAACAGAATGGTTTCAACCTGGCCAATTTAAGCAAAACAGCACCTAACTATGAAATACTCATTTAATTTTGGATTTTGCTCTAATCTTTGTTATTGTACAACTGCTCAGTACTCGAGTATACGATATTCAAATGTTATCTTTGCAAGGATTCGTTTTTTAGAGTGAGTTACCAAAATACGGTTATTTCTTTTCCACTTCATCTGATGTTTGTTTGTTGGTTATCTTCAAAATACTTTCTTAGACACCTTAATATTTAGTGGAAAGAAATAGCATAGGAAACTGAATACGTTTTCAGCTTTAAAATGAAAATTAGAATGAGAAACTTAAATAATAATAAGAGAATATTCCTTAAGTGAATCAAATGAAAAAAAAGCATTTCATTATATCTAACGAGCTCTTTTATTTAAATCAAATAAATTTATACTCTAAACTTAAATTTTCATAAAATAAAACATATGCTTAAAAACGAAGAATAAAATAAATTTCAATATACTTGCACACACCAAGAGTCCCAAGTTGAAAATAAAATGCATATACATACCCATACATACATAAATACACTCGTACTTCGATGCAGTTGAATTTGTGTATATAACTAGTGAAAATTTGCTTTCTTATAAACTGACAATCAAAATAATATAGAAAACCACACGGAAGAAAAAAAAGGGAAAACAACCCAAACAAATGGAAAAAAAAATAGATAAAAAAAAGTAACACAAACTAAACTTAACTCAACGGGAAGTGTCAGACCTTCATTGCTGATATTTTGACAGGAAAGACGTTTTGCTGTTGTTGTTATTGTTGTTGATGCTTCTACTCTGTTTTTCTCTTTTGTTCGTTTATTTTATTTTTCGATTTGGTTTGCTTCACTTCAGTTACGTTTCCCTTCATTCGCAAGATAATTTCCTCAATATTTTTTTTTTCTTTCCCTCGTATATGTGTGTGTGTGCAAGTGTATGTATACGAAAGCATATGAGTATTTTGAGTGTGTTTGTGTATATGTGCTAGTATGTGTTTATATGCATTCCCAAAATCCCAGTTCAATTTTATCTTGTATGCAATGAAGCCAAAGAAGTTGTTAAAGTCATAACATTTCGTTTCGTATTGCGCTTCATGCTCATGCATTTTAGCTCGTTGTCTCTTATGTTGAGCGCAAGAAGCATTTGCTGTTATTGTTAATGTTGTTTTTGTTGTTGGTGCTATTGTTTTCATTCCATCGCCGCCTCTCAACTCAACCAACCATGTACAAGTTGAGTGAATGTCTGTATGTAAGTAGATACATTTTGATTTCCCCCAATGTTTTACAAAACTGAAATTGAAATTTTAGTTTCAATTTCAGTAACTATGGCTCAAAAATTTTGTTGTTGTAGAGTTTTGCTTCAAATGTTCATATTTTGTTTTTGCTTCCTTGCTTGCTTGCTTTTGAATCTTTGTATTTTTAAAGAAATGGAGGGAAAATTTGTATATGAAATACTAACGTATACACACAAACATTCGGAGATATGAATATTAAAGTGCCTCACGAAAAAAAGTAGTTGCTACCCATCCTAAGAACAAGCCTTAGTTTATTTTATGAAGTTTCGAAAAATATCTCGGTTCTAGTAATAAGTTGTCATTTAATTTTTGGGAGAAGGAGAAGCAACAAATTTTTTCTTTTTTTTGTTTTTTTATGAGCCTTGGATCGCCTTAATGTATGTATTGCTCGTTTTTTGCAAGACTGTCATAACTCAAAAATAAAACAAATTTCTGAGAAAATCGTATTTAAAGATTTCAATGAACTACCACTCCGTAGAACGCAAAAATTACAAAAACTCTTTCTCAAGGAGAGTTCATAAGATCCCGTTATGATTTTTTTACACAAAATAAAGAATTTTTTATTTTTTTTTGGATTGTGACAGTCTTGCAGCACCTAATTGCACCTATTTGTAGTAACACATTTTATGTTGCTCATTGTAAAAGCAGAAGTTCGTGCTACTAATCAAACACATGTATTTAAAGATGTTTCTTTTACAATGTATCCATTCAATTTACTTTATGGGAATAAGTAGCTGAGAGATAAATACACATGTGTGCTTAAGGAAGCGGTTCTCAAATATACAATTTTATTCGTGTAGATAACTCACTCCTACTTTGCCCGAGTGTCCAGTTTGAGGCTCCAACTATCAGTAGCAAAAATAATGATTTGATTTTTTGCTATTGCAGAAATATTACGGTTGTTCACTCTGTATTGTATCATTGCAGATGCAAAATATTTTTACACTTCATACAAATTTGCGGTTGCGATACCATGAGGTGCAGAAATATTAAATATTTTGCTATTGCAATGATGCAAGACCATTTGCAGCAGAATGGGAATACCAAGATTATTTTTTTTAGCTTATACGAGAAGATTTACATCTTATGTACGTATAATAGGGGAATGTGGGGGATTTCGAACCATTAGTTTTATCTGCATTATCTGACATTCAATCTATACGAAACTTTTGACATCGTATTATTTTAACTTCATCTCATTATTTCATTAGCAGTCCAACCGCTGAGACGTATTTTGTGCTGTCTGCGATAATCAAGTGATTTTTGAGATTCCAAAAGTGTTTTTGTGTTTTAAAAAATACATTGCTTTTTCAACATTTTTGCGTAAAAAAAAGCAGGTAAATATTTTTCAAATCATTGTGTGTGAATATTATTTACATTCAAAAAAGTTTTTTTGCAAAAAATTTGGTTCTGTGACTCATGGGCGTTTATTTTGTAGAACACAGCTTCTGGGGAAAGTCGAACCACTTTTTGTGGCGAATATCGAACCACTTAGTTACATAGCAAATTATCGACAAAAAATTAGTTATAGGTAGTTTTTAAGACGTAGATCATGATTCCTGCATCATTTGCGGCAAAAAATTGGCTAAGAAGCAGAACCGAAATAACACGATTCATTGCAAAGAGTGCGGAGTGCGAACGAGCTGCTCACTTGCTATGTATACACATGACTGGTGGCTATTTCACATGCAAAAACTACGACTCCGAATAAATAACATCGATTTTTTTCTCTATATTTTTCATTCAAATCTTATGTTTTTTCATAACGAAGTCATAAATAAACGTTTTACATCAATATTTGTTCGAATTTTCTCAATTTGCAATGTGGTTCGACATTCCGCACAATTTTTCAAAATGGCTAAATCGAATATTTTGGTATAATTTTTAAAACTTTACAACAAATTCGAATTTTTAAATTCTGCAACTTCCAAAACGTGGCATTTTGCTTCTAGTTTAACGTCAATTTCTCAAATTTTGAAAAATTACAATTTTAGAGTGACTGATAGAGTCAAAATCAAAGCGTGGTTCCACTTTCCCCACATTCCCCTACTTTAATTTTTACTATTGTATACGCAAAAAAAAATATAGCCAAAAAATTTAGGGGGAAGGCCACTGTGACGGGTCAAATTTATTTTATCTTATATTTAAGTTTATATATTCAAAAATATGTGCACACAATTTCAATTCAAAATTCCAAAAATTGCCTGAGTTATAGCCATTTTAGTGATAGTAAGTAGACCGACCGAAGTAGATGGAGTGAAAACTTTAAACGCGTTTTTCTCGAAACGGCTTTTTTCGAACTGGTCGCGTCGATAACTCGATCAAATATTATTTTCAAATTTTTGATTAATACTATTTTTTAAACTCTTTTGAGACAAAAAAAAAGGGTCAAAAACATGAAAAAATTTTAAATCAGTCGCCATTTTGTGAAGAATAATAAAAAAATGCTACGTGCGACGAGAATTATACTTATATAGATTATTAAAATCTAAAAATTTGTTTTTTCAGAAAATCCGTTCTTGAAAAATCGACGCAACCATGGAAGGGGAAATTTTTTTCGGGCTCCACGGCAACGCCCATATCTTCAAAACTGTTCAATATTTTTTAATAAAAATTTATGGAAATTTTGTTGAAAGTGCACTTAATAAAATGAATATAAAACAATCCCCACATTCCTTTATTTGACAGATCAAAAAAATTCCCGAAAATCACTCATTTTTCCAGCCGTCACATTGGCCTTCCCCCTTAATATTTTACTGTAAAAACTAACATTTTTATTAGAGAAATTGAAGTTGATCATTTTACTATAGTAAAATTTTTGATATTTTCTACAAAAAGTCTACTAGAGTACTCAGTTTTTTTTTTTAGAAAAGCTTAAAAAATAATACAGAGCGCAAGAAAAAAAAAATCTACTAATCTGGGAAATTTGTACATCAATGAATGTATCTATCTACACGCTCGTTTGTCGGATATGTACGGTATGAAAAAAATTAATCCAAATGATTATGTGGTGCACATAAGTATTTGTATATATGTAGGTATGTATATATGTATTTAACTATAATACAATGTTCTTGTGGTTGTGGTTAACTTTGCAGTTGCAATTTCACTCAAAGTGAAAATCTGACTTAATCCACCTTTGTAGCTTTGCTGTTTTCCTTGTGCTCAGCAGCATAGTAAAAGGAAAAAAAAGTTAGCGTTACATAAAAGCATCATGCACTCACTTAGCATTTCAAGGATATTATTACATATAGGAATACACACACACAGTTATACATGCATGCATGCAAGCATTTCACATCAAGGATAATTTCAACTTTGCCACATTTACAAATCAAAAAATGCAAAAAGCTGTGCAAAAAAAAAAAATATATAAATGATAAAGTCGTTGCTGCATCCTGTTGAACTTCCTCTTTCCTTTCCGTTTGTTTGTTTGATTTAGCGTGCATATTTGAATGTTTGAAAGCGATTTACACTGAAAAAGAGACATTTTCTTTTTCAATTTTTTCTCATATTTTGCTCAATTTTTTTATTTATTTTTTATTTTATTTTATTATTTTTTTTTTTTTCAATCTTTTTTTTTTGCACACTTCTTTTTATTTGTAAGAGTATTTAAATTTACGTGAGCATTAGTATAGAAAAATATACTTACCTTTGAATGAATCTAAATGTATGTATGCATTTATGTGCATACTAACATATGTGTGTAGGTGTATGTGTGCTCTCTGGTAAGGTTTGCAGTTTATTACTTCTATTGTTAGGTTTTTCATTTTTCGATTGCGTCATGCTTATAGAATAATAATGCTGACAGCAAATTTTTTTTATTGTTATAAAGTGTTAACGGCATTGTGAATTCTGGATGAATTAACGAATGACAATAACAAAAATGAGACTTGCTTTGAATTTCTACAGTTTCAAATCAATCAGTCTGAAATAGTAGGCGTTGACTTTCATCGTTGCTATAGATAATGAAAATTGTGGGCTTTTTTTAATGGAAACTCCTTAGTTTCCTTGAAAAGGCCAACGAAACAATGTATCCTCTGCGGGATCCTGGTACAATTTTATGGAAACAATATAAAACGAAGAAAAGTTTTTACTGCGCAACATTTTAAAAGCAACCATATGTAGAACCAGCTGGGCACAGGGTTTATTTGCGACCCTGCTTTGTCTAATACTAGCAAAGCTTGTGTAATGCTTAAATTAACCCTTCCCTGCCCATGCTGCCATTTATGGTCGCACCACTTTTGACGGTAATAGTGGCACCATATTGCGTCCAACATCCAAACCACAATATAGGTTATGTAGATTGCAGCTTTCTGTATCGATGCGCATATATAACGGTATTAGTAAACGCCAGCTGTCAAAAGTTATTGCAATTTTTATGTAAAATAATAAAATAAACTTAATATTTTCTATATAACCGAAAGATATTGTTTCTATAAATTTCACAATGAATGATTGGTATAAATTTTAGTTTTTGTTTATTTCTCTCAATAATGTGTTTTAAAAAAAAAACAGTTATGCATTTCTATTTTAATTGATACTTCCCAACGAACCATATATGATCAACGAGGAAATTTCAGAATTTAACACTTGTAATTAAGATATTAAAAAAGTCATAGAACAAAAGTTCTTCAGAATTTTTATATTTTTTTAAACAAAATTTGCGTTGTTGGGCAGGGAAGGGTTAAACCAAATTCAAAATAAATTAAGAAGTTGAGTTATACCCTACCTGCCGAACGGCAGAGTCTATGTCCTTCAGTGCTAAATTTTTTAACATTGCAATAATTACCTACAAACTGTGTTCATACCAACAATTGGTAGTTCTTAATGTTTGCGTAGTTGATTTCTAGTTTATACTAAATAAAATCACATCTTGAAAATGAGGTATGCGGTAACGGTATTTCACGCAGTCTCCTTCGTCTTGAAATAGCCATACTTCTGACATTACAGCACTCGGCTTTTTAACTTTTGAATTTACGAATGTGTGTCATTGATTTAAGTTGTAAAAAATCAATTTTATGGGCTAAAAATTCAAAAGTAACTTTGCGTGGTGGGACTGAGTCGTACACAAGGCTGCCATATTGCCACAAAATGGGCTGGCATATTTTGCTTCAAATGGCACAAGGTGCCAAATTGACACTTTTTGAAGAATTTAAAATTTTTCTTGCAAACATTGATGGTGTAGGTAATAATTCTTTCAAAGAAATTTGTAATTTGGTTTTAATATTTTATCGCTCCCTTACTCAAACGCCGACGTCGAAGAGCTTTGATCCTTCAATGTACCCTACGGAAAATTTGGGGCAAATTGTCTACCAGCGATATGTCCCGTGACTGATTCAAAGCAACCAGTCACCGAACTAGTTTAAAGGTGATACAGGAAGCGACAATTCGTTTGGATTTCAATTCACTTTTCTTTACATAAATTAAAAAAAAGCAAATATCACCGTCGGTTTGTGGGGTAAAACCTGCAACAACTCGGTTTTTGTGAACGAAGTGGATGTTTAGTTGATCTACACACCCACTCGTTGGCGTCGTGGCAAAGTTCTCTTTTGTATTCAGTATTTTTAATCGTGAAATTTCGAATTTGTAATAAAACAGACTGATTCTTTTTCGATTTACTCGCTGCGCCACTCAGCTCGTTGTCTTTCCTATTGGTTTAAAATTGGTGGTGGAAACAACGCTCATGTGTCTCAGTGGTTAAACGCGATGTTCGATTAACTGAAGCCACTACCCTACAGTTATATAGAAGGTACAGATATTTCGACTACCGTAGTTCTAGTGGCTTTGATTTTGTCATATGGAACTACTTTTTTTTGTGAAAAAAATATATAATATAACAAGGCTGGGGTCGATAAGCATCAAGATTCCTTCTATTCCATTTTAAGCATTGAAGCTATCAAAATTAATTTCTTCTATCGAATTCTAATGAGTGAACTTAATACAATTATTTATTTAGCCAACTTTAAACTATTAAAAATATACAAAAAATTAACGATAATTTACACAATAATTCATGTCAACATAAATAGCAACGAAACATTACAAATGACGACTTTTTCTGCATTGTTCTACAAAAAACAAATTCAGAAACAACCAAACATAAAATGATATACGTTACAAAATCTAAAAAAAAAAACAGTTTTCTATAATATCACAACGCATTAAAATATCAAACAAAAAAACAGCGCGTTGTAGTAAGTAGTAGTTGTATTTTAATGCTACTAGGATAATAGATTACAACTACAACAACAGCTACATGCATTCATATATATAAACAGAGATTCAAAGAAAAACTATTTCGTTTTTGTTATACTTACGACTTATTTTTTGGCGAAATGAAGCTCCAGCATTTATACGAATATATTTTGCACCCAATACAAATTGAACTTTTTCGCACCAGAAAAAACAAAAACAAAAAACTAAAATAAGAAGAGAAAACCCCAAATCCAGATAGAGAAAAAAATATAAGAATAAAATAGTAAAATGTTACTCTTGCTTATCTATAAATTTTTGCAACGAATGCACAAATGTGCATTCAATAGTTTGCAGTAGAGATACACAAATACACACACACACACAGGGTGATAAAAAAATTACTGAAGCAGAAAATGCTGCAGAAAAGTGTAAAGAAAAGAAAGTTTCTTATTTTTCCTTTTTACCATTTTAGTTACAGCAACAAATATATTCTATTGAGAACCTAAAATTGTTTTATTTGTGATTTTCAGATGACGCTGCACAAAAATTGAATTCGGCACAAAATTTTTAGAATTTAAAAATGTTAGTTAGTTAGATAGGGACCAAGTTTTACATAAATACTCACACTTATAAAAAAAAAGACCAACGATGTCGATGTATCTAAGAAAAACAATAAATAAAAATATATTCACAATGTTTCCCGCTTAAAGCGAATTTCAAGTGATGAATGATTAAGCGGATAGAGAATGCACAATAAGAACAATGAAAAACCTGACTATGCATTCCAAAGCTCGAGCTTTGCCGTCATAGAAAAATTTCTAACAACCAAAATGTATTTTTTTGATGTGTAAACATTTTAGCTCACGGTATGGGCAAAATTTCAAATGTGTAAAATGTAAGAATAACTGTATCGTAAGATGTAAGATAACTGTAACGTCCAGTTCCCTTCTCGCTCACACTACTGTGCGCGGCATGACTGTGCTACTCTAAACAACAAAGAGAAGAGAAGAAGAGAGGGAGAAATTAAAATGCGAGCTGAGTTTGTTTGTTGATGTTTCGATCAATTTACTCACACATATATGTACATACGAAAACAAAAAGTGTGTGTACATTTATTCGTGGCAGAATTATTTGTTGGTGTTAAACATGTGGAGATCGACTATACCATACAAGCAGAGAAGTCGCCGTAGCAAACACAGGCGTTTGATAGGTTTTGCATTCGGTTAGTAAGATTGGATTAAAATTAAATATTTTTTAAAATATAAAAACAATACAAAATGATAAGTAATAAGGAATCTAGGTTTCAATAAACGTATAAACAAAATGTAGTGATAATTATATATTTGTACATTAACCTTAGAAAGACAACACTTTTTATCTATGTAAATAGTAAATATGTTAAACAGAAAAAATCAAACTTATTTATTATAAAATCACTTATTTACTTCAATAAAAATACTTTGTTTCTTATTTTTATTAAATGCAGTTAAGGCAAATCTCTTTGCGATGCTTTTAAAAAGTAGTGGGATGACTGGTCACCCCTGTTGCTTTTCTAAGGTTAAATGCGGAAGAAAGCAGTTATCGTCGCCTTAGAATTGATTTGGAGTATTTGTGTACAAATTCATATACCTATATGCTAAAAAATTTCAAATCGACAGGAAGAAAAACTTAAAGCGCGGAAAAAAGGATGCAATTGAGTAAAAGAAAAATAATGCAACTACAACATAACAGCCCTATTCACGATTTGGTGCAATTGCAAAATATTTCTGCTATCACAACAACAAATACATGCGATATGGAACAAAAATTTGCATTTGTATTGATGCAAGGCCATTTGCAATTTATAGTGAATTGGGCTATTACATTTATATATAAGATAATGATATCTAAGAAATTTTTAAGTTTATAAGAGAATTGTTTTAATTTGAATTATTTACCTAAGCATATAGATTATACATCAAATCCCTATGTGCTTATGTACATGACATTCAGTTGGCTTAACTGTTTACACATCAAATATCTTGCGTGCCTTGCACACATCCATTTTTTTATTCATTTGAATGTATACAAATCAAAATCTTGTCAATATAGCAATATTCCAAAGCCAAAAGGTTATAATTCCCATCTGGGTGCTATGACATTTATTGCGTTGGGCTTTATGCCGTTCGTCATTAAGGCGCTAACACATTATGGTATAAACACAACCAAAGCAGCCACCCTCAGCTTCAACAACAAACACACAGAATTTTACGAATTTGTATGGCAACAAATTTCTGCGGCTTGCTGCCGCCTCAACGACGCTACACTAGATTCTATTCAAATTTTCTCAACTTCACAATGTTTGCTCTCTTGTGAGAGGGGAAACATTGCCATATTTTTCAAAAAAATCCAAGTGCTGCCAAGTTTTAGTGCGAAAATATAGATACTTTTTTAGAGTTTCCTTTTAGTTCTTCATTCTTTTGATGTTTTTGTACAAATAAACGATGTAAATAATTTTAATTTATGTAAACATTTTTTTCAAATTACAGAATATTGAAGTTTTCCTTTTATTTTTTTAATAATTGATAACTTAAATAAAAAAAATTTGTTGTTGAAACAATAATCAAATCCATAGTGAAATTAATAAAGTGAAATAAATAGAAGTGACGCCCTCTTTTCTGTTTACTGACGTCTGGCAAATTTGAAAATTATTCTCTTACTTCTCCCAAAACATTTGATATTTCAGAAGTAAATATAAAAAAGTATTAACCCATTGGTACCAGCAAAATATATATATAAAATAGAAAAATTTGAAAAGCCAGAAAAATTTTTAGATATTGATAAACGAGATCTTCGAAAGCGTTTGTAACAACCATGTGCATAATATGCACCAAGGATTTAACCCAAAACTTAAAGTTTTTTTTGTTATGTATGCCATTCAAGTAAGAAATCTGCCTCTCCGAAATTTAAATAAAATTCTTTTGAAATCGGTAAAACTATTTAGAATATAAAGAGGTCATTTTTGAAGACGATCATTTTAAAAGTATTATATTTTGTTTATTTAAATACTTTATAGAACCACACTCTACAAAATATTTTGAGAGCTTTTATTTCAGAAAAAAAAAAATCAACAAACGAAAGGTTTATTGGTTTTTCATATTTTTATTTCATTTATTTATTTATGTACAGCTGACGAAAATGGGTTAAGAGACTTTTCTCTCATAAACAAAATTATTTGTCAAAATTTATTGAGCGAATACTTGTCATAATTGTCAAATCTCAGAAGACCTGAGAATATTTCAAATTACTTTCTGCTATCTGGCATACTGTATACTGTGAATCAAATCCAACTGCTTTTGTTTTGTTTTCCTTTTACATATTCTTGACGCTAGAGGTCGACGCTTTTATTGTGTTTATTCTCTCAGAAGAAGTAATCGGTTAGAGGCCAGCTGCCCTGGTTGTGTTTATACCATTAAGGTCCGTTGTGTACGTGAGAGCAAAGTATACAACTGAAATGAAGGAAACAAAGAAGAGAGGCGACACAAAGCATACGTTGCCAACGGATATACAATCATACACAAAATTTAACAGCTGATAGCTGCAACACTCTCAATATACGGCAAAATTTGAGAGTTGCTCAACTTAATGCGTTACTTCAACGTATACGTTGTATATAGGCCACACTATAAACGATTTCATTATATTTTAGCTCTTAGTTGTTTATTTCGCTCTCACGTACACGACGGACTCTATAGCTAGCACCTTAACACCCAACGGGATAAAGCCCAAAGCCATTCTGCAAAATACTGAAATGCTACTAAACTGTTAATTTAGTATTATTTTCAGAGAGAGAAAGAGAGAGAGTGAAATAATTGAAAATGTCACAAAGCCCAAATTCATTAATTTAGGTAATATGGCATGACCATTTTTGTTTTTAAATTTGGGCATTGCGACATGCTTTGAGCGTTATTACATTTCTTGATTTGGTCTTTCGTAGGGGTTATGACGCTATGTTTGTCTTTAAGGCAAATGGTTCTGTGCCCGAAGTAATATGCCCAAATACGATGTAATATTGCCCGAACTCCGAAATATTGCGTAACAAAATATTGATAATTTTTTTGAGAGTTTTGACATTTTTTGATTTCAGATTATGACTTTAGGCGCTATGACGCTACGGCAATATCAAAACCATTTATAGAAGCCACTTATTGAATGTAACAACCATGTTCATGTAATTTTGATAGTTTCTTGTTATTTGGAATGCGATTCGATCGAATAGTTCCTAGAGCATATTTGCCAAGTGTCTGTAAATTAACTAATAAACCCAAACTGGTGAAATATGATCAGCCCATCTGACCACGATCTCTGAATTGGCACCGAAATCAGGTGTGCCGACAGGTATATTATTTTTACTATCAGAATAAACTTTAAAAAGATACGCAAATCCATTGGTGTCGCATAATACGAATAATTCTAATGGGGTATAGAATTATTCGTATTATTAACGTAAGTGTACGTAATTCGGATCGATTTTTGCAAGGGAAACTTTGAGCGCTAAAAATAAGGATTACAGATTTATAAAAAAAAAACATTTTAATACAAAATTAAAGCATATTTCTTCCTCTTTTAAAGTTAACAAACAAAAAAAAAAAAACATAACTTTTTTTTAATAGTTACTTAGGTAACATCACTTCGAAAAAAATAGATTGCATGTAATTCGGATCGAAAAATTGAGTGGGCATGTAATTCGGATCGATGATGTATGTAATTCGGATCAGCAAAATTTATAGAACATTATCTTTAATTTGAGATTTAATTAGACGCAAAAGATAAATTTGATGTTTAAGAAAAAAATATATGTATATAAATAAAATTTATGTATATATGCGTAAATACATACACACACATACATACAAATTGTTGTCCAAATCTATGTATTTTCCTTATGTAATCATATACCGTTTGTCCGATCTTAGTGAAATTTGGTGTAGAGGTGTATTTGTGTGTATGTGGGCCATTAAATTCGACCGTATCTCAAAGTAAGCGTGGCATTTTCGCAAAAATCCAATATCTTCGAATATCATATCGAGCTAAATTAATAAAATTTTATATGGAGACTTACTTGTTCTACACCGAACTAATTCTCACTTAGTCAATTGAACTTGACTAAAAATCACTTGTTAGTTTCAAAATTGATATAACTCTAAAAAACGCTATTAATTTCAGTTAATATTTCAATAAAAAATATATTTTTTTATTTTTAAAATGGAAAATTTTTGACTAAAATTAAAAATATTTTTCAAGTTTATCTAAACTTTGAACTCAAATTCCACAAAAACTCTCTAAAAAAAGGGTCGATCCGAATTACCTTCACACATCACCTATTATATATAAATCACAGCTAAAAAACTTTCATTAATCAAAACCATACAGTTTTTCTATATTTTATAATTATGCAAACACCTCATTTGCTGGTAATTCGGATCATCGATCGATTATATAAATATACTTACCAGCACAAAAGTTATTAGTGTTATAAAATTTGTGGGTTTCTTATATTATTTGCTAAGGCTTTGTATGATAATACGCTCACTTTTTGTTTCTTCGCTCGCAACTGATTAATTTGAAATAATTGAAATAACCATTAGAAAGGGGAAATAACTCTCGTTCGTGTCGAAAAAAGGACGCAATTTTAAAAAATACCAAGGAAAAGTTATTAGCAAAACAAAATCGATCCGAATTACCCTCATTTACGCAATGCTTTCTAAAAAGGTGCTTATTTTTTCCAAACTATAGCAGAATATTTAGTGAACAAAACCATATATCAAATTTTGCGCAATAACATGCTGTAATAGGCCATAACTATCATTTTATTCACTGGGCCTAATAAAGCCCAGGAGGTTATGTTAGCGCCTTCCAAAGAGGTGCCCATCGAAGGGTTAAAAATTTTAAAATTTCTTTAAGATATCAAGTAAAGTTTCATGCGCAACTAGTTTAAAAAAGCTACTTCATTTTGGCATGATCGAACTAGTGAAATTAATCAGTTGTGAGCGAAAAAAAAAGAGTGAGCGTATTTTCATACAAAGCCTTAGCAAATAATATAAGGAACCCACAAATTTTATAACAATAATAACTTTTGTGCTGGTAAGTATATTTATATAGGGTTTTTTCACTGAATATTCTGCTATAGTTATTAAAAATAAGCACTATTTTAGAAAACATACTAAGGAAAAAATTTACTTTTAAAATCGATCCGAATTACCAGCATGCGTTTTTCTACTTGCATATAATTCGGATCAATGATCTTTTTTTTTTTTTTTTTTACTTCAAGTAAAACATATCTTTTATTGTATTAATCAATATATATAAAAATGTATGTACATTTATGTGTGTGAAGTAAATAATTTCAATCCTGGCGAGGACAGGCATTGCAGATAGCCCGGGCAGAAACTTTGCTATGTGTGCGGCACACAAATTGCTTGCAACTATCACATTTATGGTAAGTTTTACGACGCGATTCCGCTTTACAAAATACGCAATCCTCCTTGTTGACACAATGAGCAGCAACGCCATTCAATGCCTACTTTGCATTACAAACATAAACAAACACATTCAAATACAATATATGCTAATACCAACACACAAAAAGAAACAACGATGTCAAGATTTCTTTGTACTTAGAAAATATTGGAGCAAGAAGTCATGGCGGCCATCCTAGGGTTAAGAGGGTTATCATGTTTTCATCCTTTATTTTATTTTTTCATTTGTGGCTAATTGTCAAATGCATTAAATTCTTATCAGTATGGAAATGGGCGGGGAAGGGGGAAGCTGGGGAGAGAGCGGAAGCTGGGGGGGAGGGGGAGCTGGGGGGTGATTAGGGGGCCAAAGTTGATACGCCTATTATCAAGCCAATATTTGAGAATTGGTTTGGTGTGGAAAAAGTAAGCCTCCATATTAAATACTTTGATATTCTAAGATATTGGATTTTTGCGAAAATGCCACGCCCATTTTGAGACACGGTCACATTTTATAGTCCACAACTTGACATATATACAAGTGCATCTCCATACCAAATTTGACTAAGATCAGACAAACACATAGATGTGGCAATAATTTGTATGTATGTGTGTGTATGTATTTACGCATACATACATACATTTTTTTTTTATATATATTTTCCTTAAACCCCAAAATTACATTTTGCATCTAAATAAACCTCAAATTCAAAACAATTTGTTATTAATTTTACCAATACACAAAATAAACTCATGGGCTTTTTTAGGCCCAGGGGGTAACTTAAGAGGTTGAGACAATAAAAAAAAAAAATTTGTTCTATCAACTTATTCCGATTGAAACAAATTTTTTGTGCTCAGAAAACATTGGCGCGATTCGTCGAGAAACAACAAAGATAAACGTGTTTAAACTCAAAATGGGCCTAAAAAAGCCCAGGTGCGCATCGAAGGCTTAAGTAGAAAACCCAAAAATTTAATGTGTTAATATAGCTGAAATTAAAATTTTAATAGTTAAGGTTGTTGCTGCTGTAGAAGTAGACAAAGGAAATCACATCTGGGATGAATGTGATGGAAAAGTTAGAAAAATGATTAAATCGAAAAATGAAACTACTGCTGGAATATACAAATTGGATAAGTATCTCAATGAGGGATATTTAAACCGTAAAGAAGAACCATTGGCTACATTCACGACACTCATCAATTCCTAAACAGTTGTAAAATTCTATTGTGAACGGCATCATTTTTAGTAAGCAAGCGCCATTTTTGGCAGCGAAAAATTTGTATGATACTTTCCATCGGTTGATTTTTGTACAGCGGCTTATGTTTATCTATTTTTTCTATATATATTCATATGTTTATTATGGCTGACATATTTGACAAAACATATTCGTAAATAATAACGCCATCGACATACATCCTTTACAAAAACATTAAATTAAATTTAAATTTTTGGTTTTATTAAAGAGGAAAAGTAGCAAAAAACTCTTCACAATAGAATAGTGAATGCTAAAAGTAGCAGCATGTTCACGACACGAAAATTGATTAGCTGCAACTGTTTAGCTATTTATGAGTGTCGTGAATGCAGCCATTGAAATGATTGCACGAGCATAAACAAATTACAAATATGTATGTATTAAATCGATTTTGCATTATTCCAACTCCAATGCCTTGCAAACAGTTTTTTTCCAGTGATGGGAACTAACGAATAAAAATTATCGAATTATTCTATAGTTAAAAGATTTCCAATTAATGAACGATTTTTTGCTATTAGTGAAATAATTAATGATTTTTTTCTGTAAGCGGAATTTGGGAATAAATAAATTCGACTGAACAATTTATTCGATCTTTAAAATTAGTCATTCAGTTAGTCAATAGTTGAAATCACTCAATGTATCTCTACTAACTTGTTAGTATAAATGAATGAATAAACCACCGTTTAATAGCCAAATCATTCATTAGATAGTAATATTTATAGTTGAAATCACTCGATAATTCTCATCACTAGTTTTTTCGAGTGTAGGTCAAACTCTTAATGAAAGTCAAACTCTCTGAAAACTAAGTAAAGTTTCAAATTTGAAATTTTTCCATAGCAATACGGTAAGATAACATTAAATTATTAAATGTATGGAATGCAGCGATTATGATTGCATTAAACACCAATTTAAAAAAAGTTTAAAAATGTGTTACCTGAGTTTTAAAAATGAAATAATTTACGAGTTTTAAATTAGGAATGTAATAATCTATGAATTTAAACAAAGTATTTTATTTAATTAATTGTAAACGATCCCCACATTTAAAATTAAAAAAAAAAAAACTAAAACGCTTAACCAGTACCTATTATAAAAATAAAAGTTCCTACGAGTTTTTAATTAACTACGTTGTACTGAATACGTTATACTGAATTTATGTAAAGTATTCTATGAAATATATAAAAGAATGCTAACTAATAATAATAATAATTAATAGTGTTGGTTTGGAGTAGGATATTTTTTTTTTTTTTAATTGTACTAATTGGTACTGGTGAACTTTTACTGCTAGCTGCTTTAGAAGCCATACATTATGTTTTTCCCTTACCTTGATTTCAGTTCATTTAAATGCACCTAATTATATTTTACACTACAATCTACATGCAACCACATAGCAACGTGTTATGTTTTTGTTTGTTTCACAGTTGTTTTTATCTCGTTTCTCTTTTTATTTCTAATTAAATTTAATTGAAACAAAACATAATCAGCTAAATTTAACTCAAGCTAAAAAATCTCATCCATAAACTGCAAACGCAACACGCGCAATCATGACGAGGATGCGGATGCTACCAAAAACCAAAGAAAATTTGTGCTCCAAAAAAGGACAATCCAAAAAAAAAAACAATGTACAAAAATACAGCAAAAAAAAAATAAAAAATACAACAAATTACGAAACAAAAGCACACATACATACACCCTCATACATATTTACAACACACAGGTAAAGTAGCCTTGAGGGAATAGGTGAAAAACGCGAAAAACGTGAAAAGGGTGTGCAAAAAAGTACGGAAAAAAAACAACGTAGAAAAATTTGTAAATGTTGAATTCCATTTAAAAAATAAAATCGACATTTTTGTATATTCGCTTATGTAAGAATTTCCACATGAATGTAGCAAACAAACAAAGCTCAAGGTTACAAGCTTACCGAGCTTATGCTCCCAATTCAAAAGTCATTAAATTTTGGGAAAAGTCAGTTGCAGGTTAGAGGTTTTTAGACGCTACACACGTATGAAAAGAAAAAGATGCAGGAAGAAAAGGTAGAAGAGGTAAAAGGAAAAACATGTACTTTTAATTTGTTAAAAAAAAAATAAGAAAATATGTAAATATATTTTTTGCACAAATTAATAACGAAACCTTTTTAAAAAAATGTTGCTACTCATTCATACATAAATACACAATACCGCTGTACTATTACTTTTATAATACAAATATGTTATGCATTTAATAATATCTACTAAGATAAATGCAGCTAATTCCGTGCCACTAAGACATTTTGATCTTTAAAAAGATATTGTTATCATGCCAACGATACCAAGATAAAAATTTTGGGTTTCATGTAATACTTGACATTTTTTGTTTAATTATAAGTTTAAATATTTAAGTATTTTTACAATTTGAATCATTTATTTTTAATTTTCCAAAACCTTTAATTGCCGCTAACTCCGTGCTAAATTTTTGTCAGTAAAACTAATTCCGTTCGAAATTTAGTGAAGGAAGATTTGAGTGATTCCTAAGTCTTTTCTTGTAAAAAATAAAACAGATTAAAGAAAATGTATTTATTTTTTTACTCAAATAACTGAGAAAACGTAACAATAAAAAAATGTAAGAAAATTAGGTAGCTTCTAGCGTATCAACTTTTTAAAAGGTATATTAAAAATGTTGCTATATATAAATACTAGAGGTGATCGAATTTATCTTAACAGATAAGAATTTGATGTCTGCAGCAAAGTTGTTAAGCGCAAAGAGATAAACAATTTTTGGATGCACATTTTACCTCTACTCCCAACCTTCCTCTCAAAAATTAAACTATTATACTGTCTTTGGAGAATTCTGTGGCAGAAACACGAGCAGCAGTCAGGAATTCTGAAACTCTTTGGCTTACAGTGGAATTCCCCTCAAAAACCCTTCGTACCACTTTCGTCTTGGTGGACCATTCCTAAAATTATTTGGCCAATTCAGTCAGCTCCTTCATTAACCTTCTAGTTCCCAAACGTGCCTCTAGACAGACGTTATTAAAACGGGTGTAATTAGCACCCTAATAGTTTTATGTTGCAACATTTTATCATATTGTTTATGGAATTCCCCAGGCTTTACAGAAGTTAGCGGCAGCCAAAATCAAAAATTTGTGACGAACAAGAAAATGAGTTATTTTGATTGAATTTGAGATAAAAAAAAAAAATAAAATAAAAGTAAAAAATAAAATATTGGGAGTATGAATGTATAAACTCGTAATTGTGACTAACTTCATATCTATCATACGCGCCATTTTTTTGACATTGACAGCTATTCTATCTCGAAGAGCGCCAAAAATACTATAAGAATTAATCTGTCAAATAATTTTCATAATTTTACAAAAGTGTTTTACTATAGCTGAAAATGTCGAATTTCGTGCCAATAAAACAACATTTGCGGGAAGTTTTAATTTGCTTCTTCCATTTAAAGAAAAACGCAACTGAAGCACATCGTTTACTCACCGAAGCTTAACCTGACTGTGCTATAGACGTTAGAATGTGTCAGGTGTGGTATGCCCGTTTCAAAAGTGGTGATTTTGATGTTGAAGACAGGGAACGTTCAGGCGGCCCGAAAAAGTTTGAAGATGAAGAATTGAAGGCATTACTCGAAGAAGATTCATGTCAAACGCAACAAGAACTTGCAGAATCTTTAGGAGTTGATCAATCAACCATTTCTAAACGATTAAAAGCATTGGGAATGATTCAAAAAGCAAGGAAATGGGGTGCCGTACGAATTAAAGCCGAGAGATGTCGAACGACGATTTTTCACATGTGAACTGCCAGAATGTGAGGCCAGAATATGAGAATAGACACGACGAAGTTATTCTTCAGCACGACAATGCTCGGCCGCATGTTGCAAGGCAAGTAAAAACATACTTGGAAACGTTGAAATGGGAAGTGCTACCCCACCCGCCGTATTCTCCAGACATTGCTCCTTCTGATTACCACTTGTTCCGATCGATGACACATCGCTTGGCTGAACAGCACTTCCGTTCTTTCGAAGAACTCAAAAAATGGGTCGATTCGTGGATAGCCTCAAAAGATGAGGAGTTCTTTCGACGCCGAATCCGTATGCTACCAGAAAGATGGGAAAAGGTTGTGTAACGATGGACAATACTTTAAAGAATAAATTTATAATCACTTTTTCACAATAAATGTCCAAATTACGAAAAAAATACGAGTTTATACATTCATACTCCCAATACTTCTCGTCATACTAGCCAGATAAAAAACAAGTTATGAGTAGCAAAGAATTTGAACTTTTTCTTCAAAGTGCTTAATTACTTAAAGCATATTGTTGAAAAGTTTGTTCAACAAGAAATACATACCTTTAGGCATTCAACCTTTCCGGCTTCATAAGACCCCGCCCATTAAAATTTTTAGGAGTTTGAGATCAGATTTATTCTTTTTACATCACAATTTATTTATCAATATCAATTTTTTGTAAATCAATCAAAAATTTGTGAACTAAAAAGGGTTAAGTTAGCAACACAACCTACTAGCTGTCCTTTAGTTATTGGGAAACCTATCTCGGCTAAATGATGAACATATTTTACAACACTTTTGTGTGTATTTATTCTTTATCCGCTTGCAAACTTGATATAGGCGCTGTTGAAATAAAATAGCACGTAATTACCTAATTATGGTTGTTAATTACGGCATATAGCACGGAATTACCAAAGTTGGGATATATTGTGAATCTATTTCCGTCCTATGTGATTCTACTCCAAGAGCCAATTAGAAAAATAAATTTAAATGAAAATGCATTTAAAATTATATATAAACAGGCTTAATGAACAAATGTAGTCATCACAACAACAATGTATATAGAGACGGGCAAATCAGACGGCCGTTTCGGAATCCGCCACAATTCCTCATCAGTGATCTTAAGCCTGTTTATATATAACTTCAAATAACGAAATTGACATGAACTTAAGTCATGACTTTGAAAATTAACCTCTAGATTTAATTTTCATAGTCACCTAGGTTAGGTTAGGTTGGAGTGGCTGTCGAGAGACACACTTAGGCCTGAACGGCCCATTGTGATACCACATAGTTGGACCTACAGTTTAACGCCGATTCCGAACGGCGGTGTGGCAATTTTTTATCGGCTTGGTGGTTTTGCCATTACCAACCAATGTGTGTACTTGTACACTATCTTATAATTCTCATACACTTCATATTGATAGTGAATATAAGAAAGTAATGAAAATTAACCACCAGACGAAGACGGGAATCGAACCCGAACCTCCCAGATGAAAGTCTAGTGCACTATCCACTAGGCTATCGAGGTCGTCCATACCAGTCGTCCAGTCTCCTAAGAAAATACATTTACTTATCCACTTTTTTTGAAATACTGAAGTAATATATCCGTAAATTTAATAAAATTCCAAAATATAAGTGATTTAGAAAGGAGACATTCTATAATTTTAAATCTAATTTTTGCTAATTTTGTCAACTTTACAACTAAAAAATAACAATATGGTTCTTAATTTGATATGACGTAATTAGATCCCAAGTATATTTATAGTTCATATTATTTACCGGAATAAACATCTTCACAACTTTTAAACAAAATAAGTAAGAGAATAACAAATCTAAATGTTATAGATTCAAGTGCAAAAGTAAATGCAGCTAATTCCATGCCATTTCTAAATGCAGATTTTAGCTTTGTTATGCTTCAAATTAAATGAAAATACACAGATATAGAAAGAAGACATCAAATATGGTCAAACTAGTAAAATAAAAATGGATTTATACTTACAAATAACTCTTAATAATCTTATCCAAATTATGCTGCTTCATTACGCGATACAATAAAACTTGCGCACTTTATAAGGATTTTTGGTAAAATGATAAACTAATGCAGATTTTTATAAAACTAACGAGATTTAAGAAGTAGAAATACAGGTACATAATGTTTTAAGTATAGTAAACAACCTCAAAAAAAAATATTGTTGGAAAGTATGCGAGATTTCTTAATTTACTTCTTTTAGTAAAATAGCACGGAATTACCCACTAGCACGGAATTAGCTGCACTTACCTTACGACTATTTCTACTTTTTTAGCCTTATTACTTTCTATGGTTAGGATTTTTTCATTCTTGGGAGTAAAACTTTTATAATATGAAACTAGCGAAACGCACACAATTACACAGATAGAGTCGCAAACACAGATACATAAAAAAAAACAGGAAATTGAGAACGCCATTCATGGCCTCGCATATTGTAACACGGAAATGAGCATGGGTGGCTCTTCATTGTATGTACGAGTATGTGTGTGTCTGTTATACGCTATAACATGTATGAATTTATGAATGATTGAATGAATGAATAAGTGTTTAAATAAATGAATGAATGCATGCATGAATAAGTGAATACATGAACGTATAAATGAAGGATGCAGCTACGTACTTTTTCTCACTACTAGCATGATAGTAACTATGACACTAAAGCGATTCCTTTTTTTTTTTTTTGCTTATTATTATTATTTTTTTTTTTTTTACAGAGTACAACTGCTCGAGTTCTTTAGCTGTTGCTACTTCTGTGTCTTTTTTATACATATATTTTTTTTATTTTGTGTGAAATTGCATAACAAATTTCGCACACACAAACACAAGTACACCACTACAACTTCAACGGTATGTATCAGTTTAAGTTGGTAATTTATTTATGTATTTTCACTTTTCGTTTTTTGAAATTAATAACAAGAACTACTCTCACACATACACACTCATTCAACTCATTCATAGTTTCACACATTTCGTGTATTATTTTCATTTTAATATTTGTTTTTTTTTTTTTTATTACACTTAAGCACAAGTATGTGTGTTTGTTTGTATATGTAGTATATAAGTACTAAATATAAATATGAATGCGTTTTCTGCTAATGAGTTTTCCTTGCTTGTAGTTAGTGGCATTATGCATAAAGTGCCTTATTTCGTTTTTACTCTTTTTGGAACACACAGCAATAAGCTTCGCCCCTATCTTTATAACAGATTTATACTTTACTTTATATAGTTATTTATTTTTATTTTTGTTTTTTTTTTTTTTAATCATAATATTATGTTCCTTTTTCATCCATAATGATTATGTTATGTTATTTAGAGTCTTTGATACCCCAGAGCATTTTTACTGCTGCTGTGTTGCATTCAATTTATGGTACTTATACTTACACACATATATATTTTTGCATATATCATCTTCATATTCATTTATAACTTTATAAAAAACATATATATATAGATAGGTAGGTAAGTAGGTATGAATACTGAAATAGTTTTATTTCACTTTGATAAACGCGTTCCTGCACTTTTTCCACTTTGTGTATTTGTAAAGGGTTTTCCATTAAGGACATAACAATTTTATCTATTAATAAAACATAGAATTTTTTGAAATATTGAGTTCAAATTTATTGTGCAAGCATTAAATTTTACAAATGAAATTCGAATTTGGTCATATGACCACCACGAGCCCGTTTACAGCAATCGATTCTTGAGACCCAATTTTCCACCACTCTCGCATAAATTTCGACCGGAACGTTGGCAATTTCGCGTTTGATATCTTTTTCTTTGCCTTTGAGCTCGTCTAAAGTTGCTGGCTTGTTGGCATAAACCAGTGACTTGATATAGCCCCATAAAAAGAAATTCAAAGGCTTTAAATCACATGAACGAGGCGGCCATTCCACCGGACCATTTCTCGAGATAACATGTTCACCGAAATTACCTTTCAATAAATCGATTGTGATGCGTGCTGTGTGGCTAGTGGCACCGTCTTGTTGAAACCACATATCGTTGATGTTAAGTTCATCCAATTCTGGCCATAAATAATCTTCCAACATAACACGATAGCGCTCTCCATTGACGGTAACATGACGGTATTACGACCGAAAATTAGAGTAAGCGCTCTTAAAGTGGCGGCCATCGACTCAGAATTTCACTAGTAATTTTTAATAATTTCCAAACGTTGCTGGTTCTTGAACTTAACCATGATGAAAATGTTAACTTTAACTAACCTTTTGACATTGAGAGTTCATTTAAAAAATTTTAAAAGTGCGTTCATATAAAGATATAAAATTTTTATGTTCCTAATGGAAAACCCTTTATATACATATGAAACGAAGATTAGCAAGTAGCAAGCGTAGTGAATGTGTATGCCTTTAATATAATTACGTTGACTATTTTTTCCGAAAAGAAAATGAGGACAATTTTAAAGGGGTATTCTACTTTGGAACCCCAAATTTGTTTGTCACAAATTTTCGAGAGTATCTAGCTTCAGTAAAATATACGTAAAGCTTTCTCACAGAATTCCTAGTAGATTTAAGGGGGAAGGCCACTGTGACGGGTCATTTTTTATCTTAAATTAAAATTTATATAAACAAAAATATGTGTAATGAATTACAAGTCAAAATTCCAAAAATTGCTTGGGTTACAGCCATTTTAGTGATAGTAAGTAGATCGACCGAAGTAGATGGACTGAAAACATTAAACGCTTTTTTCTCGAAACGACTTTTTTCGAACTGGTCGCGTCGATAACTCGATCAAATATTAACCGATTTTCAAGTTTTGTTCGTCTTTGCAGTGGCCATAGTTAAGCGCAGCCGATTTTCTACTTTTTGATTTTTACTATTTTTTAAGCTCTTTTGAAACAAAATAAAAAAGGGTTGAAAACATGAAAAAATATTCAATCAGTCGCCATTTTGTGGAAAATAAAAAACAATAAAAAACGCTACGTACGACGAGAATTATACTCATATAGATTATTAAAAACTAAAAAAAATTTTTTTCAGAAAATGCGTTCTTGAAAAATCGACGCGACCATGGAGGGGGTAATTTTATTCGGGCTCCACCGCAACGCCCATATCTCCAAAACTATTCATTATTTTTTAATAAAAATTTATGGAAATATTGCTGGAAGTGCACTTAATAAAATGAATATGAAACGATTCCCAAATTTTTCAAAAACATCATATTCTTGTAGCAGGGCCGTAGCCAGAAATTTTTTTCTGGGGATTTTTAAATACAATAAATTAAATTAGGGGGATTTTTAAATACAATAAATTAAATTAGGGGGATTTTTAAATACAATAAATAAAATTTTAGGAAAAATTTTCCGATTTTTTTTAATCGTAACCTCAAAAAATGGCCAAAAGTGACAAAAATTTCACAGAATAATCAAATTAAATTTTTTCAAATAAATATTCAATATGCATTCTAATGCATTTTTTTATCGTGAAGGACATAATTTCATTAACTCGCTGACCTCCCACAGCTGATGATGTACTCAACCTTAAAAAAATTACCAAAAATAGTAGAGGCTCATTTTTTCAAATGATTATCATTGGGAATTTGAGCCATTATCAATGATAAGGAACCCGAATGAGGTTGAGATCTTTCGTGGTGCTCTGACCAATAATGCGTTAAAAAATTAATTATATTTTGAGATTGCCTCCTAAACTGCATGGGTTTTGCTAATAAGATGGAGTTTTCGCGAAAGAATTTTTCACGTTGAACTTGAATCTGTGGTCAAAAACTTCCCATCACGTCACGTTTTAGGAAAAAAATGGGGTTCAAGCAAGTCTAATTTTACAAGGATCCGATAATTTTTTCTATTTTTATTAATTTTTAAACTTTTGAAACTGATTCAGGACGAAACCTTAGATCAAAAACAGTTACTGACCTAGAAAAACTATGAATGCAGGAGTGATCAGTATCACCATCTCTTTTTGAATCCGTAGTCAAACCTCATGTCGAAGAAAACAAATTGGATTTGATCGCATAGTGTAACTAAGATTTCGAGGTAGAGAAGCATGCAAATCACCTCATTCAAGTGTGACTATTAGAGTTTTGATTAACCGATATTCCTGAGTGTCCTGGAAACTAGTTAGAAAGCTTAAAAGCTTTTAAATTACAAACCAATAGTGTTTGTATCTTTAATGGAATAAGACCAAATTTAAGTCGTAGCCATGTACTTTCAATTGGTTAACATCACTGGAAGTGTTTCAATCTTTTATTTTGAAGAACTTTTTTTAAAGTAATTTTTACCATGGCGAAGTAAATATGTATGAATATTTTCAGCTATTTTTTTTAAAAAATTCCGGAAAAGTTTCTTTTAAATGAGTATTAAAAAGTTAAAGTGTTCCACAGAAATATTTTATGGGGAATCTCACTAGCAGTCACTAAAGACAAGAAACGCTTACGGGTTAAAGGTAAAGCATTTTATCACACAACAAAACAAAATTAAGTTTTACGCCTTACTTTTAACCTATAAGTGTGTCTTGTCTTTGGTGGTCGCTAGCGAATTTTTTTGTAAATAATTTTTGTGGAACACTTTAATCCTTGATTACCCTTTGATAGAAAGCCTTTCTGAAATTTCTCAAAATAGAGCCAAAAATAGCCATACGGGTTGAAGTTAATGGGTTGAAGTGCTCGAAGGAAAAATTCCCGGTAAAATTGTATTGTTGGTTCTCAAAGACAAGATTCATCCTAAATGTAGATTTATACATAATTTTTCATATTATTTCATGCGATTTTCGACTAACATTTGAAAATTTCAAACCACTGTAAAACCTCGACCGTCGCCAAACTGGCAAACCACACTAAAGGTTTTACTCTGCTATACTAGTACTTTCACCAACTTATCACCGCGTAATTGATTTAAGAATTTGTTTAAAATAGATTGCGCTGAGTAATTTGTGATGAAAAGTTTTTTGCAATGGCCTTTTATTAGTTAATAAGTTATTAGTTAAATTTCAATTGAGTTTATCATTTTATTTAAATGATATATAACGTAAATTCGATGTTCGCATCTAAAAAGTCTCATGTTATGTTAAGTGTAATGTTAAAAAATGTTCGAAGTTTAATTTAAACTTTCTAATATTTAGTTAAATATTCAACATTTTTGTAATTTAAATAATTTTTACTACACACACGTAAAAAGTTTTCTGTATTAATATATAGTTATAGTATTTTTTAAAAAATTAGCATTAATGAAAATTATACAAAACTATACACTTAAACTACACGGTTTTTTACTAATCCACTGAAAAGTTGAGTTAATTAGAAAAGTTAAGTATAATCACGCATATTTTGTTTATACCCAAGTATATAACATAAATGATGGTCGTTAGTGACATTTTATGTTGAATTTTTTTGAAACTTGTTGTAAATGTGCATCTAATCATTTTTATACTCCTTCCTCTATGTAAACATAATTTTCTAGTGCACTTTCTCTTGTGAATATGTTTGCCGAAGCATAAATAAACAAAATGCAATTTAAACATTGTTGGCAATACTGGCTTTCATTTTATCTACGTAGTATGTACGTTTGTTTATATATGTATGTTATTTACATTTACTGAAACTATGTTTTATTTGCATTGCATACTTATAGGCTTGACGACAATTAGTTAGATACTATTGTTTTATTTATGTGAGTTTCACATTGAATCAACACATCCAAATGTAAACATACGTACATTAAGGTGCCTAACGAAAAAAAAGTTGTTGCTTTACTCTAAACACTAAAACCATATTTCGGTTTGTTTTATGATGATTTCCAAAATATTTCAACTCTAGCAATTACCATCCGTAACTTGAATCGCTATGAAAAAACTTTTAAAAATTGATTTTCAAATAGGATAATTTTTCCTTATAATACGTTTGAGCAAATAAAAGCTCATAAGTAATGAACATTCAAAAATGATTAGTTTTTGTTTGAAAATTTTAAAAAATACATAAAATAAACAAGAATTACGGAAATCGTATTAGACGGATCACTAAAATGATAGCAAAAAAAAAACTCATTAACACTAGTCTGTTACCAGATTTAAAATAAATGTTCACGCAGAACCCAAGCATTTTTGAGTATTATTCTTGTTAGCTTTTATTTGGTCAAAGACCGAAATATCATTATAAAATAAACCGCGGTTAATTTTCAGAAAATGCTTAATATATATATATTTTTTTTTTCGATGCACCTTAACGGTGCATACATAGATATATGCATACGTATATGAGTATGTGTGTATGGATTTAAAGTGAATTTATTAAAAAAAAATATAAGTATGGAAATTTAATTTAGAAAATTTATTAAAGGTCCTAAAAAATTAAGAGTAGCGAGAGAAAGGGGATAGTGGGTTGATGTAAAAACAAAAAATTTTTGAATAATCATAGAGAACAATGTCTCAGGCATCAAGCCTCCCCCTTTTGGAATTTATATAGATACTTGCAGACTATTGTTATCAATATCATGACTCTTTTGAGTTTGAAATGCGAGTAGAAAAAAGCCATGACATTCTTCAGCAAAAATGTTCATTGAGCTTCCTTTTTCAGCATGATCCAGCTGTTTTTCAGTTACAAAAACACTGTTAGACTGTATGATTAAAGTAGTCCTATTTCTTCTCTAAACATTGAAATAATTCTGAATATTTGAATTTTTGTGTTTGACTTCAACTGAAATTTCAAATATTAATTAATAAATACTAAATCGTGTGAAATTCAATCCTTTTTAGTTTTCCTCATTTTTTTTTTTTTTTTTTTTTTTTTTTGAGTGAAAACAGAAGAATTTCATTACAAAGTTCTTTGAAGTCATTCAGGAATTTTACTCCGGACACAAACACAACTGCATGAATTTTAAAAAATCCCAAAAAAAAAGCAAAACAAAAATGACTTTCTCTCAAATGTATTCTTTTTTTTTTCAAATGAAAGTGATGCACAGAGTGAGCACTGGTACTATTGCTGGTGGAATGGATTATCGCACGTAATTCAAAACAATACAAAATTCCAAAATACAACAATAAAAAAACGAAAAAAAAAAAAAAAAAAGTATTGAAAAATGTATATAGAAAAATAGTTCGGTTAGTGATTGAGAGTGAGTGATAGAAGAGTGAAAAACTGCATTTGTTGTGCCCTAAATACATAAAAAACTTTGGCATAGGCACGTCATGATTAATTTCCCTTTTCTTTCCTAGCTTTTTTTGATTTTATTTGTTTTTATTTTTCATTTTTATTTTCTTGCTGTTTAGTTGTTTTTCGTCGGCGTTTCAATATTTTTCATATGCCAATTGAAGTTTTTTAATTAAATTCTAGACACGCAATCATCGCTCGTCGCCATCATCGTTCATTCATCAATCTTTCTATCCGTACAGTGATCATTGATTGTTGAAAGTGATGTTGGTGTTGGTGGACACAGCATGACCATGTACACCATTATTGACAGCGTTGGTGGCATGGAGCGTTTAGAGTATAACTAATAACTAAAAACTAATTGTAGCATTGAGGTTTGGTGCTGGTATACCTTTATTGAAATTACAAAAATCTAAGCACAAACTCACTAAATCGATTTAAATCTGAAAAGAAATTTTTTTTTTCTTGTACAAAAATATATTTATTGCAATCTATCATAATATTGCCCATACAATATTTTTAGTTTAAGTGATATATTTATAATAAATGTTTAATTAATTTAGGACATGGATGGTATGTGTCCACTTACATATTCATATTATTAGAATTCATTTAAATTCAGTGCAATTCAATAAAGTTTTGAAATTCTGTTTATCTATTTATTTGAAGTTTGGATTAAACTAAATTAAATTATCTCTTGATGTTAGGTCTTGTGGAGCTTTCCTTTTCAGTCTATGGAACGTTCTATGTGTATGCATCAAACTGGAAGCCAACGTGTTAGGATGTATTAGAATTCGCGTTTTGTATGCGTTTGCAGTGGTTTTAATTTCATCTTTAACCGTACAAATTCTTAGATCACGGTGAAGTTGGGCGTTAGTGATATACCAAGGTGCGTTTACAATCATGCGTAACACTTTTGATTGAAAGCGCTGGAAAATCTCTAAATTTTAGCTAGAAATTGTAATCCGTAGCTTCAAATTGATTTTAATATAATTTCCGATTCAGTAACCAAAAAAAAAACTTCTTAACTTAAGGCCCAAAGCTTTTCGCTTAGTGAAAATATGTTTTCTCCTATAAGTCTTTCGTTTTCGTTTGTTTGCGTTATTTCTACTCCATTTATATTAACTGGTGGGCATGTTTCACATCTAGTTGTAAATGTTACCTAGATCGACGTCGTCATCATTAGCCTTGATACGCCAGTTTTTGGCCATACAGATATTTTGTCTAGACATTTTTACGGTTTAATAGAGGCTGTATTTGGATCACCATCGACTGATAAGACAGTAACAAGTGCCAGTGACAAGACCTCTGCTTAATGACAGATCTGCTGTGAAAAGTAGGTCTCAAATTATGCCCATTACGATACCTTGTGAAAAACCTGCTTTGATTTGGTAGAGGTTGGTCACTTCAGTACCTTGTTTTACAAAGAAGTAGCGATCAGTGATGATATTTTAGGTATAATCGTACCATTTTCCGCCCTTTTTCAAAGTATTTCGGCCCTGCCGAAGTCTTTTATGTACAATTTGGACTTTTTACAATTGTGAAAAAATCGGACTCTATGTGTTTCTTACAGCCATACCTTTGGACCGTCAACGTTGTTTATCTGTCAAAGTTTTATCCTTTATATGGAGTGATGGAAAAAATTAGATTTGGCATAGAGTCAACTAGCCTTTATAGGATTTCTGACCCGATTTCACCCCAAGATTGACGAATCGCGTTTTTGAGTTCAATCACGCTGCTGTACTGTTTCCCCGTTGAGTACACTTTGCAAGCAAGTATACCCCAAACGATCTCCACAGGCTTACAGTGTGGACAACATGCAGGACATTGCAGTAACTTGATGTTTTTTGAGGAAAACCACTCTCTCGATTGCCTTGAAATATGCAGGGACCTATTATCTTGTTTGAAAATGAACTCTATCTCAGGCTCCTTTTCATAATAAGACACCAATACATCTTCTAATAACTCCTTGTAGGTTTCGAAGTTCATTTTAGTTGTGATGGAGCAAATTTGTGTCGCTCCAAAGTACGAAAAGGCTCCCCAAACCATTACTGTTCCTCCACCGAAATAGCATTTTGAACATACTACGCAGTGTTTGTTCAAATCATGCCAAAAACAACTGTAGCAGTCCGGCTCTCTATATTAAACGTTTTTCATCTGAAAAAATAGCATTTCGCTATTCTTCAAGCCAGGGCATGTATCTGCGAGTAAAATCCAATCGCTTATGAGCTCCAATGGTCTTATGAGCATCAGCAAAGCGTGAACTCAAAAAACTGCGGAGTATATTCAACTCCGAAGAGTGAGGTATACTTTTAAGGAGTCATATTAACTCCGGTAAGGAGTTATGTTAAGAATATAAATTCTTGAAGTAGCTGATAATAAAAAAGTTATAACAACTCCGTAAAATGTTAATTCAACCCTTAAAAGAGTTTAATTAACCACTTGAAATTCTTGAACTAAATGTAAAAAGAGTTAGTTGAACTCCGACTAAGAGTTGAATCAACTCCGCAAAATGTTACCTCAACCTTCAAAAGAGTACATTAAACCACGTGAAATTCATCACCCAACATTGAAAGGAGAGAATATTGTCTCAACCCTTAAAATAGTTCGATGAACAATTTAAAATTCTTGAACCAAAATTAAAATAAAGTTAATTTTTTATGTTTTTATTAGTTTTTTATTAATTTATTAGATAAATATATGATATTCACAGATATTTTAGTATTAACAAAAATAAATGAATAAAAATATAGCAAATGAACTACCGCTTTCAGATTCAGCTAGTACAAAACCTTCGTTCAACTCTGATAAAAAATGGTTCACTTCAGAATTGAGAGTTCACATCGTCCATATTATAGAATTACAAAAGATTCACAATTATTCACACCAAATTCGACAGGATTTAAAAGTTAATATAAATCACACACTTCTTTAACAATTAACTACAGAATTTGCAATGAAAATATTCCCGTTCAGAGTTAATCTTACATTTTGGGAAAGTTGAATTATATGAAACTCTGTTTTGGAGTACAGTTGACTCTGTTCAGAGTTAATAGTAGATTTATATAGAACCTTTGGAAATGAGTTATATTTACTCAGAAAAAAGTTGATTGATTTACCTTTTCCATGGTTATATTAACCATTTTCAGAGTTAATCGAACACATATTGGTTGAAACTGCAGAGTTAATTTGAAATTGCCTTCAGACTCATTCTGACACTGACAAAAAGTTATTATAACCACAAAAAGAGTTGAATCGACTCAAAGAAACTTCAAACAACTCTTTTCGGTGTTGTTTGCGTTAAAGTAATATTAACTCCGCAAAAGTTATATTAATTCACAGAAAATGTTGTATTAACTCCCTATATTTTTTTCGGTGTGGTTTTCCGTTTAGTTTTGTTGAGTTTTTGCATTTAAAACTCGTACTATGTCGGGCAGTGACGGGAAGATCGAACTTTTCTCTGATTTGCCGAGCAGATAACAGATTTTGGGTTCGTTCGTAACGGATTTGTCCTTTATGGCGCAATGTAAGCTTCATTTGGAATTTTGGCGCCATATTTTTTGCCTTTTTTCAAAAAAATTTCGTATTACTCCCTCACTTCTGCCTATTTTGTTCGCAATTTGCCTGTTGGAATAATTCGCGTCTCTCAAAATTCTGATTATTTGCTGTTCAGAATATGTCAGCCTAGCATCCTTGCCCATGGCTAAAAAATTAATGAGCTTAATGTATTTGAATTATGTAGAAAATTATATCATACCTCTTTTAGGTACAATTGGACTGAAAAAGGTACAATTTTTATATAATTTAAGCCCTTTCAAAAAATTGAAATATCAACACTGGTGGCGAGTACCGATATACGATTTAAAAAAAAATAATGTATAAGTTAATTGCAAGAATTTTTTAAAGTTTATATAGTAAGCCATAGGGCCAAAAGTGGTCAAATTTCTGTAAAATATAGAAAATAGGCTATAATATAGTACTTCTTTTGCTCGAAAATTTTGTTTATTTCTTCAATCAACCGATGGGCTTGCTCGATTGTTCCATGACTTTTCCTGAAGCCACACTGATGGTCGTGGATGAGATTAGAGTTAGCTTCAACAATTTGCATAAGCCTTTTTATGAACAAAGATTCCATAACTTTGGAAGGTATAGAGATCAGGGTTATTAGTCGATAAGACTTAGCATCTTCGCCAGGTTTTCAGGTTTTTATAGTAGTTATTTCATTCATTTTCAGGTTAAGTCATAACCGAGAGTTTTTTGTGGCTTTACTGTGTATTTACTTTACTGTATAACAGAACATACTTCGTCCTTCGTAAAGCTTTTGAGAGGTATATCAAATTGTTTGGTCTCATTAAGATATCATAAGACTTAATTTGATATTTTATCAAGGGGCTCATCATCATGTAAACGGAGGTAGAAGTCCAAGCTGATTTCTAGACGTAGTTCTGTTATGTTATCTTCGGTTTTTAATGGCAGTTTAACATTAGGTGTGGATGCAATCAACTCACGAAAGTAAGACCAATCAGTGTTACCATTGTGAAAGACACATGGTTTAGTGGAGAGTGATACCATGATAACTCGAAAATTGGTTGACATTTAAAATTTGTAGGGATGATACCTTTTATAATGCAAAAGTAAATTAGATGAAGATGATACCTTTTACATTGCAAAAATCAATTAGATCAGGTGTTTTTTTTTTAGGGTCTGATGGCCAATAGGTAGGGTTTCCTAATTAAATAATATTCAAGTTTAGGTTTTGAATGGCGGATAGCAGTTCGTTGCCTGAGAATTGATTTGGCGTATAGGTATACGAATTTGTACACACATACGCCAAATCAATTCTCAGGCGACGAGTTGTCGCCCTTTGGTGGCAATTAAACGAGAGCCCCACATTATGCATTATAGTCTCCTTCAGCTACGAATCTGTAGCCCAGGGTTATAAAAAAACTTCGTAGTGATCTTGTTTAATTTTATGTTTCGGCGGAGTATAGATAATAATACGATAATGTTATCGGATCTTTTACATCTTCAACAACCACATTTGTAGCTTGAATTTCTTGAATTTATCTTGTAATGCTTGATATCACTTTTGATTAGTATTATAGATCCAACATCAGGGTGCATAGTACGATAAAATATTAAGAATACATTAACTTGATGCATATTTAGGAAGTTTTTGACCTCAGGAAAATTTATGTACAAACTAAGAGATTTAAATCAGAAGAAGAGAAAATTGAAAAAAAAAAATGTGGGGCATTCTCTGTCAATGGGAGACCCCTCCCCCCTGTCAAAAATTGGTTAAGGTATTTTAGGGCATGTTTGGGCTCAAATTAAAGCTTATTATCACCAATTTGACCAATATGGCGGCTGCACCTCACCTTAAAACAATAGTTTTATCAAGCGTACGCTTACCCAAGTCATCATAAAAAACAGATAAAGCCTTTTTCGTTTATTTTTGTTCGCTGAATATGAATCTAATATTATTTTTCACATGTAATGTTACATGTTGTCCCTAACCTCAAAAAAGGTCCAAAAAGGCTGTTTTTCGGGTCTTACGCTTACCCAAGTCATCATAAAACGACGAGAAAAGCCTATTTTCGTGTAATTGCAGTTGATGAACATGAATCTAATATTATTTTCTACAGGATATGTTATGTGTCGTCCCTAACCTCAAAAAATGAAAAATCCCAAAAAAAAATTTTTCGTGTCTCACGTGTCCCAAGTCATCAGAAAACTTCCCAAATGACTTATTTTTCAATTTTCATTCCTTCACTTGTCTGTAACATACTTTTAGCGCTACCCAGAAACAACGACGTGAACTTAGTAAGTCTCTGTTTTCTTTGCGGTGCTTTATTAGCGTGAAAACAAAATTAATAATGAAGAATAATTTTTTTGGGAAGCTTTCTGGTGACTTGGGACACATGAGAAACGAAAAAAAGTTTTTTGGGATTTTTCATTTCTTGAGGTTAGGGACACGACATGTAACATTTTCCGTGAAAAATAATATTAGATTCATATTCAGCGAACAAAAATATACGAAAAAGCCTTTATCTATTTTTTTTTATAAAGACTTGGGTAAACGTACGCTTGATAAAACTATTATTTTAAGGTGAGGTGGTAGACTTGCAGCCGCCATATTGGTCCGCCATCATGCAAAATCAAAAAAAGCCTTGCATTCTAAACTAGAGATAATAAGCTTTCATTTGTGCCTAAACTTGCCCTAAAATACCTTAACCAATTTTAGATAGGGGGGGGGGGGATCTCCCATTGACAGAGAATGTCCCATATATATCATATGCACACGAAATATATATCCATAGTTCCAGCATTAAAAATTTAGCATCACCGCACTTCTACAGCATCAATTAAATATAAATTGAATTTTAAATACCTGTCGGTACTTTTTTTTTGATTTCGTTTCTATTTACTAAAAACTAATAATTTGAACAAAAGCATAAAAGCTTTAGTGCCCTGCAATAATAATAATAATGAAATCGATCTACGACCATTTGATAAATAATGAGAAAAATCAAATTGTGCCAAAATATAAAAAACAACAAAACAAACTGTACTCACACACACACACACAGGCATAGATGATACTTCACACATTCTATACTTAATTCGTGGTATATGATATTTTGCAGATACAATTATGTTCTTTTTTTTTTGTACAAAATGTATACAATGACACAAAAATTTAGAGCATATATGTACGTGTGCATTATTCAATCATTTTATGAAATGAGCTTTACAATAGAAAATAAATGGTGAATAAATACGATTTGTTTCGGATTAGGTGTTTTCATGCATTTTATATGCTATAACTTTTCATTATTCGGTTGATGGGTACATTTCTCGTTTATGCTTAGTACTGCTAAAAAATAAGAGAACAAATAAATTTTGTACACTTAAGTACATGAATTAAATGGCAATTTTATATAGTTTTGCTGTTATGCTCATAGAAATGGGCATTTGTGAAATTGTAGCACAAACTTATTGCTCAAATTTCTAATTTTACATTTCTAATTTCTTTATTAACACAGTCAAGAATCAGCTTTTTATGGGGTTATACACCCAGAAAAGTGATCGTTGGGTGTATACTGAAAACTGGTGGCAAACCTGCCAAACTGTCCAGGTCCTACAGATCAGTCTAACCTCATTTCTCCTAAAAACAAGGGAAACATTAAGTTTCCCTATAAATAGAAATTAATAGTTATGCCCAACAAGCAGGAAAGTCAACCACTTATGCTCTTCAGAACTTCAAGCAGAAAATTTAAACTCTCTTGAAGCTAAAGAGTATGTGTTTCACTGTTTTCTTGATATAGAAAAAGTAATCAAAAATACCGATTTGGAATACAAAGGGACCGATTAGATAAAATGCAGATGGATTAAAAATGTATTTAGGGAAGAAACATTAATTCCTCTCTAAGAGCCAAAGAAGTTCAAGTCCGTGCAGGAAAAGCATACTCTCAAAGTGGATTACTGTCCCCATTTTAATGGTCCGTAGTGAACTTCTCAACTGATTTTAGAGCAATGGCTTCAATGTACAGGTTTATGGCGACGACATTGTCACTCTTATCAGAGAAAAACTTGATGACACAATCACATATTTACTCCAGAGAACGCTGATCGAAGTCGGGTAGGAGATTGGAGCTAACTGACTAAAAAGACCTACACTATGCAGATGTTCACCAAGAAATGGAAAAAATATAACATCAAAGAGCATTCTATAGTGATAGTAGAAGTAGTAGTAGTAGTAGTAGTAGGAGTAGTGGTAGTAGAAGTAGTAGTAGTAGTAGTAGTAGTAGAAGTAGTAGTAGTAGTATACCATGAGCTCAGCTCCGACTGCAGCCCTAGAAATATTTTTATGCCTATCCCCAATTCATTTATTACTTTAAAAATTACTTCAATTTGCAGCAAAACTCATCTTTGTTAATAAGAAATATTCGGTGCGCCTCTGATCGAAAGTCGAAATGCACTCAATTAATTTACTTCTAACTGATTTCTGCCATCTCCAATAAAAATTCAAACACAACTTCAAAGCAACATTTTCAAAAAAGGTTATCTTAGAACAGAATTGAACAATTCTCATGTATGGTACATAAATGGCTCAAAAATGGACGAAGGAATTGAAGCTGGATTTTATGAGAAAATACCAAGAAGACTCAGTTTTCCATGCCGAACGAAATATACGCAATAAAGCGCTACTTAGTAGAAGAATTTGTAGATGGCACCACAAATAATAGCCACATCCTTATCCACTCTGACAGCAAAGCAGTAATACTACTTTTTAACACCTTTAAAATAAATTCTAGATTAGTTTAAGGTTGTTCGAACCTACTAATTAGGCTAGCAGCGCACAAAATAGAGCCATTCTACAGGATGTCGTTGAGTTCCACAAAGTACAATCTCAATAAATGGCTCGAGGGAATTCTCATCAATATCAAACTAATATGAGCCCCGACTTCGCTTCTTCGGAAATTATTACCTAGAGTCATCAGATTTTGAGGAAAAATCTTCCAAGAAAGTTTTAGAATTTTCAATTGATAGAGTTTGTCGCAATAGGCGCAATTGAGTTCCGCTCTCTACTGAATGTAGTCCAACAAATGAAAGTTTTTTCCAAGAACAGAAAAATCGTGATTGAAAGAGAATATTATGCTGAACATTTTGTTGAATAAAGTTATAGTTTTTTTTTTTTTTTGTCAACATCAATGGATAATAATCAAGTGTATTAATCCTCCGTTTGATACATGGGTCCAGCCAGACCATTTTCGATTTTAGTTGTAATTTCAATATATTTCTGATTTAAAATTCAAATTTTGTGACTTTTTCTAAATATTCTTTGTGTATCAAAATGTAAGGATCCGAGTCATACAAGAATAATTGTAATGTTATGTAATTTAATATACTTCGGTTTGGCATATGTGGCCTGGCCAGACCCGCATATATTTGATATGATCAACAAACTCAAAAGTGGACTATGTTTGTTTTGAATGCGTTTGATGAATAAATAAGACAAATACTATTCGCATTTCATCACAACACTCTATTTATAAACATAATATACCTAAAAATAAAACGTAAAAACGAATGAAACAAAATAAAAAATATTTTACCTATATTTTACCTGTTTTCTACTTGATATTTTTTTCGTATTTTTACCTGAGTACGTAAAAAAAAAAAAAAAAAACATTTATTTACATGTTATATAAATACACTTTATTGTTTGTCTAAAAACGCAACATTCTCATATATTTGTATGACAGTACATAAAGGTCTGGCCGGACCACATGTACTAAACCAAAGGTTATCGAAACATGTGCCAAACGGAGGGTTAAGTACATAAATTTCAAGAGCTAGAAGTTTGATGTTTGGGACAAAGCTGTTCTTGATGTAACGATGCTCAATATTTTAAACCAGTAATGCCTAGCGATGCCATATGGCACCTTGTCTCTGACCCGTTCCTGAGCCAGGTTCAAAAACAATTTTTTTTTTTTTTTTCAATTTACTTTCTTGATCTATCTACTTTGGTTCCCGCTCGTCCTTAATGGGTTAAACAGTATAAAAATTTGATAAATAATATTAGTTTTAAAATTTTATTTTAAAATTAAATTAAAATTAAATGAATTTTTTTTTTACTTTTCTCTCTTTAGAAATTCCACTTTCCTTTACGTTTACCCATGATGCCTTTATGATGCCCATTTGGCTGGCTAGCTACAATACCTGCACAATTTAGTCAATTGGTCAATTTAATTTTCTATTTTATATTTTATTAAATGTCAATCGTTAACAATATTTTGCCAATTTTTTTTTTTTTTTTTTTAACCAAACAAATTCGTATTTAACTTTTCATTATACTCATTACACAGTCCGAATATCAATTTGAAAAAAGACATTGCTACACCACCATAATAAATTGCCTTAACTTAATATGTCATCTAAATAAAATACCATTCAGTTGTCATTTTATACTGTTTGCCTGTAGTGCTTTCTTGTATTTGTGTGTGGGGGATACATCAGGATGGGCAGGGCTTATTTGACGCATTTATAAGGAAAATCAATAATTAAACTGTCTCTTTCTGTGTTTTTCAATCACCATAAATAAAAAATAAAAAAAACGGGAGCGGAAGCGGAAGTATAAGGGGAAAGAACTCAAGCACAGTTATCATATTCAAATGCCGCTATGCCGCAATTCCTATAATTTCGAGAGAATTATTTTTTTTTTATCTTCTTTTACTATTCTTCTAATTACACATACAGTTATATATAAATATTAATAAAAAATGTTTTTATATTTAATTGATGTCCTCTTTATAAAAATACAAAAATACCAACCTTATTTAAGTACATATATAGAAATAATATTAGAGCAGGAAAGAACTTCAATGTATCTGGGTACTTGCCAGGAGTTTAATTAATTTAACCCTCTCAGGAGAATGAGAACTTCCCGTGGTAGTAAAAAATTCGAGATGTTAATTTTTGTGTTTAGGAGACCCTAAATTTAAAAAAAAAAAAATTATTCATGAATATTTACCTGTCCAAGTTTAGCCGTACGCGAGGTATACAAATACACCTTGAACAAAAAGTTCCCGGAATTTATTCAGAAAATTAAAAATACAAGTTTATTCATCTAAATCTATATTATCTCCTTCAAAATAATCCCCATCGACTGCAACACACTTATGCCAGCGCTTGATCCAATCCTCGAAACATTTTTTATATACGGTTTTCGGTATGTCCATCAGTGCTTCCTGCGATTTTTCCATTACTTCTTTTTGGCTGCTGAAACGCGTTCCCCGTAATGGTTTTTTAACTCGATTGAAGAGAAAAAAGTCACAGGGAATCAAATCAGGTGAATTCGGTGGCTGTTGGATGGTATTTGTTGCATTTTTCGTCAAAAAATTACAAATAATGATGGCACTGTACGACGGTGCGTTATCATGGTGCAAAATCCACGAGTTTTCTGTCCAAAATTCTGGTCTCTTTCGGCGAATTAATTTGCGATTATTGACCGAAATTTCTTTTACTTTATCAATGTTTTCGTCGGTTTTCGAAGACGATGGTCTGCCACTGCGTTCATCATCTTCGATTGACTCACGACCTCTTTGAACCGCTCGTGCCACTGGTAAACGACGGTTTTTTTTAGACAATCGTTTCCGAAACACTTTTCCAACATTTCCAACGTTCGCGCACTATTAAATCCATTTTTTACGTTAAATTTAATACAATAAAGTTTAATAAAATTGTAAAAAATCGCCAACACACACAGAGATAGATGTACTCTTGGCTACGTAACTTTTGCAAATGAACTCAAATCGGAACGATGGCAGCGCCACACGGTGGTTATTCCGGGAACTTTTTGATCAAGGTGGTATGTACAAAAAAACGTTTAGGGAGCTTTAAAATGCTCCGACTTGCACAAAATGTGTCTTTATTGACAGAAGAAGGTTCTATCTACATAAGAAATTTGTTTTTTACACACTTTTTTATTACTTAGTATTTTTAATAATTTTTTTAAAATTGACGACACAAAAAAAAAAGAAAAAAGAAGAGCACAAAAAAAAAGTAAGGTTGTCCCATAAAAGTCACAATAGTTTCGACGGTAATGCTTCAATTGAAACAAAATAAATTTCAAACGATGAAGGAAAAAACAACAAAGACGCCAATATGAAAATGGTTTGGTTAGCATTTAAATCGAAGTCAGGAAAAATGTTCTAATTCATGTGCGCATATGTGTACGAAAATCCTTAGAGGGTTAAGCCCAATTTTTATAGTGCTCTTGTCAGCTAATAAGTTCTCAAGCAAATTGCTTTTCAACACCAAATAACTACTACTATAACGTATAACCACAGTAATCTCAGGTTCACTAGTGGATCGAAGGAGGGTTTCGGTATTAAACACTCTCCCTCCTTGCGTTTTAGTATGTAGTCAGGTTTCTGCAAAGAGTTATACCAATATTGGGTTAGGGGCCGTTCACATATTTCGTAACGCTCGAGTGGGGAGGAGGGAAGGGGAGTCCAACAATTTGTTACGAAGTGTTCCTTTTTTTGTTGGTGTTTTCATATTATTATAATAGTTTTCACTCTAACTTTATGACTTTATGAGAGATCTTAAGCGGTCAACGAAAAATGCGAAGGGATCACCTCGTTTTGTTACGATGTGTTAAGACCAGGGGGAGGGGTCAAAAATTGCGTTACGTAATATGTGAATGGCCCCTTATCAGCTAATACCAGAACTGATAGTGTGTTCAGCAGAGGCGACTCCATTAATTAATTCGTTGAAGGAGTTTGTTAACCAAGAGGCAAAGTTATTCCCGATACAATATGCGAATAATGTAGTGATTAGAGCCTAGTACTCTATTAAATGCTTTAGAAATATTGAAAGTAACCACATTACTTTCATCCCAGAGATACAGGCATTAATTCAACTTCTCTGAGAAAAATGCTATCAGATCACCGGACGAATGAATACAATAGAAATCGGATTAATGATCACTAAGCAAGCACAGACAAGTTGGACGTTGATTGAACTTTCTGAAACTTTAAAGAGCGTAGAGCAAATAACAATGGGTCTATAATTTACTGAGTTTGAAGTATCACTAGATATTGGAATTGAGAAGAATATTCCAGAAAAATGTGAAATATTAAATATATTACACAATGGGCGAGCTAGAATTTGAAGCACACTCCCTTACTACGTGGACTGGAATTTCATCTGGCCCCGAAACTTTATTAATGTTGAGTTTCGAAAGAAATTGTTTTACTACTCGTGTTCAAAAAAATATGAAATCTTCTCTTTTTACAAATGACCAGAAACTTTTTCTACCTTCTGGAAGTAATAAAACCTTCTGACGAATGTGCTGGTTGTGAAATAAATGCGTAATGTTTTTGAGTACAGGATAAAGTTCCCTATTTAATTGGACCAAATCTGATCTTCATCATCAAAATATACCAACTCTTGTAACGAAGCTCTAGCCTGGGTATCAATCGCCGAGTCCAGGGTTCGAGGCTACAGAAGTTTATTTGTTACAGGGACCGGGGCGAACTACCTTCTATTTACGAACACTACACAAAACTCACTTGGGGATCTTGCCCTTTTATTTTATTTCATTTAATTTCACTTTTTTTATGTTACCTCAAGGCGTGGCCTCGTGGTTCCTCCTAGTGCGTGGCACTAGGGAGCAATTACTTATAATGTCTCGTATGGTGCGCTACACCTTAAATACTGCTGGACTATGGCGTGGCCTATCTCTCGAATCGCCCTAGTGCGTGGCACAGAGGAGCGTCGTTCTGAATCCGGCAAATGGACCCTGTAGTGCGTAGCACTAAACGGGGACGAACACAAAAAAAACACAAACTCACTTCGTTTTAATTTCCTCTTTTATTTATTTAATTAAAAAAAAAAAAAATTTATTTTATTTAACTTTAATTTATTCTTTTGTATTTCACTTATATAACACTGTGAGGTGGACGGCGTGCCTATCCCGGTGATCCTCCTGGTACGTGACACAGAGGAGCGTCGATGTCCCAAAATGGCTTCCCCAGTCACTTTTCTCATTCCCTTCACTTTTCCGTCACGAGACACTCACCTGCCGCTGTTGATAGCCGAAAGTGAAAGAGTTTCTTCGTTCGCCGCCATCTGCTTGTTGTTTCGTTGTCTTTTCTTCGTTAAGTTCTAAACATGGCGTCATACAGCTGGATGACTGCGTTCACCACTCGACCATAAGTTTATGCAATTTAAGGGTTGCATTTTCGTTTTAATGTACAATTCTTCTTAGATTTAGCAATTTTAAATTATTTAATAAAATAAAATGTCCCTTCATGGGCAAATAATAAAAAACAACTTAACAATTAAAGAATAACAAATTAACAATTCAAAAAGAAAATAAAGTAATATAAAAAATAAAACAATAACACTCAAACGAGGGGGACCGACTTGCGTCCTCACACTCTTTACCGATTAATTGCACCCAAATATAAAAATAAAATAACCTAACTTGTAATTTCATAATTTTGTTAGTTACAACATCAAAATATGCATTTGACCAAGGCAAAAAAAAAGAAGCTGTTTCTTTTTCATCAATTTTGTTTTACGGAAAATAGGTAACAATAATTTTTGGTAAATCCGGGGTAACTGAGTTTCCCTGTTAATTTAAACAAAAATTATGCTTTCTCCTAGGCCCAATCAACCGGAGAATACTTGACTTGAATATAATATCATCAGGGCACTTTTTTTTATTGAACTACATTTCATTCATACATAACGCTCGTATCTTTTTTTCGACCAAAAACTGTATATTTCTTACAAAATCCTTTAAAAAACTGTATATCGATTTCAAAAAAACTGTATATTTCGCGGTATCAATTTTTTCAATGAAAATTAACAAAATTAACACTTCTTTTAAAAGTATACTCGCAATGAGTTGCCATTGTTCTTTCAGACGTTTTGCATTGCGATTGATAAATTTGAATTTCCTAGCGTTCAAAAATTTTATATTTTTTCTTAGTATAAACGCGGTATTTTGGCAAAAAAGGCGCTATGCGGTTTTGGAGTTGAAAAAACTGTATACTAACGCGAAAAATTGTATAGATACGAGCGTTATTCATACATTACATACAGACGAAGAAATTAACCTCCCTCCCCCTTAGGAAATCTCTGTATCTGCCAATGCAGACATGCTTAAAATATCCCACGTAAACACCTTCTATCTTTTCTATCAGTCAACTGCATAAAATAATTTCCCACCACTACTCATACTTTAATAACAATTTAAGATGTGACGCACAAAAGATAGAATGTGAAACAGGTACGGCAGTCCGCTCAGAAATACCCGTCTCCCAAAACAATATATGCGTATACTACCTGACTGTCTGTCTGACTGGCTGTTTGTATGTCTCTGAAGACATACTTTACGTGCCAAAAAATATATGTGTAAAAAAATTTTCACACTATGCTGCGTGTGCCTTAATTTTTTTTTGTATGCAACTAGTTGCTATGTTACTTTGGTGTATTTTATGTATGAATAAATTCCACATTTAAAATGCCAGAACGCATCTGCTTCTAATTTTACTTTCTAAAAAACAAAAAAATAAAAATAATAAATGAATAAAAGCGACGACAAACGCTGCAAGCTCAGTTTTTCAGCGGCTGCAGTGCTGCAGTATTTACATTATGGTTTAAGTTTAATGCGCATGCGCGTCACGTTGCTGTAGACGCGTGTGAATGTGCATACAAGAGTGTGTGTGTGTGTGTGTGCGTTTGACTGTGTGCGTGCTAGTGCTGCCACTACTGTGCGGCTTTGAACTTTTTTTCTTTTTTTGTGAAAGTTCTTTTTTTATCGCAAGTGCATAAATCTTTATATTAATGTTTCATTCATTCATTCGGTTTTTATTATATCTGCTTACTTTTTGGTTTTGTATCTCAATGTTTAATCTGTGTGTAGATTTTAGTTGTCACGTCGCTCATTAATTTTGGCATATCTAAAATACGACGACAAGTACAATTCCTATCACAGTAAATTTCTTTACTTCACTTTTAAACAGAAGTTGTTCTCACTCATTACAAGCGTGTGTAATTAAAAAAAAAAAAAAAACAAACAACTGTTTTTAACCTTGTAAATTTAAATCAAAAAACGCTGGAAAATTGAGTTCATCGTTTTTAATTGTAAATAAGAATTATTATAATTTTTAATGTAGGTACTAGAACTAAAACTAGAACAATTGTAATTTTTTACAGTTGGATACGTAACACACAGTCAAACATTTAGTCTCAGCTTCCTACATTTTGGCGTGTTATTTGGATCAACGTCTTTTATGATGGGCCCAGACTGAGCTTTTTGCATCCACTCATGTTTTACTAGTTATATTTGTTCTAATATACACAGATGGGATGGTCATACTCGCAGAAACCTCACAAATCCGGCAATAGATTATCAACGTACTGCACGAATATTGTAGAACGTGGAATCGAGAAATAAATTCAGCCAAAGAAGAAATAAACGAAAGAAAATTTGAATCCCACCATGGAATACAAATATTTCAAACTACTGCAAGAGCAAATATGTTTTATGGAGGTGAAGCAGGAAAAAACGTAGTCCTCCATAAAAAAATGTTCTATCTACCAAAAAAAATATGCTACCCTATGCTATCCTTCCAACAATGTTAACATATACAGGTAGACCTCGCTTAACGCGTACTTCTTATAGTACACCCTCGCTCTAACACGTTTCACTTTAAGCAGCATATTTTCGTTTAACACGGTAAAACCTCGTTCTAACATTTTAAAATTTTCACGAAAAAATATTAAAATTTAAAGGTCACTAGGCTCAGTTTTTTAACAAAAAGCATAGGTCGCATGCAATAGGAAATTGATCGATGAATAGTTCACCTAAGTCACTACCAATTTTATCTCTACCCACATGCGTCCCACGGTTTTTGTTTTAAATCATTCAATTATTTTACTACCTACTAATGACGTATTTCCGAACCTTAAGGTGTACTAAAGAAACAACGATCGTATCGATAAATGAGATTTACAACGATTAATGCAATGCTTTGATCTATGAATTTTATTGGCAAATATCTACTATCCAAAATGCCATATTAATTATCCTCGACACAAACCATATATAGCTAAGCCATCTGTTAGTTAACACCGTACTCCTTCTTTATGCACCAACCTGAAAGTATGCTGTACTATAATTATTGTATAACAATATGTCAATATTTATACAATAGCCTGAAAGTATGCTGTACTATAATTATTGTAGATGTAAATAAATAAACGCTAATATTTTATATTATATTATATTTTTATATATTTTAGATATTTCATATTGCATTGTCATCCAGATCTGAGCTATATTTAAAGTTCCCAGTCTCTAGCTCATCGGGAAGTTAGTTTAAAATCGATTGCAAAATTCCACCCAAACAGATAGACTGACAGACAGACAGACACCATTGAAAGCGAGTTGTTATAAACGTGGTAAAATAAATCACTTTAATAACCAATTAGAAGTTATCTATGAATATGCATTAAAAATAATTGAACATAAAATATGCAACAACAAATCAGTTAACATTTCTACTTATGTAGGTACACACCTACATATGTGTAAGTATGAATATCTTATCACGTATATAAATATGTGGATATATAAATATTCACAAATTGTATAATATTTATATTTCTTTTCAACAAACACACACATAAATACAAACACGTACAATAATTTTGTATAGATTCATAATGGTATGTGTCTGTAGGTATATAATTTTAACGGTCGAGTATTTGTTTAGACTTTGTTTCATAATAAACGCATCATAATTTCTACGTGACTAATTAAGTTGATTGCAACAGTAACAATAATTTCATTATTATGTCAATTTTATGATATGTATGTTGAAAGTGAAATTAATACTTATACTAAATAATATTAGAAATAAAAAAATGTAGGTAATAAAATAAAAAGCAAATCCCTTTAAAAATTACATACCCATACATTTAATTTAAACAATCAAATCGTAATATATTTAGTAGCTACTACATTTAATATGTGTTTGAAACACTTATACATATGTACCTATTTCCTATAATTTTTATACTATTTTGCTTAGTATATGCAAATAAAACTTCTTTCACTTTCTTGTAATTAAATTTCAACAAAAAACTCTTCTTTTTTTTACTGAAAACGAAAATAAAAATGAAGTGTGAAAAAATTACTAAATTAGTGCACACAAAATTAATCTCAATTGTTTGCTATACACGCATGCTTACAATAACAACGTATGTAATAAGGTGGAGTGAAAAATTCAAAAATTCCCAAATAAAATTGAAAAAACACTTTCATAATTCCTATGTAAGAAATATACACTGCCGATCATATCATTTGCAACTAAAATCACTTACACTTTAAATGACTTCTTAAGCTCACTAAAATAATTTTTATCAAAAATCTTTTTTATTCAAAACAAAGTGTATTTATTGCCATTTATTATAAAAATTTAAAAGTACAATATTATGTTGCAAATAAAAAAATAAAGAAGTAATATTACATTAAAGTCTGAATTGAAGAGTTCAAAAAATTTGCAAGAAGAAGAAAAATCGAAAAAGTTTTCAAAACTTTGTCGAATATTCATTATTAGCTAACACTGTTAGATGTCTACGTGGCATTGGCTCTATTAAATGTTTCGCCTAATCAATTTGAGCTCTCTTCCATTGCTTTTGAACATCCTCATACAGATCCTCCCGATTCTTAAACGTATTCGTGCCAATTTTTTGCTTCACGAGCATCTAATGGTTCTCCATTGAGTTTAGATCGGGTGACTGTACTGGACAAATGAGAAGTTGTACATTTTTTTGCGACAAGGCTTTTACCAATTTAGACGTGTGCTTTGGGTGATGGTCCTCTGGGAACGTCCAATCAGACGGCATTTCCAAGCTAGCTTGCGTAAGTATAATGTCTCTTAAAACGTTTTTATAATCGTTGTATTTATTTATCAGATGAAGTCGATTACTTTGACTGAATTTTCTGCTCTACGCTATGCGTCCTATATACACGCAGTCTCAAGCTAAGAAGAGACCAACTTAGTCAGATCATGGGCATTCTCTCAGAACAATGTAAACTGAGAGAATACATGAATAACTTAACTATAAATCAGGATAACAATTGTAGGTTTTGCCGAAACGACAAGAAAACATCAGAACATAGTCTAATACACTGCGAGACGCTCAATTGCAGGACGAAAAGATACTTGGGGCAATATTACCCAGAAAGTAGGAACATCATAGCATTGAAGCCGCATCGACTGAGATTAATCAGCAAGATTGACTTATCTGATAACTTTTAACCAAAACAGTACATGTCACCCATACTAATCAATCCAAAAATCAATATATACATGCAGATACAGAATTCAATATGAATACAAACATATATCAATGGATGCCATTTTTGTGATATATAACGAAAATCGAGAAAAAACGATTTTCAACGTATTTTACCAAAAAAATTAATATTTTTTTGGTAAAATACTGAAAATTAAATCTAGTCGTTAATTTTCAAAGTTTTGACTACTTTATTTCTGTAATTCTAGGTTGTGATTTCAAATATTAATAGCTTGTATAGGATATTAAAAGATTAAGAACTAGTTATCACTAAGATCACTGATGAGGAATCGTGGCGGATTCTGAAACGGCCGTCTGATTTGCCCGTCTCTCTATACACTGTTGTTGTGATAACTACATATACAGTTCCTTAAGCCTGTTATACATTATTTAAAAATTAATATTTTTTGTTTTGCTTTTTATTAGTAAAATACGTTGAAAATCGTTTTTTTTTCTCGGTTTTCGTTCTATATCACAAAAATGGATAGATTTAAGGCTCTGTCATGTTCTGAGACCTTAATTTATTTTCTAAAATAAACATTTTTTTCTCACGTATCTGATTTCTACTCTAAATGCCAGTTTTTTAATAATCAATTTGGCGAAAGAAGACCCATGAGAAGAAGAGATATGGCTTTGCAGTGTTAGGCAAAAGCTTTTCTTACACCTTTTCCTATAATGTATTCTCACACGTAAACATCGATAAATGCACGGTTATATCCTAAAAACGCAGGAGACCCCAATTCATGAGCATAAAAACCGATCAACTTCAACGGGCTGTACCGAACGCCCAATCATGATTTTTGGCAAAATCTTATATAGGGTTTTCATTGTTAGGTCAAGTAATTTTCAGCTATCATAATTGTTACGCTGGATCCGAACATGACCCCATATATCCATATATCATGAGTTAATTTAAGTTTTTCTAATTTTCAACGTGACTTATGTATAAATAAAAAATTACCCAAAAAAAATTTGATTTAATAAAAATATATTAGACCTACTAAAAATCGAATTCATTTAGAAACAAAATCTCTTTAAATTCTGATAGTTCTTTTTATTATTGTTCAACTTTTTTATATATCGACGCACTGTGCGACAGCTGGAATCACTCTCCTTTACTCTTACAATATATAATTTTAGATTTAAATGTTTGATAGACCTTGGGAAGTTGAAGCTCGCTATGCCCACTCATCGAACAGGTGGCTCTATTCTGAGCTTAAATCTATCAAGTTTTGAAAGAAAAACATTTATAATATGGGGTCTTTCAAAAAGCAATCAAAATTCTAAACTAATGTGTTCTCAGAAAATTTCAATGTTCTTACATCTTTACTAATTTTCACTCTACCCTATTATCTGGAATATGAATGAATACCTTACATACGTATTAAAATTCAACATAAACATAAAAATTCCAAACTCTCTCAAATATAATTTACACAAATGCATTTAATTATTAAGTATATTAAACGAAAGTTGCTATGAATGAATGTGTTTTTCAGGCAAAAATCTTAAGAATCCAATATAACATGTGGTCATAAAAAAATGACAATAAAAAGTGATATTTTCATCAAAAAAAAAAAAAAAAAGAAATAGTCATAAAGCTAAATAACAAAAAAAAAAACAATCATTTGAACCTTATGAAATTAAAGCGCGTTGATGATGGAAATAAATCTCAAAGGAAACTTAGCGAATTTTTGGCTGAAAGCTTGAAGCCAAATGAGGCATGAAAAACACATGAAACTGTAAATCAGAGTGCTGCGCTACGCTATGCAATTAATTTATAATAATGTATAAAAACAGTAACAAAAACAACAACCATATTAATAAAAAAGCAAACAGAAAGTGATTTCTCACACACGTTAGATATCATCATTTCATCAACGAAAAGTTCGCGCGAATTTAAACGTTTTTGTTTTGCGTTTGATACGGCTGTCACTGTTTCTTTTATACTGTTGTTGTTGTTGTTGTTGTTGTTGTTGCTATTTCATCAAAATTGCTTCCTCTTCTTCGCGGCTGCTGTTGACTTCTACTTCAGGCTTCTTTTTATTTTTTGATTGCATATATTAAATACAGATACGAGTACGTGCTGTCAACATCTCAAAAACGAAAACGCTGACACTGCGACCATTCATTTAATGGTGTGACTTTTGTGACTGTGTAGCTATGTAGACTGTGACTGTGACTGCGACTTTGACTGCTCTACGTAAGTCTATAGCACACACACAAAAAGAGCAAGTCCATTTTGTTGGTAGATAAGTTGTTTCGTATATTCGTTTGGTCTGTCGACCTCCAGAGTTTCATTAAATCAACATAAAAAAGCGTGGCGGTTATTTTCCCACATAAAAAATATGTATATGTGTGTATGTAGAAGAAGAATTTTAAAAGAAATAGCAGAAGAAAACGAAGAAGTTACACACGCTTCACGCTTCAAAAGAAATTAAGAAATGAATGCAGAGTAAAAAGTAACAGAAAAGGGAAAAATTAAATGAGTTAGGGAACTGGAATGAGGGAAAGTGAGGAAGCAAAAAATTGAAACGCATTTAGCAGCGTATAAAGCTCCAATTTTATTTAATATAATCAACAAGACAAAAGAGACTCTATTGCCATCATCATCACTAACTTTGGCTGGTGTTGCCATTTTTTATTTCACTATTTCTTTTTTTTTTTTGCTACTGCTTTATTTAATTTTATTTTTTGCTTTACTTTATTTCTTTTGAAACTAAAAAAGCGTTTCGTTGTTAGCTTCTTTATTTTTAATTTTTTTTTTTTTTTTTTTTTTTTTGTATAAATTTCCACTACCAATTGCTGTTGTTGTTGTTGTTTTGTTTGTGGGTCAAATTTACTCATTCAATTCAATCTACTGTCAACACAGCTGTGAAACTAGAATATTTTGTTCAACGCTCGAAAGTATTTGGTTTTATTTTTGTCAGTTATTTATGTGCACGAGTATCTTGTATTTTTATTTATTGTTTTTGCTGTTGTTTTCGCATATTTTTTTATAGCAATTATAACGTTTAGGAAGCGCCTTAATGGCGTGATTTCTTTAAAACGTTCAATGTTTTAAATATGTTTCTTTTTTTTAATTTAAAGAAGATTTGTTTCGTTGTCATTTATCTATTAGCTTGCGCATATTTGAATAACATACATACCACCTTGATCAAAAAGTTCCCGGAATGACCACCGTGTGGCGCTCCCATAGTTCCGATTTGAGTTCTGTTTTGTTTTTTTTGTTAAGTTGGTACATCTGTTGTTGATATTCCCTCTAAATCAAAGCGTCATAGCTTGACATTTGCAAAAGTCACGTAGCCAAGAGAACATCTTCTATCTATCCATCTATCTCTGAGTGTGTTGGCGATTTTTTACAATTTTATTAAATTGTATTGTATTAAATTTTGCGTAAAAAACGGATTTATTAGTGTGCGAATGTTGGAAAAGTGTTTCGGCAACGATTCTCTAAAGAAAACGGTCGTTTACCAGTGGCACGAGCGGTTCAAAAGTGGTCGTGAGTCAATCGAAGATGAGGAATGCAGTGGCAGATCATCGTCATCGAAAACCGACGAAAACGTTGATAAAGTAAAAGAAATTTTGGTCAATAACCACAAATTAACCATCAGAGAGTATTATTTGGGCGTTATGAGGTGTTTGCGTGAAGCAATTCGCCGAAAGAGACCAGAATTGTGGACGGAAAACTCGTGGGTTTTGCACCATGATAACGCACCGTGGACATACATGGACATACCGAAAACCGTATATAAAAAATGTTTCGAGGATTGGATCAAGCGCTGGCATAAGTGTGTTGCAGTCGATGGGGATTACTTTGAAGGAGACAATATAGATTTAGATGAATAAACTTGTATTTTTAATTTTCTGAATAAATTCCGGGAACTTTTTGATCAAGGTGATATGTGGTCTGGTGATTGTTATACCAAGTATAAAAACCATATTAATTAATGCCTATTGAATTCATATACTCAGGAAGTATCTGAACAAACAATTGTAGTCTTGAACAATGCTTAGAAACTAGTTGAATGGAATTTTAAATGTGGCAACTCAAGTATTATCGAAAAATTTTTCTGAAAAAATGCGAGAGCTATACCGGAAAAGAGGTTCCAGTACTCAATAGGCCATTTGTAGTGGTGTGCTACTACAACGTCCATATAAAAAACTTAAAAAGTTACGCTTTAAACAGAAGTCAGCGATCTATCGCTATCTATAGAGGATCGATTGTAGGATTTTCAGGAAGTAAAGAAGTCGCAAATCTATCATAAATCTGTCGGGATATATCTAGGATCAGTTATGGATATAAAAGGCTTATATGGCCAATTTTACTGGCATGTGGAATCTGAAATAAATCATGAAACTGTAAATCAGAATGCGTTCTCTTGGGCCTCTCTCAATGACCAGTGCACAGTCTACGAATACTGAATTAATGACTGATCTGTAGAATATATACCACCAATATGTACAGGAAAATGAGAATCCGCAGCTGTTCTCAAATTTTGCTTATATCCACTCGCAGAACTTTTTCATTTTTAATAGTCAACTATGAGTAGACTATGGGGCCATATTTAGCTGGTCAAAATTTTTAAATTCGGTTTACTTGCTCACGGGGTCATTAGCAATCACTGCATGGAAAATTATAACGATCGGACTATTACCACGCCTACCTCCCATACAAATAAAACCGCGAAAAGAGTATAACTTGGTATATATTATGGATATGATAATGAAATTTTATATACTTATAAACATTATTATTGTCATATATCATTGCAAAAATGGGATAGGTCGGGTTATTACCACGCCCACCTCCCATATATGTGAAATTTTTAAACTCTTGGAACTCATTGCAGATATAGTGGTGAAATTGCATATGCTAGGAAATAATATCCAGGTAAAAATTATCACGATTGGAATCTTGTTGCTCCTACTTCTCATACATGTGAGACTTTAAAAATACATAATAAAAACAAAAATATAAATAAAATATCAGTATTTTGTTATTATATTCATATGAAAGGTAAGCGTGATAATGGTCCGATAGTTCTAATTTTTAGCATGGCTTATGTCCAAGACAATATATATTAGCATATTTAATTTATTGATTATATCTGTAATGGGTTCAAAGTTATTGCATTTTTTAAATTTAACATATATTTATATTGGTGGTAGGCGTTGCAATTGCCTGATTAAAAAGTTTTTCATACAGAGTCAATGAGGCCTAAAAAAGATTTCGTATACCAATTTTCGTCTGATTACCATTTAAAATGGATTATATACAACACCTTAAATAACTATTATGATTAATTAAATGCAACGTGATATCATATTTTTGCTTGTTATTCAAGCTGTGGCAAAAATTGCAAAGCACTCATACCTCATGCTAAAGTAGATGCTTCACATAATATGATGGTTTTATTTTCGCTCGGAGCAAATCGGAGCTTTTTTTCTCATCCATTAACAAAATAAAATGTAAAAAAAAAAAAATTATTATTTTTCCATAACATTTTTGGGTATAAGAAAATGGTAAACCCATTTTTTATCACATCCATTAATAGTGTAAAGTTTTTTCGTTAATATGAGACCAAAAAATAATGGCTGGCTTTTATATTCGCTAAGTTATGACACTTTATGTAGAACACATTTTCAACAAAACTAAAACTATCGACAGGATATTGCAACTTTCGGCGGTCGCACAGCCAGATCCTTTGCCTAATTAGAATATCCTGTGTGTGGATTCTGATGAGGGATCTATGGAGAGTAATCCCATATACTTTTGAATTCAAGCCGAGATAGTCGATTTTTCGAATTTTCAGCTAGATTTTTTATAGTGCCCCATAAAGCACTGTTTTGTGTATCTATAGCAGGTTTCTCGATATATATTACTGAGATGTAGGTGATCTTTTCTTACCAACTCAACGGGGATCTATCTCAGATATTTCTGTTAACCTATTGATTTATTAAGACACTATCAAAGATCAGTCGGGGAGTTGTAAAACTTTTATATCGAGGATTTATCATTGATCTCTTAAAATCTATAAATCAATAGATGAGAATCTTGATGGCTGAAATGGCGGACAAACTTGCAAAGAAAGGATCATCCAGTGAATTCACTGGACCACGACCATTCTGCGGTCTACCATGGAGTTCCGTTAAATCAGTTTAAAAAATTGGCAGGACAGTAATTCGCTACAATACTGGAGGGAAACCCCCGGTAACAGACAAGCTAAATCATTCATGCCAAAGATCTGTCAACGCAGAACTAAACAACTGCTTAATTTAGGCAGGAACCAAATCCGAATTGCCACAGGATTCTATACAGGGCACTGTAGGGTCAAAAAACACCTATCGAACTTGGGTCTAGCACAAGACGATACGTGCCGAATATGTGACGAGAAGGAAGAAACAGTAGAACATATTTTATGCCACTGTGAAGGTCTAATGAGGACCCGACTTCGTTACTTGGGAAACTCTATCCTACAACCGCAAGACATTGCGGATTGTTCTCCTAAAGAGATATTAAATTTCCTCAAAGGAAATAAACTCATAGGAGAACTATAAACACAATAATCTTTGAGGTATATCACAATAGGCCCTAGATGGCCGCAGTGATCTGGGAAATTATTGCCCACCTCCGTATTAATATAATCTAATCTAATCCTGATGGCTGATTTGTAAGAGATCTGCCCCGGATTTCTCAAAAAATGTATCTTAAATCTTTCTAGTATACGCTCACATATCTGTGGATGATCAATTACGGGTAAAAAAGGATTTCATTGCCAATTAGCGCAGGTCTATTAGAAATCAGTTTGGAAACTAATTCTGAACTGTCGCAAATAAATCACAGATCTATTCGAAACTTATCACAGATCAGTAGACAATCTATAGCAGATCTGTCAGGTAATATTTCGATGATCTATTACACATTGTGAATCTTTCAAGTTTGTATGGCAGTATTGCTCGCAATCACAACTTATTTGAGAATCTTTCACAAAAATGTCAATATTTTATTATTATCAATATTTTAGATCTAATGCATATATGAAGGATATTTCATGGTCAGGTTCTGCAATTGTGGAAAAATGGCCGGTACTCAAATTACAAATTGATTGCATGATTTTTGAACCAATGATGAGATTTAAAATCGAAGGCAAAATATTGAACTGAAGGTGATTGAACATATATGCATAATGTACATATTTACATATGCATCGTAGCTGCACTTGACCCATATTTTCCTGTTCAAAAATCAATAACTTCAAACAAATAAATAAGATTTTTTTAAAATGTTTTTGTTTTTTTTTTTTGGTTTTTTAAATTAATCATTTTTTCTTCAATAGTTATTTGCTGCTCTCCACATTTTAAGCAATAAAAAAAAACACATTCAAATTTATTACAAATGGAAAAAGAAATGCAATTTGTTAAAATTGTAAATAGCTGTAATTTGGATTTGTTGAAGTATGTAGGCAAAACCTAAACCACAAAATTAAGTGTTTAGGTTAAAAGCATTACACCAGAAGCAACAAAACAATAACAATAATTGGTAACAAATAATGAAGAGCATGAAAAAAGCTTATAAGCATAAAGATAAAATTGGTCAATGACCTTTTGACCAATAAATCAAAATGTAATTTGTTTTACTTCTTCTTCTTTTTGCTTGCTTGCTAGATTGTTTGCTTGGTTGGTTGGTTGCTTGCTTGGTTGGTTTGCTTGATTTACTGATTTAATAGAGGAATATCAAATCAATCGACAATCAAACAACAGCAACAACAACAACAGTAATAATAATAAAATTACAATGATTACATTAAATATTGCTGCTGCTGTTGCTATTTATATTGTTGTTGCTGCTATTACTGCTTATGTTGGCCGCATAGCAGCTGCAATCAACATTGACAGCATAAGGCAGAAAACCAACAACAACAACAACAGAACAAAATGCTAGTGACAATAAAATTGATGATAAAACATTCTAAATTATTTGTTGTCGCTGCTGTCAATTGTGTAAATGTTTTCTTCCAATTTTCTACAAAATTCAACTTCTACCATGAATTCTTCATCTCCTTTGTTTACGTTTTTTTTTTTTTTGTTCTTAATAAAATGCAGCTTCATTACGTAACTCAAGAGATTTACCTCCATGTTAAACAGTGTATTTAGTATTTACTTGAGTGCATAAAATTTGTAACTGCATCATCAAAAACTATATTTCAATGCAAAATACATCATCAATTGTTCTCAATTATCGACATTTGTTCTCTTGCATTGCAAGTGTATTTTAATTAAATTTTCAATGAATTATTTTCAGTGATAATTATCGTAAATTTTCTGAATGAAAGCACTAAAAAAAGAGAATGCACATTGATCTCAATTCAATTTTGTTTTCAGGTTTTTCTATTCTTTTCCAAAATGGCTAATGATTAATAAACAACAGTGACCAAAATGAATCAAAGACCTTGAATCAATTGAATCAATAGTTCGGAATAAGCTTAATCTATATTCGTATGAACATATGTTTGTTTGCATTCGAATACTTTAGAGCAGCGGTTCTCAACTGTGTTCATCCTACGCTCCCCTTTTCGAATTAGTGCCAAACCCGCGCCTACCCTTCTTTAATTTTCACACAACAGTTTTTTATGCTGGCTTACTATTTTTTAAATTAAACATACCCGCCTAGATAAAATTCTAGTTTTTCCGTAGTATGGAGGAGGCTATGGTTAGTATGCATCAAAGATAAACTAGGCTAGTAAATTTAATTAGTTGTTGAATAGTTAATCGTAAGGAAAACTGGGATGGTGAAGTTTTAGTTGGAACTTCGCTAGCAAAAACTAATCAAATAATTAATAAATCGAGTCAATCACGAATTATCTTGAACGATTCCTAGTGCTAAAGTTAGCGATAGTGAAAGGTAGTCAAGAGGCTAACCAAAGGCAAAAAAAAAAAAAAAAAATGCCGTTAAAATTTATTTGAACTTTCTATGAAAATGGTATTTTACATTCGATTTTTTTTTTTTAAACTCATAAGTCCTAATGATGCGTATACGCACAACAAAGGAGTATATTTTAATGCAGATAAAAAAAGTTACCGCCGGAACACGTAATCTCTATCACAGTTATTCTAATGCGAAGAGAGAAACTCAAAAAAAAATTAAAAAAAAATTCTATAATACCATTTTCTGTTTAAATTTGTGACGATAAAGACGTGTGATCACGGTTGAAACTTTGGTACAATTCTACCAAAACTGGTACATTTTTTTCGGTGTTTATTTTACGATATTTTTTAGTATTTTTTACGCCTGAAGTAGGCACCTACAAAAATTGTGGGGGCCTGGTCTGGGTGGTTACGATACTTGAAGTCATCTCAAACAAAAAATTTGGATGGATTATTGTTCTATGGGCTTGTAATTCTAGCAGGTAGTCGATTTAAACATTTTGTTTAAAAAATAACAAAATGGCGGACTTCCAAAATTTTTTTAAAAAAATTTGCGTTGTTTTATGTTGAAAATCGTTGTAAAAAATAAGAAATAATGATTAAAATAAACAATTCTACTACCTACGAGAGCCATTGGCGTGTAAAATAACACATTAAAAGTTCAGCCCAATCGGTTCGATAGAATTCTCTCAGACCCCAGGGCCGGTCAAAAAAACGTTGTTTCGAGAATAACGCTTTTTAAGTTTTAACGACAGATAAAGTTTTCACAACAGGCGCTCTCGACTGTGAGCTATAACTTCGTTAATATTTTGAATTTTGGTCTGAAATTTACAGTATACTTTCTGTATATTGTACTTTCGAAATACATTAAAAAAAATAAACGATTTTTTGAAACTCGAACAGCAGACTACATCCTTAATAAATAAAAATTTAATGTTACTGATTTTATTGGTAAATTTTTTCGATCATTTGGTTAGTTTTTTTCTAAATATTGATACAAAATAAAATGAGTAAGTGGCAACCGTGCGTGTGATTGAAGATTTTTTGGTTTTTAATCGGTCGGACTTAATGGGTTAAATAAAGCTATTATCGGTGCGAATTCGCACCATTTTCGAAGCGTCTCTGCTACAAATTTCGAAAACGCAAAGGGGCACACAATGTGAAAAAATCACAACAGATGATTTTCATTTCGTTCTGCCGCATATAAGAGATTTTTGTTTGAGATATTTACTAGTTCAATTAACTAAAATATAAATATTAAAACTATTTGTTTAGTTTCTTTTTGTTCAGTTTTTTTAATTTCACTTCCTCTTCTTCTTTATTTTGTAACTTGTTGGCATGAAAACGCAGCACTTTGCATTTTCGGGACGACAAAAGAGGGGAACTGTGAGTGTTCGAAAAAAACGATGCGCCATGATCGCAGATGTGCAGATGTTGCGGATTCGCACCAATGAAATCGTACCTTAAGTCAGAAATGGAAAATGTGAAACTAAAAACTGCATATTGTAGGTATTAACATATAATATGAAAGAAATGATTATTATTTTGTAAAATACCAAATATTATGATTACGGTGCATTACAGAGTATTCAAATATTTGTTTATTGAAATATCTCCGCGCATCCCTTCAAATCTGTCTACGCCCCCAAGGGGGGCGCGACCCACCACTTGAGAACCACTGCTTTAGAGGTTTTAAATAAAGTTCTGAGAAAACTCTGTACTAAACTTTGGCCTGATTTGAGCAAAGAAGTGTCATAATGTTCTTCAACTCTTTAAGTTTGTTTCAAAAGTTTTGGCATTTGTAAACCTGCATAGAAAGAGAAACAATGTATTCTTTAAGAGACTATGAATTAACTGACACACAACGACACGACGACACAACGACAATTGGCACTATCACAGTCTTCAATATGTTATTATTTCGATATGCGAGAACACAAATGCAGGAAGTTATAGGTTTTTTCTTTTTGTTTCAAAGTTAAATAACAAAGCTATATCGTTTTTTTTATAAAAAATAAGTGCGCACGCATTTTTTAAATTCTAACCTAGAAGTTGTAGATTACAAAATTATAAATTAGAACGAACGATTTACTACAATCATTAGCAGCGTTTTTTTTTTTTGCACTCGTTTACCCAGTAAAGAAACAATTATCGCTGAAATTTGTATGAAAAACTTACACCGCGGTTATATTGAGTGTAAGGGTTTTTTTTTCTAATAAATTGCAAAGTTTTTTTGCTAGCGACACGATAACAATTTGTTGTCGTGTCGCTGCCGCGTATAATATTTTTAAAGCATTAATTAAACTTAATATAAATAGAAAGTTTTTTTTCCGGCAATTGTATTAAAATGGAAATAATTTAAACTAACGGAGCTTCCAAATAAAAATGTATTTCCATATTTTATGAAACTAATGGAAATAATAAAAATCATTGAATCATTTTGTTATACAAATTATATTTAATAGTTTTTTTTTTTATTTTTTTTAAATATTAACTGTTTTCCCTAATAAATTTTCCTCATTTTCTTAAATTATTTTATAGTACTTTTCTACTGTTATACCTTATATTCTTATTAAAAATTGCATGTTCATTATCTACATACTCAATACATAACTACAATTTTATGATCATGATCATAATTTAAACATTTTTTTGTTTAATGTTGCTGTTGCCTATTGCCTGTTGCAACTGCTGCTGCTGCTGAAAGTTTGATCGATGATTGTAGGTTTCCATGTAAATTTAAAGCTTGAATGTAGTAAATGCAATGCTTGAATGCACTCTTAGGCTATTATTTAATTATTATGTCAATGAGTTTGATATTTTTCCCCCTCTGTCTCTCTCTCTCTCTCTGTTTGCTATGGTTTGCTTCTCAAGAATGACCTTAACGAAATTATTTAAAAAAAAAAAATAATCGATTATTGTGTGTTGGTTGTATGAAATGAATGATAGAATAATTATGATAATTTTCTATCCTTTAAATAGTTAACGGGGAATAATCTTTCAAAACATAAAAAAAAAGAATTTAGGTCACAAAAGTTTTTAAGTTTTATTGAAAATCTCTTTTGAATATACATGATAAGTATGATTGACTATTGTATTGTATGCATTCATATTTATTTGATAATATCAAAATTTTCCACTATTTCATCACTTTTAAAAAAGAAAACAACAATCGCAATCGATTTTCATCGTCAAGGGCTTTGTGTTGGATCGCACTGGTGTTGCTTTCAGTGGGAAAATGGCCTATGATCCAAAGAAATTAAAAAAGGAAATTCAGTAGAAACACTCTTCAGGTTTAGTTGGAAACCAAACAAATATTTACTCCTCAATTCCATTACAGTCATATTCCTAATTTCAAGTAATTGGAAACAGTTCCTTGTAATAAAATTAATTTTGTTGTCAATTCCATTTTAAGAAATTGTAATGGATAATTAACATTTCCAATTAGGGTAGCCAGATTTTTGAACCGCGAAATCAGTAGATTGGAGGTTGGAAAGCAGTGAAAATCATTACAAATCAGTACAGTTATGCTTTATTACCAAGTAATTTCAATATAATATAGTGATATAAACGTACTTAAACTTTTTTTTCCAATTTTGTGTGTTCATTTTACATTTTTTTTCTTCGTCAGTAGACAATGTTGATTACGTATCAGTTTCCATATTTAGAGGATTGTGAGAGCTGAGGACAGTAATCAAATTCAATTAAAAACAAATTCCTTTCACTCATTTAAAAACTTACGTTAACCGAATTTTCTTCAAGAAAATATTGCTTTTCTCCTCTCGATAGCAGCAACGCGTTTAGAGTTTAGAGTGTAGAATTGAAGGTGGGCTGGACCATAGTAAAATAAAGAAGTATGCAAAGCCGAATTCTCCCCTCTTTAAATGAATGAAATTTTTGAGATTCACTTGATTTTAATATCAAATGGTTCTCAAAAAAATGATTGTCAGAAAATTTATAGCACTTTGAATATGCAACATTGTCGATGACTTTTTTTAAAATATTTTTTGACAATCCGGAGTACTTTAATACTACTCTGCCTACTTGTTTATTTTACTATGGCTGGGCTAAATCAAAGCATACAGTCACGAAGACCATTGTACTATACCCAAAGATAGAACCAGTAGAAGAGAGTAGAGAGACAGGAAAGTTATGTGAGGGGATAAATGGGAAGAAAAACGGTGTAGGGTCTCTCAACCTCGAACTTCTTTGTTTCACTGATGAACCTTAGAAGCTCAGGAAGAGGGAAAGTATGGCCATTATTCATACTCAAGACATCACTACCAAACAGCGTTAATCTGATTCTCGCGAACGCCGGACAACTACAAACGATAACGTAGTATCGTCGTCATCAAGACACGATTGGCAAATGGATTGGATCGGTGATGACGCCCATGTTTGTCATATGCTAACCACATGTGTTGTGCCAAGAGTTGGGTAGTAATGATTCCTTTAGGAATTAAATTCCATCTCCATTCCAATTACAAGCAAGGAATTGTAATTGGTACTTTAATGTTTTCAGTTCCTTAGTAATGGAATTGATAAAACTTTGAATTCCATTACAAGGAATTGTAATTGGTAATTAAAATTTTTAAATTCCTAGGTAATGGAATTGAAAAACATTTTCGATTCCATTACAAGGAATTGCACTTTGTAATTAAAAATATATCAATTCCTTGAAGGAATTGAAAATGTAATCGAAATGAATTGAAAATCAGGACATATCCAAATGATCAAATCAGTACATCTGGGTACCCTATTTCCAATTCTTCAACAATTGGAAATTAGAAAAATGTTCAGTACCATTACACAAGGAATGAAAAAGTTAATTGCCAATTACAATTAATAGAAATCGAAATTAAGAACGTTCGTTCCTAAAGTAATCATTATTGCCAAGCTCTGGTTATAGGAATTCTTTTCATTCACTACACTACAATGATTCAAGACATGTTAATTGTTTTGATCAAAATGCACAATTTCAACCGGTCATTTTGAATACGTTTTAAACTAAAAATACAAAAGTTCTAGCGCAATTAAACTGGAAACGCAATTCAGTAGGGGTCAATTAACCTAGGATTCCTGTATATCAGAACTCTGCCCATTCAGTATGCAAACTGCTGACGTGATATACCTATACTACACGGAAAAAAAGGATTTGTGCAAAATTGCGTGTGATATTAAGAAAAAAAGCAGAATAATCAGGAAAAATTGCGATTTCGCGCTGTAATTTAGAAATATCATGAGATACTCAATATAAATTTATGGGCAAACTGCAAACATAACAGCCCAAAACTTAATTATTACAGTTTCAGAAAGGAAAATATTCAAAGTGGCATGGAAAAAATTGAGTTGATAAAAAATACTGAACTATTATTGAAATATTCTGTGATCGGCAATTAAAAATTACGGGGCAAACTGTAAAAATTTATGAAAATATTTTTGTTTCGTTGCTTTCATTTTTGAAATCACACTTTTACTTTGCTTTATATATCAAATATTTTTCTATATATTATCATTTAATAAAATAGCTTTCAAACTGTTTGGTTGGCACCTGGATTTGCTTCTTTCTGTAATGATACATTTAGAATCATTTATCCGTGACCTTTTACCGGAAGCTAGTATGATTTGGAATGTTTACACGATATTAAATGAAAGTTTTAATATTTTACTAGCAAAAGTCTTTAACATTGGATGTCCATTTCAGAATTGTATCCAACAGTTTTCCAAAAACCGTTGAAACTGAAATACTCTCTTTTTTTGAATTACCCTAGAATCATGAAGATAGCTGGTCGAGTTGTTTGCTTTTGATCAATGGGATTTGAAACTGAACATAGAGAAGAGAACAAAATATTCTATAAATCTTCAATTATTGTTGAATTTCGATATCAAAAGTATTATTATAGAGTATTTCCAATTTGATAATTTACAAGATCACACTGTAAAAATTGATTTGAAACTCCAATAATATTAACTTATTCATTCGTAAATTTTATTGATTCATTCTGGATATGAGGCAAATCGCAAAAAATCACTCCGATTTTTTTGAAACTTGATATACTTGTTTTACTAGTGAACTAAACCTTTTATGTGAAAGGAGGGTAAGTAATATCAGCGGGTTGCCTAGGTACAGGGGCGTAAAGTCCGGACTTTTTTTCTTTATGACAATTTTCCATAATTCATATGTGAAATCACATTAAACTAATAAAAACAAACTCTTTAATGTTACGGACGAAATTTAGTAGATATTCGAATGTTTGTATGAAAAAAAGATGGGAAACCTTTCATAATTAAATGCAATTTGGAAGTAAATCTGAACATAGACATAATAAAGAGGCTTTATTATGTCTATGTTCAGATGTCTTTGTTAAAGACACAACCCTGAAAGTTTCAATTGACTCCCACTTTGCAGAAAAAAAAGAAATCTTATAATTCTAACTCGCAGAGTATACAAGGTATTAATATGAAATTTTTACACAATATGAAGCGTGATATAATGAGTAATTTTGCATCATTAACTCAAAAATTGTGTTTTTTGACTTATGACAGTCTTTTAGTAAATGAGCGATATAATAATCATTTTTTAAATCCTACAACTTCGACGTCAAAAGTAAAGTTGATAATAATAAAAGGCTAAATTAGACAATACCTTTCGGGAGTTATTGGTTTAAATGTTCACTTTAAATAATGGCATACTTTCCTTGACTAAAATGTTCCTTATAATAAAATAAAAATTACGACTTCTTCATACTTAACTAATAATGCAGGCGTATAGTTATACAGTGTTATTATAAATCAAATAGAATTAAAAATATTTAGATATGAATAGAAAAAACAAAACGAACCTTGTTGTGCCATCATCATCACTTTAACTAAACTAAAGATTAATGATACATGATAAATTTACAAATGTACATATTTAATCTAAATTATAACAATTCTCAATATATCATTTACGGTAGATCAGTTAGACAGATTTTTTTTTGTCGGTTAAGGCGACGGAACACATTATGCCCACATGATGACGGGCCCACAGAGCAAAGAGTTTCATTTTCTTCTAAAACTAAATCAAGTATAAACTAGAAACGTCGTGCGAAATATTAACATAATTCTTTTTTAAGTTTTTTTTTAAATAATTGTGGTTACAACAAGAAAAATGCGTTGTTAATGTGTGAGTTTCAAAACAAAAAAATAAAATAAAAACAAAACGAAAAAAATGAATTAACTGTCAGTTTCTATTAATGTTTTGTTTCTTGTCTTTTTGAGGCTTACAATAAAAGAAATCCGAAAACAAAACAATATCATACTAAAAGCTCTTTATCATTATCATCATCAGCATCATTATTGAAACTCACCTAGCACTCGGCTTGTGGTCTTAAGCGTACAATTGAAAAAAGATTAGATACCCACTATGGTTTAGAAGTTCTTTTACTTTTGACTACTAGAACAATTCATTTGTAGTTTTCTTCTTTATTTTCTTTTTTTATTATTATTATTATTATTATTTTTTTTTTTTTTGAAAGAGAGAAAACGCTCGTTTGGGTGCTGTGCTGCTGACAATGATTATCATCATGAAACATACGTAAACTGTAAAATATTTGTATGTTTGTCTGTTTATTTGTATGTATGTATATACCGCATATCTTCGTTTTCTTTCCTCATTCTTTTAATTTACTAGAAGCAAGATTTTTTTCATTTTTCATCTATTCTGTTTCTCTTACATGAAACTTTTGCTTATTTAACTGTTGTTTTATTCTAGTTCTGTTTGTGTGTGCTTTTTCGCCTTTTTTATGTGTGTGTTGTCTGTCGGTCTGTTTGTCTGTCTACCTTTCATTTCCATTTACCTGTCATTCATGTATTTTACGCTAACTGTGCGCGCTATATAGTTATTTATCTCACATCTTAGCTTAGCTTAGGTTAACTTTAGCTTCAGCTTCTCACTTTGCACATGCGCAGCACATTGCAACTCTAAATTTCTGGTTTAACTGGGTTCATATTCTTATTTCTTGACTTAACTTTTTATGTTTGTTTGCTTTTTTTGTATTTTTTTTTTTTAATTTTCACACTTTGCTGATGTTTTTGTTGTTGTTGTTCTGGTCAGAAACCAGAATGACAGCAATCTAACTGCAATTTTCCTGACAATGAGCTCTGCGAGTGACAAGTGAATTTGTATTTTTTTTTTCCATTATTCTTTATGAGTTTTAATACGAAATGTAAATTTTTTATTATTGTAAAGAGCTCTGTAATTATGTATGTATGTTGTAGAAGATTTTCCTTAGAAAATTGTTAAGCATAAAGTGAAAAATAGTTTTAAATTTTTGAGTTAATTAGTTAGATATAGAAGATGTTTATATTTCATGTTCTTACTTTCTTTATGAATACAATTGAAATGATAGAAGCATTTCAGGTTTTCAAGATTAAGAAGAAGAAACTTCATAGCCTATTCGAAATTTTGTTATTTTTCACATACTTTAAATATTGCTCTCACGAAAAACTGAGGGCGGCCCTATCAACCCCACTACTCCGCTTCCCCCACATTTTGGGGTTAATTTGATAAGCATTTCGTAATTACGACCCCAGCAAAGCAAAAATTGAGAAAAGGAACAAATATGCTTCAAGAAAATCAAATATGGAACATTTATAAAAAAAAAGAGTCTGAAAATTCACATAAATTTACTGATCGACAAAACAAGAAACGTAAAAGACTTTCTGATGGATTTTCTATCGCTGAATATGAATTTGGTCAATTCAAGTTTTCGAGATAATTTGTTGACACTTTAAACCTCCCGTGAGAGAAAATTCTAATAGGGTTTAAATTAAAACCTGAATCTTCCAATTTAGAGCTCCTATAAAAAAAAAAAATTGGAATCATTCCCGATATTCTTTAAAGTACAGCTTTACGCCGTGGCGTAGATGGCTAGAATACTACTCAGAGTATCACGAGTAGCTCTTTTTATGAGCAATGAAGCAGGCGATATTCTTTTTTTTTTGCGTTATGTTTAACCCTTGAGTACTTTTTGTTTTTAGTTACCCCTATGAAATTTTTCGTAAAATATTTTTGGAACACTTTAACCCCTGGATATCCTTTTAAAGAAAATTTTTATGGGCTTTCACAAAAAAGGATCAAAAAGACCCATATAGGTAGGAGTTAAATTTTCTGAAGGAGGAAGCAAACTATCTTAAACAAATTCCCTACAATCCAGGGTGTCATACGGACCGTGCCCATGGACTAAGTTTACAGCTATGCGGTAAGACTGGCTATATTTGCAAGGTGCCTTTCCGACACCGGGCCGCATCGAAGAGTAACGGTTGCCTTACCACGGCATGGAGCGTTGCCGTGGTTGATCTTATATTTTCCCTTAAGCCTCATTGATTGCCGAGCTTGGCTTCGGCCCACCGAAGCGATCGTAAGAATCAGATGAAATGAATAAAAAAGAAAAAATTCTGGATAATGTTATAGCCAATCCAAGCACCCCTGCGAAAGGAGTGGAGGTACTTGGGAAGGCCCTTTCTTGCGCGGAGAAAAAAATCTGCTGTCCTCAAGCCAGAAAACAGTGACCACTACGATAGGCAGTGCCAGCCAAAGCAACCCTATCATAGAAATATCGAAACCATTAACTTCTAAAGCGGCCTCGGTCATCAGCCATAGTAATCGCAGGCCGTCAAAAAAAAAAAAATCTATAGATGCCCAACTCAAGTCACGATACCTGAATTGCGCAAAATGAAACGGCCGGTACAGCACTTAAGCGAACATCGAGGACAATAAAAAGTACCAGAAGGTGGTAGAAGTATACACGAAAATTCAAGCCACCAAACATACAAACACAGAAAGGGCAAAGAGGAACAGATCTCCCGACTGAAGCCAGTGTTTTCCAAGCCAAACTTCTGGCGATCAGAGAAGCCTACAAAACACTGGCCAAAATTCAAAGCAAGGCTAAAGTAACTATCTTCACAGACAGCCAAGCGGCAATTAAGGCTCTAGGTTCAGACACAATATCCTCTAGATTAGTTAACCAATGCAGGGAGTTACTCGCCACCCTAAGTTATAGGCTGGGCATTGGCCTTATTTGGATTCCTGATCACAAGAACATCGAAGACAATGAAAAGGCCAATGAATTAGCGAGCCGAGGTTGTGTTCTGGATTTAACTCAGGCGCAATCTGTAGCAATTCCCTTGAATAAAATCAAGACTGATTACAAATAGCAAATGGAAAAGCCTTTCCACGTGCATCGTAACTAAAAACACTTGGGCAAAATTCAACCATAGCAGAAACAGGGACTTTCTTTGTCACATGCAATCCAATATAGCCAAACTGACTGCAGTACTGACGGAGCATTGGGTAATAGGTGACCATGCGGTCAGATTCCACATCCTACCTAACACACACTTCAGAAGCTGCAACAACTTTGAAGAAATAGAGATTATAATCCACTTTCTCTGCCATTGCCCGGCTCTTGCCAGAACCAGACTAAAATTATTCCAAGAACCTTTTCTAGACGGCATAACCAAGATCTCCGAACTCGAAATTGGAAAACTAGCACTAATTGTGCACCCTCTGTTAGAAGGAGTAGCCATTCTACATACATTCTATATTTACATATGATTTTTTATATCATTTGATGCTATTTTTGACTAAAGTTTGGAAATTTTAACTAATTGAGATAGGTTTCGTTGAGTCCCGATAATATATATTGCACTGTATAATTGTCTGATTAGAAGGCCTCCGAACCAAAAAGTTGACACATGTGTGATAAATATAAGCCTGATCGGTCAAATGGTTTTTGAGTAATCGCGTGTCCCTCAAAAAATAAAACGACTGATTTCATCTCTGAGGCTTATAAAAAACTATTTGAGAAACACAATAAGCGAAGAAAGACCTTAATCCCGATGAAGTCCTGGGTGAAATGATCAAAACTAAAAGTAGGCGCCGTGTTTTGTTTCATAAAACTGATTTTTATTATATTTTTTAATTAGTTTAAGGCAATTCCAAGAGAGATGGAACGGCGAGGGACATGGAACCCATGGTGTGTCTCTTAAAGCGGCTCATCAACTATTACGCATTTTGATGTGGGACTGTCGTTTCATACAGGGACAAAATATAAAGCGTGCTTTTGTCAATCGCAAACTAGAAAATCAAATTTTTTGTGATCCCTTGTACAAGTAAGCGCTGTGAGAGCTAAAACTTTTCACGCACTAAGTTTGTCACCTATTTGTAGTAATTTAATCGCTTTGGCATACAGCTTAAGTGCATACCTTGAAGCTTGTATACCTTTTGAAAAGTAAGTACAAATTGAAGGTTATGTGCGAATACATTTTTGTATTTTTTTTTTTTACTTTTTCATTTTTCCCTTACAAATTTGAGAGATGGAATGAGAAGGAGTCGATGCAATAGAATCGGACTATCTGATTTGCAGTACTTAGTTGTTATATATCAATGGATGGTTATATATCAATGCCGGATATTTTTGTCATTTTATGGCACAAAAAGACGCTCCATCTCATCCGCAAAATTCCATTTCTCTCCGAATCATCAACTTTTTTTAGCTTGGGAAAAATAGACAATTCCCTTTAAATTGGTGATGATTTAAAAAAGGGTTCAATCTCTTCCGAAATTATCCCACACTGATTTCGGGTATGACTACATTAGGCGTTTTTCTTTATTAGCTTTGAGCAGAGCATGAGTTGTCAAAAAACGTAATCGTGTTTCTTTTCAGCTCTGAGCACTCAGAACAAACGTAATTGTATTTCTTTTTGTGATCAGAGCGCGCTCAGAACGTGCTCTACGAAGAAATTGACCATGGTGAAATCATGTAGAAGGTGATAGCAAGATTAGAACAATTTCATCTTGGCAAAAAATATCATAAAATGACAAAATCAGCCGTACAACAAAATAATAACGGCACATTTTTGCTATTGCAGCCATAATGGCGGCGTGAAGAGAATGTAAAAATGGAGAACAAATGTAAACAATCAAAAGTAATCAATGATTTTGACAGCCTATGATATTGACTACGAAAAAAGAAGAAAAAAGAGTTGCTGGTAACTTCACCTGGTATAAATTCTCCTTTAAATTGACTGACCAGACAGAGCACGATTGAAAAAAATATTTTGACAGGGTTGCACCTATTTGAAATGCCGAAAAAGAGCTCAGAATAATTAATTTATCCATTTAGCACAAAAAAAGATCAAAACGATTGAAAAAAACTTTGTTGAAAAATAAACTTAATTATATGTATATCCATGTATATAGCTGTTATCTGACAGTTCGTGCTCCATGTATTTTAAAGTTAAATCGGAGTTGTCATAGCGTGTTCGGAGTGTGCTCGGTGTATTAGTGCTCTACTCTACTCTGTGCTCTGAGTTAAAAAAGAAAAACGCCTATTGTTTGAACCCGAAATATTTACAGTTTTTCTAAACAAATTAGACGTGTAAAATAAATAATTTGGCAAACAAGATTTTATAGATTTTTGGAAATTTTGTCAAACAATATAACCGTGTCACTTATTTGTACAATAATTTACTATTGTATAAACTTTAATAAAAAAAATGTAATCTTGCATTTTGTAAAACAATACATTTTTATGTGCTTTCTATTTATTTAAGGCATTTCATGTGAAGTTCTAAAATTCGGCCTAATTGGACTTCTTGAAAATATGAATGTGGACACACAATTTTACAATAAAACATTGAACTTGGTAATTTAAATAGGAAATTTACTGTTCTTTCCAATCATGGAATTAGACAGGAAATTTAAATTTTTTTTATGCACCAAACCGGAAGTAAAACTTTAAAAACAGAATTTAAATAACTTCAACCATTAAAAAAAAAAAATTTACATTTCAAAATTTAGCTCTAAGTATTTAAATAATGTCCTTAAAATTTCAAAATGGGATCTACATTAGTTTAGGAGATAGATACATAGGTGGCGCACTGAGCGTGGTAGTTATGTACTTTAATTCATGTATCTCCCAAACTAATGCAGATCCCATTTTTAAACTTTAAGGGTAATATTTAAATACTTTAAACTCTCGCTACTTGTTTGGTATGGCTGGGAGTTTGGTAAATCATTCGTCCATCAGTTTAGAGGCTTTAATACTGGGGTCTAAACCAACAAATATAATAATGCCTCTCAGTTATTTTGGCCTTCTAGATCAGTGATTGGTTTCTTATGATTACTAATTCAAAAGAAAATTTCTGGAATATGATATTATACTGTTGTTGGCTAAAGATTTATGCCAACTTGATATGAGCTCATTTCAATCAACTTAGTTCATTTTTGAAAAGAATTATTGCATCATTAATTCACCGACAGTAGCTTAGGCTCAAGCATTACATAAATGCATGCATACACCATTAGATTATAGAATTAACTTTAACAAGTTTGAAGCCTACATGCGTTTTCTTATGAAAGGAGACATAAGCTAATGAAATAAATCGACTAATTTCCGTTTAATAAATATAAAAAAAAAAAATCATAAAAAAATTATGTTGCATAATGTTCTAAAATTTTATTTAGAGTCTAAGTTTATTAAAGTTAGTTTAAATAGACTATACAAACATTTCAATCAGCAACCCAATGAACCAAAAATATATATATTAATTTTATATTTATCTGCATATTTAATAAATGAAAATGTCTACTTAGCTTAGAAAATTAACGCTACATTACAAACAACATCATCAACTATGTTCAAGTGTACATATACTCGTTTATAGCAATGTAATAAAACAGTGACGATTTGACAATTGATAATGTCAAAATTGCAACATTTCAATTTTTGTTGACCCAAGCGGCTCCGGGACGCAATGTGGTACTGACGACATCGATGGTATCAAGAAAACAGCACTGCAATTGATTATAAAGTGAAGCTTATGTTAAGTTCTTCATATAAATGGTCGAGGTGGATGTATGTAAATGACGATGATGATGACGACAACGCTGATAAATTATAATGTTAAATGTTGATAAATTAAAAAATAATTTAAATGTGAATTTCAACATTTCATTTACATGTTGGTAAACAAAATACCAACAACGCCTTACTTAGATTTACTTCTACTTCTACTTCCAGTTGCTGGTACTTATGTAGTTGTCCTCATTCTATACGAGTTTCAAATGCGGAATTGTGCAATTATGTCTATGCAATTATGTCTATGCCTAGTTATGCCTATGTATTTGGGTGTGCGTGTGTATAGCTCAAGGACGTTGCAGTATTTTTAGGTACACAAACATTTCTAAATAAAATTTTATGTACATTCAAAGAATATCTACTAGCTAATAAAAGATTTGTATACCACCAAAAGTGTTGGCGTGCAATATTCGTAAATGTCGCATATGCCAAAAGCAAATTTTATTTTGTTAAGTTTAGTTAATTAAGCAATTCACATTTTAGCTGTTGACTTTATATGCATATAAAAATTAAATTAAAAACTAATTTATTTCCTTTACTTCTTCTTTTTAATTTTTTATTTTTAATTTTATAAGTACTTACATAATAATTATCAAAATGTTCTTTTTACTACAACATAAGTTTTCAGCGTATATTGCGTCTTCTTCGAAGTAATTGACTAATAAATTTTATCTTTGATTCGTTGCTTGTAGTTTCGTTGGCTTTCGAAAGTTTGCAATCTCTCAGTGCTTCATCGTATATTTTGTTTATGTTTGACGTCGTTGACAAAATGTTCGCTAAAAGTTTTTGTTAATATTTATTACCATCATCCACCAAAATTTTGCTGTTGGAATATTAACGCTGAACGAACATGTCAAACGTAATTAGTAGCGACAACTTTCCGAAACAAAATATATTGTTGATATTTTTTTAATTGCTGCTTAATTTAAAGGCGTCGAGTCTGGTTGATAAAATTATTTTGAGTTAATGTGGCCAAAAATAATACAAAACAAATTAACCGAACATTTAAGGAAATATACTAGAAATATTTCGCAGTACCCCGAAAATAAATTCTTTGCTGATATTAATATATAATTACGAAAAATGATCAAAACTCGGTATTAAATGCTCACGTTTATTGTGACACTATAATACACAAACAAATTTTTTTTTTTTTTTGTTAAAATTTTTAGTGTTCAATTAATTGTTGTTGATATTTAACATTTTTTTTTTATTGTTGCCTCAGCAAATGCACGCCTTCCATAGTTCAACTTTTTTATAATATAAATGTTTAAAAAAGACGAAACCAAACTTCATTCGATGCAGTAGCAAAATGTTCAGAAAAATATCTACAACTCCTAGTTATATTCAGATACTCGTCTGCATTCAATAATTGTCAGTCACCAGTGGGGCGCGTGTAAAGTGCATAACCCCAGCGTTGACCATTGGCTTTGTTTGCAATTATTTCATTATGCACGCTTTTGTTGCAAATGCATTTGAAATGTTAGCAATAACTTACGCAACAACACTTTAAACTTAATTAATTTAATGCATTTGTTAGGATCGACAATTGATTTTAGCCGTTCTTTATATATGTATGTGTATGAATGTAGTTAATGGCGCCACCTTTACGATGAGCTAGTCGCAACCATCAAACAAACAAAAAACTACATAAAAATTAATTTTGCAAAAATTTGGCTAGCCAAGAAATATATAAAATCTTTCCCGTTAATAGATAATGTAAGATGGCAGCTTACATTATAGAAGCAAAAGTAATTTATAAAAGTCAATTTGGCTGTTCATAACTTAATCTTAGAGAGCTCATTGCTGCCTTTTTTAGTAAAAATAAGTAACTAAATATGTCTAAAGTACAAGTATGTTGCTTTTTTCAACCTAAATGCAGGCATATGAAGGGAGAATAGAGGAACAGTTTCTTTCTAGCCCAGGTCTTTACATTACGAGATTTTGCGGTAAACAGAGATTGACCTTTTAAAATCTATAATCAATAGAAAATCAATTGATCGTACGTTAATACCAATTGGTTTTCTATACCCAATAACTCTATATTATCTTCAGTAATGAACTTTTATCACTGACAAAGAATTCTTAAACGTGGATTTAAATTTAACTCCGCAAAATCCCAATTTTGTCCGTTATTTAACGAACTCAACTGAAGCTCTCGTGCTGTATTTAATACCCCACAATATATGTAATAGATAAGGAACAATAATGTTTTATCGAAAGGTGATTTTGTTAACCTAATTCTACGGCAATTTTCATGGAGGATGTTCTGCAGGGATGCGCGATCTGACGCCACGAGGCTCGTAAGTTCTCCCGAAACAACTTGAACCGGAAGTGAAACGTTCTATGCATTATAGAGATAGTTATTTTCTCTATCATAACGCGCTTTTATGGAATAAGCTTCCTATAAATATTTTTCCTGACAGTTATTATCTTTCCAAATGCAAACCAAATATTCAAAGCTACTTTTCCCTCTTTCCACTTCCCACTTACTTTTCTTGCGATCCCAAAACACCGGTCTGCATTCAATAAACAAAAAATAGCTCCTTAACAATAATACAGCTAACAAAAAAAAAAATTTTCCTGATCTAGATCGCTGAGGCTTATTGAACCCTATCACATCGGGATTCTGCCATAACCTCAAAAAAAACATGATTTAAGATTGTAAACGCGCATAACTCTAAGAATGAAGTTGTACTCCGGTAACCCAAGTACTTATTTTTTTTAAACCCATAACCCTATAACTTGTTTAACCCCATAACTCACTTAACCATATGGCCATTTAACCGCAAAACTTAATGTGCATCAACTCCAATAACCTCCTATACAGCTCAATATCTACCCTTATCTGTCAAGTCTCTAAAAACAAACCTATAAACGATAACTTGATATGTAGGCTTATCTGTCAGGTCTCCTAAAATGCTCTAATTGCACATTCATTCCTGAGTCTTTGTACATCAATGAAAAAAGTAAGTGTTAAATCTCCACATTTCGAGACCTGGTTCTAGAAAATAAGTCCTTTTAAAGAATTCAAATCTCGGGTTCTATTCAAAACGAATATATCTTGCGTATACTTGTATCTAGGTCACATCCGCGTGGTGACGGTGGGCAATGGAGTAAATCCATAGTCCAACAAAGTCTCTGGATCACGGCTTTCATGCTGTTATGGCAGACATACGAAGTAAGCCTATTACGATGCAGAGACTCAGAACCTCAGTATCAGCTGGTAAGGGTGGGAAAGCAGGCCCGCAAGCATCGTCATAACATTGAATTATGCGGTTAAGTGGGTTATGGGGTTAAGCTGATGATGCGGTCAAGTAAGTTATAAGGTTATAGGGTTTAAAAAATATAAATGCTAGGGTTTTCAGATTACAACTTCATTCTTAGAGTTGTGTGCATTTAATAGCTTAAATCATGAGTTTTTGAGGTTATGGCACAAACATAATCAGACCCCCAGATCAGAAAAAAAAATATTTTTGTGTGTCTGTGTAATTATCGATAATTGACAGGCTGAGAGGAAAAGCGGGCTAAAATTTATATAAGAGCAAAAGTGAAATAATTTCGAGTGTCAGTGCAAGAATGGCATAAGTAATGCGGTTTAGAGTGAAAATGAAACGTCTTAAAAGAAAGAGCAAAAATGGTATAACAATTATTTCAGAGCAAGAACAGCATAGCTTTTTATTCTGTTTTCGCTCTGAACATATTTCGTTTCACTTTTGCTCTGAACATATTTCGTTTTGCTTTTGCTTTTAAGTAAAATTATTCCATTTTTTTCTGAACGTAGAAGTTATACTACTTTTCCTCTCAGCCTCTCAAATGAGGACGATTCGGTTTTATATCACTTTCGAATGATAAATGACAGGCTGAGAGGAAAAGCGGGCTAAAATTTATATAAGAGCAAAAGTGAAATAATTTAGTGTGTCAGTGCAAGAATGGCGTAAGTAATACGGTTTAGAGTGAAAATGAAACGCCTTAAAAGTAAGAACAAAAATGGTATAACCATTCTTTCAGAGGAAGAACAGCATAGTTTTCTATTCCGTTTTCATTCTGAACATATTTCGTTTCACTTTTTCTCTGAACCTATTTCGTTTTGCTTTTGCTCTTAGGTAAAATTATTCCACTTTTTTCTGAACGTAGAAGTTATACCACTTTTCCTCTCAGCCTCTAAATTATTACTGAGCACTCACAGATAGAATGCCGAAATATCGATAATTACCGGAAGAAAACAAATCGGTTCCAAATTATTACCAACATCTTTTTAAAACTGTTAAAACTCACTGAATTTACAACCAAAATTAAAAGAATTGAATAAAATTTTCACTTCGTTTCCAATTTCGCGCCAAAATTTTTTTTACAAATTAAGCTGATTGGGTAGAATTGGAGAGATTGGTAGCGTGGAATCTCTAGTAGTACGATTTTTGGATCGTTAAGTGAAGTGAAATAATCAAAGAATCGGCGGGGGGAGAGAAATAACTTGAGATGAAAATCTTGTTTAGCCCTAGCCCTATATATGTACCTCTTTTTACCCTAGTGGCTTAACCAGAAATATACTACTTTCGCTAGTCATAGGAGCTTTAAGAATATCCAGCACCAATTCCATTTTGAATCCAATGAACAATGTTAACCAATGCATGAAGCTCATAAAAGTTCGCCTGAAATAAGTAAGAATTTTCGGTACAAGGTTGTACTATTTTTTTATTTGCAAGACCATAAACCCCAAAAATTAATTTGTTGATCTATTAAGTCTATCAAAAATTCGTTAAAACTAACTAAATGGTTTTGCATTCGACCATGAGCCATTTGCGAAAAATTCCACCAATATACAGTGCACATATCCAGTTTTACAGATTACTCTCATTAACTCGAACTCCCGATAATCTGAATACAACTCTGCAATCTGAGTTGGATGTGTCTTTACTTCTATTTGTAATTTTTGCTTGCTTTATTTCTGCAAATTATAGTTTGGAATGAAAAAGAACGGTTGCATTTGTTTTTGGTAGTGTTTTTTTGAATAATTTTTGTATTGCCATCGTGTTTGTTTTGTTTCATTACATCATTGTTACCATGTAAATCCAAATTACGGCACCTTAAACTAATTTATTTTAAAACTCATGGAACAAACGTTGTTTGGAATTACAAATACTAACATTAAGTATGGTTTTAATTGAAATCAAACATACTGGGCATTTAAGGGTTAAATAAAGAATGCATTCATAACCATTTCGATTTAGCGAGCACATACTTTATAGTAGAAATTAAGTCTTTTTCTTTTTCTCCCTTACTTATCTAAGGAATCCATACATCCTAGCAATTTCAAACCAGGTTCGAATACGTTCAGTTAACATGAACAACACAACAAACCACGCTTCAAACCAGCACCGCTATTTCATCTCAAACTGCCTCAAACAGCTACGTTGAAAAAAACTCAAATAATCACACTCATAAAACTAAGAAATGTGTACTCACAACTTAACAAGCAAGCAAACCAAAAGCCGGTCTCGCTCTTTGGCTAAACAATTGACTCTTTAACTCATATTCTAGTTTGAGACAGAGTGCTCTAACACACAAACACCCAATTACGCTCTCGCTGAGCTAAGCTTTAACAATGACAACCGCTTCTGCTTCTTTTACTCCAACCAGCAACGGCGACTCTGACTGTGACTGCGACTGCGCAGCTATAAATTTCTCTCATCATGCGCTCTCTCTCGCAATATTCATTCCAATATTTACGCACTTGTGGTTTCTGTTTGTGCTGCTGCTGCTGCTGCTGCTTTTTGGTCTTCGTCTTCTTCTTCAGCTACTGCTTATTGTTTAAGTTTGGATCAAACTTTTTTTTACCGCTGCTACGGACGCTCTGTGTATGTTTACTTGAATGGTGTGTTCTTCTTTTTTATGTGTGTATCTCGGCCATTTCAGCGTGCTCTTTGACTGCACTTTCTTGTTGTGGTTATAGATGGTACGATATCTTTGGTTTGTCTTGTAAGTAAGGAGTGAAAAACAAAAAAAAAAAACAAAAAAGACAAAGTTGGCAACATTGAGCAGCTACTACTAGTCCAACAACAAGCATACAAGAGCGTATCAAGCTACAACTACGACATCGACCAAGACGATCACGACAACCGCAATGGTAATTTGGTCTAATGTGCAGACTTGACGTTGTATTTTGTTGTTGCCTGTTGCTTGTTGGCTGCTGGTTGTTGTTTGGTTGTTAAAAGTCTTCTGGGCCAGAAACTCAACGAATCAGTTCGATTTATTCGCTGTAAGCGTTTGGTACTTGTCAACGGGTGAAATGCGAAATACTTAAGAATTAGAAGAAACTCTTATGAGAAGAAGATCAGATTGACGAGGTTCAAGTTCTTGTTTAACTGTTTAACTGCAAAAAAGGATAATTCAGCAATTGTGTTTTATCTTACGTGCAGCATCATTTGAGTGCAAAATTTTCATAATAGAAATATTGAGAAATGTTTTTTTGTTGCAATTGTGCCATGAATAAAAACCAACAATATGATAATTATTTAAAAAACTAAATTATCTAAAACATAAAAGAAAAAAACATAATAGTGAATATTTTGATGATTTTTACATTTTCATTCGAAAGCAACAATACAAAAATTTTACAACTTCTCTTGCTATCCTTTTTTAATTTAACTTATTTTTTGGGTCTAACACACTTACATAGTTTTACACAAAAAGGATTTAAGTGTAAAACATAACAAAACAAAATTTTTTCAAATCAACAACTAACTACGAATAACTGCAACGCTTGCAACGTCAATGTCAACAGTAGCATCTACAACAAGCAGAAAAACAACATCAACAGGTAAGTTTTGCATACTAAAAAGGATTAAAACTCTAGAAATACAATATTATTCTGAGGCTACTGCATGTAGTAATAACAAAAGTCGTTTGGTGAAAACGTTGACATTTGTTGTACTGGAAGCGGATTACAATAAAAATATTTGCAAGGATTAAAACATAAAAAAGCAAATTTTCGTTCTTGGTTATTTTCAGTTACTTTACGTTATGTGTAGGTATGTTTTATTTTATTTTTTTTTTATTTTTTTTTTTTTTTGGTACTCAGAATGCAAAGAATTTAAATGGAAATGTTAGAGGATTTTTTGAAGAAATATGAAAACAATGTGTGAAATTAAAATATTTTTAATAAAAGTTCATATCTGAAATTATTTTAACGAAATACAGATTCAGCAGCAACAATTTATAATATAACAGTACAAAAAAAAATTTGAATGAAACTTGAGCTAAAGTCTGTCCCGCATATTCTCATCATAATCTTAAATTTTGCAACTAGAATAATATATAAAAAAAAAATTCAAAACGAAACTTTTACTAAGTTTTCAAGTAACTAATTCTGAATATTACAAGTTAACCCATTAAAAGACACCCATATAAACATCACGTTTTCCGAGGTTCATTAGGCCTTTTACATCTATAAAATATGTATTTTCAATAATTCAATACCACTAAAGAAGGAATAAAACTAACCAGTAAAGAAATTTGTTTATCCATATCTACTATCGATTTTCTATGAAAAATCTATAAAATATTCTTTCTTCATGCGTTTTAAACAATTTCAAATTTGTTTAATGTTTTAACACATTTCGGACAAAACTAATTTTTTGGAAATTTCATCCTGAAAAGTTTCTCTGGCACTACCAGTTTTTTCTGGAAGATCATTATTTAAAAAGAATATAAGTTGAGTAATTCTTTAGTACTTTATTTTCCTCAGAAAAGGCTCAAATTGTTTTTAATTCTTATTGGAAGTGGGATTCAAGTGGTATCCTTCCCCTCCATATTTGTAATTGGAAAAAATTTACTATCACTATTAATAATATTAACCCTCTAGTTCCCAAATTTTTGATTGATAAAAAAAAATCGGAATTGATTAATATTGGCATAAAAATCATTAACTGATTTAAAAACATAAAAAAAAACTAATGGGCGTGGTTTTATGAAGTGAGAAAGTTTGAACGCCTAAAATTATTTGTTCTTGAATGAGCTTTTTATCAATTTGTTTTAAGTAATTAAATATTTTATATAAAAAATTCAAATTCTCAGCTATCCATAGCTAGTTTCTTTTATCTGGATACTATGACGGGAAGTATTTTATTTATTTTTTTTATTTTTTTTTTCACTTTTATCTCAATTACAATCAAAATAGTTAATTTTCCCATTTTTCACAAATTTTTGACTTTAACTGTCGCTAACTTCTGTAATACGCATCATAGCTCATAACTGATACATTTTTTTAAAAGCTTGGGAAATTCCCTAAACGATATGATAAAATGTAGCAACAGAAAACTGTTATGGTGGCAATTCCATCCCATTTGGTGAAGACCGTCTAGGGGCGGGCTTGTGAACTAGAGGATTAAGTTGTACTCTGGTTTAAAATATATACATTCACGGTTTTTAAAATATAAGAAATCCTTTTTAATTCCTATAAGACAGGGTTGCCTTAAAAATTTAAGAATACATATTTAGTGGAAAAATAAATATTTTAAATACTTTTTGAAACAATTGAAAAAATGTAGAAAACGTATTCTAAATTTTTTTTTAATCTGAAACATGCAAGTCAAATGTCGATTTAGTCCGATGAACAAAAAATTAAAAACAATGAAAATTAGGATATTATTCGCATTAAAAATAGATAAGATTTATTACGAAAACCATCTATATAATACAATACAACACAATCTAAATATCTATATCTCTAAGGGGGAGAGTAAAACTTTTTAGAAATCTGTGCTAAGAAACATAACACTTGAGGACATTGAAGTCGCAAGTTCTTTATAAAAAGAAAGAAAAATTGATACCCACTGGTAAAAATGTGAGAATGTAATTTTATTGAGGTTAAGAAGAAAGCACTGGCTGGTTTAAGTTATGGGTTTTATTACAAAACCAATATTTTTCGACACCTGAATCGCGATTCCCAGAAGAATCAGCATACTTTGACAAGAAATAGTTTTAATACCTCCACAACAATCACGTTACAATTAAAGGGGATCAAGAAAATAAGTAGAAAAATTCATTTCTCAGAACACTTTCAAGATCCGCTAGTAGATCCATGGGAGTGGAAAGGAGTAGGAGGTTCTGGAATAAAATAAACTATAGCGGATCCAAGTAGTTATTTCCGAAACTCTACGCCACAACTGGACAATAGACGAACTAAACAGCTACTCAACCTTTGCAGAAACTCCATCAGCATTACGACTTCGGTGCTCACGGGACACTGCATAATGGGGAGACATGCTGCAAGACTTGGACTGCCATTTAATGACTTCTGTCGGGGCAGCGGCTCTTCATTAGTTTGTCCGAGCTATCATTCATAAATATTAAGGGCATAGCCAGATTTATAATGGAATCCTCATGGTTCTCCACTCTGTAAATGGGTAGTCGTGCCGTACTGTGGTATCACAATGAGCCTAATTATGTGCTTAAGTGTGCTTTCAAACAGAAGGCTGCCAATCCAACCTAACCTAACATACACCTTATTGTTCGCTGTTATTATTTTGAAAGACTTCTAAGACATGCAATTTTTAACTGAAAAGTTCGAAATTTTATTCTTTCATAGAAGAGAGTTTCTTTTAGTAAAATCGCCAACAACTCGAAATAAGAACCAATCTAAAACACACAATAGATCCAAGCAAAATATCACTTACTAACTATTGTATTGCAGCATGAATATCTGTAGAATAAAGCGACGAGCACCAATGGTTCTTCTATAACGTATCTGGACATATACATATTTCAAGGGCTGCCATCTACTACTTTTCAAAATTTGTAATTCTCAGCCTCTTCGTCGCCTGAGAATTGATTTGGCGTATATGTATAAGTATTCCTATGCCTATACGCCAAATCAATTCTCAGGCGACGTCTTGAAAACTGCGTTGTTGCTTTTAAACTAACTTATTGTTGAATATGCATACATATGAATATACATAAAGTTATATTTGCAATCAAACATTGTATATCTTTGATCGACAGCAATTTTTTACATGTAAATAAATGATCTGATAAAGTAAATACACTAAAACCCCGATTTGCATCGTTTCGTATTGCATCTGAGTTAATTCTCTCCTCGTTAATTCTTCAGCCTTTCCATTATTTTGAATGTTGCTATGACCTAGAACCCAGACTAGCCCAGGAGAGTTATCTTATCATGAAGTTTTGTCGGTGATTTGCAGTCTTTTCTGATTGCATGAAATTTGGCTTGGTAAACAGAAGCGGAAGTGAATTTGCGTTGTTCAAAATGATCACGGTTTCACAGTTCCGGGTACTGAATTAAATATTTCTTTAATAATAATTATAATTATACATTACATAATTTATTACCATATGTACGTACTAATTAAAAAAACCACTTGATGAAATAAGAGCATAGGAAAAATTATTTAGATTTGCATCTAGTCTTTCTCTAGTCCCAATTAACGATGAAAATTGAAGCTGTGGTGTATATCGATTTGAGTACAGTAGAGAATTCTAGGCAAGCAAGTGCATTATTTTGGTGAATTCCAAATATTTATGCTATATAAAGATTCCAATAATATGTGCATATAAACTAGCAAATCATAGAGAAGCGGAGGGGTTTTGGGTGCGTAATACTCAGTATATCAGAATATTGTTGTAAAGTTCTTTTCAAGCATTTATGGTATGTATAACTCATAAAAAAACAATGTTCACTATACAAACTTACTTCACTTTAATTAAGTTCAAAATTAGCAGATTGTGAATAGAAATTAATTGACAGGAAATATTTCAAAAATTAACAATTGCAGTAGCTGCAACAATAGCAACAAAAAAGGCTCTTGGCAACAACTACGAGTATATAAAATAAGAAAAAAAAAAAAAGAAAAAAAAAAGTAGAGTACAAAATAACAATCAAGAAAAAGAACTTGTGAACATGAAGTGCAGTTACAACAACAACCAGGAGGAGAAGAAAAAAGAAGCAGGAAATCTGCAAATAGCAGCAGAAGTGAAAGAAGGCAATAGTAAATTTGTTCTTCATACGATGACGATGATGATGATGATGATGGTGGTGGTGGTGGTGTTGGTAGTGTTGGTAGCTGTGTTGGTGGTATATACATATAACATTTGTTGCACTTCGCCTGTCGCCATCATTGTTGAAGTCGTCGTCAATTTGAAGTAATGTAGTGCATAGTACAAAAAGAAGTAAGTCGTTGAAGTAGCAGCGCAAAAGATGCAGAAACAGCAGTAGCAGTCAGTAAAAGAATCATGGGCGGAACTTGAAATAGTGTTATAGCAATTGTTATGTCAATTACTTACAACATACATACATAGTATATATTAGATGAAAGAGAACAACAACAAGAAAAAGAAAAGCAAATTGAAGTAGAGGGTGAAAAAGAGTAGAGAGTACACTGAGCTGCAATATTATTGTGTAAACTATAATTTGATTTATATTGTGGCAATTGCAAACTGTGGCAATTTTGTCGGTCTCTACACACATGAATATTGTATAAACATACATACATTCACATTATGTTTTTCTATGGTATGTTTGAATAAACATTTTGCTTTTTCTCATGTTATAAGTAAAATCTTGAACGAACAAAAAAACAAAAATAAACAATAAATAAATTTCTTTTGCATTTATGTACACATGTATGAACACAGATGTATATTTTATATGACATATAAAATCCTAATATAAATATTTCAATAGTACAATTCTTGCATTGTCCTTTTTTAATTTGAAATATTTCCAATTGCATCATAGCTTTATACTTTTTTTAATATTACCTGTCATTGAGCATAAGGGATAAACCAAATCCAAAAACAAAATTTGAAGAGACAAACAAATTAAGCCTCCCTTCGAAAATCTTGGGATTTGCTAGTGCCAGACTTTATTCTCCCCAAATTAAAGAATCATACACTCACTTTGTCAGACAACGCAAAGTACTACTTAACTCATTTTAGCCCAGTACTAAGTATATGCAATGATCCAATTTTGAAAATTTTCAAAACACAATTCTCATTTGTTAAAATTTGTTTCTGAATTTTAAAAGATATATTGGTTTTTGGCTTACACCGAGAATTTAAAGGTGATAAGATGTAAAAAATATTATAAATATTTGTACGCCACATCATGAGCAATAAGTATTCCCTGTAATCAAATGTATTTAATACAGTATTTTAGAAGTAATTAAAGATAGTTGAATTTCGCCTATTTCTCCATAGGTTTTTTTACAAAAGTTTGGTCAGCTATAGCTTCTTTGCTTCAACTTTGTTATTTTATCTAGGTAAATTTCTAATTTCAAATGCAAAAAAAATTAATTTTAAAAATATCCCGTTTATTGGATAAATAACTAAACATTTAAACAAAAAAAATTTAATTTTCTAATTTTGGTTGATTTTCAAAAAAAAATTCCAAAAAGGTATGTCTGTTCAACTGGCCTTTAAGTAAAGTGAAATTAAATATTTTTAAATTATCTAAATGCATTTTTAAAGTCAATATATATAGAAATGTTAAACGGTGATTACTTTTGAAAAAAACTTACAAATGTATTTTTGGCCAATTTTAAAAGTTACTGGTCGATAAATTGACCAGTCAGGCCAAAATAGGTTAAGTAAGGCCAATTAGAATAACAACATCGCCAATACGTGCAAAAGATTTTCAAAAAAAAAAGTGGGGGGGGACTCCATTCACAGGTAACATTATATTTGCTTAAAGTTATTATAAGCCAATTCTAGAATTCTTATAAGAAACAGATTGAAGAAGAAATCTTGTGGACGCTAGCTTCGAGATCAAACTCTACAATAGGCCAAGTAGTCAAAGCGGAACCCTTCTGAAAACACCTCAGTATTGCTGAATTATTTCGACTTCGGATTTTTAGGTCAAACTTCTTGCAGTCACTGACCAAACTTTAAAATAAAATAACTCTCCTGAGCTAATTTCATGTCATAAGAATATTTGAAACATTGAAAAGGCCGATGAATTATCGAGATGCGAATCAGTTTTAAACATTTTTCAAATGCAATCACTAGCCAGCAATTCGCCTCACTCTGACAGATAATTAATAGAAAAATCAAAAGAACCAAATACAACCGCCTTAAACTGATCTCAACTTCCCTCTTCAGTCCTATTTATTCTTTTCCAACCTCTATTTCCTTCTCATCAACCATAATATCTGATCGGAACTTAGTTCTCAGTAATACTACCGGTTTCCATTGCTGCCAAATGAAAACAGAACAGTTCTTACTCTTTTTACAGAAAGTGGTGTCCCATCTTTCCTTTTTTAAGAGTTCAATGTAATGCAGGAAAGATGCTTCTTGAAACACAAATCGTTTACCATAAACTAAAATTTCCACATATTTTGAAAAATTGTGAAAATTTTAACAACATAAAGATGGATATTTATGGATATTTTAATGATTGCAATTCTTTAACAATATATTTACTTTTTTGGGAAACTTATAATAAAAACTAAAACTATTACACATATTATATTTATACATAAAACTTCTAAAGATATAAATAATTAAATTAATATGTAAGACAACAAAAACAATGCAAAATCCAAACAAGGATGCAAAAAACTAACATGAATAAAATGAAGTAATTGAGTGGTCTTCATTATTTGAATGTATGTAATTATCATAGTCAATAATTACACTTGCATTTCTGAGAATTATGAAGAAGCTGCAAATTTTCTTACTACTCCATTGTACTTTTTTTCTATATATATTCATACGAGCCTGAAGCACATGCCACTTAAAAAGAAAGCTACAGCAAAGAACAAAAAAAAAAAAAAAAGAAATGAACATGAAGAATAAAAACTGAACAAAAAACACATTTAAGTGCCAAATGAAAATTGTCATATTTCGTTTGACATTGTTGTGCATTGTGGCAACAACAATTGCTGCTTTTGCTGCTGTTGTTAGTGCTGCTATTGTTGTTCTAAATAACAACAACTAAAAAACCAACCAATTTTCATTGCAAATTATAAAGCTCAATACACGAGCAGAGTACACCAGCACCAGAGTAAGCGAGTACATTCACTTGCTCATATTCTGTTCATACTTGCTGCACAGCAATTGTGCTTTTTGGAAAGTAAAGTAAAGTAAAGTAAAGTAAAATAAGTAGCAAACATGTTTGTTAGTTAGTTAGTTGCTTGGTTTGGTTATTTACCTCAAGAGTTGGTGGCTGTTGTTTTGTTGTTTGGTAAAAATATTGTGGCAACAAAAAGCGCAACAGCAATAAAGAACGAATGAACCAAAGAACCACACAGAGGCTATGGTCACCAACAACATAAAGTGAAAGAATGAAATGAAAAACTTGTCTTTAATTAAACACCAACAACAGAAAAAAAAGCAGCAACAAGCTAAAGCAGCATGCAGGAAAACTAAAGCCAACCGAGGCGTTTCGAGAATGTTGTAAAAGAACAAGTGCTCAACTGCCAACAACAATAACAAAAACTAAAGACATACATTCATATGTTCATACATACATACACAAGTACAAGCAACAAGAAAGGAACAAGTGTATTCAAGTAAAGCAACAACAAAAACAGCAAAAGCTAAAGCAACAAATTAATACAAAAAAAACTTGAAGCAAAACAAGTTGAAATGTAATGAAATACTTCAACTTCATTTGATACTAAATTAAAAACAAAACAAAAAATGTTGAGAGAAAAACAAATTTTTTATTTATTTTTTATTTTAATAATATGTATATAGAATATGTGCATGTTCATATCTTGTTAATTTACTTTTCAATTAAAGTTAGTTAGTTAGAAATAATTTAAATAAATATTATTGTTAATGCTTAACTGTGGTCAATGATCACGAAAATTGTAAATTAAACCAGATTTAGCTACAGAAAATAGAAGAACTGTAGCTAAGATCTAAGTTTAAGGTCAAAGTTTTAAGACACAAACTAAAGAAAATTCTAAATTGCAAAATTAAATGAATGTGAAGTTCCATTTGAAGTAACTCAAATCTTTAAATTTAGGTAGGCACTGATTCGTTATTCAGTCTACGACTTTGAAATACTTCTTTAAACTTATCGATCGATCTGATTCATATATTTGTTTTTTTTACAAAATAATTTAAAAAACTGTAATTAATGAGTCTATGAATTCAGCCTTTTGCTAACGGTTTGTCAATGAAAACTTTTCATCATATAACCGTCGACATAGAAAAAAAATACAATTAAATCTAATTTGTGTTGATTTGTTTATAGCAAATAGTTTATAATTATACATAAGCTTTAAAATCCATATTAAACATACTGGCCTGTAGCATTTATTAATCTGTGTTTATGGTCAAGTTTATTCGCTCCTAGCGATCAATTACATGCGTACATATGGAGGTGTTTAAAACGCAGCGATTTAGCAAAAAGCGAATTGGGCGACTGCGAATAACGGCGACGAAAAACTACAATCAAAATATTTTTAATTGAACTTGTTCGTGAAAAAAAATGTTAATGGAATCTATGCCATTCAGACTACCACAAAAAAATTTTAATAATAAAATCGTGGGAGTAAGAGTGAAAATAATGCAATATGAAAAGAGTTTTTCATGAAAATTATTGGAGATTTGCGTGCAAATGATGCAAAATCGTTCTGCCTTATACGCTCAATCGGTCGAAAAATGAATCCCGTTTTGTAAATCTCTGTACCATATCCCATTCATCTTTCTATTAGATTTTAAGATTTCCACTGCCCTACCTATGAAAGAATTTTGTTTCTTTGTTCAAACAACAAAAATGACGCATCTATGATGTTGAAGAGACCAGACAAATAACTAGACCAAAATCCAGACCTAAATAAAAAACCTATGCGAAAACCTAATCAAATCTAATCACACCAAAACTAAGACAAAAATTCAGAAAATAACTCAGACTGAAAGAAAATCAATGTTCAACATAAAAATCAGAGCACAATTCAGACTAAAAATCAAACCAAAAAACAGACAAAAATGCAGATCGATAGTCCGACCAGATTTCAAAACTAAATTTTAACAAAATTTAGGCTAAAAATCAGAACCAGATCAAAATTTAAAGTTGAATTCAGACTAAAATTAACCAAAATTCAGACAAAGTTCAGATCAAAATTGTGGCCAAAACTTAAAGCAAAACTCAGACAAAATACCACAGGTGAACAGCAAACAGAACAAAAATCTTATCAAAATTCAGCCCTATAAAAGCTAAAACTTAAACTTAGACTAAATTCAGGCCAAAAATCGACCAAAATTAAACCAAAATTCAGATAAAATTTAAATCAAAATTTTAACCAACACTTAAAGCTAAACTCAGAAAAAGTCTCACTGCAAAATTTTTACCAAATACATAAACAAAAATTTTATTAAAATTCAGACCAAAAACAAGCTAAAACTTAAACCGAAATTAGGACTAAAAGAGGAAAAAATTAGAATCAAAAATCGACACAAATTATACCAAAATTCGCGCAAAATTTAAATTAAAATTCTAACCAACACTTAAGCCAAAATTCAGACAATATACCACAGCATTCAGCCCTATAAAAGCTAAAACTTAAACCAAAATAAGGTAAAAAAGGGACTAAATTAAAACCAAAAATCGGCCAAAATTAAACCAAAATTCGCACAAAATTTAAATCAAAATGCTGGCCAACATTTTAAGCAAAATTCAGACAAAATATCACAGCAAAATTCAAATCAAATATAGAACAAAAATCTGATAAAAATTTAGACCAAAAACAAGTTAAACCGAAATTAGAATCAAAAAGGGCCTAAATTAAGACAAAAAATCTACTAAAATTTCGACTTAGAAACTTAAACCTAAAATTCAGACCAAAAAAAAAAAATTCAGTCAAAAATTCAAAATTAAAATAAAACTTAAAGACAGACTATAGCATCAGACAGATAAAGACAGATCGTAAAGCGTACCGAAAACCCAAAGTGGGGAAATCTATAACTAGGCCCTGAAGTTTTAAATTTTATATAATCCAAGTGTAGATATTTAGCATAATAAACAGTTGTACTGTAAAGCCATTGTTATAGGACAAATGTTGAAGCTGATACAATGTCCAGTTTACAAATTGAAAAAAAAAACATATTTCAGTATCAGTCCAAAATTCAAGGCATTAAATCCCTATCTAAAGCCAACGCAGGGATATTGGCGGCACTATTTGCTTTTGGAATAATTTCACAACTCTTAGTTCAAGAGATTGTGAAATAAGAATTATTTATTAATATTGGATTACTATTAATTTCTCCGATTATTGAATTCAAGGAAACTACATATAACTTATTAATAATACTGCACAGCATTTTTGAAAAGTTGTTACAGCATGAATAAAAATAAGTGAGCGTAGAAGAGTGCCATATACTGACCAACTTTCTTCAATAGGATCATATTTTTTGGAGGAATTACCTTTGCCAGGAAGACAGTTTACAACATTATAGCTTCGGTTATGATTAATTTATGAAAAGGTCTTAATGTCTACTTGTCGAAAATGCACTCAAACATCCAAATCGGATGTTTCGTTCCAAAATTATTAAGAAAATCTTTGTAGAAAAGTATAGGAAATCTCCGTCCTCTCAATTCATAATTTCATAACTTTTGAACGGATTTTTATTAACTAATGCTTATTAGAAAAGTCTCGATGTGTGCTTGTCAAAAATGCTCTCAAACATTATGATCCTCCTGGCCAAGGTAGCTCCTCCAAATAATAAATCACATTTAAAAAATTTTGTAGACGCTCTAGACATATTCTAGACTCTAGTGGAGAAAGTTGGTCAGTATATGGCCCTCTTTCACACCCTCTTGTTTTCATTCTTGCTGCCAAAAGTCTATTGTACAGTGTAATGATTGGTGAACTTGAGTCTGTATGCAAGTATTTTAATTTTGCACAAAAAAATCTTCGTTCCTCTAAGTGAAATTTAACAGAAATTACGAATGCTGCGTCTTACTTACCTTATCATTATTTCCTTTGAGGTTTAAGCCTACATCTGATTGAGAATAATCAGATTCTGACCGCAATTCTCCACTAAAGCGCTTCACATACTTTGTAATTATTTCTATTTACTGTAACACGAAATCCTATAATCAAATCATCAAGTTTACAAATCGAAAAAATTACATTTCGGCATACATTCAAATCACGCTCGCTATACATTTCGTGGCACTGTTTACTACAGAAAGCTTTACAGATACTGCCAAGCTTCAGTTTTGAGTTTAACTAATTTCTTTTTTTTTTGCTAACAGAGTACAAAGAAACTGTAATATAGCTTCCTCCTTGGAAACCGGCATTACCTTTTATCTTCACCAGGTTCACTGCTGTGAATAAAAACCTCTAACTATTAAAACTCTCTATATAACTATATATTTATAATTTTTATAGACTTTATATTCATTTATTTGAACTTTATATTGGAAACTCTGCTTTGAAAATTATATTTACTTATTCTGACATACTTTTCTAGCGCCAGCGCAATAATAGAATTAATTTTTTGCGCCCATGAGATTTTACGATGTACCATGAACATGCTGTTGTTGTTGGTGTTTAAAATAAAATAAAATACGTTGTTGTTGCACTGGCAGCAAAAAGTTAAACTACTTTTAGAAACACAAACACACACATACACTTACATTATTAGGTCAATCCTTATATTGAATATATTAATACAAACATTCATAGTTGCTCTTTCACTGCAAGCAACAACGTCCTGTTGTTTCTATTGCTATGTTTATTTATTTATTTATTTTTTTGTGTTTGCTATTTTGGCCAACAGTGAAAGAGAGGAGATAGCAAATAAAAAGTGGTAGCAGCAGAAGAATTCTATTTATTTTTTTTTTAATTTTTTTCTATTTTTACTTGGCAACATTGATGGCGACTACTTTCTAATGCTGCAAGTATGTAATAAGTTGCCATCTCTGCCGCTATCGCCATCGTTAGCAGCGTGGTTCACATGTGTTAGAAATGTAGAAAATTTAATATACATATTATTTGTGGTTGTTGTTTTGAGAAAATGCACCTTAAAGCATTTTGCGTCTGCGCTTATTTATCTCATTTCATAGGATCATGCATACATATAAATATATATGTATGAATAGACGAGCGAACTCCAAAGAGTATTTATTTTGTTCTTAATAGGCTTTTATGCTTGATTTGGTAGAAAAGTTGGTTATTTCTTCTTTTTTGTTTTTTTTTTATTTGTTTATTATTGTTTGTTGCATATTTTTTGTTTTTTTTTTTTTTTTTTTTTCTTCCAAGAATTCGTGTCATTTTTTTATGTTTAGTTAAAGATAGAATGCACTTCTGTATATTTAGAAAAATTTCACTATGACCACAACTTCAAATGAGCATTTAAATACATATATATTTATGTTTTGTATTCTTTAGATTCTTCAGCTCTTGTGCCAATCATGTCAAGTATTTAGTTCATGTCTTGGTAAACACTGAAAGCTTTTTTGGATGGCGCCACCTGTCGAGAGCAAAATATTCACAAATATGAACTGGCATAAAAAAAAGCTTTACTCTTTTCATCAATAAGCTTTGCTTTCAATATTTCTAAGAAATTGCAACCAAATGGTTTCTCCATTAGTTGATATATCTCAGTTCTTAGTATCAATTAAATGATTGTTTTTTGCGCGTCCTACCGGTAGTAATCTTTTCTTATTAATCTGCTATAAAAAGTTCTTTGCACTTTTAGTTCTCGCTATTTTAAATTCCAAAAATATATTCCTGAATTTTCATATATTTAAATAATTATTCTTGGGTAACGTCATCTCTCTCTCTCTGTCTCTCTCTCTGTCTCTCTCTCTCTCTCTCTCTCTCTAGAGCAAGGCAGCGACATATGTATATACCTTCAAAAAAGTTCAAAGTTTCTTACTTGTATATAAATAAATTTCTTTTTCATCCGCAAAGTCAAACCTTATACACTAATTTATATAATTTCATTTTAAATAATGTTTCTTTTTTAACTAACTAAAAACAACAAATATCATTAACAATATTTTCTTCGTTTCATCCAAAGTACTTACGAATATTGCAAAACTTTTCTGAAGCTTCTCTGTACTACTTTTACACAATTTCATGTTGTATGTTTTAAGCATGCATTTTTAATTAATTAACTAGATATCTACTATGTTTTGCCCATAAACTAGTATTGCTCTAGGTATGAATTTGCATTTATCTTTTTTTTATCTTTGGCTAGTAGCATTGTGTATTTTTTAATTAGTGTTAATAACTAAAATGAAAAGATAATACTAATTGAATTCAAGTGTTTCTGATTAACAAATGAGGCTAAGAATACATGAGTACGATAATGGCTAAGGAAGTTCCATTTAATTTGCTGAAGAAGAAAATATTGATAATTCTTAGATTTATTTCAGATAGTTTAACAAAGTAAGTTGAAATTTCGCTTAATTTTAACGCCTAATTTTTCGAGTTACATATTTTAAATAGTTATAATAGAGTTTAATATGAAAAGTGAGAGGCACTTGAAAGTTTGATGACACGAAGCACCACTCAAAAAAGCTTTTATAAGAGTTTAAACTTTTAAATCATGTCAAATCTCCAGGCAGGTAAAACCTAGATAGGCGCATATTAACGTAATCTCCCCAGAGTTAATCGGCTTTCGCTGATTTTTGTGTTTGTATTTCCTAAACTTAGCTTGATATTTTCTGCTCCAAATAAGTGCACAAGATTAAAAAAACTTACAAGTTCCTATAACCTTAACCAGTGGTATTCGTGTAAATTTTAAAATTTTTAAATGCATTTAATCCTCTTGCCCTTTTTTCGCAATAAACTTGGCCTTAATCATAAATATTGATGTGGAGCAATAATGTAACTGTATTACATTAAATTAAATTATTACATACAATTAAATTCCAGTAAAAAATTCATTTAAGCGTATAAATTTTTAATTAGAGCTTATTTCTTATTGGTAATTATAGTATAATTTATTAACTCTAATTAAGAAGTTATTTCTCGATAGCAAAAAACTTAAAACCAAAATTAGTAACATTAATAAATTTGTAAATTGATAATAAAGAAGTGAAAAATCTAACCGTTTACAGCACAGCATATTAATTAACCTATTTAATTAAACTGCTTTAATAATTGCATTTTATTTAATATCGACAGTTTATACATATGTTTAGAAATGTGCAACTATGATTTTTATTGAGCAACAATGATGCATATATTAACAAATAAAACTAAACTATTACACTATAAAAGCTAATCTCCTGTCAATGAATCGTAATAAAAAAATGTAATTAATGTTTACATCATTTTTGTTTTAACAATATGAAAATATGTATGTAAATGGAAAAACTTCTTTGAATAACACTGCCCAACAAAAATTAATTTTTTCAAAAATAACAAGTGGATTCTGATAGAACTTGAGAAAAAAATGCATACATGTCTCGGCATTTTAAAAGTTTACGTCTAATTTTCTTTTTCCGCGGGCCTAAAGTTTGCCCATTTCTAACAGGTTAAGTATAATAAATCATAGGGCAACTTGTTAGTTTTGATTCAAAGCTTGTTTGTATGTTCAGCAGTTTATAGTAAAATATTTTTTTTCCTACATATTAACCCTTTGGCACCCACTATTATGGGTCTTTTTTGCCTTTTTCGAAAAAAATTCTTTTCAACCCATTACGAGGGTTGATAGAGGGTTGTCCTATGGTTTATTATACTTAAGCTGTTTGAAATGGGCAAATTTGAAGCCCGCGTAAAAAGGAAATTAGACGTAAACTTTTAAAACGCCGAGATACGTGTAATTTTTTTCTCGAGTTCTATCAGAATCCACTTTCAGAACCTTGTTATTTTTGTGAGTGTTGAACAGTGTAATCAATCTTGAGCTATGTAGTGTTTACTCTAATTAGCTTCATTTAGTTCGCATAGAGCCCACTGTCGAAATTGCAAAGACCGGTGAAATCCTTCTTGCAAGATCCAGATTATTTATTCAAGACTGGGCTTAAGTAGCTATCACTCTTCATAACCCACAAAAAGTGGTCAAAAATTTGATTGGGTTTTGGTATTGGCCTGGATTTTGGTCTAGTTATTTGTCTAATAGTTTTTTGTTCGATTTAACAAATTTAACCGTTCGCAAATCCAAACCCGAGATCTGCCACATCCAAGAGATGATTTTAATATTTACTTTAAAATTCCCCTGGCAAACGCTTTTTTGAAATCCGTCATGAATTTTCTAGAAGGTATTGAAAAGGAAAAAATTTTGGTATAGATGTTTTTGAATGTTAAGATCATTTTTGCTTTCCCGGTGGCCTTTGAAAATTAAAAAATGCAGTTTTTTTTGTTTAAAAAAACTAATTTTTTTCTTTTATATTTTTTTTCATACAATTGATCTAGCCTACAAATTGATCTGCCTTAATGTGTATAGAAAAGCCAGACTGTTTTTGCTTTAGATACATATGCATATAATTAAAAAGGAGCAAGGATTATATTTTCATAAATTAATTTTGAAGTTGAATATTATGAAATTTACATGTGAAACATAAATATTAGGTGCATCCTCACCGTGTGTTTATGTGTGTGTAAGGTTACAAAACTTTACCTGTTTTATTTTAGATTTTATACATTCAACTCTACAAAATTTTCACACGAAATTTGTTTTTTTATGATTTTTTTTATGTGTTTCATGTGAAAACTTTTGAATAATCAGGTGCATATGTAGAGCGTTTGAGCGCGCGCTGAAAATCAAGCAGATTTTTCAAAATTAACATGTTATGAAAATGTGAACTACTGAATATATTTGTGTATAGCTTCAAATTTTAATGCAAGTACTTCCCTACAATACAGACAGACATCAGCAACAGCAAATTTCAAAGTTGTCTTTAATATCAACATCAGCAGTAGCAGCAACATCATTAACATCAGCAACATCATGATTGCCAAAGCGCATCACATCAACATCATCACATCAAAATAATAGCTATGCATTTTAATGCATTCATCTCATTGTAATTATTAGTTTGTTGTAGTTGTTGCAATATAGTGTAAAATAAAACCTAATTCAAAGTTTTTTCTATATATCTGTGTATATGTGTGTGTGTGTGTGTGTGTGTGTGTGGCAAATACCGCATGCGCTCATTATTCAATCATGAAATTGTTTTGCACTACTTTTTTATTATACTAACGCTGTTGAAATTCTTATTATTTTAATTTTATTTTTTTATGCTTTTGTTCTTAGTAGTATGCGCGAAATGGAGCAATTTTATTCTTTATCTGTATCATTATCTTACTCGCTTGCTCGCTTAGTCGTTCTCTTTCTATTTTTCTTTGCTAATTAATTAATGATGATTTTCCTTATTGGTGGCATAAATCTTTTGTTTTTGTTATTTTTTATTATTATCAGCAGACAACTGTAAAAGTAGCAAATTAAGTTGCTAGGAGATTTAACGCTCTAAAACAATGGTAACTGATTTTTTGTATTTTTTAAGTTTATTTTTGCTTGAATTTTACATAACCGCAATTTCAAAGAGTAAGTTCGCGTTTGAATTTGAAATGCAGATGATGCTCAGTTTTAACTATCTACTTTACTATATATATGTATATATATATGTATGTATCTGCGAGTGTATTCAGAAAATTGAAAACTGCACTTTAGGGCGAAAATTCTATGAATAATGAAAATAACTTAATTTAAATTAGAAATAGAGAGAAATGCAATTGGTTTTCTGAAGTTTGTTTTATAAATTTAAAAACTAATAGAATGCAAATTCATTGATAATACCGTCAATATTTACCATTAAACGCAATCAATTCAGTAAATTAGGGGGACTCAAGTAAACGTTTTCGTTTCGTTTAACCCATTTTTTCCTATCAACTGGATCCTCTTTTGAATCTATTGCTTTTTCGAAAAGAAAAGTAACTTACAAAAACTTATTTGTGGTTCATTATCAGTGAAGTTGGAAAGTCTAAAGCTGAGGTCAGATTTTAGCTCTGATTTTTAATCTGATTTCTACTTCTTTCATTCGTTCTGGTTTTTTATGTAATTTTTTATCTGATTTCTGATCTGACTTTTGTGTTTAATCTTTTATTTAATTTCTGATCTGAGTTTTGTGCTTAATTTTGGTCTAAATTTTGGTTCGGTTTTTATTTAATTTTCAATAGAATTTTTAATCTAGCTTTGGTATGATTTTTGATTCGATTTCTGATCAGAATTTTGGTTTGACTTCTAGTATAATTTTTAATATGGTTTTAGATCTAATTTTTTCACTGACCTCTCATGTAATCTAATTTGGTCTAATTTTTTATCTTATTTCTAAAGCAGATTTTGGTCTAATTGTTTCATTGATTTGGGTCCTGAATTTGATTATTGGTCCGATTTCTTATCTGCTTTTTCGCCAAGTTTTAGATCTGATGTCTTATCTAATTTGTGGTATGATTACTGGCGTAATATTTCATCTGATTTTTTACCGAATCTCGGTCTATTTATTGGTCTGGCTTTTGGTCCGATTTTTTATTTATTTTTTAATCTGTTGTTTAGTCTAGTTTTTATCCGATTTCTTATTTGACAATCTGCTTTTGGTGCGACTTTTGGCTAGATTTTTTGCAAGAATTTCGGCCTGATTTCTGGTCTTATTTATAATCCTATTTTTGGTCAAATTTTTTATCAGATTACTAATATAGGTTTTGGTCTAATCCTTCATTTGATATCGGTTCAGAATTTCGGGTTAATTTTTGGTCTAATTTTAGTCTGTTTACTGGTTTAACACTTCATCTGATTTTTTGGTTTGTTTTGGCCAGATTTTTTATCGTATTTCTAGTCTGATTTTTGGTCTGACCTTTTAACAGATTTTTTATCTAATTTCTGGTCTAATTTTAGTCTAATTATATCCGATTTCTGGTCTGATTTTTTAACTGATTGGTGACATAGTTTTGGAGCTGTATTTTTGTTTCTGTTCTTTCTATTTCAATCTAACTTATTTACCAAAATAATTGAACATCAAGATGTGTTTTAAGCTGACAGTTTTGTTGTCCCAAACAATTCGTATTGCTTCGTATATTTCGTATTCTCATAAATTTTTATGCTGTCCACCATGGCCATGGTGAACCCAGCCTGAGAGTTTCTGTGTTCAAGTTTTATTAAATAAATACCGAATTAAAAAGTAAGTAAAGCTTTCTGAGATATTCGCATAATTTTGTAGAATTTTATGTCATTGAAAAATTTTTTCCCAAATTATATTTTTTTCTTTAAAAGATTTAATCTAGGCTATGTATGAGTTCTTGAAAATGCCACTTTGTAGCATGTTCCAAAGATTTGAATGGTCACTGTTTGAAACGTACGAGAGTTGATAAAAAACCTTAACCTTAAAACCTTCTTAAACCTTAACATTTTCCCTGACGAAATACAAAAAAATATTTAGGACGAAGCTGTGTCTAAACCAATTTTATTTGAAATTTGCTGGAATTACCCATAGTATTTTCTGTAAACATGAATCGTATTGCAATCATATTTATATTCAATCTACTCAAAGCTTAATGCAAACGAATTCATATATTATTAATTACATAAATTTATAAGAATTTATTTAAAATTAAAATAAAAAGCTAAATATATTATTATTTAGTTTTATTTATAAAATAATCATAAATTATTAATTATCGTCAAACACACAAAAAATTTAAGCTAATAAAATCAAAATTGCGCACCTATGGCGGATCTAAAAATCATAAATGGAGGGGATCAAAAAAAGGGTAAAAAGTTTACTCTAACTTTTTACAATATGAGATCAGTAGCCCTCTTCCCTCAGTTTTTGAATAAGGGTTACAAGTTATCAGCCCAGAATAAATATTTCCCGATTCATTTTAAAAAAAAACATTCAAATAATTTTCTTATATCAAAATCTCAATGCTGGGGGTTTCAGTCCGCTTGCGCAGTCCCACTCTAGATCCACCATTGCCTATCATTCAATGTTAATGAAATTCAATAATACTTCAAAAAATAATAAAAAAAAGAGTCAATTCAAAAAATTCCAACAAATAAACAAACAAAAAAATTGAATTAATTAAAATTTAATTTAATGAATTATGTGTGCAAAACTGAGGTTTTTTTTAAAAAAAAAAAAGTTTCTATTGAATTTTACGTGAAAGTGAATTTCTAAAAAATAAACAATAATAAAATATTCAAAATGAAATATTCGCTTGAAATTCATACACATTAAAATGGAATGCATAAAAAGTTCAGTAGTGAAATTGTCAATATAACAACAATAAATATACATACATAAGTAGGTAGGTAGGTGTAGGGCTGCTCCGGCGAGGGAGAGGAAAAGCGTGGCTAACGTGTAACTCAAATGAACTGCAAAAATAGTTAAAAGGCATAAAATTTAATTCACATATTATTATGGAGTTTGCAAATAAAATCAAATTTGCTTCTTCTTTTTTTTATTTTAAACAAATTGTTAACTAAATATAAGTATATAATTGATTATATTATCTATGGTAAATTCATAGTTTTGTATTTTAATTTTTTTTTTTTTGAGGTTAGTTAGTAGCTACTATGGTGCTTATTGTTACTGTCTTTTTACATAAATATTTATTATTGTTTTTTTTATACGCTTGTCAAAGATTTCATTATTCGTTTTTTTTTTTCATTTTATTTATTTTTTAATTCTTTTATTGCATGCGGTCATTTATTAAATAATATAAAATATTTGAAATTGTTATTAATAATCAATAAACGCACATAAGTATAAATATTTATTGAATGAAGTTAAATGATAGTTTAATTTAATTGTGTATAAATAAAAAACTTTTATTTTATTTTATTGTTTTTAATACTTTTTGTGTGCTACTGTTTGCGTATGACATATGCAACTCTGCTCACACAAAAAACCGTTTAAAATAACAAGTAAAAATAATAAATAAGTAGCTGCATTCATATTAAAGTTATGTAATTCAAGTGTGACATTTTCGTAAGAAAATCCGTTAACATCTTGTTTGAATTTATAGTGGAACGTTTACGTCTTGTTACTTAAATTTTGTTTTTTTTTTTTTTTTGTTTAGATAATAGAAATAATCACCTACAAAATTGGCATAGTAACTACATCTGTTGAGAGTAGAGTTTCATGCTACCAACAGTGTGAATCACTGTTTTATATATGTAGAAGAAGTCTAAACCATATATGTATGTACATAACATATATTGAAATTGATGTCAATATAAAAGTATAAATTGAAAGAAAGTTCTTAAATGTTTAAAAGAATAATAATAATAAAAAATACCACAGATTTGCTTCGCTCATTTTTATCGATAGAAAGTAATAAAAGTTTATAAGTTTGTATACGGCTGTGTATAATAATTTCATCAAGAATAAATGTGTTAATTGACCTCAATTGAGTGCTAAATATTATTTTCGATTATTAAATGCTAAATTTCTATATCTACATACATATTTACACAGACACACATATAAATATATATATATATATATAAATATATTCTTATACTTAATATTATATTGATAGCTTTCAAAAATTTAGTTTTTGGAAAAAGTTTTTTTCATTCAAGAAACTTTAAAATTTATGTTATCCCATAAAAAATTCAAGTGTAGCTAGCAAAAGAAGAAACTTTGAATTCGAGTAGAGTAGGAAGATATATAAAATATTTCTTGAGAAAACATTTGAAAAGTAAAAAACGAAAAAATGTAAGAAAATTATTTTAAAGATTTATTGAGAAAAAGAAATCTGTCATTTAAAATAATTAACAAAAACATATACATACGTACATGCATATAAATGAATGAATATAAAAAAAAAAATTAATTTAACATGGTGAGGTCATTTTGAAGAAAATGTTAATGACCTTAACAATTTTAATATTGTTGTTTCTGCTGTTTTGTTTTATTATTGGTTATTTTTAATGCGTGAAAGTGAAATAATGAAATAAAAGAGTTAGTGGAATGTCAAGTTATAACGACAGTATTATTTGTATATTACCCAGTGCATTACCAAAATGCGAATGGAATCTCTCCAAGATTAATATATTGAACAGGCAAATTGGTTTCTGGAATTTTCTCAAAATCGTTTTTTTTTATGATTTTTCATATTATGGTGATTTCGCAGTTAAACCAACGTAGGCCATAAAAAAAAAGATATAAAAAAAAATTAAATCTAAAAATTTTTTGAGTTTCTTTAGTACGAGGAATCCAAATCTCGTGTCTTCGAAAATTCAATGAAGAAATAGGATTCATTAAACACCAGCGAAATACAAGGTAGATACAATGACAGAACTTACTCAAAAATTTATATAAATTTGTTAAAAAATTTATTTTTTAGAGATTCCCATAACATTCAATTGAATTCCAACTTTAAGACAATCCTTTCCACATTTATTCTCTTCACGCTTGACCCTCTAACCCGTAAGGCCGCCCTAAGGACAAGTGCAAATTTATTTTTTTTTTTTAAATTAATTGGCAGACATGAAGAAAGAATATACACACAATTTATTTTGCACTTTCAGTTTGCACTTTCTGCGATCACACGATTGTTGTTTATAGTTATTTTTATGTGCACAAAGTGTTGTTTTGTGGCAAAAAATTATCATGCATATAAGTTTTTTTTATAAAAATCTAAAAAAAAATTTTAAAAAAATATTTCAAAGTCTCCTCATATAGGGTAAAGTGGGGTACCTTTGACACCGGGGCACATTTGACTTTGCCATTTTCAGTGTGAACACGCCTTAAAAGCCAAAAAGTTAAAATGCAGAAAAAAGCCTAATTTGATTTAAAGAAACGTTAAGAACTTTGAAGGTTCTACTTTAACTCCTCTTGGATTAACACGTGTTTTTGTAAATTTTCTAACGCTGATGTAATTTTCGACAACTAGTATATAAGCGTTTTGTGAATTATTGGAATTGTTTTTTAAAAAAGAGTAACAAAATTTGTTAGCACTGCTCTTTAATGTTGACAAAATAAGAGTGTGTTTTGTGAAAATAAAACAAGATAAATTGAAAAAGAAAAAAAAAAACATCAAGAGCATTTGGGGCACATTTGTGTTTTACCAAAAGGGCACTGTTTGGAGCCGCATCAATGTCACCCATCAATATAAAGTGTAAAGAAGCCCTCAAGCCTAGCGTGCTATAAATTAATACATGTATCAATTATCATCATATTTGTTATTGTTCGGTTTTTGTAATGCTAACAAAATTTACAATGATCTTACATTCTGTATAAATCAATTCTGTTCTGTTGCCTTTCGACCGTCATTACGATCAAACTACTTGCTTATTATTAATTATAAATTTATTGAACATTAAAATCGGGTTTTTCTTAAATTTTCTAAATCGAACAAATAGCCAACAAAGAAGCTTGTTGACTCAACAGGCACATTTAACATATATCAATTGTCCCAGATTTACGTATTTACAATATAGTTGTTATATTGTTTGTTTATACATTTTTAAAGATATCGTACGTAGCTACATAAAGAAGACAAATCGAAGCGAAATTGATGAAGCGAAAGTGAAGAGAGCCATCTCAGATATTAGAACATGAAACGGCGACATCAGCCTCCGAAAAATATGGGGTAAAGGGACAAAATTTAAGGTCTTTCATAATAAATCTTGAAGTCGTACCCCTTTTAAAACCCAACCCATATTTTTCCTGTAGTAAGATATTTCCTTGCTGTACCGTAAATGGTTCTAGATTTATACCCAAAAAAGAATATAGTTTGTATGGAACTCAGACTATGCCTATCTTATGACCAGAGACATAATGTATCATTATGAAATTTCCAATGAAAGTTTTGCTAAATAAAGAGCAAATAATAATAATAATAATAATAGTCTGAACAGAAAAATAAAATAATAGTAATAAAATAATAATGCATCATTGTACAAATTTGTGTCAGTCTCTGCTAAGTTTTCAGTGTTATTTCGAGATATATAAAAATGTTTTAATACGTATACATAGATGAGTGACAAATTTATTAGCCTTTGTTAAATGTGTCCCTTGTAAAATCAATTGTGCCCCGTGCTTGGGGCACTTTTGACAAAATGGGCATTTTGAAAAAAATCAATGTTTTGAAAAACAGTAACATCTTTTAAAATCTATCAATAAATTTCGGAATTACAGGCTTTTGAAAATTAAGTGTCAAAGGTACCCCACTTTACCCTACTGTCATATACTGTCGTATAATCATAATTTCGTATGAAAAATGAGAGGATACAACACCAAATAAGACATATATCTTTATTTTTTGGCTTAAATCCGCAAGGCCACATAAGGACAGCCTTTCGTTTTTCTCACCTAACTGCTAAACTCAAAAACTAATCAAAAATTGACTTCATATTCATTTTTCTTTCATCAATGTTAACTGGAAACAAAAATTCTGGTGTTTGCTTTATTATTTTTTTTCAGCCTTGCGGGTTAGAGGGTTAAGCTACCCCAAAATGTTAACGGTAATGTTTGAGCCAAGCAACTATGGAAGCCAAGGCAAAATTTGAGAACTTTGTTTTAGAATATCCAATTTACTAGACTAAACTCTGACAAAGAATTGTGGGGGATTTACGAAACGTCTGATTTGCCTGTTTCCATATAGAGTGTTGTTGTTTTGACTACAAACGCTCTATAAATAAAAACTAAAGACATAAAAGTAATGATATTGAAAAACTAACACTTAGGTTTTATTTTCATAATCTCTTAAAAATCATAAAAATCCAATTTTGGATCTATGTTACGGAGATTTTTTATGCTGGAAAATTCAAAATTGAGATTCAAGCTGTTAATGGTATTAGGAAAATATTAAATTATCACATGATGCTATAAAAAGAGCGTTGGATACAGTACATCCAGAACTGTCCCTATAGATACACTTAACCCTTTCAACCCCGAATTTTTCCCTATGATTCGAAAACTTTTTTTATTATTATATCATGAATTACTTGTCTAGAAGTGTATGAGCCAAATTGGAAATCCCCATGCCCGACCGTTCGCGTGCTAGAGAAAGCTCTTTAGGGCATACAAACAATTTTAAATCAATATTTTTGTTTTATGAAAGTACACCCAGAGAAATACTTACTTGGTTCAAAGAAAAACGGCTGTAAAATTGAGGAAAAATGGGAATGATTTGGCGCCATAGAAACGGTTTCCTCATTTAGATATATAAAATTTCTTTGAGTTGAGGAAATATTTTTCAAATATGAGAAATTGTATATAATTTAGGTAAAATTTCCCTCAGTTTGAGGAATAATTTTCCAGTCAATTTACTTTTTGGAAAAGAAATCAATCAATTTATGGAATATTTTCTCCAATGTTGTTTTAATTAAAAGGCAAAGAAATCATGTTTTTTTTACTTGTATTCATTTATTATTTTATTTTTAATAAGAATTAAGGTTTACATTCATACGTATTTTTACAAACACTACAGACATCGTCGCCTTGAAATGATCAAAAGATCCTTATGGCCACCAAAAAATTATAAAATGAACTTTATTGAAATTTATATCTTTTGAATATATTTTATTTTTTTCACAATATATATATATTTTTTTCAAAAATTATATCAATAACCACAAATCACTTCGCTTGAAATAGAGACGCCGACTTAAAAATTCAAAAGAAAAACAAAGCGTACGCGATTATCTGCTAAGGCCAAAAGAGTAAAGCTAGTTTTTTGTATATACAAAAATTTTGTATGGAGAACATTTTTGGTATATTCGTCTCTTTCTTACATTTTCATTTTTTATGTAAAAATAGTATGTAAGTTTAATTACCTTATTTTATTCTAAAAAATGTAATTTGTTCTTTTATGGTATTTTGATGCTTTTGTTTTGCAGCCAAATTGTGCTTGAACGTTTATATGCTGGTGCGACTAAATTTTGGAAAAAACAGGTTTATGGAAACGTCCATTGTTCCATGCTCATTTATGTTAACAATAGACCAAGTAATTCATAAAAGCTCTTGAGTTAAAATTTTGTGCACAGACGCGTTGTAAGGACTAAGTTTTAGAAACAAATTATATTTGAAGATGCCCATTTACCACACCCATATTTTCTTGTGTTTTATTTACTTTTTTATCTTACTTTTCTTTAATTTTAGTTTTAACAATTTCATTGAAACTTGGGATTTGATTTCAATTGGTGGGCAGCACCGCAATTAAATTTCCAAAAATGAAGAAAAAACTTAATTCAAATTGAACACCATGGTTGCATGAAAGGAGCACATTTTTCTACATTTTGAGGAAAATTTACATAAACGAGAGAAATTTTCGTGGATTTAAATTGAGGAAACTTTTTCTTTGTTCTAGAGATGGGTATTTTTCTGGGTGTAGTTAATAATATTATTTTAATTTTTTAGAACAAAATTTTACAATTATTTTGAAATTTTATTTAATTATTATTGCACTTTTTTAGACGACTCTAATTTGTAGTCGATACAACTGCACTTTATTAAAAATGGCTTTGACAGTTACAATGAAATTTGCGTGTTTTGTTTTAATTCATCTTCTCAAACATTAACCTATCAGTAACTACTTAATCCAAAGAAAAAAATCAATCATAGCTAACTACTTAGTCCAAAGAAAACAAATCAATCATAGCCTGCGCTTTCAGACGGCAATAAGGAGAAATTGTTCTCAGGCAACTTTAGGGCTGAAAGGGTTAATGCTTAGGGAGAAGATGGCAAAGAATAATAAGACAGAAAACAACGAAGGGTTTTGTTTAAGGTGGATATTATCTTTAGAGATTACACTAACGGTCTAGGGCAGAATGTGTCAATGGTATGCCGATTACATTGTCGTAACCCGGATAGTCAAAATTGCATCAAATTCAGCTCATATTGATGTCATTATTACACACGCTGTATGCGCAATGGTGTATTTTTTATGAGTACTCAAATTGGGACCATATTTAAATCATTCTCAAATGAACTTTATCCTGAACTTTTTGCAAAAAGTTTGTGAAAATTCAGTCATTCATCTTTATCGTAAATAATAGGAAAAATATTTCTTATTTAAATCAAAGCATGATGAGAATGTTCTATTTATTTCTACATCATTAAATGATTTCTTCACATTTCAGTCATTTCTTTATCATGAAAATATTTGCTCATATTTGCCTCATTTGTTCATCATTTTGTGATTTCATGGGTTCAATTACCGTCTTGGTCTGCTGGTTAATTATAAATAAGGTAATAATTATTATAACCTTCTTAAAAATGTACAAATACACCAAGTGATAACAAATTATCACACCGCCATTCGGTACCGGCGTCAAACTGTGTACCCATGCCGTGAACTCAAAATGGCCTCTCATTGTGTTCTTCATATTTTACGCTATGATAAATTCAAATTCGTCTCACAATTCACTCCCCAAATGTTTTTTGGTCTACTCAAATCAAATTGAGCTTATATTCAAAGCAGTTAATGACACTTTAATATTTCGGAATTATGGTATCATGAAATGAAATCACGGTTGTAATGAAATAGGTTGACAAGTGACACATGTGGTCACAAAAATGTTGTAAATTTATCATTAATCTATTAACATCAATGCAGAATAATCATAGGTAGATTAAAATATATATACATTGAAAGCGATTGTAGTAGCTGTCACTAAGAAAAGAAACCAAAACCTGTAAAACTGAGTAATGTGGAAATTGGTTTTAAACATGAAGCCAAGTATCTAAATAGAAATTTACGGGAAAAACTTCTATACACTGCAAATTATTCATAATTAGTACTGCATTATCAAAAGTATAAAGGCTGGTTAGTGTTTGTATCACAGGGGAAATGGAAACATGCCCTATGGCAGCCATGGATGTACCTCTACATCTAGACATGGCATTTAAAAGGACTTTATTAAATTTAACTAGCCAGAAAAATATTATTAAAAATGATTATTATATTATACCCTTGGCTAACCTTTACAGAGATGGTATGATCCCTAAATATAACATTCAGAAACACTTCACACACACACATTTAAATGGCGGTGCACAAACCAATCGAGACCAGAAGTAAAAACTGATGCAGTTGTGTATGGGCCAAAAACCTAATACTCAGCTAAGGTTCAGACATTCAAATCACTTTTGAGAAATCCTTAAGGTTAGTAGTAAAGTGTCTGAAGCTAAGAAATAAACTAGGCAGGATTAATAAGGTCACCATATACTGCATTTCTAGGCACAATATAATCAAAAGCAATGGGATAGCCGATAACAGAAATACTTATAAATGTTTGTATAAAGTTTAAATGCATAGAAATATAAATGTAAGAAACATTTGTATGTACATAAATATTTTTGAAGCAGATAAATAAAAGATTGCACTCATAAACTCAATTAAACTGATAAAGAAGTTGTCGTTGAAGTAGAAGAAAACGAAGAAGAAAAAGCAGTTAAAAATCGGTTACAGTGTCAGTGGGTTGCACACATCATTCAAAAATCACAACATTTTTTTTTTTTTTTTTAATTACACAAAAACATGAGTTTTTGTTATTGTCATCGTTTGCTTCTTCCGTAAACGTCTTAAATAAACTTCAATGACATTGCAATATTTTTTTTCCTATGAAATTTTTTCAATAAACTTGTAATTATCTTCGCTTCGTAAACATATAAAAAGCTTCACATATAAACAAAAACAACAAGAATATTAAAAATGTTAAAAATAAAAAAAAAAATAAATAAATATATAAACATTCATAAACGACATGATTCCTCTTCAAAGATTATAAATTTTATTTATGTGTAAACATAAAATATACATACATACCTACATATGTATGAGGATGAGGTTGAAGAGTACATGTCGTTAATCTTCTTTAAAACAAAACAAAAAAATAATAATAAGGTTCTTCGTTCAATACTTCAATACTATGGAAACATAAATTCTTCTTCCATACTTCAAAAAAAAAAAACAAAAAAAACTGAAAAGCAACAACAAACTTTCATTTTCTCTTAAACAAGGTTTAGCTTCATCTGCTCATACCTGAAGTGGCACTTTAAAACTTTTGTTTCCGTAATTATTTTCTCTACTGCTTTTTATCACGCTACGGTCAGTAAATTAGAAAAAGGGTCATAGGTGCATGTACCTAATATGTAGAGGCGTATCTGTAAGTAATTAAAAATGTATATATTTTTTATTTGATCAATACAAACACGGTTCGCCTTTAAATAACCTCAAGCTGAACAACTTTATTAATAAATAACTTTAACATTTCCAGTGTATCTATATATATATATATATGTAGCCCAAGCCCTTAAAAGTAGCGTGTTTAAATTTCACTAAGACCCAAAATAAAAATATTTTTAATGATTTTATTTTCTCCAAAATTTACAAGTATCTATTTATTTATTTACTACTGCTCTGCTACTTGCGTAAAATATTTTAGAGCTTCAGCTTTAGCTTCTGTTTCTGTCAGATTTTTGAATGGAAATGTAAATATTATAGATAGTTTTACATAAATGAACTTGTACGGGCTTGCGTATATTCATCATGTAGACATGTATATTTGTAGTGGATGAATAGATAGATAGCTTCCGGCTCAGATATTTTGAGTGATTATTTTTTGTATTTTTCAATTAAATTTGAAATGTTCACTTTCTTTATGAATAGCTACAAAATAAATTGAAAATAAAATTTTTAAAAATATCAATATTATTATTAATATCAATTAAGTTTTATGCAGGGGCACGCAAAGCATCTATACTTTGATCATATTAGTATTTTGAATTTAAATCTAATACTTTACCTACCGATACTTGATATTCAGAACTTTTGCGCATATCAATACATTGTCCTTAATATCGGTATCGAAAATACTGTAAAAGTATTAAATAAAATGTGACAAAATATTATTCTTTTTAAACTAATTCTTTGTAAGGAGTGCGCACGAAAATATTGTAACATAGAAAAATCAAAAAATCAAGAAAGCCTTGATTCGAAATTATACAAAAGTTTTTTTTTTATTATACTTCACTTTATGTAAATTCTTTACAAAAAAAATTAATTATAGTTCTTTGTTTTTAAGGAAATTTAGATTGCTTTTCAGGAATTTTCCTCCATCAGCGCATTTATGGTGTTTTCTTTTGAAAGCTGCTGTCCTTTTAAATTTCCTTATGTCCTTCGATACATCTTTCGTCTTTTTCAGTTTCCGCTTTAACAGTTTTTTCAATTTTTAAGTGACTCCATTTCGCATTTTGTTGAAAAACTTTCACAATGATTTTTCCAATTTCAGCTCCATTTTGAGCAAACATTATCTTTGGAAATAAAAATAATTTATTTAGGCTTCATCTGTCATTAAAACCAAAGACGATTATATGCTATTTATTTATATTTTATTTATCGGGCACTTCTAACAAAAGCAGGAAGTAAAAAACTATGTTACAATTTTTTCGTGTGCACTCTTTACACTTATAAAGATAATAAAGATATGTAAACTGCAGAACACTATTTACATACACACTTTTTGTGTATCTCTATGTTTCTAGGAAGATTTGGGATCATATTATATTTATTCACGTCGGTATTTTCCTTTTAATACATATGTCTAAATGCTACTTTTTCAACAACCGAGTGAGTTACTCTAATAGAGTTTCTTCTTTACTGATCACTAGACCTTTGAATAAAAGGACTGAAGTGAATAAGATTTTTCTAAGAAATACAAGAATCCTAACCTAAGTTACTCTTAACTTATGGAAGCAGGCAAAATTTTCAGGTACTATTTTTGATAGCAAACTTGGTTGGAAACCAAGTATTAAAAAGGCAAACATTGCATGTCACTCTTGTGAAAACAGTTTAGTTCTACTAGTATATCCAGTGAGTTAGTTTAGTGAGTTGTTTTAAATCTCGTGATTATATAGTCTTACTGTATGGAAAAGTTGTCTGGTGATAAGCCCTTGCGTGTAAACTAATTTAAAAGACTTCAACATCTTACTATTCAACATATTACTTATAGATCTGTTTGAGAAAAAAGTGGAGTTTAAGACCGGGCTTTAACTTAAAAAACCTGTTTCAAAATTACTTCATTAAGGCGGGCTAAGTAACATAAACAACGTCGTGTATACTTCTACTGATTATATCTTGCCCAAAAGATATTTGATCAAATTTCCATCAAAAGACTTCGGGCTTCATTAGGCTGCTAACCCAGTAAACATAATCAATTTCTTTACTGATGGCTCCAATATAGTAGTCGCAACTTTCTTTATATCAGACGTACCATTAAAAAATAGATTAAATTGTGTGAATCAAATTTTTTTCAAGCTGGAATAGAGCCGATATAAATATATGCTTTCTGAATGTTTCATGCTCAGCACAAATTATGTTATTTTCAAACCTTAGATTTATAGGTTCTAATTACAAGATTAGTTCATTTGGGTGCAATAACATAGGAAATGTCTGGAAAATTTTGTATTGTTTACCAAAAGCACATATTGACCAGTAGCGGTTATTTCTAACCAGACACCGTTGCCCACCCCCCCCCCCCCCCTCCCTATTCTTCCTTTATATCTGCAGCGGTTTTGGTTTTTGTAAAGCTCCTCAACCAATGATCTTGACCAAAAATGTTTAACAATATTTTCGTCATAGAACAAGTAATTTTTAAAACATAACCAACAATCTTTATAAGCGGCACAAATAATCTCCAAATAAATATTTATTTAACTCTTTCATTGTTTTAGGCTAATACAATGTATAAAAAAATGCTCATATTTCACTACTTCTCATTTCAAACCAATTTGGAAATTTATAAAAAAATTGTTTTACATGCATAAAAAAATTGTATATTATAGTATACAAATTCACGCAACTCTAATGTACAATAAATAATTTGGGTACTATTGTGTACAAAAGACATGAAGGGCTGATGATTTTCGAATTATTTTCTGCGGGTGTTAAAAAAATTGTGATAATGTTGATTTGTTTTTTGTTCAACAAACGAAAGAATAACAAGGTTCTGAAAGTGGATGCTGATAAAAATCGAAAAAAGAAAATTATAAGGGTCTCGGCGTTTTAAAAGTATACCTCAATTTTTTTTTTTTACGTAGACCCAAAGTTTGCCCATTTCTAACAGATTAAGTATAATAAACCATAAGATAACTTGTTAGTATTGCATCAGAGCTTGTTTGTACATATGTTCAGCAATTTATAGTAGAATTTTCCTAGAATATTTTTTTCTTACAAATTAACCCTTTAGCACCCACTATTATGGGTCTTTTTTGCCTTTTTCGAAAAATTTTCTTTTTTGACCCATTACGAGGCTTGATAGAGGGTTAATATGTTCAAGAAATATGTTGCCCATGAAATTTTACTATGGGTCACTGAACAACAAAAATCTGTATACTTGACTTTAGTAAAAATAAACCCAAATTCCAAAAATGTTTCAAATTTTAACCTTTTATACTATGTTCACTGAACAAGTGTGTTTTTAAAAGTATTTTCTAAACTAAAAGCTTATTTCACATTGCAAAATAAACCTTAATTATATTTTCCACAAAAAAATTTTAATTTTAAAATTCACGCAACTCAAAATTTTAATTTTAAAATTTTTTTCTCGATTTTTACTCCTATTATGCATTTTGATCATTATAATGTACAAAATTCCAAAAGCTCTACAGCCTTTCCCAAAAACATCTTTCATCATTTTTTTGGTTTTTATTCTTAACAATGTCCGAATCTACGAGTATAAAACTAAAAAAAAAATTGTTTACCCCCAAATAAAAATGTTGAGAAGAAAGGGTTAAACAATCAAAGTAGTCTGAAGGTTTTGGAAATTCAAACTATATAGTCAATTATTATTATTAAAGGGGAAGGTACAATCTAAACCCAAATTAAAATTATCCATCTCCAGAATATTCTGGTATAACAAGAAACAAAGTGCGAGTTGGCTGGGCGCTTTTAAAATCTTATCATCACTCAGTTTCCATCACTTACCTTTCGATTTCAAGTTATAACCATTTATTCCGTATAGCAAACCAATTCTAGCCTAGTCCAAAAACGTATTTGGGTTCATATTAGCTGTTGAGATGTTATAATTTTGTATTGGAAAGGGATTTAATGGTATATAAAGAAATACTTGTGAAATTTTTTCCTCTTATTGCCTTTGCTAGTGTTAATGAATGAAAATATTTCAAAATATGTGCCTTGGTTTTTAATAATTTTGCAGAAATTTCCAATGAACTCATATCGGATTTTACATAGATATTATTACATTAACTGAATAATTTCATCATTGACAACACACATTTCATTGAATACAATTTTAAATTAATAAATAGAATTAAAAGCTTGGATAGCTTAAAGACTAATTGCAGACAATTAAAATTGTGGCAATTCAATTGAATTGTAATTGAGAAAATATTTGAGTCAATGTCACTAGCAACAAATAGTAAAAGATTCATATGCAACAGATATCAATATTGCTTTGTGATATTATTATTGTATGTTATGTTGCAATGTGCCCACTGATTCTCCTCCTCCTCCTCAACTCCACTCCCTGTGCCCCCATCCTCATAATTGCATTAAATAAAAAATTATTTCATGTTTACATACAATTTTCATGCTCATTAATTACGTCGTTTTCGTTGTTGTTGTCGTAAACTTACGTTTTGGCCAACATATACAACATATTTGTACTAACTTTAAATGTGTAACTAAGCATGATGCATATAAAAGTGATGACCTTAAACTTTTAATTTAATGTAGTGTAACGTTAATTTTAAAACTACAAAGAAGAAAACCAAATATCTAAACTAAAAGTGTACATTTTTATTAACATTATTAACATTTGCTGTTGCCTTTCATCTCGTCGGTTTGTCAACACAATAAAATTTAAGATTTCCTCAAGAAGCAACATTAGAGCCACCAACAAAATCAAAATGCTTCGCCGCTCGTTAATGCCATTTTGTTTTTGGCCATGTGGCTGTATTTTTGGCCGATATCAATCTGTATGCAGCAAACAAGAAGACGAAAAAAAACTAAAAACAATTATTATTTTGTTAACATAAATGGTGAAGTATTTCACGGTATGCTGAGCATCTCGTTATTAGTGAGACACCTTATTTTATTGTTTATGTCAGATGAATGACCTAATTGAAATTGAGGGTAATATGCAGAAAATATATGTCATTATATAGTACTTACTTAAAATAGTATATGTTCAAATTATTTATAATTTTAAAGAGTTTTTATTTAAATACTCGTATTTGTGCAAAGATATATACACTGAAGATGAGTTGCTTTTATTTTATTAAATGAAGTGAGTACATTATGAAGTGATTTCCTATCCACTTAACTCATTGCTTCAGGTATACCTGCATATATACATATATTTGCAATCCTTTCATACACTTTTCTCTACTCCTTTACTTTTCCTTTCTTTTCTTTTATTTATTTTATTATTATTTAAAAGCATTTTGCTATGCATGCTTGAATTTTTTATGTGAAAGTGTTGTTATAATGTATAAAATAGCATCCATTAAAAGAATTTTTCTTCTACTTATATATTTTTAACGTCCTTTTTCACCTTGTTGTTTTTTTTTTATTATTTTTTCTGCTACCATTTGCCCAATGATTTCTTAAACTTTTATTTTTTTTTCTATACTTTTTTCGCTTGTAACAATTTTTTTCTTTTTTTGTTGCATTTCTGAAGTATCATGGCATCCATAAAGAGTATCATAAATCATAATTTGCCGTTTTTGCTAATGGATTATAAGCATACATACCTACATATACATACATATATAATATAAAAAAAAAACAAGTAGAAATTATAAAAAAAAAAAATTTTTTATATATTGAGGTATTTAGAACTGAAGCGTATGCAGGACTTATAGAAACTGAAAAAAAAGTGAATAATTCTTTTGGGATTGACTCGTGCGTTACATTGGCAAAAACACACACGTACTAACCAACCAACAAACCAGTCGTAGCAATAACAACGAAGTTAAATATATTATTAGAATATTCAAGACAAGTTAAGGCAACCAATAATTCTGTAGTGAAAAGAGAAGTGATTATGAAACATTTATTGAAATAAATTACCTATAGCTGCAGATGGAAGTAGAAAAAAATTAATGAAATATTGTTGAACTTCAACACAGGATCTGAGAAAGATTGGCGCCATCAATTTGTGAAAATTTTGCTTTTAATAGAGACATATACCCCTACATACATATGGAGGTACATTAAGATTCGAAAGACAAAAACAAATCATTAGATATTCGAAAACGTATAAAAAAAGAACAGATCCAATGGCAGCAAATTGAAGCACTAACACAAAGTTGTTGTGGTCGCCATTACACCGAAATTTTTCATTTTAATTGAGTAGGTAATGCATTAATTGCGCTCATGTGAGCAGCCTCTTTCTTCTCTATATTTCCTGTATCTCACCGAAAAAAAAAGAATTTTTCAACCAATTTTAGCGAAATAAACATTTCAGACACTAAACTTCAATCAAATATCTATTTCCAATATAAATTTCTCATTCGAAATTTATTACTTTACGAGATATACACTAGAATTTTGACCCATTTATATTAATAACTTTGAAAATTTCAAGTTCTATTATAATTTTATGATACTCGTACAAGAATATTGCTTCAACTGAATTTATCTATAACAAATGTTTTGGAATTTTCTGGTAATAAACTGTGATAATTAAAAAACAAAAATTCCCATAATTTTTGTTTTCCGTATATTTTAGTATTGTACTGACCTATATTTCAAAACAAATGTGATAATATAGTTTTGTGGTTTTTCAGTCGATAATAATAATGATGATTCAGCAAACATTCTGATGATAAACGAACGATGCTGATAATGATGATGCTCATGATACAGAACCAAAAGTTTCGTTTAGGTCTATGTGTGTGTGTGTGTGTGTGTGTAGATAAGTTCTTCTTTAATTCTTGTTCTGTGCTTAGTTGCGTTATACCATTACCATCAGCATTGATTTTGTTGTTGTCATACATGCTAATAGATTTAATTTACATTCTAAGGTGAATTTGACATAAATATAACACAAGAATGGTAAAAAAGAAAATGTTCCATAGCATAGAATATTTTGCTGTTAGATTTCTATCTTGCATGCACAACACACTTTGTTAAATTTAGTTAAAGTGGGTAGCTAAACCAGTTCATATTCGTAAAAAAAAAAAAATAATTTTATGAAACTTTTTGTCGTTATTTTATACCCACTTTTTTCTGTTTAAAAATTATAATTAATCTATATTTTCTAGCTTGAAAATTTAATATAAATTTAGAATATATCAGAAATAAGAAAATAAACCAATTTAATAAAAAAAAAAAAAAATCAATTAAAATGTTAATACTTTTTTAATCTTGATAAAAACAGCTTATTTTGTGAAATGTCACTTAAGGGGGTGTCTTTAATTAGAAAGTCCAAAAAATGTTTTTTTATTGCCTAAACCGATACTATATGTATTCAAGAATATATTTACAAATTCGCAGAGGCCAATTCTAAATGTTTTCAAAAATATAAAACATCAACGGTAGTGTGCTTTTAAGCAGAAGGCTGCCACTCCAACCTAACCTAACGGTAGTTGGTTATGCTCAGATTCTTGGCGCATACATAATTTTTGATGTGCGTTTTCTTCAGTTTTTATTTTGGTCAATCTTGTAAAACTAATGACCTATTGAACCGATTTAAATTTTTCTTCTTCAGTATTAATTTCTTTTAGGAATGAACTAAAGTTGACCATTTAAATAAATAATTGTTATAGCACCCTAAAGTGTTTTTATTTTAACCCTGGAAGTACATTCATATTTTTTATACCTAATGGTCATGCTTCGTCAAAACGACGACGGCATTATTCAAAGAGTTCCTACACCTATAACTTTGAAAATTGATTATTTCCCATTACTTGGTTAATTTACTATATAGAAAAACAACAATAACATAAAACATTAATAACATTTATTTATAAGTTCAATGTTTACCAACACTTACTTACACAGAAAAATTGTAAAACATTAACATGCGTCGTCGATTCGACGAAGCATGTCCTTCCAGGGTTAGCAAAAGACTATTTTTCCAAACCGTAGACTGTTTGGTTTTTTAATCGAGAAAAGTTATAATTATACGATTTTTTCTACCTTTTTTTAGTTCACATAGAACAAAAATAAATAACAAACATTTTATTCGGTTTTTTGTTTTAGTCAAGAATTACGAGCTGGGTCTTTCCCACCGATTGAAGATTGCAGCGGCAAGACGCTCATGAAATAGACTAATAAATCTGCTGTAATTTATTATTTCACTGCCAACAAATTTTTTATATATTTAGAATATATACATAAATATACCTTGAAGTTCAATGCGTTCACTTCATTTTTTTCTCTTCTAAAAAGAAAATTATAAAGAAAAGTTTTTTTTTACTTTCTAATTCAGGGCACCTTCTTAACGCAGCAGCAAAGAAATCAAAATTCAACAAACTTCTATGTTCCTTTAACTTTTGTCAAGTTTCTATAATCAGATACATACAAAATGTATGAAAAAGAATTCTTTGTGACAGTTCTCTATGCCTCGCTAAGTTACGTTAAGTTTCTATAATTAGAGCTTTAGTGATACCATGATTTAGACTGTTCTTTAGTATTTGTTCCTAATATTCTTTGCTCAGTAAAATTTAATCTGAGCGCCGCTCTCTGTAGTTCATTCCTATATACGCTCTCAGCTTCTTTGAGTAAAAGCTTTTCATTTTTCATTGTTGACTTTCTTTCAGTTCATCAACTACGTTTTCTTTGTTCTTAAATCATTATTTTGCCTTTACCAAGACCTCATTTGTATTGTCGGTCGAAAATATGGCGATCTTCACGAGGGTCATCATCCCACTGAAAGATTCACTGGTCTTTCTGAAATTTTAAAAGAAATATCGTTATACATATTAAGTATTAGAAATCATCTAACAATACTCAATTTTTCAAAAACATAATTAAAAGTTAATTTATATGTAGAAGAGCATAGTTCTGAGTAGTTTCTAATTAACATCAACATATAAATGAAACATTTATCTGAAGTTAACATTTCACAACTTCTGTAAGAAGTTACAAAAACAACAACAGCAAAGGAAGCAGCAATATACATAGTAGTAATAAAATTGGTGACAACATTTAACCAATTGCTGGTAGCGGCAACAGAAAGTAGCAGTAACAGTAACAGCAATTTATTTAACTCAAATCACGTGCATAGCATAGTCATCAAACACACACTTATACACACACACACACAAACACACAAAGATGTCGAACCGCACGTTCAAAAGGTTTCTAGCGATTTTCTAAAATTTCGAAAAATTGAGTGCAAATATACTGCCAAACATATTTATTTCGCTCGAGTAATTAAATTTAATTGGTGTGACACTTTCGAATTTAATGGTTTAATGCAAAATTGAAGAGAAAGAAGAACGAACTCTAAATGGTATGTGCATACAGTGTTCGCTTCGGGTAATAGTAAATAAGTATCACTTTTACTGATGATTGTGCGCAAATTAACAAAAACGCACATAAAGCCAAAAATTCGGCATGACAAATTGGCTTATAAATGGCACAATCAATGAAAAATCTTTTTTTTTTCATACTACGCTCTTTTTTTTCCTTAGTCTAATTAAGACATTAACACAATGAGAATAAATGAAAGTAGTAGTACCATAGAGGAAGAGAGTAAGTGTGGGGTAAGATAGAGAGAGAGAGAGAAAGAAGCAAAAAGAAGCGCGCTGATTTCAATAAGAAAAAAATTACAAATTGCTTGCGGCATTTTAATAAAAATGAAATCTAGATACAAATAATAAAAAAAAAAAAAACAAACAATTTTTGCGAAAGTAGCAAATAAATATTATGGACAAAAATTAAAATTCATCATGATGCCACAGGAAAAAACAAAAAAACAAGCAAAACAACATAGAGAAATGCTAAAAGAATTGAAAATGATAGAAGCAGAAAAAATTCATATAAAAAAAAAAATGATTTGAAAAAAAAAAAAATTGATTTCTATTCGTCATCATAATTCAGCGCATGAATTCGCAACAACAAGAAAGTTTAGGCTGCTACCACAAAAATCTCACTCACTTTTCCTCCGCTCAGTCGCTGGACTGAAGCGAAACTTGCCGCACAACATTTACCCACAACTAAGTATATTTTTTGTGCTCTTTCATATATTTTTTTAAGGTTTTTTATTTTTTGGCTTAAATCTGCGACGTCTGCCTTATTGTCGAATTGTGCTTGCTGTATTGCCGTTTTCTGTTTATCTGTTTATCTGGCTGTCCGTCAATTTGTTGGCCTTTGTGTCTGTCTGCCTGTTTTGCTATATAAAAGTGGGTCACCTGAATGGAGATAGAATGAAGTGGCTTTCGGTTTTATTCTGCTGTGCTGCTGTGAATTCGTTTACATTTTCTGCGTTTACTTCCGTTCAGGTCTCTCTGCAAGCTCTATCGAAACTGGCTGGCTGACTGACTGGCTGACTGTCTTACTCTACCTTTGCTTACTCTATCCGCTTATAACCAAATTTTCAAATTGACCACTTAACTTAGCTTTAAGCCATGTTATTATTCTTTCGCTTGGTGGCTTGTTTTTATTTCTATCTTTTTCATTTTTTATTTTTTTTTTATTTGCTGTAATATTGCAATTTTGTGTTTCTGTTCTTATATCTTGTATATAGAGTAGTGCACAGCACAATGTAAAGAATCATTTGCAATTACCGTCAATAATATTTTGAAAATTTCTACTTTTCCCTCTTCCGTTTCTTTTACTTCGTTTTTAATGTTGCTGTATTTTTAGCTATATCTTTTTTCTTGTGGGCTTGTACCTTTTTTTTTAAAGTGTGTCTCAAAAACTATTTATTTATACCACAAAACACATAATCATCATCCATAACTATAATAACAAAACAAAAAAAACAGAGCATCACAAATATTGAAAAGACGTGCCAAAAAAAACAACAACAACAACAACTTAAAACTATGAAAGCATTGCAAATTTGATTTAACCACAAATAAAATCAACTGCAGGCATCATCCTTCTTGGCGTTGTGTCTTGATGGTGTATGGATTTAACCACATTTTTATTGACCATGGTTAAGAGAAAACAACGTTTTTGTGGCATATCACTTTTGAAATTTTAAGCAGTTTCCAATTTGATTTAGTTCTTGTCGTAGTTGCTGTTGCTCGTACATACTATAGTATGTACATACGTGAACTCGTTTTCATCATTTTAAATTAGAAGGAAGTTTTTTGGGCACAACATAACGAAATTAAAAATCTGTGTTGAGCTATGGGATGGAAGTGTACGGATAACAGTTACACTTCCACTGGAAAAACACATATAAATAGGGAAATAAATTACAATAACAATTCTAACAATATTGAGATGTGGATATCAATGAGTTAAAACTAAACCGAAACTTTTTAATATATGTGTATATCTGTGGTCACAAGGCATAACAGCATAAGTGTGTTTTTTGTATTTTACAGGAGAGCACTTCAAAGGTTCAAGTGCTAAGAGTAATCAGGTTGAGTTGTGCAATTTTTCCGCCCTAATATATCTCGTAAACCACAGAACCGATGGTCATAAAATTCTGACACAATATGAAAACGGATATGAAGAATAAAATTATGATAATAACTCGAATTCGACAAAACTCGAGTTGTGTTGTTATTGCTTGTGACCACAGATATGTTAAAAACAAAATTCAAATCATTTTAATTTTTTTTTTTTAATTAAAACTCAAAAAACTTGAAAAGTACGTGACAGAAAAATTCTATATTTGATTCTGATCAACTTTGCCGAAGAAAGTATGGCAAAAAAATGGATCCTACCCCCCCGTAAAATTCGAAGAAGTTTCAGTACTACGTACTGTAGTTGTTTGAATAAAAATCGATAATCACATTTAATATTACTTTAACTTCTACGAATTTTACCGGGGGTAAGCTCCATTTTTTTGTCATAGAATATGGAACTCTTCTGTCGGTACTCCAAAAAATATTCATCCATACAAATTGGTACGCCGTAATATACATACTTATATATGTATATATATAAAATAACAAAAATATTATTTTAACAATAAAGAAAATACATATTAAAGGCACTAAAAAAAAAACCTTTTTGTGGTATAGGTACAAATGAAATTCACATTTTTATTTTAATATTCAAAATTGAATAACTTTATGTTATATGCTAAAAATAAAAACAGTCCTTTGCGTACTGAAATGCAATTTACAGTAAAATTTATAAAGTTTCGGTTTCGGCCATATTTTTTGCCGAAACCGAAGCTTAGCCGAAATCGTATTTTTGGCCGAAACCGTAACCGTAAAACCGAATATTCGGTCGGACACTAGTTAAAACTGTGAGGATTATATATAATAGCTGCTATCTCTCTTATTCTGATGCAATGAGTAATTATTGGTAGTTTTAAAAGTATAGCACAATATTCAAAATTACTTGAAACCCCTCTTATTTTTAGCCTACTTAATCAAAAAAAAAAAAACAACGGATACGTTGAAGGTACGCAAGAGATTTTATGTGTAAACAGACAACCCAACTGAATGCCATATACACAAGCTCACACATGTATAGGCATACATAGGGATTTGATTTAATTTATATGCTTAGGTTAGGGTAGTCAGATTTTTGAACCGCGAAATCAGTACATTAGACGTTGGAAAGCAGCGAAAATCAGTACAAATCAGGACAGTTTTTATGCTTTTATTACCTAGTAATTTCAATGTAATATAGTGATATAAACGTCCTGAAACTTTTTGTTCCATTTTATGTGTTCATTTTACATTTTTTCTTCGTCAGTAGACAATGTTGATTACGTATCAGTTTCCCATTTTTAGAGAATTGTGAGAGCTGGCGATAATAATCAAATACAATTAATAGCAAAATGCTTTTACTCATTTGAAAACTTACGTTAATCGGCTTTTCTTCAACCAAATATTGCATACATATTTTATTTTGTGAACAATCAGAAAAAGAAACAAACAGTGTGAGACTGCAAAAATGATTTTAAGACCATTAAGGTTAAGAATTTGAAAAAATCAGTACAAAATCAGTACAAAATCCAAAAATCAATACATTTTCGTATTGATTTATAGATTTCAAAAAATCAGTATTTAAAAAAAAAATCAGGACATGTAAGGGAGTGTTCCCGGGTATGAGACGCGTTTTGTTTTTGAGCCATAAATTTTCACTGGTTAAACCAAATCGGGTGTTTTATACCCGGGTACACTCCCCTACTGATCAAATCCGTACGTCTGGCTACCCTAGCTTAGGTACATAATTCAAAATCAGGCGATTCTTCTATAAACTTAAAAATTTATTATATTTCATTACCATTTATACATGAAGATTGGTTTGTGCCTGCAGTGAAAAGTTCTAGTTTTGAATTAGCGAACTCAATAGTTCTTAAGGGTTAGTGACTGATTCCACATCTATCTACTTTGCTTTGCTAAATTTTTATAAAGTAACGTTTTTTCTGAAGCTGTAAAGTCTTAGGAAACTGCTCTTCAGCACACCCCAAAGTCGGCAATGTTTTTATTGCATCTGAAAATATAAGTATCTACTTTAATATTGGATTTATATATGTACGTAGTTATATTGGTAGACTCAAAACTATAAGAAATTACCTGTAATTGCTTTGAACACGTACTCGTATTCACGAAGGTTCTTTTTAAAATGACTTCCATCAATATTATATGCGATGATAATTTCATCACTTAAAATAGGTTTTAAATCTTTTCACATAAGTTTCTTTTTCTTTTTTTATGAGTCTTTTTAAATTTCTTTTGCTCATCTCTTTTATTTTATTTTGCACTTTTATTAAATTTTCAAAACTTCTCTTACACTTTTGCGTCCAACTTGCACAAAAATTACACAATAAGAAGATGATATACCTACTTGTCTTCATAATATACACCAGTTCAAGAATCAAAAAAAAAAATCATTTTGCTTCAATTGATGAATTTTTGCATTCAATTATGCTCTAGCCTCCAAACTAGTGACTTCCAACCAAAGAATTAGAATTTTTTGTATCTAGTTCGCTGTTTTACTGCAGGGTGATAAAATCAGATAAAATATCATGAAAAAATTTAATTTTTTGTGCCACAAGTGTATATTCAAATAGAATAACAATAAATATACTTACGTTTTTTTTTTAGAAATTCTATTGGATTTTGAAATCCAAGATTTGGCAACACTGCTACGGCGACTTCTCTGCTTGTATGGTCGATTTCCATACATTTAACACCAATAAATAATTTTTCCATGAATGTATGTATATGACGTATGCACCCAGTGGTAAATTAAAGCACTAGAATAGCCCTAAACAAGTGCTTAATTGCAAACACTTAAGTGCTCTAAAAGCACATATGTTCCATGTAAATTTTAACATTGTGTGTCTAGCACTTGAGGAGACTAGCGCTTGTTTAGCGCTAAACCATATAGCAGTGTTGATTTAACGCATACATTGAAGATTCTCAGTTTCGTTTTTGTTGAGACCTGCGGGGTTTTCCATATGCGCTTAATTAATCCGCCCAAACGCTGATCTCGCTTTGCGCAATCTGCTTTCAGCACCTTCTTCGGCTCCTCCATTGATTAAGACTATGCTCCCGAGATAACAGAAGCTATTCACGTACTGCACTGCTTGTCCTCCAATGATGATGTTGTTGTTGCTGATGTTCGTAATTCTCATTGCCTTTGTTTTCTTGGTGTTTATCTCTAACCCGACATTTCGAGCTGCAGCGAACAGTTGATCTGTTTTAGCTTCAATGTCGGAGAATCTGTGTGACAGCAGACAAATGTTGTCGACATAGTTGAAATCGTTCAGTTTCCGGGAAAATGTCCATCTAATCCAGCGTAGGCCAAAGCCTTGCACGCAGGCAAATGAGCATAAGAAATTTCACACGTACAGAGCTAATTTCCATAGAAAGAGTGCTTAACCGCACATTGTGTATGTATAGGTGGCCACCGCTGATCTAATCCCACTATTCCTCAATTCGACATCGAGCATCACTTGGTCGATTACTATTGCAAATAGGAGAGGGGAGAGTGGGCACCCTAGCTTCACTCCTGATGTTGTTCTGAACGGAGAGTTGGTGTTGCCGATATGGAGGACTGTGAGCTCTGGATCGTGGTAGAGTTGCACAATTTTTTGGGGGACGCCTTTCTTCCTCAAAGCAGTCCATATTGCGGAGCGGAAAATGGTGTCGAATGCTTTCTTAAAATCGACGAAAATCATATATATTGGTGTTCTCCATTCTAGGAACCGAATAGGAACCGACACAGCTTCTGTGCGGGCGGAAACCGGCCTGCTCGTCGCGTAGCAGCTGCTGGATGGGTTGCAGGCTGTCTTGGATGATTCTTGCTCGTGATTTTGTAGATTGTATTTAGTGGCGTGATTTCCCTCCAATTTCCACATCCAATGTGCGACAATGTGCGGATGTAGAATTTATGCAGTTGTGTGGGTGTCAGCAAGCAGAAGTTCGACTTGAATACCGTCTTCACCCGCAACCTTGTTTCGTTTCATTTTTTGGATTGCTGCTTTTATTTCGGCTCTGCTGGGTGTGTTGCTCGAGATTCTCACATCAGTTGCCGTGTTGATGTTTTCTTCATCGGAATGGTCTATGGTGGCTGCTGAGTTGTTGGAAATTTGCTCAAAATGCTCCCTCCATCGATTCATTTGAGCTGCATCGTTCGTTACGAGTTCACCGTTACCGTCTCGAATGACCTGATTAGTTCTGGGCTTGTGCTGAATGAGTGTACCAATTATCTGATGGAGTCCCTTCATGTTGTACGAGCCAGCAGCATCTTCTGCAGCCGTAGCAAGCAATTCGTAGAAAATCCTTCTGTCATGTTTGGCTAGCCTCGTTATTCGTTTTGCTGTGGCTCTATATTAGACTATATTAGACACCGAGATTATTCAGAGCCACTTGTTTGATATTTACACATCAAAAAAATAAAAATCCAGAAATACGTGTATTTTATTTTTTTGTTATTACTTCGAATACAAAAAATCAAATATATCCCTGTTTATGAGAAACAGAAGGAAAAATTTTCAATGTATTTTATATGAGAAGCTCAAAAGCTTTTTTCAAGTCCTTTGTAATGCGCATCACTGATTTAATGCCAACCACTGAGATTATGGAATTAGCTAAACTCTCAATCTCAATTCTGGAAATCTCGGTTAGGTTGTCTAGGAATGTTTTTTTAAATGTTTTCTAAGTATCTTCCTTTCTTTCAATGTTATTCGGCAATAAAACCAACCAATTTCTTTTCGATTTTAGATGGACGTAATACAACAATAATTTCAGCTTTATTGCGACCATTTTCTGAAATAGAAGGTAAGCAATATATTAATTATTTTAAGAGCCTAAATTCATTTAATATATCTCTACACTTATCTATACATTTACTTAGTTTTTGCATTCAAATACAAGCAAGCACGTATATAAAATTATAGTATTTAAGTACAAAACTTCAACTACATTTTAAAAAGCGAGCAGTATTTTCATACCACTCGATCAGATCACATTACCAAATTGGAGCAAATAACAGATGCAATTCTCATGCACACACATTGCATGTTTCATTCATTTGTATATATCAAATAACCAGTATATAATTTTTAGTAATAAAATGCATACAAGTGATGCATGTTTATTTTATGTACGCCCTTTACAGTGGGGCACCAAAGTTCAATTATAATTTGAAAATAAATTTTTCTCATAAATATATTCACTTGTGTGAATTTATGCCAGTTCTAATGTATGAAATGAGCAAATACAAACAGGAATGCTGAAAATAATATAAGCAAATTGAAGGTTCCGCATTACGAATTCATAGAAAATTAAAAAAAAGTTGTTTTTTTTTTATTTTTCTAAAAAAAGAAAGATGGCAGCTACTTAAAACCAAAATTATTATTTTAAGTATATGTATTTTGAAAATGCAGCTAAATTATTAAGGTTTTATATTAATTCCGGTAAAAAGTAAAATGAGAACTACCATTTCACAAAATATATTTTTGTTGCATGTTAATGACAACTTTGGTTTGCCACCTTGCCACCACCCACCACCTGCATGCATACACATTCACAAATGTGTAAGTATGTGTGCATGCAGGTAATTTGTGGTGTTGATATATTTCGCAAAAATAAAAACGAAACCAAAAACAAAAAAAAGAAATACCTAGTGTTGCACACCGGCACAAATTGGCATTTATGCAACATGCAGCAAAATTACATGCCTGTGAAAACTCTGAAAATTCACTTGAATTTTAGCTCGTTCTTTTTTTTTTTTTTTTTTTTGTTGGTTTGTGTAGGTTGCATCACTTTTTATCACATTGTTGGATGGCAGTTTTTTTTCGAATACTTATTTCAATTGGTAGTGGTGGTGTGCTCACTGTTGTGGCATTTTCAGCTATTTTAACATTAGTATTTATTCTAATTTTTCTTTTTGTGCATGCTGTTTTGGTTTGGTTTTGTATATCCTTGGCATTTGTTTAAATACATTCATATGTACAATGTTGTTGTCATTTAGGTTAGAATTTTATTTATTATTTTTTTTTTTAATTTAACTTAGATATTTGTACTTTTTTCTTTTATTATTTTACACGCTATAAATTTGGTATATAGCTATATTTTTTGATTAGCTAATTGTTTGCCCTTAAAGGGTGTGGTAGGTTTAGAAGTAGTTAGATCGAAGAGTGGAATCGCTGTATCTTTTTCCCACGCACTTCAGAGCCTCTCATTATTGGTAGTCAATGTCCACGTCTCAGAACTCGTAGTAGCACCTTTTGGCTAGAGTTAATCTCCGCTTTATCTTAAGACCGACATTATTGTTGTTGTTGATGCTCGATCCTTGACAATATCAAAAATATAATTGCCAACAGTGACATTTTGTCCAAGAAGCCGTAACTCCATTGTTGACACAAGGTATTTCGTTTTGTCCTCGTTCACAGCTAGACCCACTGGACGAGACACCCTTTCCAAGTTGGAGAATGCTGTACTAACTGCTCGCGCGTGGCTGCCAATGATATCAATATGACCAACGTATGCCAACAGCATGACACTCTTGTAGAAGATAATGCCAGAGATTTCGATATTCGCAGTTGGGCTTACATTCTGCACCATTATCATAAGGTTGAAGAAGTCACATGATAGAGAAATACTTTGTCAGAAACCTTTTTGGTATCAAATGACGCGGAGGGGTCGGTCAGTGTCATTTCGCAAAGACTAATGAGCTTTGCAGGGGTAACAAAACAAGAGATTGCGGCGTGCAAGTAATTCCTAATTGTGCTGTTGAAGGCGGCTTTATAACGAATAGATGGTGGGTGTCGCTTTATTTTTTTTCGAGTCTTTTCTAGGATTTAGCGTATTTGGTTGATGATTTATTTACCAGGCCTGAATTCACACTGATAAGGTCCAATCATCTTGTTGACTATGGGCTTTAGCCTATCACCTAGTACGCTTGATAAAACCTTATATAAAATATTGAGAAGACTAATCCCACGGTAGTTGGCGTAGATAGCTGGACCAGCTTTCTTGTGGAGTTGGCTGAGTATGCTGAGGTTCCAATGACTGGACATGCTTTCATCCGACCATATTATGCTTGAAAGCTCGTCCATTCATCTTGTGAGCTCTTCGCCTCCAGTCTTAAACAACTCAGTAGGCAGGACATCTGCACCCGCAGCCTTATTGTTTTTCAGCCGAGCAATGATTGTTAAAACCTCATCATAGTCGGGAGACGGTAATTTAGAGGATTTTCGTTACAACTTCCCCAATAGCGAGATTATCATCGTCATCGCCATTAAGCAGTTATGAGAGCTATTACCTCCATAACCCCATCATATCCTGCACAACTATCACCAGATTTCCATCTTCGTCATTACAGGAAGACACGCCGGTTTTCAAATCGTTAGTAAAGCAACTTTTTTTCGAAAAACTTTCGAGCCTCATTCTTGTCCGAAACATCTATAACTCACGTCTTTCTGCCTCTCATTTCTTGCACCTGAAAATACGTTTCTCCTCCCTCCTCAAATAGCTGGATCGCTTCAGTAGCTTCGCGGCACTCTTGATCGTATCACATATTTCTCCATCGTCGGTGGTAGCACCTCTTCGGCAACCGTACGCATCGAACAAGAAATGTGTGTCCACTGTGAGCATATATCACTAAGTTAAGGGGTGTTTTGCGTTATGAGGAGGGAAAGTCGATTGGTGAAGGCTTCAGCTGCCCATTGCGTTTGCAGCTTTTCGACATCCACCTTTCTCTATGTAGTAATCCGTACGCGATGTGGATCTTAGCTACAACCAAGTAGTGGTCAGAGTCGATGTTTGCACCATGTATCGTGTCAAGTATACTTAAACCGTGCCTTCCATCGATCATAACGTGATCAATTTGGTTTTGTGTTTTTTGATCAAGAGACAGCCAAGTGGCCTTATGAATATCGAGATGCTGGAATCGATTAGTCTTATACAGTTTTCGGTGACTTCGTCATGGAGACTGAATTTTGCGATCGTTAGACCAACGAGACGCTTTTTGTCCAACTTTGCACTAAAGTCACCTAAAACGATTTTAATGTCGTATCAGGGGCAATGCTCATAGGTTCTGTCGAGGAACTCGTAGAAATCATCTTTAGTCACAAGATGACGCTTTCACTTGCCAACCACAATTCCAACACCAAATTCATGTCTCAGATCATGGCAGCTTTAGTAGATATCACAGGATGCTCTTTTGGAACTACCCTGTCCCGCCCATCGTATTTCCTGGATAGCGGTGATAATAGCTCGATAACTTTCGAGGACATCTACCGGCTGGATAGAGGCACCTTCGTTTGCAAGAACGTCAATTTTAGGGGATTCCATATCAGAGGCCTCATTTATGGTTTCAGTGAAATCGTTTTTTGACGTAGTGAGGTCCAAACCCAACGAACAACCCTTGATTCAAGGTCACGCAACATGCAACACGCTACACACATCAATTAACTCACTTATGGGTCTCAAAACATTATCAAGGCACCGCCACTGTGGTGGCTGTGTGTTGACTTGAGATGGAGAATTCCAAGGATCGAATGTAACTCACTCGTTTTTAAGACTAACACAGACTTTACCTTGTGTCCTCCGCCCCAGGCTCTCCAACCACGAAACTTAAAATTCCTAAAGTGGAAATTTCTCAAGCTTATCGGAACATTTCTTAATTTCTCAGAAAAAGCTAGTTTTTGTGTTTTCTAGGCTGAAATCGTACTTATGCAAAAAGCGTTCTCTTGCTTAAAAGTAAAAAGGTATACGCTAAAACTATTTGTATTTTACTAACAGCCAAGCAGATCTGTTATTCAAATTTTACTGGGTTCCTGCTCACAAATGTATTTTGAAAAACTGCAATGGTGATGAGCTAATAAAGAAAAATACAATTAATCTTTATCTACCGAAAAAAAAAATGCTGTTTTGGTATTCCAATAGCTGCCTGTAAATTTTGAGTATTCTCTAAACTGAGATAATCAACAACTTTGGCCAGAAATTACTATCTGTAGAAACACTTATCAAATTTGGCTGGCGAAAGCCAGATTTAAAAAGCTCCAAGGAATTTCTTTCACTAGATTTCACAATTTACTACTGGGGACCAGATATGATACCTCCGCTATCCAGCTGTGCTTTTTGCGAAGATGGAAAAACTCAACAATATACTATAAAATGAAATGATACTGTGCAATAATGTTCTCGATTGCTTTCTTAACATATTTCATGTGGCACTAGTAGCGAGATTTTTAGGTATAACTTCGTAAAATTCTGCATATTAAAAGTTTCTCGGAGCTAGGGGAAACTGGGGTATTGTGGACCACCGGGAGTTGCCCTCCCCCTCCCCCCCCCCCCGCCCCCCCTCTAGTAATGGTTGACAGCTGCAAATAACTGTCATCAGCTCGCCTCTTGTTAAGCTCATTTTCTCTTCAGTACTCGACTTGTTTACACGCACTGTTGCACTTTGCATTTTGTTTAATTTTACCACATTTTTCGATAACCAACTCAGATAAATATGTTTATAATATTCGCGGAACCTTAAGCCCTCGACACAGACAAGAAATTTTGCATGACGTTTGCATTGTGCTACTCATAAGCTGCCATATTGTAAAAAAGAGCGTTCAGGAAATTACGGATCACTTTTATCGGGGAATTACGGACCACCCAGTTCTTGACATTAGCCCAACTAAGTTCGTGTATTTGATGCATATAAGTAATTTCTCATGCAAAATTTCATCAAAGCATTAGTTTTTCGTCAATTTCTAATAGTTTTTTTTTTGGTACGAAAATAATTTCTCTAATGTAAGTATACAAAAATGAGGTTTAGTTCTCATCTGTACAGAATTTCGGTTACGTTTTCAAAAAAACTGAACATATTTATTATTCATAGTTATTTATAATTTCGAACATTGGAAAAACTAATCGGTGATATCTGCTTTGCTCTCAATAAGAATACACGCGATATTTTACAAAAACAAATCCGGGAGACCACAGAAGAAACAAATGTCTTCAACCGATTGTGACGTGGAAGAAGACATCGATTTCTGCATAATTTGTAAGAAAAATATGCCAATAAAGATCAACCGCTAAATAACATCCATGCGCCGGAATGACTGCAAGTTAGTGGACTTGTGAACATTGCGTTTTGGACTGATTTTCATTGCCATTTTTCACTTCATTTCACTTTGTTTCTCTTTAATAATGAATCTTCTGTCATTTTGAATCAAAACTAAAGATTTTCTATCACATTTTTCCATTTGTAATGTATTTACAAAGTGATCCATAATTCCCCAACTGATGTAACTTGTATAATTTAATACAATTTGACAAAACAGCTGCTACAAAAACAGAGGTTATTTATCGTACTACAAATTCAAGCTATGAAATTTTCAAAAAAAAAGTAAAGCCAAAATGAAAGTGCGGTCCACAATCCCTAAGTCTCCCCTACTAGTAGTGAAGGCTAAGCTTCGGCAAACGAATTGATCTCCCTGTTTCCGCCCTGTTACTGAACAACTTTCCTGCTCTGTGAATTAAAAAAAAATTCATTAAATTCAAGCTCACAGTGTTTCCGTACTAAATATTTAACTTATAAATATTTATTGAGTTTACCTGGAGCTGGTGAAGAGTTTTGCTTTAATCACACTTGAGCCAAACGGTATTAAAAACAGAAAAGTTGTTTTTTTTTTTTTAATTTTGAATGTATTCAAAGAATATCAATATAAAAATTAAATTAAAATACAAGAAGTATTTTACAGACATATATACTCTACAGACTACTGCTACAGACATATATACTCCAAAAAAAAAGCTTTTTTTATGCAGCAAATTGGCATAATCACAACTTCCTACGTTTGTATTTTTCACATGAAACTTTCCTTCATTTCTCTTTCATAATGATATTTATTGAAACGTTTCAATATCAAATGATAAAGATATTAAAAATTTTGCTGGAAAAAAAAATTAGCATATTCTAGAAATTTATTTTATAAACACACACACATACACAAAAAAAGGAAGAGCGCTTAAGTGAATTTAATAAAAGAAAGAAAGAACAGTCAAGAAAGAACAGAAAGAAACAAATTTAATTTTATTATCTATTGTTATGTAAACATGTAAATAGAATTTGAACAGATTGTATAAAATGATTTGCCTGAGAAGTGAGAAAGTTCTGTTTTTTATACTTAAAACTCAAAACATTAAATTAAGTAAATGGCAGAAATTCCCATTAAGTAGCACACATTTTTTATGTAAAGCATTAATATAAAATAAAAATATTTATATATTATTTTTGTGTATGTGCAAAAGTTATTCAATTTCCTAAACAAAAATTCTGGACGGATATAAATACAATAATAACAAGGCATAAAATTATGTCACACTTCCGTTATTATAAAAAAATGAAATGTTAACTGTAAGCTATTTTGCAAATGTAAAAAATGTAGAAAAAATCACAAATACGGAGAAAAACACATACAAGTTATAGCAAAAGCTTTCCGGAAATATACAAAATTCAACAAACTGGAATAAAATTTTGTAAAACAAAAATGAAGCGGGAAAGAAAAAAACCATAAACGGAAAAGACATTTTGATTTTAACAAAAACAACAACAAAAGCAGCAATAACCAATCCCAAGAAACTAACGCAGCCATCTACATCCTCCATCATAACTACTACTAATGCGATGGCAACACTACCCCAATCCGTCTGCCTAACCTCAACTAAAGGCAAATTAAGCATTTCCATTTTCATTTTTCTTTTTGAACGCTTTTGCAAATATATCGAATGAAACTTTTTTTTTTATTATTCCTCACAATTGTCTGTATTTCATCTATCTCTTGTACTCTCGCTCTCTCATACTCTTTCTTCCTCATCCTATTCATCTCGATGTGAAAATTCTAAAATGAATGTCCAAATATGTGACCCTTCAAACGCCATCATGAATTTTATGAATAAACAGAGACGGGCACAAAAAGGAAGTTGTTGAATTGGAAATGGTAGAATCACGGAAAGGAGAGAGAGAGAGGGAGAAAGGGGAAGTCAAGAGTAGAGAGCGTGCGACTGAAAATAATCGTATTGGCAAATTTTTATAAATGAACAAACAAATACAATTGCTTGCTTGATTTTTGTTATTGTTGTTGTTACTGCTGCTGTTTTGATTATTGTTGATTTGATGATGGGTCTGAAAACGGCACATACAGTTGCCATATTAAGTGAATTAAGTGTGTGGGAGAATTTGATTTCAGAGATTTTGTGGTTTTTTTTTGTGAGGATTTCAATCAATCTCAATTTCATTGAAATTTATAATTTTATACAAATATTTTTGAAGTACGTGGAAGTACAGTTTTTTCAAGAACGGATTTTCTGAAAAAAAAAGAAAAATTTAGTTTTTAATAATCTATATGAGTATAATTCTCGTCGTACGTAGTAGCGTTTTTTTTTTTTTATTTTCCACAAAATGGCGACTGATTGAAAATTTTTCCATGTTTTCGACCTTTTTTTTTTTTTTTTGTTTCAAAAGAGCTTAAAAAATAGTAAAAATCAAAAATTTGAAAATCGGCTACGCTTAACGATAGCCACTGCAAAGACGAACAAAACGAATAATAATATTTAATATATATTGAATTAATATAAATAAATATTGAAAATCGGTTAATATTTGACCGAGTTATCGACGCGACCAGTTCGAAAAAAGTCGTTTCGAAAAAAACGAGTTAAATATTTTCAGTCCATCTACTTCGGTCGGTCTACTTACTATCACTAAAATGGCTGTAACTCAGGCAATTTTTGGAATTTTGACTTGAAATTTTGTACACATATTTTTGAATTTAATTTAAGATAAAAAAAATATTTTTTGTCCCGTCACAGTGGCCTTCCCCCTTAATTGCGCCCATTCATAAATTATACTACAGCACATAAAAAATCACTGCTAATACTAAGATTCCAATCTCTTGGGTGCACCAACTATTAGTAATACAATATTTGGTTATTTCTTTATTTTCACTGGCATCTTCTTTTATTTAAGACAATGACCGCTTAATTTAATTTTTGGATTGATGTTTATCAAAAATTTCAAAAAGAAAACCACAAATTATCACCATCAATCACTATCAACGCTTCATTTGAATGGTTGAACAAATTTTAATCAATCACGAAGCTAGCAAAAATTTGCAAGTATAGTCCCCTTTTCAAAGAAAAATAACTAAAAATTTATCTATAATTTTTTCTTATGTGACCACTTCCTCCAAAAGCATAACATACCCTTGCTTTTTCACTATTCGAACACAACATTAAACTCTGTCTCTCTTTCTCATTTCTTGAATTCCCTTGTGCCTTCCGGAAACATAAAAAAATTCAGCAAACTGGAACAAAATTTTGTAAAACAAAAAACTATTTTTATTTTAGCAACAACCAGGCACCCAGAAACTAGCACACAATTATACAGAGCTATTTACATCCTGTTTGTGTGTTTGACACCACTGAGCAAATATTTTTAAGTAAAGTTCTCTTTGAAAACGAAAATAATAAAAAATTTATATGTATAATTTTTCTATGTGGAATAATTTCATTTAAAACTGGAGAAACTCCAAGAGCATAAAATACCATGAGAATCTTTGCTCTTTCATCGTTCGGACTCAGCCTAAGATTCTATCTCTCTATCTTTCTCTCTCTCAATTCTTCAATTTTCTTGTGTGTGTTCTTATTTTTTTTATAAAATAATAATTATGATTGAAAAAAAAAGGTTTGTATCACTTTTTTCTATCAATAGTTGCCACTTTTTTAAATTCTTATTCGTGGAAAGAGTTTAAAGATACAAAGGCGTGAATTTCATTTGATAACTCAATACATATTTTAAAAAAGGGGGAAGAGCAACATAGTATGTTAGATTTAATCACATACTATATCCATTTCCCTTTAAATCAATTAATACTTCGTTTCTTCTGCACACTTCAGTCCTTCTCCCATCATAGATGATATATAAAAATTGTATACCAATAAAAAAATTACCAACAAATATTTTATCCTTTGATATTATTTATAATTCTCAAAAGCGAAAGTATTACACACAAAAAGGAAACTAGAAAATTCAATGCTATCGTTACCTAAAACATTGTTTGTTATTGTCACTATTATTCCTTTTTGTTTTTGTTTTCGTTGTTATTGTTGTTCATTGGGTATAATTTGATTATAGCTATGCATCCGGTCCGTTTATTTTGTCCATTTCATATCAATCTATTCGATCGCATTCAAGCGTTAAGCTTTACGTTTTATTTGTCAAAAATAAAGTGAAAGGATATTATGAATATCAAATGAGTTGATGCTGTAAAGTAACAACAGCACAGCATCATCATCAACATGATGACATTTGAGTATCAAAGCCTCAGCATCCTTTTTGATATTTTCTGTCACTCTATGCATGTAAGTTTTATGTGTATATGTATGTTGGCTTCAAATATTGAATGCTCTGCTGCTAGTAAAGTGGCAGTCAAACAGATAGACAGACATAATCTGTCAATTGGCAAACGTTCGCTTGACATATTCTACTCATCGCATTGACATTTATGTATGTACAAGCAAAAATACATATATATATATATATATATATATATATATATATATATGTTTTATTTTCATATCTGATCATTTTGCAAGTGTGGAGTTTGTTTTTTTTTTTTTTTTTTTGTAGCTGTTACTGCTTTTATGTTACATACATATGTTCGTATGTTTGTTGATATGTAGGTGAATATTAATGTTTTTGTATGTATAGGTGTTTATAGTATTAGCAAAAGACTGTTTAGTGTTTTTCATCTTTATCCTTTTTAGCATTTTTGGGTCAAAATATATGTGCTTATGTATGTATCCATTACAAACGTTTTTGGTTTTTAGAACACAACTCCAGGATATAAATTAAATATTTAACATATATTTATGCATACTTTGTAATATTTCAATTTGCATTTTTTTCGCCTTTTTCTGGAAAAATGTGTTGAATAATTTATATATGAAAATAAAAACAGAAATTTAATAGCAATAAAATATTTATGAAAATATATATGTATTAAAATTTAAAATCTTTTGAAAACAATAATATCAAATAAATCATTTACTACATGAACAAAATATATAAAACCATTAAAAAATTAAAAACCAAATTTAAATTAAAACGCATGATTAAATACAGAATAAAAATCAGAAAAAACTTTATAAACTGCCACAAAAAAATAGAGAACAACACGCGGATCAAAATCTCTTAGAAAACCCAGAAACAATTCAAAAGTAAAAAGCAAAATCGGAATAAACAAAAAAATAGCACCAATTAAAAACTCTAACTAATATCCAGAACGAACCCAAGACCAGAAACCAGAATAAGAGTCAGATCAAATTCAGAACAAGAATGAAACCAAAAACGAATCTGGAAAAAAAAACTTAATAAATCCAAAACAAACTCAAAAAAAAAAAAAAAATCAAATTCTTGACTGGTACTTTAACCTTAAGATTTATTATCTTGTCGTACTAGGATGACAAACTTAAAACAAGCCCAGAACAAGACTCAGAACTAATTCAAACCGAAACTCATTTCAAAATTTGAGCAAAGCCAGAATAAAACTCAGGACAGAATAAACCTAGAATAAACACAAAACACATTAAAGAAAACCTCCTCTGAAAAATAAAACAAGAAGTCAGTACAAATCCAATGCAAAATCCAGAACAAATTCAAAGAGCAAAACCCAGAGCAAACACAAAACAATATCCATACCAAAAATAAGAACAAAATTTCGCGCTCATTTAGAGTGAAACTTAGAAAAAAAAAACCCAGAACAAAACTGAGAACAAGCCTAGAACCAAACTCAGAACATATCCTGAACGAACCAATGCTCACTGGTCGCTGAGATAGGCCATTAATATTTCCTATAAGTATAAGCTTTTCAAATGTATAGTAGTTTTTGTTTTATTATAAGAATAGCTTCTAAAGGGAGAGCATGTAATTAGTTGGTTCTTGCAGTGTGAGTAGGTTGAAAGTGAAGTCTAACTTAAAAAAATATATATATACATAAATCAGTTTTGTATTGAAATAAATCAAAATGAATATTAAGAAGAAAGGTATTTGCCTTATTTTAAAATAATTTTAATGTTCTTAACTTATTGTGTACTTTTTATAAAATTAATGTTGTGGCAATACCATTATTAGTATTTTTTTGTCAATATAATTAAATTTCAGCTAGAGTTTTAGTTGTTTTTCCCCCTGATCCCTCATTAGGTTTTTTTTTCTTAATATTAGTCAACGTTTTAAAACTAAAATCTATTAATATCAGCTGCCCGTTTGAGCAGGTGTTTAACCACGCTTTAAAGCTGTAACCAAAGTTTCACATTTATATCTCAACTGGAAGTATTTTTGGCCGCTAACTCCATACAAGTCCAACCATTGTGCAATGTATAAAATCCATAATAAAATTCAGAACAAACCCTGAAAAAAAACTCAGAGAAAATCCAGAATAAAATATATAACAAAACCCAAAGAAAAACTCTAAGCTAACCTCAGAACAAAACTAAAAAGATATCTGGAGCAAAACGCAGAGAAAAGGGGGAAGTCAAAACTAAAATTTGAAGCTAAACTCAGAACAGAATTAAAGACAATGTCTAAAACCAACAGAACCCAGAAAAAAAGGAATAAAGTCAAAAAGAAAACTTACAATAATACGCATTACAAATTCCAAAATGTAACCTAGAATAAACCTGAAACAAAACTCAGAAAAAAAAAACAGAAAAAAACTCAAAGTAAAAGCCCTGGCGAAACCGAAAGAATTGTACACTAAAGCGAGGGCCAAATCCAGAAACCGTTAACCAATCCCAAATTTTTAAAGGAAAAAATTATCTTGGGACTACTTATGTATTCTGGAACTACAGAAAATTTCAATTTTTTTAGTAATGAATAGTATTTTTTCTGTTCGAAAGGGTTAAAACAATATATAAATTCTACACTTAATTAATTAAATAATAAACCATTGGTACTAGTTCTTTCTTTTCTTCACAGAATTTTCACTCAGGTATGAAACTCGGTTCTTTCTTTATTTTCTTCTTTTTCAAAAGATTAAAACTGTAAAACTAAATTGAAGAAACAAAACTTTTAGATACGCGCAATTTCAATTCAAACTGCATGAAATTGTACAATAACAAAAACAAAAAAGGAAGAGAAAAAAACTGCTATGGAACTAACAAAAATGATGGTAAATTGAATGGTCAAGCTAAATAAATTTCTACACTTTGCAAGAGCCATGAAAAGAAGTCCATCAAATGAAATAAATGAAATTGTGCATCGCTTTATGTATGTACATAATACAAAAAAAAAAAAAACTACTCTTTATATGCTTACTGCAATAGCAACAAAAAACAGTAACAGCAACAAAAACAGCAATAACAACATCAAAAATGCAAAAAATCCAACAAATAATAAAAAAAAAACTTCACCTCACTAAAATTTTTCGTAAATAAAATGTTAAAATTCTTCTTTTAAAACGATATTTATGATGATTAAAAAAGATGAAAATGTTTCAACTGAAACTTGAGAGTAACTAACAAAAAAAATAAAAGAAAAGAAAATAGAAAAACAAGCATTAAGTTTTATTAGAAAACTTCACTAAAACAGGAAATATAAATAGTAAAGTCAATCAATGTCGGTGGGAAAATCTTTTTATAAGTATTTCACAATACAGTGAAAGTTCTTAACTCCGGTGCAGCGTTGATAAATGAACAACATTTCTTATAATCAGCTATTAAAATGGTTAGCATAAATTCCAAAGCTTGTAAGAATAAATTTCGTACAAAAAATGGTAGTAAAATTAAAAAAAAACAAGAAAAATTTTTTAAATTCCTTCGAAGTTTCATTATACATTGTATGTATCACATATTTAGAACAGATACAAAGTAATTCTTAGAATTCGCATGAAAATTATATCAATCAAGAGATAAAGAGTAATATCCATAGCCCCAAACGCTCCCCTGACTACTCAACTGTATAGAAATGCCTCTCGATATGTATAAGTCGATAACAAACCTCTGAAAAATTTAATTATCAACCAGATTTGACTACCAGTGATGAAGCCAGAATTTGGGTCACAAAGAACTCAACAAAAATTTCAGCATTTAGCTATTCCGAAAAAGTGAATTACAGTCCCAACCCCCTAGATCTGCTACTTTTTGCAAATCCTCACTTTCTGTGTAAAGTGAACCCACTTTTGATAGCAATGTCATCCCTTCAGACTCAAACTTGCTCAAAGTGCATAAATTGTTAATTGGTTGGAAAAAATTAGAGTAGACTAATTTGGGGCTGAAAAGACCGAATCCGATGATTTTAAAAATCAATTTATTCAGTAACATTGTAAAATTTAGCAACACAGGTTTTGTTGATTGCACCATGACAAAAAATGAACATTACATTTGGTGTAAATGCAGTAAGTCTCAGCTTTGCAGCCAAGATATTTTCATGTTTTTTTTTGCTAGGCCGGTCCAACTGGCGGCAAGTAAGTGTTCTTGGTTGATTTTAAAGCAGGAGACTCCTCCTCATGCTGCGTGGACGACCGATTGTTTTTTTAGCTCGTCAATCTGGTACCGAAACTGTGTTGCAAATCTATTCACGACTTGTAGCAGGAACTCAAGTAGCCAGCACAGAAAACTCAACAGGGCCAAAAGAAAAACTGTTCGGTCTTGACACTGCACTATGGGGCCAAATCCGTTTTTAGCTGACCAAAATTCTTAAATTTGGCTCATTCGCTCATGGAGTCATTAGCAATCACTGTGTGAAAAATTATAACGATCGGACTATTACCACGCCTACTTTCCATACAAGTGAAACCGCGAAAAAGTTATAACTTGGTATATATTATAGATATGATCATGAAATTTAGTATACCTATAAACGTTATTATTGCCATATATCATTGCAAAAATTGGATAGATCGAATTATTACCACGCCCACCTCCCATATGTGCGAAATTTTTAAAATCCTATAACTTGGAACCCATTGCAGATATAGTGATGAAATTACATATGCTGGTAAATATTAACATATTCATATAGCAAGGTAAAAATTATTACGATTGGAATGTTATTACGCCTACCTCTCATACATGTGAGATTTTAAAAATTCTTAATAAAAACAAAAAAAAATTAAAATATCACTATTTCATGGTTATATTAATATGAGAGGTATGTGTGATTGTGGTCCGATAGTTCTAATTTTTGGCATGACTTATCGACGCCTGAGAATTGATTTGGCGTATATGCATACAAATACTTATGCACAAGACAATATATATTAGCACATGTAATTTAGTGATTATATCTATAATGGGGTCAAATTTATTGCATTTGCAAAATTTCACATACATTTATATTGGAAGTAGGCGTTGCAATTGCCCGATTAGGCTAACTCCATATACCAATTTTTGTCTGACTACCTTTTAAAATGGATTAAATATAACACCTTAAATAACTACCTGTGATTTAACAAATGCTATGTGATGTCATATGGTACTTTTGCTTGTTATTAAAGCTGTGGCAAAAAGTTGCAAAGCACTCATATCTTATTTTGAAGTAAACGCTTCACATAATGCGATGGTTTTTATTTTCGCCCGGAGCAAATCGGAGCTTTTTTTTCTCATCCACTAAATAAAATGCTTAAAACAAGTTTTTTTTATCGCATTTTTAGGTATAAAAAAATGGTAAATTAATTTTTTATCACATCCATTAATAGCGTAAAGTTTTTTCTTTAATATGAGACCAAAAATAAAGGTCTATCTTTAGTATTGGCTAAGTTATTACACTTTATGTGCAACACATTTTCAACAATATTAAAACTTTTGGCAGTATATTTCAACGGTCGCACAGCCCGATCCTTCGCCTAATTAGAATATCTTGTGTATGGATCATGATGAGGGATATATGGAGAGTAAGCCCATATACTTTTGAATTCAAACCGAGATACCCGATTTTCGAATTTTGGCCAGCTAGAATTTTCATAGGTCCCATAGTGCACTGGTTGAATCTCGACAACTGCGTTGGGTAAGAGTCTATTGCTGGCTCCGATTGATTCCATTAACAAATTGAGACAATTGTTGGTTGCATCTGCAATAGTCAATTCGCTCATGATCAAACATTTGTCGATTTCATCTTCATAAGAATCTTATTCGTTTGGAATGTTCTTTGAATCAACAACACTGTCATCGCTCGAAAATTTATCTACACCATCAGCCAACTTACTTGCCTCAATTGAAACATACATACAATTCTTCAATTTCTTCTGGGCTCGAATTTGACAGTTTATAACGCTTGCTACTGTCGCGATTCATTGCTGAATATATTTTAGTAATAGTAAAAGTAATAGTTGGTTAATTGACCGCCGCTTAATTGCGTTCTGTATTTATGTTAAATGCAACAGAAATTTTACATTTTTGGTTAAAAATGTACTCAAACTCAAAATCAAACATCAATGCAATCAATGATTACTGTGTATATGTATAAATATAAAAAATTCCATGAGCATAAAATTTCATGGTTAAAAGATGCATTGGTAAAACCAATTTTAATTTTCATGCATCAATTTTTACGGTGCTTAATTTTGACCTTCTTACATGATACCGCCTTAAAGCGGGTGGTAGCCAAATCTCTATTCATGATTCTAAATTATTTATATTTATTCAATATTGATTCTATTTGATAAATCACAACATAAACTACTAACCAATAATTTTTTGAATCTCACAAACTAATTTTCCATTAAATTGAAACCGCAGATTAACATGCAGCTTAGATTAATATGTGCGGTGTGGCCAACTCAGCGCTTTTCCCGCTGATTTTAGTGCTTTTTGAAAATTAAAATGCGGAAGAAAAGTGATTTAGCGCTCAATGCGTTTTTTCAATTTAAAATATCTTCAAAAAATCGAAGAAATTTTCATTGACTATAAGTATCAGATGCGTGCTTGTATTAGTGAAAAAGTTTAAATGTATTAAGTTTTAACGCTTTTTTTAAGAAAATACGCGTTTTATTTATCATTTTAGCTGATTTTAAAAAACAAAAGTTGGCCACACTGAATATGTGCGATGTAAAAATAGTTGAGACTTACAATTTTGAGTTATACAGACCCGCCACCTTAAAGCAGGCTTATTAACTAAAAGGTTAATTCTACTGGGTAGTAGTTACCACAGTGAATATGATCGATCGAAAACTCGCTAAGTTGGAAATGGAAGAATTTTGACATTTTGGTCAAACAGCCCCCGTTTCACCACCTATTGTATTTAGAAAATTTTTTCCAAATTTGTCGAAATTTTTATTCATATATTATATTTTAAAATAAAGGAAAAAATTTAAAAAATTAAAAATTTGATAAAGTGGGTTCACTTGAGATAAAATTCTCCATATATATAAATTGAAACTTATTGCAAATGATATATGCCAAAAGTAAAAACCCGAAATTCTGGCTATTATTGAAGCTTTATTACTTTCAAATTATTTTCTCTTTCAGCTAAAACTTTTATATTTGCACAGTATGTGCATACAACTTTCCTTAAGAAATTTCACCTTTTTCTCTTTCCTTTAAAATAAATAAGTTCTAAATACACTGTTATTTTCTTATCTTCAAAATGCACACATTTTTTCCACAGAAGAAAATGGTTAATTCCGCAAAAGAAAACTAACAAAAAAATCAAATAAATTGCGTCAAATTCAGCTAACTATCAAATCTATTTAAGAACTTACACTCAGTATGTCTGTCTGTCTGTCTGTATATCCCTTCAACTCTTTATACCTATATAAGTAAGTACTAAGTATAGAGCTATGGAAGAGATGATATTTTTTGTTTGTTTTTTTTTGTAAAATGCTGTTACCAAATAATTCCGCATAATAAATGAAAACACTTTAACCATGTCAGCAGCAGCAGTAAATAGTAGTAACAGCAGCAGCAGCAGCATGTTGCAGCATTTATCTGCAATTTACCATAAAACAACACAAGTAAAATAGCCGGCCATGACGGAACCAACGGCAAACAGGCAGCACTGCACTAATGTCGGAAAGATGAACAAAAGTAGCCAAAATAACATAAATTCATATACATGCATACATATATATGTATACATATGTATATCTATATATGTAAATATACCAAAAGAAAAGTGTGTGTTAGCCTCTATGCTAAATAGGTAAAGCGGCTTTGTAACGCTTAAACCAAGCGCTAAAGTGGAAAATACTAAATTATGGAAATTTGCAAATATCAACAAACAAACAAGTACAAAAAAAAACGAGGAAATTAAAGGAGAGAGAAAAGCTAAGAGGGAAGGAAGGGCAAGAGAAAATTGCTGGAAATTTAAACTTATGTTTTTAGATAAAACAAAAAAGAAAAAATGGGGACAGTAGTAATAAATTCTGGTTGAGAAAATATGGCACAAATGATGATGCACTTTTAGAAACCTTTCCAAAACAGAAGATACGAAGCGACGAGGGGAATGTATTCCTTGCATTAAAAATCACTTAAACAAATTAAAGAAAAAGTTTTGTTTTTATATTATACATATATGCACTTATGCAAATAAAATAGAAAGTTAGAAAAGTTTTGTCAGAAAAAACTAACCAACTAGGTAGTTATAAGTAAATAGGTCAGAAACTATTGTGCAATTATGTCACCAAACAAATTTTGTTTCGAGATTATTTTTCTTAAAGTTTACACTGCTGCAAATCTTCATGAATGTCCACACAAACACACACACACAAATTCATACACACAATAAGAAAACGAAGCAATAGCGTCTCAAAACATAAACTTTGTAATAGTGACAGATTTCCCAAAGGTATTTAACAAAACACCAAATGTGTTTGCGTGCTCACATACTCTCATATCTTATCTCATGTGCAATGCACGATACCGATACCAGAGACTGCAAAAAAAACATAAACAGCCAAAAAAAAACATAACCAACAGCAGCCAGCCAGCAGTCAGGCAACATCAGTAGGCAGCAGATGAGCCTACTAACTTTAAGAGGCGTTAACATATACACACACATGCTTTACACATACATATGTATATAAACACCAACGACTCTCTACCATCTACAATTTGCGCTTCAAGCCTTAAATTCCATTTCAACTCAAGTTTTATACTTTCGTAAGCGTTTGAGGCTATGAAAAATGATCACACATACCCACACATGCATAAATACATGCATACATATGTATGAATTTTCGCATGCCTGCAGTCTAGATATGTTTTGGTAAGTTTGATTGTATGTATGTATGAATCTATATGTTTTGCAAAATAAAGTCAAATAAATGCGTTTCATATTGCTGACATTTGCTACTTTCGCATTTGCACTTTATCAGTGACTGAAACTTGCGAAGTGTTGTTATATGACTTGCTGTTTCAGTTGTAGAATATTACATGAATATGCACACATACATATATACACATACTTACAAAACATACGTATGTTTGTACAGTGATGGGCGCAGATGGTGTAGAGTTGGTCAAATGGGTGACCCTTCTATTTTTGTGCAGAACGAAGAAGTATGAGTTCAAATCGCAAAATATTACTGCATTAAAGTCTGAGCAGAGTTGTGATAAATGCTCAAAGCCAGAGCATACTTGAGGTTTGCAGGGTTTTTAAATTTAATGCCCCATAGTTTTTTAAAATCTTTAGATTATTTTAAAATTTTTAGATGAGGATTTATCTTCTTTGTTGAATTTTTTGACTCCATTGAATATTTACTTCCAACGTTTTTCAGGGGCAAAATTAATTTGAGTACGTAGTTTGCTGCATGAGTTTTTTATTGTGAATGTATATATCGATACCTCAGTTCCAAAGTGTAACAAATCCGAAATTTGATGAATTTGAGATAAGTATGAGAAACTATTCTCGGAACAATTATGTACCATTTTCAAAGAATAACAGTTCGATAACTCAATGTAGTTCAGTTGTTAAACCTTATATTTTATCATAAGTCGAGATTATTTTCTTCCCATACAGTCATTTAAATTTCTAATTATCTAGTAAGTAATTATTTCTGACTTGTTACACTTTGGAACTGAGGTATCGATATATATATTGTCTTTTAATCAGAACAGTACAGAAATCCTTCTCGATTCCTATTCAAATATAATTATAAATCCATATCAAATGTATTCCGTAAGTGCCATAAAAAAAAGGGAATATTCAAAATTGAATGCATAAATGAAAATATTTGGAAATAGAATATTACCGTTATAAGTTTACTCATTATTATGCTTGAACGCTTAAAATTTTTCAACCTGAAAAACATTTACATATACAGACTTTTATCTATTATTTTTTCTTTGGTTTTGAATTTTTCTTTTTTCTTCTATAAACGTATGCATTAAAAATGATACACTTGGTAAAAAATATTAACAAAAATTTTATTTCATCTTCTATTTTTGATGAAAATTCAAAGCTGTGATAGATAACTTTTTTTTTTTTGTAGTAAGAAATTTTTTGATATCTCCAACAATTAACCAGTTATTAGTAAAAAAAGGCTTTTTCACCAAAGGGGAGGTTTTTTTGGGAGGTCGCTCTGCAACCCTAGCACTGATTTTAGTGGTTTTTCCATCTATCATACCCCCTCTAACAATTACTGAAGAAAAATCTTAGATAAGAATTATTATGAACTTTTGGTGGATTTTTGAAGTGAAACTTCTTTTCTCTGGTCCTAGAGTAAAACCAACCGGATGTGACGTCGCGCGTAAGTTTGCAATGCGACATAATTTTGCCGAGCAATGTGCATGAGGGGCTAAATATCAATATTCCGTAACTGAATTCACGAGCAAACTACATAATAAACGATTCATAAATAGTTTTAATTTAATATAACATATTAATTACACAAGCACACACACACCTATGGCAGAAAGAACAATGTGTAGCGTCGCCATCTTAAAGTTTATGGCAGTTATACATTTCACATACAGATGACGCAAAGGTCCAAGGAATTACATGAAGATGTCGCACACAAAAAGAGTTCGCTACAATTGTCATCGATATTACCGGTACAGAGTTGCAATTTTTGTTCTAGCAAAAATCCCAAAAAAAAAATTGGTTGTGTATTAACGAACACAAGGCAGAAGTGAAACTTCTGCCTTGTGTTCGTTAATACACAATTTAGTTTTTTACTTTACCGACTGTTTAACAAATTTTACTGTTAGAGATATTTATTTTCGGTTCTGTCAGGATTTCTTCACGTTTCCTGATTGCCGAGCATTTGACATTTCATGCTTAAATCATTTTTTTTTTTTTTGAATTCTTTGTCTTTGTAAAAATTGGTGGAAGCAGGTAGCAGTAGTTATCTACAGCTTCATAGCTAAGTTTTTTGATAAAAGACTAACAAATCAAGAGGCATGAAATTTGATGTCCTGCCATAATTTCAATACAAATGGTTTCTATCAAGCCCCATTAAAATTCAAGCATCAAAGGGTTAATAAGAAAACCCTACAAATGCGGACTAAGTAAAGTTACAACCGTTATACTAACTTTTAATGCACATTACATATATTTTTCTAATATCCTTGTATAAACATACATACATATATATATATATATATATATATATATATATATAAGTAAAACAAACGAACATCTTCACAATTTCATCGCATATGCAAAGTAGTAAATTTCCTGATCATTAGACTGTAAAACGTAGAAAAAAATAAACAACAAAAAAAATCATATAAAAAAAAAGGGAAAATGCTTTAAAAGGTGCGTAAATCCTTCAAAAAGTATTTGTAACCTTTTCGTTCGATTTGAAATTCACATATTCTGAAATGTATGCAAATATTTAGTTATGCTTCAAAGCATTTTATTTTGTTAGAGCATATTAAATTTTTGTGAATGCTACTTTGTCACTTTGTAAGATTTTTACACCTTTTCTGAGTTTTATTTTTTATTTTATTTTTTTTATATAAGTATCTACCAGTGGCGGATTTAAGATTTTACCATAGTGAAAGGTAAAATCGAAATAAGTTTGATATTCTACAGAGGCAACCGAAGAGTTTTTTAAAACGATTCAAACCCGAACTTAGTAATATGAGAAATTGAGAGAATATATCTAAAATAGACCAGAATATGATAACATGATACTTAGATAGTTCTCTAACGTGCAAAGGTACTGGAGCAGGAGTAATTGCATCGAGGATTAAATAGTATGAGCCGATACACTAGCATATTTCTATAATCTCAAGCGCGATTATCAAAATTAAAATATTACGATCCTACCCGATAGTCAAGCGGCTGTCAAGGAACTCAAATCTCAGCAGGTAGCCTCAAAACTAGTAATGGAGTGTCTGGAAGAAATGCGTTAATAAGACATATTGTGATTGCAGTGAATGAAGTTACTGTTTAACTAGCAAAGAAAAAAACATCAACTCATTTCGTAGATACAGAGCCATACAGTGGAATAGGAAGAGAAACAATCTCATTAATATTTTCACATCAAAAAAATGCTTAACAGCAAAGGATTCAGGAACATATAAACTAAAATGCTTTAAAGAATTTAAGAACATGCGAAAAAAGTGGGAATTCTTTCAAATAGCTCATGTAGCTTTTGCATAGAAAATAGGGTATCTACCAGTGACAATTTTAGTATAGTAACCCAGACTTATATTCATATTCGAAAAAGGCATCTAGACGATAATCAAATACCTAATGTTAATCTAAAATCCTTAGAAATAGGATCAAAACTAAAATTTCTATTGGAAGTTGGACTTATTAAAATACTGTAAAACCATGAACGGGCATAAGAGATCTTAAAGGTCATAGTGCTTTCCCTAACAATAATACTGGATAATTTAAACCCGGGCACGACTACTAGATCCACCACTGTTATTTGTACATACTTAAACCTTTTATTATAATATTGTATTTTTCAAAATCATAAATTTCTAATTTTGAGACAACAGTCTATCTTATATTTTTTTTTGTAAAGGAAATGTAAAAAGTTCAGAAAAGAATTAAAGAATCTAAAATCAAATGAGCTGAAAATGAAGTTAATATAAAATTATTAACAGGCTGGCTATTAAAATTGGTTGGCATGAATTTATTTTCCATGCAGAGTTCAATGAGTAATGATAGTAAAACTTTAAAATCACCAGCTCGGCAAAGTACACTACCTTCAAATTTAAGCTTGAATTGAATACTGTGAAAGATTCATTAACACCATACTTCTATAAATGCGCAATTATTTCAATATGTTCATATCATGCGTAAATATTGATAGCTTTAATTAGTTCAGCTTAACAAATTCATTCTGATCACATATATTTGATTAATTCTATATATCAAAAGCATATAGTTCTTTTTCCAACTAAATGCTATTTAACAAGAAAAAATGCCAATTAATATGTATTGACAATATTTTTCATTAAAAATATAAAATAAAAATTGAATATTTGCAAAAGAAATTTATACGCATCATTAAAATGTTGCAAACACAAACACAGAAATGTGTAATTAAAAAGTATAAAATATTTTTATATTTGTACACATACAATTACATGCATTAAGGTGCCTCAAGTCCCATACCAAAAAACAAACAAAAATTTTTAGCTTTTTGTGGCCTTCCAAAAAAAAAACTTGGCTTATGTTTATGAAAACTCCCAAATACTTCGACTCTTCCAATAAGCTATCATAAACTGAAATGTTTAGCAAAAAACCTCTGAAAATTACAAATAATACAACAATCAAGTTTGGCAAAAAATAAAAGTAAAAAAAAACTGCTCAATGACTCGATTTAATGGCCCATTTGTAAATTTTTAGAGTTTTTTTTTTCAAAACGATACAGCTTAGGTTAGGTTTATAAGGATGTTTGATCTGATAGAGCATTTCCACTTGGAGACTAATCCCACTTGGAGGTGAATCCCTTCGATTTTTGAAGTGAAACTTCTTTAGTGAGGGTGAGTTGAAAATTTTTGTGCTTAGAGAACGAGTTCCAATGAGGATCGGCGACATAAAATCAAGCAAAGGGTGGACTTCTCACAGTTTTATTTCATGTGCTTTAGTGAGAGAGCTCGAGCTGCTTTCCTCCCATATGTTATATTCGTGTACTACATCGTGTTTGTGCCGATAAGTGTAGAAAGTATCAATAGAAAAAAACTTTAAAAATTGGAAAGAGGATGAGTGCAAAAACTTCAACAACAAGAGTCACGTGAAAAATGGCGTTTTTGTTGCACTCATACGAAAACAGTAAGAAACGAAGTTATTCAGTTGTTATTCGGCTACATGCAATCAACCAGAGCAAGGCCGTATTTAGGGGGGGAGGGGGGAAGGCTTTGGGGGTTCTGACCTCCCCCCCGAAATGTGGATGAAAAAAAAGTCAAAATAAAATCTATTGAAGAGTTTTTAAATATTTTTTACATCCATTGGTTTCTTTCTAAAAAGTCAAATATAAAAAAATAAACTTGAAATCTTAGTTACACTATGCGACCAGATCCGATTTGTTTTCTTTGACATGAGGTTTGACTTTGGATACAAAAAGAGAAGGTAATGCTGAGCAATTTTGCATTTATAGTTTTTCTAGGTCAGTAACTGTTTTTGATTTACAATTTCGGGCTTAGGGCTCATTTGGAAGGGCATGATTCAGCCTATAATTTCTGGTTTTCGAAGTTTGTAGCACGCCAGTGTTCAGCTCTCCAATTTAAAAAAATGACCAAAAATTTTATTTTTCCATCCCATTTTTTCTAAAACGTGGCGTGATGGGAAATTTTTGAACTCAGATTCGTGTTCAGTATAAAAAATTCATTCACTAACACTAGGAACCATTTTATTCGCATTTTGGGTCAGCTCTAAAGTTCTAGGAAACAATCTTAAAATGTGATTAATTCTTTAACCCATTATTGCTCAGAGCACCCCTACTCGGAAGGCCTCTTTCAATGCAGTAACTGCTCGAATTTCGGGAATATAAGCAAACCTCATCCGCATTAATTATCATGGCCCAAATTCCCACTGATAATCATTTGAAAAAAATGAGCCTCTGACCTTTTTTAGTACTTTTGGTAATTGTTTTGAGGTCGGGCTCATCATCAGTAATGGCAAGTCAATGTCAATTTTCTTCGAATGGAAACCCCCCTCCCCCCCGAAAAAAAATTCTGGCTACGGCCCTGAACCAGAGAGTCTACTTCTCGCAGTTTTATCTCATGTGCTTTTGTGAGAGAGACGACCTAATTGCCTCTACTTGATTGCATAAAACGAATCTTTGCTCTCTCGTGTTTGTGCCGATAAATGTAGAGAGTATCAACAGAAGAAAAACAACAACAAAACAAAGAGAAGAAGGCTGCATAAACTTCAACAGAATTTGTTATAAATGTTTTCTAATAATTTTCAAACAAACAACAGTTTCACTTTTACTGTGAGTGCCTGCAGACAAATAATTTATTTTTGGCTCTAAATTTACATACTTCGAATCAACCCAGTTGCTGCTTTTTATAAATTTCTGCAAATCCGGTTTCTTTACCCTGGATATATCTGCCAAGTTGTGAAAGAACCTTGCCCCCAGTACATGGTATCCATAGAGTAGATGTTGGATTGATTCAGCTTCCTTTACATCACCGTAGTTTCTGCAGCAATCGTTGAACTCTGGCTGGGCACAGATCTCTTAATCACTCCAGCCACTATACAGATTGAAGATCTATCTAAGACCATCAGACACATGGTTCTATTTTTGTTTAGCTCTGCTCATAACGACCAAGCGGTGGCATAGTAATTACAGTTACTTCATGCGCTGTTGAACACAGTTTCCCACTGTTTTATCAATTACATTACATAATTTTTTTCTAATAAATAGTAGACTTTACATTCTTTAACACATGTAAAAACATTATATAAAAGTTTTATTAAAAAATTGTGGAAAAAAACATGCTAAAAACTTTTATGAGAAAAAATTGTAGTGGTACGAATTAATAGTGGTTAGGGAGCTTACCCTCCAATCTGCTGGGATGTCCAATGGTGAAGTCGTAATGGGGAGTTAAGTATTCCGATATTGTCGTGAGACTTTCGGAGGTGAATATTCTTTCCACATCTTCCAGCCTATTGCCGAAAATTTTGGGAATGTAATAAGGTAAATTTTTAGGGGGCCATAGAATTTTTTTTTTTTTTTTTGTTTTGAGGCGCCTTAATATACTTGTACATATATAAACAATCATTGTATCTTTTTGGGCGTTAATAAATTTATATTTTGCAAATAAATAAATAAATGAAAAAATAATAATAATAATAATTTATATTCACACATTGAAATGTTATTGATATCACAAATGTGTCTGTTTAAAGTCTTTTTTTTCCAATACAAATGTGCGTATGTGTTTGTATGTGCGTATTGTTATATTCTGTTTGCACTTTGACACAACCTTATCTGATATTTACATATTTATATGAATCAATATGCATATACAGTATCGAACTCGCACTCGCACACACTATACATTAAAATTAGGGATGTCAATCCTGAGATGTCGGACTCCCGCGATTCGGTCCAAAAGTGATCCCGAATATCCCGTGATTTCATCTCTTTAATCCCCGAATTTTCACAAACTTATTAGAATTCAAATAATTTTTTTTTTTATAGAATCTTCTTTCTTGAGTCGAGAGAATATTTTGTTCAACAAACTTTTTTCTAAATCGTTAATGGTACAACTCTTAAGAGCCGTTCTACGAAATTTTAACTCTAATATCCAAAAATTTAAATAGATATCATATCAACTTAATAGTGTGTTCACATGGGAGTTGAAAATCGATTTTCGTTGCCCAAAATTCGATTTTCAGAAAAGCCATTCAGACGGCATTTGATTTTTCATCTGTCAATTTTTATTTTCATTTTTTGAGATCATTTACTTTTCACACACTTTTTACAAATAACTAATGTCAACATGTTTGGCATTTGTATTGAAATTATGGTTACTCAGAACTTTCACAATCATGACACCAAATTTCATTTACTAAAAATTTTAGATCTTTGGTTTTTGGCTGGAATGACAAAAATTAAAAACAATTGACTTAAGCACGAAATTTCCAATGTTTAGCAATTAGCAAACGTAAAGAATACCTGACAGAACCAAATGTATATATATAACTTTAAAAGTAAAATTTGTTAAGCACCATTTTTAATCCCACATCGAGTATGAAAGAGTTAATAAAATAAATACTTATTTATGTTATATCTTGATAAACTATCATTCCAAGGACTAATCCCGGGATCCCAAATCCCGAGAAGTCGATGCCGAACGACATCTCTGATCACAATCACTCTGCCTTCACTGGAATGCTCGGCGTTAATTATGAGAATTCTGATTTGCTTTTGCAATTATTTAAGTATTATATATATCAATATCAATGTTAAAAAAAAACATATTTTTTTTATTTGGGTTTTCATCTTCAGGCAATACTTTTGAGCTTATTCAGCTTTCTACAAAAAAGGTATACACCTACGTTGAACGTGTGTTCTATAAAGCTGCCCATACATCGGGAAAATAAATTTTATTGTACAGCACTTCTTCAAAACCAATGTATTTCCAAAAATCTGATTTTGACTTACATCACTTTTGCACTCAACGGCTCATATATGGATATTTTTTTTCAGATTTGAAGCATTTCATTTAGATTTTAGAATACGAGGGTTGCTATTTAAATTTTGGGAAAGAACAATTAAAAACATGTATTTATCATTGAAAATGGCTTTATTGTTTTTCAAAATATTCTCCATGAAGATCAATACACTTTTGCATGCGTTTGTACCAATTTTCGAAGCACTTTTTCCACTCCGAATGGGAAGTTACCAGGTGGAGTTACCAGCAACTCATTCTTCTTCTTCCTTTTTATGGCGCCATTTTTTTTCGTGGTGAGGAAGTCTGGTTGTCAAAAGTTTGTTTACGTTTTGATTGTTTGTTTACTTTTTTTCGACCGCCATAATGGCCGCAACAACAAAAATGCATTGTCATTTTTGTGTTGTACTACTGCTTTTGTCAGCTGATTTTGACATTCAGACTGCTCCGTCATTATCGACGCATCAACAACGCCCTGTTGTTGTTGCCGTGGTAAACTTGTTGTACTGCTGCTACCACCTTATATAAATTCACCTTGGCATCAACCGCTTCTTCAGGCGACAAAAAACGTTGACCTCGCAACTTATTTTTGATGTGAGGGAATAAAAAGAAGAAGGGTGCCAAATCAGGACTGTACAGCTCTCGTTTGAGCCGATGTGTGAGAGCTCGCATTGTCGTGGTGGAGAATGATTCGTCTTTGGCGGCTGGTTTTCCTTATTTCTCCAAACACTTCTAGCAAACAAATGGTCGTGTACCATTCAAAATTGACTGTTCTACGTTACTTTAATGGCACAGTGGCCACTCCTAGTTTTTCCGAAAACAGGCGACCATTTGCTTCAAAGTGCTTCGTGCTCGAGCAACTTTTGTTGCATTTGGCTCACTTTGGAAGACCCATAGAGTCGATTGTTGTTTAGTTTCGGGCTCATATGCATACATCCATGATTCGTCACCTATTACAATCATATAGACGTCTTTTGAAGCACCGCGATTGTATTTTTTTCAACATTTCTTTGCACCATTCGACACGAGCCTTTTTTTTGGCGATTGTCAAATTATGCTGTATCCAACGCGAACAAATCTTTTTGGCGGCCAAATGTTCATGCAATATTGAATGTATGCGAATAGAACTAATGCCCAAGCATTCTTCAATCTCACGATAAGTCACATGCCGATCTTGTAATAACAGTTCACGCACAGCATTGATGTTTTCTGGCACAACATCCGATTTTGAGCGACCTACACGAAATTCGTCCTGGACGACCACGATTGAATTCCGAAAACCAGCGAAACACGGTGGCTCAGAATGGGACTTCATCACCAAAAGTAGATGAGAGTTGATCGGCTGACTGTTGTTGAGTTAATCTACGTCAAAAATCATAAAAAATCATCGCACGAAAATGTTCACGATTTAAATCAATTTTTTGGCCGAGATGAATTTTTCAAGTCACTGTAAACAACACAAATAGCATTCGTATGACAAAACGTTCTCAGTACGTTTACCATTAAAAACGTCAAAATTTACGATTCTGATGTCAGATTTGACATGATAACTATACATGAATTTATTTTACCCAGAGAATCAAATCAATCAAAATCATAAAAAATGTTTTTAAATAGCATGAAATTAATATTAATTTTATTTATAATATTTTTTCTTTGCAGAAAATGCTAAAATTTAATACTAAAATATAATATGTAAGTAAATCATAATTTACATAACCCTAATAAATATACAATAAAAAGTAGGTAATTATTATATTTCTTTTTGTCAGTTAATCAATGTAAATTTACTACAGCCAATTTTCAACTCTGCACTAGACTCATAAGAAAGTTTTAGAGACCAAATGAATATCGGAAAATGCTGGATTTGGTGAAGAAATTTTATGTATTTTAATCTTTTAAAACTTTTAGAGCTGGTCATAAGTGATTCACAAGTGTCTTGGTAGAATGAAACTAACCTCCGGTTGGCTAGAGTTGGTCGTTTTTGATCCAATACACAGTAACGCTTTAAAGAGATGAAGTTCACCCCCTAAATAGCTGTGCTAGTTAATCATTTCGTCTAATAATAAAAACCATTTTTCGATTCCTATCACGATCACGTTCAAAATTCCTCTGAAATCAGCGAATTTTCAAAGTTTTTCATTTAAAATGTATGTATGCAGATGTTTAATAATAATTTAGGCGAATTCATCAAGATATAAAGACAATAATAGTGCGATGATTGAAGAAATTATTTTTGCTGGCAGAAAAAAACAACAAGAGTGAATGCTTGAAGGTCTTTTTTTATATTCATCACTTTTTTGGTAGATGTTTTTTTTTTCAGTGCACCAAAAAGCAAGAAATCTGGATGCGCCACTGCATTTGCATCTCTCCCACATTATTGCTGAATTCATATCCATACACACACACATCTTAAATGGAACACATTGAAAGAAATACTGGCATGATGTACTACGGATTCGCATTCAGCTAGTCAAAGTTCGAGAGATATGATACTTCATGTCTTCGATACAGAATTTCTTCTTTTTTTTTTGTGGTCCTGTATTATTTTTCAAACTTTTATTCAAAGTTTTTTGCATTTATTTATCACAAATTTATTCATAAAAAATCTTGAACCAACGTGTAATTGAATCAATGTGTAATTTTTTGATTCTACGTTTGTTTTACTATAATTATATCAATGGAAAAGCACCGTTTCTATTTTTTTCCTCAAGTCCAACAAAGACGGTCACATTAGATCTGAAAGCTTGTATTTATTATGATGTTTTTAGTCCACTCTTATGATTAAGGCGGAATAACTCTTCTTCAAGCCAACCACTGGTATTTTATCTTGTATATCGGTGATGCCGATTTAGCTGTAAAGCTAAAAGTTTTCCATTCAGAAAAGTATCGATTCAAACATAGCCACACGATATTAGAACCCTCATTTCCCCCAGATGGTTGGCAGACTATTGGGTTGTCTGATTTGCCCATTTTTTACCTAACTGCGATTTCTTTCTTAAATCTTCAAAACGAACTATTTAATCTATAGACCCCAAATTTTTACTCCAATCTGTAATCGAAAGTTTGATTTTTTCCAATTTTTATTATTGTTTTGATTTACGCCCTAATCTAAGTACAAAAATCACCCGCAAAATAATAAACTTGAAAATAAAGATAATAGTTTATTATTTGATATATATACTAACCACGTTTACGAAGAAAATAAGTTATTAACCCTCTAGTTCCCAAATCCGCCTTTAGACGGCCTTCACCAAAAGGGATAGAATTGCCACCATAACCGTTTTCTGTTACTACCATATCGTTTAGGGAATTTCCCAAGCTGCATATTACAGAAGTTAGCGACAGTTAAAGTCAAAAATTTGTGATTGTAAATGAGATAAAAGTGAAAAAAATTAAAAAAATAAATAAAATACTTCCCGTCATAATATCCAGATAAAAAAAACTAACTATGGTTAGCTGAGAATTTAAATTTTTATATAAAATATTTAATTACTTAAAACAAATTGATAAAAAGTTCATTTAACAACAAATAATTTTAAGCGTTTAAACTTTCCCACTTCATAAAACCACGCTCATTACTTTTTTTTTATGAGTTTTTAAATCAGTTTATGATTTTTACGCCAATATTAGTCAATTTCAATTCTTTTTTCATCAATCAAAAATTTGGGAACTAGAGGGTTAAACTGAAATGCTAAAATAGTTTATGAATCTCATCAATATTCTTTAATTCTGGTATCATCAATGTGATACAAACACACACAGTTAATATTCTTTTGAAGGCTTAGTTAGTTTATCTCTACACTTCTTTAGCAATGTGGAATTTACGATCAAAAGTACAATAAGAGAAGCTTAATTTTGAGCTAAGTTATGGTCATACTCTACAAGTAAATATTTCTACAAGGTAGTCAAAACCTTAGCCTAATTGTCACCTTCAATAAATTTATGGAACTATATGGAAATCTGCACAGCAGTTCAACTTCAAGCCATCAGTACAACATTAAAGTCATATCCACCGCTTTAAACACCATTTATACAAATAAAAACGTCCCCTCACTAGATGGCGTCCTACGTTTTTGAACAAAAAGTCACATATATTCATATAAGTAATCATTACAAAGAAATCGAAATGCGCTTAAAAAACTCGTGACAAAATCAACCAAAATTCCGTAACTAACGAATGAATACTTACCTTCAGCGCATAAAAAAAAACTGTATCAACCCCTACTTATATACGTTTATTTTTGGATTGAGCAAGCAATGAGCGGTAGGAGCACAAAGTAAAAGTTTCTTACTATTTAATTTGATGCATTTATTTTCCGATTGACACGGAAAATTGCGCATGCAAAAGCATTTATGATAACACGTGACAACGTTACCAACTACCAAGTTATATTCATACGAACATATAATAATGCCAACCTCTAAATTCCGACTCCAGCAACAACAACATCAGCAACACCAACAATAAAAACTTTTTTACGAAGACCTTTTCCAGCAACTACACATACATACAAACAACTGTGTGCTTCAATTTGCTACAGCGCGCCAAAAACTTAAATTGCATTTGTCATTAAGGAATGCAAAAGTAAGAGATACTAACACACATACAAACACAAAATACGTATGTATGTGTGTGTGTGTGCGTGAATATGTATACAGGATATAGTCGTAAAAGAGCAGTATGCAATGTTAAAAATAATAATGGCGGTGTTTGTAGGGAGAAAAGGTTTGGATTTGTCAACAGCAGCAGGAAACAAACGATGAGAAAAATGCAGCGTGAATTACTAAAGTTAAAATTACGAAAATTTTAGGGCAAAAGCAACGAAAACTTTAGCAATTTTTGTTAATTAAATGATGGCACACATATACTCGTACGTACACATCCACTTATACACACACGTTATAGACATATGTGTGAATGCATGTATGTATGAGTGTGTATAAAGTATAAAAAGCACCTGCATTCTGTAACTAGTTGCAGCAGCGACAACTGTAGCTGCTGAAAGCTGTTAAAAGCGCATTTAATGAAAGTATGAATTTAATGTTTCTTTCTTCTTTTGTTTTTTAACAAATATTGCTTAATTTCTTAATGAATACCAGCACATTTTAAACGCATTTATATTTGCTCAACAAAACAAAAAAAAAGAAGGAGAAAATGAGATAACAAAAACAACATTATCGTTTATTAAGCTGCAAATGTTTGTAGCAGCAGCAACTTGAAGAATTTTATATTCTATTCACATTGCTAAAACCAAAAATTTATAACATTTATGTACTAAATCTTTACAAATATGTTTTCACAACATTTTGATATTCTATTTTACTTTAAGAATACTTTTTCATAAAGTTTTTTGTTACATGAGATTAGAGTTTAACAGCGAGCGTATAGGTGCCTAATCTCGACGCATCATCGAAGCGCATAACTTTGACAGCCAACAAGCAAACAAAAGAAACAAAAAGCAGAAAAACAAAAAAAAAAATTGTCACACGTGTTTGGACTTGTTTATAGATATTTACTTTTTGTTTTCTTTTTGTATTTATTTATTCAAAAAATAATAATTTCAACATATTGAACATGTATTTGTGTATAATTCACACATATATATATATATATATGTATATGTACATTGTTGCTGTAAAGGATTTACTTCCTCGCAGTATGCCCAGCAACGACAAACACTACAAGTGCAAAATACAAAATTCGTGAAATTGTTTTGTTCTTTTATATGAAGCAGAGAACGAGAGCGAGAAAGCAGGCAACGGTAGAGAATATGAAACAATCATGAAAGTCACATATGCCACGTGCAAATGAAAAATAATTGGAAACTGTAAGTGACAAAAGCGCAAATACTACATGAAACAACGAAATTATTATCATCATCTTTTGCGTATACTGAAAGATACAACAAAGCAAAAGCAACAAACAGCACAATATAAAATATACGTGAATGAGAGAGTGAAGTGCTACAGTAAGTACTTGTTTATGTGGGTATGTGCCTGTGAGTATGTTTGTATGTGTGTGTATGAAAGTGTCAGTTGCATACACATATGAAAGTATAGTCATTTAGATTAAGTACAGTGGCATCAACGGTTGCTGACTGAATAATAAAAGAAACACTTTCTGTTCATCTTTTTGTTGTCGATCACTATCACTGACTTTGAAATTCTAAGCACAGATAAAAACTTGATCAAAGTACGAAATCTAGTACAAAGTACGACTTTTATTACAAATAATGTTACGCTATACACTGTGATTTGTTGCTCGCTAATGCTACCTCAAAGTCACAGTAATTTGAACGAAAGCACAGTTCACTCACACAGTTTACTTAACATAATCTACATATCATCGATCTTCTACTAGCCCTTGTTACTTCATTATTGTTACTGTGAGTTATGAGCAAAACTGTTGCCTTCAATGCAGTGATTGTTACTTAAATATCACTATATTTCCTACAACAACTGTCAGCTACTTCATATAATTTGTTCTCTAAATATTAATTTGTCGCAAACCACTGTCACTTCAAAGTCACAGTGATTTATACAAGAACAAATTTCTCTATTTCTTTACAATCCCTGTCAATTCAAAATCAAACTGATGTGAAATGCAGAGTCAGCCGATTTTTCTGCATCGGCTTCTGTCAGTATCGGCCTAAAATTAAAAGATCAGGATCGATTCGGTGTCAGCCAAAAAGAGACCGATCATTTAGCCGAACTTTTCAATAAAACAAATTGTTAAAAAAAATTAATTTTTTAATGTAAATTCATTTTCATCTATAAAATAAGTAATAAAGTAGACCTTTTCTAAAATTGATAAATCCATTTTTTTCTTTATTTTTGATACATATTTACATAAAATGTAATTTTTACTATCTGAATCATCACCAGCTGACCGACAATCTTCATCGGCATTGGCCAAACAATTTCACTGTATTTCATTCAAGAATACTTAGCTTCTTCATATTATTTACAAGAACAATCAGCTGATTCAAGGCCAAGGACAAGTTTTTCTAGGTCAGTAACTGTTTTGGATTTACAGTTTCGGGTTTAGGGCTCATTTGGAAGGGCATGATCCAGCCTATAATTTCTGGATTTCGAAGAAAATGGCCAAAAATTATATTTTAGGGTTTTCCATCCCATTTTTTCTAAAACGTGGCGTGATGGGAAATTTTTGAACTCAGATTCGTGTTTAGTATAAAAAATTCATTCACAAACACTAGGAACCATTTTATTCGCAAAGCCCATGTAAGGCAGTAGTAGTGGGTCAGCTCCAAAGTTCTAGGAAACAATCTTAAAATGTGATTAATTCTTTAACCCATTATTGCTCAGAGCACCCGACTCGGTAGACCTCTTTCAATGCAGTAACTGCACGAATTTCGGGAATATAAGCCAACCTCATTCGGATTCAAAATCATGGCCCGAATTCCCACTGATAATCATTTGAAAAAAATGAGCCTCTGACTATTTTTAGTATTTTTGGTAATTTTTTTGAGGTCGGGTGCATCATCAGTAATGGCAAGTCAATGTGTCCTTCACTATAAAAAATGCATTGGAACCCATATTGAATAATATTTATTTGAAAAAATTTAAATTGATTGTTCAGTAAATTTTTTGTCATTTTCAGCCATTTCAGTCATAAAAAAATTTCAAAAGCAAAAATTTTTCCTAAAGCTTTAATACATTTATCCACTTTTGTCCTTAGTCTGAAAATAAATTGCAATAATTTACAATAGAAAAAAAGTTCCCCAATATGGAGATTGGTCTCATTTCCTCCCATATTTTTATTTAAAACCACCATATTTCATAAAGGATATTATCACATCTAAGTCGTCGTTCGTCATTAACCATAATCTGTTAGTTGTTAGGGTCATCATATTTTCTTCGAATGAAATACCCCCCCCCCCCCCCACGAAAAAAATTGTGGCTACGGCCCTGAGCTGATTCATGTAATTTAAAATTTTTTATTTTGTTACTGGTCGCTGCTAATTTTAAACCACTGTAATTAGTAGAAAAACAGGCTGCTAATTTACAAGCTCTGCTATCAGTGTCTGGTACTTTAAAGTCGCAGTGATTTGAACAATAATACACTTCTCTTCTTTCAAAATCACAGTGATTTAAATAGGTTACTTTGGAATTGTCACAAAAGACGATGGAAAAAACTGCTACCTTCAATATATTGATTTGTGAAAAGAGATCGTAATACTTCATATTTGTATTCTTCCCCGATATCATACTGCTGCTTTTCAGTTTTTTTACAGCTAGCTGCTCTGACGTCACAGGCGGCAGCACTGTCATTCTTCTTCTCGTGTTCTGCCATAGACACCACTTTTCCATGGGCTAACAAACCATTAGTGAGATCCAGACCGGTTTATGCAACAGAGTTATACCAAATTGGGTCTCCTATTGCTTACACCAAAATATTAGTCCATCCCCAGTGACCGATTTTGAGTATAAAATCTTGTTTGGTACAAGTTTTGCTATAAAACTGTGTCTAAATTTTGGTCAGAATTTTAATGTGAATTTTGATCAAAATTTTAGATTGGTTTTTGGAATAGATCTGATTTTTGGTCTAGTTATGTTCTTACAACCTATGTATAGTTTAGAAAATTCCCCCTTACTAAACCTGAATTCCAAATCCGCCTCTGCTCATATGGCAATTCTCGTTTCTCTAAAGTAAAACAAATTTAAATTTTTTCTGAAACGGAATCTTTACTTTGTTTTTGAATATTTTGTTGTTAATTTAATCTTGCGAGATGCTGCATTAGATATGATGCTATGCCAAATACCCCTCCAGAGATTAATATACATTACATAGAAGTACAAGTTTTATCAAACTTGTTCCACTGTGCCATAATGTGTCATGGCGCACTGATCTTTGAGATGTTATCATAACATAAATATGCCAAAAAGCGGTAGATTTGTTTTGTATAATATGAAAATAAATGGGTGAAGTATGTGAACTTTGGCAGCGAACATTTACACCCAAAAAATAAAATCAACAAGAAAGCTCAGAAGGAACAACAACAAGAAGAAAAACAATAACTATGGCCGTTGTTGCAACGACAACAAAAGAAAATAACAATAAAATCAAAAACAATGCTGGAAACGAAATTGCATAGAAGCGAAAGAAAAACTACTGTATATGTATATAGGTATGTGTGCGTATATGCTTTTAAATCAGTATGTGTGTATGGATATGAATATGTAGAGGTAGATATCTATGGGTATCTAAGCACCTCGTAACATCAAATGCAGAATAAGAATCAGTTGGTAACTGACAGGACTTCAAGTAGATACTTTAAGACACGAACTTTAACAAAAGAGAAAATAACAACAAAAACAACTGGAAGAAACAACAGAACAGATACGAACGTGATTGGAATATAACGGTAAATTTAAGTGGCCTGAGAGTATGAAATGAGTAAATGAAAGCAAAGGAAAAAGTGTTTGAAAAATCAAACGAGGAAAATGAAATTCACATTAGTGAAAGGAAAAGAAAAGAGGGAAATATTTATATGTACGAACACACACAGACAGACACATTCATACATATAGAAACAAATATTTATAGAAAAATATACTCGTATATAGTAAAATCTGTAAAGGAAAGAAATGACTGAAAGAAACTGCGGCTGTTTCTTACCAGAATGTGCATTAGGTACCTAAAAATTTTAGGAAGAGAAAAAACGAATATCAGAAAAAGAAACAATATGGAACATCATGAAAAACTGAACTTAACTGAACAAAACAAATCTTCCGGAACATTTTCCAGAAAGCAGCGACAGCAGCACAAAGGCACACAAGCACACACACACACATACAAATTCTCACAAGCTGTGAGCTGTAAAAGAAACTTTTCGCCAATTTGAAAGAATAGAAAAGCTAAAGAAAATATAGAAGGAAAATTACATCTTATGAGTATCTTGAGGTTACACTTGGGTATTTTAACGTTAACGCTATAGTAAAAGAAGAAGAAAAGCAAAGGCGAAAATGAAACGAAGCGAACCGATAAAGTTTCTGCTCTCAGATGAGCGCCATTGATATTGTTCAGCATGAAGGACGAAAGCGATGGCAAAAAATATGTGTATACGTGTGTGTGTGTGTGTGTGTGTGTATTAGTGCATAGTAAAAGCGGAAACGGAAACAGTGTGGGGTGTAAATGTCGGCTAACACTCTGTTCGGTTTCCTTCCGCAAACATACAGAGTAATGTAGTGCAAAGAAAAAAGGAGCACAAAATACATACAACAAATCGACAAGGAAAAAATTAAAAAAATAAAGAAATAAATAAATAAAAATGAAAAAAATATATAACAAAATCCTTTAAGCCGACAATGTTTTTGTATCGACACACATTCTAACACCACACACACACACACACAAACATTCGTATCGAATGTGAACTGAGAACCGAGACTGTGAAACTTTTGTGCATGTAACGAATAAATTTTCATGGGAACATTTTTACACTTAAATCTCCATTCGATTGTGTTTGTTTCTTTTCTTAAGATTTTATTCTATTTTATTTTTTTTTATTTCTTGTTTTTCTTCTATTTTTATTTTACTATATTTCTTATACTTACATTTAGTTTTCTTTTTGGATTTTCTTGTTGCCTTTTGGAAATAAAAAAAAAACACATTTTACAAATGACCTTCCTCAAAGTTTTCTCGCTTGCTTTTGTTTTAAATCATCGAACGCGTTGTTCATTTTTAAGCAGCAGTGAGTCAGTACGATGCGTCGCGTCAGTCACATTCATGTGCATAGAAGTGTGAGAATTCTAAGTACTACTTACATATTGTGATTTTTATTGGAAATAATTAATTGCTTATAATTAATACGAGGATTACGGTTAAATCTATAAATGTACCTAACTACTTTTTCCAAAGATGTTGGTTTTTGTTTTATGAACACAATAATCTTTTCGTGGTACTTTTTTTTTGTTGTTGTTGTATTGCCACATCCCAATGTTCTGCTTGACCTACAACACGTCTTATTATCGATTTGCTCGAAATTGCTTTCACACCAATATCTAAACAGAGATTCAATGTCTAAATTAATGACTTTTCCTCAATTCAATTGAGTTTAATAAAACATTGAACTTATAAAAATGTTTCCGCTAGATAGTGCCTCCCATGCAAATTATGTATATACTATAATCTTGAAAACTTTGATGGTATTGGGTATTCGGTACGAAGATTGTCTTTGTAGTGCTACAAAACATTTTTCTTAATCGGTTTTTCAAAATCTCCTCTAGAATATCGTTTTACTATTAACAACATTGTGCGACAAATTGAGGGCTACAAAAAGTGATCGGAATCAAAGTTCAGAGCATTGTGCTTAAGTCCATTTTAAGCTTCAATGTAAATTTTTTTACAAGGCTTTGAGAGAGGGGCGGGATTTACTCCCTTTAAATGTGAATGAGTTTAAAGCACATAGCGATTGACAAGCAAACGTTTATACTAAATTTTTTTATATTTTCTTTCACAAAAAACAATTAAAATCCTTGATGTTTTATTTTTAGAAAAAGTTATCATAATCTTTTTCACATAATATTTGTACTTTTTATACTCACACAACTACCAAATCTTTTCTTTTCTTTTTTTTTCTACACCCACACACAGATACATACAAAGTTTATGCCTTTAGAGAAACTACACATACACCCATACATGTACGACAAAGTTTAACTGGGCACTTTTCATTTGATCACACCAACACCGTTAACATTGCCATTTATTTCCGTAAAATAAAGTACGTGACATTATCAAATGTTTTATTCTTAGATTCTTCCTCTTTCATCAGGCGTCGAAACATTTAGTAAATATTCCCCTGCTGACTGCTACGCTACCACTGCATCCTTACGAATAGACGACAACGAAAAAAAAAAATAGAAGAAGAATATTTTGTAACTTTCAACCATAGCCACGTATGTTGTTCGAATTGTTTGTTGTTATGTTGTATCGGATTTAAAAAGGATTTCCTATAATCCCTTAAGCTTCCTGCGGTGTAGCTTCTTCTTTTTTTTTCTTTTTTGTTTTATATAAACAATATACTTGATATTATAATTAATACATTGATAACTGATATCATATTTTGCTAAAAAAAAATGTGAAAATATATGCATGGGCTGCCTCTTTAGAAATATACAACTTATATCAATTGAGATCATCGCGTTTCTATTAAAAGTGGGCACCGTAGTGTAGTGTGCTAGACTGCTACCCAGCGTGCCCGCGTTCAATAATCAACACGGCCAAAAATTAGAAATAAGGAATACAAATCTTTCTCCACGACATCACCTTTTAGCTGGCCATGGCAGTCCTCCAAAAGCAAAAATTACCTTAAAAAACCTTTTTACTTCGTAGTTAGAATTCGGCTTAAAATTGTAAGTCCCTTCCATTCGTGTAAAAATATAACTCACACAACAAGAATGGATGCGAAAAGCTCAGTCTAAGCTCTCCATGATCTGTTATAAGCTTAAAAAATACTGCTTCCAATAAAACTAATTAAAGTTGGAGTCAATTATGTTGAAAATATTTACAAAATTTGTTGGGCCATCAGAACATTGAAGAAAGTAGAAACCTTCAACCGAAAAAGCGAGTCCTGTATAAAGAAAGAAAAATGCAGAAGTTTATTTTCATATTATTCCTCATCCTTGTTTATGAAATTTCTATAGTGTTCTCTAAGAAAATATGAACGTATTTAATTGGAAATTATCAGCCTCAATGAAAATTTGACATTAAAATTTTGCCCATTCACTGTGGGACCAAATCCACTTTTCGGTAACCAAAACTCTGAAATTTAGCTCGTTGTACTTGGACTCGATGTATGTCATTTCGTCAAAAATGTTCACGATTGGGCTGTTGTCACGCTTACCTACCATTCAAGTAAAACCCCAAAAAGGGTACAAGATAGTATATATTATAAAGATGGGCATGTAATTTTACACTCATATACATATATATTGTTACCACCATATGTTAGACCTAGACCATCAATAAAAACTTTCTTCTCTTTCTCTTTTTACTTGCCCATTTTTCATATAAGTAAATGTTCGTTTCGTAGTTCGGGTACTTCTATAAAAATCGAAGTAAAACGCAGACCACCAAATAGTAGGGCTTAAGTTTTTTTAATATGCTTGGAATAAATTACACTAAAAGTTTTTGACCTACAAACGAGAGAGAAAGAAGTGCTGAAAAATTTTTTTAAGCTTCCTCAATTTTTATAAATATTTTTTGAAAACAATCTTAGTTTAACAATATTAAATTTTGAAGTATAATTAATTTACCTCAAAAATGGCAACATCTTTTTTCGCCAAACCATTTTTGCGTAATAAATCAAAGGTTTGGGACCATAGTGCCATCATATGAAGTAGTACTGAAGGCCGGCAAAAAAATCATTTGAGATTCAGATTGCTCAGAGTTAGTTAGCTGTTTTAATGGTTGGAGCGTGAATATTCAAGCGTCAATTTAAGCTTACACTTTGATTATAAATAAGTTTATTATACACTGCTCTGTATATCCATCAAACCTGCTGAGTTAGACATTATGTGACTTTAACTAAGTCCATTATACTTGCCCATTATTACTAGCCTAGCTCCTTGACTGTTGGTCGCAAACACAATTAACAGTTCCAGTAGGCCATATTCGACCCGGGTGTATAGTTGATCGTGGCATTTTGGAATTTTGCTTTGCTTCTATCTTTTCATGCGATTTGATAGCACATAGATTCGACTTCTGCAGTTCTTTGTTCAACACACTCTCACTGGATATTTTACCCAATCAGAATATCTCGTGTATCTTCACTATTCCCACATTATCTGCCGGACCTGATACTAAATTTACAGAGAAACTTTCACTGAAAGAAATATTGATGCCGATATTTCATTGCTATCCGTAATCTTAACATCATCGTCTTCTCATTCCATTCCAAAATTATTTATATTGTTTGTAGTAATTTTTTACTAATATATGAACACACAATCACTCTGGGTTATGGCAATCCTATGGGCACCAATCAATGACTCACTCAAGTACCTATTATGATACACCACTACATCAGGGACGCTATGAAGATATTTTAAATTACAGTCTTTTCAACAAGAGCGTGTACGGCCTAAGTCCTTCAAAAATGTCCCAATCAAAAAAAAAAATTCCACATTACATGTCTTTGTCCAATGCGCTAACATATCAATATACTGTCCAGTTACCGAAATTTTGAGTAATTTCGTGGTAACGCGAGGTCATATTATCTCTAGCTTTACGGCGTACGATAGCGGCAAACACCGCCATTTTGACTTAATCTGTCGTTTCAATGGGCAATGCTCTTAGCACTTTTTCTACTCATCTAAAGCTTAATAATTGCTAAAAAATTTTCAATGTGGTTAGCATCTGAAGATTGAGAGTGAAGCCCAAAATTCGATCTTTTCACTTACTGCAAAAGCGACTTTGATGTTAAGGGTCCTGCCCTCTTAAAGTACTCAATTTCGATTTATTTTCGCATTGGCAGAAGATAAGAGTATATGCTGGATATCCAAATTTCTCGTAAATATGATTATCCTGTCGAAATTCTGTTTTCAAAAGCATCCCCAAACATAAGCTTATCCTGGATGCTTAACTAATCTCAGAACCATTTTACCTGCCGTCCAAAAAAAAGATTCATCTGTAAATACCACATCGCTCCTATCATTCTCCATATGTTCGACAGCCCAATCTTGCCATTTTTTTGTTTGTTTTGCCGTCAGTAAGAGTTTGCTTATGGTAGCTCAGAATTCAATTTGGAATTCACGTAAATGACTTTAGATTATGCTAAGGGATATATTAGTGACCTTCAGCGCTAGTTTTTGTTGGGTTGATTCAAGTGTAATGGTAAAATTTGCTTCAAAAACTCATGCTATCACCGAATCCTGCTGCTGTGATGTTCCTCTAGAAGCACAATGATTTAGTAAGTCGTAAACATTCTGGTGTCTTAAAAAAAGTTAGTTCCATTTCTTAACGAATGCCTTCAACTTCTCAAGATATTTGCAGCACCTTCCTAGGAAATTTTGGATTTCTTTAGATATGAGCAAAGAATGGCAGCTTAAAAACGTTTTGCATACACAGAGTGCTGTTTGAAAAATTTCTTAAACAACGATTGCGATTGTTTGAAAGGTTGTACAGCGCCATTTGCAATGAAATATTGAATGTTGAAAATAAAGTTCAACTTGATACTTAAAGTTGCTCGTACAATTAAGCCAAACACGCTCTTGTTGAAATTACTGTAAATAAATTTAAACACTTCATACAAAGCACTACCTATACATTATGTTTAAAATAGACGCGCAACACTGTGATACTAATTTTAATATTTGACCACAAAGTCTAAAAATACTATAAAAATTTAAATCAAGAATTAGTCAAAAATACAACATATTTTTTTTTTTGCACAGCAGTTGTGGTTATTTCTTTTATTTATTATATTTTGTGGAGGGATTTTCTGTTGTCAATACATATATTTTCTGTTATTTATTCATTTATTTGTTTTACGGAATAATTTGTTCTTGTTACTTTATGTTTTATTTCTTTATTTTTCCTCCTTTTGGGCAAACTGTCGTCTGCGCGTTTTTTGGCTATGAGTATTCCCACATAGCTGAACTTAACATATCAATTGTCAACTGTTTTTGGATTTGCATATAATCTGTGATTGTTGTTGTTGTTAGCAATTTTTACCTTTTTCTTTTACCCTGCTCATTTAACATTTCTTCTACCCTTCTTCTGCAACTATTTTGTAATGTCACTTGTGTAAAATACATTCAGTTATTTGATTTATTTTGCCTGTCAATTCCATTAATTGTTTATTTGTAATAACTACATGCATACATATGCATGGATAAGTGGGTGTATGCTTATATTGGTGTATATTCATATGTATGTATGAGAGTGTATACATTTTTATCCTCCTATTTGTACCTTGCTATCGTTCCCTTGTTGTAGTGTCAATATTGTCTTAATTTATATTTGACTTTGAGTGTGTGTGTCTGTGTGTGAAAGTTTACGTCTGCCTTGTCATCATAGTTATTACCATAAAAAATTCAGAAATCACCCGTTGACACTTGTAATTTGTCGTTGCAAATCAATTGTCAAGATTATTGTGGTTTGATTGCAGTAGCAAAACAAAACCAGAAAATTGTGCTGTCATTTAGCATAAAGATTTGTAACAATTCTTTACAGGGGTCCTTTAAAAAGGTTTCTGTGATTTTGGGAATGCCATATGCATTTGAAAATCATGCGGTACCAAATGAAGCACTCAATATATAAATATCGAGTTTATAAAATTTTTTTTTTATTACAAACCTGCAAGAACTAGAATGCCATCAATTGATTCGAACGTAAAGCCGTCTCAAATTTGTTTCTGTATCACATCGTTTGAGTATTAAAAACACATCTGAATGTCAATAAACAATGTTAAATCAAAAATGTTCATATGGCATTTTAGTTTACTTAGTTTCTCTGAGTGTATAGATATTACGAGCTAGAACCTCTTGAAATCAAATTAAAATACAATTTCATAAACGAGTATGTTCATAGAAATGTAATATCATATCATAGACACATGCCTATGTCTATGTATAAATATTTATGTGCTCTAATGATATTAGTTCAACAAAGTATCGCATATATTCCTTCACTTTCAAATGAAATACATATTCAAAGATTTTCTCTCCAGAGAAACCCTTTTTCTACTTTATTGAACTTTTAATATTTTGAGACCAATTCGCATATTGTCACTGTATTTACACAATAAACGATTTACACGTACACCGAAAAACAAAAAATATTACATAAATGCCATCAACAACAGCAACACACCAACAAACAATAACAATACCAATAACTATTACAAAAGTATATATCAAAAATATAGGAAAAGGAATAGAAGAAAAGGGGAAAAGAAGAAGAAACAAATATTTTTGACAGCAACGGCTTTCAACTGTCATTGTGGTATTTTAGATTTGAATCCCAGTGCCAATATTAACATATTGTTTTGCATTTAATACCCAAAGTAAACAAACATACACACAATACACACACACATACACAAAAAGATATTCGTACTCTCGTACACACTCCAAAGGGATTCTCTATGCTAATAAAATGATGTTTCAATGAGTTTTCCCAAGTCCTTTTTCTGTTACTATGTTTTCGACATGAGATTTGCGGTAACCAAAAAAAAAAACAAAAAATAACAAAAATATGCTAGACTATTTTTGCCTTCTACTTTGGGTATCTTTCTTCAGCCTCTTCTTCATTTTTGTTGTTTGGTGCGTAGTAGTTTCTGTTTTTAGTTATAAATTATGAACTTAAATGGGCACCGCAAGGCGTGTGTAACATTCGAGGTAGCAAAGCAATAACAATTATTATTTATATTATTTTTTGGTTTTGAGCTCTTCCTTGTTTTTTCCCGGTACTATTCGTATCTACTAAAAGAATACAATGCAAATTTATTACATAATTATTTTCCGGGCAATAATATCCAGTGAAAAATTATTTCATTTTTCCTCGAGCAATGAAGTTAGTAGGGGTATCCTAGAACAAGGATAACTTACTTAACTTGATGCTGTTGGTATAGGCTTACCAAGGTTTGGACAAAGGAAAAGAGAACAAAAGTAAGAAAGCCGTGAACGAAAAAATTCTAGGTTTTCGAAAAAAAAAGTTTTTTTAAAACCGAATTTGTGGATGGTGAACATCTAAGTACAAAAGTAAGTATTTTTGACGTGGAATCAGAATTCGACTGCTGTGGTCTAAAGTATCCCAATTGCTAAAATTTCAATGTTATTATTGTTCTAAAGGTGTTTTATCTGATTGGTCATTTCCACTAGGAGACCAATTGCGGTTCCTTCCTTTCTTGTCTCTTCATTTTCGGTTTTTGTTCTTTAAAATGTTTAGCACTTTTATGCAAGAACACAGTTCTATTGACATTAAAATTAAAAAATAAAAGAGGACACCAAAAAAGATATCCAGAAAAAAAACATGTTCTCTTCAAAAAAGTACGATTGGGCACTCTACTATTAGCAGCTTCTTAAGTTTCAATATTAAATTTCGACATTTATGTTTATGTCTATGACTATGTACTCCTTTCTTGCTACATAAAGAAAATTGTTTATTGAATTGTTTAATAAACAATTTCTTAGCGATGATGAACACCATTCAACAAATTTCTTTTAAAGGAATGAATTATTGATTTTGGTTATGGAATTTATAAAATTTATTAATAAATTTATAGCATCAGTTTTGTTCATAAAATCAGAGAATAACTTCTTACTAAATTCGTTTCTGAACAAAAAAGAACAGTGTGTAAATTATTTAACCCAAAAATCCAATAGTGATGAAAACTTAAGTACTGTTACTACCGACAAATGTACCCCAAGATACCATTTCTTTGACTATTTTAATGTCTGATTCCTTGATGGGAAAAAGTAGGAACATCTAAGACCCAAATTTGCAGGTGACTATCTTGCACGATATGTAGATGGCTTCAAGAAAAACGAATGGGTTGGTTAACTGCAAACCAATAATTTCTCTTTGCAGATATTTGACACTAAGAACTCAGTTTTCCAATCCGAGGTATATGGCATTCAATTCTGTTTTGGGGAGTATGAAAAAAGATTTGTATCGACCGAGCAGAGAGGCTCTTCTGGCACTTGCTGCTTGCAAAACTACCTCCCAAACCGGTTTAGGACTACCTACAGCGTCTAATCAACCAAGATTATGGCTATGAAACAGCTAGAAATATTTATTCTGAGCCTTCATTGCACCACAATCTATCTGCGATTTGCTATGGAACTCCATGCAGCTGAATTAAAAATCACTTTACAATTATATGTTACAATATTGGAGGAGATCTCCTTGTTGCATACAAGCCAAAACCTTCATGCCAAACATTTATCAACGCTGCGAAGTGGTCTCAAATCTTAAAACGACGGCTAAAATATGGAAACTTCAAGTAGGGTAGTTTGAGGGGTCGCTAATTCCGAATTTAGAATCAAATTTCAAAAACCAAAATGACGGAGGACATTTTTTACGAATTTCGGATTAATAAAAAAAAAATGTCGGCAACAAAATGGAGGATATGTTTGTCGAAAAGCCATCAGATTGGCATAAAACTCTGACTAGAATGGTTCTTGCGTCCGCTGATTACGAGTTTTGAGGTTAAAGTTTTGCAAAATCAAAATGGCGGACTAATTTTCTATGGGAGGGTTTTCAAGGTCTGTGATAACGTATGTGAAATTAAAATTGAAAAACAAAAATGGCTGACGGCTTTCATAAAAAATGATAAAATTTTTACAAAACTCTCCGAAAATTTGAAAATTTTTGGCAAGCCAAATTGTTCTACTCGTTCCAGTGTGCACCATAGCGCCTCGTCTTTTTGGCCACACACTGTAGTTATTAGCATTTATTTTTTAGCATATTAATTCTAAAACATAAACACAGCACGTTAAAAAAGTTTTATAACAGAGCACTGTGGAATAATTAACTTTACCTATATGTAAACATTTTTTTTTTTCTAAATTCCTTTTAGATAATTTTTACAAAATCTATACTTTTTATAAAAAAACAGAGAAAAATATTTTTGTTTCCACTAATAGGAATACATTTTGCAATGTACAAACTTTCACGAGTTGAAACCATATTTGAGAAACGAAACTGCTCAAGTTTTAAGCTACCCATGCTCTTTCTACACAACTCCGTTTTCTGAATTTCAGAGCGCTCAATACGAGGAAAAAATTTGAAACAAACGAACCAAGCTCTACATTAACAATGCGAGTAGTAACAATTCCAAAAAAAACTGTAATATTACAGAATTGTACACAATCTGTTGTAGGATCAACAAACACTTATCCACTTTGACTCGAGTACAATACAATAAGCATCGAATGCCTAGCAAGGAAGAAAAATCAACAGGGCATATCCTATCACTGCCACTATGAAGTTCTAATGAATACTCAACTTCGGTACTTGAGAAGTTTTACCCCACAATAGCATATAACCTTAGAAAAGAACTATAAAGTAATTTGTATCCTCAAAGAATATCATAATAGGGCCTTGTTGGCTACAGTAATTTGGAGCTTATATATGAACGTATTAAAGTGAACATTAAATTGAATTGTTGAACCAATTTTTGTGTGCGACTCCACTAGTTATCTCTATATTATTATTACCTGCTGCTCAGTTCCAGAGACTCTCTCTTAAATAATTCTATTAACTTGCTTGACTATCAATAACTATAGTGAATAGACCGTCGTTTGTATTCTCACTAAATCAAGAAAGTCAGAACGTCAAAATATACATTTTTTTCCAGCAGGTTTTCAATTACGGTCAACTGAATTACCTAGGCTCAAGTAAATACCACTACAATTTTAAAATCATTAACTACTAACAAGCCAATTTAAATTTTTCGCTTTGTGTAAAACTTTGAAAAGTTTTTGCGTGAGCACACATAACGAAACAAAAGTAGAGCGCACTGAAGAAGCAGCGGCCGCATTATCTTAAACTTAAATCCTTAGGTGTTACTTGCATATACACACACACACACACACACATATATATATATATATAAGTTTCAAGGCAATGATGAAGGCAATTAGGTGTAATTATGAAAACCAGTGTAGAGTAAGTGTATGCGGCGTACAGGATTATTAGCATAATTACGATATAAGCGGCGATACAAAGTGGCAGTCACAGGCAGCAGGCTAAGCTAAGAAAACTTCAAATTACATATGCATGATGCAAGTTGAAATTCTGCAGAAATTTTGCGAAAATTGTTGGTCGCACATATAAATGCAAATAAATATTTTAGTCTAAGTTTAAGGCATAGGTTGGTTACATATTCTACTAAGTAATTTTGGACAGAAAGTTTCGTTTCAAAGTGAAAGCGTTGGATAACTAGCGCGTCATGTGCTTCTTTAAGTTTAAGATTCTTTTTCACTTTTAAATTAATTTAATAATTTCACCAAATATTTCCAAATCTCATAAACATTATGTTGACTTAATTCGAATATGCGTTGTTTGTTTTTTTGTTTGGTTTTCTGTTGTTAAGTCACCAGAAACTTATTATTATGCCTCATTTTTTATTTACAAATTAAATAAACAATTTACGGCTTAAGTATATTGTCGTTTGCGCTGAAGGCTACTTTGTTATTAGATGGAAAAAATGTCAATCAAAACAGCTCAAGCTCAACGTGTTTATATACCTTAGAACTTTGAGAAAATTGGCTATGGCATGCTATGCCAACCGAAGTTCTGTCCACTTTGGCTCCTATAAGAATCTTATGCATACTTGACAACATCCATCCACTTATTTTTCTGATACGAGTATGAAACAACACATTAATTAATTTCGTTGCTTTTATTTTTGTTTTTGTTTTACAGACTTATATCAGTACCGCGACCTCAATCAAATAAACAACAAGCTGTATACATATAGATACAACAACAGCAGCAGCAGCAACTTGCAGCTAATATTTTTTTAAAAGGTAGCAACGAAGCGAAAGTTTACAGAGTAGAGAAAAAAAAAGAAACAAAATCTAAAGAAATATAATAACAGCAAAAAAAAAAGTTTCAAAAACGCCACACAAACAAAAAAAAATAATAATAATCAGGACGCAGGACGACGGCACAAAGGAAAGCAGCAATGCGCCTTAAAATTATCGTCCTGGCGTTGGTGTTACACCACTGCCAATTTGGGTTTGCCTACCCACCTCCATCGCCATCGCTAACCTACTCAGACACAGAATTACCCATACTCACAGTAAACGATAGTGGGAGTGGTAAAGAAAATGTTGACGATGGTGGAGGCTATACAATTTCTCTATTGCCGCAACAACAACAACTAAAGCAAAAACAAAGGCCAACTTCAACGTCAACGTCACCATCACCACAACCACCATCAACATCATCGCCTACGTCATCGTCAGCAGCAGCAGGAGCAACAGCTACTTACTCTGCCACATCATTGAAAACCACCAGCAGCAGCAGTAGTACTAGCAGCTCAACGACACAAAAACAACAACAACAACAGCAGCAACAATCTACTACAACGCCCCGTATGCAACCGGCCTTTGTCTATGAAGCTGCTGTGCCAACGCATGATGAAGCTGCCAGCGTTGGCGGATATGGGAGCATTGGCGGCGGATATGTAGACAAGGTAACCGAGGAACGAGATGGCGAATCATCAAAGAAAATTATTGGTTCGAGGTAAGCTTTTTCTCTTTTTGTATTTTTATAATGGTTTTCATTTTGTTGCTGTTTTTTAAAACATTTTTTATGCTAGCTTTGGTTCTTCATTTTTTGAAATAGGTTTTATTTTTTCTCCTTCAGCATAACTTTATTTTCTTTTAATGCAAAAGCTTTTTGTAGGCAATATTGGCGGCATCATCGGTGGTTACCTTCCTACCTGAGTTTTTAATTAAATTTATTTTGTATGGGGTTTTTTTTGAACACCCTATTCCATTTTGCCTTTTTGTCTTTTTCTTTTTTTTTTTTTCTTTTTTGCATTTCATTGTTTTCACTCTTTGTTGAATATGAAAATGGATTATTTTCCATTAAATAATTAGCAAAAATCACTCTACCTTTTAGGCTCTGTGTGAATGTATGTAGTGCATAAGAAAATTAAGACTAATACCCTCTTAACAAATATTCTATTAAAATACACAAGAACTTAGTTGTAGAAACTAAAAAGCTGCAGGCAGTAAATGAGTGAAAAAATAAAGAAAGTATTAAGTGCTTATAAATTTTATTTAATTTAATTTTTTTTTTACTGTTACTGTTATATTTAATTACAACGAGATTGAATGTAATCTTGGATTATGACGCCTTGTCTAACTAATTCAATGCATTGAATGAATGCGCCTCCAAACAAAGTGGGTGAAATTCACGGCCTACAGACGTTGGTTATTAATAACGGGACTATAGAGCAGAGGCAACGCTGTGCCGATGAATAAACTCAATTCTTAAGGCGAAGACACCAGGGACCAAAGTGGGGTCAACCATAATAAGACTTAAAACTACAAAAGGGAATGCACTGTACACAAAAACCCAAGGACATTTTTATTACGGCAAAAAGAAAATATGAAAATACACTCCACGATATAATTCAAAGTGCACTAAACCTCAAGCAGAGATAGTGCAAGTCAGTAAATCTAAACATATGTATGTATGTAAATCGATTCAAGACAACCGTGATACCCTTCACTAGTAAAATAAAAGTCCCGTACAAGAAGCACAAAAGGCTGGGTGATGTGGTGATCACTGGTACAGAGGAATAACATTAGATTATCTGGAATAAATACGCAGGCAACATAATAAACAAAGCCACCAAAGCTCTCATAGTATTCAAAAGCTTAACCAAAAAAAGTTAGGGAACCACTCCGTATATCTTAAAGTAAATGTATACCATAATGATGAGGCCTTCTAGTGGTTCCAGTGATTACCTAAGACCTCTCTTTCCGTTTTAGTTTTTTCTCCCTTCAAAACATTTTTTCGAACATGGCCAGTGATCAAAATGTATGAGATTTGCATCAGCAAGGGGGGACCTCCTTGGGATTCACTAGTTTTGAAGCCCATTCTCATCTAAAGTGATCGCTAATACCTAAATTGACAATAATGACGAATAACCTCACAAAAGTACAAACGCTAGCCTATGCTTGCATCACAGAAGCTATGGGAACAAGTGCTATGACAGACATAGAGGCACTGTTAGATTTAACGTCTCTATATACATATAGTTACAGAGTCGGCGGCAAAAAGGGATTGTAAAAGACTTAACTAGGGCGGATGTTGGTATAGGAAAAGTTATTAGCAACATAAAGCGAGAAGTCAAAATACCCCTAACCTAAGGTGCAGAAGACAAGATATAGTAATATACATAGACAGCCATGTCGCAATAAGAGCCCTGAACTGCTTTGAGGTATACTCAAAGATAGTCTGGGAATATATAAAGTTACTGGATGAATTAGGTAAAATAAACAAAGTCACTATATACTGGGTCCCTGTCAGCAGCCAGAAATGGCATTGGTCGTGAATCGTTTCTGGGTAAAAGGGCTCCCATCATTAAAGAAAAACTAAGAGTAGATCATCGTACTAAGCTTAGGCAACCGAAGCTATTAATTGCTGCCGCTTCTGCAGAAGAAAAGAAAAGAAATAGGTATGTGACACAAATGGCTAGATAATTTGAGCATCCTCACCCTAGAGCTAAATCTTTACAGTGATTCCTTAGTGAACGTTTACGATTAAGTTACTTATAGGGGTACAATATGCCTATTGGTTGCAGTGCAATATACCCTCAATATCTATCTATCTAGTAACGTAACGATGGCGAAATTTGAATGACTGCCGATAACTTGTTCAGTACGTACTCAGTAGTTATATAATTTGCACAACATATGCATAGCCATCCATATTGTTTATAGCTCAAGATTAATACCTGTTTAATTATATTAACCAAAATTTTTCGTTATGACTGCAATTCTTCACTTTACTCCACCTGGTGCGCACAGTGGGTGAAATTGACTATTTTTGATGCGTTTAGCGCAATCGAAAATCTTTAATTTTTTGATTGGATTGAGATATTTGAAATCGGAAATTTGAAATTTTATGAAAGAGGAAAAGTAAAACTCATTACGAAAAAGGAAATATTTTGAATGTATTTTTGTTTGAATTACGTAACGAGTAGTACGTTCACGGAAGAGTATTTATTTAAAAAACCTGAACATTTTTTAAAAAATTTATATGCTCTCGAAAAAAACTGAATCTGAATATTTCAATGAAGATTATAATATTTTAAAGGGTGTCCGAGGATGCTGTGTGTGCCAGTTTAGACGCAGAAGATGTTCCAACTTCATTTGTTAAGTAATTTTAAAAAGTGACAATGGCTCCTTGCATTACGAAAAACTAAAATCAGTTTTAGTAAGTTACCACATTCAAAATTTGAAAATGTAAACTAAAATGCACACCTACTGAGTGTTTCGAAGAACACATTGGAAAATGCTTGTCAAAATGAGGAGAAATGCTTGTCAAAATGAAGAAAAATGCTTGTCGAAAAGTAAGAAAATGCTTGTCAAAAATGGGAAAATGTTTGACAAAAAGTGGCCTTTTATTTTTTTCCAAATATTAAGTTTATAAAATTCAACCTTTTTTTTTTCATTTTCTTTGAATAATATTCATAGATTACACTATGTGACAGTGAAAATATACTTTCCGTGGGATATAACTCAAATTCTGGTATGGTCAAGCAGATAAAACCTGCATATTCAGAATTTTGAATTTACCCTCAAAATCTGGACTTAGGGCCGAAAAACCCATTTTTGATAGGTTAAAGCATATACTTGCATTTTATTTATCCAAAGAGTGAGTTTTTATATTTCATTCAAAAGAGGATACTTAGTAGCTTACAATGATATATAAACTGATAATATATCTTACGATATACCAGAGCTAGAGGGCAAAATATAACGAAAATTTATTTATTTTTATATTTTTTCATTTTGAATGGCGTTTTAAACGACTATTTTGTTTACCAGTGTATATATAAAGATATAAATAAATAAATTGTGTTGCTGAAGTTGCTGTTTTGTATTTTTATAAAGCACAGTCCAACAGCATTTTTGCAACAGAATAGCCACCCTATAATCCTGAAAGGGAATATTGTATAGACCATTTTTGTAAAACAAACTTATAGTCCAGCACGTCTCAGTTTTTTTTTACAGTGGGTCGAAGTTTTCTTATTGTGGTCGAAGGGAGCTGAATACTAAGTGCAAAAAGTGTTATAAATTGATGTTTGAGGAAAATCTTATTGGCAAAGTTGTATTGTAGAATTTTACAATGGTCATTTCTATAGAACATTTTAACCCTTTAGTTCCTCTTTTTATGGGACAATTTGACCCCTTTTTTGATGAAAACCTGAAAAGTCCTTTCAAAAGAGACATTTAAGGATTAAAATATTCCACAAAAATATTTGCCAAAAAATTTCACTAGGGGTCAACGAAGACATAAAAGTCATATATATAACGGTTACTAAAAGGAGTAATATCGTATACAAATACTTACATTCTACGTATTGAAATTTTTTGGGTAGTCAAATAAAAGAGTTAAAGAAGACAGCCACACTTCAATGGATTTTGAAAATTTATAGCTCGATGGAAACAGAATTGAATGCAGTTTATTTTCATATACTCTGGTATATACACTGGTAAACAAAATAGTCGTTTAAAGCGCCATTCAAAATGAAAAAATGTAAAATTTTTTTCGACTTTCCTTATGTTTTGCCCTCTCACTCCGGTATTCCTTAAGATATATTACCAATTTATATATCGTTGTAAGCAGCTAAATATCTTCTTTTCAATAGAATATAAAAACTTACTCCTGGGACAAATAAAAATAAAGTTACGGGCAAGTATATGCTTTCACCTATCAAAAATGGGTTTTTTGGCCCTAAGTCCAGATTTTGAGGTTCAATTGAAAATTCTGAGTATTCAGTTTTTTTCTGCTTGACTAGACCTACGACAGGTGTAAATCTTGAAAAAAGTATATTCAAATTTTTGTTTTTTGCCAGACTGTGTTAGCATATAGTTTCATTAAATATTTCAATAATAAGTATTTAAAAATTATTTATATATTTTATTACAAATGTATTTGCCCTGACGGAGAACTCTTGAAAATATTCGAACAAAATTGAACAAAAGTGAAACTTGCTGTAGTTGACAAACATTTTCCCATTTTTAAGATACATTTTCCCATTTTCCAAAAGTGGGACAGCACCACATTTTGAAAACTCAAATCAGATTAAAAAAAACTATTAGGAACTCAAAAATTCAATATCGATATCAAAATTTGTACATTTGACAACGATGTTTGGAAACCTAAAAACGTTTGACTTTAGAACTCTATAAAGCTGAAATCGACTTGGATCTTCTTAGAATTTGGAAAGCCAACACCGGCAGCATTTATTCGACCTCATGGCTTTGAATTCTAAACAGTCATTCTTCAATAATTTAGTGTGTTTTTATATTAAAAAGGCATATGTTGTTACTAGCCTTGAACTGTCCAAAGAATATATTTCTATTTAGTTCGATTTTATTTGTGTCTCTTACGTACGATATGAAACCTTATATATCTGTGTATGCATATTCATTGTGCTGATAGTTCTGAGGATAAGCTAACTATTGCTGAGATTGCAATGACTTCTATGAAATTGAAAAAGGCTAGGATTTGCTTGGAACTGAAGTAGTATTCGCCAAAATTGAGTATCATCAAATTTATGCTTTCAAAAACACCACACAAGAGGTTTACCTGCGTTTTTCTGTTGCACAAACAACTCAAATCTAAGGCTATTTGGCCCCATTAAACTTGTGTTGGTTGCATGATGTTGATATTCTCAATAATATCTAATACTACTTTTCTATGGTATACGATAGCCTATAATCATAGTAGAAGGTAAGAAGTAGGTGCATATGCAGCATAGCTATCACTGATGGCATTCGGAATTTTGTATTTTAGCGTAGGAAATAAAGTTACTGAAATTTAATTTGAATACGAAATTTAGTAGAAAGAGAGTTTGCTTTAATTACTTATGATAAAATGTTAAAATTAAATCATGAATATCAAATTTACCCTATACAAGTTGCATAAATATGTTCGAATATTAAATTTCAAAAATATTACAGTCGCAAAACGTATTAAAATGACACGAGAGTGTGTGTGTGTAAAAGCCTTTACTTAAAGAGTTATTTTTGCCGCTTCGCCCATCTATTAAATGAAATTCACCAAAATTTCGCTTAAAATCACTTCCTGCATTCATCTTCATCATACGGGGAGCTTAACTGCCAATTTACCTAGTGGACCTGGGCAAAATAATTACCTTCCACTATATAGCAACATTATCATCACCATCAGCTGCACTACCATCACCACCACCACCAACAGCAACAATAAAACTATCAGCAACAATATTATTGCATACCCCACGGGATGGAGCAGTCAGTCAGCACGCGCATTCTCATTTTGTTTGTGGTAATTTTAGTAGAATTACGAAATGTGATTAGCTCAAAATCAAAAAGCAAACCATAAACCAGCGCAAAAGTCTATCCCCATTCCACTCACTACATTCAAAATAAATGTTTGTATGTATTTTTATGTAGTTATTTGTATATATAGTTACACACTTACTAGTTCGAAATGCATAGCGCCCCACCACTCCGCTTAGTTATGGATGTGATAGAATACGATGCGATGTGGTATATTGGAATTTGGATGAGTTAAGTTGTGTGCAGCACAATGTGGTGCATTCATGAATATGCAAAATGGTTGAAAATTGGGATTGCGGTATATGAAATCTAACAGAATTCTCAGTCGCGCGCGTATTTGATTAAGCAACGGTGGTGGCAAGGACAACGTGATCTAAAATCTGCAGGCAGCGAAATGGCAATTCATCGTATGGCAGCACCCAAAAAATATGGCGTGAAACGTAAACAAAAAATTAAACGCACGGTTTTGCGTGAGTGTGCGACTGTGAGCGTTTATGTATTTAATCATCTAACACTCACTCTTTCACTCGCAACCACATGCACATATACATACTTGAATCAATCCGTTGCATATACTATATTTGCTGCTGGCCACATAACTTGATTCTGTGCATTTGTTGAAAATGTAAATGTGTCCGAAATTGATTTCTGGATAGCTATGCAAATAGTTGAACAGGTAAAGTGTATTAGTATGACAGCTAAGGTCGCCAGTTGAAAGCGTTAGTATGAGCATCTAAAATCTCATTTTCATATTATCATCGAAATCAATATCTCTGAAGAACTAAAAGTATAAATCCTTTTATAGCCAAATTCAAATAATTTTCACATTTAAAACACATTAAAAATATCATCACAGAAGATATAAATCGCTAACTGACGTAACAATTTCATATAATATATTAGCACTATTCACGATATGGCGTAAATGGGCTTGCATCATTGCAAATGCAAATTTTTACTACATATCGCATCAGGGCCGTAGCCAGAAATTTTGTTCGGGGGGGGAGGGGGGGTTTTCATTCGAAGAAAATATTCATAAATAATAAAATAAATAAAATAAATTTTCCGATTTTTTTCAATCTTAACCTCAAAAAAATGACCAAAAGTAACAAAAAATTCACAGAATAATCAAATTAAATTTTTTCAAATAAATATTCAATGTGTATTCTAATGCATTTTTTTATCGTCAAGGACATAATTTCATTAACTCATTGACTTCCCACAACTGATGATGTACTCAACCTCAAAAAAATTACCAAAAATAGTAGAGGCTCATTTTTTTCAAATGATAATCATTGGGAATTTGAGCCATTATCAATGATAAGGAACCCGAATGAGGTTGAGATCTTTCGTGGTGCTCTGACCAATAATGCGTTAAAAAATTAATTATATTTTGAGATTGCCTCCTAAGCTGCATGGGTTTTGCTAATAAGATAAAGTTTTTGCGAGAGAATTTTTCACGTTGAACACGAATTTAAGGTCAAAAACTTTCCATCACGTCACGTTTTAGGATAAAAATGGGGTCAGGCAAGTCTATTTTTACAAAAATCCGCTAATTTTTTCTATTTTTTATTAATTTTTAAACTTTTCATACTGATTCAGGACGAAACTTTAAATCAAAAACAGTTACTGACCTAGAAAAACTATGAATGCAGGAATGCTCAGTATTACCTTCTCTTTTTGAATCCTTAGTAAACCTCATGTCGAAAACAAATCGGATTTGATCGCATAGTGTAACTAAGATTTCAAATTTATTTTTTTTTATATATGACTTTTTAGAAAAAAAAACCGATGGAAGTAAAAAATATCGTTAAATAGATTTTATTTTGACTTTTTTTCCATCTATTGGCAATTAATCTCTAAAATTTGAATAAAGTTTCCAGATTTCGGGGGGGGAGGTCAGAACCCTCAAAACCTCCCCCTAAATACGGCCTTGTATCGCATATATTTGTTATTGTGATAGGAGAAATATTTTGCATTTTTTTCAAGCAATTCTCCACTTGCCACAAAGTGAAAGAGTAGAAAAGAGAGCGTGAGATATCATTAGTAGGTATCCTTACAATATGCATTTCTTGTTTTATGTTAAATCACTTTTGCACTGTTCGCTCTGTTGTTGATGATGCTCTTGGATATAGATTTTAACTAAATTTCATCAAAATTTCACCTTATTTACATATTTCTCGATTTAACGTTGCGGAAATTTATTTTACCATATCAGCTGTTAGTACTTTATTGTCTGTTTAAAATAATTTCTACGTGAAGGAATTTGAAAGTTTATTCCCTTAAGGCTCAAAACTAACTAAGCAACGAACAAAAACAGTTTACAACCGAAACGTTGATGTTGTTCACTAAAATGTTGAGCAATTGAAATACACCTTATCTTTAGTATTCCTTAACTGGCATTGGCCTACTAACGAATATGAGTGAGATAATTAGCTGACTTTTAGATATCAGAGCTGTAAAAGAATGCAATCAATTTAATTGCAATACCTTGAAGTCACAATTAATAACCGACAATTCATGATTGCAGTTACTGAATAACATATTTGACTCCAGAATAAAAAAAACAGTTGGAAGCAGGGATGAAAATTACAAATTTCAAATTGTATCTAATGTACCAAAAAAGTTGTACCTAAATGAGCATGAATGTACCTAAAATATTGGTTCATCGCTTTTATAAGAAATTTTATTTTCATTTAAAAGTTAACAATTAAAAAAGTAATTAGAACATGAAAACGATATTCGCTGTATATAAATAAGGATAAATTATTGCAGCTTATATACAGTGAGTCAAACAAATTGGTCATAAAAAATAACATTTTAGGTAGGCTTGCCATAATTTTTCCAGTCTAATTCCTGACGCTGGTCAACATTTTTAAATTATCTCTTAAAACTCAAACTAAAAAAAACTGAAGAGCAAAAACAATTCATATACTCAACAAAATAAAAATAAAATATTATACGAGCATAATAGGTACATAATTTTATGAAATTAAAAACAAAAAAAAAAGCCATGGGTTTAAAAAACAAAAAATGTTCATACATTCTGCCTAGGATGAAGTGGACTTCCTAAGGGTGTCTGGCATCGAGGCAAATGGATTTTTTATTTCAAAGGAGTTTGATTTGTAACAACTTGCAGCCAAAGTTTAATGTTGAAAAACGATTCAAAACAGGACTTACTCATAAAAAGAAATAGGAAGGTATATCTAAAAAAAAGTAGATCAGCATATGATAAAATGGTACACAGACGGTTCTATAACTGAAGAATGGGCCAGTGTAGGAGTATCTGGGCCGAGTATAAAATACTCTGAACCTATGAGTAGATATACTAGTATCTTTCATGCGGAAATATACACGATTGACAGGTGTGCACGCTTTAATCTCAAGCACAGCTACTTCAATCCGACTGACGAGATTTGTCAAAGTCGTATGTATGTTATAAGTAAAGTTTGTACATATTGCAAAAAATGGCAAATGACCGGAATCAAAATATTGCATTCTACTGCAATCCTAACCGATAGTCAAGTGGCTACCAATGCACTTATATCTCAACAGAAAACCTCAAGGCTGTTAATGGAGTGTATTGATAAACTTAATACGATTGGTTTACATAATAGTATTTGGATCCTTTGAGTTCCGGTGCATATTGGAATTAAAGGGAATGCAGCTGCGCATACACCAGCAAAGAAATGAGCATTAACTTCTTTTGTAGGTTCAGAACCGGAACCCATAACCTAAAACGCTTCAAGGAATGTATGAGTTTGTCAAAGAATAGTCTTAGAATCATTACAGAAATTCTAACAGGACATTTTAAGTTGAGGGTCAGTAGTAAGTCATAAAACATCGAGACTATGTTTCTGTATCCACTAAATAAACAGTAGCAAAACACAGTTAATTTTTAATTGAGTTGTGTACAAAATGACAAGCAAAATAGTCAATAAATAAAAGTGGTCGGAAAATGTAGCAGTAAAAAGTGTTGCAAGCGTTGCACACTTAATATAAAAGTCGTCAGATTTGAAAAGATCTATTTCATTGTCATTTCTCAAATGCCTGACAAAATTAATGGCAAAGTATCCATTGCCTGACTATCAGGCCTAATTCCTGACGTATGGCAAGCCTAATCGGAACAAATCGGAAACTAAGAAAGGAAAAAAGTTTTTAGCCATTTAATCAAGTGCAGACAAACTTTTGAATCGTCATGAAAGTTCCAGAATTTTTACCATATTTTTCGATTTTTCAAAAATTTAGCCAGGCAAGTTAGATTTAAGTAGATAATTATTAAAAAATAATTTTTTTTATAAATAAGTGTTAAATTTATTTTGGCCAATGACAAATTGTACCTAAAATGTTCTAATTGTACCTAATGTACCTTGTAGTTCGAAAAAGTCGGAAAAAGGTACAATTGTACCTACTTTTTCATCACTGGTTGGAAGTCTTTTTTGGAGTCGCCGATTGTTTATTCACTTAGAAAAGTCTTTGTTAAGTCAAGAGAATGCAATTTTTTTTTTAAATCATAAGACTGTAAAACTTATGACTCCAAAATCATGACTGCTTCGAAGTCTCTTGGAGTCACTTGAAGTCTTTTGAAGCCATTTGAAGTCACTTAAACACCCTTGTAGTCAAATGCAGTCATTTGGAGTCAATTGCAATTTGGAGTCAATTGGAGTTACTTGGAGTCTTTTGGAGTCAATTGGGATTTTGAAGTCAATTGGAGTCAGTTGAAGTCATTTGGAGTCAATTGGGATTTCGAAGTCAATTGGAGTCAGTTGAAGTCATTTGGAGTCAATTGGGATTTCGAAGTCAGTTGGAGTCATTTGGAGTCAATTGGAAATTTGAAGTCACTTGGAGTCATTTGGAGTCAATTGGAGTCAATTGGGGATTTGAAGTCACTTGGAGTCAATTGGAATCAAATAAAATGTGAAGTTAATTTTAATATCGATGGTCATACGTTGACCTCTCGTATGTAGTTTTTCACCATTTTTGGAAGGGACTACAAAAAAGCAATAAATGTACATAAAAATATTCCATACCCCATTCTTCACTTTTCCGATATTTTCTCCATTTTCGGCTATTTTTGTAAATTTTGCACACTTCTAATGCTGTATCTAGTGGTAGTAAAACTCCAAATAATATTGATAAAATTTCATATTTTATTATCTATATATGACAGGCTGAGAGGAAAAGTGAGCTAAAATTTGTATAAGAGCAAACGTGAAATAATTTAGAGTGTCAGTGCAAGAATGGCATAAGTAATACGGTTTAGAGTGAAAATGGAACGCCTTAAAAGTAAGAACAAAAATGGTATAACAATTCTTTCAGAGCAAGAACAGCATAGCTTTTTATTCCATTTTCGCTCTGAACAATATGTTCACGTTTCACTTTTGCTCTGAACATATTTCGTTTTGCTTTTGCTCTTAAGTAAAATTATTCCACTTTTTTCTGAACGTAGAAGTTATACCACTTTTCCTCTCAGCCTCTCATATCTGAATCTAAATTTACAAAAACCCGATATTTTTTAATATTTTTTTTAGACACTATAAAGACGAATTCAATAGTTATGATTTTTTTAACTTTTTTTAAACTTCAACATTAATTTCAAATAACTTAACTTTACTGACCTAAAAAAACTGTAAATATACTCAGTAGAGCCTCCCCGTTTTAAATGCATGCCCATTTGCTAATTTTGTCACTATACACAAAACAACATGAACCGATTTAAGCGATTATGCTTAATTTTATGGTGATTTCAAAACCAAAATACCGATTTAAAATGTGGTTTAATGTGAGACGCTTCTAAATTCTAAATCGATGTGAGAAATGATTATGCTAACGATTTAAATTGCTGTGTTATAAATTAGGTGTGAGATGGACAAAGTAATAGTTTCTTGAAGATTCATGTAATTCTAAATACAACAGTGAGTGATAAAAGGTGACCCTTAAATCCACTGTTGCACTGTTTACTGTATACCAAATTTTTGAGGCTGAAAATCATAAAATTTTATTTATTTTTTCCCGTTTATTTTATAAGACCAAACTTTATTAAAAAATTTTTTGTTCTTTCTTATCGGCGTTTAATAAAAAATGTTGCTCTTGGGGGCTGCAACCACAGCTTCATTTTGGTCAATCTTAAATAGAAAAAGTCCTTCAAAATTGAGGCTTTTACCGAATTTACCGACATTTTTTTTATCACAAAATTATGAAAGATATTAAATCTTTAAAATCATTAAACGTTGTACATTTGCTCTCTGGAATTTTGCAATCCAAAACAGAAATTTGCGTTTAAATTGAAAAGCACACAAATTCTCAAATCACTAATTCCACTGCATGTTTCACTGGTAGAATTTTTTCTTTGATATACAACCAGTATATTTGATGCAAGCATAAAAGTAGCAAAAGTAGAAGAACCGCAACTGACAAACCACTTGAGGCATTCACAAAGTGCTTCATGTACAAAAAAAAATAGATTTTAGCTATTTGCGTAACTATATGACCACACATCGAGCTGTGCGTGTCATTTTGGAAAAAAGCTAGAAAGCTTGTAACGTTTTTATCAAAGACTATGAAAATCTAAAAAAAAGAAATGCAGAAAATTCAATCCTAATCGATTTTCTAAAGCAAATGTATTTTGATTTTTCATTGCAACCAATCATTATGCATCATTTTTTAAGTTATATTTTCTTAGTGTAACTTTCCATATCATTTACTTAAATATCAAAATTTCAATAATTTCTCCGCATTACATATATACACGCTTGTATACTTGTAGTATTATAATCAAATGCTCATAACAAACTTCATTTTTCAATATATAATTCAATCAATAATATTTTTACACCCATTTCCATGGATATGCATCCAACAGTTGCACACATGAGCACATGCACATTTATGCACGTACAATTTGGTAATAGTGTGTGATGATGCTGCAAGATTTACCATCATACATCTTGCATATATACCCGTATTTATATGTATGTGCAATACATTTATTGTACATAGTACGTATACTATAATTCTTGTGCTATTCTTATGCGCGCTCAAAAGTATGCAATATACACAGCTGATGCAAATGCATTCCTTACATACACAAAAGGCATTCAATTCACATACTCGCACCATCAGCAATGACAACATGTGATTTTTTGTGTATTTCGCTTTATGATGTTATTTTTGTTACAATCCCCACAGAGGGAAAAAGTTATGATTTCTGCACGGTGCGCTCGATTCAAACATTTGACACTAAATTTGCGCTATAGCTAGGCTTGCCATACGTCAGGAATTAGGCCTGGCAGTTAGGCATTTAAGAAATAATAATGAAATTTTCTCTTTTTATGCTACACTATTTACTTTTACGTTTTTCATCCACTTCTATTTATCAACTATATTCCGTATCATCCTGTACATGACCCAATTAAAAATTAGCTGTGTTCTGGCACAGTTTGTATAGTGTACACAGACAAACTAGTTTCGATGTTTGATGATTTATCAAAGCGGTATACTACTAGCCCTATTGAGTAAACGCAATCAGATTTGTATCGTAATTTTTCAAAACCGATTATTTTCTAACGTTAATACATACAGTGACTCACAAAAGCTATCGAATAAGAGAAGATTTTTGGGACACGATCAATAGCCAAGAGTGGCGTTAAATCAAAAAGTAACAGCGTAGTTAAGCTTCTTTCATTCAGATGAACAGAATTGGAAACAATATTTCCTGAAATTTCTATCATAAATTCAGATTTTTTAAAATTTTTCAGCCAATAATTTTTTCAAATTTCACAGCTCCGTTATGCTTCCTTACAAATACAAACATAATGCAAAAAAAAATTTTAAATCGGATGATGTCTATTGTTCTCGATGGATGTCAATTAGAGTTTTACTTTTCATACAAATTTTGCTGAAATTCTAAAAACTTACAAGCTTTGAACCTCTTGCAATACCAGTAAACATTATAAAATTCTAATGGCTTAATGTTTGTATTTGAGTTTTACGAGTGTCAGGAATTGAACCGGAAAATGTATGGCAAGCCTAGCTATAGCAGCTCATTCGAATTTTAGTTTTAATTTTTTAATTATTTCAGGAAGGCGCCTGTGAAGTTTCTGTTTGATAAAATATCTTTATAGTTAAGAAAACCTTATAAGATACCTAGCAACCAATTAAATTCAAACTCCTCGACTGATATTTGTCTTTCATTTGATATTTAATTTATTGCAGGCGATAAAATTTCGACAGATCCATATTTCTATACTATTTTCCTAAATAATTTCTACTTGTGAATGTGCAACGAATAACCAAACAGCAATGTATGCCTGTCTCTTTCTAAAGTGAATTACACTCTCTGTTAAGAATGCCCACGCGGTGCAAATGTTTCTTTCATGCTCCTTGGGAAAAAGCTTAAAAACTTTCCCTATGGGTTGTGCAACACAATTGCTTCGATAATGCATTTTTCACGTTTACCAGCTTAGAATCATGTAAACATGAAGCAAATCGATGATTTGCAATAAAAAACCATTTACTTTTCTTTTCTTTTTTTTCTCATATGTTAGCGAAAAGCCAAAAGGAAAGCAATTTATTTTATACGCAATTTTCTCATTTTTCATTTACAGTGTTGTCACTTCAGTTTCAGTCATTTTAAATGGCAATGAACCGGAATTTACTGATGCCGTGGGTCATAAGGTGCCCAAACCACAACCATCGCTACAGGTAGCCAGTCCAATCAATTTACTCAATCCTGATCGCTATGAATTCTATACATTCGATGATAATGGTGAACTGGTGAAGAGATTGATGACCATGCAAGAAATACAAAGTATAGTAGCAAATGGTGATGGTGAGGGACCATCGATAATACACACGGCACCGATTGATGAACGTGATCCCGAAAAGAATGTTCAAGATATTGTGAATAGCGTGCAGAATGTGCTAAATAAAGAAGTGGAATCAACGAAGAACACGAGCATCGATACATTGCCGGTGCTGGATACACCCGATGTCTCTTCGTCGTGGTCTATGATATTGCCAGCTATATTCGGGAATACAGGAGACGATATCTTTCCACAACAGAAACCGCAACAAATTGTGATGACACCAGATTCGGAGTTACTAGAAACTTCAACAAAATCGCAACCGGCGCGTGTTACCAACAAGCCCAAACCAAATAAACGTAAGCCAGGACATAAGCGTAAGCCAACACCAAGCACGTCTACAACGCAAATGACGCCACAAGTGATACAAGAAGATTTGGATCCACATGAGTCTGTGTACACGGGTATGCAACAATATCAAAATATTGCAACGAATATGCAAAACTTCGATGGCTTCTCACAGTTGCAAATGCAACCGGTCTATCACAAATTGCCAGAGTCAACGCAGCCAGAATCGACTACCAGACGTGTCTTTGTGAATAATCAGGAGATGATACAAGGCTCAAATAAACTAAAACCAGTTAGTTCTACAACAGAAAAGTATGAGTTAAGTGAAAGCTCCGCTAAAAAACCAACTGGCGTTAAGCATGCGCCACTACATCGTCATAAAACACCAAATAATGGAGGTTCAAGTACCACAAAACGTCCACAGGGAGGAGCACATAATAAGCAAAAGATAAAGAAGAAGCCTGCCACAACAACGACGACAACCACTACTACAGAAAGCCCGCCAGAAACTAGCACTAGTACTACTACAACCACAACCAGCACAACTACAACCACGACTACTCCAGCGCCAACAACAACATCTACAACAACAACTACTGCTGCCACACCTTCATCCACTAGCACCAGCACCACCGCCAGCACACCAACGAAAAAGAAACGTAAGAAGCCAACACGACACCCAGCACATGGTTCGTCGACAAGTGGTACGAAGCCGCATATAATAGCGGACAAACGTAAGCCCGGAGCACATCATAAACCAAGACCAACACATGCTTCACAGCTACACAATAAATATCACACAACCACCGATTTGACAGCAGAACCTGCTACAATTCATCATCACAAGCAACGCCCACAGCGGCCACACCATAAACCATCAACTTCGACTACAAGCACAACTAGCACTACCAGTACAACAACAACAACGACAACACCATCCACTACCACATCTGGCTTGATAGTACAGAATTTCCCGGGTTATAGTCCAACAGCTGCATACGCAGAGTCTTCGACTATTGGCACAGTTAAGGTTGGTTATCCCGTGCCTGCTTATAGTATAGCACAACAAGAGCAACAGCAACAACAACCAACGCCAGTACCCGAAGAAATCATTGACACCGGTTACTTGAAACGTAAGCCACTACCTTCGTTGGCACAGATACAGCAACACAAGCCGGCAAGCGAAGATTTGCAAGCAATGATATCAATTGAGCAATTGATGAATAATCTAAAAGAAGAAAATCACAAAACTAACCAAAAACCACCAAGCTCACCGCCATTGACTTACGGTGATAGCATTGAGGAAGAAACGGTTACAAAGAAAGTTAAACCAATCGAATCGAATAATACACCCAGCACTTTAGCTACAATAGTTGCTGATGATTTTGGTCTCACCGGACGTCCAGTTGTGTCGTATGGAACAACTGAGTCTTCCAGCAGCACCGAGGAGACATCGATCAGTGAAGAAGTAGAAAATACTCCAGTTGTTGTTATTACCGCCCGTCCACAATTTTTCACGACATCAAATCCATCAAATGAGCTGACCTCTACCACCACTGCAAAATCTCAAGAATATGCAGCGGACACAACTGAAACATACGAATACACGGAGAGTGCGGAGAAAAAGCATGTAACATCAACGGCAAAACCAACAAATACAATTAAGTTTGAGCCATTATATGTTGATGTGCAAGAACCTACAATCAAAGATCTGCCCACGACGACCAACAATTATGATGACACCACCATTGAAGATAACACTTCTGAGTCCTCGACCGATGCAACATTCGAAATGATGCAAAATGGTTATGAAGCGCAGCAACATCTGATGAGAATACCAGTGACAACGCGTGTCGAAAGTATGATCGCTAGCAATAACGATCACACAACAGATGCGCCACCACATGTCACTGATCTTAGGCCACTTTTGAATTTGGATATCATAAAACCACACGATCGTATTACTATGTCCGATTTTCAGACACAAGCGGCAACAGTGGCCTCAACATTAGTCGATGGCACCAATACATTAGCCTCAGAGTCTGTATTCATGACATCGAATGAGACACGAAATGAATTGGACTTTTTAATGTCCGATGTCATACAACAATTTGCCGATCAAAATATGTATGATCAGGTGGATAAAAATGCGAATCGCTTGACAAATGTTGCACAGCTGAATTCTTCATTTTTAATGAAACCTTCACAAGCATCGACGTCGGTACCTACTAAGGAAACTACTGTACCTTCATCATCGTCGGTGTCGCTAGATACATTTACTGAGTCATCAAAACGTAAAGAACCAGAAGAGGAGGAGGCGATAAGTGGTTACCCGAAGCTCGAGGTTGCTCACAAACCGCAGTTAGTGACCCCAACAAGTACTGAAGCGGCAAGCATCACACTGATACCGACTAAAGAGGAGTTGATCAAAACAGAAGAAGCTTATTTAAGTAATAAAAAGAAAGATGAACATATAAAAGCCGATAAAAGCGAACCGATAAAATACATATCGACAAAAACGCCCATTGTAATAGTACAAGAGATTGAAGCCTCGACATTACGGATACCAATACTATCACTCTCACAGGTATATGCACAACAACAAGAGGAGGAAGAGGAAAAGGAAGCATTGTATGAAACTCAAAGAGTTGAATCCACAGAGGCAGGCGGTACTCAGCATACAAAGCATGAAGAGGAAATCAAAGAAAATGCTACAACAGAACAATTTAGCACCACTTCAAAGGAAATAAATGAAGAGACGACAAATGTAGTAACCGCAAATTATGCAGATATAATTCATGAAAATCAGACCACTGAGAAAATATCAACAGAGCAAATAAAGGAAGGAGCCATTGAAGTGGAAAGCAGTGAAAAGCCAAACGAAGAAGAAGAGGAGCAAACCAACGGTTATACAACAATAACAGAACGAAAGGAAAATCTTACAGAAAAGATGACTCCTGACGAGGAGAATATCTCCGATATTGTGAAAGCGGATAGCAGTACGGAAAAGGACACTACACAATTAAGTTACACCACATCAAGCGACGAAAATGAAGCATTCTCAGAAAAGCAGCCTACCCAAGCTGGTTATGCTACAACGAGCACTGAAAATGAAGAGTCTCTGGAAAAAGAGTCTACAAATCATGAGCAAGTCACATTAGTAAATGCAGATCCTGTGCCAGAAATTGAGTCCACAGAGCAAAGCTACGCCACGCTAATTAATACAGGTGAAGTAAGTACTATAAAATCCTCAGCTGAGGATAATACCAATGATAGTATAGAGGGAATCAAAGAAACTTCTGCCGACCTAGATCAACCATCATTTGAAAAGTTCACTGAGATTACTGAAGACAGCGCTACAAATGCAGCACAATTACAACCACAATACACATCCGATATGGTTACTGAAACCAACCAGCAAGAAGAAGAGAAAGCAGAGGAAACAAGTCAACAAGAGCCAATACATCGTACTGAAGCAACAATTTCTCATACACAAACAGATCCAGATTCAGAAGAAGTTTCAACCGAAGTATCTGAAAAAGAAACTTCTGCATCGATTGTGCAAGTGAATTCAGACCAAACTACCGAACCAATAGCAAATGAGAGTATTCCTGAAGAAACAACTGAAGAGGATTCTACAGAAGAACTGACAGCGAATATATCTGAAGAAGAAGTCAACGGCGACACATCGGTTGAAGAGGATCCCTATGTAAAATTGGGAGAATTAACAACAAAGGCCACTTCCACTGAAGAAGAAGAAACAAAGACAGAGAAAGTAACTGCCAATGAGGAAGAGCAGGACAGAACAACGACAGTAACACCTGAGCATGAGCTGCCATCAACTATAAAACCTTTAGAATTTCTACAATCCGAACAGGCTCAATACAATGGTCATCAAGGCATAATGCCAACATCTAATTATGGTCAGCTACAACAAGAAGAAATGGATGAGGAAGATGAAGATGATCAAGGCGATGGCTACCAAAGTCCGTTATTGCTATCGTCTAGCAGCAGCAGCAGCAGTACCAAAGCTACAACTGCTGCCTCTACCACTTCTACGTCGACCAGCACAACTTCTACTACCACCACCACCACCACCACGAAGCCATCCACAACAACACCAACGAAGCGTTTGAATACATTGAAACCAGTCTCTTATTATAAGCAACCAGTATTTAACGGTGCCGCACAAAAACTACCCGACCCACCAAAAGTTATTACGTACTCAACGAATTCGCAACAGCAACGTCCCATGCAACGACCACCGTCGCTAAACAATTTAATGGCCACATCAACGCAGGCCACAAGGCCCCCGGTTAAGCTGGAACCTAGTCCCGAATTTTCGAAAGGTTTGGAAGCGTCCACCACAGATTTAGATGAAGATGTACATCAATTTGCGCGTCTGTGCAATGAGTTGGCATTCAGCTATTGGAAATCGATAACATCCGAGAAGATAAGCTCGGCACGCAGCTTAGTCATCTCACCATTTGCTTTGACGTCAATGCTTTCGATGGTATTTCTGGGCGCACGTGGCGGCACTTCGGGCGAAATGAATGAGGTGCTCAAATTAGATGATATGGTTACCTTCAATCCACATCTGGTATTCAAGAATATTACCGAATCAGTAGAACATGCCACGGATAGTGATATAGCAACGACAGCATTTGTACGTGAGATTTTCAGCGATCGCGGGAATGGAAAAATTCTGCAATTTTTCAAAGAGAAAACACAGCAATTCTATGCGGGACACGTTGAGGAGGTTAACTTTCATGTAGTCAACGATGTAATACGCAGACGTACTAATCTCCTGGTTAAACGTCACACCATGGGCAAGGTTTTGGAGTATCTGAGGACTAATAGCCTCTGGGTTAATGGGCCGCTAGCCACCATTTCAGCTAATCTCTATCAGACAGACTGTACACGCGGTTCGACACACGAACGCGACGGCGAGATGTTCTTCCAAGTACATCCCACGGTGCGGCAACGCCGCTTGGTGCCCATACCAGCAGTTTTATATAAAAGCGGATTCACTGCGGGTTATGAGCCCGTGCTAGATGCCACCATTGTTGCCTTCGGTCGTATACAGGATACGGTTAGCACTATTTATGTGATGCCTGGACATCAGAGTTCTGTATCACCCACTGATAACTTAGACCGTTTAGAGCGCGATTTAATTGAGTTGGCTTTCACGCAAAATGCGTGGAGTAACCTGCTGACAGCGCTAATGGATCGCCCAGGCATGGAAGTGCAGCTACCACGTTTCTCACATCGCTCATTCGTAAACGCATCACTGGGTCTGCAGAAAATGGGTTTAAAGGGTCTCTTCAAATCGGACAATGCTGACTTGGGCGGTCTAACTGGGTCCTCGAATCGTGACATCTATCTCTCGGACATGATACAGATCAATACGTTCAGCACTTGTGGCGAGGAGAAAATCTCCGATCATCATCATGTTGAAATGTACCCAGCGCCACCGCTACGTAAACGTAACAAGGACGTTGATACAACGGACGATGATGCTTACGATTCTTCGGAAGCAGTCATCGATTTCGGTTCACTCGTACAGGAGTCAGCGTTATCAGGACGTGGCTTCTATGATGATTTATTGGATCCAAAATATTTGGAAATGCCACTGCCGTTGCGCCCGCGGCAAGCACGGGTACCCGATGCTCCCAGATTACGGTTCGATAAACCGTTCCTGTATTTCGTACGTCACAATCCTACGGGTATGATTTTGTTCATGGGCCGCTTCAATCCACGATTGTTACCATGAGAGTAGAAATATAGAGAATGGCATGAAAATAAGTTTAACTTTCAAGCAGCATTTTTTTTTCTCGAAAATACCAGCAACAACAACCAATACGAAGAAGCCAAAATAGCAGCTTTGTTTGTTTGTTAATCGAAATTTTAAAACGAGCGCCGCCCGCCACATTCGCAGAGTCAAGCGCCGCTGCCGCTAAAACAAATTAGTAAATTTTATTTTTTTATTATTAATTTTTTGTTTGGTTTTTTTTTATTTTTTTAATTTTTTTTTAGTTTAAATACTTAAGCCTATTTAAATTTTAATTATTTTACACTACCTACGGTTATATTAAATGAAACAAAAAGAAACTCTACTATTTGCTGTGCCTTAATCACGAATCACACACGCACATTTCATTTCAAAACTAAATTAAGTCATTCATTTAGAAAATGATTTTTCAGCTATGATTCAGGACTGATGCGCAGCATATGAATTGTGAATTATATAAATACATCTACAAATAAGTTTTATATATATTCTTAGATATTTTCAATTTATTTGCTACATTCCATACATTCTATGTACACAAACATTTTTCTGTTTGTTAATTATATTGATGAATGAAAAATATAAACAAATGCGTGCATATATTGTTTTATTATTATTTCTCAAACACTTTTCTAAATTGCATATTCAAATGAAACACTTTTAAATTTATTTTTATTAAATATTATTATTGTTAATTTAAAAGTATTTCATCATGTTATACACAGACATATAACAATTAAAATCACTCTCTATGGTGTTTAAGTAAAAATCATAATACGAATCGATCGTTAATAAGTAATAAATAAAATAAAATTTATAATAAATATATAAATATTTTAATTTTTATTAAAGAAAAATAAAAGGATACTTTATATTGTTTTTAATTTTATTGGAAAATTTTTCACATTTTTGAGAAATTATTGGATTTCTTAGTTTTTAATTGCTCATAACCACTCTGAAGACAGATGGAATCATGAAAGTTAGTTTATAATCTGATGCCTTTCATTAACCGGCAATCTTCAAAGCTATACTCCCTTCATCATCAAAACATATTTTCACCTACTTCGATCTACTATTCGAGCCTATTCAAAATAAACAAAATCCTGCATTTAAATTAGTAAAAATCGTAATTTAATTTAAATATTTTGTTACACATTTACCATATGCAAAAAACATTGCTGCTAACCTCAATATGTAACATTAGCAATTGTGAGTTGGCATACTTCTTCCACTCACTCCAAACAATTTCCCTTCCCTCTTATTTTGCCGACGAAAAAACAAACGGATGAGTACTAATTTTCTTCAAAATATACACAGCAGAGCATAAATTTGTGGTTTTTTTGTCAGATGCACGAGAGAGAAAATTATGTAAAACAAGATTACACAAATGTGGTAGGAAGTATTATATGCGTACACTCAGAAAAAATATACAATTGTTGTATGGTAACCGACATTTATGTAGCACAAGTTTAGATACAATTCGATACCATACAATGTCTAGACAAAAGTCGCAGGATTTGCCAGATCAACAAATACATGAAATTTCACACATATATAAATTTGAGGTCCCCAATCTTAAATATAAAACCAGTTTTAATAATTTTAATAATTTTTCATTAATTTAGGAAGGCTTTAACAGCTGAATGAACAAGTTTATTATTTTCATGTATGTAAAAGTTTTTTGAAAAAATTGCATACTTTCAGGTTCAAAAAGAAATAGTTTCCATCAAAAAGATCCGAAAATATCGGGTTTAGACAAATTTCCATTTTTTTTTTTTTTTTTTTTTTTGAATAGTCGGAGGAAATTTTTACATTTTGGGCATGTGAATAAATTTCCAACAAAAAATTTCTCCCACCATTAGGATAATAAACGAATTTCTTGAAAGAGAAGTCTGATTTTTTGGCCAATGTTTGATGAATACAGTGGGTAGATCCCGATTTCTTGACCGTTTTTGCAACGTATGGCTTAGCGTTGGTATATACCAGTACTAGCTTGTCGTAAGTAGGGGAGTGTCGTCATGGCTGGGGCGCTGTCAGCGTAAGGACAATGACTTTTCTCTGTTATAGCTCACTGGCGTGCATTAAATTAGTATATGTACAGTATTGTTTGTTATCACGAAAGCAAACTTTTCATGTCATTTCGAGTTAAGAGCGTGAAGTGAATATAATGCCTGGTTTTCACTATGTCAAATTCAATCAAATTTGCCAGCATGTTGGCAAATTTCACATGGGAAATTCTCTCTTTTTCTCTCTTTGACGGCAAATATGACATAGTTAAAGCCAAGCATAAGTGTTACGTGACCACGTGTTAAAAGAAGGGGGAAAAAAAAACTTTTTAACAGTACCAAAAAAAATGGATAAATTTAAAAAATAACATATAAACATCAAAGTACGTTAACTTAAATTGTATGATAAGGTTTAAGTAGTTGAAATATGTAGCATTTCATGGAGTCTGCATCACGCGAATATGCTGGAAATAATGCGGCGCTAAATGGCGTGTGTTGTCAGGGTCGGAGCAGTACTTGTAATCAAGGTCGAAACACCAAAAATGTAGTTGAAATACATTTTTTCACCCGTGAGTGTTTTTCGTGTCTTTTTATAGTAAAGTATCGTGTGTATATAAATAATCAAATTAATTCACGAAAAGGGATTTTTATTTTGATTTCAGGTCTCTTTTTCCGGTTTTCAAGTGTAATTTTTCCTTTTTCTTTGATTTCATGTTATTTTCAATCATAAACTTTCATTGGATTTCATTCTTATTAATTTTCTACAGTGCTTTGACAGCAATGTCCCGACCCTGACTACAATTTTTGTTTTTTATAAATGTCCATAACTCCAAAATATTAATCCAATTATATTTTATTGTTCAGAAAAAACATTGCAATTTGTGAGACCTTTCCAACTATCTGCAACATTAATGAAAATTCGGCATTCAACGAAAGTCAAAACATGCTCCAACCCTGACGACACTCGCATATAAGTTTTTTCAATGATAACCAAGCGGCACTAAAGGCTTTACTTAATCGTTACTTTATATGCATCATCAATGTAAGAGAATGCTAAATTGAATTGGTGTACTCAATGAGTGATGTATTATGTAGATTCCTGAGTGGCTAGTAATGAGCTTTAGGCCGAAAAAATTAATTCGGGAGTTGCTTAACGGTATAGCCATCACTTCTACTAATGAGCTAGAAAGTGCAGAAACTCAGCTCAATGATGTGGTAGTTTCTTTCTATCATGATAGCAGCCTTGTGGCGTCCAACAAGATTATATGTAGGGTACCTTGGTGGAATATAAAGCTATCAAATATGCGTAAGCTTGCCAGTAAACTATACAACAAATCTAAGCAATGAAATGACTACAAAATCACGCCAACTGAGTACAATAATTAAATTAAGAAATCCAAACGTGAGGTCTTGAAAAGACGCTGTGAAAATATTACGTCGTTGCTCAAGGCAGCACGTCTACAAAAGCTTCTAGCAAAGGGTACTTCCAATGGTGTAAAACAATAGAAGAAGCAGGATGGCTCTTTTACTGCCAACCACCGCGACACCCTGAAATATTTAGTTAAAATTCATTTTCCAGGCTCTTCTATTGATTTGGTTTCGTCTTCCTCGAAAGCTATTGCTCACAGAAGCGGCAACTCTAAAAGACCAAGAGTCTTTCAGGGGTCATATTTGACAGGACTGTGCCCTCTTTTGAAATGTTTAAATCTCTTGTGGGTGATGGGATTTTCCGGCTATTCTTCAGAGCTTTCTGGATAGGATCCTTGATCACCTAGTTAAACTGTTTAGAGCTTGTTTCATTGGAGCACATATTCCTCGTTTCTGGAGAAATATGATTGTGGTTTTTATTCCCAATCAAGGAAATACAAGCAAAACTAAATAGGGCGATAGCGCCTTTTACCATTATCCTTATTGTGTTATGTAACAAAACAAAAGAAAGGAAGAAATAAATTAAAGTATATCAACCCCCAAAAACCATTTACTTAGATCATGAAAAAATTCAGCAGCTACAACTTAACAGACGAGAGCATATACAACAACGACGACTGCAAAGACTGCGGCAAAGGTATATTGAGCGACACAGAACATTATCTTTGTAACTGTCGTGCTTTTTCTTCAAGCTTTAGACAAATATCGAGCAACTTCAATGTACGATTGCTTACGCTCTAAATAAATGAAACGACCTGCAACAATGGTTGCATACAAACCACTCAAATATATATATTTCTGATCAAATTTTTATCAAATCTATTAGGTTTAGGTTCCATAAATCTCTTTAGTTTTTTGCTTGTCAAACGAAATTACTGTACTGTAGATAAATAAATACCTTGGTAGATAACAAGATACAGTGACATAAAAACCTTAGCTAACTAATATTTACCATGACTTCTTTTCTTCTATTCTTCAGGCATTATTGTTCATTAAACTTATAAATTTAAATAATTAGTCAAAAATATAAACAACCAAATTTGGAAGAAATTTGAAAAAAAAACAAATTCTTTTCAAAATAAAAATATTAACTAATATTTTCTTCAAGTGTACTAAACGCACTTATACATATGTATATATTCGTATATGTAAGTAAGTATGTAACATAAATATACATACTCATACGCATACAATAACAAATGAGAACCAAAATACAGATTTTAATTAATATTTAACAAGGACATAAGCAGCATTCAGATATGCTCATATCATACATATAGACATACGCATACATATATGTATATACGTTTGTGTGTGTATATAGATAAATGTAGAAATAAAAAAATCTCAGTGTTGTGATGTTGTTCACTTGCATGGTGGCATGTTTAGTGCTTGTTTTTGTTTTGTTTACTTGAGTTTGTTACTGTTTTTGTTGTTGTTGTTAAACATACGTACACTCAACAAAACCACTTACTCCACATTGAAAATGCGCTTGCTTGCCTGCGAGTGTATATAAGTTGGCAAGCATATATGTATGTGGTATATGTACATATACACATAAACACATACATACATAAAATCAGTGAACACAAGTAGCATACTTTTAGGCATTGTGAGCACAAAAATTCAAACAATTATGCAACATAACACACAGTGAAACAACGAGACACAAACAAGGCGAAACAAAAATATGTCGAGCTTTTGACAATGATGGTGCTATACTGCTGTTGTATGCGACATACATATATATAAATGTATGTGTGTCTATTGCTGTTAGTGTGGTGATGTTGGATGGAGTTAGTGTCACAGTGACGTTGCGCTTTATCGTTTGTGTGTGCTTTGTTTGTGAGCACACCCAGGCACACACACATACACATTATATACTTCAATGCATGTTTATGTTTGTGTATATGTGAATTTGAATTTGTGTTAGTATGCTGTTTTATTAGTGCTATTTTTTGTGAAATTTTATTCAAGCGGGTGTTAAGCTTTTTCATTTAGTTATATATATGCATGGAAGTAGTTTTTGGTATAGACACAAATATATACTCATATGCATATGCATAACATATACATTTATAAATATGTATGTGTGATATTTTACGACTACAATGGCAATAATAAAAATTGTTTTTTAAATGCTATTCTCTCTTGGTGTGTTTATATGATTTTTATTGCAACAATATGCTGCTGTACTATACGCTTCTCTTAGCATATGATTACAAATTAGTATACATTCAGAGCATACTTTTAGGGTTACTTATGTTGCATATAAGAGCAAATCAACGCCAGTTCAGCTATTAATTATTTTTTTTTTTTCATATTGCTAAAGCATTTTGCTGGCTAGTGCCATTCGTAACATCACCCATGGGTAACATTAAGACTCAGTTTTCTTTTCTTTTCCTTTTCTCTAATTTTTTCTTTTTTTATGTTATTTATTTACTCAATATTTACCTTGGCCTTATTTACACTGACCTTTTCTTTGTACTACTTTGCATATACGCTTTGGTTAAACAAGCATTCTCTTCATTAACGTAGAACTTTTTCTTAGACGAAAACAATGCAAAAAGCAACAATGAAAAGAAAAAGTAAACAAATAAAAATTGAATATAAATACACGCTACACCTATTACTACCCATATTTTTCATTTTCTTATTTTGCACTTCTTCTTTTACTTTTACTGAAAATAAAGACCTTTCAACTGACATTAGCAAATTAAGGACGAAATTCCGGTGTGTTGCTACTTTCAATGTTGCTTATATATTTTATTTATTATTCACACATACAAAAACATAACACAGCTACACTTTTTTTACTTTTCTCATCGCTTTACACTTTTCAAATATTTTCGTTAAATTGTAGAAGTTGAATTAAATTTTTTTCGTATTTCTTTATTTCCTGAAACTCCTCTACTTCTTACTCCCAACTCTATTGAAGAAGACGAATTGTTTCAGCTGTTTAGTATCCATTCGGTCGTCTATAGTTACACTTTTTTTTGTTGTTATTATTTGAGTTGTCCTTTTGGGTCAATTGATATGTTTCTTTCTTTTCTTCATTTCCGCCAAAAGAAAAGTAGTGAGAAGCATGAAAGTGTCGAACTTTTGTTGAAATTTCTATGCTTTGAATTTTTATTCTTGGGTTTGTTTTTTTTTTTTCTTGGGAACTACTAGAAAGGTAAATAAATGAAGAGGATTTATTTTTCTTTTCTTGTTTTGAAGGTTACTTGGTGCCTATTGTAGCATAGTTATTGCTTCTTTTTATGTTCAAGCTTATTATACGCAACAAAGAATTGAAAGTGTTGAACTACATTATTTTACTATCACATATGTGTAGTTTGCAGTGTTGAATAAAAAGTTGCTCATACATTATATATGTACTTCCTATTTAGGAAGATACACCCTACATACTGGTATACTATCATTAAATTTTGAGTGTCATTGGGCACTCACAAGTACATTATTTACGGAAGGAGGCGGAGACGGGGGGACAAATTTATCACAAATAGTCCCTCTACCCCCTTGAATCCATTAGAGTCATTAAGTATATTTTTCATATCAAAATACTGATAACTGTATTAAATATTACTCATACGTCCGGCAGTATACCGATTTTTTACATTACAATTCAAACATTAAATTGATATGGCAATCAAGTGGACTGTATTCCTATTGCCATGGTTTTATGAGACCTTTATTTTGCTTTTTCGAAGACGCAGCTGCTTATCCTCTTATGTGTTTTTTCCAGAGGCTTGATCAGCTGAGCTCTAAATTCTGATCTCGCTGTTTAAAACTAGATAAAGAAAATAAGTTCATTTGTGTGTAAGTTAGACCAATTCGTATTTTGTATCGTATTTTTTATCTATTCGGGCTTTTTTGGTCGTTGATTTTTTGGAACTATTAAAGAAAAACTTCAATTTCCTTTTTCTCCTACGCGTTTCGGTCTTTTTAACACCATCCTCAGGGAGTCTGTTTATTATAAAATATAATAAAATAACAAATGAACATATAAAGAAAATGATAAATTATGAATAAAAACATACATACAAGTTAACAACAATCTTACATTATTTTTTCACTAATATACTTATTAGTTACGTCTGATGACAGCTGCGTACGTCTGATGTGTGTTATTTAAATCGTCTTTATGGTTTATAGCAGTGTCCGTTTTTTGCTGAATTCTAAGTGTTTCGAGTGTCATTCTGTTTTTGTATTTACGTTCTATGTCTAATAATTTTGCGTTGGTGAAATCAGCTGAGTGTCGATTTTCCGTTAAATGTTGCGCTAGCGCTGTTGTTGTCTTTTTGTTTCTCGCGTTTGCTATGTGTTCAGCTATTCGTGTGCCGAAAGCTCTTTTTATTGTCCCTACGTATGTTTTATTGCAAATTTCTCCTTCTCTCCCTTTGCATGTTATTTCATACTTTTTACTTTATCTATATGCAAGTGCTTCCTTTTTAAAATCCATAAAAATGGTTTTATTTTTCATCAGGCATCAGGCGGTAGGGGACGAAAAGGGACCCACCTGGGTCTGATTGGGCTAATCCCCGAACTAATAATAAATTTATTTTTCATTTTAATACTTTCAATCACGACCAATCGTAGCGTGACGCTCGCAGCAACTACATGTGCATGAAAACAGTGACACTTCACGGCTAACAACAATAAAATGCTGAAATGTTATCATTAATAGCACTTTCTCAATACTTTTTTTCATTCTTTCATTCTTTTTATGTATCTTAGGGTATAAAAATAAATGTTTCATTTTGCATTGCTTAACCCTTTTTAAGCTTTATTTCCAAAAAATTATATACTACATACAAATTCTAAATACGCAAAGTATAAAAAAAAACTAAAAAAATAACGAAGCACAAATATAAAACAAACAAACATTAACATAAACAAAAAATCAAAACACAAAAGAGTGACATTAAGCCTTTCATTTGTCCCTCTGAAGTTTTTCTTTCATTTTTCGGTATGGCCATTAAGTTGATTTTGTGCGAAAAGTTTGATTGAATGGTTTAATTATGTTTACTTAAGCTTTCAACCTTTCAACAATTCTCATGTTTTCTTTCCTTTTTTTATTGTTCTTTTTGTGAGAAAAATATTGTAAAATTGTATGTAGCACAAGTTTTTCTTATTTCTAACTGTGAAATCATTACAAAAAAATAGAAAATCAAATTCTATTGCTCTTTTTATATTTTATCCTACTGATTAATTGGTACTAATAGTTCGTTGTACTAAATGATTTAAAATCAAGTTCTGAGAATTCCATTTTCTTTGATTGTTTTGCAACCTCATTGTAATTCATATTAATTGTATTTTATATTGCAACAAATAATATATCATGGTTTTAGCTTGACCTAGGAACATTTATTTAACTAAGATTTGTTACTGTATCTATTCGAAAATGACGAGTTCCTCCAACCAACTATCTGAAAATCAATGAGCAAATTCAGTCAGAATTGAATAGTAATTACAACTAAGTTGAATGTTAAAGAAAACGACAGACATGGTGAGAAGTAACGAGTATTTCAAATAAGTTTGGCAACGGCTAACGAAGAAGTAATTTTTAGCTACGCAGGAAATTAGCTTTTGTTGTAGTAGGAGCGTATCATTTATAAAGAGGCATAACGTAACTTGAATAGCAAGTTCTACTGCGATACGGAAAGCATGTAGGCCAATAGACCACTTAATTCAAAGTAGAGTAAAGATTACCCTCGATAATAACAACAAAGGATTTGTCTCTCTAACCATCAAGCAAGACGATACTTCTATATAAGTTCCCGTATAAAGAATCATTACGAATAACACGAAGGAAACGAATGAATCAAATGCACACTGCTTTGGTGCAGTCAGTTGCAATTCCCCTGGGTAAAGTTAGAATGGATAAATTCTCTCACTACTAAAATCTTATTTATGTACATTTTGATTATGTGATTTTGATTACTCACCACATTCATCTAACCCATTGGTACTTTACTTTTTTTACTTTGATACATTAAATTAATCCTTTCAGTTAAATTTCTTATTTCGTTTTTAATTAAAAGAAAACCATCAGCAATATATGTCTGCATAGTTAGTAAATATTATTTTCTTACTTAATTATGCTAAACTCTTAGAAATCTTATGATACCTTCATTTTGCTTTGATGCACAAACAAAAGCAAAAACAAGATAAACTAAATGAAATAAAAGGAAAGGAAGCGAATGGAATGCACCAACATTCTCTCCCACTAATCACTCATCAGAGATGCATCTCAAAGACACTTTGCCAGGCAGCGTTCTTCTTTAATTAAAGCAAAATGTTAATATCGTAAAAAAGAACGAACTTAGTAAATAGAATAAAAGTGCAAATATAAAGTTAGAAGCGAAAAAATAGCATAAGCAAGACTAAGTAGAAGAGTAGAGTAGAGCTAAATAAAATGGATAAGAATCTGAATAATTAAATGCAAGCAACAAATTACAATATTGCTGCGTTTATGCAATAAAAAAAATTACTTCTTCAACAACACCAGCAACAACTACAAAAAACAATTACACCATATTACGTACATACATGTACATGTATCTATTTGTGTGTGTACTTACCAACACTTTGAAAAACAAGGGAGCTATAGTAATTTCCCCTCAACTTAAAGAAAAACAGAAACACCAAAAAGTATAAAAAAAGTTGCAACACTTTTGGGATTAATTTTATGCAAAGTAGAAAATATTCGCTAAGCAGAGAAATAACACAACTACTCAACGACAAAGAACAAAAGAAATTCATTAAATACTAAAATACCAGAAAGTGAAAAGAGACAAATTCTCTCATTTTCCGTAGTAGAAAATGTAACCAAATATTGCACAACAGCCATGAAAGAGAGGAAGTAAAAACATTCTTACCAACGCATGTTGAAGAAAATTCGTTTTAAATCACAGATGAAAAGTGTAAAATTGGTATGATTTAGTACTACAGGTAGTACTCAACGTACACAATAGTAAACATAGCTACCTAAGGCATATATATTCTACAATATATATGTACATATATAGAACTTACTCTGCCAGGCACTAGTTGTCGAGTAGTGGTGTAGGCAACTGCAGTAATAATGTTAACAACTTGATGCGAAAGTGTTTGTAAATACATCGCGATACAGTTATCTGCATGTTCTGAGTAGTAAATGTATACCAATGTGTGTGTGCGTGTGATTGTGTCTGTATTTTATGGCGTTGAAATTCATTAAGTAATGGATGTGCTTCTACTTTTGCAGATATGTGCACCAAAATAAACGCACACCCTGAACAAGAGCAATAGTTTCACTTTTAATTTTATATTAAATTGCAAAACAAGTACACTAGGTTTTGTAAAAATTATCGAAATTAAAAAGAAACATTCAAATTAAATTTTTTGGAGAAATGTTTGCCAAAATTGGGAAAAGCTTGTTAAAAATAGAAAAATACTTGCTAAAAATGAGAAAATGCTTGTCAGAAAATAAACAAAAATGAGATTCTTGTCGAAAATCTAAATTCTTGTCTAAGAGTAGAAAAATTGTTGTCAAAAATTGAGAAAATACTTGTCAAAATGTGAAAATGCTTGTCAAAAATGGGGGAATGGGGTTGTCGTGCTTGTTTAATAATTCACCACCCAATTCTCACGTTTTCACAGAGGAAATAAGGTGGACCTTTCAAGTCATTCTGAATGTTACCAACTGGTATTGAGCTATTGAGCGGGCATGGTAGATTTCAGCAATCACAGCAAAATGAGTGGTAATTCATACTGTCTTACGAGCATGCCTTAACCACTCGATACACATGCTCCTATACTGCGTACGTTTCACTGTTGAAAGAGACGAGGTTACTTAAGCCTTCGGAAACGATGATGAGGAACCTAGAGCTACAGATGCTAAAAGGCTTTGTGAAATGACCAATGGTTTGTAGCAGGGCCGTAGCCAGAAATTTTTTTCGGGGGAGGTTTTCATTCGAAGAAAATATTCATAAATAATTTTTATCAAACTGATTTTTAAATACAATAAATTAAAACGATAATACATTTGATGGAGCCTATCAGACTAAAGACAAAAGTAGATAAATGTCTTAAAACTTTAGGACAAATTTTCCGATTTTTTTTAATCTTAACCTCAAAAAAATGGCCAAAAGTGTCAAAAAATTCACAGAATAATCAAATTAAATTTTTTCAAATAAATATTATTCAATGTGCATTCCTAATGTATTTTTTTTTATCGTGAAGGACATAATTTTCTTAACTCATTGACTTCTCACTACTGATGATGTACCCAATTTCAAAAAAATTACTAAAAATAGTAGGGGCTAATTTTTTTCGAATGATCATCATTGGGAATTTGGGACAATATAATCAATGATAAGGAACCCGGATGAGGTTGGCTTATATTTCCTAAATTCGTGAAGTCACTGCATTGAAAGTCGTGGTGCTCTGAGCAATAATGGGTTAAAAAATTAATTACATTTTAAGATTGTCTCCTAAAACCGCATGGAGTTTTTGAGAAAGAATTTTTCACGTTGAACACGAATTTGAGGTCGAAAACTTCCTATCAAGTCTCGTTTTAGGAAAAAAAAAGGGTTCAAGCCAATCTAATTTTATAAGGATCCTTCAACAATTATCAAAAACAATTACTGACCTAGAAAAACTATAAAAACAAGAGTACTCAGTATCACCTTCTCATGTCGAAGAAAACAAATCGGACTTCATCGCAAAGTGTACCTAAGATTTCAAATTCCTTTTTTTATATTTGACTTTTTTGAAAAAAAAAAACGATAGAAGTAAAAAATATCGTTAAATAGATTTTATTTTGACTTTTTTTCCATCCATTGGCAATTAATCTCAAAAATTAGAATAAAGTTTCCACATTTCCCCCCTAAATACGGCATAAGTTTGTAGGGAAGCAGCGAAAATAATGAAAGCTCTTCGCAATTAAATAGAAAAACGAACCTCAGTGCGAAAACCAGACACTACGGTCACGGTAAAACGTCATGCAAAAACAGACGAGACTTCTACTAACAAAGTAACTGTAAGATGGAAGAAAGTACTTAAAATACCCCTCTGTATAAAAACTATAATAATATAAAAGCAAAAGTGTAGCATATTTTTCAGCGTACACTGTATATAAAATGCACGTAGTATTACTCTTCTTTCGACTATAGTCATACAGGATTATCGCGTAGTTTCGATAGATTTCCAATTGAAGACTACAACATTGATGTGTGTAATATTTTGCTAATTACCAACAAAAACATTGATTGCTATCAATAGCAATTGAAAATGTAATACTGAGAAAATCCTGCTAACATAAATTGATTTCCAAATCAAAAAACTTTAAGGCATGATTAGTTTGTTGCAAAACAAATAAATTTTCTTAGATTTTCAAATGATTAAACTTTACATATTTAAAGTTGTATTAATATTTCTATTCTTGTTGTCGGAAAAAAAAGGGTATTTTCATTATTTTTTTTTTTTTTTTTGCTAAGGCGGTACATTTTTTTCAGAATAAATCATCGTATATTTATCTGTTATTGCCAGGTATTTCACGAATTTTTTCAACAAAAAATATTGACAACTGGGGACGATATGGCCGTTGAGCCAAAACCCTTTGCGGTGAGAACGATAACTGAAGAACGGTTCATCTGAAATCAAGAAAAAACTGAACGTGTTTTAGTTTTCATTGTCGCGCTTTTAGTGAACAAAAGGTTTTGTGAAATTTAATAATTGTTTTTTAAAGGGCTGAAAATTTGGTTTTGGTGGTCAAAAAAAAAAAAGTTTTGTTCCAAATAAAAATTCCTTCGTTCATTAAGAGGCTACTACAGTTATAAATTAGCCAGAACAAATTCAGATCGATTGCTGAAATGGTTTTTGAGAAGCTGCACAGTGGTCTGCAATCCCAAAAAGCTGGTCATAAGTCGAAAAATAAAGTTTTTTTTTGGGAGGGTTCTGACATTTCAAATAGTTGCAGTGATAACCCTAGCAGCGTTTTAGAGCAATGCTGTACAGCTATTCTTCAAACATTTTTTTTTTTTCCTTTTCAAGTCTAAGTAAATAATAATAATAAAATATAGTAAATAAGTGTCGAAACGTGTGGAATTTTCATGTGGAAAAAGTGTGTTATTAAAAAGTGCGTAGTTTTTAAACTGTTTCGCCGATTTTAACGAAGCAATATGCAATCAATTTGTAAGAGTAAGTACTTTTCATATATTTATTATTTTTATTTAAAAACATTAAGCAATGTGTTTTTCACCGGTGTTTTTATCATGTAAGCTGTTTTCAAGGATGAGAAAAAAGGGTTTTAAAAAAATTCCCAACGGTTCCCGCCGAGTTTTTAGTTTTAAATTATTAATTATTCATTTTTGTAAAACATATAAAATTATATATATATATATAATATTTTCAATGCAAAGTACAGATGCGGTATATTCTATGTCCTAGCAATTGTAAAATCAAAAAAGTATTTGTATAATATAAATTTTTTTGTGTAAAATTCGTATGGATGAGGGGAGAGGAAGGTTAAAGATTTTTGCGTCCAATAACTGTTAATATTTCCTTGATCTTACATTAGCTGTATTAGCCATCTCCTTTCGATCCGCCATTTTGTTTTTTTTTAAACTGAGATCGAATTCGTTATTAACGACTTCAAAAACCCCCAAATATCTGGTTTCGTCAAAATTCAATAATTTTTCCACCATTTTGTTTTTTTTTAAACTGAGATCGGATTTGTAATTACCGACCCAAAAAACCCCCTAGCTTTTCGGGATTCCTGACCACTGTGCGCTAGGGAACTTTTTGAAAAACAACATTTGAAGATAATCGGGTTTAAACTTTCGGCACCATGCCGGAGGTAGTGAGCTGTTGATAGCTGTAACTTTGGTTCTAGTACTCAGATTTCTATGAATATTTTTTATGAGGATGTACTTTGAGTAAATGTAAAAGAAAAATTTCGATTTTTTCGACTAACACAAGTGTAGACTCGTATAACCCCATAAATTTCTATAAAAAACTTTAAATTAAATTATTCTTTTGTCAGTTCTATAATTTTACTGTCAAAAACATAAATAGTTTAAGTATATTCTAGTCCAAATTCCTGATTCCCTACGATTCTGTTCTTATATTAAGACAATAGTTTAAAAAATTAAAAAAAAGTCGACTTTACATCTCACTTAGATTAAAAGCTTTTCAATTCAAAGCTCTAATATTTTTCTCTTGTTTTACAAAATTTCAATGATTTTAAACGATTTTCTCAACAATTTAAATACAAATGTAGGGTAAAAACAGCATTTTCGGGTGAAGTGAAAAAATGTGATCAGCAAACACTTTATTTTGATATCTAAAAAATCCAGAATTCTAAGGGATTTTCTATAATCAATATGCTATATAAAAAGAACATGAAAATTATGTTATTTATAGTCCGAGAAGATTAGTTTTCATTTAATTATTCTTATAAAAAACACAATTATTGTGGATTGCCTGTGCTGGTGAAAACTCGAATAAAAATATTTTTCTCCAATTTTGAACTAATTCTATGAGAAATATTACAAAGAAAAAATATTGAAAGCTTGGAAGAGAGAGGCAACTCTGGGAAGTTTAATTAATCAATTAAATAATAAGTATTTTGAAAATCATTTGACATCAATTATTGTTTAGAAATTCAATCTAGTATAGCGCCATAGCCAGGAATTTTTTTCAGGGGGGTTTTCATTGGAAGAAAATATTTATAAACGATTTTTATGAAACTGATTTTTAAATACAATAATTTAAATACGATGATGCATTTGATGGACCTTTAGAAAAATTTTTACGAAGTTTTTTAATCTTAACCTTAAAAAAAATGGGCAAAAGTGACAAAAAATTTACAGAATAATCAAATTAAATTTTTTCAAATAAATATTATTCAACGTGCATTCTAATGCATTGTTTTTTTCGTGAAGGACATAATTTCGATAACTCATTGACTTCCCACTACTGATGATGTACCCAACCTCAAAAAAAGTTACAAAAAATGCCAAAATAGTATTGGCTCATTTTTTTCAAATGATCTTCAAAAGTATTTTGGGCCATTATCAATGATAAGGAACCCGGATGAGGTTGGCTTATATTCCCTAAATTCGTGAAGTCAGAGCATTGAACGAGATCTTTCTAGTCGTGGTGCTCTAAACAATAATAGGGTAAAAATATTAACATTTTAAGATTGTCTCCTAAAACTGCACGGGTTTTGCTAATAAGATGGTTCCTAGTTTTTGCCAAAGAATTTTTCACGCTGGACGCGAATCTGAGGTCAAGAATTTTCCATCACGTTACGTTTAAAAAAAAAATGGGGTTCAAACAAGTCTAATTTTAAAAGGATCCGATAATTTTTTATTAATTTTTTAACTTTTCAAACTGTTTCAGGACGAAACTTTAAATCAAAAATAGATACTGACCTAGAAAAACTATAAATGCAGGAGTGCTTTGTATCACCTTCTCTTTTTGAATCCATAGTCAAACCTCTTGTCAAAAAAACAAATCGGATTTGATAGCATAGTGTAACTAAGATTTCAAACTTATTTTTGAAGTGAAACTTATTTTCTCTTGTCCTAGAGTAAAACTAACCGGATGTGACGTCGCGCGTAAGGTTGCAATGTGACATAATTTTGTTGGGCAATGTGCATGAGGGGCTAAATATCAATATTCCGTAACTGAATCAAAGCAGACTATATAATAAATGATTCATAAATAGTTTTAATTCAATATAACATATTAATTACACACACACACACATATACACGCCTATGGCAGAAAGAACAATGTGTAGCGTCGCCATCTTAAAGTTTATGACAGTTATACATTTCACATACAAATGGCGCAAATGTCCAAGGAATTACATGAAAATGTCGCACACAAACAGAGTTCGTCTACAATTATCATCGACATTACCGGTACAGAGTTGCAATTTTTGTTCTATCATTAATCCCAAAAAAATTGGTTGTGTATTAACGAACACAAAGCAGAAGTGAAACTTCTTGTGAACTAAACGAAACACAAGCAAATGAAATTAAAAAACACAAGCCAATGAAGTAAAAAATTTAGAGATTGAAAAATTTCATTTGTTTGTTATTTGCTTGTGTTTCGTTTAGTTCTCAAGTCTGCGTTGTGTTCGTTAATACACAATTTAGTTTTTTATATTTGACTTTTTAGAAAAAAAACCAATAGAAGTAAAAAATATTCAAAAAACGATAAATAGATTTTATTTTGACTTTTTTTCCATCCATTGGCAATTAATCTAAAAAATTAGAATAAAGTTTCAGAACCCCCAAAACCTCCACCTAAATACGGCCTTGATTTAGTATAACTCTCAAACCTTAACGATCTTACTTATTTTCCACACACCAACAAACCAACTGCACTATTTACTGTTTAATGAAATACAAACCAAATTGTTTTCAAAATTTACAAATTTCATTACAATATTGACTATAATTTAATTACTGCCAATGCAATTTTACTACATCAAAATATATCAATATTGAATTGGTGTTGTTGTATTGTATCAACACTTTATACCACAGGGATTTAGTGTGTGTTCTATATTCAATGATGAAATATTTTCTGTTTTTGTTTTTTAAAATTATAAATGAACATTGGGCAAACAGGCATATGTATATTTTGTACACAAAAACTACATATCATCTGCATTGCAACGAGCATAAATGAAACTATAGGGAAAAAACATGATTTTAAAACTGAATTAGAAAATTGTTTTGTTTTCCGTTTCTATTTTTTGTTTAATGACAAAAAAAAAATATACAAACATGCATACATGCATTTAATTGATATATGGACATATTCTAAAAGTAATGAAATCTAAACGATGCTGCTCTCACGCTACTAACTATTTCGCATAAATATGCAAAAACTACAGAAAAAAAAAAGAAAACAAAAAACAAAGCAAAACAAGCACATTTGTTATGCGAAAACATAAAACTTTAACAACTTCAACAACAAAAACACCAGCAGCAGCAATAGCAACAATAAAAACTGTAACTTAAACTTTGACTGAACGACGAACAGTCGAAGAAGAAAAACATCAAACTGACCACTGACTGAAAAAATAGAAATGGTTAAAAAATTGTAAATCCAGCAAAAGCATGTTGAAATTGGAAAAGTTACTACTCCACAGCACAAATATATGCGTGCGTGCAAACACACATATGCAGAAGCAGCCGTATACACACTAACACATACACACTCATATTCACACAACTACACACATACGAGCAGGAAAGCAGAAAGGCTCAGACAACACATGCACAAAGTCATATTGTAAATGTTGTAATCCGACGGATACAATATTTCAGCGCCTATGAAAATAACTAACGTATATGCATACAATATATGCTTCCAGACATACACATATGTATGTATGTATATGTATTTATGTTGTAGCCAGCGTGGAAACGAACGTATGAACGAATGGCGAGTTTTATTTCTAATGTCGTCCAGTTTCGTATACATAAAATGTTCGAATGTTTTGCGAGCACAGAAATTTATATGCAAATATACCACAATATCTATAGCTATGTAGTTATACGAGTTTAGGTTCAGCATTCACATATACATACATACCGACATATGCACGATCGCCACATCATATCGCTGCATGTCGCTTACAAACTTTCAATGTTATTGTTTTTTTTTTTTTTGTTTCTTATGTATATTGTTTTTTGCTTTTTTGTAAAAACACTTTTGTTATCTGCGCTTTTGCAAATATTTTCAGTTTAGTTTCATTTTACCATTTACTATAAATATATAAGAGTATACATATGGGTATACATAGAAACCATATTAAGTTTGGGCATTTACAGGCATTAATCGCCTTACTTTTAAATATAAACTCAATTTTTTTGTATTCCCAAAGCTTCAAAAAGGAACAGTTAGATGTTTGATGACTGAGACAAACTGGTTCCTTATGAAAAAATACAATTTTTTTTTATTAACCGCTCACCTGCTTTTACTAACTTTCAAAAAATTTGATAGAAGATAAATTTCTCAATACTTTAATAACAATGGCATTTTGGCCTAATCTCCTCTTTATTATATAGCAAAGATCATAATGTAAAGAAAGGGAGTTTTGTGTTTTTATTTATTTATTACGGCTTTTTGTAACCTAATTCAATACAAAAACTATTTACAATTTGAAGTTTAAAAAATAACGTAATATGAAACAAATTCTATTCTTAATATTTATTGTTTCTTAGATACTAAAATTTTTTATATTCAAATTATTTCATTCTCTAATCCACGCTGTGGACACCATCTTCAATCAGTCTGAATCTAAAACTCAATTACAGACTGAAGAGCTAGTCGCAATTTTTGTTGTGACAAACGATTCAGTTAAGATGAGCGTGGGTTCAATTTAGAGGGCATAATATCAGCCTGATATTGATATTTTAATATCTACTTTATTTATAAATTCTATTTATCGATGCGCAATGATTTATATTTTGCCTTCGATTTGGCACTTCTCTCCTATCTTAGCGTCACCGGAAAACAAAATCGTTTCTGCTTCTCCATTTCCTCTTAGAAACCATTTGCCTATTCCAGTATTTGACATACAGATGGCAGTAGTAAAATGTAAACATACCTTAAAATAAATATTTAGTTACAATACATATCATTAATACTTTGACACACAGATGGCAGTAATAAAATGCAAACATACCTTAGATTAGTTAGATGTAATACACAAACATTCCTTAAACTACTTCTACAGTAACAACTTATATCACTGCAATATGAACCAAGCTCTGGCCCAACCAGATCGCTCAGTACTTTTTCACATTAATACGCGGGAGACGAGCTCAGTTTCTTTATCTTGTAGCTAATGACTTAGAATAGTTATATATTTATCTTAAATAATCGAATGTCATCGTTCTTTATAACTTCTGGCAATTTCATTTTTATAGTTTTCGTTCATTTGCCACGGTTTAAAAAAAGGCAGTTTGAAATCATTTTTATTTTTAATATTTTTATCGTATACCTCATTACTAAACATAACCAAATTTTTAGGTATTCTTTTCCAATAACCGTTCTTAATATTATTTTTAATTTTCATCTAACTAACATTGTTTTTATTGGTATATCATTCTGTTTATTAAGTACAAATCTCATCGCTTCTTTTTTCCCCATCTTTTTGCAGTTATTTGCGAGTTGGCGAGTCTTTCGTTATGAAAAAAATTGTCGGACAACTTAACTATTAATCGATTGAACGAAAATATTTTATAGCTTTTCTTTAAGTATTTAAAAGATCTTCTGATAAACCATATATTTTTTAAACAATTTTACTAATTGTAAAACGCCCTTTGATTTCTCAAGCCTTTTGACACTAACATTTGTTGATTTTTGTATTTACAATATCGATATCATTTTTCCTTTCAATAATCATAACTACACTTTTTTTCTCAGTATTCAGTTTCAATTTGGTTACACAAAGCCATTTATAATTTATATAACGAGTTAAGGTCAGTTTTATAAATTTTTAATTATGCTATGGCCATACTAAATCGGTAACCTTTATATATGGCTATTTTATTTATATAGCTGATGAGTTTTGCATTAAAATTTCATGATCGATGGTCTCAAAAGCTCTTAGGTGCTGTCTCACATGAATGCTATAATGAAGCGAAATGTACTATTTTTCGTTATTATCATTTACACTCAGAATTTAAGTTGCTCACCATGCCTAATACCTGGCGGGAGAATTCACCACACTACTCGCTAAAACCCACACATGCAGTCATCACGGTTACTCACCTCAATACATCACAACCCAAACTCACCACACTACTCGGTGATACACTCATACTCAGGCACTCATTGTTACCCTCCAGTTGAACTTTGGATGATCATAGGAGTAATCATTGAGCGCTCCAAAGCGAGCAATTGATTACTCCCCATTGCTCCAGAGCTCTTGCATTTTGTACTCCTTTTTAACATTGCATGTCCTAGGGCATGGAGTACTCGTTTTAGCCTCCAAAAGGAGTAATAAAGGAGGGCACGATTACGAGCATGAGACCACTTGCATCTCATAGAAAAATAAATCTCCGAAATAGTTCCTTACAATATTTATGACGCCATAGACTAGTTGTCTAAACAGCCAGTAAGCACGCAAGCACTTGTGTGTGCCAAGGTTTTAATTATAATGTTATATTCATTTTTGTTCATTATTTGTTATTTTTTTGTATTATTTACTATTATAAATAGTTTTATAATTTTATTATTTTCTTGAGTTGCCTTTTTCCAGGTTCGAACCTGCGGCCGAAAAATTCGCATCGCGAATATTAAACGACGCACTTACCAACTGAGCCACAAAAGCAAATTTGTTATCATTGAATTTTGTTTCTTTTACTCTTGCAATGATTCTAGTACTAGTTACTGATTTTTAACTCTTTGATGCACACGATTTTAAAGAAAATAAAAACACCAGTTGCACAGAAATTTTTTTGGTTTATATCATTATCAGCAGAATGAGAAAATATTAAACTACGTGACTATAAGTAATTTCAACTTTCCAAAGTGGGTTAAAATATATCACACTATGCATAAAAAAATATGCGGGGCAGTTTTTACCCTACCTACCATAAAGGGTTAACTGGGCAAGAGAGAGTAAGATATACAAATTTGAACTACTCAATCAGGCTGTCTTTGTTTATCATTATTTCTAAAAATAGATCATATAAAATTATGAAATTGTGTTAGTGAAATTCAAAAATTTTGTTACTGTATTGGAGTTGCTCGTTTATCCCTCCTTTTGGAGTAATGAAATCATTAATCGTTTGAGGAGTACTCACTGTTTGTGCAACTGGGCCACAATAGTTCATCACAAGGCGGATTTAACATAGTGGTAGCAGCATTACAACAAGTACAATGTAACAATAACAACACGCTACTTTGTTGTTGCTAAAAATCGTAATTGTCAAAAGCACAAGAACAAATGTATGGAAAACAAACAAAAAAAAACAAAGATTTTGACAGTTAAGATTATCTTCATATAAAAAAATTAGAGAAGAAGACAGAGCTGACGCTGCTATCACCTATTATAATTTCGCCATGGTTCATCACAACTGCAGACCAACCACATACAAACATCGTTGTCACACTCACGACAGTAACACAAGTGTGCGTTGGCTGTAGAGAATGGGAACTGCTGTCCTCTTTCCTCTCAGACCTCGTCCTGCTCCTTCTACCGTCACTAATACCTTAAAACCAATCTAGTATAAAAGGTCGATGTACAGCGGTAGAGAGAGTCTGTCTGGAATCAGCATTCGACCAGGTGCTGTCGCAAACCTGAGGCCGTTCTATCTTTTTTTTATTAGTCTTTTCTATTGAACTTTTAATCTGAATTTTGCAATACCGTAAATAAATTAATTTTATAACGTTGTAGAAAATAAACTCTCGATATTTCATTTTAATTAGACGGATTAGTGGAATCCGCTACGGTTATCCTGGAAATTGCAGGTTTTAATTTTATTGGCGACATTTTAACACTTTCTAAATATTGCACTAATAGAGTTTTTTTCGTCAAAAATTATCAGATTTAAAATCGGTTTAGCCAATTCCAAAAAATTAGCGTCGGAAGTTCTTTAAAATTCACTCATTGAACAAAGCATTGCATTCGTCGTTGTAATAATCATTGCTTAAGCGGGAGTAAATAACAAATGAGGGAGAGAGAGTAGATATGAGTAACGGCATTTCTCAGAATTATCTGCATACACAAATAACAAAACAAACACCAACGAGTAGTTTGGTTCTCTTTTGATATTTGTTTTTTTATAAAGAGATTTCTTGAACAAAAAAATAGCCCCAGTTACTGGGGCCTTATCGGCTAGTCTTCTCAAATGACGCAACTATTAAAGTTTTCCATTTGACATTTAGCGCAATACCTTTTGTAGAGCTTTCATTTATGGTGTGTGAATAAAAATATTCCAGATATTGAATTGAATCTTTAAATACTCCTTCAGAAAATAGCTTTTCTCTGATTCTTTTTGTTTTTAAACCTATGAAATATAACTTGGAATTTTCCCAGAAAGCCTCTATATAGTAAATTTCATTGAAATCGTTAGGGCCGTTTTCGAGAACGTGATTACAAACAAATATATAAATATTGCTAGATTAATAGTCTAGTATATGTAAAATACCACCAAAAAAATCTTTTTTCTCTTTTGTGATTTATTATTTTCCATATTTATCGTTTGTTTAAGACATTTCCACATCATTTTGCTATCACTTTTATTGTTATCTATCTTGTACTCCATGTACTGTACCTTCTTTTTCTAACATGTTTCTTATAATATGCTTTGAGAGTTTTATATTCCCCAAATTACCATAATATTTGTGCTTTTTTAATAGACTAAATTTATATTTATTATTAGTCATACCATTTGTTCATTTATTGCAATACAATTTCTTTCTCATGACTTTTTTTTAAGAAATTATCCCTATCTGGGAATCGAACCTGAGGCAGCTGGAACTTTAGTCTAAAACTCATTCATTATCGGTGTTTTTAGTCAAAAAACAACTTATCGAAATTACTAAAATTAACTAAGCGCAATTGATTTATTAAAGATTCGCTGTTATTTATACAAATCTCATGAAATAATTTTTATATATTTTCTCATCTGATATTTTCTATCGCTTCTCAGTTTGAACGTTATTGTTTCGTGATCGGAAATTTTAAATCCATCTAGCCGATCACAGATAAGATCATCGGGATTGGCAAACAGGAAATTGATTCATGTTCTAGATATATCAGTAATACGCGTTTAACTATAACCGCCCTTTCCCCTCCGAAAGAGCTTATTACTACAGCTGAACTAAACACCTTGAAATTCTTATTCTCTTAATCTCTGCACAACATGGCGTATGAGTAACCTTCTTAGTTTTTATAAAGCAGTACAAATAAAATAATTTTAAAACAGGTCTTGCTATGGAATTTTATGTGGAAAAATCTCCGAAATTTCTAATTAAAAAAAAATAACAGATTTATAAAATAAATGAAATGAAAATTTTAAGTATTTTATAAAATTGCACATTACTTTTGTCCTTTTTCAGTGGTACTTTTTCTACAAATGCCCACATCTCTACATATTGATATGTATGAGTGTATTCACATACACATTCACCTTCATTTTGATTCAATTTTAAATGCGTTTGTTCTGCTTTTCCTTTTTGTGTGTGTACATATACGAGCATTTGAATCCTTTTAAATGCATTTCTAACTCCCGTTTCTGTTTTTCTTTTTCAACTAAAATTGAAGTTGATTGCATAACTAAAATACTGCAATATTGACTTTATGTTATTTCCTTTTATAGAGCTAGATATAGAATACTGTATAAAAACTTAAATTTAAAAATATAAAATACAATTGTAAATTCATAGCATGCTTGAATCTACTTCAAATATTTAAATCGAAATAACTTTTACAGATGAATGCTGCAGAATTCTATGAGCATATTTTCAAGTAACTTCTTTTCTATAGAATATACGGATATCATTATCTAAATACCTATAAAGGTAATACTTTCACTATGGTAACTACTCGAGTTATGCAAAGAGTCGATGTACTCATGCGTCATATAATAAAAGTTGCAATAACTAAGTGGATAGTTAAGAATTAAATTGCAAACATAATTTTCCAGTGATCCATAAAATCAAATAAATTTTACAATCAGGTTTACTTTAAAAAGAAAAAATTGATAATTGCAGTACGGAATATTTTGCTTGAAATGCCATTTACTATATTCAATTCTACAATTATAAGTACGTATCTATGTATTTACATATTTGTATTTGTGGTTGAAGCTGCATACAGAATATAGCATTCACTATACAAAGTATTAAAATCGCTCTGTCCTTAGATACAGCATAGATACTCGCAAACAATATAGCCCATAGGCACATATGCCCCAGTTGCGCAAGCAGTGAAAACTCTTCAAAAGAGCAATGATTCAATTACTCCAAAAAGAGTTATAAAAGAGAAACTCCAATACTGTAACAAAATTTTTGGCTTTCACTAACACAATTTCATAATTTTATATGGGCCATTTTTAAAAAATTATGAGAAATAAATACAGCCTGATTGGGTCGTTCAAATTTGTATGTCTTACTCTTTCTTGCCTAGTTAACTCTTTAGGGATAGGTAGGATAAAAATTTTCTCAACTTTTGTTTAGCTTTTTATGTATAGTGGGATATATTTTAACCCATTTTAAAAGTAGAAATTACTTATAGTAATACTGTTTTATAATTTATTTCATTTATTTCATCAAATAGAGTATTGACTCTTACAGACTACTTAAAAACTACAAAACAGGAATAATAAAATAAATATAAACATTATGCAAACAATAAACTTAAAGACTAAAAGGATGGAATAGAAAATAAGCAAAGAATTTGTTTACGTACTAAATTAAAATTCAAGAATTACCACAGGTTAATAGAACTACAAGTAAATTATCTTTACTTTTTACAGGGAATGTTGGCAAAGATATAAATGTTAGGCAAAATTGAATTAGTTATCCTAACACAACGAGCCATAGGTTCATTCAGACCATAAGAAGTTGTACAATATTGTTCCTATTGAAATGGAACTGGACTCGGAGATAAAGTGATGGAGAATTAAAATGAAGCAATACAAGCAGTTGGGGACAATGAATATGATGATGTATCAGATCTCTTAGATTAGAACTAAGGAGCACATCCCATTTCAATTCTAGAAAAGTGAAGGTTTGATGAGGGACTCCAGATTACTGAGCAATGTTCTAGGTGAGACCGAACAAGTGATATGTAAAGCGATTTAAGAGTAAAAGGGTCAGAGAATTCAACAGAATTCCTCTTTAAGAAACCAAACATTGAGTAAGCTTTATTGACAATAAAGTTAATGTGGTCCTTGAAATCCAACCTCGGATGTAAAACAACACCCAAATCTCTTTTTGAGTAAAGATGAGTTTATAAAGTAGTCATAGCAGTTAGGAAAGTTCGATCTGCTAATAGTTAATCATTCACATTAGCTACGTTAAGTGATAGACTGTGGCGAGAACACTACACAACAACCGAGTCAATGGACCTGAAGAGTTTTATATCGTCAGAAAATAACAGACAACTCGAATGCTTTACAACTAGAGGAAGATCATTTATAAATAAAACAAACAAGAGAGGGCCAAGATGACTCCCTTGAGGAACGCCAGATGTAACTCTGATAAGATCAAAGACAATAGCTCCAATTTTGATAGCCTGAGATCGGTTCGATAAATATAAAGTAATCCAATTAAGGGGGTTAATGTTAAATCCCAAGGTTGAGAGTTTTGCCATATTTACAGTTTCTCATTCAGTTGGCAATGCTATCTATAAACCAAAAAAATTTTGTGAAACTGTGGTTTTAATTTTCTTTCAAATAGAACGCCTCAAAGAGCTAAAAAACTGTAACTAGTGCTGGAAAGATTGCTAGAATAAAAGAAAAAAATTCACTGAAAGTAAATATGCTCAACTGGTAAGCGTGTTGCTTAACATTCACAATGCGGACTTTTAGCCACAGGTTCGAGCCTGGCCTGGAAAAACTTTGCCAAAAAGACAACTCAATAAAAGATCAAGGAAAAATAAAATAATAAAACGATAATAGTAAATAAAAAAAAAATAAAAATGAATGAATGAATGAATATAAAAAAAAAAGAAAGAACTTAGTGGGATTTGAACCGTCTCCCACAAGTGGCGTTTTAGACAACTAGTCTATGGCGTCATGAATTTTGACAAAAACTATTTTGGAGCTTTGTTTTTCTACGAGTTGCAAATGAGCTCATACTCGTAATAGTGTCATCCTTTATTACTCCTTTTGGCGGCTAAAACCAGTACTCTGTGCCCTAGGACATGCAATGTTAAAAAGGAATGCAAAATGCAGGAGCTCTGGAGCAATAGGGAGTAATCCATTGCTAGCTTTGGGGCGCTCGATGATTATTCCTATGATCATCCTAAGTTCAACTGTGCTTCTAGTAGACAAATGTACATACAGTTTAAATGCTTTCATTTGTAAAGGAATAGAAATCAAAATGAGCACTAACACACATGCACATATATGATACATTCTCATTCATATATACATACTTGCGGTTTCGAAAACATGAACATGTTGTTCACTTCACTTTTTATTTGTAATAATTTAAAACAACATAACTGTAACACTTAATGTATAAAATCTTTGAAAAGAAAACTTTATAAAAATATTATATAGAACTGTAATTTTTATTGTGATAATATTTAAGTACCTTGAAATAATTTTCTCTTCGATTTCTATTTAAGATCACAAATTTCTAGTCGTTTACATTAATTAACTTCAAAAGTATTATATTCTTCCACTCGTATCATAATGACAAGACGCTTAGAAATACTGATCATTGATATAAAAAGGAATGTATTGGGAGTATGAATGTATAAACTCGTAATTGTGACTTACTTCATATCTATCATACGCGCCATTTTTTTGACATTGACAGCTATTCTATCTCGAAGAGCGCCAAAAATACTATAAGAATTGAGCTGTCAAATAATTTTCATAATTTTACAAAAGTGTTTTACTATAGCTGAAAATGTCGAATTTCGTGCCAACAAAACAACATTTGCGGGAAGTTTTAATTTGCTTCTTCCATTTAAAGAAAAACGCAACTGAAGCACATCGTTTACTCACTGAAGCTTAACCTGACTGTGCTATAGACGTTAGAATGTGTCAGGTGTGGTATGCCCGTTTCAAAAGTGGTGATTTTGATGTTGAAGACAGGGAACGTTCAGGCAGCCCGAAAAAGTTTGAAGATGAAGAATTGAAGGCATTACTCGAAGAAGATTCATGTCAAACGCAACAAGAACTTGCAGAATTTTTATTAGTTGATCAATAAGCCATTTCTAAACGATTAAAAGCATTGGTTATGATTCAAAAGCAAGGAAATTGGGTGGGATATGAAAGGTGTCGTGTATTATGAGCTGTTGAAACCGAATGAAACGATCACTGGCGACCGCTACCAACTACAATTGATGCGTTTGAGCCGAGCATTAAAGGATAAGAGGCCAGAATATGAGAATAGACACGACGAAGTTATTCTTCAGCACGACAATGCTCGGCCGCATGTTGCAAGGCAAGTAAAAACATACTTGGAAACCATGAAATAGGAAGTGCTACCCCACCCGCCTCGCTAAACTCAAAAACTAATCAAAAAATGGATTTCATATTCATTTTTCTTTCATTAGTATTAACTGTAAACAAATATTGTGGTGTTTGTTTTTTTTTTGTTTTTTATTTCAATCCTGCGGGTTAGAGGGTTAAAGGAGTTAGACAGCATATCTGCATGTATGTATGTATGTATTGTATACCTGCATATATGAATCAGGAAGTTGCAAATTGAATATGAAAGGTCAAAAAGTTATATATACAATGATTAAACGAACATATGAGGTGGCTGCGTGCAACATGCAAGGCACAACACAAACGACCCTATAATAATTTAAAAAGAATTTTGCGCTTAATGAGAAACCAAATGGTTTAAGAAAAATAAAAATTTATATTTTCGTATATTTTTTTTTTTTTTTTTGTAAATCAAATTGTTTTGGAATGAAATTTCAAAAAATAATCTTTAAAACTTCCTTAATTCCGCCTTCATTTGAATAATAAAGTTTTGCGCGCAATTTCCATAATGGCCAATATTATAATGTTCTGACTTTTCCAAAAGAATAAATATGTACATACATAAAACTAAATGAATGCATGAATGAATGAATGTATGCATGAATGAATGAATGAATGAGGAAATGAAAGTGTATGTAAATGCGGTATTGCTGTTGCTCGGAAGTATTGTATAGCTTAAATGGGGGAAAACCGCTGCAAACAATCACAATAATAGCATCACTGGCATGGCATAATTCACACTACATACTACACACGGAGAGTACAATGAAAATAATTGCCAGTAATCCTTTTGCTACACAATTTGTATTACTATTTTTCTTGTTGCTGCTGTTGTTGTTATTGTTACTACTGTTGGCATTTTCTCTCACTTTTTTTTCTCTCTCTCTCTCTCTTTCCTTCTCTTTTCACAGTCATTTCCACATTCATCCACAAAAGTACTTTTTATTATTTATGAATGCTTATTTGCCATAAAATTTTTGTATGCTTGCAAGTACTACCAATTGTTACCAACCCGAAACGACGTCAAATAATAGCATCCCAACCCTTCCGCCCATCATAAACTCAGTCTACCAACACAGTGCATCAGTTCACCAGTGTACCCATATCGTCCTCCCTCGCCTTTAGCATGCTAATATTTTCATGGTGTTTTGATGTTAGCACCTTTTTAGTTCCCCATTTGTATATATGTGTGTGTGTGTGTTTGTTTGTTCATCGTCCCATTCCATGGATTGCGTATAATTTTTCAACAATTCATTGTTTTAGTTGTTGTTGTTTTTAATACCATTTCATTATGAAAATCAACAGCACCCACAGCAACAGCGATGGTATTGTGAATTTTTATTTATTTATGCGAAGAAAATTATTGTCTGTATTATTTGTGTGAGTGTGTGTGTGTATGGGTGTGTTTATGTTGTGTATTGCGAAGCATGATGGCAATAAGAATCCATTAAATGCATAACAAAAGGTAATTGTGGGAAAGTTTTATAAATCATTTTAGTAATTCTACAAAAGAAAATCTCTGTCTCCAATTTGTTAAATAAAGATTTCCTTCAAAGTTTTTGTTTACTAAATATTTTATTTAGAGGGATGTGATGTAATCGTAAAGCAATTAATTTCACTTGAAGGCCTAGTTTTGAATCATTTTGTCTTTCATTACAGCGATTATGCACCATAATGTTCACTGCATTGCTGTTAAGAAAGAATCCGATAAGAAGCTGAAAAACTGAAAGAGCTTTAGGAATGAAAATTACCAAGAAATTTTGAAATCATTGTATGCAGAAGTTTTAATTCTTTGGTATAAGAAATTTTATATACAGAACTTTTTTATCTACATTTCTGTTCGAAATTCTTCTGCATGCCAAATGTTTAAATCTGCATTATATCCAGAAGTGAAATTCTGCATGCAGATTTCTATATATGAAACTCTCTTCAACGGAATTCCGCATATCGAACTACAATTTAAATTTCGATATGGGCAGTACCTTCAACAGCACTCAGTTCATTGGACAATTGTGCTTGGCCCACATAGGGCAAAAATAGAATAGAGAAAGAATAATTTTTGCGGACTCCAAACTTTTTGAGAAAAGGCTGCTTCTTCAGAAAATAACTTATATTCTAGGCATTACTACCCAACAGGCGTCTCCTCTCTGTTGCGAAAGTTGACAATATCATAGATATTGCTTTGTAGTATCACTTTTCTCTCAAAAGCATTTTAGACATGTTATATAAAACTCAATTGGATACGCAAATTCATTCTCTCTGGATGTTTGGTAAATTCTGAAAACTAAATACTGAAAATTTAAATTCTGGTAATTGAAATTATGGTCGCTGAAGAACTTTTAAATTGAACACTAACACTATCAATTAAAATTAAAGAAATTCATATTCGGATAAATGAGAGCTCAATGTTTAAACTCCAAAGGTTAGATACGATTTTTTTTGATTTTTTTTCTTTTTGTTTTATATATGCAATGCTTAAGAATAGGACTTTGATCGTCAACCAGAAATTGTAAGCAGCAGGTTTCATTTAACTTAAATCGTTTAGACACATCTTGTTCACATAATCCTCATACATTCACATACAGCAGCGGATTCAGGGGGTTGCAGCAAGTACTGCAAAAATGGGTAAAAATTAAAATCACATGTATAACCTTGAAAAATAGTTCCACAGCGCAACTGTTTGTTATATACACTTGGTCCAAATTAACTTTGAACTTTTGTTAATGATTCTTGTTATGTTTTTAACTGTTCATAGGTTTTATATTAAGGCTCTTATTATGAGCTGCTTTCGACGTTCGATCTTCGCTGGTTATCGACGATCGAATGTCGAATATAAAATTCTTATTATGAGCAGTGCAACCTTGTCGAAATTTTCGTTGCCCATCGAATTTTTTGTCGAACACTATTTTGCTTTCGATACGTGCATGCTGAGTAATAATTGTTAAGAATGTAAATATTTTGCAACTTTTTTAGCCTTTTGAGAGCTAAAAACTAATTTTAAATGGTTTTCGTAAATTTTATGCAGGTCTAAAGTGGTGAGCAATAAATTGCAGTTAGCAAATCCTTTGATAGCAAAGGATATTTCCTCAATCGCAGAACTATTGCCAATTTTAATATGTTTGGAATTGATCTTGCTCATGTGCATTGCTTCAGCAATTCATCTGCAATGGTCATCAAGTGCACAAACGTTTCCTTGGACAGTCGCAAGTTCTGTAGAAATCTGTACAGTAATTTTATAGATGGCAAAACTTCTTCGAAAGGCTGCACTTAATCGCTTTCTACTTCTGGCCAGTTCCATCAACCTCTCATCCTCTTCCGATGAATCGTTGAACCATAATTTCTTTATAGTCAACTATTTTGTTCTTATTTTTTCCACTTCATTTTTAAACTAATCGCATTTATTTTTCAAAATGACGATCAGCTGATAGAAATATACTATCGGGAATAAGCCCAAATGAGCGGAATTCACAATAACGCTATTCTCTGTCGAAAGCACGTCATAATACCAAACTCAAATTCGTTCGATCAGGGCATTCGCCTACAGTCGAAGATCGAACGCAGTTCATAATAAGGGTATAAGTCTGCTTTATTGTCTAATTTTTATTCTGAGTTGTGAGCTGACATTTTGTCTGAACTTTGCTTAAAATTTTATTCTAAATTCGGTATGAATTTTAGTCTAGTTTTAGTTTCAATTTTCGGTCTAAGTTTTTGTCTGAATTTTGTCTCATTTTAGTCTGACTTAGGGTATAAATTTAATTTTGAATTTTGATTTAATTTGAATTTGAGTCTGATTTTTTATCTGAATTTAGTCTCACTTTACTCTGAATTTTATTTTAAATTTTGGCCTGAGTTTTAATATGAATCTTAGGCTAATTTTTTAGTCAGAATATTTTTTTGGTTTGATTTTTAGTCTAAATTTTCGGATTTTGTTCCGAATATTTGTCTGAACTTCAATTTTTATTTTGATTGATAAAGCTCTATCTATTAATCTAAAAAATATTCTATTGTTTTATGAAACCCTAGATCCGCCACTGTACGCCTACATTTGCATAACAGCACATATTCACACACCCACCCTCATTTATGCATGTGTGTATACTTTTTTGCAAATAGGAAGTATACTGAAAAAATAAATAATAAAATGAAAATTTCTAAAATAAAGTGAACACATGTCTATAGCATGAATGAGCATGTTAAGTTACCTTCTTTTTCTTGTTTGGAGTACCTTATGAAAACGTTAAGGCACCAAAACGAAAATCAAGTTGGATAAAAGAGATGGAGACAAAAAATAATAAAATAATGATTAAAAAATTCACCAGATTAGGTTGTTGAATATTTTCATTTGTTTTTTTCTTGATTTTAATGATATATAAATGAGTTATATAGTTAGACCGTCCAAGTTCTAATTGTTTTCGATTCCCATATCACTTTATAATTTCACAAAATTCCAATTACATATATTTTCAAAATGTAATTTTTTACATATTTTCATAAAATAATTTCAAAATTTTATTAAAGCTAAACCAAACCAAAAATGCACTTACACAAAAGGGAAGTTTTACTTACTTAAGTAGGAGATTTTTAGTTGCTCTTCAATTTAAACATAACGAGCGTCGCACAGCACATGTGAATAAAGACGGAAGTAATGAAAATATCAACACTTGAGTGACTTCCGGTAAAAAGAAAAAGGAAAAATTGTGAAATAAAAAAGTTAAAGTACTTTGTGCAAAAAAAGAACACGTAAAAATAAAAATAATGAAAAATAAAAACAGCTTTGTTGACATAGAAGTACAGAGTAGTGCCTAGTACATTTTTTGTATATATGGGGGTAGCATGTTAGAAGTCAAAGGCAAACAAGATTTCACAAAAAAAAAAAATTAAAATAAAAAAAAAAAAATTATAACCGGCAAAAATTTCTATAAAGAAATTGTACGAAAACAATATAACAGCAGTGCACAATGAGAGTATAGATGAAAACACTCTATGCATACATACTATATGTATAAGGAAGAACAACTTACTTGTGGTTTTTTCCTACTAAAGGTTTTCTTCTATTTTTTTTAATCTGATTTTAACTGAGAATCAGCAGACTGTAAAATGTGATGGAAAAAAGTGTACTGAAAAATTACATTTATATATTAAGCGAAATAAAATGAAACAGCTTCAGTAGCAGCTTTAACAACTCAACATGATTCTCTCTTTACGCTCGGTTATTCATTCGGTATAATTATGTGTAAGTGTGTGGATATGTGTTTTTGCTCACGTAAGCATGTGCATATATGTATAAATATTTTATGCGAACTTTAGCAATTAAATTACAACATTCTTCTTGGATAAGATTATATATTTTGGTTTACAGATTTTCTGCATCCAGTTGTTGTTCCATCTCATATTTATAAATATTAAATAAAAATTCTGTATATATGTATGGGATAAGGAAATTTACAGGTACTCACTTCAGAACTTTTCTTTGGCATGTAGAACTGTCATTTGCTTTGGGTTCCTAACTGTACGCTTTTGAAGAGAGCATATTCTCTTTATTGGCTCTTCTTTTTTATTTATCTCTCTAGGTTTTCATTCTGATGCCAAAGAAACCCGTATTTATATTAATGTGATATTTTTCCTAGCTTCAGATATAAAGAAATTTACAAAAGTCCCAAATTACTAAATTTTAAAGTTTAAAAATTAAATTTCACGATATCCCGATTTCCCAATTTGTTTTAATTTTTGTTTACTTTTTTTGGAAATTTAGTTTTGCTATGGGTCACCGATGACCCTAAAAGTTCTCAATGGAAACTTTTTAAAATCTTTTTATAGTACATTGAAATATAAATCAGCGAAGGCAAATCTCAATTCAGGTTTGCACTATCGTTTCTAGTTTCCTTATGGTCAAGAAAGGGTTAAAAAAGAATTAATAAAAAAAGACTTTGCAAAAATATCTAATAAAAATGTACTAAAAAATCTCGTAAAAAATTCTCATTGAGATCCACACGGTCGCCGGCGGCCTATAAAAGTTCTGGCCTTCAGGTGCGCAAAAATTTTGTTTTGATGAAAAAATGTAAAAAGAAATGGGGGTCAGAAAATACGAATACGAGTTCGGTTGCGTACAATTTGCTTTGGTCTCCTTACGGTCTCGAAAGAATTAAAATTAAACTAGAATAAACAAACTTGAAGTTTAAATCCTACACTACTAATTATGCCAACAAATTTAATTGTTTGCATATACATATTTCAACAACTGTATATAAACTTTTAGTAAATCATTTAATAAAATTTCTTACAACTGAAAAATATATTGAAATAGAAGAAAACTAAAGTTGGTTTGCAGCGCTGTTGGCAACGCGAAAATGACGGAAGTGCAAAAGTCATAAAGCAAAGCGGGCCACTATGTAGTGAAAGCAAAAACAGCAGCAAAATCAACATAAATACCATCATTACTATCACCACTGCATAGTTAAATATTACCAAACTAAGCCACATATACAAATACGTACATACATGCATATGCACTCCCACACACAAAATAAGATGCATAGAAATATATACATACAAAGATATGAACTACACCCACCAAACAAAAAACGAAAAAAAAGAAAAAACGAAAATAACCAAAAACTAACAAAATTTTCGTTGTGTCCCTTCTGGGGGTAAATTGTGGAATTTTATATTTATGCACTTCCGGTTGCAATACAAAGTTTTTGCATCCGTTTACGGGTCGTGGTATGCCGACGTCATTTTTAACGTTGCTGTTGTTGTTGCTGTTATTGTCCTCCTACACAACGTTTTTGTCATCGTTGTTGCTGCCGTTCTCGTTGAAATGTTCTGGTCCTGTTTTCATTTTTTTTCTTTATTCTCACTCGCTCACTCGCTTTCTTTTTTATTTTTTTGAACTCTCTCTCCCGCGCTGTGTTGGATTGAAATGAATTTATTACTGCAGTGCATAAAATACTAGCTCTCTGTTTGTATGTATATGTTTTATTTGTATATAAGTGTGGGTACATATGTATATGTATGTGTGTTAATATTAAATGACAAAAACTTAATTTAACCGAACTTGCCACCAACATAGCGGTGTGTTATTTAGAAAATAAGTTTGGTAAATGACAACATTTTTTTCTGGGTTTTTTTTTCTGTGGGTGGACAGAAACAAAATGACGAAAACTTTAAATTAAAATCTCATTAATTTATATGATGAGGTTACACCTCGGTAGTAGTGGCAGCGATTTCATTTTGGTAAGTGATAGAAAAACAAAATTAAAAAATTGTGTAAAGTTTTATTTACTCGTATTAAATTTTACCTACTTTTGTAATTGACATGAAATGAATAAAACATTAAGTTATATTTAAGACTCAAATATATTGATTACGATTAACTGTGGAAGAAACTAGTTTTTACTTAGTCCACAAGCTAAAGAAAAGAAAAATTTAGTATTAGGTACATGCAGTAGAGCATAGGACCTAGGATTTAGGTTTGAGAGGTTATTTTGCTAAATTGTTGGTTAACATTTAACATATGGATATCAAATTATATGTGATATGAGTTTTGGAGCTATGGTAAATAGCGTTATAGGTCTAAGGGTCACGACGGGTAGAGAAGTGTTAGAAGTTTAGCAATCCCTTCTCCCTCCCCACAGTCAGACCACACTCATACCATAACTCAGATTAAATTTCAGATCAAAAGCCAGACCAAATCTAAATCCAAACCAAAATTCTAGCCAAAAGCTGTCCAAAATCCGACCAAGGGTAAACTATATTCAAACCAAAATCCGAATCAAAATCCTCACTTAACTTCCTACCAAAATTCAAACTAAAAATTAGACTAAAAACCAAAAATCAATCGGAAATTAGGACTAGAACTCATACTAGAGTTGAATTCAAAACAGATCGAAATTCAAACCAAACCTCAGACCAAATTCAAACCAAACCTCAGACCAAATTCAAACCAAAATTCATACATAAACGAGACCAAATTTAAACCAAAAATGAAAAAGAAATGCAGACAAATATCAGACCGAAATTTGGACTAAATTTTTTACATCAAAACCAAACAGAAAATTAAACCAAAACTCAAACCATACACCAGATCAAAATTTAAACCAAATTCAAACTAAAAAACGGGCACAACTACAATTCCAGATTTAATGTCGTCCAAGTGTATATAAGAGGCAGTTGTTCTACTGAAGTATTTTAAAATCTTCACATTTTTAGTAGAGCCTTAAGTCCCTAAATCCTTCGTCAATTTCTGCCTTAATCACAATTTTCATCAGTTATTAAAATAAAATTAAAGTAAGATTATTTAGTCAACTGTGTTAGCAATTAAATCTAAATTGATGTAGCTATCTCAACAATAAAAATAATCTTTTAAAAAAAAGGTAAACTGAAATGAAGTAGTTAAATATTTAAATCTTTGAGCAAATATTCTTGGTATTTGCTTATCACTTCAGTTGAAAATGTAAGCAAAACGATAACGATGCCGACACAATTGTTTGACGAACATAACTGTATACTGCGTAAAATACTCTCAAATGCTCGTAAATAGTATAGTACTAATTTTCACACCATTGCCAATGCCCAACTTAAGTGCTACAAATAAATCTTGGGCAATTTAATAGGCTCTTCCAACAAACACATAAGTATGATACTCACACACGTACAAGCACATATCACAAGTACACATACACTCACACGCGTACATATAAAAGTGATAAATGCATCACTTGCAGCGTTTAAATGTCTTTGTTTCAAAATGAACAACATCAACCAACATTGACAATCGCTTTTATGTACATACATATATACAAGTACCATATATATTTGTATGTATATATTGCACTCAAATAGTAGTAGAATATAATAGTTGTTAGTTAGTTGTTGTAATAGCACTAAAGTACCATAATATAGTATATTTGTGTGCGTTACTTGGCAACTCGCAAATGGTGATTAGGACCTGCTTAAAGGGAAAAATTATTTGCTCTCGATTTTCTTAATGGTCATTGTTGCTCTATTACTGTTTTTGCTGTTCGAATTCATGTTGCTGCTGCTGCTGCTGTTTACTGTTTGATGTTTTCTGTTGTTGTTATTACAAGTACGAGAACACCACTAGCAGCTGCAAAACAACTTCATATACATATACTATCAACATCAACATAACCAACGCCATCATCAACATCAACATCAGCGATACAAAACAGTAGCAACAAAAGTGACGGCAGCAACAACATATGCAACACTTTGACCATATCCATGCATTTGATTGTACAAATGTATGAATGTTCACACTAACGGATCCTAAATAGGATTTTGGGGTTTTGAAAATCTCATACATTTTGATCGTTCGCCATGAAACAAATAAAACTTAAAGGGGCAAAAAAACTAAAGCTCTCCTTTGGAAATCTGTGGTTTTGCTAGTGTATATACATGGGTATGTACATATGTATATTTATATGTATGTACATATGTAAGTATATGCATGTCATTTTGACCTCTCTTTCGCTCGTTACTTTTGCATACATTTGACTTGTTTCAAATGCCAGCAATTCACATTGTATAATTAATTGTTTGCTCTGACTGAAACATTAGCTGAGCTGTGGCCATTGTCGGTTGCTCTTATTTTTGTTATTGTTGCTGTTGTTTCCGTTATTGCTATTGGTGTGCCTGCTAGTTTGATAAATGTCACATATACACATTTTTTTTTTTTTTTTTTGTATTAGTTTGCATTTGTAAATTGTGCTTTTCTAGTTTTCACTTCTTGCTTGGCATTGATAGTTATGCAATCAATTTGAATAATCAAATTTTTTGACAGTCGTTTACCTTTACCAAAAAAAGTAATATTGAAATGTAATTGAAAAATTTGTATCGACCTTTAATTTTGAGAACACACTGAATCAGTAAACAAGTCATGAGATCGACAGTAATTACTTGTAACTATGAATATGCGCGATACGTGTTTGCTTTACGAAAACGTTAAGTACTCATCGGAACACTAATACTAACTGATCATAAGCTTTGGAACTCGAATGTGTGATTACCCTAAGCCTTTATCCTAGCGGTGGTCACCCACAAACATACAATGGTCAACAGAGATCCTTTTCTGTGGTAATGAGCCTTATACATGTGAAATAGCTTAAGCTCTTTACGGCGCGCCGTTATGATTACTGATCTATATATCGCTGCCTTAACTTGCTAAGGCCCTAACATCAAATATCGCATTTTTGATGAATTATGATAAAGCGTGTCTACTTTCATCTGTACCGAAAATTTTTGAGACCTATGCTGAAAACTTAGTTTAAATTACAAATTCTCGAAACAGTACTCCAAATACCAAAATGATTTTTGCTTCTCCTGTAATATTTGAAAAATGCGTGTAAGGGCTTTTGCAAATTAAGACCGCGATATGCACTACCATATTCATTCAGATATCGAACCACATATGAGTCATTTTAATAATCCAATAAAGCGTCTAGTGTAAGGCTGCCATAAGTCTAACCCCGTCGATCAGGACACTTACTTATAATAACAATCAAATACAAAAGATCAAGTAAGCTAAACATTCTTTATGAGGGCTGGTTGCTTTCGATTTCTGAATCTGAAACGGTATCCAATTTTGTGGCACAATCCAAAAAGCAACTTTTATCAAATGCTCAAGTTGTGTATTCTTTTTAAACAGACAGTCTTTTCAACAAGAGCGTGTTCGGCTTAATTGTACGAACAAGCTTAAGTATCAAGTTGGACTTTATTTTTAACATTCAACATTTCATAGCCAATGGTGCTGTATAACCTTTCAAACAATCGCAATTACAATTTCGTTGAATGGGCAATTTTTCAAATCGAGCTCCATCTTTGAGCTATCATTATTTGCTCATACCCTAAGGAATTCAAAATGTCCTAGGAAGGAGCTGCAAATACCTTATGAAATTTAAGGCATTCGTAAAGAAATGGAACCACATTTTTTAAGGCACCAGAATGTTTATGACTTACCAAATCATTGTGCTTCTAGAGTGACATCTATGTAGTAGGATTCGGTGATAGCATGAGTTTTTGAAGCCAATTATATCATTACACTTAAAGCAGCTCAACAAAAACTGGCGCTGAAGGTCACTAATATATCCCTCAGTATAATCCAAACCCCTACTGACGGCAAAACAAACAAAAAAATGGCAAGAGTGGGCTGTCGAACATATGGAGAATGATAGGAGCGATGTGGTCTTTAGAGACGAATCTTTTTTTTGGACGGCAGGTACCATTAAACGAGCCTTGTCCATAAAAGGCACTAAGCTGGTTCTGAGATTAGTTAAGCATCCAGGGAAAGCTCATGCTTGGGGATGCTTTTCAAAACAAAGTTTCGATAGGATAATCATGTTCACGAGAAATTGCGATATCCAGTACATGATCCATTTATACCAACATAGACTCTCATCTTCTGTCAATAGCTGGTTTGGGAAAGGAAATCGAAATTCAGCGCTTTAAGACGGCAGGACCCTAAACATCAAAGTCACTTGTGCAGTAAGTGAAAGGAAGAAAAACGGACAAGAATTTTGGACCGTGCCTCTCAATTTCCAGATGGCAGCCACATTGAAAATTTTTGAACAATTATTAAGCTTTAGATGAGCACAAAATATGGTAAGAGCATTACCCAATTGAAACGACAGCTTAAGTCGAAATGACGGAGTTTGCCGCAATCGTACGCCGAAAAGCTGGAGATAATATGACCTCGCGTTACCACGAAATTACTCAAAATTGTGGTAACTGGACACTATATTGATATGTCAGCGCATTGGGCAAAAAATATTTAAAAATAATGTGGGATATTTTTTTTGATTGGGGCATTTTTTGAAGGACTTAGGCCGTACACGCTCTGGTTGAAAAGACTGTAAAAGAACTAATATCTTTTGAACATGAAGCAGTTGATAATTTTGATAGATGTTTAGCACTTTTTACATGATCTTGAGTGCTTGACTTTCCGCCATATGCAATGAAAACCACACTTCCACGTATCGAGCAACACGCACTGTGATCACTTTATCCTTCTTGTATATATGACCATTCGGTAGTCCAAACATTTACACTTTCTTTTTAACATTTGAATGAAATATATTAAACAGAAATAAGATAAACTCACAACTGATGCAAATCTGTGTTCAACAGTAATACACAAATAATATGTTCAATATGATAGAGAAGAAAAGGATTAAACAAACGATGAACATTTTTTCATAACAATAATCGGACAAAAAGAAAAGATTTATTTTTTCATTCGCATACATTTAAAAACCAGGGCAATTTCAAGATAGATCAGAACACCAGGACGATTTGTCTAAAACCAGGACAAATCCTGGAAAACCAGGACTCTAAGTAGCCTCTACACTATGTCTAATTCATAAAACTTCTTCACATTTTTTCTCTTCCCTTGTGGGTTATAGGGCAATGAGCCGGAAGCATTCGCAACTAGTTATGCCCTAGCCATTCGAATTTCCTGAATGATGGTCCTAGTTTGGCCATCCCTCTTGCAACCATCATCGGAAGAAATTTCTTTTTCGCAATATGTGAATTTAAAACATTTTCGATGTTTGTATCCTCAATCTTGAAGATAGATAGTCAGTTGAACATGACTTTTGTTTCTTGATTTTAATTTTGAGGACAATCACCTCTGACTTAGTATATAGGTTGATAAGTTTCAATTGCATGTCTATCAGCTTAGTCGTGAGCAAAAAGATGTCGTCTGTGTAATCAAAGTTTTCGAAGTTTTCGTTGAAGTTTAATACAATGCCTCGTTTGGTTTGGCTTAGGACAATGAAGAGGAAATCGTTCAGAATAATATTGGGGACTCTTTTAAACTCGAACGTTTCAGAGAGTTTGATACAGAGCTGGACTCCAAATCTTAAACAGTTGTACTGGGATCTGATGAAATGAATAAGCTTAAGAGCTGCACAAATATTGATCAGCTCACCTCTGTTGAATTCGAAGGTGGTCGATAAAGACTATGTGAAGCGTTGTTTGCCATTCAGTCATCTGCTTCAGAGAACTTCTTTGGTCAACACACGCTTATTTTTTGTTTTTTTTTATTATTTTCGTATTGAAGGTTCTCATTTCACGCTTCTTATCAGTATCCAGAATTCTAATTGAAAATCGAATTCTATCCCATTATGTTTAATTCAACGCAAAATTTTTTTTTATAAATTTTAAATATTCTTTGAAAACAAATTAATAAACATGTACTTATGTACCTACGTGTTTATTATTTCATTCACAGTATTGATTGTTTAATTAATTGAAATTTAAAATAAACTTCTGAGAAAACACTTATGCATTTTCCATTTTCAAAGAAGCAATTGTAAACTTTTTAACCTTTTAAAGCTTGGGAAAGTTGAGCAAAATGCTTTTATTTTTTGTGTGTTATTAAGAAGAAGCAAGAAAAACATAAACCAATTAAATTCTAAACTTTGATGTATACAAAAAGGTTAAAGATTAATTACGTGTTTGCACGAATAAATGATTATATAAATGAATGTTTTTTGTAATGCAAACCTTTAATTTTGAAAACTTTTGCTTGTGGTGATTTTAAAGAAAATATTTTATACTAATCCACTTAAAATTAATAATTTAATTGAATATGTAAACCTAAAATAGAATATAATGGCAATATTGTAAAGAAACTATGCGAAAAATTCCATAACACTGTTCAACAGCCAAAAATGAGCAGAGACGGGACAAGTGTAGTTAGGGTAATGGGGGGTCGCAGAGTCCAAATCCGTGGTCCGTTTTGCTCTGCTACGTCACAATTTTATTGACAGTAAAATGTTTAAAATTCAAAAAAAAAAAAAATAATTAAAAATGCAGTTCATATTTTTTTCATAAAAACATCCATTTTTATAAAAAAAAAAATTTTTCGTTTTTTTTTATTTTTTAACTTTAAAAATTAAAAAAAAAAATTTTTTTTTTAATTAATTTATTTTTTCGTAATTTTTTTTATCCTCGTTATCATCGTTCACTTTTATCTCGTTGTTAGCTTAACCCAGTAATGCCTAGCGGTGCCATATGACACTTTGTCGCTGAGCCGTTCTTGAGCCAGGTTCAAAAACAATTTTTACCTCAAGTTACTTTCTTGATCTATCTACGTTGTGTTCTTGAACAATTAAATCCTAAAATTTCTTTGTGTACCCCTACAAATAAATTTATATATTGTTGTTTCCTTTTTGACACGTTCACGTATTCATTTTTGAACACATTGTAGATAAATATATAATATTAAATAAAAAACGTAAGTACCTATGAACATAATTTTTGACAACGGAAAGATATATTTTACAATTTTAGATCTTATTCATAATTTGTTCGAAGATGTTTTATTTTAGGTTCATACACACTGAGTTACATTTTTTCACACATCGCGATTCTCAAAACACTAATCGAAAACAAATAGTTTGTACAAAAATAAAACCGGTGACAGCGTACTCCAAGCTTGCTGAGAAATTTAACACCAATATTTAAATAAATTTTTAGGATTTAATTCTTTAAGAACACATTAAATTAAAGGCAAACTTTTATACAGCTCTGCCTTTTAACGTTGCAACGGCATTTTTCATTTTGTGGAGACGTAGTTTTGCAAAAGCAGTGACCTTTAAAAACGGTACAACTTATGCTGTTGTACCGTTGTACTCTTTTTTTCGATTCGTTTTCAACTTTTGACCGTTATAGGGATAAGTACAAGTTTGGCCATCATTGCATTAACCCATTAAGGACGAGCGGGAACCAAAGTAGATAGATCAAGAAAGTAACTTGAGGAACAATTTTTTTTTTAACCTAACTCAGGAACGGCTCAGCGAATGGGTGCCATATGGCACCGCTAGGCATTACTGGGTTAAGATAACAGTGAGATAAAAGTGAACGATGATATCGAGATTGAAAAAAATTACGAAAAAAGATATTAATAAAAAAAAAAAATTATTTGTAAGTTTGTAAATTTAAAAAATAAAATCGAAAACATTTTTTTTGTAAAATGGATGTTTTGATGAAAAAAATTTGAAACGAATTTTTAATTTTTTCAATTTTAAAAATTTTGATATCAATAAAAAAAATTGTGACGTAGCAGAACAAAACGGACCACGGATTCGGACTCAGCGACCCTCCATTACCCTAAATGCATTTGTCTCGTCTCTGCTCGTTTTCAAAAGTTTCCATTTGTAGAACAGTGTAATCTTTTTACCACCTATAATAAGTAGATTTAAAAAATGTTTACTTAAATATCCATTATCCACTTAAAAATCATTTAATACCAATTTAAAACTTTGGCCACTACTATTTTAGAATTATTCTGCATTGGGCATTCAAAATTTTGTTTTACTTCAAATCTCAAAGTTTAAGTTCTTTTTTTCACTTTCAACTTGTTTCAATTAGATCTACATACATAAAAGACCTACTTTCACACACACACACACATAAACAGAAGACACAGAAAGAATCAAATCAAAGTGCATATTGTTGCAAGAATGCATTTATGAGCCAACAACAATAATGGCAACAAAAACTACAAAAGTTTATAGTGGCAACAAGATAGAGCAAAGATGCCGCAAGAACATGCGAAAACGACAATGGCAAAGTTGCTGAAAGCAGCCATTCAATGCATTCCTAAATTGTATGTACATATATGTGAAATTGTACGAATGCCTTTTTATTCATATACACACATATACACACACACAGAGCGAGACATCTACATGCTGATACTGGTCCCCATTCATTGTCACGCCTTTGGGGCATTTTTCTTTGTACTGTAGGTTTGTACCCATTTACCTCAAGCCATGGTAGTTGGCAAGCCATTCCATTTAGAGAGATTTTATTCCTTTACTTTTCCCTATGAACTGTGTGGCTGTTTTTGTATGCAATTTAAAATTTGTATGCCACATTTTCGTTTTCTCTTTTTATTATTTTGCTTTTTGCTTTTTGCATTTCTCCATTTTGGTTATTCCTTTTTTATTTTTCTTTTCATCTTTTTATTTTGTATGGTGCTTTTTTTTGTTTGTTTTGTGCTTTTATTAGCGATTTATTTGGCTGACGAGTTGCAGTAGCCCCTGAAAGTAGACAACGATTATTTTTTTTTTTTTTTTTGGTAATTAATTTTAATTTCTTTTTCTACTCTTTGCTTGTTGTCGTTCCAGTTGCTGTTGTTGTTTTTGTTATTGTTGTCATCTTGTGCACTCAGTTTTGCATTTTAAATCAGAAGATTTGCTGCTGGTTTCAGCATTGTTGGCCGTTGGCCGTTGTTGTTGTTGTCTAACGTTGCCAATTGTTGGTGTCACTGGTCGCCGCCATTATCTATTTTATTTTATTTTTATTTTACTATTGTTGAGTTTTTTACGCTGTGTATGTGTTTCCATTTTATTATGTAGTTGAAAATATTTAATAAAATAAAAATTTTTTCTAAAGAAAAATTTATTTTCTTTTTCGGACAAAAATATAAAATTGCTTAGGCGAAGTACTTATTTAATGACCAACTTTATAAAATGAGACTCGTTTCAAATATAGTTTTTTATTGTAGTTGTTGCTACCGTTTTTTTTTTTTTTTTTGCTTCAGGAGTTCCCGCCATTTGAGATTGTTAAAATTGGAGTAAATTCTATGGTCAATCTAGATTTAGCTGAAAGCTAATTCAAGAGTTCTGCCAGGTTAATGTGTCTCTTCATCCCTACTGTTAACCCATTATCGACGAATCATCGAAATCGTTGAGATAACTCCATGATTTTTTTATGTGGCGATGATTGAGATCCCATTGATCACTTTTAGCAAATTGAGAAAATTTTAGAACGTCTAGGTTATCAAGGGCAGCTTGTTGCGAAAAAGCGACGACGGTACACCTGGAATATTTCAAAGGGTAAAATCAATCAGATAGTCTTTAGTATTGCACTTCAACATTTTAGTAACACGAATATAATTGTTAAAAAAAAATAAAACAATATTTTACTAACTCTACGAGCCATTTTAAAAAATGATTTTTTTGAAACCATTTTTTAACATACAAATATTAAGGTAGAAGCGCAGATGTAAAATTGTAAAAATAAAAAAGAAAATAAAATTACAAAAAAATAATGAAGCCAAGAGTTCGAATTATCATTTAAATATGGTACAAGTGTATCCAAGAGTATCCACAGTTTGATTTAAAAAAATATTGTTAACCATGATTCAAACATTTTTCCAATGATTTGTAGAGCCAAAGATTTGGACACCAACTTCCTACCCCAACGTCCTCGTTTTAACTGTTTACCCACAACTTTCTCCCCCCAACTTCTTCCCTCCAAGTTACGCAGTTGGCACAACAGCCAATGTTCAGCCTTGGAGGGGTTCTTAACATGAAAAAGGCTTTCCTTGAAGTTTCATTGGAATGTTTTTTACGTGATGAGCTCTAAACCCAATGCAAAACAGCCACTAGTTCAAGGTCAATGGCAACCCATTGTAAACATTAGTTCGCTCACTTTCCTGGGGAGGCTTTTCGCCGATTTGGCACTATACAGGAATATGGACTCATCCACTTGTAAAACTGCCACAAACTTTAAGTTGTGTCCTTCAACCCCAGGTCCTCCTCCACCCCCCAACTACCTCCCCTAACTTCTTCTCCCTAATTTTAACTAAATCTATAAACTTTTTAAATTTAATACAAACAGAATAGCATTTATGTAATAATTTTGTAATATATTTTGCAGAGTTTGAAATAGTTTGATTACCTTATTTTAAGATTTATCAAAGTACTGTTAAAAAGCCTAACAACCTGATATTTCTCCAGCAAACTTCAACGTAGTTACTTACAATACTTACAAGCTCACTGACGGTTAGGTAAAATAGTTACTGGAAAATTGCAAAAGTATTGTTTATTAAGAAAAATATACTTTTATATTAATATAATAACTTTCAGAGGCACCGTAAAGACATTTATAAATTTCATAAAATTTACCATTTCAATTCCACAAAATTTGTCATCTTTTTTCCTTTCTCTAAATCAAGCCGCCCCACAGGCATACTCCTTTATTGTATCGCCTATAAGGTTAAAAGGAAACCTGTTCACTACTTCCGGTACTAGTAGAATAATTTAAATAAAGAGTTTAGTTGAATGGGAGAAAAAGGTCGGTAGCGCAGAAGAGGAAGAGACGTACACAAACCAACGGCGCTGTTAAGCTTTTGTTTTCTTATTGTTTGTTTTCTTTTATATTTTTGGTTTTATTTTTGTTGAACGTTTATTATGCGCTATGCGATTCAGTGTTGTTTTTGTTGTTGTTGATGTTGAGATTGTAGATGATTGCAGGAATAAAACCACAAACATTTTCATAATTTTTCAAGCGTGCTACGAGAAAACAAGAGCGACTACAAACAAACATAGATGCCAACGTAGAATTTCCTTTATGAAGTGTAATAAAAATGTGCTGCAACAAATTGAAGAAGTTAAGTTTGGATTTGTGGTTAAAATGCATTTGTGGAGCATTTAAACGAATATTTGCGAGAAAAAAAACTTGAGTACATATTTGTATATGTGTGTGAAAGAATTTAGTGTTTTCGCTCTCTCTCTCTCTCGATAACTGTATATTATTTGCTTTACTCTTTCTCACTTGTTTGATTGTCACAACAACAGCAACGAAAATGCATAATATTAACGTTTCTTTTTGTCTTCTTATATAGCTCCATTTTTCTCTTTTTCTCTCCCTCTCTCTCTCCTCCTTTCTCTCTCGCCTTTATATGTACTTATACCAAGTGATAATTAAATGAAAAGTTTTTAAATGAATTAATGTAGGTACTTTACGTTTTGCTTGCATTCATTTTCAAGATATTTGTGCACTATAAAATGCAAGAAAATTTTTGACATTTTATTATAGCCAGCGACAACAACAGCAACAACAACAAAGACAGTAGTAGCACAAACAACATTAACACCAACAGCAATAGCTATAGTAACAACGACAGCAACTTCAGGAGCAGCAGCAACAACAACATCACAAAAACAAACGCAAAATGTAAGAATGCAAAGAGAGAGAAAAAAAAAATTTCAAAAAGCTGTCAAGCACATAGTATAATGAAAGCAGAAAATATAAAGGCTTTTAACTCTTGTCAGCAGCACTTTTAGTTAAAAGCGTAAATTACTGCGCAGCAACTTCAAGACCGACCTTTCTTCTTTTTCTTTTTTTGTGCTTGAATTTTGCGTTTTATTTTCGATTTTTTTATAGCTTTTAGTGGAAAAACATGTATTTTTTTATTATTAAATTTTCCTGGTACATTAGTTATTGAACGAGATTTTTATAGAGAAGTAATTAAGTTGATTGCAGTGTAAATTCATGCATTCCCCTTTCTTTTTTCGCGCGAAGAGCCATACATTGAGCTATGCACTTCAAAAAACTACTTTTATTATACTTTAGTATCAATGATAAAATAGTAGTGTATTAGACTGGCACGCACTCCCTAGAAAGATGGCAATGGTCAGAAAAATTAATGCCACGAAGTTTCACAAAAATCGGATAAGATTTGAACTGTCACAAAGAGATTGAAGTTCATAAAATACGTTTTCAATACAAAATATTATTTTTTTTATTATACTGCACGGCAGTCGGCTGGTGAATTGATAAAACCAAGTTTTTCTGAAAGATTGGGTTGTATATAGAAAAGTCCAATTGACCAAAAGTAAGTGTAAAAGATCACTGATGAAGAACCGTAGCTGGTTCCGAAATGATCGTCTGATCTGCAAGTTCTATGAACTTTTTGATATTCTTCTTTTAATAAGAATAAATGTAGTTTATATGGAACTTATAAAAAAATCGAGAAAACAGGACTTTTTAATTATCGTCCGTACATCAGGAAGTGGTTGCACGTCAATGACATATTTTAGAAAGTTATTTGGCTTAATAAAAAAAATAAATATCACATACATTAAATCTGATTTTGTGTCCTTCTTAGCCGAAAAAAACCGTAAAAATTAGAAATTTTTCATGTTTTTTCACCAAAGCGCACCCTAGCGGCCATTGTTGGTAAAAACTAATTGCAGATTCAGATTCCTCGTACCCAAAAACCCCCACAAAGACCTTTTGGTGGTAAAAATATTTGCATATAAGTTATGCTACTCCGACGCGACCATAGACAAAAGCAGCAACTTCAAAATTAAAAAAAAGTTGCTTAAAATCGCCAACCTGGAAAAATTGAGAAATTACTTTTTTACCTAAGCTTTCAGAAAAACTTGGTTTCATCAATTCCCCAGCCGACTGCCGTACTATAAAAAAAAATAATATTTTGTACTGAAAACGCGTTTTATGAACTTCAATCTCTTTGTGACAGTTCAAATCTTATCCGAATTTCGTGAAACTTCGGGACAATAATTTGTTTGACCAGTGTCATCTTTCTAGGGGGTCCGTTCGATTTAATTTTTAATTTCAGTTTCACTCATACAACGAAAAGCCACGCTAGTGATGTATGCACATAAACTCATGGTAATAAGTAGTGATGATTCGATACAAGTAAATACAAGTAAATACTCGATACTTTTCATTCGATTCAAGTACTTTTTTTATTCGATGCTATACCACAAGTATTTTACTTGGAATCGGGAAAAAGGGTCAGTATCGGATACTCGGTACTTTTGGAAAAAATTTATTTAAAAAAACTGAAATATTGCTATACAATATTTAAAATTGAGGATCGTTTTACAATATTTTACAGCAATCAATAATATATTTCAAAATGTTACTCCAGAATTATTCAATGTCCATATTCTAAATATTTCAGTCCATATTGCAATATTCCTATGTATGAAAATATTGCATTACAGTTCTAGAAAATACTGCCGGCCATGCATGTAGAACATAATGTTTATTGAAACCTTTTTATTAAAATAAAATATTTTTAACAAGCTTTAATCTGTTGATTAGTTTTCCTTCTATTATAATATTCTAGCGATTTGCTAATATCATATACATAAGTTAATGTAATTTCTATATGATTCATATGTAACCAATGGAAATATCACAAAACCATAATGTATAGCCTAAAAACTCGTGTTGAGCAGTGTAAATAGTAGACTCAACCATGTGATAACACAATGGGCCGTTCTGGTCTGAGTGTTCTCCTCGACAGCCACTTAAAAAAAAGTGTAATTTGTCTCTTTAAACGAGTATTCGATACAAGTACATATCCGATACTTTTTTCTGATATTTTCGGTAGCATCGATACTTTTATTCGATACAAGTAATGAGTAAAAGTATCGATACTATGTGGGTATCGAACCAACACTAGTAATAAGTAAACTTCCAGTCACAAAGTGAGATTTTTTTGTAAGATTTTTATTTAATCCTAATTTATTTTATAATAATTTGCAAGTACGAAGTTTTATTCAATAAATAGGAAAATAATAAATATAACTCTGTTACCTAAATTCATTAAATTCAAAACTTTAAAAAAGCTTCATAGGAAATAATTATACTTCCATTTTAAGAATAATAAGAAAAAATAAAATTGAAAGGTTCCAAGTACTAAAGTAAGTTTCAAAAAGAGATTATCATAAATTTAGTAATACAAGTGACTACTCTAATTCTTTATATTTTCTTCTATTCTATTTGTCGTTGAGCTCAAAAGATTTCTTAGCTCTAATGTTGATATATTCTTCTAATTTTTTTTATTTCTGTTCGTAATTAACTTAAACTGGAAATCTGAATGCCACGTGAATAAATCTGATTAAAAAAAAACACTTCAAAGATTTTCTATGGGGTTCAAGTCCAGGCTTGAAGTTGGTTACTTCATTATTTCAAAATTTCTCTCCTTACGACATTGAGTTTCGACTGCTGCTTGATAGATAAAAATGTCATCTTATTGAATGTTATGCTGCACTTATTAATTTTACCATGAACATTAAAAAACATCGAACTCATGTCATCAGTCTACCGCCTTGGTAATTTCTTAAATATATAGAACCAAAAAAGGTTTTAACAGACAGCAACATCTAATGTGAACGTTTTTCGTTGCCAAAAATAATGGTTTGAAAATAATATTTGAATCCAAATCACTTACAATTTTAGATATAACTCACTTCGCTGTCCGGTCCTGGCAAAGTAGGGGTAATACGAAAATTAAAACCAAAAGAATAAAATATGACGATGTTTGAGTTATAAGTTTTCAATATATGGATAGACATTGTTGATGAGCTGGTCAATAGTTCGAAAGCAGGTTCCTACAGTCTCAGATATGGTAATGTAATCACCGTCAGTTATGTCAATGAACCCGTTACCTATTTTAAGCAGGTACTGCGCGAATAAGTCGGAGTAGCGATCTCCGTTAATATGAACTCGCATGGTGGCAGATAAATTGAATTTTTCAATATGTGGCCAAGTTCCAGATTTTTTTTAAACACGCATTCACAATATCCGCGCGTTTACCTCTAGGCACCACAGGCAGTGTTTGTCGGAAATCGTCGGTGTATACAAATGTAACATCACGCATTACCATATCTGATGACCTTCAAGTCTTTTAGAGTGGTATTGACAGCATCAATATGACCTTTATGTGACATTGTGCACTCGTCCCAAATTATTAGTGATGCCTTTTGAAGAATCTTGGCAATAGCGCTATTATTTTTATGGAACATGCACAGTTCTGTTCAGTTGAAACGTTTAATGGTAACTTAAAAGTGCACATAAAAGATGCAGCTATCCCTGATGAGGCGACCGCGACAGCACTTCAAACTTTTGCCAGCATTATTCGTTGTTGTATGTCAAAATGAAATGAAATCCGACATTTTTTTTGAAGAGAAATCTAAGTGATTTTTAAAAAAGTGAAAGTGAGAAAGTGGTTCAACAAATCTGAACTTACAATTTTCATACAACCAATTTTATATATTAGTATAGATAAGTTTTTTGAAGCTCGTAGCTTTGACAATTCCGGTTTTTTCAGTGTATTCATGATTATAAGTCATCCAAGCCGCTTTATTTTGGCATATTTAACATCCTTTTTTTTGACGTTTACCACGCCTACATGTGATATGTTAATACTTAATGCAATTTCGCGATTAGGCATTCCCCATTTTTTATGAGGCATTATTTTTCCAATTTCTTCCGCAGAAAATGATTACCATGCCACATTTTTCTTGACAACGACTTACAAGTAAAAATTTTCAAATAACTTGTGGCAGAATGTTGTGCAATGTCTACAATGCGTTGTCCGTAAAATTTGTTAAAGCAAAGCTTATAAATATCTCGATTGCATTATTTAGAAGTATAATTATTTCCTTCTGGTTAAACATTTAAATTAAAATTAAATCGAAACAAGGACATTAAGAAATGAAATTTTTTTGCATTAATACGTCGCAGTACAAGATATATACAAAGCAATTAAAAAAAACCTTTAATTTGTTGTAACAGTGACTTTTCACTGAATATTTTATAGTGGAAGTATATTTATTACCATGGGTGTATACTAATTATATGTAAGTCTATCAAGTGCTCTCATTTATAGGATAAGCTTTATTTATACACATGTATTTGCTTTGCAAAATAAATAAAATAAAAATAAATATTTTAGTTTAGAATTTATAATTTTTCATAGTTTTTTATTGTTGCAATTTTTTAAAGAATTTAATAAACATAATAATGAGACTAGTTTCAATTTGTAATATTAAAATGTGGAACATTAATAGAACTTTTATATTAGTTTCCATTTTATATTAACCTTGCATAAAAAACATAGTCGCTTCCTTTCACATCATATTTGCTTTGCAACGTAGTAAGTGAGATTAAAGAATCGTTTAACTTCGTAAACCTTACGTAAAATAAGTATTAGGGTAACTCTGTTACTTTAAAGTTTACAAAACGTCAAAATGTTTCCCTTTAAATTTATAATAAAATAAGCGTTTTCTTTATAAACTTTAAGTTGGCAAAGTATAATCTCACTAGTTAATATATCTTTCTTACAATATTGCAATTTAAAATTACAAAACTATAAAACTGTTGCATGCACAATTTTGTGAGAAAATAAGGAAACATTTTTTTTTTAAGAATTGAAAGACTTTACTCAATTCCAATTTGAAATGACAAAGTTATCACAAAGTCACTACAACAATGCAGCAAACCCAAAAATAATTTATTATTCTTCTAAGTAGTTAATTTCTTTGCAGTGAATTTACCGCGGTTTTTTATTCTTCTTCATTTCCTTCAGTTTCTGGCCGGACATAGGGAATCAGCGACGCCTTTGGTTATTAGTAGCTACTTTTTGCTACTTCCCAACTCTTGGCAAGTTGATTACTTCAGGTTTTATCAGCCTTATCCATTTTTCACGTGATCTACATGCCTTTTCCATAGAAGACGTTCCTCTAGCAGGATACTTTCGTTGTCTTAACAGAGAATAAGGCCTATCCACTTTTACTTCTGTCCGCTAAACCAGACGTATAAGGGTTAAGGGTTTTGTTCCGCAGTGTAGCTCCTCTTTGGAGATAAGTACAATTCGAAGACAGCTGATCACGATAACTTACAGGCACCTGAAAATTATTTGTATTATCTCCAAGTGCAGTAGCTGATAAAACACTTCATTCAAATAGTCTTTCTAATTAGACCAATTTATGTGTTGTTAACGAGATTATAATGACAAGCTTTTTGATCGAAATTTTCATACGCAAATAGTTAACTATTTTATACTTTTTTCCCAACGTTTCGGCGCAAATTTTAGGCCATAACGCCGAAAATTATGGATTACTACACTGTAACTGCAGATTATATTGTCTTTCTTTTTTTGTCTTTTGTTAATTAAGGACTAAGTTTTGTTTAATTAAATTACTCGACTGAATGTTTTACAAATATTATTTATTATAAATAAATAAAAATCCCCTGAAGAAGGCCTAAAATTTGCGCCGAAACGTTGGGAAAAAAGTATGAAATAGTTAACTATTTGCGTATGAAAATTTCGACCAAAAAGCCTGTAATCTCGTTAAAAATAGTCTTTCTTTTTCGACTGGTGCTTAAGTTGTTGTTACGCTATAAATCATTCTACATACCAAATCCCCTATTTGGCTCACAGTGCCCTGCTCAGTTCAACCATCGGCGGCAATTTTATATCCAAGGTATATGAAACTATCCAAGGACTCAATAGGATTACTAGAAACCTTGAATGCATTCATGCTATTAATTAGCAGACTCTGAAACTTAAATCCTCTTGAAATTAGTTTTAAGTTCAGCAGTCAATTTCTTGATGCACGAATATTTTGCAAAAAACTTGTCATTGATCACCTCCGCCAGTCAGTCAGCAGCACATCTAAAATAACTAAGAGAGTTAACGCTGGAGGCAATATAAAGCTTTGACAACCACCACTATGAACTTCAAAAGGATCAGATAACGTTCCCTTTTGTAAATCATAAAACCTTACGCCTTTACATATTACTTATTATAGAGAAATCCTGTGCATGCTGTCGAAAACCCATTTGAATTAATTATATAATATTTTGTATTGTATTGTAGCAACTTTTTGTAGCTTATATTGTATTAAATTTTAAACAATTTATTAAAAAATCCATCACAAATTAAAATAATAAAAAAAAACACTGACTCTACTGTTAGCAAACCGCAACAACAATATTCACATGAGTACAACACAAAATATTTGTATATGCTCAATATATACATGTGTACGCTTAAGCACTGGCGGATCCAATGTGGGAGTTTTTACAAAAATCACTGTTGTCCGGGACATTAACAACGATTCCCAGAACAAGTGCGCACTCTTTGACAAATAAAAAATATAATGGGGGGGGGGGGGGGGTTGTTTGGAAATACAATCCTCGATTTGGATCCGCCAGTGCTCGTATATCTTTATAAAGATTTATATTTTGGTTACAGTTTTTGCATACATGTATAAAAATTGTACACATTACACCAATATTGGCATATCGCTTCATTTACCTTGAAACCATACTTCAACACTGGATTTCAAATTTAAAATGCAGACAGCCAACAGATACCAATACAGCATTGGCATCTGGCGGTACACTGCGGTTATGTGCAATTTAAGTATAAAAAAATCATAATACATAAAGATTTAAAATATAAAGTTTAGTATATACATTTGAAAATATAAGAGAAGAGCTTACATATACATACATATAATATTTACAAAAAAAAAGCTTTCAAAATTATGCAGATGGTTGAAATAAATATGTACTTGAAGAAAAATTTATGTAAAATTAATAAAATTCTAGAGACGCCTAATTCAGTCAATTGTTTATGTACTTATGTAAAGTAAAGCTGAAAACCCGAAAGCTAACTGAAGTTCTTCCATAAATTTGTAAACATTGCACTTGTTGGAATCGCTCTCATTTTTTTCTCAGTGTACATCACGGTACTATTCAATTTAAATGCAAACATTTAAAAAATCTCACCCTGACATATGTTAAACTCGCCCTTTTTCAATTTTGTGGCTATTTTTATTATACAGACATTGTTGGCATTGCTGTGTTGTTATGATTGTATGTACATATGTTTTCATGTAATATACATGTAGTAGTTTTTAGTATTTTTGGCGCATAAATTTATTAGAAAATTTTTATGCATTACATTTTCGTTTTTTTAATAAATGCTTTTATTTATTTATAAAATCTGTTCCACTTTAGCTTTTTATTAAACTAGAGATACTTACTTACTTACTTGGCCGCTTATACGATGCGCACGCCGGCGCCAGTTAGTAAGGTCAAGTGCAGTCAGGTCCGCCTGTACCTGGTCTTTCCAACGCAGATTAGGTCGTCCTCTTATGCGCGTTCCATCTCCGTGGCTCAAATAAAACACCCTTTTAGCGAATCAACTGGATTTTTATGCGCTTGACTACGTCAATGTCGGTGTACAGCTTATACCGCTCATACGATACACGTCTTCCATGCACACTGGACCATAGATCTTGCGGAATATCTTCCTCTCGAACGCTCCCAGCAGCCTTTCATCGTTGGTGGTCACTGTCCACGTCTCAGCGGCATACATTAAAACGGTAAGGATAAGGGACTTGAAGAGCGTTATTTTCGTACGGACTCTGCTTGTCAATTGCCTACTGAGCCCGTAGTTACACCTGTTGGCAAGACTTATTCTTCGCTTGATCTCAAGGCTGACATTATTGTTGGTGTTGTTGCTAGATCCAAGATAAACGAAATCTTGACGGATTGGAATTTGTAATTGTCAACAAGGAAATTTTGTCCAAGACGCCGAGAGTCTTTGTTTGTTGACGAAAGATATTTCGTATTGTCCTCTTTCACCACTAGACCCACTCGACAAGACTCCATTTCACGTTGGTGCCAATGATGTCAATATCATCATCATATGCCAGCAGCATGACACCCTTGTAAAATATAGTGCCTGAGATGTCGTTGTTCGCAGCTCGAATTATTTTCTCCAGCATTAGATTAAAGAAGTCGCACGTTAGAGAACCACCTTGTCTGAAACGTCTTTTGGTATCAAATGACGCGGTGGTGGTATCACTCAGTGTCATTTTGCTAAGACGAATGAGCTTTGCGGGTATACTAAAACCCGACATTGTGGCGTGCATGTGATTTCTTATCGCGCTGTCGAAGGCGGCTTTATAATCGACGAACAGATGGTGTGTCTCGATTTGTTTTTTTCGGGTCTTCTCCACAATTTGGCGTAGTGTGAATATCTGGTCGACGGTGGATTTACGAGGCCTGAAGCCACACTGATAAGGTCCAATCAGTTTATTGACAATGGGCTTCAGTCTTTCACATAGTAAGTTCGATAGAATCATATAGGTGATGTTAAGAAAGCTTATCCCACGGTAGTTGTACGCTAAGGTTCCAAGCACTAGATATGCTTTCATCCGACCATATACTGCTCGTGCATGCGTTTTGTTAGCTCTTCGGCTCCGGCCTTAAACAACTCAGCAGGCAGGCCATCTGCACTCGCAGCCTTATTGTTTTTCAGCCGAGCAATAGCTGTTAAGACCTCGTCATAGTCAGTCGGAGGTACTTCAATGGCGAGATTCTTGCCATCATCACCATTAAACAGCTGCGAAAAGTATTACCTCCATAATCTCATAGTTGCCTGGACAGCTGTCATCAGATTTCCGCCTTCGTCCTGGCAGGAAGAGGCGCCGATCTTCAAACCGTTAGTCAGGCGTCTCATTATTTTCAAATAATTTTCGAACCTCATTTCTGTCTACCAACATCTCAATATCGTCACACTCACGTCTTTCTGCCTCTCGCTTCTTGCGCCTGAAAATACGTTTCTCCTCCCTCCTCAACTATTTGTATCGCTCCTTAGTAGCTTGTGTTGAAACTGACTGCAGGGTGGTTCAGTATACTGCATTTTTCGCTTCAATAGCATCGCGACACTCTTGGTCGTACCACATATTTCTCCGTCGACGATGGTAGCCTAACACTTCTTTTGCAACTTTACGCATAAAGCGAGAAATGTATGAATGCGCGCATATATCATTAAGTTGAGGGGTGTTTTGCGTTAGGAGGAGGGAAAATCGATTGGCGATGGTTTCGGCTGCCCTTTGTGTTTGCAGCTTTTCGACATCCAGTCGCCTCTATGTACTGGCGTGTGCTGACCTTGGCTGCAACGAAGATGTGGTTAGAGCCAATATTAGCGCCACGTATTGTGCGTACGTCCAGCATACTGGAAGCGTACCTTCCGTCAATCACAACGTGATCAATTTGATTATGTATATTTTGATTAGGGAACAGCAATATGGTCTTATGGATAACTCGATGCTGGAATTTGGTGCTACTAAATGTTCCTAGCTGCGGTGAAGTTAATCAATCAGTCTCATACCGCTGTCGGTGGTTTCGTCGTGGAGACTGAATTTTCCAATCGTCGGACCAAAAATACTCTCCCTGCCCACCTTGGCATTCGCCTAGCAAGATTTTAATATCGTGGTGGGGGCAGAGTTCATAGGTTTTGTCGAGGAGCTCGTAAAAGTCATCTTTGGTCGTTTCGTCCTTCTCATCCGTCGGGGCATGGACACAAATCAGGCTGATGTTGAAGAGTTTTGCCTTGATGCGGATAGTGGCTAGGCGCTCGTTCACGGGCGTGAACCTCGAGACGCAGTCTCTTTCCAACACCAAATTCGTGTCGTGAATAATGATAGCTGTATCACAGTCTGCTCTTTTGGAGCAACCCTGTCCCGTCCATCGCATTTCCTATATAGCGGTGATGTCAGCTCAATATCATCCCTGTAAATGGTTCGAGCATTCCAAGTGCATATCTGTAAATCGTACTCCTTCGGGCGTTTGCGGGGCTCTTCAACATTAGAAGAGTCCGTTATCCGAGGCTTCTTTATTGGACTCACTATGAATTGTTTTTGGCGTGGTGGGTTCCAAGCCCGCCTTACAGTCGTTCTTTCAAGGTCACGGAGAAACCCGCCGCACATATTAATTAGCTTGTTGACAGGTGTCAGATCGCTATCCAGGAGAAGCGCAAGGATCGAATGTGGACTCTCCTGAGCTAGTAACAGACTTTACCTTGTGTCCTCCGCCCCCAAGGCCCACCAAACTAATGATAAGCTTACAATAAATACGACAGAGTTACCATGAATGCATTATAGAATACTTCGGAAACATTGCTCGTATAGGTGAAAATATTGCCATTGCCGAATGGAATCGTTTTGAGGGAGTTATGTTGGTGGAATAAAATACCAATCCAGTTGGATCGGCTCTTCGCAGCTGTTGATTGTAGACTTTAGAATTAATCGTTTGTGAGAAATTTTAATTTCATAATGACCAGTTTTATGACTATTCCCAGCTTCACTAAGTGTAGGGGAATGGTGAAATAGGATACATGAAGTTCTGCGGGGATTTCGTTTTTCAAGCCTTTCCAATCGAGAGTAATCTTATGGTATGAAAATAGCAATTCTAAACACTTCATAAGCTAGCACCGATACTTTAAATCACTAGTGATGTCTCTCCGTATGCATTTCGGAAATAAAAAACTAAAATATGACGGATATATTCTTCAATATCTTCATTTTATTAAATATTTTTTGAAAAACAGACCCAATTTTTTTATCACTATCAATTTTACATAGGAAATGGCTAATCGATCACATTTTGAACTTTCTTAAGTTTTTCATTTTTGTTTTTATTTTCTATACGACAAAATAAGATATGACAATATATGTTTGAAAAATGAAATTTCGGCTCTTGCAGATCTAAATTTTATCATTTCTTGCAATTATCGATAAGGTATATTGAAATTGAAATGTCTTGAAATGAAACACTACCCATGAGATACATTTATTTTAATAAAAAAAAGTAAGAGTTAAATTAAATTAAATTGAAACTAATTCTCAATAATACATTTTAAGCTGTGAAAACTTCACTGTTAACCTAATTGTTTGTTATCGGGATTTTTATTTTTATTTTTTTTTTTTTTTTTGTACTGAAATCAATTTAAAACCGAAATACAAAAATTTTTGAGTGAACCGCATAGCAAATGCCTCATTACCATTTTACCACATTCAAATTTACCGCCAATCGCTTTTAACGAGATTACATCACAGCACAACGATAACACAACAGGAAAACAGAATAAAAAAACACACACAACTTGGTTTGGGGTGAAAAAAAATCACTTCCATTTTTTACATTTGTTCATTTGCAAACAAAATTGAACTTTTGCCAAACTAACGATGAACTTCAATGTGCAGCAGCATTCATTAAACAAACATGCACATAAACTTAAATATAAATTCATACACAGAGATACACATGAACATACATATTTACAACATGGTGCCATGTTGAATGCTTGAAAAAAAAATCAGTGACAGAATACAGTTGGAAAGTACGTAGAGCAAATAGTAGCAACAGCACAGAGCGCATTGGCAACATTTCATATTGTCATCACCTGCACATCAACACACACACACAAACATACATGCATACACAACGTATGCATATACCCTTACTCCACACAAGCACCCAACTACAATTCTGTATACACAGGCATACACACAAATATATAAATGTACAGATACACTAACACATGGATGCATATAGTAAACCACTTCCGTTTAGTAGAGCAACTTTAAAGTGGCGCGCAATATGCGAACTTGCTGTATGTACACACACGGGCGACAGGAAAAAGGTGCTTTAGAAACAGTTAAAAAAAAATTGGTACTATGTACCAACCAAAAAAAAAACAAAAACACACACAAAAAAGCAACAAAAGAAGAGAAAAGGAGCAAGAAAAATGTAGTCGTAAAGTAAAGTAAAAAGAATTTGTGAGTTGAAGTAAATTATGCGCTGCACAAAATCAATAAATCAGCACTTTACAAAACACGCCAAAACCATGAAGGTAACTATATATGTATATGCAAGTGCTGTAATAAAGAAGGTTAAACATAGAGGAAAAAGTCAAAAGTTGTTGCTGCACTGGTGGCTGCAACTTTATCATCATCGGTACAAGTAAATACTGGACCAATATATACCATGAACCCCTACCTCAACATAGCTGCAGATATGCGCTTATACATATATAAAAGAGGAAGTGATAAGATATTTCATGTGTCGTAAATTGTACTGGATTTTTTATTTGTATTGGCAATTGGCAATACAAATACAAAACAAGAAAAACAGAAAATAAAGGTATTTATTAGCTGGTTTGTTTATAGTATTGTTGAAGCGTAAATACTAAGAATTTTTATACGAAGTATAATGCCAGATATTAAAAAGTGAAAATAATTATACTAAAGATTTCAACAACTTAAAAAAAAAAAATAAAATGAATGAAAATAAAACGAGAAATAAATTTCAATAATTTAAAAAAAGAAAAAGTGGAGTCAAGGGGGGAAAAATTTATATTCAAAAAGGTAAATATAAAAAGGCCCAAAAAATTTAAGCCGCAAATGGTAATAAATTTCTCTTCTTCATTCTCCTCTTTGATAGTTGATCAATCAACGTATGCATTTTTCATATCATGTGCGTTAAAGCTCAAATCTATTCAACTTTAGAGAGTTAACTTCGACAAACACAGGAGACCCTGAAGCTAATTCAAATGATATTTTACTTTCTATTTGATATTCCAAACTTTTCAGTTCAAACTCTCATGTAAAATGATTAATCGCATTGTCATATACAAAAAATATTCTAGATAGTAATGTACCATTTATGAAGCGTAACCATGTAGGGATTAAAATCCTGTTTTTATATGTTGAATTAAGAAAAAAGTTCTTAGTGGTGATATGCACTTTTTTTGAAGCATATTTCATTGTGATACCACATGGTTGTATCTACAATTTAACGCCGGTCTCGAATGGTAGTGTGGCAATTTGTTATCACTTGGTGGTTTTGCCATTGCCTACTAAGATGTGTACTTGTACAATTTCTTATAATTCTCATGCACTACATATTGATAGTGAATACAAAAAGGTTATGAGAATTAACCACCAGACTAAGACGAGAATCGAACCCGAACTTCTCGGGTGAAAGCCCAGAGCACTACTCACTAGACTAACGAGGTCGTCGGGAGCATTGCAAGTATGAAAAAGATACCATGAACATTTATTTTAATATTTGCTTTAAATTTATAAAAAATTGTGAAAAAATCCCCAAAAAACTGAAAACAGAGTTTTGATCTTTTGATACATACACTTCACTAAAAATGCATCACTACTCAGAAGTCGATTTTTGTCGCACTATACTATTTTCGAGATTTAATAACTCAAAAACTAATGCATATTCAAGATGCACCTCTATATAAAATTTCAATTTTTTGCATAAGCTGCATACCTTATTCCCATAACGTTACATATGTACCTACTGGCACATGATGAAACTCTGTGACACAGCTTAAAATTTTTCCATTTATATTTGATTTATTTAAAATGTTTAATCTTAAAGATATTATCATATTCTACTACTGCTACCGCAACATAAGTGCAGCGCACAATTCTCGCCGATTGCTTTTCCAACACGCTCACTTTACATCTTTGTAATGTATTCAGCACTTTTTTGTTTTTTTTTTTACACTTTTTCCAAATACACACAGCAACACAGTGATATGTCGCATATATAGACATGCATAGAACTACTATCTGCCGGCAGAAAAGTTTCACACATACGAGTATCATTGATGCCGCCAACATTGCCAGCACTGCAGCGTTTTGCAGCCGCATACTACATTCTAGCACTTGCTCCTTACAGTTTACAACTTACAATTGCTGCTGTTGCTACATGCTACATTTTCCTATTCGACCGCCATGCGATTCTTGTTGCTTTAAAAATTTTCACTGTTGCATTTTCCATGTGTTAAAAGTAAAACTCTTGAGTGCTTTATTGTTATGTTTTAAAATTCAATGAATTCTAAAATTTCGCTCATGTTTGCTTTTAATGTAGTTGTTATATTGTTGTATGTCGTTGTAGTTATAGTTGTTGCTACTCGTTACTACTTTCCCCCTCATGTGAAAATGTGTAAATGTATCTTGTATATATACATATGTAGTAAGTATGTGTGTATATGGTAGTTTCTTTTATATTTTCTATGAAATAAAAATAGAAGAGTAAAACTTTATGCTGGCACCTTCACATTTTCATTTTATTTTCTAATTTCAATGTGATTTTTCCCATTATCGTTACGTTTATTTAATTTGTTAAACATTTATTTAAGAGCAAATGTAAATCAAAGTTGAGTTTAATTTAATTCATCGTAATATACAAATACCTATATACTAGGGATGTCGTTTGGGATAGAGTTTTCGGGATTAAAATTTTAATTCCGAGAATCTGGGTATAATCCCGGGATTGATAGTTTTATCAAATATTTAATAAAAAATTATCGATAAGATTAAAATATTTTGACATCATATGTAGTATGGAAACCAAAACGCGTTTGGTTTTTTATAATATTTGAGCCGAGAGAAAATATTTTCCAAATCACTTGAAGTCGATTAAGTTTGTGAAAGTGTATTTCTGTTCCACGAATTTTTGGCAGGATTATCCAAAAATTTAAATGGACATCGTATTCTTCTTATAAATAACAGTTAAATAAAGTTTACGCGTTCTGTGTAAGCAACCTTCTATTTTAAAGTTTTGGTGTGCTTCTGGAAAAATATAAAGTAAAAAACCAATATGAAAAATTATGAATTTTTTTATAGTTTATGAGTAATAATAGCTTTTCGGTTAATTGAAGTCCTCTGTCAATCATTTCATCCACCATTCACACAAATACTCAATAGTCTACTGAAGAACTAACAACTTCACATATTTTTGAATGAGAATATCATACCCAGTGGCGGTTCTAGAATTTGGGTTTGGAGGGACTTATTTTACTAAATAAAAAGATAAATATCAGACTCAGACCAGACCTAGACCAAAAACTAGTGCAAAAGTTTTATCAAATACAGGTCAAAAATTAAAAGATAACTGGAACAAAACTGAGACCAAAATTCAAACTAAAATCGGAAAGAAATTTAGGCGGAAATTTCGACCAAATTTCAAATACTTTTTTTAGATCTAAATTCAAACCAAGAAAAGAACTGAATTCAGATCAAAAATCTAGATCAAAATGAGACCAAATTCAGAACATAATCTGGATTATGACTTTTCTGATGGATTTATATTGTTAAATGATCTATTTTGAGAAAACAATTTGAAGGAAATTTTAATTTCCTTTGAGAAAAAATTTTGATGAAACAATTTGATACATCTCTATTTTATGAGTAATTTTTGATCGAAACAAAAACCCAAAAAGAAATTAAATTAAGATAACAATTGATTTGGATAGTACTTTAAACTCTCAGCATCGATATCACTATTAATATCGGCCTGGTGGTGAGTTTACGATCTCACAACTCATTTTTATGAAAAATTAAATACGTTCTTTAAGCCTGTTATACATTACTTAAAATGTAAATATATCTTAATTTGCACAAAAAACCTATACATTTTAAATTTCAACGAGATCCGTACACAATTTTGGGTACCGGGCAACAACCGGTTAAAAAAAAAAAACAATGTTCAGACCACTAATCGGACAAAAATTCCAACAAAAATCGACCAAAATGAGATCGAATTCTGGTCAAAACTCAGACTAAAAACCCAAAAATTCAGACCGAATTAAAACCAAAATCAGTTTTAAATTTCATTCCAAAATTCAAAAAAAAAATTTAGATCACAACTCAGACCAATAGTTAGACAAAACTTTTGGCCAAAAGGACACCAAATACCGAACGAAAGTAACCCAAAATTCAGACCAAAAACTAATGGGAATATCTGATAAATATTTACATCAAAAAATTTTAACTTAAATTAAACAAAAACTCCAGACCAAACTCAGACCAAATTTTAAAACAAAATTCAGACCGATTTCGGACCGAAATTCATTTATATTTTACAGGGACCGAAAATAACTCTTATTCTCCATTTTTCATATCAAAAAATCACACAGACAAAATAGTCAAGGGTATGGTTGTGATCCTGACTGGCTAAACTTCACTTATATCGTATGCCTTTTAAATTCATGACTTTTATCGTAATAAGCTAAATATAACTCTTATTAGTGACTTTTGTGTTTTTTTTGTCATAAAAAAGAGTTATTTTTGACTTTTATTTTGTCGGACAAAAGTAAATAGTTATTATTGGATTTTAAATTTTCCGGCCAAAAAAAAAAGTTATTTTCTGACTTTTATTTTTTCAGACAGAAATCAATGGCCAACTCTATTTATAAAAAAGCGGCTTAAGCTACTGAAAACGAAAATGGTACCATTCGATTAAGCTTTTCCACGCGCATATTTTCATTAATTTTGGAGTCCCGAAAATAGGGCTACAATGGCAGCTAAAAGTCTTTGAAAATGAGTATAGCTATAGGGTATGAATTAAAAAAGTTAACCGAATCCCCAAAATCTCTATAACATTCGAAAGGTCTTGTCGAGCTCTTTTCGAAAATGTATGACATGCTGTTTCGCGAATGTCTCTAGTGTGTTGAAAAGATCTCATCGAGCGAAAATATATAACACTATGAATCAGCGGCGTTTCGTTTCCAAGTTATAAGCAGCCAGTTACAGGCAACTACTTTATCGACTTGATCTTTGATATGTAGTACGAAACAAACTGTTACGAATAACGAATTTTGGTTTCTTTCTATAGACTGGTCGATAGACAACTCGCTTTCCACCTCAGACGTCACGGGTTCGAATCCCCAATTTGACATTTTCATGAAATTTTATTTACTTATTCTTTTTATTATATGAAAAAGTAATATTTATAGACCTGAAAACTAAAGTTCATTGTACAACAAAATGAGACTTTAAAATAGTATCCGAGTTGTGGCCTAATTGTCCTGCAGTATTTTTGCTTGCTGATTACGAATCTGTAAAAATTTTTCTAGGTCATGTTTCGTTTATGCTCGTAAATCTTGGCTTTTTGAAAATTTGATAAGGTAGGGGATTACGGGTTAAATTATTATTATTAAAATAAAATATAAAATAAAATAATATTTTAAATCCTAAAGTTTTTCGTTCGTTGAAAGTATATACTTTTCACTGCTGATGCCTTTTTTTTGAAAAATCAAAATATTTTTGAGTTATCAAAAATGACTTTTTGCTATTAAATTGTGCGGCTTCAGCCCCTATAACCTCCCCTCTGGATACGTTACTGGTCATGCCGAGTGTAAAAAAAAAGTTAGTCAAATAAAAAAAGCGATGTTTTTTGAAAACCATAAAATATACAGATTTTTTAATGTTGCTGTAATCCAAAAGCACCCTCAAATTTTAAAATCAAATTATACAATGTTCGTAAAATTCATCTATTTTAAGTTGATATGGTGTCCATTTCCATTTTTGAGCATTTGGATTAAAATTTCGTAGAACCCTGTCACACATTTGGTTCACGTAGAAAAAATGTTGATGAATATATTAATATATTCCCTTGACTCAAGAAAGAAGATTCTATAAAATAAACAAAATTTAATTCTAATAACATACGAATCTCATTTTGTCTTTTAAATTCCGGGATTTCTGGGGCCACTCTTAGATCGAATGCCGAGATTTCGAAATCCTGGAATTGGCATCCCTACTAAATATGTATGTACAGTGGTGCTCATATCATAAGTCACTGAAAGTTGGTAGTTAAACCCCTATTTCCCGTATTTGCTCTGCAGAGAAGTTATTTTGATTCTTTTAAGTTATTAATAAAGGTAATTGAGGCTGAAATCTTTACCTCTGCGATACTTACAAAGAAGTCACTTAATTGTGTGGCAGTATCTCTGCCAATTCATCGAATATTATTAAAAACTGTAGTTACCAATTCGTTACCATAATTTTTCTTGAGGTAGATATGAAAAATAACAGTTTCCATATTAGATATTAATATTAGTTTATTTAAAAAATATTATTTATTTTAACAGGATTTGTTTTGGACTGTATTAAGTTTATTCTCAAAATTCTGTTAAATAACTATTTATTTTATTTTTAACATACATATATTCCGAGCTTTTTAAGTTGATCTTAAAAGATTTTCTAAAACTTGTTATGTTACCACTATGTGGTGTGCAAGTTTATTTTTATTAAATAATGAAAGTCATGAAGGAGAAAATGTAATTTCATTAATGCACTTTGAGAATTCATTAAAAAATTTATACATACACACAGAAGCAAGGCATTTCGATTGACATTGATATCGTTAAATATGCTGGATGGTCTACGAAAGTGTAATTAATAATTCTGGAAGATTACAAAGCATACTACAGACTAATTGCAGAAATGTGTTAAGCTCTCGTATAAAGTTTAGCAAAATTATATTTGACCGCGTAGAATCAATGAATAATCATGCGGTGAAGTAGTTTCACCTAATGAAATTAAATTGTAAATGGCACTAATCTAAGTTTGAATATTAAAAAAGTGAAATATACATATATTTTAAAAGAAAAGTGTACTCTTATCCTTTCAAATTATACATAACTACATGTATACATTTAATATGTCCAGCATAGTATTGCATTATCTCACTCTTTGCTGTCATGCAACTATATACCATATTAAATATTATCTTATACATACATATATACTAAATATGTAGTATAATAAATACTAAAATATGTGGGTGGGTAAAACTTTTTTCTTTAGCAGCAGCAGTGCCCTAACGCTCGTCGTCAACGGCCACAGCTGGGTCACATTGAAGCGTGACATCTTGTGACATTATTCTTAGACAACATTTGAGTTGAATGTTTCTTGTATATAAGAAAATCATTCATGTTTTTTTGTTTTTTCTATTTTCTTCTAGTTATTTTGAATGGAACACCTAAAGTATAAAGTAAAGTGTATATTTATGTATGTATAATATGTATGTGCATATGTGATTGTATATGCGAGTGCGTGCGTGTCCAGTCATTGTGTAGAGCATGTGAGATTTGCTACAAAAAATTCTACTACATGCGTAATAAAAAATATAGCTAGTGCCTCAAATATTTTCTTTTTATATTTTTTTCAAAGATTTTACTTTTTTATTTATTTCAATTTCATAGTTTTTGTCATTTTTAAGTGGTTTTAAACTTTTTGAAAGGATGCTAGTTGCATTCTGAGAAAAGTGTAAGTGTTGTAAATGATGTCTAAATACCTTAAAGGCAAATGCACCTATTAAGTCTTAATTGAAAATACTTGGTTAGAATTCAAAAATGTGTAGGAGAATTTTAAAATTGAAATTCTTTAGTTTGGAGGATGAGACAAACTGATAAGAGTTTCAATTTTACAAATCCACAAGATTATTTTAAACAAAAATATTACAAAATTTAGAAGAGATAAATATCCTCATTTATTGCAACCAGCAAAATGTGAATGCAACTTCTTTGTTCAGCCCAAAGAATGAATGAGAATATCTAAAATAGAAAAGAAAGAAAACTATTAAAAATTAACCAAAAACTTCATAGAAATGTTTCTACTTTAATAGATTAGATTATTACAGGAAATAGGTCAAATGTTCCCTGATCACTGTATCCATCTTTAGGCTACTGCGGTGTCCCCATACCGAATACTGAAAATTTATAAAAGCATTGCTGTTCACTAATATTAATCTAAAATAAAAACGTAATACTTATGACTTGTTTTCTTATGAATTTTTTAATGATAACACATAATCATTTAATGTCATTTTATTTTCTCCACATACATGCAATACAACTAAAACATATCGATCGTTTACTGCAAGACGGTCATAACCCAAAAAGGAAAAAAAAAAATTCAATTAAGTATTTAATGCATTACCTCATAACGGTATCTTATAAACTCTAGATATTTTCGAATATTTGTTTTTTTTTATTTATGACAGTCTTGTAGCAAACGAGCGACATAAGCAATTTTACAAATAATCCACCTTCAAATATTTCATCTAATGTTCACAAAATGCAATATTGCAACACAAAATTGCATTTCATAACCAGCAGTTTACGGTATATTGATTTTTAACTTCACATACCATTAAATTAAATATTACGTATACGTCATGTTGTACGAAAAAAAAAAAAAAAATTTTTAAATTGTTTTTTTAGAATTTTTAGAATTTATCTAGTATGATATCTAGTATTAATGCCATTCTTTATTGAAGCCATTATTGTGATTGACTTTAAGCTTTTTGTGTATTAACGAAAGTACATCACATGTATTCGTTGTTTCTTTCACTTTTAATAAAAATAACATTGTATAAAAATTTATTTTTAGATGAATGCACACAAATGTGACATATAGTTAAAAAAATAAATTGTGGTATATGGAATTACATTGAACAGCGAAGTTGAAAAAATCAAAACTATTGACATATCAAGGACTCTAAAAACTAATAGAAGAATTAATTTCACCTTAAACATATTAAGGTGAAATTAATTTTTGTCATAACCCTCCACTTTTCCTCCTTGTACTAGTCAAGTTCTGAATAGAGAAATGGTATCGAGGGGAAGTATCATTTAAAGTATCGGCCAAAAAGAATCGGATACTCAAAAGTATCAACATAAATGTACTCGATACCTAAAGCGTCGGGTTTCGATACCAAATGTAAGAAAGGAAATCATAAAATGCGGTTAAAATATTGACGAATTTTGTATAAATTTTTGGTTTTTATTCATTTTTTCAAATATACCCATAAGTACATATATAAATAATGAATACGTATGTATATTTGTATATAAAAAATGTAGATATTGATTTAATAGTTTTAGATGCATATCGCACCCTAACTACAAAAGTGGTACAACCTCTGTTCAACCGACCGTCCCTCTTTTCAACTTTTCAACTTTCGCTACCGCTATTCTGCAAGCACGTGTCTCCAAAAGTACCATTTCGCAGAAAACGGAAAAACTAAAGGCTCATCAACTTTCGTGTTCAAGTGGAGATACCAGGTTGAAGAACTTTCTCTAAAATTTGTTTTCCATACTGAGAACAAGTAGCGGGTCCAGAGGGGGGCTATAGGGGCTGAGGCCCTTCCCCCACCCTTCCCTTCTCTAGAATCCGACAATCTTGATTTACCAAATATATGCGAAGAGCAGTATATTTATGGTACAAATTGATTTTTGAGAAATCAAAAATACAGTGAAAAGCATTTACTTTCAAAAAACGAAGGATTTTTTGGGATTTAAAATATTATTTTATGTTATATTAATAATAATAATTTAATATAAATATTACAATGGGGTCGGATATTTGAATCAATTCTGATTAGCTGGGCGTGCCAATAGAACGCATGTTACAGTGCAACTGGTTATTAAATACACTCGGACTACAATTTTAGCGCCAGTTTATAGATGTCTTTTAGTTTTATATTGGTTTAACTTTTCCGTTTTTGTCCGTTTTTGATCTGAATTCTGGTTCGATTGTATGTCAGAATTTTGTTTTGATTTTAGGTCTGAATTTTAATCTGAATTTGGTCTGAGTTTTAGTGTAACTCTTAGTCTAAATTGTGGTCAAAATTTTGCTCAGACCAGCATTTACTCAGCATTTGATTTGATTTCTGCTCCAAGTTTTGGTTTGGTTTTAATTTGTATTTGGTGCCTTTTCAGCCTCAGTCTTAATCTAACTCTTAGTTTGAGTTGTGGTCAAAATTTTGGTCTGAATTGGCTTAATTTTGATACGTATTTTGGTCTAAAACCGATCAAAATTTTATTTTAAATTTTGGTCTAAATTCGGCTGGAATTTTGGTCCAGTTTTTGTTTAATTTGAGTTTAAAATTTTTTGGTGTGAATTTTTATCAGATATTCTCACTAGTTTCTGGCCTGAATTTTGGATTGCTTTCGTTCGGTATTTGACGTCATTTAGGCCCAAAGTTTTGTCTAACTATTAGTCTGAGTTGTAGTTTGAATTCGGTCTAAATTTTGGGTTTTGATCTGAATTTGGCCTCCTTTTGGTCGATTTTTGTTGGAATTTTGGTCGGATTCGTGGTCTGAACATTGTTTTTTTTTTTAACCGGTTGTTGCGGGGTACTCAAAAGCGTGTACGGAAGTCGTTGAAATTTAAAATGTATTGGTTTTTTGGACAAATTTAGATATATTTAAATTTTGAAAAAAAAATAGGAGTTCTTGGTTCTGGAATTGTGACTCACTTACCACCAGCCCGATATCAATAGTGAAGTACTATCCAAATCAAATGTTATCTTGATTTAATTATTTTTTTTTCTGGTTTTTGTTTCGACTAAAAATATAAAGATGTATCAAATTGTTTCATCAAAATTTTTTCTCAAAGGAAATCAAAATTCCCTTCAATTTTTTTTACTCAAAATAGGTCAATTTAATAATATAAATCCGTCCGACAAGTCATAGGTCACATATATGAAGTTATATGCTTGAACAAAGTGCTGGTAAGTGAACATACTGGCTGGGCAATAATGAGTTAATAAAGGTTTTGGTCTGAATTTTGTTTCATATTCATGGTCTTTTTCTTGGTTTAAACTACGTTCTGAAAAAAAAAGTGCTTGAATTTTAGTTTGAAGTTTTGTCGAAATTTCCGCATAAAATTTCTATCCGATGTTAGTTAGTTAGTTCTATTTTTGTATAAAAAAAAAAAAAAAAATATACCACAACCATATAAAAATGAGAATTTTGTTTTTTTCACTAAAAGTAAAAGAATTCATCGGGTTAAGGGGATCATTCTGGTTTGCAAAATTCAATTTTCATTTGTTGCATTTTCTGAGAGTAGGGAAAACGTTTTTTTTTTTGCCATTATATTTTACTGAATGATATTTAAATTTTATCGGATTTTGATGATGTAAAGATACCGTTGGAAAATTAATAAGCGTAGCACATCCAGAGATTTCCTAAGTCTTAATTTTTGCATCTCTAACATTTTTATTTTGATGCATGGCCAACGATCAATATGTATGAGGTTTTCATCGGTGAGGGGGGAGTTTCAACTCCATTTCGGTTTGAATTAATCAGAAAATTCGAAAAGAAGAAAATTTCTTCTGATGATACCTAAAGTTGTAAAGTCCAGTCGTCAGTGCAGTGAGAGCTATTCTGGCAACACCTTAAGTGTGGACAAACTGCCTGCCATTTTATTCGATCTTTGCAGATATTTAATTCTTTATTCCTGATACCTGATATAGTGCCAATGTGCTATTCTGGTACCAAAGTCGAATCTACGCTGGTGTGCTCAGTGTGCTTAAATGCCGGCCTAATAATCAAATACAATCCATCAGTTAGATGTCCCAGCGCGTATATGAGTCTAAGCAATTTTCCTTGATTAACAAAAACATATCTTTCGAGATAAAATTTGCATACCAGATTTAACTTCCTAAAGCAAATAAACTAATTTATCTCTTTTTGCATTAATTATGAATACAGCAATCACAAATAAATCTTTCGTTTATACTTCCATTTTTATTTAAAATTAAAGTCGGTAACTTGATATGACTTAAATATTTTTTTATTTTTTCTCTAGTATTATAGAAATTTTTAAGAGCAATCACTATCCTTCTATTTCACTATGTAAATTAATATACTTCATAGCTAATCGTAAATTTTCACATTTATAAGGGGCAGAAAGTTTTCAAATTAAAGCTATTTCTGTTTCTTTGAGAAAACATAAATAATTGCACTTCAATTTAAGTAAAATAAATGTGCATACATAAATTTTTTTTTTTTAAACTTTATCAAAACAAGTTTCAGCAAGTTCTTTCACATCCATTTGAATCCTTCTCGACATTCCGATTCCACTTCCCGCTTGCATTTTCTTTCATTTACACATTTCTTCTTTTTTTCAATAATTGTTTTAACGTTGTTTAAGAAACAGAAAATTGTGCAAATATCATGGCAATATTCCTCTTAAGAATTTTTTTGCGTACTTTTTTTCCAACACCACGCATATTTCACTTACTTATTTTTGTAGTGTGATTTCACATTGCGAACATTTTTTACCCTTCTTCTCATTTCAAAATAAGAGACGAAAAATAAATGGAAAAGGCAACTTCAAGATTGCATATACAAGATTTATGAACAACAAAAACAGCAACAAAAAAATGAAGGCATAAAAAAGGAGCAGTTAAAAATTCTATGAAAAATGCAAGGATCAAGTTTAATGAAGTGGTGATATGCCGGCAATATGTCTATCTGTATCTCTGTATTTGTGAGAGTGTGTGAGTATGTGAATGCAAGCGTACATGTATGAATGTATTACTACTTTTAAGTAAAGTTTAAGCTCTTATGATGCATGACATGCATGACAGATTAATAAATAAACTACTTCTAAAGTGAATATGGTATAAGTATACAAATATTCCTGCACTATGCATGTGTGAACAGTGATGAAACTAAGTTTAAACTAAAAGAACTTTAAAAACCCTAAGTTTTTTTAACATTCTTTCATTAGGCAAAAAAGGAAGAATTTATGTTTTTAACTATTATCCAATTCTAATTCACATATTTATTTCTCTACTATTGCAACCGCCACTGCACATATGAGTATAAACATACATTCCAGAGAGTAGCACGCGCGCACAAGAGCATTACGAATTTCTCACGTACATGGTTTATGTACATTTATAGGTGGCCATCGCTGATCTGTAAATAATATAGCAAAACGCATGCTATGTGTATTATGAAGTGTGTGTATGAATGTGAATGAATATAAATGTGTGTATGAGGCATGAAATTAATTTTCAAACTTTAAATTAAACTGTCTCCTCTTTATGTTTCAACGAAATATTATAAATGTTTTTGTGTGTATGCGTTGATCAAATATTTGTTAAAAGTTTGGCATATCTTTAAGAACTAATATTAAATGCAATCCCTTAGCCTTTGAGTTTATTAAAATTAGTATTGTAAAACTATTTATTACTATAGTTATTATAAATTTTCAAATAATTCATTAACAACAACACTTCAGGGATTTAATAATATTGAAATTGCTTTGAAAAACAGAAATAATTCCAGTTTACAAATACAAATTTTAATATTATTTTCATTACTTAAAATGAAATATATCATATGTTAAATTCAATATTACGTATACGGCACGGTATACCAGAAATTAAAATTCAAACTACTCAACCTACAAGAAAAAAGTTAAAAATCAATAAAAGTATAAGAAATGTTAAGCAATAAAAATAACACAAAATTTTAACTGTATATGTATGCAACAATTTTTCTCTATCTTTTAGGGTTTTTGAGATATTAAAATGGATTTTTTCGTAAGTTTCAAAAACTTACGAAAAATAACGTCGGAAGCAGTTAACGCTCCTCTACTCTCGTCTCCCTATATTTGATGTGAATACTCTTAATTTTACTTCTTTAGAAAAATCGAGATTAGACTTAAAGAAACTAATAGCATTTTTTTAAGGTTAGATCATTTGGGCAACATTAAACTGTCAATTTAAATAAATTTCGGTCAAAACACTTTCATAGTTCATAGAACTAGTGACCCTGAAAGCATAACGAACGCATATACTGGTAGCTCCAATACTGAACTTAGTGAAGGTGCAGTGTTCTTTGTATCCAGTACTAATACCAAAAACTGTTTTAATTTCCCTACAGCTGTCGTATTTTTTAAGCTGAAACATGGAAGATATTCAAAAGAGTAATGGGCTGTACATATGAAACTGTAAAGTTCAAATCGGATATTAAAGACTACAAGTAGATGGATATTAAAAGCTACAAGTACATCACATATCCACCCTGTCGAATGGCATATTCTACGTAAAAATATGGACCAAATTTATTTAAAAATTATATATTCTCTTAGAATAGATTTTTATCCAAATTATAAACATTTAATTTGGTCCGAAATTTTAATCGAAATTAGTCAATCTTTAATTAACAGTCATATCAATACACAATAATTATACTTATATACAATATTTTCAACAAGAGTGCGTTCGGCTTAATTGTATGAACGTTTTTAAGCTGTCATTCTTTGCTCACATCTAAAAAAATCCAGCTTTTTTTAAGACACCAGAATGTTTACGACTTATACAATCACTATGCTTCTGGAACAACTTCAAAGTAGCAGGATTCGGTGATAGTTTCAGAAGCTAATTATACGATTACACTTGAAGCAGCCCAACAAAAACTGACGCTGAAGGTCATTAATATATCCCTTAGTACAATCCAAAGCTACCATAACCAAACCCTTACTGACGGCAAAACAAGCAAAAAGTGGCAGGAGTTGGCTATCGAACATATGAATCATGTTTGGAGCGATGAGGCCTTTAGACACGAATCTTTTTTATAGACGACATGTACGATAAAACGTCCTTGTCCATTAAGGGCAGTCAGATAGTTCTGAGATTAGTTAAGCATCCAGGAAAAGCTCATATTTGGGAATGCTTTTCAAAACAGAGTTTCAACAGGATTATAATGTTTACGAGAAATTTAGATATCCAGTATATAATCCATTTATACCAGCATAGACTCTTATCTTCTGCCAATAACTAGTTTGGGAAAAGAAATCGAAATTGAGTGCTTTAAGAGGGCAGAACCCTAAACATCAAAGTCGCTTGTGCACTAAGTGGAAAGAAGAATTTTGACCTACTCCTCTTAATCTCCACATTGAAAATTTTTAAGCAATTATTAAGCTTAAGATGAGCAGAAAAATGCTAAGAGCATTGCCCAATTAAAACTAAAACTTAAGTCAAAATGGCGGTGTTTGTCGTAATCATATGCCGAAAAGCTAGTTAACAATATGACCTAGCGTTACCACGAATTTACTCAAAATTATGATAACTGGATACTATATGTCAGCGCATTGAACAAAAAAATGGTTAAAAACAACGTGGGATAGTTTTTTTGATTGGGACATTTTGGACATTAAAGGAGTTAGGCCGTACTTGTTGAAAAGACTGTACATAAAGAAATTTTGGTCTGATGCAACAAATAAAAATGTTGAAAACTTTCGGTTAATATCCAACAGTGTTTCATCGTATGTGAGTGAAATGTTTCAAATAAATCGGGGTCTTCTGATAATTCGGACTACAGCTTCAGTATTTTTCATAGTATACCGTTAGAAGCATCTTTCTCATCAATTTGATTTTAAATATAATTATTTAAAACCGATTGAAAAACTATGAAGCTTCAATTTAAAATATGCATGTACTTCCTTTGGTCCCTAACTCTAAATTTAGAGAATGTATCCGAAATGTGTAGTATGCAGTTTTTTTTAGTTGAATCAAAGCAGCACCCGATACTAGATCTCTTAGGGTAAATTGAAGTTTTGTTTTTATCCCACTGTGTAATTAGTTAATTATATGAAAACAGTAAACAAGAGTTCCATGAAATATTTTATTTATGTACTTCAATTTCAATTAAATAATTGATTGTAGGCTTTTTTAATTACTATATTAAAGCACAACTTAATACAAATGCAAAACAAAAAACGAAAGAAAGAGTAATATAAAGAGAGCTGGAATAAGAAACCATAAAATATTAAAAACCTTTCTCAGATATTTATTTTCACACGATAATGAGTTATTAAGTAGGCAAAATGCAACAACAGCAACATTACTAGCTTCAATAATACATTTTTTTTTTTTGTTGGAACCGACAAAATAAGTATTCAAGAATACAGCACTCAGACAAGTTTTACGTCCATTGTACTATATGTATACTGTATTCCCTTTTGCTATTCTTTGAATCTACCAGATTTATTAATAAATCATAGGAGATCCTGCGGTGTTAGAGAGCTCAGATGTTCGTCTCCCAACACTCCAGTACCAAATATGCTTACTCTGATCTGGCAGAAAGCGGGGCAGACACTAAGAAAGTGATCCGTCGTCTCTTCACATTCTTCCTCCAAACCACAGGAAGCACAGAAGGCACTAGCTCATAGGCCAATCATATGCAAATGTTTGGCCCAAGAGAAATGACCTGCATATAATCCCACCAGCTGCCTGCAGCTCTTTCTGTAAAGTGACGCTTCGAGATAACAGGTAGCATGGTCTTTGTCTGTCTAAATCGCCTCAGGTCCTCCCATTTACGATTGTGGGTCAAGTCGACCCACTCATTAATGGTGGCCTTGATGGCTGTAGACGACAAAGAGAGTATAGGTTCTCGGCCCAGGAAACAATATATACTTGGTGTATTAGAAATTTACGGTGTCATTCAACATATCAACTATACAAATTATTTACTGAAAGTAGCAAATATCTACTTGTGCAAGTAAGTATAGTATACTATGTAATTTGCAGCAGAAATTTTATAATGCCGATGCGGCATTATTATCTCAATGTGTTTTCATAATAAAATTCAACTTATAATTGAAAGCACTGAAAATCGATGCTGTACATATTGTATACAATATTCGTTTATTTGTTCATTTATGGCTGACTTGAATTGCTGGATATAATTGGTATTTTTTCATGCATTCTTGATAATCATCGATTTTATAAGTAGCCGACTGATTGTGTTTACAGATATCTAGATTTGCTACTGGTAAAATGCGAGTTTTCTATTATAAAATCTAGTAATATTTACTAATTAATGCAATAAAACCGCATTCAATTTGATAAACTATTATTTACCTCATGTAGTAATTTCCTACTTACAAATATGTATTTATTCTTGTAATTTAGGTATCTATCATACAAAATATGGCATGCAGTTTGTGCAACATATTTAAAATTAATCTTAATGGACTTTGTGTAAATTGCATTTTATGTTGCATGTGGTAGCATGCGTAATTAATTCAAAATTGCATTGGTATTTCAAAATACATTGAAACGGCGTTTAGGCAGAGTTCATTAAGTCCTTTTTTAATTATTAAATGATTTTAGTTTATACAATGCAAGGTTCACTATGAACACTGGCATAAATTTAAAATGTCAACAAATTGATTTATATATACGTTTCAATAGCATCATCAAACATCTAGTTTAGTACGTCAATTGAATTATGGAAGGTAATTAATACGGATCTATTTAAAAAAATTAATTTGGACTTAACGATTTTTGCTTGAGCGACAACGATATGTGGAAATTTAATAAATACTTATCTAGTTTTAGTAGTATTCAGTTCGTTTTATATTCAACAGAACATTTTCGGAAGCTTTTAACTATTACACAGGCCTGCGAAATTAAAATTTTTGTACGATGATTGACCTGACTGAGCACTGATTTCCAATTTTTTTTTTTTTTTTTTAGTGATTAGCCCACACACAGGGATATTGCCCCTATAAATGCAGAGCATTGTGTTGATTGGGAAAGGAATATTGATTAATGGGAGGAGGAAAGAGGGAGAAGTGTCTGTGAACGTTTGTTTTAAATTTGGAAAGGTCACAACAATCAGGAAAAATATTTGCAGGGAGCCTATTCCATAAGCGTGCGATACGACAGAGGAAAAAACTATTTGTGATCTGAATTGAGGAATTCAAGAAAAGGCCGGTTTTGGACATTTCGTATCGTCTGTAAAATCTAGAAACAGTTTTCTAGAAACAGTTTTCTAGATTTTACAGAGGTGAATGAGGCAGCCGCCTCAACACCACGCGTTGAGAATAAAATAGAATAATAGAATAATTCTCTTTACAGATGATGCGCGGACGATGATATCGTGGAAATCAAATGGAATATTAAGTCTCATATAAGTACTTTCATATTTGTATGAAAAGGAACGTATTGTATTAGAGAGGTTTATGTATTTATACAGCGACCTATAAGATCTATTGTACGTCCCTTTTCTCTATCTAGTCTAATTTGCCTAGAGTGTCTCATCCAGTCCAGTCTCCCTCAAGAATTTGAGTATTGCGCCCGGATCTATGGATGCTAGTTCTGTACTGTGCACTTCATACATACCCAAATATTTCATTCTTTTGTGGATCAATGCTCCACACTGAGCTAAGATCTGTTCTAATGATTCATCTTCCTCATTACCTTACCTTACCTTACCTTGAGCTTTCCTTTGCAAGGTGTTCTCTGAGCCCGCAATGCCCAGTCAGAATACCAGCTAATATACGCAGACTGTTTTTGTTGAGGCCAATGCAGAATGCGTATCTAATCTTGTTATAGTTACCTAGAAGCGTTTTGGATTAACTCAGTCTCGGAAGATTATTAAAGAGTTCTTGTCTCTTGTTCTGCTCTTCCTGCCTGAGTACTTCCCTGATAACGCTATCACCTATTCCACAGAGTTCAGGTCCCACGAAAGTTGTCGCTGCTCCCTTTCTAGCAAACTCGTCTGCCTGCTCATTGCCCTCTATTCCTAAGTGTCCACGGACCCAACATAGAGCGACTTTATTGTCCTTGCCCAGTTGATTAAGCTTGCTTAAACAGTCCCACACCAGTTTAGAGGCGATCTCAGAAGAGCATAATGCTCGAATGGCTGCCTGGCTATCCGACATGGTAGCGATATCTTGCCGTTTGTACTTCCTATCCAGGTTGAATTGCACACATATATCGTGAATTTCAGCTTGAAAGATGCTAGGATACTTCCTCATCGACTCAGAGAGTTTGATTCTTGGCCCAAATACTCCTGCCCCAGTTCCATCCTCGGTTCGTGATCTATCTGCATACCACTTAATCGTGTGTTCTTTGAGTATGTAGTTATGTTCTACACTCTCCCGTTCATTCTTACTACTAAGTTTTGCAGCAAAATGTTTCTCAAAACTATACTGTTTGTCCATTTTGTCCTGGGGACAGTTCAAGACATAGTTGTCTTTCGCTGAGTTATCTCGGTGTTCAGGCCCTATATGTAGATCACCCCGTTAACCTTTTATTTCTTGTTACTCTTACGATTGCTGCCTTGGAGGTACCCTCTATCACAAGGTACAATGGAGTGAGCTCCAATAGTACCTCCAGTGTAGCAGCGTTCAGTACAAAATATAAATGAATGACGACAAAGCTGAATTTCATTTCTACAAACTCAATCAAAATTGGCGCAGTATTCAAAATTTAAATTTTGCCTCAGGGTCCTTGAAAGTGCTGAGACGGCGCTGTTGGAAATTTTTAAAATTAAAATGAATGAAAAGTTCGGATAAAAACCATATTTAGAATGCTACAAAAATTCAACAAAAGCAGTACATGTATAGAGAAACTAATCAACAAATTTTAGGAATTTATTTCGGAATTGGCCATTTTCTATTTTTTCGATTTTTGAAAAAATTTTGATGATTTTACGAATTGAATCAAAAATATAGCAAAACCATTTTTTAGCAAAATACTAGCAAAAAAAGTTTCTATATTATTATGAGATAATTTGGTAAGGAAGTATTATTTATCAATACCGAGGTGATTAAGAAGTTTGAGAATTGAGAGTTTAATATCAAATTGGTGTCGCACATCTTTTACAATCTTAATACATTTTTGATTATATCTCCGGAACCATTTACACCGTTCATTTATGAATGGGTTCGCGATGAGGACTTGGGCAGTTAGTAGCATATAATAATATATATATGTTGTTCACAATTCATAATTAGGTCTCATATTTTATCAACTAAATCGAATTTGATTAAATTTCCTCACTATTTATTGCAATACATTGGTATCCCTATGAAATTTCACGAGTATAGGCATTCAGAAGTTGTGTGTGTTCAACTCGGGGATTATCTATATTCACTAGCAGATCAAAGGGTAGGATTACGACCCCAGCTTATCGATTAAAATCTCATACATTTTGAGCATTAGTCACGAGTCAAGATCAAATTTAAAGGGACGAAAAAATTACAATCTGCTAGTGCCTGCATTCGTACGCATATATACATAAATAAGAATATTTTTCGCAAACAATTTTTAAAGCTTAACATTTTTTTATCAAGAAATTAGCACATTTTCTATTAAAATTCTATTTAAATGAATTGAAAAAAAATGTGTAACTATTACGCCTTGGAAAATGTTGAAAAGTATTTGCGCGCGAATAGCTCCATTTCCTTTTTGCGTCCGTAAGAATTTGATACAGTGCCAGAAAATGAAACCCAAAGCATATAGAAATAGAAATAAAAAGAAAAGAAATTAAATCTAAAATAAAATCAAAAATGGTCACTGCTATGCACAGCATTTTTGTGCCATTTATGCACGAATGCACATGTTGCACGCAATATTGCAACAAAAGCAGCAACAACGATGTTGCCATTTATTTCGTGGATTTACTTTCAGTACACTTTCAAAAAGGCACACAGCATAAAAAGTAATTTTTAATTAAAAATCACCATTTCTAAACCACAAAAAAGTATCCTATATAGTAGTAGCACAAAACAAAAACAAAAATAAAAAATGTTTGTATATGTATGTAAAGAACAATAACTGCAAAATCCTAAAGTTTGTTGTTACGATTTTTTTATTTTTTGTGTGTTTTTCTTATATTTTTGTAGTTGTTAACTGCCACAAACACATGCGCAAATATGCATCTAGTTTCGGTTCCGGCGCAAATAGCATAACAACAAATAGCCAAACCAAGTAACCAGCCATACACCATTATCAACAACATTCAACAATAACACACACAATCCACCAACGTCACCATCACCGAAACAACTTTACCATCACTACAACGATGCAATATCAACGTTAATGTTGCTATTGCTGTTGCTGCTGCTACAAAATATGAAAGGCATTTTGTGAAATATGCGAATGCAAAGGAGTAAAGCTAAAAAAGTAAAAAACAGAAAAAAAAAAATTAAATTGAAAAAATTTCAAAAGTCTTAATTGAAAAGTTAACAACGCTTAAAACACACACAAATACAAGCATACTACATAAATACACACATAAAAGCGTAGACAAAACCAAATATTGTATATTTGATTGAATTTGATTCATGTAGGTACAATATAATTTCGAGGGAAAAACTCTGGCTAGAATAACTATACGCAAATATTTGTATCATGGTCAAATAGCGAACTGCAACTACTAAAATTTGAGTCAAATAGATTAAAATATGTATGTATTTAGTTATTTTATGCATTTTTATATTGGAATCTCTAAACAAAAAAAGCTGAAGTATTTGAAAACTACTTGAACATAAGAATGGATGATTGGAAAGTGAAACCGATTTTTGTGAAATCAAAACTATAAATTTTGCTTAAAACTAAAAAATTTTGAAATACAAAAGCTCTATATCTATTAGATCTGTGAAAAACTAGTAAAAATGTCATTTATATTGGGAGTATGAATGTATAAACTCGTATTTTTTCGTAATTTGGACATTTATTGTGAAAAAGTGATTATAAATTTATTCTTTAAAGTATTGTCCATCGTTAGCCACAGCCTTTTCCCATCTTTCTGGTAGCATACGGATTTCGCGTCGAAAGAACTCCTTATCTTTTGAGGCTATCCACGAATCGACCCATTTTTGAGTTCTTCGAAAGAACGGAAGTGCTGTTCAGCCAGGCCATGTGTCATCGATCGGAACAAGTGGTAATCAGAAGGAGCAATGTCTGGAGATTACGGCGGGTGGGGTAGAACTTCCCATTTCAGCGTTTCCAAGTATGTTTTTACTTGCCTTGTAACATGCGGCCGAGCATTGTCGTGCTGAAGAATAACTTCGTCGTGTCTATTCTCACATTTTGGCCTCTTATCCTTTAATGCCCGGCTCAAACGCATCAATTGTAGTCGGTAGCGGTCGCCAGTGATCGTTTCATTCGGTTTCAAGAGCTCATAATACACGACACCTTTCATATCCCACCAAATACACAGCATGAGCTTGGATTCATGGATGTTCGTTCGACTTTGCCGTTGATGTTGATGCATGTCCGAGCGGTCCCCATGATTTTTTACGCTTTGGGTTATCGTAGCGTATCCACTTTTCACCGCCAGTCACAATACGATGCAGAAACCCCTTTCTTTTCTGTCGTTTAATCAGCAGTTCACATGTGAAAAATCGTCGTTCGACGTCTCTCGGCCTCAATTCGTACGGCACCCAATTTCCTTGCTTTTGAATCATTCCCAATGCTTTTAATCGTTTAGAAATGGTTGATTGATCAACTCCTAAAGATTCTGCAAGTTCTTGTTGCGTTTAACATGAATCTTCTTCGAGTAATGTCTTCAATTCTTTATCTTCGAATTTTCTCGGGCGGCCTGAACGTTCCCTGTCTTCAACATCAAAATCACCATTTTTGAAACGGGCATACCACACCTGACACATTCTAACGTCTATAGCACAGTCAGGATAAGCTTCAGTGAGTAAACGATGTGCTTTAGTTGCGTTTTTCTTGAAATGGAAGAGGCAAATTAAAACTTCCCGCAAATGTTGTTTTGTTGGCACGAAATTCGACATTTTCAGCTATAGTAAAACACTTTTGTAAAATTATGGAAATTATTTGACAGATCAATTCTTATAGTATTTTTAGCGCTCTTCGAGATAGAATAGCTGTCAATGTCAAAAAAATGGCGCGTATGATATATATGAAGTTAGTCACAATTACGAGTTCATACATTCATACTCCCAATATATTTTAGATGAGAGTTAGACAAAAATTTTAAGGTATAATACGTGCCAACAGTATCAGTAATATTACTGTTATGATCTAAAATATGTAAAATAAAATCGCATTTTTCATATTTTTTCACACAAATTTCCACTTTGATGCCCTATATCCCAAATTAATATTGTGGGTGACAAAAAGTTAGCCTTCCTATCTTATAGAGAATTTTATTACAAAATTTTTAACATAAATATGTACATATGTCTATGAAAAAGTCATAATTTGCGAAACTATAGCATTTTATTAACATCAATGCAAAAACAATTTTTTTTTTTGCTTTTACACCAATTTTATTCTAATCAAATAAAAAAACACAGTGCAACTAAATTTCAACATCTTGTTTTATAGTATTTTAGGGTTGTTGATTACGACTGCGTACTCAATTTTTCTCCATCATATCTAGTTCTCCCACAATATGGACCTGAATTTGAAAAAAAGGGGTCTTCAGGGGCTATTAAGAATTTTCTTTATTTCAGCAGATACTAATTTGATGTCTGAAACAAAGTTGTTAAGCACAAAAAGATAATCAATTTTTGCAAACACATTTTTCCCCCATCTTCTAACCTTCGTGGAAAATTGGAGATAATCGAAAAAAATCATTAGGATATTCAGATATTCTACGGAGAATTTTACTATAGAAAATGTTATCGCCATTCGTTGTGGTGAAAGTTTTTGTAAATTTGTAGAGTAGTGTTATTTCAAAGAATGGCGGGCTTTTCAATACAAATTACTTTACTGAAATTCATTGGTTTTTTTTTTTTTTTTTTTTTTTGATTCATATTAATTAACTTAATGACTCATTTATGTATGCGCACATATTTTTCTATTCGAAAATGTCCACTTTTTTGATGGTACCTAAATAAATTATTTGTTGCGAATCCAACAAGAAAGAAACCATGGCAAGTTCATAATTGCAAACGCATAACTGCACACACAAAAACTTTTTATTATAGTTAAGTTTTTAAATTCAATTTGGAAACTTTTTCAACAAATTTACACAGAATATCATTTTTTGTTGATATATTTTCGTTTATTTTGTTTTTAATTTAAGACTGTATTAAATGCAAATTTTCATGCGCTCTCAACATGCCAACGTCAATTATGCTGCACAATTTTCACAATCCCTTTTCAGTTTGGTGTATTTCCCCCCCACTATTGTTACTGACTTCATGTTCACATTTGCGTGCATGTGTGTGTGTGTTTTGTAGTGCGAGTATGTATTTTATCGGTTATGTAGAGTGTATATACAATACCCGTATGTATGTGCATACGTACACGGGTATATGTATGGGGAAAATGCGGAAAATGCAATATTTAAAACACTTATTTTGCAATAACATTGCGTTTAGTAGCAGATGTGTCCGAACTTTTTTGGGTAATGTAAAGTTTTGCAACTTTCGATTTTTTTTTCTCCGTTCTTTATTTTTGCAATGCAGTTTTTGTTTCTTTTTTATCATTTTTCTATTTTTTGAGGGTTTTAAGACACATGATTTATGCAAATTGAAAGTGACCTTAGACCACTACTAGCAGCAGTACAAGCAACAGCAGCAGTAGTATAGCTCACACATAGCACATGCTGCATATGTAATAATATGCATATACTTATGCATGGATATGTTTGCATATGTAGTATATCTTGCTACAGTTACTGTTGCTGTTGCCACTGCCTCATAATGCAAAATTTTCCTTCTGCGCCTTCACCCATTCACACGTACGTATATAAATTGGTTATCCCTTCTCTTATTCTACCATATTCCCTAACAATTATTGTATGAATTTCACATTTGGAAATTGCATACTTACATATATATGCCCACATACATATGCATGGATGTATAAGTAATGCTCGAGGTTTTTTTTTTTGTCTGTACATAAATTGGAAACTTACACGAATGCCTGCATATTGCAAATGTTCACATTTCCCTTTCAGGCGGATGTTACAGATTGAATATTATTTCTAATGCACATGTATGCATGCGAAATTATTTGTATAAAATATTTGTATGTTTGTAATTGCATCACGCTCAATATTAATTGCCATAGTCAACCAAACTCTCCTATTCTGAACCTATTTTTTATTAGCATTCTAGAGTAGAATAATTCATGACAACATTAGGTTAGGTTAAAGTGGCTGTCGAGAGACACACTTGGGCCTGAACGGCCCATTGTGATACCACATAGTTGGACCTACAGTTTAACGCCGATTCCGAACGGCGGTGTGGCAATTTTTTATAGGTTTGGTGGTTTTGCCATTACCAACCAATGTGTGTACTTGTACACTATCTTATAATTCTCATACACTTCATATTGATAGTGAATATAAGAAAGTTATGAAAATTAACCACCAGACGAAGACGGTAATCGAACCCGAACCTCCCAGATGAAAGTTTAGTGCACTACCCACTAGACTATCGAGGTCGTCTCATGACAACATTAAAGCTGATCATTTTCAGCTTTTAACTTTCTGATCTCAAAATTTCCTTAAGCTCACGAAATAAGAAGAAAAAAACTCCGCGTGAATGACATCAATATCAAATTTAAATTGAGTGCCGAAATTGCTCAGTTTAGGGGATCCATGTGAATAGCCTATTTATTAAAAAATCCGTAATGTAAAGGGGAAACAATAATAATCGATGAAATCTACTTAAAAATATCACGCGTTTGCTGCAAGAGTTTTTAAGATATCGTTATGATTTTTATTTACACAAATTAAAGCATTGTTTCTGGTTTTTATTTGTTATAACATTTTTGCAGCAAACAAGCGATATGTATGTTCCCCGAGCAGCATATATACCAAAAGTTTTGTATATTTATCTATGTATGTAAGTTATAAAGTAATAGAAATTTGTAGTTATATACGTTATTTTGCTTTACTAATGATTTCAGTATTTTAATGGGTTTTTATCAACCGTAACTATATGTATAAACATTTCTCCTAAGTCATTTTAGTAAATTATATGATTATGCATTAATTTATTTGAGTTAATTGAAATTGGATTGTATCATCGATTAATTTCAGGATTACCTCATTCATTTAAATACAAATATCATAGACCCTTCTGTTTAATTATATTATACTATTTAGCTGTATTCACGATGTGGTGTATTTGTAGTAAATTTAAACAAAGTACACAACCTTTTACACCATATTGTGAACGCCTGTTGTGGTAAAATTGCGAACATACAGCGCAGCCAGAATCTTCGTCCATGTTTTATTCAATTTTTATTGCGATCAGCTGATATACGAAGTTATGAATATACACATGCGAAGTATTTGCAGAGCTGCCATATCAAAAAAATAAAAATTTGGCTGTTAAAAATCTTCAAGATCATGTGGGAAATACATAAATGCAATACAAAATTTACAATAGGGTTTTGCCGTTGTATTTTTATTTTCCAATAAATAGCTTAACAAATTGTATTTTCGCCGTCAAAGTCAGAAATGGAAAATGTAAAACTAAAAAGTGCATATTTTTACACATAATATGAAAGAAAAGGGAAATTATTTAATTAAATACTAAATGTTATGCACCCATATTGCAGATCACGATAGAGATTGAATCTCTATTTCTATTGTCGTCTCTATTCCTGCAATAAATGGTATTGCTAGTTCTGAGAGAGATGATCCAGGACAAAAACCATTTCGAACAAGTTTCGAAGTTAATATTTAACAGCTGATGACTATAAATGGCGAACAAAAATATTTGCAAACAGTAATAAATGAAATAAAATAAAAGAATTAAATTCAGAAAATATAAAAAACTTTTGTTTAAAGTGGAATCTGTTGGTGCGGCAATTTCAGCAATTGCAGAGCTCCATCGTGCTGAAGTGCTTTCACTTAAAGTGGAGCTTGAGGGACTTCAGTCATCCTATGGAAATGGATGATTCTGTCTAAAATTGTTTATTTTAAAGACAAATAGTGAAGTTTTATTAATATTTAAAATTAGTAATATAAAAAATTTAAGGCTGAATTAGCCCGCTTTTATGCATGGGCTTCAAATTCTTCAAAATGAATAACCACGATATGTAATGCCTTGATCTTTGGGAGCAATGAATCGACTTGTGACTGTGTGACTACTGAAGGTAACTACCAGCACGGATGGAGGGGGAGGAAAGACCACGATGTTGATGTGGCTTAATCAACATGAGAGGAAAAAGCTGGAATGGAAAACTCTCAAATCTAAAATTAAATATAAGTATTTTTTTTTTATTAACGGATCCAGGAGCTATGGAACGAGTTCTGATCTCTTCGTTCCTCCAAAGAGTTTGTTAATTAGTTTTCAACGATTAAAATGGCTATGATATTAATAAAAAAAAAGAATGGATGAGTTATTTTTTATCACCCAATCACTAATGCTTACACTTACAAGTATATGAATGCATTAAATTAAGTAATTTCATCCAAAAATCAACACTTAAATCAACCCAACGATTTCATAAACAAAAGTACAAAACAAACATATGTAAATGCCCGCATGCCTTACATAGATGTAGAAAATAACAAATATTTTGATAACTGAAATTCACTTTAACATTGTATCACATTCAAAATACACATATAAAAACACAGATTTCCACAAACATTCATATGTATGTATGTATTCGTACAAAAATGTTGTTACAACAACAAGAGCGGCAAATAGTTAACCTCTCCTAACAATAAGAAGCGGAAGAGAAACAGAAGAGCAGTTTTTAAACGATTTCATATGCCGGCCGGCCATGCATTTTGATCACAATGACTTTGATTTATGTTGGTTGAGTGTGAACGACGCTATAAAGTGTTTGCGTGTGCATAAACATATAAAAGGGGAAAAAGAAAGAGAGAGAGAATGCACACACACATATGCATACATAAAACGGAAACGAAATGTGCGGTTTTCATAAACGATATGGCAATCGTACAATATGGTTTTTTCTTTGTCGTTGTTATTGTTTTTGTTATTACGTTTTTTGCCAGCAGCAAAAATTCAAAACTAAAAATGATTCGGAATATTGTGAGGAATTTTTGTCTGAATTGCATTTCCGCGCCGATAACCCAAATAATTTTATTTTAACCAAACCAAAAGTGCCCGCACTGGCACACACACACTCTCATACACAATTACTGTATGCGTGAATGTGTGTTTTTGTATATACAGTACATTTTACAACTATATCGCCGCGATTTTATTTAGATTTTTTATAGGAAAATTTTAAAAATTTATAGGTCCTTTTTTATTTATAAAATTATTATGGCAGCACACAAAAATAAAAAATTCTTCTATTCTATACGCATTTAGGAGGACGAAAAAAGCATTTAAGCATTTTTTCTGAAAAGGCATATAACCTTTTAACCAAGATAATTAAAGTAATGTGATTTTCCTGATCGAAAGAACTTAATTCAGTGTTCTTCCTACCTTTTCAATTCAGGTTTTTAAGTGACACACTATAATAACTCTCCTTTCCTATAGTAAAGCGGAAAGTCTTTTTGGCATACTCCTCACCTGCTCAACCGCTGTCCTTAGCTTATCCACATTGTTGTTCCGCCTGTTATTAGCATAGACCATTCCTACTTGAGTCACCTAAAGGTTTTCAATAGGGTTTTGAGTGCAGTGATCAGCAAAAAACACTATCGCCAATTTTTCCTACAACACAAATGTTGAGGTCCTGCGCACATGAGAAAAAAAATTTCTTTAAAACATACAAACTTTTTATTCTTATTAAATAGAAGTGCTTATGAAACACAGGAATTTTGTCAGTTATGCTACCCAGTAGAATAATTTTTGTTTTATTTATAAATAAAAAAGGATTGAATTAAAAAAATTTACCCGTAAAAATTCAAATAAAAAGGGTAGTGCTGTAATTGTGAAATGAACTGTATGATTGTAATAAAGTTAAGCTTTATATTAAAACATACATGCGAAAGTACGAACGACTCGTGCAGGCAGCAAATGAATGTAATCGTAAAACGCACATTCACGAAAACCGCTTAATTGGGTTAAAATTATTTTGTTTATTGTGCTGCAGTGCTGTAAAAAAGATTTCGCTCATAAATTTAGGGGTACATTGTGCTTTATACATATGTAAATTGTACATACATAAATATACGCAAATTAATGGTCTTTGTTTTGTAAGATGTAAACAAACATTTAAATCCCTTTGCATATATGTACTTTTATATTTTTGTTAAACTACTTCAAGAAATGATACTTTAATTTAATTTTGAAATGGAAGATACACTAGCTCATGTTTAGCTATAGAAACTAGTCAAGAAGTTTAAATAAGTTAATTTTATGTGAAATATGGATATACTAGGGATGTCAAAGCAAATCCCGTAATCTCAAGATTCGCTCTAAAATTAGGCTTACAAATCCCGGCATTAAAAAAACGAAAAAATTCCAAAATATTCGAGATTTATATGTAACTACACAAAATTATTGGAATTTAAATTTTTTTAAAGTTCGTTTCATATTTTGCTATTTTTAAGTCGAGTGTGAAGAAAAAACTTTTTGAGTGTAGTTTTTTGAGTGTAGTTTGTGATATATTATTTTGATTAAAATGTCTTATAAAAGATGTATTTTGTGTGCTCTGTATAAAAGTCATTTTTCTTTTAATTTTAGGGTGCTTCTGGATTGATGTAAAGTGAAGAATATGAAAAAATCTGTATGTTTTATAGTTTTTCGACCCGCATCGCTGTTCTGAAATTTATACAGTATTATAGTTTTTCTAGATTCAGCGGCGAGAATTTATATTTTTCGATTAATTTAAGCCTTTTGCCAACCATTTAATAGCTCAAAACATCCGAGATTAATCCCGATATCCGATGATTGAAGTTTTAATATCGAAAATCAGAGTTTTGGGGTCGGCATCCCTAGTATATACACTTGTGTAGGGTGAAAAAGAAAAAACAGTAACAGTAAGTAAAAAAAAAAAAAAAAACAACAACATAAGTGTATAGAACGGTAGTGGTAGTTTCTTTCAATATCTCTATTCAGTGAAGATATTTGGAATCAAATCCATAATTCTGGGTTATGATTTCAAATATTAGTAGCTTATATAGGATATTGAAAGATTAAGAACTACCACTAAGATCACTGATGAGGAATTGTGGCGGATTCCGAAACGGCCGTCTGATTTGCCCGTCTCTGTACACATTGTTGTTGTGATGACTACATTTGTTCATTAACCTGTTTATATATAACTTCAAATAACGAAATTTACATGAACTTAAGTCATGACTTTGAAAATTAACCTCTAGATTTAATTTTCATAGTCTCCTAAAAAACTATCAGTAACCAATAATATTGGAATAACAATATTAGTCCCATATGCCAAAAAAGTTTTCAAAAAAACATGGAATTACGGAGATTTAAAAATAGAAAGGTTAAAAAGTTTTACAACAAAAAAATTGTCCAATCGATTTGCATGAAATTTTATCGATTCTACCGAATTGCATGAGGATAATCTTGCTTGTGGTTTTAGGAGCCCACTTACAGTTCTCATATAATGAAAAAAAATTTCATTTTATAGTCTTTTAATATTAATATTAAATTCTTAGAGTGCTTCTGAAACATAATTTGTAAGAGCAACATTAGGAGAACGAGAAGATCTATACAATTTTGGATAGTCCAAATACAACTTATACATCGGAGTGTGGATTAAAAAGTAAATAGTTGTAGCTATAGGAAAATGTGTGCAATTTAACCTAGACAAGAACAAAAAACACAGCATTGTCATTATGCCGAGCAGTTAAGGAGTTAATCGACCTATATAGCTGAATGGAATAGGGCAAGCAGGAGATAAACGGTAAAATCGCTTTATATGTTAGTTATCTAAAAATACTTGCCAGAGCACTGATTCACAAAAGAATGAAAGAACTGGGCATGTACCAAGTACACAGGATAGAGCTAGCATCCATTGACCCTCCTGCATTAAATTAAGCTCTTGTATTCCGTTTGTTTCACACAAAATATGCTTCTCCAAATTTGTATATATTATTCTCGTATTATCTATAACTTTACACATGAAGCTAGTTCTTTAATGCAAGATTGCAATGTATTGTATCAATTGGTAAATCAACGACTGATTCGATTAGCCAAATGAACGACGGATGCATGTTAATTTTCTATTCAAATAAGAAAATAGTTTTTACTTTGAAACCATTACATTTTTGCACCCACTGTAAAAAAAAATATTGACAGTTTAATTTTTAATGTATTTGAAACACCCTGTTGAACTTATCAGCTGTTTATATATTTTGACAATTGTTAGAAGTTTTGGGCACGAGTCAGAGAAAATTTTGTTTTGATAAGGAAATAATGTAAAAATTTATTAAATCCATACATCAGTTTATTTAATAACGAAAACGAAGTTAAATATAATAGAAGAGCTAAAGAACAACGACCGGTTAAGAAAATGTTACGTCTATTAGTGTCAAATTGTGGCAGGAGCGACATAGTATTGAGGTTTAATTATTTCAAATTAAATTATGTCACCACAAATTTTAATATTTATCTACATCTGTTCAACTAAAATTTACAATTTATAGTCGTCAAATCCTACAACAGCAACTTCCGAAATATCATGCACACACACAACTTCTCAAGAACACTGCCCGTGATTTTAGTTCACGTCTGAAAAATGTCCACAAACTAATGCGAAACCATGGTCCAAAAGAGGCTGGAACTACGACAGCAACAGCAAAACAGGCTCTACGAACACGTTCGCTGTTGCTGGGTGGCTGCGGCGTCTCATTAGGATTGGCTACACGCAGTTTGCTCTCTTCCCGCGAAGCTCAATGTGAAAGTAATCGGCTTGCCGGGGTTTTACAAAAAACTCTACAACAAGACGATGGTAAATTTGATTGGAAACGATTTTGGTCGTATCTGCAGCCGCATTTATGGGAGCTACTGGGCGCTATCGCAGTGAGTTGATATAAAATACTAAAGCTTTCTTTCCATTTCATTTCATATCTTGACAAAATTTCCCAAGCGATAAACGTTTTAATTGAAATTTTATGATGGGTGTTCAAGGTCATTTTTTGTTTATCTTTCAACTGTTAATTGAATATTTTCCAGATGAGCGCATTTATAAATTAAAATTTTAAATATCAACTTTACTATGTGTGCAAACTTTAATACTCACTATTTTCCCATTTCAGGCTGCACTCTTCGTTGCCTTCATCAACATACGTATACCCAACCTGCTCGGTGATCTAGTCAATACATTAGCGCGCTACGCCAACACTTACGTCAAAGACCCAATACATAATTCCTTTTTGAGCGATGTAAAGCGACCAGCGACCAACTTGCTCAGCCTTTATGTGTTGCAGTCTGCCTTCACGTTTGTGTATATTTATTTGCTGAGTCGTATTGGTGAACAAATGGCAGCGAAAATACGTCAAGATCTTTTCAAACAAATTGTCATACAAGACATAGCGTTTTTCGATGAGAATCGTACCGGTGAATTGGTCAATCGACTGACTGCAGATGTGCAAGACTTTAAAACAAGCTTTAAGCAATTTTTCTCACAAGGACTGCGCAGTGTAGCCCAATTGATTGGGGGCGGTATATCATTGTTTTTGATATCGCCACACATGGCAGCTATTGCTCTCGCATCTGTGCCGGCAGTGGTCACTTTTATGACGTACTTGGGTAAAAAACTACGAAATTTAAGTAAAAATTCCCAGGCTCAGGTATGAAATATTTTTCCCCTTCCCTTGTTTATAATTGTAAATTCAGATTTTTGCTTTTATAGTCCGAACGCGCCACTTCCGTTTGCGAGGAAGCACTCTCCAATATACGCACTGTGCGCTCGAGTGCATGTGAATATCGTGAAATGGAACTTTTCGAGTTGGAAACCAATGAGGCGGCACGCTTGGCGCAAGAACTAGGCTATGGTATTGCAATATTTCAAGGATTAACTAATTTCTTCCTCAACGGACTGGTGCTGACAACGCTCTTCTTAGGTGGTCATCTAATGTCCACAGAAAGTTTATCGCCGGGTGCGTTGATGGCTTTCCTTGTGGCATCTCAAGGTGTGCAGCGCTCACTGGCGCAAGGATCTGTGCTATTGGGCACAATGATTCGTGGCATGACAGCTGGTTCGCGTGTTTTCGAAGTGTGTACATGCAACAATTAAACAAAGACCGCACTAATTTTTTGCAATTTTTTTAGTATCTGCAATTACAACCAAATATTGAACTACTTAGAGGCTATGAAATCCCACAGGAACGTCTGAAAGGTGAAATACGTTTTGAAAACGTATCATTTGCATATCCAACTAGACCTGATCATGTGCGTATATACGTTACCAATTATAAATTTAAAATATTTATACCATTTTTATTGTTTTAGATTGTATTAAAAGACTTCAGTCTAACATTACGTCCCGGTCAAACAGTTGCGCTCGTAGGCGCCAGTGGCTCAGGGAAATCTACGATTGCATCTTTGGTTGAGCGCTTTTACGAACCCTCGTCAGGTATTATAAAGATTGACGGTTACAAATTAGCAGATATTTCACCGTATTGGTTGCGTGCCAATGTCCTTGGTTTTATCGAACAACAGCCCGTGCTCTTTGCAACAACAATTCTGGAAAATATTCGTTATGGACGACCGGGTGCAGCGGAAACAGATATTTATGATGCGGCGAAATTATCGCAATCACATGATTTTGTTACCGCTTTACCCGATGGTTATGATACAAATGTTGGAGAGCGCGGTTCACAGCTAAGTGGTGGTCAACGACAACGCATTGCTATTGCACGTGCACTACTTAAAAACCCCAGAGTTCTGATACTTGACGAAGCTACAAGTGCACTGGATGCGACCAGTGAGGCTGAAGTGCAAAAGGCGTTAGATACAGCTGTCCTCAATCGTACCACATTAGTTATTGCGCATCGATTATCCACAATTAGAAATGCCGATTTAATTGTAGTACTTGATCAGGGTAGAATTGTAGAGGTATGATTTTATAGTCGAGATCATAGTTATATATTTAAGTTCATTTTTTAATCTAATTTTTAGTCGGGTAAACATGATGAACTCATGGCAAAACGTGGACTCTATTATGACCTGGTACGTCAGCAAGAAAAGCATGGCATTCAGGAACAACAACAACTAGAACAACTACCTCCCACTGCCAGTAATACCAGCAGCAATATCAATTCCAATACTGATCGTTCAAATATGGCGCAAGGATAGCTTCAACCTAAATTAGGCAATATTCTAATAAATTCCCATATTTTTTTTTTAATTTAGGGTGTATTGTTTTTTACAAATCTAACTTATTTCTTTCTATTAAAATTCAAAACATTATTTAGTTGCATCACGATTGAACGATCTTATTTAAGTAAAAATGATTATAAATAAAATTGTTGGTAATCAAATTTAGCAAAGCAATTTTTAAAAGAAAAATAACAACTGATTGTTGTTAAAAATTTGTTATAAATAAAATATAACTTGTTATGGTAGTGAAAATAAAATGTGATGTAAATTTATTTAATGTGGAATCAAATACTTACTTCAAAGAACAAATATGTATTGAAAAATTTGTAGGAAACGGTGAATTCTCTTAATATTGAGCGGGAAACAGTTTGAGAGCCTTCACCAACAGGGTTGTGTCTTGGATATAGAAAAAATGTCCAACGAAGGTGTTATTATTCATGTGAAAACTATTTCATAGAAACAGCTTGATTTAAATGCACAACCAGAAGGCAATTGAACTTTAACCAGGGATCAGTGATGTTGCACGTATAGAATTACTATAATGTACAGTCATTTTGAGCCCCGTACAGCAATTTTACTGCGCTTCGGAACGGAAAATGGGTCCCAAAATCTACGCCTTTTTCTACAGTGAGGGCTAAAATAACAATTTTTCTACCTGAAAGTTCGTCTGCTCTTAAGCGTGGAGACTAGTCTCTTGAAACTTTCGAATATGTAGGTAAGAAGGAGAATACCCCTTTCATCTCAATCTCTCTTTCCAACACAATTTGATAGTTTCAAGAACTAAGCACAGATTAGACAACGAAGACTGTCGAAATATAAGCATTTTTCACAGTGTAGGCTAAAATAACAAAGCGCACGAAAACCTTAAGGTCATTAATAAAAAATCATAAAATATCAAAGAAAAATTTTAAAACTTGTTATTCAGCTCCAGAAAACAATTTTAAAAATTTTGCCAGTTTACCTGATGAGTCTGTCAATCAACCAACTATAGGGTCCCTTTCCCTATTGTGCGGTTAAAACGAGTATAGATTATAAATTTGGTTAAGTGCCTGACCAGGAACGGCACACTTGGGCCAGAAGAACCTACATTGAGATACCACATGATTTGACATTTTGCTGGATTTTTTCTTAGTGGCTGTTCACACATGCGCCAGCATGAACGCCTGACTGAAACACAGAGGTCGAAAAAAATAGGTAGTGAGAAAGATATAGAAACTAACTCCTCTATCTTTTTTCATCTATTCTTTCTACCTCTCACTTTCAGACAGGCGTTCATGCTTGCGTCCGTTTTTTGACCAAACTCTCGCAGCTCCCCAAAGCTATTTTGCCATTTTCCTTTGCTGAGGCTATCTATGAGGCAGTCAACGGGCTGAACTCGAGCCCTATCTATTCAACACTGTTTTCTTCTTGCAGTGTTTCTATCTCAAGGGACTATTTATTTCAAAACTGATGAACCGTTTTTCGCAATCAGGTCAGGAGTTTGGGAATTAGAAGCCGAAATATAAAAATTCTTTTTTTCATATTCTTTAACTGAACTTCCAATTTTCATCAACTATGATTATTTCCAAACAAAATGGTTCGAGACCGAACATTACCTAATAATGTTCTTTAAATTCATCAATTAGCAAGCATGGTGAAATCATGTATAAGGTGACGCAACAACATATATTTGTTGTTGCGTTAGAAACCATAAAATGTCAAAATCAGCCGTACAGTAAAATAATAACAACATTCTTTGTTGCTGCAGTCATAATGGTGGTATGCAGACAATGTCAAAATGGAGAAAAAATTTAAATAAACAATGATTTTGACAGCCTTTGGAATTGACCACGAAGAAAGAAGAAGAATGAGTTACTTTTAACTTTACCTGATATAAATTCACCTTTCGTGAACTGTTCAATTTCAACATATCCGCGCTCCCAAAATAAATTCTCTGAAAATTTAAGTTATACATAAAGAAAGTTATACATCGAGAAATTCAATTCTAATAAAAAAAAACAAAATATTTTTTAAAACTATTTTTTCTGCATCACCCAAAAGAATAATAAAACTAAGTAATTTCGCCACGAAAAAACGTCTTTAAAAAGAAACGTCATTCTGGCAACACTCGTATCATTCTCTGTTCGTTTCTTTCTTGCTTTCATTTGTCAGCAGCGACGCGTATACGTGTTTTCGTGTATTCGTGAAAAGAAATGAATAAAATTATAAAATTTTATTGAAAAAATATTAAAAATACGCGTTTAATTTACTTTATTTAAAGAATTTAGCATTTGTTATACTAAAATATTACTGCGTTACTGAACTTTACGAACGAAAATACTAATAAGTACTACAAAACAAATTGTAGATCACATATTTGTTGTTAAATTGAACAGGTGCTAAGTGAGAACTAATTTCGTCTTTCATATGAGTTATGCTGTGCAATTATTGCGTAAATTATCACAAAATAAACGAAATTCCTTTAATTTTAAGCTGTAATTTACTATTTTTTTAATTTCTTGTATGCATCTCATTTGAAATTTCTCTGCCTGTTCTCTTTTTACTCACTTCTTCTCCGTCTATTGTGAATGGTGGTGAATGGATTTTTTTTATTTGATACTCCTATATTTTGACATTCCTTTTTCATTAAGAAATTCTTGTGTAGCCAAAAGCAGCAAATATTTTCAGCTGCTACATTTTTATTAAATTTGTTGATTTTCGACATAAAAAAATTGAAGAAAATAAAAAAATTATATAGCTAACATGTTGATCGTGTAGTGCAATATGAAAGTGAGTGTGTTTAATTTATTATTTGTGTTTTAATTTCAAATGTTTTTCATTGAATGAATCTGCCATCGTCGCTGTCTGAAGTCGCCGTTGCCGTCGTATTGTGTCAGCAGCATCTCCGCCATACGCACACACGCATGCACACAGTAGTACATATATATATATATAAATTCCCTGTGTGTCCGCATTAAAAGTAATAAAACAGGGTGTGCATCTTGATATCGCAAAAAGAAACACAAAAAATCGGGCGAAAAAGTGCAACAAAAGTGCCAACACCCTTTACAATAACAACATCAGCAAAAAAGTTTAATAATAAAAATCTAATTTGTAAACAAAAAACCAAAAATATAAACAAACTACTTTAAATTTACGCATTTGTTTTGTTGCAACACAAACACACACCCACATCTCTCACTCTTCTACCGCTTCCAATTCCATCGCCGCTGCAACCATAAGTCATCATGGGCAATTGTCTTCGCACCGAGAAACCAGATATCGATAAAACACATGTCGAGCATAATCAGCTTGACCCTACGGCAGGTATCGGCGTGGCCGGTGTTCAACAATTGGCCATGCCCGTTGGGCAACCTCAAGAACAGATACGCCCAGTACCACAGATTCCAGAGAATGAGACTTCAAATGCGAATGCAAAAATATTCGTCGCTCTATACGATTACGATGCGCGCACGGATGAAGACTTGAGCTTCCGCAAAGGCGAGCATTTAGAAATTTTAAATGATACACAGGTGAGTGGTGAACAAAAATAGACTTTCCGTTTATATAGTTAATTCTGCTTAAAAATATGTATTTAGAAATGAGTCACGTATTCGTCATGAATCGGGTAACAACTTCACTGGACTCAGACTTTCGATTATGGGTATCTGCTTCAGGATGAGTTGAGTACAAGATGTGCATAGTGAGAAAGAGTAGACATTAATTGGTTTAACTTCATGCTCTGTCATTGAACAGTATTCAATAGATAGATAAACTATTAACCCATATTATTAGCACCGTTAGGGTATTAATTCACTAGCTATGCCGTTACATATGTTAAATAATGCTTTTCGAACTAAAATGAATTAATTGATTATTCAAAACCTTATGTTTTTCTCGAATATCTGTATGTGCATTTAAAATATTAAAATTTCCATGGGAAAACCCTTTTCAATTAATATACAAATGAATAAAGGTACATGTGCAAAATGGAGAATGAAAATTATTTACTCATTAATGTAAAATTTGCACGTGTTTTCCTTCATCATCATTTTTATTCACATTTATTTGATCAGCAAGTAGCAAGAAACATGCAAAATAATAGATACAACCACACGCTCGCAGCTAATATCTTGGTTAACTAACGGAGTTGTTTTTGTTTTGTTATACCAATCGAATATAACACGCTCATGTACTATATGTAGATACTTTGAAAGCTTTAACTGATGTTCAATTAATGTAATTTTCCTTTGAGTGATGTCAGGCGAAGAGAAGAAATGATGGTAGAAGTAAAAAAAGGCGACGTATGCTGAAATGTTTGCTTGCTTGTTTGAATATTCACAAATGCAATTATCGCGTAATCAATTTTTCTATTCATTGAACAGCAGCTACAAGATAGCGCGATAGCGAGCGTATTGCACTTTACTTGTATTTTATATTATTTAAAAAGTTGTTGCTGCTGATGTTTTTGTTACTGTTGCTAGTTTTGTTATTATTATATTATTGGTAGCTAGCCTTAGCTATTTAAAGCAGCTGCTTGTTATTTAGCTTTATAATATTACTCGAATGCAGCAGCAAGCGGTTACTGCCCATATAGTTAGTTACTCACATTTGGCAACTAACTAATTTATAAAAAAAAAATACCATTTTAAAACTTTTACACGCAATACTTGCAAGTGTAACAATTTGAATTGTATATTTTTTTAAAATTAGTTTTCCTCAAAATGGTCTGATTTTCTTCGCAAATAGGTTCATATTAGTGTAAAATTTTTATATTTAATCTAAACTCAAGACTGGTTTTTTGAACCTTCTTTTCTGCTCCACATATTTTCGTGAACAAATTTCTGTCCAACTTATACTCGATCAAAACGCATACAAAACAAATTAAGTGATAACGATTTCATTGTAGATAATAGCTACTACTTGAAAATTATAAAATATTTATGATTATTTCCTTGTAATATCTATGACTAATGTACTATTGTTATCAGCAGTTATTAGTATTTCTTTTTTATTTGTGTGTTTTTTTTTTTTTTTTGTTTTTTTTTTAATTTCAAATTTAAACTAAATATAAACTTAAATTAGTTCTGAGTTTAAACAAAAGTCTGAGTTACACTCGCATTAAGAAACACGCCAAAGGTCTTTGTCTCTTCCAACAGATATAATATTAAAAAAATTTAAGAATCGCTCCATTGATCTTAAAGAAAAATTTAAAACACTTTAATAAACTTTAGCAGCCAAACCACTATGGAAAAATTAAGCTTCCTTCCTATTTATAAAATCAACAACATTAAATTATCTTGTCTGTATGTAATATCTACAATAAATACAACAGCAACTCTTCAGTCAAATGCATTTTCAATTCAATGTCGTCACAATTTTTTTCGCTCCCGGGGTTTTTGCAAGTTCAGCGAGCGAGCGCTATCAAGCTGAAACACTAAAACACTGAAGTTGAGCTATGACTGTGTCTGATGGTGCCTGTCACTTCATACTTACAAGCACATTCGTACATACAGTTTTTCATTTATTCATTCTGCTGGCTGGCTGCATTTAATAAGCAGTTATTCGCTCACATAATTTTCCTCGATTTTATTGTTGTTGTTATATGTATTCACACAGTAAAAAATAAGAATTCATATTTTTCCCGCTTCTCCAGCTGTAGCGTAATTACAGAATTCTTTTATTTCAAAAGCAACTGCACAAATAAACTATTAGATTGCAAAAATAAAAAAAAAGTAGGAAAATGTCATAAAACTTATATTAGGAACATAAAAAATGTATTCACATCTTGTTAACAAAAGTAAAAAAGAGAGTAAAATAAAATATTGCGTTCAGAGATTATCGCTTTTTCCGTAATTAATTACTTTGTACTGTTCAGAGGCGACCACTGACGTGATCAATAGTCTTCAAGGAAAATACGCTTGCCTTGCATAATGCACAAAAAATATTAATATTGTTTCCGACAAATTTATATTTATGAGAATAATATAAAGAAGCCGATCTTTACCGGCCACCATGTTATTGAGATCACCGCATTGTGCGAACAAAAGCAAATGAATATTAGAATGGATCATGGCACCGTTTTTTTTTTTTTTTTTAAGGGTATAATTTGGCATAATTTTTTTTTCTTCTCTTGGAATCCAAAAGTAGATTCCCTGGCCAAAAAAACATCGGCTCAGAAATGCCACTGTTGTAGTACTTTTCTTTTAATGTATTTACAACTTATTGTCTTTGTATTGGAGTGCCATCTATACATATACCGTTTTTATTAAAATTTTGGATACCAAGACTTTCTATGCCAAGATATCCTTTTTTGGCCTCTATTTTCATTTCAAAAATATTCCAAAAGGGGCTGCGGAGCAAAGGTTGGAAAAATTGAGCAAAATTTAAATTTTTCCTTATGTTGAAGCGCCATCTATAGGCCGACCGATTCTATTGAAATTTTGCACACCATGGCTTTTTGAGCTAGAAAACTAATTTGAAGGCCATTGTGATCTAAAATATATTCCTGCGGATCCCGCAGTAAAAATCAGAGAAAATATAATTTTTTCCGATTTTTCTCCTATTTTGTACACAAAGTTTTTTTTCAGCCAAGGCACCTACTATTAGTAGGCTTCTAATGGTCTTTATTTTGATTTAATAAACATTTGAAAGTAGGTCCCGAGCAAAAATTAATAAAAAATTTATAAAACTAAAAATGCAGGTAGTACTAAACGTAAAAAAAAAAATTATGCCAAACATTAGTATTTTTTACAACCTCTTCTCAAAAAGTACTGTCAAGATGGGGCTTACAAAAGAATTTCCATCCTGGTTACAATCTAATGAACATCGGTATATAAATTTTTTATAAAACTTTCAACAGGTGTTCTTATCACCTCAATATTTGCTGCGGAAATTAATTCTACTATATCACAATATTTTGTATTTAAACTTAGCTTTTGTAATAGAACTAGGTATGTTCAAAATGATTCTTTTTGTAGAATATGTCGAGATTTTAACGCATGTTATAATTTATTCGGCATCGAAGATTCTTTCGATCACACTAAAAGAACTTTACTTATAATACTAAATAAATGAACAACTGATGATTTTATATCTGTAGTTCGACTGATTACAAATTGAGATAAATCCAATTCATGCCACCTTTTTCGCGTAAAGCAATTCAACCCGGACTGCGATCGTATCAATCGCCGATCTGTGCGTTATGCGGATAAGTCCCACGGTCATATTAAGCAGGAAAAGGTCCGTTGGGATTCCTCAATTCTAATAATTCTTTGTTCTGAAAAAAATTTCCGAAAAAAGAATTTCTCAATTCAAGTTTCAGAGAAACAATGTTTTTCAAACAGCATAGAAATCACAAAATTTATATTCTAATTGATGATATATAAAAACCATTTGAAATAATGAATTTCTTCTGAAATTAAGACTGTGAGAACCTTTCAAATAATGACCTAGTTGTGATTCACTTAATTCTGGAATATAAATATGAAACGAAAAATAAAATTTAAGTTGAAATATTAACACTCAAATACAAATATAATTGCATTAAATTTATTCACTCTACATGAGATTATGAAGAACATTAACCTTATACTTTGAAAATGGAAGGCGTAACTAAAATACAACAACAAATTTAAAGTAGAAAAATAATTTTCCAATTATGTATAATCTAAATAGAATGTGGAAATTGCATTAAAAAGATAAGTTCCGCAAGGCGACTGACGCTAAAATGTATGACGTTTTCTTGGATAAGCGCCAAATGGAAAAAATGCCAAAGTAGCTAGTAAAAGCAGGCGAAGAAAAGCATGAACTCAAATTGTACTAATGGTTATGTGTGTATGTATGCATGTATATAAAATGATGCAATGAGTAATTGTAGACAAAATAAAATTAAAAGTAAAAATTTCAGTTGCAATTGTTTTGGTTCAAGTGGTTGTGGAAAGGAAAAGTAGACAAACAGGCAGACGTAAAAAAATGAACAAAAACGAAAATAAATACAAAAAAGAAGTGTACGTATATAAATGAAATGAAACAACCAAATATTCACAGCAAAGTCATAGATTTATTACTGATAATGTGAAACAGAATTTAAGCTAAAAAAAGAAATATTTAAATAAAATAAACCAGTATATATCGTACCCGCTTTTTTACCCTTTTTGCATGAGTTTGATCAACAATGCGGCTTTTCCGCTTCCGGGGAGTGCTAAATAAAACCAACTCATCTTTTTGGATGTTATGCACTTTGATTGAAATTACTGTTGTACTTGGCTTTTAAGCGTTAAATACTAGTATATATGTATAGATATATAAAAAATTATGTACAGAATACATATATGAAATAAGTGCAAATGAAAAGCATTGCTGCTACATTCTTAAGTTAACAAATGAGATTTTTTTTCTTGTTTTTTTTTTTTTTAGTTTTGTTTTGATCGTTTCACAGCTTCTAGTTACATAGTAACAAAAAATGCTTTTATTTTAAATATGCTACAGTGTTTGTTTTATTCTACTTTTCTCTTCTATACTTTCCTCGCAAAACCACTTTCTTATTGTATGGAAATTTTATATTTTGCTAAAATGTGCACACTGCTACATGCAAAGTTCTAAGGCTGTGGTTATATTGCGAGTATGCTCGGCGAACACCATGAAATTGTTGTTGCACCGAACACAAAAAGAGAGCCTTTACTCACTCTCACATCGAACATGATATGCTCGGTGCATTGCACACCGACCACGCCGAGTATTCAGGGTGGCAATGAGTTATTCTACAACATTGTATTATTACATACAAAATATTACTAAACAGAAAAGTGCAGTTCGATAAAATGGAACTCAGCAATGAGCTGAATGTAATCACCTCGACCGAGCACGGGAGAAAATGTTTTGTGTTCGTCGAACACCGAGCACCAATATAACCAGGCACTAACGCAAAACAATAGAGACACACAACACTTATTTGCAGTAGGGAAATGAGGTTAAGGAGTTGTTGCTAAAATGTTTTTGAAAATATGTCGATTATATGTAGGCAGTCATTAGATGCAACCATTATAGCCTACAGTTACGATTTGTATTGCAGTAAGGGTTTTCATTAAAATGCATGCAAACTTCATAATTTGACGATCTTAGGAAACAAATTGACAAAATTTTTATGGAAAATAGTTTACACGCACCTCGTAATATTCTGAGACAATTTTAATGCATAAGCTACCTCGTAATTTTACATGCTTGTTTTATTTTTGCCGTATGACTTTCTTTTTCAATTACTGCAACCGGTTTTGTACCACTACATGGTTGAAATCAAAAATGCAACCCTAATTAAATAGTCAAAAAGCCGGTTTACTCGCTGGTCACATGGTGCATTCATGAAAAGTGCTCCGCAAAAGTTCGAAATTTACGCACTTTATGTGGTTACGCTTTTTAATGAACCCACCTATGTTCATTTAACATTTCAATAGCGGCTTTTAATAGATATATTATTATATAAAATATTTTCACCACCACCACAAATTATTTTACACCCTCTTGTGCAAACCAACCACCCTCGAGTTTTGAAAATCATTACATTAGCACTAAAGTGCCTAAAGTGAGAAATTTTAACTTCTCAACTATTAGTGTATTTGAAAGTAACATTGGCGCTAATTACTCTGCGCGTAAAATTTTTTGGGCGTGAATGATTCAAGCACCAACAGAAAGTAGACATACGAGGTAATCAAAACCCGCAAAGAGTTTGTTCTGGTTAGTTTTAGTTTTTTTTGAACTTACCATTCAAAAATAAAGAAAAGTCGAAATTTTTATCATTCTTTTTCGGACATTTTAGTTCGAATGTTCAGCAAAGTTGTAGAACAAGTAAATCTGAATAACGCACCACCTTTGAAATATGGCGAATACAAAAAATAAAAATAAAAAAATTACAAAAAATGCTTGATTATATATTAATTAATTGAAAGATATTAATTTAAAGTGACCAGGTCAAATCTGCGGGTTTTGATTACTTTATAACGATGGTGGTACATTCACACCTCGTGATAGTTTTTCACCGTACGACAAAAACCCAATAAATGTACATTAATTACACTCGCGCTAAAAAAAAAGCCGATTTTTAGGTTTGATAAAATATTATTTTTTTTATTTATTATTAAACAAATTTCTTTTCTTTTTTTCAAGTTTATTAAAATTATGTTATTAAAAACCTTTTGTTAGGTTTTTAAAAAGTTTAAACAAAAAATGATTGTACTTAAAGCATGTATTCCTTTCAAGGACAATATGCGCTACCAAAAAGTCAAATTCACAAATTTGATAATAAAGAAAAAGTTTGTAATGAGTGAAAATGATGTTTTTCAATATGTTACATGTTACTTATGTGTTATTAACGATATTTCTAAATTTTGTAAACAAAGGAAAGATTTTTAGTACCGAGTATGCCCCCCTTTCGCCTTGGTAGCACTTCCTACCCGAGAAGACATGTTATCACAAAGATTTTTTGATCGAATCTTCGAAAATCTCGTTGTATCAAGTGTTTACAGTTGCTTCCATCAGTTTGGGAATAATTAAGGGCTTATTTTGGCGAATTTCCGTTTAATAATTGCCCAAACATTTTCAATTGGATTCATGTCTGGGCTGTTTCCGGGCAATGGTAACGACTCTATCCCCAAAACGTTTTTATATCCCGATACCTATGAAAAGAAAAATAAATAATAACACAAAAATTTGTAAAAATAATTTCCAAAAAGATGTTCATTCAACAGGGGTAATTGCCGTTTTTGAATGATGACATGGTGCAGAATCGTCTTGAAATATTACTTTAGATTTTTGCTCGAATAATCTATCCATAAAAGGTAATACGACGTTGTTTATTATGTCTATATAGACTGAAGAGTACACAGAACCTTCCAGAAGAATAATTTCTCTAACATCTCAGCTGGTAATTGCACCCCAGACCATAATGTGCGGTCTGTGCTTTACAGTACTTTTGGTGCATGCACCATGACTCCTGAATCTGGATCAGCAAGATTTATTTTACTTTCGTCAGAGAATATGACTTGAGCCCAATCATTAGACGACCAATTTCTCTTTTCCCTGCATCAACTTAAACGATTTAAACGCATCTTTGCTGTTAACAGTGGCTTTTTCGCAGCTCTTCGTGCATCCAGATCATTTTCTTTTATTTTCTATCTCAACTTTTTTTACTTCATACATCTATCTCAACTCTGAAGAGATTTCTGGTGAAGTTTTTTGTTAGATTTTTTAAACTTATACTTCTGTCCTCATGTCCATTTGTTTTTCTTGGACGTCCACCGCCAGATAGGCGTGTCAGACTTCCGGTTTCCTAAATTTTCTTCCAGAATCTTCTTACTGAAGATTTATGACAGCCCACTTTTTTAGATATTGAAACATTTTCTAAGTTTTGCCGCTTATATCCAATAATTTAAATTTTTTGCTATTGTGTTAATACCATAACTTATTTTTTAATATTCACTTAACCTTCAAATATTTTAAGACCGAACTATATTTATCAATATAAAACTCATATGTAAATCAGAAATTGAGTTACGCAGTCTGTCGGAACCAGTTCCGAATGGACTATCCTTTTTCTTTTTCATTAAATTTTGTATTGTATTTTCTATTTATTATTCTATTGAATTGTAACCTTTTACTTATATTATAATAGCGTATTAAACGCATACTGAAATACCTTAATAGAATATTGTAATAAAATTAAGTATTTTAGTACTCTCTACATTTAAATTTATCATTATTTTCACATCTCTATGTAATTTAACGGCAGCGACGGATATATAAGCCGCCTGCCCGTAACCATAGAGTAGTAGCTGAAGATCACTCGACTCTGATCTACATACATTAATTCTTTTCTATTTTGTAAAACTAATCCTATTTCTATGAATCATTAAAAGTAATTTATAACGTTTAAATCGAATAATAGTCCCTGTTCTTATTTCAAAAAGAAAGAAATTATCACTAATTTCTACATGGTCCTTCGAGCCGGATCCGGGGATCCGTATCTCTGAATCCGCGTAAAATACAATCAAAACAAACATTAAAGTCGACCCGTTCAGCCGTTCGCAAAATAAACAGTCATAAATTTTAACGTTAGCAACACTGCGCGTTCATCACAAAGTGCACATCTCTAGCATTATGGCAGAACATCAAAGAAAAAATGCGATGAGCAGCGAGTGAAAAACAAAAAATTCATGTAAAAAAGTTGTGGCTAGTTAAAAAAGAAAAAAATATTAAAATGCGTGTGCAATATTATTGCGTTCAAAACATAAAAAAAAAAATAAAAATATCTCTATAAAACATTTTCTGACACATTCTCTTCACATAAAAATGTGTAACTCAAAAATGCCGAAGTGTGGAAAAACAAGGTGTTGCAGCAATTACGTTGCGTGAAAAAACATTAAAAAACAAACAAATAAAAAAAATGTTCTAAAACATTTTGACTCGCTAAAAACAAAAGAACAAACATATTAAAAAGCATTAACGTGCGCATATTAGTGCGTAAAAAACGTTTAAAACCAAAATATTGAGACATTTCTATAACACATCTTCTCATATAAAATAAAAAAAAACCGCGCAACTCATCGTCACCGTCAGCGGATCTTAAACTTCCTTTTGGAAAAATTTGGACCCAGTTGAAATCAACAACACCATCAGCAACAGTATCACCACTGGCAGCAACAAGCAAGATTAACCCCATCAACGTTTAGCATCATCAACTCCCGCGGCTAGTCAACGGAGAACCAAACAACAACAGTATTAGGTGTGAAAATCCTAATAGTAGCTATCATCCAGCATCTTCAACTCTGTCAGCTTTATGGTGGAACATCAAAACAACACCTACAAGTAAGATCCTTCCTAGGAAGTGACAAAGTAAGTTGGATTCACATGCATATTGTCACACATAGTAACACCCATACATATTCATACACAAAAAAAAAATCTCATAATAATCTTTAGAAAAAAGGGAAGAAAATTATGAACCCACATATATTCACAGTTTTAACAGTACCAAAAAAAGCCATTACAAACGGTTCTTATATATAATTTAATTTACATAACGTTTCAAATATACATGTCTATATATTTACATATACCAATTTGGCGCAAATTCGTTTCAACGATCCCTTTTGTACATGTGTGCATACACAAAATCTTCCATACTGTAATACTACGTACATTATATACAAATTTGGTGTAAATTAATTCTCATCATACATATGTACAAGATGAACTCTTCTTTCCTCTACTCACGTTTAGTATAGTAAATACCAAAAATCAGGTTTCGATTCCTTTCGTTCCTGTAACTCTAATCTCATTCTCGTTGATTCGTTTTCGATACAATTTAATATTTTCAATTACAACCTTATATACGTACATTAAAAGCTTGCAGCTTATGCTTTGTTGTTATGAACGTGAACAAACATCACTTCCTAAAGCACTAACGTTTCTATAAAACAAACGTTAACATGAACATTTATTTACACGTTTAGAACCAACAGGTCAAAATGTTTGTCCGCGCTAATGCACAACGTCTGCTCTCCCTTATGCACGAACGTTTCCTTGCGTTTATGCACAAACGTTTTGGTCGCAATTTTGTACTAACGTTTGCTCGCACTAGGGCACTGACGTTTGCTTGTTTACAAAAAAAAAAAAAAAAAAAAAAATCTCATTTCTTACGTACACTAACGTATCAAATCACAGAATAGTTCATTTGGATTAGTACATCTCAAAAAAGTAAATAAATTTCACAACTCCCTGGTATACTCATACGTATATATAGCAAGAAATATAATCCAATGAACACACAAATCTTATAAATACGCTTACACATTTTCGATCATTATAATAATTTAAAACATGACAATACTACACATTTTTTAAGAATGTTGTACATACGAAAGTAAACTCTCGTTTACATAGACAATATGTTACAAACTATTCTTCTGTTCTCTCCGGCAGGGTAGCTATCGCCTATGATGTATCAATTCTAATTTGGAAACATCGTACTCTCTCGATGAATCCAGTTCACGCCGAGCAAACAAATCCAATCCCCCGGATTTTGTTATGCGTCGGAATGAGCTTATTGCGCTTGTCTTTGCATACGCACTCAAGGGAAGGACAAACCCGATCCTCTCATCTCTGGGTGGCAAATGTCAAGTGGAATCTCCCTTGCATACAATAAGCCTTCCGCGGTTAGAACCCCAACGTTTAGCCACTAAACGAAAACTCTGATTCGGAAACATCGTACTCTATCGATGAATTCAGTTTACGCCGAGCAAACAAATCCAATCCCCTGGATTTTTGTTAGGCGTCGGAACGAGCTTATTGCGCTTGTCTTTGCATACACACTCAAGGGAAGGACAACCCCGATCCTCTCATCCCTGGGCGCCAAAGATCAAGTGGCTTCTCCCCTGCATACAATAAGCCTTCCGCGCGTTAGAACTCCAAGACGGGAAAAACTTACTGTGCTTGCCTTTTCACAAAAGAAGGACACCTCCGATTCCTTTCATCTCTTATCTGCAAAAGGTTAAGTGGCTCCTCTGCCAATATTAAGCTTACCGATACCAACATCATTACTTCCAAACTCTATTGTGGCCCGACAAATTGTTCATATCGCCGACGTTCGCACTCAAAACAGAATACTTACCCTGCTCACAGTAAAAGCAATCTAAATTTTCAAAACTCTTTTGAAAAAAGTGGTAGTCAACCACAGGTTCTCAAACAAAGAATACTATTCATACTCTCTCTAACATTTCATCATCAGCATCTCTTGCTTGTTCTTACTTTTTACTAATTCTTGTTTTCTTTTCACAGACAATCGGAAAAACCAATGCCAAGTGCGGTGGTAGATGAAGCACACTCGCCTTCGAATGCATTACACAATGCTCCATAAAGGTACTGGCAGAGGATGCAACACCCAACATGCGTACTATAAATATAACCCTATGCCACGAATAAGCCAGAGAGCTACACACCATTGCAGCCGATATGCGTTTCTCGCTTAAGAATCTCGTCAAATCTCGATCAACATCAAATAAAACTTCAGCCTGTGTAACCACCCCTTGGACGGGTTCAAACCCAAATGCCGCAGCCGCCGCGACTATTGTCTATTAAACTTGGCTTTGCAAACGCTGCAGCAGTTTCAATCAATCATGGATATTGCACTCGTGCAAGGGGGCCGCTATGTCGGAACCAGTTCCGAATGGACTATCCTTTTTCTTTTTCATTAAATTTTGTATTGTATTTTCTATTTATTATTCTATTGAATTGTAACCTTTTACTTATATTATAATAGCGTATTAAACGCATACTGAAATACCTTAATAGAATATTGTAATAAAATTAAGTATTTTAGTACTCTCTACATTTAAATTTATCATTATTTTCACATCTCTATGTAATTTAACGGCAGCGACGGATATATAAGCCGCCTGCCCGTAACCATAGAGTAGTAGCTGAAGATCACTCGACTCTGATCTACATACATTAATTCTTTTCTATTTTGTAAAACTAATCCTATTTCTATGAATCATTAAAAGTAATTTATAACGTTTAAATCGAATAATAGTCCCTGTTCTTATTTCAAAAAGAAAGAAATTATCACTAATTTCTACACAGTCAGAAAACCAACAAACAAACTCGAAAAATAACAGTAAACAGTAGTAAATGAAAATCTACGAAAAAACTTTATACAACAAATTGGGCTTAGAATATCTAAATAAAAAAATAAAAAAAAAATTGTTTGGAATTCTTTTAAACCTTTTTTTTTACATATTGTTCATAGAAATTTATAGCGATTTGGTCGTCTCTTCCAGAAGTAGTGAAATCTCACTTACGAGGGGTCAACACATGACCATCGATATACTACTTTCCTTTGATGCTTGAAATTTATCATGACAATATTAAGCAAAGATAAAGCTCAAAACTTAAATTTCACATGGATTTATTAGTAGATTAAGGTTAAAAATGTTTCCATTTGGGAATTTTAGTGTTAAGGCATTTCTGTATATTTCATTGTAAATTCTTTGAATTTTTAATCTACGTCTTTTAAGTGTCTATCTTCATTGTCAATTTATAATGTTATCAATTTTAGAACGTGCTGTATTTAGAGTTTAAAAAAATCAAATACACACTTTTTTATTAAAACCAAAATGTAAATAGATATTATTTTTGTTTTGTTTTTAAAACTAAAAAAATAATAAAATGTAAAGTAATAAAACTTAACTACAGATTTCAAAATTATACATATATACGTTCAATGACCTTTGTAAAATGGAGAAAAAAAAAACATAAACTACCTAAAAAACTCATCAAACACATGCACACATACGCTTGTATATTTTCAAGAAGCAACAACATTTACAAAGCTACATATACATACATATTTAAAAACGACAACAAAGCTAGTAAAAAGAAAAACTAAAGAAATAAAAAAAAACTTTTATCAACAAGTGTTGCTGCTGGTTGAAGTGCGTAGAGAATTATTTGAAAACAAACAAAAAAATGAGATGTGTATTAAAATTCTATAAAAGAAATATTGTGAAACTAATAGCGTTTACTTTTCTCTATAAAATGGAGCATTTTTTCTGCACCGTGCGAAAGCTGTCAAATTTCGTGTTCTTTTCTGAAAAAGAGGCAGCCCCAGCCCTTTCCAAGAGTATTGTGTTCTTTTCTAAAAATGTTGCCTTCTGAGCGGGGAAAAATGTAAAATTTTTGCACTGAATTAAATGACGGGGTGAGAATGTTGCCCTGCAAATTAGCTAATTCTGACAGAGTAGCATTTTTATGTTCTTTTCTTGCACTAAAAAGGCAACATTTGGGAGTGTTGTGGGCAACATTAAAAAAATGTTGCCATTTTGTCAAGAAAAGAAAACGCTATAAAACAAAACATGAGTTGTAAACACTACAACTTTTCACGAGGAGATTTTCATGAGATCAGAGTCCATATAAACAGTAGAATCAGTTGCTTAGTTGTTTTAAAGCCGTCAGGAGATGTGGAATTTTGATCACCCTAAAAAATTATTATTTTTTTTTACAGCACTAAATATTTCTATTTTTTCTATTCAAAAATACAACTGCAATAATTTTTTACTTAATATTGAATACCCTGTTAAATTCAATGTCTTTGTAATTCAAATCGAACATAAAAGTATTTTATATTAAAAAAATGAAGAAACTTAGTGCTTTCCGATATTTAAGTTTAAGCCTGGAAAACTGATATTATTCACGCACTAAACACAAAGTGGTTCTGAAACAGTGTTGCCAGATCGTGACTTTTGAATATCCGTATTTCATTTTAGTAGTATAGTTAAGGAAAAGAAAAACCCGTATAAATTCTTATTGTGTATTATTATGTACATTTTACGATCGTCTCGAAAAAATGGCAAATTGAGATTCGTTGTATTAATATTTATCCTGCAATTGATAAAAATTGATAACTTACTCAATAGTGGTTTTTGTGACCAAGTTTTGAATTTTTGCAAAGTTCTGGAATTTAGAAATTAATACTTACTTTTTGAAAAATCATGACGTTCAGAAAGGCGAGCATTAAAGATTTTTGAATAGTATGGCTTCTCAATTTTTGTAAAGTAAAACAAAAAAATATAGTGAGCGGTGCTCGTAAACTATTCAACGATAAATTTTAATGAACATATTAGCTATCTCTCTCGTTGTCTTAAGTAAAAATAGAGAAACTTGAAAAGTTCTTATCTATCAATATATTTATATAAAACTCTCTGTCAACAGGGGGTCCCCCCTGCCCGAAATTTACCACAGTATTTTAGAGCATACGTGGGTTCAAACAAAACCTTAATATTTCTAGTTTCAAATGCCGTCATTTTTCGTATATTTTTTTTTTTGCTGAAATTGAATCTAACATTATTTTTCAATGGAAATGTTACGTTCTGTCCCTAACCTCAAAAATGATTCAAAAAATCTGTTTTTTGATCTTACGCTTACCCAAATCATCATAAAACAACAGGAAAAGCCTATTTTGGTGTAATATTATTTTCCCCGAGAAATGTTGCACGTTGTCCCTAACCTTAAAAAATAAGAAATTCCAAATAACTGTTTTTCATGTCTCACATTCACCCAAGTCATCAGCAAACTTCCCAAAAAACTTTTTCTTCATTTTTCATTTCTTTTCGCTCTAATTAAGCACCTCAAAGGAAACAATGATTGATAGTATTGTATGTACATAGGGAGAATTAGTTGCTGCTTTTTATATTATTTTTTAGCACTTAACATGTTCAAGGTATTTGCTAATAAAGAAAATAACATTATTTATCCTTTTTTATTATAAATAAAATTTATAATTTAGTACTAAGTAATAAAAGTAATATTAATAATCTACTATACTAACTCACTCTTTTGTTCCCATTTCAAAAAATGCATCTCTAAAATGTTCCTCTTAGTTGTCAAAAATTCAAAATGGCTACTTTTTAAAAAATGCATCTACCTCTAAATACTTCTACCATGCATAACAGGTATAATTATACGTGTTATCTCTGCTTGTTTTCCCATGCAATTATCGCTACTAGTTATACATAACTAGAAGCAAGTGGCGAATAAAACGCAGCTTTTATGATTGTCAGTTGGGCCATCTGTTATCAAACCATTCAACCCATATTCATCATGCTGAAATCAATTCTATAAAATTTTCTAAAATTGTAACTAAGCATACATTTTCCCTCTGGGATATTTAATAACACTTTGCCAGACAAGCACACAAAAAATAAAATAAATAAATAAATAAAAAGAAATGTTTGTGTGGGGTCAATCGCAAATAAAATTTGAATTTTTTTTTTGTTTATGTTTATTTTTTTTTTTGTTCAAGTACCAAATGTAAATTTTGCGTATGTGGCTTTACCAAAGAAAAATCAAAAAAAAAAAAAATTGTATAAAATCAGCAAACAATAATTAAATTGCTGCAAATATCTTCAACACAAGCCAGTTTCATGATGAAACCGCTACGAAATACTCACAGACAAAGTGGAAGAACAAGAAGCCAATAAACCGAACCGTAAAAATATTTAACAAAAAATCTTATATGTATATATTTCTACTCTTTCTTCGTTCAAACTACTAACTACTAAAGTGTGAATAACAAATAAGTTGGCAATAAAAAAAAAACTAAGCAGCAGCACCAACAACAAATAGGCAAACAATGAAAATCATTTTTACATATGTACCTATCACCAATTTTTTTTCTGCTTCATTCGCCACTGTTACTGTGGCTGACAGAGTTGTGTGCAAATTTGTTTTGGAATTCCAGCACACAAACTTTATCCAGCAGCAGCGGCACTAGCAGCAAAATATCAACAACAACAGCGGGCAACAGCGACGAAACAAAAGTTAAGTTCAATTGTCAGCATGTTGTTGTTGATTGCTTTTGTTTTTTGTTTTTTTTTCTTTTTTCTTTAATAAATAAAAAATTATTTTTTATGAATTTGTTTATTAAATAAAGAAAATTGCGTGAGCGCACAATAAACTCAGCAATAATTATACTATTCAGCAACAACAGTAAAATTAATATGCAAATTTCGCATACCCATACTTAGATAAATATCTATGAGTATGTAAAATTATACATATTTATGATTATTTGTTACTTATTTGTAATTGTACTGTAATCAATTGAAAATCATTGTCTATTCGTGGAAATTTCCTGTTCAATTTACTTGTTTTACAATAGACACTCTTTTTATCCACCCATTAGGAAATCATTTTATTCATGATTATTTCAATAATTACCTGTAAAAATTTAATTTTTTTTTGTGGTATTTTTCAATAAGTGTAAACAATCGAAATTAGTTTAGAGTCCGATTGGTCTCAAATTTAAAGAGAATATTTTCAAGATGATGACTTTACGAATATTGAATATATTATTGGTTTTCCTCTTAGCAGAAATGTTATTTAATTTATTGTACACATAAATTTAAAAACATCGCTGTGCATTTACTATATGCCGGAGTAAACGTTTCATTATAAAAACCGATTCCCTACCTTGGACTAATCGTTGATGAGTTCATGGTATTGTTTGGAAAACGTTAGGAGAGTATTCCGGTTAAAAATGTTTACGAATTTCCAAAATAAATTTAAATTATCAAAGTTAAGCTGCAGTAAGTGATTTGACGCGCAAGCAGAAACTTTGAATTCAATTTTAAAAAAAAAAAAAATTCTCGAAACAACAAATTTTTCGCGGCTGGTTTACACGATATCTCTAAAATTACTGTATTGACTGCTGGTCATGGCGATGTTCTGTAAAATTTTGTGCGCCAGTGTTTTTTGGACTAAGCAAATATTTCAAGAAAGACGCCGAAGCAAAAGTTAAAAAAATCAAGAAAAAGTTGGAATTTTCCTTCCATCTATCGGCCTACTGATTGTGTGACATTTTGGGCAATGCGTTTGTTTTTTGGACAAAGCTTATATTTTGATCTAAATAATTTTCCAAAGTAGAAGCACCGAAGCAAAAGTCGGGAGAAAGTTTAATTTTTCCTTGTACTTTTTTCCACCAGGGCTTTAAAGCATTTACTCCTCATCAGGGAATTGAACCTAATGCAGCTGGAGCTCCAGTGTATCGCCAGGACACGAGATTTTTTGGGCCAGGAACCCATTTTTTTAAGTTTTTAAACATTTTATGAAACTGAGTTTTTTTTTTGTATTAAAAGAATTGTCAATGAAGGCTTGAAAACGCAAGTGGGACCATTTTAATGACATTGTTAAAATTCATTACTGAGCCATTGTGAACTATCTTTAAAAAATATCGTTAATAATGCATTGAAATATTTCTACTGGGTAATTTTTTTCTAACAGAGTGTAGGAGAGCATGTTTATTTTATTAAAAGTATTAAAAAAAAGTCAATTGTATCGCAAATGCAAATTTTTACAAAAAAATAAATAAAAAAGAACGAACGAACGAAAAAGATTTTGTGTAGAATTGGAATCTCTTTGCTGCTGGAGTCTCTAGTTTGCAGTAAAAGGACATACATATTTGTGTGAATTCAATTAACAAATGTCAGGAATGTTAACGTACTCAAACAAAGGAATAAAGGCCCTTATTATGAACTGCGTTCGATCTTCGACTGTAGTCGAATGCCCTGATCGAACGAATTTGAGTTTGGTATTATGACGTGCTTTCAACAGAGAATAGCGTTATTGTGAATTCCGCTCATTTTGATTTGTTCACGATAGTATATATCTATCAGCTGATCGTCATTTTGAAAAATATTACGATTTGTTTAAAAATTAAGTAGAAAAAATAAGGGCAAAATAGAAATAATGGTTCAACGATTCATCGGAAGAGGATGAGAGCTTGATGGAACTGGCCAGAAGTAGAAAACGATTAAGTGCAGCCTTTCGAAAAAGCTTTGGCATTTACGAAATTCGTGTACAGATTTCTACAGAACTTACGACTGACCAAGGTGGCGTTTGTGGACTTGATGACTACTATAGATGAACTGCTCAAGCAATGCACATGGGATCAATTCCAAACATATTAAAATTGGCAACAATTATGCGATTTTGTGCTCAGAGATCACTTCAACTAAGCATTGGGAATGAGAATATTCTTGGACTTGCTCAGCCCACGGTGCCTGTGGTGTTATCAGAGGTTTTAGATGCCCTGGAAAATTGTATTTCCCAAAGATGAATAAAATTCAATCATACAAAAAGTATATTTTGCTAATAAAAGGGGAATGCCAGGAATTATTGGTTGGTCCTAACCATTTAGTTCTTTCTTCAGCGTGCAGAACTTTTGAGGAAATACCCTTTGCAATCAGAGGATTTGCTTTCCAACAATGATACAAGTTTCTACAACTGCAATGTGTTGCTCACCACTTTAAACCTGCAAAAAATTTGCAAAAACTGTTTAAAATTGGTTTTTAGTCCTCAAAAAGCAAAAAGAAATAGCAAAATACTTAAATTTTTAACAATTATTGCTCAGTATGCACCGTAACGAAAGCAAAATTGCTTTCGACAGAAAATTCGATGCGCAACGAAAATTTCGACAAGATTGCACTGCTCATAATACTAATTTTACATTCGATCTTCGATAACCAGCGAAGATCGAACGTCGAAAGCAGCTCATAATAAGGGCCTTTATTTCACACTATCCGACATGACACTCTCGAAATAACGAAAATGATCTAGTTGGTCACATTTTGCTGGTAAACATGGATGATTCTTTCTTAAAACGTATAAAGTCATACGATTGAATGACCGACATACAAAATGTGTCGCGGCCTGATGTCACGGGGTCTAATGTCCATCCCCCGTTTTCGACTAGCAATCGAATTTATTGTAGCCGATCAAATTTTAATTTCGTTTTGTAAAACAGTCAAAAAATCCTTTTGTTATTGTGAATAATAGATTACAAGAATAATTTAATGCTATACTTGCACATTGTTTAATTGCTGCACGTATGTGGTTCAACAAAAGTGTGAACGAAGAACGGATAAGTTTCAGAAATAAAATGGAACTCGATTTTTCTCCTCGTTGTTCCGACATACTTGCAACGTACAACGTATGTAAATGTTTTCTCCATGTACAGTGTTCTAAATTTTACCTTTATCGAACAACGAAAGTGTAAATCCCGCATAAGGTACTTGCATCTTACATTCATTCATATAGCAGAACCTAATAATTTCAAACTAGTCGGTAAGGTCCCTGTAACTGGGGCTATTTTTTTGCGGAAGAAATCTCTTTATGAAAAAACAAATATCAAAAGAGAACCAAACTTCTCTTGGTGTTTGTTTTGTTATTTATCAGTGTGGCCAACTTTTGTTTTTCAAAATCCGCTAAAATGAAGAATAAAACCCGTATTTCCTTAAAAAAAGCGTTAAATTTTTTCCTTATAAAAGTGCGAGAACACTCAATACATTTAAACTTTTTCACTAATTCAGGCACACATCTCAGACTTCTAGTCAATGAAAATTTCTTCGATTTTTCAAAGATATTTAAAATTGAAAAAACGGGAAAAGCGCTGAGTTGGCCACACTGTTATTTAAATATGTATGCAGATAATTCGTCAGATAATTCTGAGAGATGCCGTTACTCATGTCTTCTCTCTCTCTCTCTTTTGTTATTTACTCCCGCTTAAGCAATGATGAAAGCAATGCTTTGTTCAATGAGTAAATTTTAAAGAACTTCCGACGCTAATATTTTGGAATTGGCTAAACCGATTTCAAATCTGATAATTTTTGGCTAACCTACTCGTCAAGCTCTTTAAATTGATATATAATATGATATCGTAGCACTTCTGGATCTTCTGGAATAAAATTGTAGTTACACTAATAAATGTATTGATAAATATTTTTTTTTACATCTTTAAAAAACAAAACAGCTTACTTGAAATTTAACAGTTTTAAAATTTTTTTTAAATATTTATCAGTAATAAAAACACAAAATATTTGAAATTTTTCAAACATTTAATATGTAGGTACACATGCATATTTATGTATATATCGATGTGGTACAACGCCCAATATACAATGAAATGCATGTGATTCATTACGATTTTGCCACTATTTCATTTTAGAGTATGGTGAAATTTTTCGTTGTTTAACCTGGATTTATCAACATATGTTACTTACCATAAATACTCAATGGCTATGGACTGTATTTTGTGTAATAGCTTAAATTTTGAAAGATTAATACAAACACAAGCATACATACATATACCTAATTAATTAGAAATAGTTAGTAGAGAAATTAAAATTTTACGCCTTTCTTTCATTATTTATAAAAAAAAATCAGTGACTTTGTTTTGTAGTTAGTTATATGAGAATAAATAATTAATTCATTAATAGTTAAATGAAAGAAAAAATTCATAACTTTTGAAAAAAAAACTACGCTTAGCAACATGCAGCATGCTTCAAAAATTCAGTAGCTATTTTTAACTATACTTTTTGAATTAATTGAGTCCAGTTTGAATTTAAAAAAAAAAGTTGTTTTACATGTTTTTCTTTTTGTTTCTGCTGTAAATATAATCAAGGTTAGGTCTGCAACAGTTGCTGGTTGTTACAAAATAATTATAAAATAAAATTTTGCAAATATTTTTATCCGACTATTGAAATATAAGTAAATATTATGATCAAAGTGAAATGAAATTTTCCAAAATAAACACTATTACTGGAGCCTTTTATCGCCAATGTAATGTTTGACTGATGAACGAATACATACTTGTATTTATATCAGCACGCATATGAAATAATCAATCTTGAAATTTAAAACGATGAATTAAAATATTGGTAATACCCTAATATCAAATGTGTGTGCGTGTATTAGAGGAGCCCAAAAACTTAAAGTTTCTTTGATTTTCAAAGTGCGGGCATAAAAAGTTTCCTTTACACCTATGGTTATGTAAAATATAAAATTTGCGGTTGTTCCTACTCCCGGGAAGTTGCACATTTCTCGTTTTCAAATCTACAATACAATGTTCTCAAAATCGGAAAATAGACTAATTAAATAGGTTCGTTTTTTTTTTGAGTAATTTGAATCTACGAAGAATAATATTGTTAGGCACAGTTTTTTTTTACGTATTTTGGTCCGCTGAATTCGAAAAAGAAGTTGAAATTCCAAAAAAAAAAAAAAAAATTTTATCTTGACACTCATGCCCCGTATCGAAATTTGGATAACCTTTGTCTGTTATTTTTTTAAAACAGACTACTCCTTTATATATGTAAGGGAATGTCATCTAGGTCGAAACACCTCGTTTTTTCACACTAACATTACGCGTTTGTAGTCTGCATCAAACGGTGCATGTAGTTGAAAATTGTCATAAACGACATTTCATTTTTAATAAAGTATCTCATTGTTTTTCCATGGTGTTCCAACCTTGACTACCATACAATATTTTTTGTCAGATGTCCATAACTCTTCAACTACTAAACCAATCATTTTCCAATGTTCAACAAAAACATTGCATTTTGCTATGTTTTTCCAATGACTTTTAGCCTGAAACGGAAATTATGGGCAAAAATCAAAAGGTATTCGACATTCCCCTATATGAGCCGTTGCGTGTAAGTCAAATCCAGATTTTTGAAAATACATTGGTTTTGTAAAAGTGCTGTGCAAAACAGGGCTCTTATAAAATTTATTTTCTCGATCCAGATGCAACTTTATAGTACACATATTCAACCTAGATGTACACCTTTTTTATAGGAAACTAAATGAGGCCAAAATTATTGCCTGAAAGTGAAAATCCAAATAATGAAAAAAACTGACTTACACCTCTTTTGCACTCAACGGCTCATATAATGATCGGGAGAATTCTGGCGTTAATGATCAATGTTGGTATTTCATCCAAAAACGAGATTTCCAATTGTTCAGAGGGAACATGGCCCGGCATCCGAATAACTCCAAATTTTACATGAAGCATATATTTATAGGTGCAAAATAAACTTTTTGCCCGGCCCTCGAAAATAAAAGAAACTTTAATTTTCTCAATTTAATTATGAACACCTCTAGTGTATATACATTTACTTGTACATATTTATTTTTTCGCTTCACCAGATATTTATACATACATATACTTATTATATGAATTGGTAAAGATTGACCCAATACTTGTAACCTACCTTTACATTCTGTATTTTTATTATATCTTTCTGTCATTTGGTTCCTTCCTTTATATTTTATAGCTCTTCGTTCGTTATCAGTTTTTATACTTATATTTATTTAAAATTTTATATTGATTACTTCAAAATGTTAAAATTCTTAGTATTTTTTCTTTTTTTTTTAATTGTGAGTCACTTTTAAGCTGAATATTTAATGACGTAAAATATTTAAAATTGTCATGAATGGTTATCACATTCATTAATTATTTAAAAAACAAAAAATACCATTTTTTTATTATAGGTATACAAATTCATATGAAATAAAAATGTTAACTTTCAAGAATACACAGTATACCGCCAATTCATTAGAAACACCACAAATTTTTTTCTAATTTTAATTTTAAAAAAATGTTGCCAAACTTATTTTTTCGGGAAATGTTTCCTAGTGACAATTCGGGACCGATTTGTCAAGTAATCATTGAAAAGCTTATTCTTAATGGGAACATATATTATTCTTTCTACCAAAAACCAAGCCAATGTTTTTTGAAGTATATTATTATTGGTATAAATCAGTGTTACCCCTGACTATTTCGGATTTTTTTTTTTTTTTTTTTTTTTTGCTTGTACCATAAGTACATAAATATCCTCCGAATATTCAATATCTGTCAGTTAACTTCAGTAGCTCTACAAGGCTCAGGGTCGCCTTAAATAGGAGACTCAAAAAATGTGGTTTCCTCTATTTTTTCTTATACGTCAAATTTGACGGATTCCATAAATCTAGTGTTAAGGATAAACTTTCCCATTACTACTTAAGAATTCGGTCCCAAATTGTCACCAAAAAACAGTTCCCGAAAAAAAAGTTTGGCGACATCTTTTTGAAACTGTTAAAACTCACTGCATTTACAAACAAAATTAGAGGAAATTTTTGGTGTTTCTAATGGTTTGGCAGTATACTGTAGTATATAAATATGATTATATTAAATAATTTGTTGTGTTTTTTTGTTCTTTTAGGGTGATTGGTGGCTAGCACGCAGCAAGAAAACACGCCAGGAGGGCTACATACCATCAAATTATGTTGCCAAATTAAAATCCATAGAAGCTGAACCGTAAGTTTAAAAAAACATATGATTGTTTGTTACTTTCCGTATAAGAAATATCACGAAATCTTAGAAGAACTTACCTACAATAAATTACTACTTGCACACAGTATTGCGCAAAATACCATACATGCAACTACTTTGACATTTAGGTATCATCTATTTTTGTTTTGGTAACAATGTTTTGCCATTATTTCTCTGGGCAAAATAGTAATTGGCAATTACTAATTTGTCAAAGTTTAACATTTTTTAAATATCAAAATAGTTGGAAATGTTTTGCACAATGTTTTGTTCGCTGAGGAAAATTTAACCCCTCTTAGTTCCTACATATAAACCGAAAAGCATGGGTGTGTTTTACGTTCAGAATTTTTAACCTCATTGACATACATGAAGATTAATGCAAACTATTATGTTTTAAATAAAATAAAATAAAAACGAATATAAAATCGCAAAAACATAAAATAAATAACATAATAAGAAAAGTATTGAAAAACTAGCAATATTTAGTGCGAGTGCACAACGCTGAGAGCGATTAGATTAGGGAAAGGTAGTATCAACTAATAATACTGCAAAATCCTACGATTGCAGATTGTTCATTTTAAAAAAATAATAGTACGGCAAAAATCTAATTTAATATTTTATTATTGTTTCACAGGATTTCATGTATATTGAATTTCTTTTTGTCAACATTCCAAATGCCAATGGAATGTTGCTTGAATTTTTTTACTGCAAGTTACCTATACAGAACAATAATTCCGTATCAGAAAAATAGCATAGAAAAAATATAGAAAGCCGGTATAAGGGAGCGTTAAAATACCTACACTGGATACTATGTTGAATTGTCTGGGGGAACATGAGAAACTCACGCACAATTTCCCATTGGCATAAAATCATGTAGAATTGGAGAAAATAAAGCCCAATTCGAAGAATTATTCACACAGTATTTTTCATGATTTTGCTACTAGTAAACGTTCCTATACATACACACAATTCCTGAAATTTGCGAACTGTAAAGACTTCTCAATACGTAGATTGCCATATTTAATCGAACTGTACTACATTATACTTTCTTAGTTGGCACTATAACCGAGGATTGGTATTAGCCGCCTCAATAAAGCTTTGCAAGTTGCCTATGCTAAGCGCTCGCTGGAGCCACTTGGTAAGGCCAAGTGCAGTCTCTCTACTTGGTCTTTCTAACAGAGAATTGGTCGTCCTCATCTGCGCATTCCACCACCAACATGACCCACGCAGCGAATCCACTTTTACGAGTTAACTATGCCATTGTTGGCATACAGTTCATGAAACCATTTTCTTCAATACATGTCGTCCGCACATATTGGATCATCTTGCGAAATATATTTCTTTCGAATGCTCTAAACATCCTCTCATCAGTGACATGTAATAAGCATGATAATATTTTATCAAAGTAATAACATTTGCTAAGAAACATAATGTATCCTTAGTGACTTTCACATCCAGTTGGTCCAAACATATTTTACTCCCAGGAAAAATTGGGTTATATGACAATTAATGATACGTTGTTCTATATATCCAACTGGACTTCTCCCAATGAAACTGTTGAAACAGCAATTTTTGGCGATCCTTGGCCTGTCTTGATGGTGTACAATGATATCCTTATCTAAGTCCATACCGTTTTCTTGCATCTGCGTTATGCATTTATGTTTGCTGGTTTGGTTTGATAATTTTGTAATAAATGGCAACCTCGTTTACTCTACATACTATTTCACACTCCAGAGCATCACATCTGACCAGACAATTTTTTTTCAGTTATGCGTTAAAAAAGCATTCTCTTTACCTCGTGGTATTCACTACGCTAATATCACAATTGCAAAAGACTGGTTTCTTTGAACACTGGAGCAATATAGTCTATAAAGTAGACCATAAATAACAGATCCAACTAGTTTAACTGTTACCGACTTATATTGGTTATGGTGGATATATGATAATTGCAGTTATCGAAGATCTACGAGGATCATCAATATCAATATATTGCAGTCTCGATTTCCCAGAAATACTTTCGGCATAAATTGCAATCGATTTATCAAAATTAAAAGCTGTCACCCTGTAAGCAAGTATATAAATGGCTAGTATAAAAGTTTATCCTAAAAGTATGCAATGTTTTTAAGTAATTGTGTTGCTAGAAACGAATTGGCAAATTAGGTTATAAAAATTTACAAAATTTCCCCTTTTTGTTTTCAACACATTTTGTATGAATAATATTTTAGTTGTTATTGCAAATTTTATGCAAAATCATGAAATATAGGTACATAAAAGCAATTTAATATTTTAAATAAATTGTGGTATATAGATGAAGAGGGAGATTTCTTTTTTGTTAAAAACAACCTAATATTTTAAAATTAAAATATAATTTATATATTTTTGGTTGTTTTTTTTTTTTAATGTATTGATATAACATTAATTACTTCATTCTTTGCTTGAACTAAGTAGGTTTCGAAAATTGTATAACAATGAATACATAGAATTAGTTGATTATATTTTCATATACGTATGTGCATAAGATTAAAAAAAAAAAACGTTTAATTGCCAAATTACAGCGCTCACGTCACATCAAGCGTTAAATATTTTTTTTGAGAATCGTCTAATTCAAATGTCATTGCATAAAAATTAAATAAATAATTTTAATTTAATTTATAAAGTGAATTTAATGTGAGACGGCATGAGTTTTATTTTATTTATTTTAAAATATAAATTGAGATATATGAAGACCCCTCACCTAGTAATTCTAGGTTGACCATCTCTTGAAAATACTTGTCTGTCGCAAAACAATCACTCTTCTAACTGCTAATTAGCTTAGGTTGGGCTATTGAGCAATAAATTGGTCTTTGGTTAATCGACAACTGCGAGAAAACAATGAAAGTGGCTGTAATATATGTGGTCTCCAAATTAATTTTAGATGGAAAAACTATTGGCTAAATCCTTAAATGAATTCTTAATTCCATGGGACTTACACAGTCTTACAGTATCTGCTTTCGAACCACGGTCTACGGAAATTCAATTTAAGCAATATTGCTATAGCAATCTCTAACATATTCTGGTATGTTGGCTAGAATAGAAATAACTATTGACTTGTTGTAGAACATTTAAATTTATTTTCTTGAATTTTTAATATAATAATTTAAATAAAAGCATTCTAAATATTAAAATTGTATTGTTAGCACGTTTCCAGTCAGTGATTTTTTTAACTAGTTAATTTTAAAATGGGTATCATCTGTGTTTGTAAGCGTGTTCTTTAATAGTTTTTCAAAGTCTTTAGCTTTGTTATTGTTGTTTACCAATAATATATTCCTCCACTGCCAAGTGCATTTGCTTAGTTTTATTTTTTTTTTTTACTTGGCCCATTATTTATACACTTTAGCTGTATTTAGTTAGTTCGAATTTGTTAGACTAACAGTTTATGAAATTATTTCACAAATTGTATAACTTTTAATGACATTCCCTGTTCAAAATTCTTAGCTATTAAACCTTTACTGTAATTACGTGATTTCGCATGTAAATTAAATTTTAATAATAATTAAACTAATATATAATGTTAATTTTCGTTTCGCTTGTTCATTGTTTTCTTACTCTCTGCGCTTAATAAAAGAATTTAAAATTATTATTTTGTCGTTTTTTTTTTAATTCATTAATTATGACCTATATTTTTTATTCATATTCAATACAAATTGTATTTAAATAAACTTATAATTTAAACGTCCATCTAAATAACCAAAGCATTGACATTTTTCCAAAAAAAAACACTGAAACTTCATTCAGAACACAATACCAATTGATTTAATATTCATCAGAGAAACCATAAAAATTGCATGGAAATTTACCATCAAAACATTACGAGTAAGTAATTCAACGAAAACGCCAATAATTAAAAACAAAAAACTGCTGTAATGAGATTTATTCTTAAAATGCTGAAAAAAAAAACAAACATGAAATGCAAACAAAACCTGTCCAGGACAATTTCAACAATCACACAGTGCAGCCACCGCATCTCGCCATTTTGGAACCTTTTTAACCCACTTTAATAAATTTTCAATTTCAATAAGCAGCAACTTGAAGCTGTTTAAATAACCAATAACAAAAAAAAAAAACAAATATTCAAATGAAACTTAAGCGCGAATTAAGAGAAATGCAAAATGTAAAAGAAAAATTTAAAAATAAATTGTAATTATCGTGAGGTTTAAAGCAAGGCTCGTAAAAATGCTTATCATCAATTTTTTAATGATAATTTTGAAGGTTTAACTGCTACTATCAGCTTTCGCAATAAATTAAGATTTCGTTCTTTCATTACTTCATAAAGGGTTAAATAGCTAAAAAAAAAAAAAATTTTTTTGGAATGTGATCGTATAATGCCGTGGTGTTTAGACAAGGCATGTGCCATTCGACTGTAATTATAATCGATTAAATAATCTTTTGTAATTACTGCAAAAGAAACACTATTAGTTATACATTTATAGAAAACTGGTAGTGATGACCCCCCCCTCGATATAAATATCATTTGTGTAGGTGAAATGATAATGGAAATTATAAAATAATTATAAAATAATGCATTTTAATTGGTTGCTTTTTCATATAGCTTTTAAGAAATAAAATGTTAAACTAAAACTCGAAATAGTTAAATTTTTACCTTCATTACGTATATTGTAATTCGTTTCTTCATTTAATTTAACGAATACATAGTGTCGAGTATGTTTCGTATTTGTCTAAAGTCAATAACGGTTTTTATACACATCTTAACATTTGTTGCTGGATTAAATATCGTACAAAATGAATATAATTTCACAACGATTCTGCGAAAAATTAACAATGAAAAACATTTTGAAACTTTGGCAATATTTTCTACAAGCACTCAAATACTTTGTGCGGAATATGGCTTCATTAGAAATATGAATAAACCAGTAATACTTCAAGATCTTACAGTTAAAAATTGTGATCTTGGAAGAATTAATAATGAAATACTTTTTATAAATTCTATTGATGATACTTTCAAAATAACCGCGCTGAATGCTATGGTGAAATGTATGGGACACAGGAGAAGCTCCCGCATAATTTTCTATTGGCATAAAAGTCTAAAATATGAAGAAAAGAAAGATAAACTTCAACAATTATTCACCTTCTGCCAGCATAATTTCCTCCTGAATGTCATCAGCGTTTTTCATGATTTCACACAATTTTATACATACACACAATTCCCTTCATTTAAGATTGAATCTAAAGGGATGCAGGAATTGTGCTTCCCTAATCGTTTGACAAACATGAAAGGCTCTTCAATACGTACTTTACCCAATCCTTTTCAACCCGGCTGTATTATATACCGTGATAAAGTTGGAAATGTGCGTATAACAGGATATTTTGCTAAAGTTATAACAAGTTTTGCTGAGAAACTTAATGCCACTTTAATGTACCCGCTTCCTGTTGACCCGAATATATTTTATTCGCAAAATGATTTGCTGAACATGACAATTAATGGAACGCTCGATATTCCAACTGCTCTTTTTTCTATAAACTATTATGCACCGGAAAATCCATACATATTTTCGTCAATCGCTGAACATACTTGGTGGGGTGCAATGATACCATTGGCAGAACCCACACCCACTTATATGATTTTTCCAATAATTTTTCATTCATTATTTTTTTTCATTATTGTAATGCTAATGCTGAGCTTTTCTCTTGCACTCACGCTTGAAAGTGTGTTGAGGAATAGAATTTACAGTAGTACAAAAATTATGGATATTTCCATATTATTTTTAAAAAAAATCACGGCAATATCTCTACCAGGAGTACAAGGACAAGCAATGAATATACCATCGTCCTCAACATTTTTGAAAAAGTTTATTTACATGTTGTTATTTTCTACTGGAATATTTGTGAGTACTACTTTCACAGCATACATGAATACTTACTTAACAAATTCTCCTCAACCAGAGGAGATTACAACATTTGATCAACTTTTAAAATCACCCATAAAAATATGTATTTTCAAAGCTTTGGATGATATTTTGAATTTCCATACTAGTTCCAGTTTTCGATATAAATACAAGAATACTTTTTATGCTATGTCGTCACTTCAAGAACTTTCTGTAATACGTCAAACCTTGAATACTCGTTATGGATATACCACTACAGGGTCAGAGTGGTCTGTTTTGGAACAACAGCAGGCGCGTTTACCTCGTCCACTTTTTCACATTCCGGAACAAATGTATTTCACCAGGCAACTTCTTTTTACCTTCATGCTACATGAGCATTCCATATTTCGCATGTCACTCAATACATTAATATCACAATTGCACGAATCGGGTTTGTTTGGCCTTTGGAAAAATATGGCCTACCACGATATGGTCGCTGCTGGTAAAATTGAACTTGTTAGAGAGCAGAAATTCAAAGGGTCACATGCTTTGTCAATAACTGACTTATATTGGATATGGTGGATTTATGGCATATCAGCGGCATTTGGAGTTATTGCATTAACTATAGAAAATGTATATTATCGCAGAATTAGTAGAATTACTAATTAATTGTATGATATTAGACTTTTTAATGTGAACTTTATAAGTATAGTAATAATTTGCATATACAGAAATAAATTAATAAACTCCTCCAAAAAAAAAATATGTTTGTTTACCTAGCACTTTAGCCAGATAAAACCTATTATATTTAAATTAAGAAATGCAGCTTTAAAGCCAACATATGTAAAAATATTTAACAATCATTATTTTTCGAATAAGCTTCTAAATGTTATTTTGATGAATTTTAAGTTATTTTACGAAAAATCGTATAAATGTTCAAAATGTGTACTATTATTCCTTATAGAAGTTGTATAAAAATAAAGTAATCTCAAAATTTGTCTCATGACATATTTTTGTTTTAACCTTTAGGCCAACGGGAAACCACTATAGGGGCTTAATGTAAACCAAGGTTCGGCTCCGCTCGCTCTTTCGCTTTCTTCGGCCACCAAATCGCAGAAACAACCCTTTCATTTTTTTTTTTGCTAAATTCGATAAAATAATATATGTAAATTCTGATCACAAGGCCACAAAACTAACCATAGGAGTTGAAACCACCCCACCCCTAATGATAAAATCGTACAAAATTAGATGGAAACGGGTATTCCCTCATTTTTATCTCCAGATCGCATTTTTTTTTTTTTTTTTTTTAAATTTTTTTTTAGGACTTTTTGCCTGTTTCTTTCTTATAAGAAACATGGACAGAAATTATAAAACTTAAATTTTATATTCGAAAATCAAAGTTTATTACGTTTTTCGTGCATATTTTTATCTGCTCTGGTTATAACATATAAATTTTAATATTTGGGCATTGGATAACAATTGATAATTGCTTGAACAAATCCACTATTTGGTCATTTTTCGACATACAATCTTTTCTATTATGAAAAAATTGGAAATAGGGTGACAAACTATTCAGCAGTACCAATTAACCGGTTTCCGAATAATGTAATTTTTCGAAACCCAGTTTCCATACATACTTGATTGAAAAACTGGGTTAACCGGATACGGTTTATCCGTTTCTTTTTAGTTTAGGCTCCAACCACCCAAGTTTAGACATATTCGGAATTGAATCGGGCAAGGAGAGATGTTTTTATGCATGGCAACGACCCAAAATATGCTGCCGCTGCCACCAAAAAGTGGCTAATTGATAACGGAAATAATTGTTGAACTCGGCCTAACATACCATAAATCTTATAGAAAATTTGTGGGCCATGGTGAAAAAAAAAAAAATTTATGCCTAAAATAATTCAACAAGGACTATTGAGGAATTATAAGAGAGAGCTTTATCAGCATGGCAGGAAATAACTTATATCTCACTGGAAAGCCTTGTTGAAACCATGACGCGTCATATAAAATCAATTATAAAATCTCGCGGGGGCTACACGAAATACTAAAGATGATTTAAATAAATTTTCCATGTACGCGTCAAAACTGTTTACACCATTTTTTCTGAACTTTTTTTGTACTATTATTGTGTTTTGTATGAAAATGAAGTAATTTTTGTTGATTTTTTATGCTGATAGTTTTAAATATCAAAACCTTGTACTTTGTTTTTACATAATTTTATTTAAAACTAATTAAAAATTTATGAATATTCTGTTTTATGAATTTTTTTAAACATTTTTGTCCGCTACTGTATATGTTGGTTGATTCGAAACCCATGCCAATAATGTTTTGTATCATTATTTGGGACGAGGTTTCCAAAGAATAATGATTCAAATAACTGCTTGCTTCTGGGAGTTAGAAAGTCACACAAATCTAATTTAACAAGTTGCTTGAACTTTGCTTCGCTGGCTTCGATTCGAATATTGCATAAAGTAAAATTTTTAATTATTAAAATTAGTAGGCTTTTAATGAACAATGATGCCGGAAGAATGTCAAAAAGTTCATAGAACTAGCAAATCAAACGATCGTTTTGGAACCCGCTACAGTTCCTCATCAGTGATCTTTGTGATAGTTCCCTCATTTCAACAACCTCTATAAGTGAAAATATTGTAAAGTAAATGAGAATTACAACAGACAGTTACAATACTTCAACATTTTCACTTACATAGATTGTTGAAATGACACAAAGATTACTGATGAGGAACCGTAGCGGTTACCCGGTTAACCGGAGCTGGTTTTGATCATTCTTAATCGCAGAATAATTTTTTGGGTTTAGGAGTAATTGCTGAAGTATGAATGAAAAAATATATCAAACCTTACTTGACCGTCGTAGAGTCACTTATGGAAAAAAATATACTTAGTAAAACCATGATATGTTGGATCATTTTGTAGGGCGATTGGATATTGCCAAAGCAACAGCGCTCTAAAGGTTAAAAAAACGAGCAGGCGATTTGCAATGGTCATGCTTCGTTCACGTGCACCTTACTACAAATTTGAATTCTTTTTATGAATTAAAATAAATATCACTCAACTCGAATTAATAAAGGAGTAGCATTACAAAAATACAGTTATTAAAACGCAACAAAGAAAGAGATATACAAATATTTTGATATGCATTTTATGGAAAATACCTTAAAATAATCCCCTCCAAACACACGCACACACTCAAGCGTTGTGACAAACAACGCCACCAGCAATCAATACTTTTCGAATGCATTTTTGTTAATTGGGCTCAAAGTATTGATGTTTGCTTGTTTGAGCAACAAAGTGGAACGTGACGTCACAAAACCACTAAAAACCAAATCAAATAAATTCCATTTAAATCAGTTCGAAAAAAAAATAAAAAACATATTTCGAGGAAATTCACGCATGTATCGCTCTCGATTGACCATGGTAATTTTAATTTTACCACAAGGGGGAAACCCAAAACATGAAATGAACTCAGTTACTATTTTTGTTTAAATTCTTTGAAATCTTATTGGTTTCAGTTTGACTTGAAATACTGTACAAAACTCCAACGTATTTCATATGTATGCATATCGTTAGCTTAGAGTGCAAAGATGCTGAGTCCATTTTTTTTTTTAATTTTACAGGAGAGACAAAAAACTTAAGAACTTTTTTTACTGTAAATATTGGTAAAATGCTAAAATTGAACAAATAGTGGCTTCATACAACACCCAAAAGGGTGGGTAAGGGGGTGGGTGAAGTGTTTTTGTCTAAGTAATTTGTTCCTCCTTTTCATGGTGAACAATTTTCTCTTAGCTATAAAGCATTTACAAGGTAAAACAAAACAAAATGTATATTGGTCCTGCGTGCATGGACTCATGGGCGGGTGATAGAGAAAATCTGAGAAATCAGATTCCCCAAATTACCCAAAAAGTTAGACATTCGTTATTTGATTTGTAAAGCGTTTAATTGCTTCACGGTGTTATTAAGGATGAAGTCTGGTGTTCCGGCCTACTTTTCAAGGCTTTTTTCAGAAATATTCTAACAAAATAAAATGCAATCAGTTACATTTTTTATATGTTATTATTGACATTTTTAACTGTACAAAAAAAAATAATTGGTGTTTATTTTACGATATTTTTTGAGTGTTTTTACGCCCAAAGTGGACATCTAAAAAAAAAGGTATGTGGTTGACCCTGAGACAAAAAATTTAAATATAATATCGTTCTATAGACTTGCCATTCTGGTAAGTAGTAGATTTAATCATTTTCTAAACTTCTACAAAAAAAAACTTTGAAAAATCGCCCTTTTTTTTTTGTTTGTTGCAAATCGGGATAAAAATTGGAAATATCGATTAAAAATAAACAGTTCTACTACCTGCGAGAGCCGTTGGCGTGTAAAATAACGTATTAAAATTTCAGTCCAATCGGCTTAGAAAAACTTAGTTTCGAGGATTCTTAACAAAAAAAAATTTGTCTTTTTCAAAATTAGTAAGCAAATTGCATATGGTGATAAATCTTTTAAAATCTAAATGGCACTATAAAATTCCAATAAATCTAATTTAATGAGACACTTGATTAGAAATAAATCGCATTTGCCATCAAATGTTTTCGGAAGTTCCAAAAGAACATGGAATAATAATAATAAAAAAAAAAAAAGAATCGTGAAAATCAATGAACTTTATTATTAATTTTATTCAATTGTAACTATAGCAAATATTTTTTTGTGCTAAACACGCATCATCACAACATTTGAATTTAAACAATTTTAGACTATAAACTCCCATCCATACGAAAATAATCAATTTTTGCAATTAAATAACACGCAAAACTATTTGCAATCCAAATAATCAATATGCAGGATTGTACTTGCCACTAGAAATAATAAAGTATATCGCCCGCATATTTTATCTAAACTACTATTGCGTTTATATATTTGCTCGATCAATCGAGCCGGATCGAACGCTCGCTTGATCGACCGACTGAACAAACGTAAGATCTTCCGGTACGGAAGACGACGCTAAAATATATTTTAAATTGTCACACAACGAAAATTGTTTATTATTATTGTTATTATTATTTTTAATTTTAATAATAGTATCACTGTTGTTGTTCGTTGCAAAAAAAAAAAAAAAAAACAAACAAATTCAATGTCAATGATACAGTGTATGAGTATTTCGCTTTTTGCATATTAAAGTGTATTCGGGGGAAATTATTTTATTGTGACAAAATCATTTTATTTGTTTTTTCTTTTAATCACAGCAGTGTACAATCTCATATTTTCATAAAAGTTTTGTGTTGCAATCAAAAAATTACCACGCTAATTATTTTTCGAGGTTTTCACACATTTTAAGGTTATAGGGTTATTTGTGAGAGATTAATTGAAAAACATGTAACTTTCCAAAATTCGTGTATGAAATTTAAAAACTCCCACATATATGAAAAAAATTTTATAATAATTTCAACGCACATATTCACCTCATCCTCGCACCTTTTCAACCTTAATAAATGTTATATAAGTATTTTATTTAATTATTTATTTCACTTAAATTTTATATATATATATACATATATTCATTCATAAAAATATTGGATAAATACGAGTATTTAAATAACAAATTTTACAAATATTGTTTTAATTTAAACTTTAACATAAACCCCGCAATTATCTTAATCGCTCACTTTAGTTTTATTTATTTGTTATTCTTCTTTTTCGTCATTTTCTTTTCTGGCTGAATAAATATTTTATTAAATTGTCTCAATTGAATTTGTTATTGAATTTTAACAAAAGTGTCAGTGAACCATGGTAATTGTTATTATTGTTATCACCTGCTGACAATGTTGACAATTTCGTAATAACATTTTCGTATAATTTTAGCAAACTAAAAAAGCAATAACAACAAAACAAAATTGTTCATTGTTTAAACAATTGACAAAAAGAATCGCTCGTGTGAATACCCACATAATCCCTTCCCCTTTAAATCAAAAATTTCAGCACATAGTTTAAATATGTTATTATTTCGTATGATTGATACAAAAATCAATTTTGACTTATGTGATTTAGGATATTTAAATCTGTAGAACAAACATTTAACAGTTGTTAGGTTATATATGGCCGTATTTAGGGGGGAGGTTTTGGGTGTTCTGACCCTCCCCCCCCCCCCCCCCCGAAATGTGAAAACTTTTCCTAATTTTTGATTTTGATTGCCAGTGGATGGAAAAAAAGTCAAAATAAAATCTATTGAAGTCAAATAAAAGAAAAAATTATAAAAATAAATTTGAATTGAAATCGTACGAAGTTGTGCTACATGGCCAAAAACGGTATTTTTAGGGGTTTGAACCCCATTTTTCTAAAACGTGACGTAATGGAAAGTTTTTGACCTCGTGTTCAGCATGAAAAATTCATTCGCAAACACTAGGAAAAATATTGTTCACCAAACCCATGCAGTGCAGTGTTATTGAATAAGCTTCAAAGTTCTTAATCTTAAAATATAATTAATCCTTTAACCCATTATTGCTCAGAGCACCCGACTCGGAAGATTTCTTTCAATGCTGTGACTGCACGAATTTAGGGAATATATGCCAACCTCATCCGGGCTTTTCATCATTGGTAATGGCCCAAATTCCCACTGATAATCATTTGAAAAAAATTAATTTCTGCCTTTTTTTTTGGCATTTTCGATCATTTTTTTGAGGTTGGGTTCATTATCAGTAATGGCAAGTCAATAAGTTATCAAAATTATGTCTTTCACGATAAAAAAAATGTATTGGAACCCACATTGAATAATATTTATTTAAAAAAAATTTAATTTGATTATTCTGTGAATTTTTTTGTCATTTTCGGCCATTCTTTTAGGTTAAGAAAATTCGGAAACAAAAATTTTTCCTAAAGCTTTAAGACATTTATCCACTTTTCTCCCTAGTCTGATACGGTCCATGAAATGCATCATCGTATTTAATTTATTGTATTTAAACATCGTCGATTGAAAACTCCCCCCCCCCCCGAAAAAAATCCTGGCTACGGCCCTGTATGGGCCTATCGGGTAGACAGGCGTGCTTAAATGTTATGCCGTGATATCACCCTGTAGAGAAGAGAATCATTTAATGGGTAATTCTGGTTTGCACAATTAAGAAAACTAATTTATTTAAGAATATACAGTTACATTTTTGTCGCAATATTTTGGATATTATAGCAAATCTTGTTGCCATTCTTTTGTATTGCATTTTTGTCAAGTCCATGTTTTTCGATTACGGATTAATTCTCCGATCCTTGTTTGAGAATTATTTACTTATAGATGTGGCTATGGCAGGAACTAGGGATTTTTTACTCTGGTTATTAGAAAATTATAAGCATAAAGAGTAAATAAAGATTTCTTATACTGGTGACAACGATATCTCATGATAAAACTGTACAATCAATTTAAAACTTACAGATAAGGATGCCTGTAACTATAGCAATAACTAGTGTTTTGTCGATCCGGTTATTGGAACTTTTCTTTATTAACCAAAAATGCTATTCAAAAACTTAAAATAACTAACTAACTATCAAGTCACTTTGAAATTTTTACAAATTATTTAAAAATTCATATATCAGTAAGAATTCCTTGAACGAACCACCCAAAATCAGCACAAATTTAAAACAACTCCGTTTCAAGCAGGGCTTTGGAGCAGCCAAATTTTGGGGTAGTATAGCTCCTAGCTCCAACTAAATATAATTTTCCTAATAAATATATATATATATTTTTTTTAATTCTTTTGTATGTATCGCTTAATTTGCCCTAACTCCCATTTCTCCCATTAAAATTTAGATAACTGTTTCCTAAAATTTCAATTTAAAGAACAAATCGTAAGTTTTGGGTACATGACTCAAAAAAATTTTATCGTCGTCGTTCTGAGATGAAGTTAAATTGTGCAGTGCATGATGCTCTACGAACACTGGTAAAACTTAAAAAGATAACATATTGATACACACATTAGCATACGTTTTAACTGGATCATCAAGAATCTTATTTATTATGCCATACGAATTATAGAAGCTAATTAATACGGATCCAAATAAAAAAAATAATTTGGACTTAGTGATTTCTGCTTTAACGACGACGATAAAGAAAAATAGCTTTAGAAAAGTATTTTTATTCCAATAGATAGTCATTCTCGACTTCTTTAACTTTTTTTTTAACCTTTGGTATTGTAGTTTTTTTCTATCATCTCAAATAGCTTGCTTATAGAACCTAATTAATTTAATGCTCAACTAGCACTACATATATAGCTCCAAATTTCCATTACAATAAAAAGTTATCATTTATTTGTATGAACGCATGTAGAATTGTTTAAATTTCAAATAATTTTAAATTTATAAGCATAAGGAAATACTTTCTAAATAGCAGAAATAGAGCATTTTATTATGTTGCGATACTTTACTGTTTAATTAGTAGTTAAAAGACAGTAGCAACAACAAACAAAAACAACAATAGCTCAACTCGCTTAGTTGTTCACTTGTTTGTTGCAGTTTGATTTAACTAAAAATTGTATAATTTATGCGTGATTTTCTGACAGTAATTAAAATGAAATGCTTTTTAAAGCGTGTGTGCGGAAAAGTTTTTTTTTTTATAGTTTATATATATGTACCTACAAATATGTATATTATTATTTATGTGTTTAATTTATATACTTTGTGAAACAGTTCCGTTACATTGTCTTTGGTTTATTTGACAAATTATTGCCACTTTTGAAAATGGCATTTATTATAAGAAATTCTATAATTTCTCTATTTATATTTTAGGATTTTTTTTTTTATGACGTAATCTTTCTCAACAAATTTTAATCAAAACCAATTAGAGTGTTGGTGTTTTCTATTTATAGACCAACGAAAATATGTATTTGACCCATTTAATAAAAATAAAATACACTTACTATTACTACCAAGTTGCTTCATTAACATTATTAATTGGAATGAACAAGATTCACGCGTTCGCTTTCCATTTCTTATAATTTTTATATTTATTCATAAATATGAAATACATTTCACTGTCTGGACAAATGTCTGAAATGTTTTTCTTTTTCTTCGTATTATGATTTGCTTTTAATATTTTTTCTATGTAAATTGAATTGAATGCATTCCATGCATTCTTTTGTAGGCCATTGGCCATTTGGAAAAAGGTTATCTGTTTGTAAAAAGGTTTAAAATTTCGTGATGTTTTTTTGATCTAAAAATAAATAACTATTAAATTTTTAATATTTTCCTCTTCTTTCTTTTCTTTTTAGGTAAGTAATTTACAGCTTTGAGTTTGATGTATTTTTGGATGAATAAACGATATCACGTGAGGTATTTTTAAATATTAAACTGAATTATTGAACTGGCGTATTTTAATCGAAATATGATATTGATAGATTGAGTTATTGAAATCATAGTTTATTATCATAAATATTAGAAGAGGAACTTGGTAATATTTAAGTATGTCTAAGGTATGCAACAACCTTTAACAAATTTTTTGAATTTATGCTGTGCAACAACATCGGAATTCGAAGTGCAATCCAAGCAATGGACTATAGTAAATGAGCCCACCCTAGAAAAGTTAAGTATCTAATAAAGTGATGTCTTCTAACAGCTATATTTTATACAAAAAAATATTTTTCAGAAAAGGTATTGAAAATATATTTGGACGAAATAATGAGGGATTAAAGGTTAAAGCTTTTTGGAGTTCTTGAAGAAAAATTCCTTCCAGAGAGGATTGAAAAGTTGAACCAAAATTATATAGCAGAGCTTTAAAAATGTATCAACTCCATTTCAATTAACTTAAAGTAGGAAAATAAGTAAAACTAATAAAAATATACTAAACATCAATTTAATTTTCGTAAAACTGCATGTGGGTTCTATTGAAATTTTATCTAAACATATAAATTCATCAAATGCAAAGAGTTCATTAACGTTCACATTTAAATCAAATTATATTCATGGAAAAGAATTTGTGTAAAATTTACTCCCCATTTATTATGGCAATCAGATGTGGTGCTAAGCAAATTACTATTTACTAAATTCTATAAAAAAAAATCACTACAAATTTCGCCAAATTAAATCAGTCTATGTGTTGTGAATATGTAGTTGACATTTTAGTTAACATTTTGATTTATGACAAAACAAACGCAATTCAACAAGTAGCATTTTAGCTTTGTTAGTATTATGACTAATAATGTTGTCATTACTAATATTTGCAGTAATTTATCTTTTGAATATCATCGATTACGCATTACGGCAAATGGCAAAAGAAGATACAAGAAAGTTACACAGTTGATAATAAAAAAAAAACACACACACTATTACAAATGAACTCTCTGTTTATCATAGATACATTTATACCTAGATATTTTGTTTTAAGAGAGAGTTTTGATGCTCAGCTGTTTGCTTCATACTTTATACGGTTTGAATCAGCTGCTTACATCGAACATGCAAAAGCAGTTCATGTGTTCAGTGGCTTTAAGCTAATAAACGTTAGCTTAAAGTACATAGTTATTGTAGTGTTGTATGAAGACTCTTTTGTATTTTTGAGTTATCAAACCAATAGTTGAGACATAAATACAAAGAGCCATCGTATTCATATCAGGCTAATAAATATTTTAACTTTGCATTTGTATATGTGTTTTTATACAGAAAAACACACACTGGTTTATTAAAGCAGATTTGCTTATTTTTCTACGAATTCGCTCTCGATTTCCGCTTGAAAATCTAAAGTTGTTACAGTTAAAGAAATTAGTTTTTTAGAGACTATGAAATTTAATTATAAGTGTTAATTTTTATTGTTATGACTTATTTAGTTCATGTCTAATTTATTTCATAGTGTTAAAAAAAATTAATGAAAGAATACCGCACTATTCAGAAAAATTAAACAAAAACATTTAGCGTAATACTCAAAAGCACTTTCAATCTCACATGTACTACTAATTGAACAGTCTATAACAAAACGGTTATGTTGACTAGCTTTTTAATTGGACCAAAATATTAGTATATAAAACGATTGTGATAGTCCGTTTAATCATTTCTATTCAGTGAAGATATTTGAGAATAAAATCCTGTAATTCTCGGCTACAATAAGAACCATCACTAAGATCACTGATAAGGAACCGTAACAGATTTCGTTTGAGCTGCCTGTCTCTGTATACATTGTTGATACTTTGAAAAATAACACTTAACTTTTTTTTTATAAAAAATACGAACGATTTCCTTTAGATAAAAATACATTTTTCGGTATTGAGTTCCTTAATTATGCTATAGTTGATATGTTGCCATTTACAACTTAACCAAAATGTCAATATTTTCATTTTCATTTGGAAAAATAGATTTTTATTTATTTTCCGCTTGAATCAAAAAAAAAAGTTCATATTTTATTCAAAATTTTGAACATCTATCACAGTGGTTCTCAAGTAGTGGGGCGTGAAGGCATTTCAATAAACACATATTTCTGTGGCAACAAGGAATAACAGCTAAACTCAAAAGTCGAATAAAAACCTGCCACGTATTTGTCATTATAAATCCCAAAATGTTGAAGGTTTTTGAAAAATTTTTGCTATTTAGCAGTTTCCATAGTTTTTTATTAATTAAACTCCAATAATTATTTAAGAACTTTCAATATTTTGGGTTTTTTTATTTTAAAATACGCAACAGGTTTTTATTCGACTTTTGAGTTAAGCTGTTATTCCTTATTGGCGCGCGCCGTTAAGCTTGTTATGATATGACAGGGTCACCTCTGAACTTCACTTCTGTTTCAAAACCTAATTTTTTTTTTGAATTCGTTTGTGTCATTATCGTTGTATTTATTATAAGCATTTTTTTGTTCTGAACACGCTGGTGTTGTTGGATTTTCGATTTTATAAGTGCTGATGCCATTAAATTTAAATTTTGTTTAAAAACTAGTGAAAGGATAAACTAACTTGTTGTTGGGGTAAAACCAGTTTTTTTTTGCGTTTCTCGGTTTTTCATCATTTTTTGTATTGGCTCTCAATTTCTTCTTGTTTTCAATCATATTTTTTTTTTTTTTTGCAAAAACGAAAAATTAATTTAATCTAAAATTTTTTTTCAAAATTGTTATAATTTCATTCCGAATACATTTTCTTGACAATAAAAAATGTTTTTTTTTCCAGTTATTTGTTGATTTTTCATTCATTTTTTATTTTTCTCATTGAAAAAAAGCATTGGTGGTTTTACCCCGTGTAGGGTTTTCGTAGAGCAGCTGTAGCATGATATCTAGATTAGGCAGAGCTTCGCGTATGATAAGTAAAATGTAGTCAAGAGAACGCTCTACAAAATCCTCTTTTAATGTCTGACTTTATCAGTCATAGCTATCGAGTTAAAGTTCGAAAAGCAAAAAGTTGGTGGTTTTACCAATTACTATCAATCTTCTAAGATTATTTTCTGTAAATATTTTTTAAGTTACAATGTTTTTCACTGCTCGTAACTGAGTTTTTTAAGACGCCTTCATTCAACTACCGAACTATTCAATATTTAGAAAAAATCTGTTTTTTTTTTTATTATTTTTGATGAACCAAATCAAAACTAGAGTAGTCATCACGAAACAATTTTTCACAGAAGTGATGTAGGTCAATCTATAATTTTAAATTTTTTTATATACGATTTATTTTATAGTAGATAAAATTTTATTTTTAGTAAAATATTTACGGTTTTAGAAAAGCAATCGCAAAATCGCAATTTTCACTTCTGCGACTGACTGTGACTCCTTAAGTCTCTTTCGTTCACTAACCAACTTCACTACTTTCTGCTTACAATCTGGGGAGTTACTCTTAGTGATGATTCGATACAAGTAAATACTCGATACTTTTCATTCGATTCAAGTACTTTTTTTACTCGATGCTATACCATATTTTACTTAGTATCGGAAAAAAGGATCAGTAACGGATACTCGATACTTTTGGACTTTTTTTATTTCAAAAACTGAAACATGGCTATACAATATTTAAAATTGTGGATCGTATTAAAATAATTTACAACAATCAATGATATATTTCAAAATGCTACTGCAGAATTATTCAATATAAATATTTAAAATCTTTCAATCCCTATTGCAATATTCCAATGTATGAAAATATTGCAGTATCGTACTGAAGTTCTAGAAAATATAGCCGGCCATTCATGTAGAACATAATGTTTATTGAAACCGTTTCATTGAAATAAAATATTTTTAACAAGCTATAATCTGTTGATCAGTTCTCCTTCTTCTATAAATTTTCTAGCGATTTGCATCTAAACATAATAAATATCATATATTGAAGTTAACGTCATATCTATATAATTCACGTGTTTCCAGTAGAAATATCGCAAAACCACAATGTATAGGCGAAAAACTCGTGCTGAATAGTGTAAACTGTATGTTCAACCATGTGGTATCACAATTGGCCGTTCTGACCTGAATGTGTTCCTCGACAGCCACTTAAAAATAAGTATAATTTGACTCTTTATCTCTTGTATCGAATACTAGACAAGTACATATTCGATAATTTTTCCGATATTTTCGGTAGCATCGATACTTTTATTCGATACAAGTAATGAGTAAAAGTATCGATACTATGTGGGTATCGAATCAACACTAGGTAATCTGTAGTTCTATGCGAAAGAAAATTTACTCGAATTCGAACGATTGGTACTCTAGAAAACCTTTTCGAATAATATTTGTTCGATGTTCAGATTTCATTTTGTGCCTTTTCGAATCGAATTCGGCATTCGAATAGAGCTGCCTTTCGAATCGAACTACAGAGTAACCCCCCTGGTCTGGTCTATCATTTAAACGTCTATCAGAAAAGGTGGAGTACATTTTACACTTTCAATGAAACTTTTACAGTGTACTGCAGTACTGAACTCTGGCAGACACCAAATATTTAGAATTTCTTTGAATGAAAATTTGAATACACTTATGAATTTTTTAATGCATACAAATAAAAACGATCAATCGTTTATTTTCTGAATACTTATAAATTTACTCAAAGTAATATACCTGTATACATGATATTTCAAACTAACAATCAAAAAGAGAGAGAGAGAGGCACACACACACTGCTGTAAACCCGGCTCAAACTAAACTAATACACATGCAAGCTTTGCCAAGAGCCAAAAACACTATTCGAATGTATGTGAGCAGAGAAAACGGTTTAAACCTTTCTATAAAATTTCATAACCGCATCAGTTGTCTGCGAAACGGTGAGTTAAACGGTCGAGCATACGGAAAATATATAAAACGTCGTCAATTTATTCTATACAACATACACTTATGGTAAAAAAAAAGAAATAATAAGTAATAATATTTAATAGCAAAAAGAAAACAATAAAAGAATAGCAAAACATAATTAACAATTAAAAGAAAAAAAGTTAACAAAATACAGTATAATGGAAGTGTTGACTAGAAATCGGAATTGCACGTGAAAATCAACGGAAATATGCAAGTGATTTAAAAATGTTTTTTCTCATACTATACGAGTATGTACATGTGTACATGACTATAAGTCTCGCTGTATCGAATTAACAAACAAAAAAAAAACATTTCCGTTGGCGGCGGTAACTCTTGAATCGGATTAACCAATTTTCTATCTACTGGAGCTAGTGCGCTGGTGCTGGCTAGTTTAAAAATTGTGTTTAGGTTTTTGTATTATTGGCGTTTTTGTTGCCATTTCTTGACGCGATCACGAACCACAATCACGCTCCATTATAATATTCATAGTTTTTGTTTCTTTTCTTCTTTGCTATATTTGGAACGAATGTCGAACGTAATGAACAAGTTTTGCGATTTTTATATCGTCTGTTTTATTGTTTCTACTTCTTTTTCTTTTTAAACTTTAGCGCTTACCTATTATTGTTAAAACAAAAAGTTTAAAGTTTTTCTTGTGCATTTCATTTTCTAAACAAATTAACGATCGTTGGTTGTATATGTGAGTGTCGTTGTGTGTTTGTGTGTGTGTGTGTGTTGACAAGGGGTTTGAGAAACTATTGCTATAGTGAATGGAAATAACGCAGCGATCAGGCCAAAGGTCTGTTAGCTTGGCCACTATTGCAAAGCTTAAGAATTGCAGTATGGAACTTTAACTTTTAAACTCCTCCATTCTCGCTATAAAATGCAATTATTTAATTTTTATTTTTACAGAAATAGCAAATGTGATAAATTGAAATTGAAGTCAATAAAATTGTTTATAAACAAATGCTACTAAGGCACAGTGCAAATTATTTTGTGCAAGAGTGTTAAAAATATTTAATTAATTTAATATACAAAATTAATATAAATTTTGCATTAATTTTTAACGTGAAAAAACGTTTTAAAATATGCTACTTCGTGCAGCTTTTTAATATTCTGCGATAACTAGAACAAAAACAAAAGGTAACTATGAACTTTAGTCGAATAGAAAATAAAATGACATTTTTACTAGGTTTCAATTTGCAAATAAATACATTTTTTGTTACCAAAAAAAACAAATTTATTTTGGCAAAGCGTTTTTCGGTGTTGTTTGCAAATGTTGCTATTAAAAATGCTGTCAACAGAACTTTCTATTTTCTTTGCTGTTGCTGCTGTTTGTTTTGTGTTGGGTATTTGCTGATTTATTATACATTTTGTATAACTTTTTTTTATTTATTATTTTTTCGGTTTTTTTTTTATTGTTTTACAGTTAGAATTAATTTTTTTTTTATTCATTTAATTTTTACCCCTTTTCTTTTGTCAAACATTTGGTTTTTTTTTTATCATATTATATCTTGCTACATTTGTATGCATGATACATCAGCATTTCGTCAGTTATTCACCATCATAAGAATAGCATATATTTACTCACACCGTCTGTGTGGATATTCATTCTTACCACATAAGAATAAATGCCGTAATATGTCAGTTTCAGGTTAATCGCAATATCTCGTATAATTTTTTTTGTTTTCTTTGGAGTCTTTTCCTTAGAATTCATAATAAATAACACTGTTTTACAGTAAAAAAATACTTCAAACGAGATCTGAACTAAAAACTACTGCATACTAGAGATTTCAAATACACCTGGACTCAAGACCAAAAAACCGATTTTTAAAGGTACAAATTTATCAATCGATTTTATATATTTTAATTTTGTGTAAAAGAGGCGGGAAGGTACTTCTATCAGTATATAGCAGCTTATATTGTTGTGAAAACCCTCGGAGCTGTAATCCAAAACATCTTGGGAACACCAATTTTTAAAATTTTTTCAACTTTTGCGGCAGTTTATTCTTATATTTTGTAGTATATAAAGCTTGTTTTTGTTTAATTTGCCATAATGAGCCATAATTGATAAGAATCGAATGCAATTTATTTAAGTTATAGAGATTTTAAATAAACATTTAAAACGTGGTTAACCGTCTAGTTCCTAAACGTCCCTCTAGACAATCTTCATCAAAACGGGTGTAATTACCACATTAATAGTATTTTACATTTTATCATATCGTTTATGAATGCTTTTAAAAAAAAAATCAATTATGATGCGTATTACAGAAGTTAGAGACATTCAAAGTCAAAAATTTGTGAAAAATAGGAAAATTAATTAATTTTAAATAAAAGTAAAAATAAAATACTTCCAGATAAAAAATTTAAATTTTTTATACAAAATATTTAATTACTTAAAACAAATTTATAAAAAGTTTTTTCAACAACAAATACTTTTAAGCATTCAACCTTTTCAGCTTCCTAAAACTACTCCCATTTAATTTTTAGGGTTATGCTTTATACATCCAAATTGATCAATGCCAATTTTTTTTAAATCAAGCAAAAATTTGGGAACTAGAGGGTTAAGAAGTAAAAAACAAACAAAAAAATTTCATAGTTTTTTGCCTTCTTTCTCCGCAGTGTTTTATTATATCAAGACAACTTTTATATTGTCCTAAGCGTCTATATCTCGTGATGTAAAACTTGCAGATTAAGTAAAAAGCAAATGCAGCTATGACCAAGTATATACTTTAACCTCCTAAAAATAGGTTTTTGGCCCTAAATCCAAATTTTGAGGGTGTATTCGAAATTCGCGAAATGCGTTGTCTATGGTAAAGTAATTTTATTTATTTATTTTTTTTTTTTTGTCACACAGTGTAGTTATACATTATATTCAGTGGAACTATGAATTTTTTAACAGTAAATCAAATTGCTTAAAACGTTGGTTATATATTTATACAACATTTGATCAGCATTCTGTGCTATTATTTTAAAGTGGCATTCTTCTTAAATACCGTATTGACTTCAGAACCGTTAACTGAATGGTATTTTTTCTCCCAATCTCATATTAGGCAAAGTACCAAAAGAAAATTAAATATTTAGCCTAGCATTTCCTGTATTCAAGAACCTAACAGGAAGAGTTTTTCTTTCTATATTAGCAAGATTCGCAGAGAATGTATTATGTATTGAGAAGAAATTTTCAAGCACGATATAATTTTTTATTCTCAGCTATCATTGACATCCAAGTGTTTCTGTTTTTTTCTTTCCTATATCATATATATGTATTTGAAATTTCTAATTTGAATATCAATGTCAACTATGTATAAACACTTGATCGTGCCTTAAATTTTTAGTTCTAATTATGTTACTTGAACCTCGCATAGTCGGCATTCTATTGAAATGGTATTTCAGTCAGCTAAAGTCAGTTTATGGTTCAACCTCGGAATTTTCTTCAGCGTAAAGCTTAAACTCAGTTTAGCTGTCAAAAATCGTTTTTTAGTTTGAATCACTAACACTGGCACTAAAAACCTATTATTAACTGACTAGAAAACGAAATAGCTTATAAAGGAAATTTTCTTTTGAAGCAACTAAATAATTGAGTGTTGAAAACACAATACCGAAAGCAACAGAAAAATTACAGTAATGATTCAACCACAAATTTATTAGTTAAATAAAAACTACTACATTAATACAGTTATCATTTTTTCTTCACATATTAACGGAGGGTTTTTTGTTTACCCACAGATATTTAGTTATTGATATTTTTTTACAATGAACACATTTGCTACCTCCAATTTATGCATTTCTAATTCGAAGTAGTACCTATTTCAAACAATCTCAAAGATATTGAAGTATGTAACAGAAAACGTTTCCAACAGATGTTTTGTCTATATATAAACAAACTTTATTAATTATTTCTGAATAAGAAAATAAAACACACAATTAAAATATCTATACAAAGGTATAATAACGCTAAGTATCACATGAATGTATCGAAATACTTATTTCTATTGAATATTTTCACCTGTCAACTTTATTAATTTCTATGAAATTTTGTCTATCGGCAAAATAGTGGAAAGAAACTTTATACCACCTTACACATACATACGTAATGCGTGAATCTTTTCAGTAAACAAAGTAAAAACTTAGAATCTTGTAAGTAGAAAAACAAAGCTGTTAAACGAATAACTATATCAAGTACGAGATATTTTAAGCACTTTTTTTTACTGTTTTGTATTTTCAATGTTATTTCTTTGTAATCCATTTAAATATGCCCTTAGCTTTTAACAAAATAAAATGACAAAACTTGAAGTATTATAAATTGTTTGACTGAAACCTTAGTTTTTGAAAATATTTATTAATTTATGAAGAACGAAAGTTCAAATCCCAGTCAGCTGAGGTATAAAAATTTCTGTTGTTAAGCAATGCTTTCCAAATGTTTTGCTGTCCGGATTCGGGTAAAACAGAAAAAAAAAAACCAACAGGAAAATAGGACACACACTGTTTTATTTTGTTTTAATATTTGTGTTCATAAATACATATTTCATTAGATATTACTCAAAAATGTTTGGTACTGCTTTGTACTTCTAGCTAAATATTTATTCGATATCGGTATTTACGTGACTTAAAGCAATTGTTTTCACAGCTTTGGCAAGTTGCTTTTATTATTATTTATATATTATTGTTAGCAATTTGTAGCAAAAAGACAAAAAAAAAAAAAATATTACCGCTGGAATTTCACGGCGTCCAAGTTTTATGTATTACACTTACCGTAGTCTTCTTTTCTATTGTTGTTTTTGTAATAATACATAACTACACTAACTGCATGTACTAGTCACAATTTTCATTCAACAAAAAATGTAATTTTGTTTCTCTGTTTGATTGCGTTGAATAAATTTCCTGTATGCATGAATCATTCCATCTGTGTGAAAGAGAAAGAAACAAAACAAATCAGACTGATTTTTGTATTTACATTTCAGTAGGTATTATAAATTGTATGCCATTGTTACGAAGTTCTTTTGTGGAGTAAACACACCTGTTTTTAAATGTTTTCTTCTTCAGTGTAGCTTGTGCGATAAATTGTTGGTCTGCAGTGACTTTAGCTGATAGTTTAATGAGTGCGGTATATTTTGTATGTTACAAAAACACTTTGTTCGGGATTACATATGACTATACACATACTTATATTCATCATCATTCCAATGCCTAATAACTTCAAAGATTATAATATTTTCTCCCGTTATTCTAAAGTTGAATACGATTGCTATATTTTCAATTCCCCCATCAATCAATATCGAATGCCGAATTTTTTCTGCAACTCTTAATCAGTGTAATTTTTCTAGAAATGCTTCATTATTTTCATATACAGTAATCTCCGGTTAATTGATCCCAGCTAAATTGCATTACCCATTTAATTGCACCTACAATTTAACGTTTTATTAAAAATATGGTATACTCATGTTCTCCAGTTAATTGCATTCCCAGCTTAATTAAACCAAAAATTGTATATTTTTGACGCTTTAAGCAGGTATTTTCGTGCATATTTTTGCTCTTGCCTGAATTCTGCTCTTAATCCTCTTTTACATTAGACAAAAATTGCCAACAATTGCTGTTGTTCGCTGTGCTATTCCTCTCTTTTTTTCCTCCCCTAGTCTAATTCTAATCTAATGTAAAAGTGGGCACATTACTTTCGTGTATGTACATCTATCTTATTTCTATCGTTCAAAGTTCCTCAAACTCATTTGCCATTTTTTTTTTTTTCAAAAACTTCAACATCGATATTTCATAAAAAAAACAAAAAGTAAAAAAAAAATAAAACTCGTGGCGTCATAAAAATATTTACCTACAACCACATAAATACTAAATTTAGTCTGGTCTTGTTACCAATGTGCAATGACCTAAATAGGAGCGAAATCAAAGCCAAATTATTTTTTTGCTGCTACTTTTCTTTTTTTCGTTCGGGGTATTTATTTTTTGTTTTTTTTATATTTTTTTTTTTTTTTTTTTCTTTTTTTTTTTAGTTTATAGCACAGCGTTGTATCAATTTGTTTGTGATATTTGGTCAAGTGTATTTGAAATTTGCACATTAATAGGGTGCTGCTTTTATATTTATAGTGTGTGTACTACTTGGACCCACTGTATATACATACAATAGCCATTGGTAATGGGTTTTTTGTTTTGTTTAAGAAAAGTTGGATTCCAAATAGTTGCTCATTATTTTGTATACCAAAGTTTTTTCAGTAGGCGTGTATTTTCATAATGCTTTATACATAATCTAAGTAAAATTACAATATTTAGTTTGCTAATCAGAAATGAGTAGGGTATTAAACCCTCCTTCCTTTATCAATCTATCATCAGAATATGTGAAAAGTTTTGCTTCGCAAATAAAAAATACAGAATGTGAGTTCCCTACGTGAAACTTCAGTTGAACAATTTTAATACTTTGCATCATTGTTGCTAATTTTTATTTGCTTGTAACTTCTGCATAACATGTTTTATTTTATTCTTTCTTTTGAAAAAATTTTATCACTAACTCACGAACATGTTTTTTTGTTTTTGTAAATTTAATATTTTATTTTTGTATCTTTTCCCTACTAACAACATGAACTTTCAAGCCAGGCTTATTATTATATGTATTTTTTTATCTATACAAGAATGCATTCAACTGCATGTCAGTATGTATTCCATAGCACATACCTTCAAATGCAATAAACACCCTTTACTTTTTTTTTATTGCAATAAATTCAAACATTTAAATAACTTCTGCTTATTCCACGATTCCACCACGTTGCTTCTTTTCGCGTTTGTGCTTAAGGTTCGAGTTCAAATTATCGTCATCATAAATACATACATACATACAATAAATACAGCAAACATACCACAAAGTTTCATATGATCGTGTTGGCTCTCTACAATAACCACAACATCAGAAGAAAAACACAAAACAGCAGAAAATAGAAACCGGTTCAAATTGGGTCGTAGTACTTTTGAGTGTAATAATAGGGTACCTTTTGTTTGCTGTGTAGTTTGTATTTCTTTTTTAAGAGATTGGTTAACCCTCTAGGACTCCATTTTTTTTGGAAAAAAGAAAAAAGAAAAAAAAGTTGGTTAGTTTTGATAGAACTCATAAATGAAGTTGAAATCAGATTGAAGCCATTGTTTTTGCTCCAAGTGAGGAAATAGACAGCCCACCAAAAAGTAGGTAGATAGTTCCGATCAGAGACAGAAAATAACTGTTATTTTCCATTTTTCAACTCAAACAAACATCTTCAAATGTACGGTTGTGATCCTCACGGACTAAATTTCATTAATATTGTATGACTTTTAAATTCATGACTTTAATCGTAATAGGCTAAATAAAACGGTAAATTATTGGCTTTTATGATTTTTGGCAAGAAATAATAGTTATGATTGACTTTTATTTTGTCGGGCAAAAAAAAACGTTATTTTATGACTTTAATTTTGTTGGCCAAAACGAACCAGTTAATTTATGACTTTTATTTTTTTGGACAAAAATAAATGGTCGGTTTGGCCAACAAAATAAAAGCCACAACATAACTGTTTTTTTTTTTTTTTTTTTCCCCCACAAAATAAAAGTCAAATATAACTATTATTTCTTGCCAAATATCATAAAAGTCAACAATTTACCGTTTTATTTAGCCTATTAGGATAAAAGACACAAAATAACTTTTAATATTTGACTTTACTATACCGCATAACCGTTAGAGTCCCTGGTTCCGATAAATGGAAAAGTAAAAATTATTATTATTTATCCAAAATGAATAAGCATTTTCTTTGTCAAAAAATATAATCGATTCTCTAGTTACAAACATTTTTTTAACTCCAAAAAATAACTATAAATATTTTGAATTAACAAAAAAATTATCGCTTCATGCAAAAATATTTGTTTCATCTGATCGTGCTAAAAATTTACATTTAATGTAAAATAGCTTTTAAAAACGCGATTTTTCACGTGACCGTTGTTGTTGAAGTTTTTGCACTCTTCCTCTTTCCTCATCAAGCTCACTCACTAAAGCTCATGAGATAAAACTGCGAAAAGTCCACTCTCTACATGATTGTATGTAGCCTATCCCCATATAACCTCATCCGCTAAACACTAACAACTATATAACTTTCGTATATGTGCAACAGCAACGCGATTTCCGTTGCAAAATTTTCGATTCACTCTCGCTAAAGAAGTTTCACTTAAAAAAATTGTTGAATTATGAGACAATTGCATCATAACATCTAATCCCGGAAAGGCGGGCTGGCGTACAAAAGAATTAAGTTTTTGTTAAATATTTTCCAGTAAAATTTTAACAAAAGCTGTTTTTTTTTTTACGCGCGCACCCCCTTTAAAAAATGTAATTAATCTTATATACGCTTAGATCACGGGGATATCTATCCCTGCCAAGAAATAAAACCGGGAGAAGAAAGTGTAGCCGTGTCATTGTTTTTAATTTTTAACAATCAGCGGTGTATTTATTTGCACTAAATGGTACCAGGTACCATTTAGCTTATTTAATTAAGAAAAAACTGACAATGGCAAGTGCAAACAAAAGAATTTAGATAGCTAACAGGGAAGCGCGTTTCTTTTGTCTCCGTTGATGATTGTCCTATATGCGCGACAAAAGAAATCGCTAATATTTTATATGCATAGCTAGGATTGTTTATTACGATCAATTTTTTTCTTCTATTTTGGTTTTACAATTCCCTTATAACTAGGTGAATTTATCCAATCAATATTAATAAAATTTATTTAATAAATTTACGATTTGTTATCATTGTTTTGTAAGTTTATTATTCATTCAAGAAATTATGTAAGTCTGAACTTTTCTCCTTTTTTTTTTTAAACAGAAAGTATGTATTATTATGCTTAAAGAGGTGCAAATATTTGTAAAATATACCGTATTAATTCATTTGTATGAATGCTTGAACCACTTACATGAGTATGCAAATACTTATATGTGGTTATACATATTTTGCGATTTGATTCAGTCGTGGTTACTTTATTTCTAGTAAGATACTTTATTTCTACATTTCATACTTGCACTTATTGTTAGTATTCAATTTTTTTGTATGGGTCTATAAGGCTTTTTCAGAAGTTAATCTCTTTTCATTTATCCACGCATTTATCGGTTGTAAATTTATGCAGCTCTCTAAGCATACTATCTAAAGATTGACACCCACTTAGAAATTCTTTAAGAATAACATTTTAGGAAAAATTGCTTAAAATTTTATGTAGACCCGACGGCTGCAGCTTTATAGTATGTTGACATGGCGGTGTCCAAATCGATTTTGGCTGAAACTCCCTTGAAAATTGAATTTTCGTCATAGAACAATTGTTAAATGAAAATCTGATTTTCAGCCGATTTTTAACGAAAAACGTTTTTTGACTATGATTTTTCGCTATGCAACTCTGTATTTCTGAGAGAATTGAGAGAATGCGACTACAATATTCCATCTATTACAATATTTAGTACTTTTTTTTTTTTGATATCTGCCAAACATGATGACATTTATAAAAAGTGTGTGGAAAGTAAATGATCTCAAAAAAATGGAAATAAAAATTTACAGATGAAAAATCAAATGCCGTCTGAACGACTTTTCTGAAAATCGAGTCTTGGGCAACGAAAATCGATTTTCAGCTTCCATGTGAACACACTATTATACACGATTGGTAGATCCACGAGTACGCTATCTAAAGAACCGCCTGAAACTCACATTTCAAACTAAAACTCTACACATCTTTTAAATTACATAATCAGGAGGCTGAATTTTAATTTTTCTCATCGATTATTATATCTTTTTAAAAAATACGGGTTAAATTCAGTTTTCTAGCGAAAATCACATTTTTTTTTTGTAGTCTCATCAGGCGCAATTTTGTAAAAATTTATCTTTTCAAAATTCCTTCGTCCATACGTCTGATTAAGTACTTAGCTGACGAAACATCTTCTTCAATTTCAGATGATTTATTCTTTTTCAAGCACTTTTTTTTAAATAATCTTCAAATTTTATATTTTCAAAAATATATACCCACGCATATCTTCAGAAAAAATACTTGGAAAATATATATGTTCTTTTATGTCGTCTAAGTGAACGAACGTCCCCCTTAACTCTTTCATACCCAATATTGCGGATATGCAACATTCACTTTTATGTGGCATAAATAAGGTGTTTAACAAATTTCGCTATTAACGTTATTTGTATTCGGTTCTGTTGCACATATGTTTATAAAAAATAAGAGAATATGAATATTGAAAAATTGGAAGAATTTGGGTTATCCAGTGGTTGTCTACAGCTCCATAGCTATTTTTTTTAACTTTGAATAAAGGACAAACAAATCAATATAGAAGCACGAAATTTGATGTGTGATGATTGTGGAAGACCTAAGTAACCATAATTTTGAAACAAAAGGTTTCTATCAAGCCCCATTAAAACTCGGGCGCCAAAGGGTTAATTGGCAATTGTATTAAAATTTGTATTTTTTGAGAATGTGCATATGAACTGTTCATATTTATGCAGCGGTATTTATATTTTTATAAAAAAATTAAATTAATTCAAGTTTATTTAAATAAATGAAAACTGGTCTACTTGTAACTGCAACTCGAACTTGTTGTATAAGTATGTACATATGTCGTTGTGAACCCAAAGTGTCATTGTTATAAATTAATAAAATCTTTAACGAGATAATATTTTTAGTATTGAATAATTACCTATAAATATGTCGACCTAGACCACCGATTATATTCATAAGAATAGCGTATTTTTATATTCGTTCATCTCTTAGCGATTATAAAAAAAACCCAATATTATTCTGGTTGAACTGGTACAACAAGCAGCTGTTTTTGTGTTTTTTTTTTTATTTTTTTTTTCAACATCTGACACTGTTTGCATGGCTTCATTGTTGTTTAAGCATACAAATAATCATTAATATTTTGTTGTCGATATCTTGTTTTTTATACTTTAATATATGTATTTTAAAACTTTACGTCAAAATATTATATATTCTATATCTGTATCTGTGTATGTATACTAGAAACAATGCATTTCATTAAAGAAAATTTAAATATTCCCAGACAATTCATTGTATATTGTTTCTTGCTGATGATTCATTTCAATTTTCCATCTTAAATAAATATTGTTTTGCATGCCAATATCTAAATACTTGAACCTTCAGAGTATTGTGAAATTTTTTACATATATGTAAACATTACTAAAATTTGTTGGTGTAACAGGATCTTACTATTTCTATAATGATCAGTCAAATCTAAGGACGAAACTTTTTGAACATTTTTCAAATAGGCTCAAGCTATCTAACAAGTGTTTAACTTTTCATCGTTTATGGCATAACACCCCATGAAGGAACTAGACCGAACTTATGAGGATTTCATTTATATACGAATGGAAGAGACCTACTGTTGTATGCCGAATCGGCGAGCGGTGAAATTAAAAACTTGTCTTATGCAATTTTTTCTCGTGGAGGGTTTCTATTGCCAGGCAAGATGTGATGCCATATAGAAATTTTGTATTTTTCAATATTGACCGAGCTGATCATTGAAGCTAGTACACTACGGCACAGCGACCACAAAATGTTTACTGTTTATTATCAATTCATTGATAATAATTACACTTTACAACAAAATGGTAGAGGTTGAAAACCTCGATAGTTTCCGAAACTATCGAATACTATCGAACTTTTCAATTTCCTGCTAAAAATCTAAAAGAAAAAATGTAGAACACATTATGTACTATTGGAAAAACTTTCTATAAAGTAGAAAAGTGGCATTTGTTTTCATAACTCCAACTGACAATGTGTGTTTCTTTTTTTAGTTTCACTAATTAATTAATTTTTATTAGTAGATTTTTGCCACTTCTTGTTTGGAAGGTATTTGAGTTTTCGTATTTGTTATGAATCTCGGTTGTGAAAACAATTGTATTTTCTTTTTATTTGCACAGATTACAGGAGAAAGTTTCAAACTTATTGCAGGAGAAGGTTTCAAACTCATTATGGAATTCATGACGAAACACTTTTGTATACCAGCAACTTCCGTAGAGTCAGATCGTATTTTTAGTAAAGCTGGTCTTGGGGTAAACGAAAAGCGAACTCGTCTTATAAATGGCAAAACACATTAATAGTAAACTGCTCAGCATTTACATAGTTTATGTACTTTCAATTTTCTTGTACTAGTTACTGTATTAATTACAATGTTCTACAAATGGAAACTTTTGAAAATGAGCAGAGACGAGACAGATGCGCTTAGGGTAATGGGTGGTCCGTTTTGCTCTGCTACGTCACAATTTCTCATTTTTGGCTGTTGAACAGTGTTATAAATAAAAATTCTTCATTGTTGAAAAACCACTAAGGTTATTTATGTAAAAATGCCACAAATTCTGCAAGGGATTTATTTTAGGAAAAACCTCAAAATTGTAATTTTTTATAAAAGTTCGATACTATCGATAGTAACCCCTTATAGTATCGCAAACTATCGATAGTCGAATCTATCGATAGTTTTCCACCTCTACAAAATGGGGCTTTAAAACAGTATCTGAGTTATGGCTTGGTTTTCACGAATCATCACGAATTTTTTTTTTTTTCAGGTCGCGCCTGATTTCGCGTATGTTCATAAATCTTCATGTTTTTTTTAATTCGATGAGGGTTCAGGGATGAATTTCGTTTTCTGGTTTTTTTTCCAAACAAATTATGTAATTTTAGGATGTTTGGGTGACAAAAAAAAAATTCATAAAATTTTAATTTTTCGTGATATTTCAAAAAACGAAAATTGAAATTTTATAAAAAATTTTGTTTTCTTCCGAACCTTCCAACTGCATAATTCGTGTAGAAAAGCTAAAACAAACATAAAAAAATCATACCTTATCAAATTTTCGAAAAACTACCTGAAAAAAAAAATTTTACAGATTCGTAATCAGCTGCCAGAAAAACCGGACCACAACTCAGATACTATTTGTTGTTGTACGGTGGACCGTTTTAAGTTACAAAAAAAAATGGTTAGTAAATTATTTATTTGCCTTAAAAGTCCAAAAAGTCCACGGTTCAGCAATCCGTTAAGAAACGATTGTGGTTTTTAGGTAAAAATAAGTCTACACAATTTGCAGTGCAAAGTACTTAATTCTTAATAGAATATTTCATTCCGCTATAATAATTTTTTGTAAAAGTTAAAAACATCCATATCCACTCACATAAAAATCTAATTATATCTACTTTTGCACTAGTAAGTAGGGGTGAGTGGAATAAACTGTACCTATTACTGCATTGCGGGCAGTAAAAAACAGCGATGAAAGAAGGAAATTTCTTTATTCAACGTTTACGCTATTGTTCAAATTGTACCCCATTATACCCTATATATTTTTATTACAGAACCATACAATTTTTTTTATTATTACTAAAATCATTAAAGTTTTGCATGAGTGGTTTTGTCTACATGTATGTGTAAAGTCTCCATTTTTAACTGTGCACCTAATTTTCTATAAGCATTTTCAATTGCCATTAAAATAAAAAGTACACTGATAATTTAAAGCATACGAAATATTTGTTAATATTTTACGATTTTTCAAGTCCAGTTGAAATTTTGCAATAAATGGATCTCGTATTAATTTTAAGAAATGCTATGCCAAAACTTCACCTCAGTAGTTATTTAAAATTTTTCAAGTACAACCAATAGCCCAAAAAGCTATCTCATGTATAAAAAAAAAATAATTATGTCTGCGTATCGCTAGTCGACTGTATAAAAGATCACAAATGCAGTAGCGTCGTTCATTATGGCGAATACATATATAAAAAGTAGCATCTTGAGTGTAAAAGCACGAAGCAGTCAAATCCCCTACGTTCACCACACAACTTTAAACCCATTCAAATCTCAGCCTTGACACAAACCGGATGCAGTAATGTGGAAAACGGTTATACTGAGCAACGTCAAAAAGATGAGAGCCCCATCAACTCAGGATCATCTGAGGTAGGCCAATCACCTGCTCAGATGATAACAAAATGATTGATGAAACTTACACTAGGCACTTAGTAGAAGCCCTAAGCTCCCAATAGGAGTAAAAGTAGGGAAAAAAATACCAAAACTTAACGGTAATTCATACTTAACGATAATACTTAAAAATGTCATCTTTACTGTTCCACATTGTGAAAATTGATATTTACTTTTATATTTTCCTATTAACGCATTTAATATGTAACTGCATTAACGGATGTACTTTTGTCAAGATAATCTTCAAGTCTATATGTATGCCCGGCCATACAGTATATTATTTAGTTACTATCGATTTGTATTTTGCTCTTTTATTCTTCTTCTCTATATACTCTGGCAACATGAGAGTATGTAAGTGTAAGTATTTATACATAATGTACCTCAAAACCACTTCAACATATTACGTACAATGTTACCAATAATTTCATAAAGCGCAAAAAAGATAAACAATCTTTTTATTAGCTCTTTGCAAATATTTATGGTTTGACATTGACATTTGCACTGACAGCTTTTTATTTTTGCTTCTTTTTTTTCTTGTCTTGTATTTATATTTTCAGTTAGTTTCTGCAATCAATGCAGAAATAGTTTGCCAACATTAACATAACATGCAAAAATAAAAGCAGCAACCACGATCAAGAGACAATATTTTGTTTTCTTATTTTATTTGTTGAAATATCTGAATATTTACCTAAAGTCATCATCGACATCATCTTATCGTCCGTCATTGATGACGGCAACGACAACAAAAACTGTCATGATGTTTAGTTATGATTTCATTGAAAAAAGGATGTCAATACTTAATCTAAACTTTAATGCAGAATTCGATTTTCGAAATGAACAGCTTTTCTTAGAAATTTTTACTCTTGGAAATTTGCCATTGCCAGCCATGCAGCAACATTTTCATTGCTATTTTTCACCCATTTTTCATGCCGCGGCAACCACGCTAGTTTTGAATTTTTCAAAATAATCAATTAAAAATTATTCAATGTTATTCGCGGGATTTTTCATGGCAACAATGTCTGTATTTTCCGATAAAAATTTCATTCACAATTAGAGTGATTCATAATAAACAGTAATGTAATTGTGAAATGTTTGTTATATTTCATAATATTATAGTTGTAATGATAATTGAAAAAAAATATGAAAAATGTGAAAAACAACTGTTGCCTCTATTACTTATTATTATTTATTTTTAAACATATAAATATTTTATGGTGATTGTAAATAACTGCAAAACATAGCTCTTAAATCTGTATCAGTGTGGTTAACAAAGTCGAAAAATTCATGTACGATATTTGCTATTTTTCATTCCCTCGTTTATATTATCTAGTTTATTGATTTCTCCGTAGAACTTCTGAAAGATCTCTTTATTTAAAACTTAATGAAGCATTAAGAATTTCATGGCATCATATTGCTCTGCCTTACAATTAAAAATTTTATTTTGACATAATAATTAAACTAATTTTTCGTATAACTTCTCATCTTAACTTACCCATCAACAAGATATGAGACACACCCACTAAACACAGTGAAGCCAAAATCAATTATGATTTGCGTATTTCTTATATGTATTTTTTAATAAAACTGGTTCCGAAAGTTAATGTATTACACCGTGGGTGGAAAAAAACTGATGAATGAAATAGTAAAAAAATTCATATAGCAAAATTCAGAAAACATATATAATTTCAAGTTTCTTTATGTGGCACGAACACATATGCATATAAAAAAAAGTAATATTTATTTACTAGCACATATACAAGTGAAATACAACAAAAGTAACTTTTGATGCCGTTGAACTTAGTATGTATTTCTTTAGGAATAATTATTTCATCTTGAAAATTATCATATTATTTTTTTTCTTTCTGTGGCCTTAACAATTTTCAAGTCTTACCGATTCAATGGTTAGTGAGTTCATTAGACTAATAATTGTAAGGCCTCCTGTTTAAATTTGGATCAAATTAATAAAATACGATACCATTCGTATGCCAATCATTTTTTTTTTTTTTTTTTTGAATAAGAGTAGTATTCACATTCTTCACTAAACACCCCCTTGTTGGGTAAAAATAAAACTAAAACAAATCAAAATATTAGTTTCATCACCCATTAGGGAGCACCTTATTGTGGTATCCTCTGCAGTGTATTGTGAAACTACTTTTACGGTTTATATATTGTATTATACGAAGAAGAGAATCAGTCATTTTTAAAATCCCACATGTTACATTTTTGTCGGTTATGACCAATTTCCATATTTTCAAATGTTCATGAAGAATTAATGTAAAAGCTACTGTATGTGCTCATGGCCATTTAGCTTTGTCAACCACAGAAAACCTAGATACTGAGGAGTGAGTTAGTCATTATTATTATTTTTTTTTTTTCTTTTTTTTATGACCATAAGGTTAGTTAAAGATAATAAAAACACTATTTAATATTTGGGTTTCAGGCAATTCTCTCACTAACACCACATAAGATCCATTTTTTAATTGAATTTTCATTCTCTGCGATAATCCAACCTTTCGATAAATGTTATGTGAGTGTTTCTATATACCTAAAGTTAAAATTTTAGCTATAGCCAAAATTATTTAAAAAATAATTTTTAAGTAAACAGTTCTTCTTATCCTCTAAACATTTAACAATAGCTGCGTTTTATTCACCACTTGCTTCTAGTTAAGTATAACTAGCAGCGATAATTGTATGGGAAAACAAACAACAAAGCCGCAGAGATAACACGTATAATTATAGCTGTTAAGTATACTTAACAAGTAGTTTAACTGCATCAAATTCTATTGTGAACTGCCAATAATGAAAGAAAAAGCATGACAGTTTGGCAAAAAACAAAAAAAGAGAAGATTCGAAATGTCTGCCGGTGAAGATAAGTTAAGTTGTCATTGTTAAATATTCTCATAAAGAGTAAAAACTAAAAACAATGGTCACGATTAACCACAATGACTGGGATCCATTAAAATGTTTCACTTCTAGCTGCTGAGTAGTTTCATTGTAAATAACAAATAACGAAGAAGAGACTTAACAACTTGGTCGTTTTATTCGCACATGTTAAATTAGCTGGCGAATAAAACGCAGCTAATGTATTAAAATTATATTAATGGATTAAAAATTTTTTTTTTTTTTTAGTTTTTTTATTGAAGTAAATAAGTAATTTTATAATAAATAAGTTTAATTTTTTCTGTTTAACAATATTGCTATTTACTTACATAAAAAAGTGTTGCCTTCCTGAGGTTAATTATGGGCTCCCTAGTATAATTTTTATAACATGGAAATCCCTATAAAGTAAAATCTAAGTATGCCAGCTAAAAGTTAATAAAGATCATTTCTCTTCAAATCAAGGTCGATCGGTTTGCATTTTTTCCCCCATTTTCGCAAAATCTTTTTGGCATATTTCATTTTAGCCACCATCAATATTTTACTTACCATTTGCTTGCGCGTTGTTATCTCTGTCTTACCATAGGGGAAACAAACAAATTTGAACGGGCATGACACACACGCGTGTTCATTGCATGAGGAATGAAAAAAAAACGACATGCGCGTGCGTGACACTCGCTCTCTGTAATTGTATTGGGCTCTGGTCAAAATAACAAAAAATTTGTTGTGATAATTGCGAATTACTTGCTGCATTCGCATTGAATAAAGTCATTTACCTCCAAATTCAAAGAAAAAGGCATTTAAAAAAATTTGTCTTTGAAATAACACTAAATGTAAATAAATTTTTTTCGCAATAACCCAGCAAGAAATAGAGCGATTTATCAGGGATTAGGTAGGTTTGAGAATCTTATACTGTTTTCAAAAAATTCTTATACAATATCTACACTGTTGAGAAAGAAATGAATGTTTGATTGCCCAGCACCTTATGGCGGCAATCTTCAGCGCAAGGTAAACCAGCAAACTCGGCAAATATAAACAGCAAAGAAAACAGAAAGTTTGTGTTACTAAATTTTCAATCACTCTATAAAATATTAATGGTTTTTAATTTTGAATTTTCAGTTAGTGACGTGAAAAATGTCACATTCAGCAGTGATAATGCCCTAAGGAAAAATAAAAATAATTACAAAAATTATACCAAAAAACAATAAAGTTGCAAAACAAAAAATATAACACTATACTTTACACTTTAATTAGTTGTAACTAATACTCGTATGATTCAAAACACTGAAAACATAAAGAGTAGCGCAATATGACAACCATGCCTGTAGTCTGGTGTACCGACCCGAATTCGGTCAATAATAAACCAACTGCATTCGCGCTGCATGGCATTCAATTGCAAGGTAATGTCACCGAGAAGCAGGTACTAGCACTGCGTGAATTGGTGAGTGCAGCAGCAGAAGGGCGCCTCATATTACCATCAGATGGAACATTTGTGTTACTCGATAGTGGCATAAGTATTGAAAGTTCTATTATGAAAAGTGGTAAAGCTGAAAATGCTGCTGGAAATAAGGAGAATACTTCGCAGAACACAGCCGCAAAAGTAGCAGTAGCAACAACAACAGTGGAACAGCCAACAAGTTCAAGCTCTCAAAAGAATTTAAAAAATACTTACATTCTCATGCCCGTTACAACAACTGCGCAGAAAAATTCCAATTCTAACTTGCCAAATAATAATTTGCCAACCGAAGAAGAAGGCGAAGAAGTAGAAGAGCCGCAATTCTTGTTGGAACCAAAATATTCAACATTTACACCACCTTCATCGAGCGCTGAAGATGAAATACTTTACGATTTTTTATGCTGTGCTAAATGTATGAATGATATTTATGCATCAAAATGCACTCCCAACAATCCAAATTTAAATCGTTCACGCTATGTTGCTTGCCAGGGTCGCTGGAACGCTAGCGGTAATTGTTCCTTATCCAACTGTAAATCTAATAACTCGGCATCTGCTGGCAACTCTCGAAAATCACAATCGTTAATTTTACAACGTTATTTGAAGACATCTGGTAGAATTATGCGTGAATGGGAACGTTTCTCTACCACCAAAGTCAATGAACTGCAATTAGCCGATCCTGTATACAATATTGCCAATAAATATACACGCCGCTATCATCGCAAACATTGCAATATATCGGCGATAACTGCACGTAATCGGCAAAATCGTCACAAATTACCAATGCAAAGCGTTAAAATATTTCATAATCGCACTACAATCGGCGGCGTTGGTGGTGGAGGTATATTAAACATTAGCGCTGTCACTTCAAGTAATTCAAGTAATAGTAAAACGATAAAAATTAATTCATCGTCGTCGTCTTTGCTGACATTTTCAACTGTTAAAGCTGAAGCAGCGAGAATACAAATCGATATGCCGCCACTGTATGCAACGGTGAATAAAAAGCTTCAATGTGCAAGCATGACGATAGAGTTGAATTGTATACAGAAGACTGACGAGATCGTTGATGAAGCGAAGAAACAGCAAATAAACTTGATTAGCGACTTAGACACTGAAAAGAGAAGAAGACGACGACAACAACACGTGCCATTAATGGAACAAGCAACAGCAAAATGTCAGTGTGAATCACATAAAGCGACGACAAATGGTTGTGCCCCAGCAGGCAGTAGACAACGTAAATTAGGTGCTGTTGTAGGTGGTTTACAGGATAGTCTAAATAGTGAATTGTCTCAAGCCAACAACAAACAACCAACAGACTGTGATACACTAATGGAAAATATGTGCCCAATAGTTAAGGATTTAATTAGTTTCGATGATGATAATGTAGTTAATCATACTAGTGGGGAAGCAACGGCAATGCTTAGCTGCTATAATTATAGCAAAGCGATAGATTTGCTATCTGAGCCTAATAAAGAATTTACCAATGACGAGGCTGCTGCCGCCGCTTTCGCCGCCGACAATGAAATAATTGGTAATATGGCTTTGCCAACCTTCGCTGCTACCGGAGCATCACCACAAAGCAACAATTCCAGTCGTAAAACTAGTTTCGATTCAACATGCACAATCAGTTCGATGGATTCTGGTTTTATGGAAATGCAAAATAAATTAGAGAACTCATTGCAAAGTGCCGCCGGTGCTTTAATACTAGCAAAAGCTGCTGGAAATGATGCAACACATCCACCACTAGCAAGTATTTTTGGCAATTTACTTTCCAACAACACAACGCGTACCCTACCAAATTCGCCGGATAATGGTGGGGGTGAGAAAATTGCACGTCTCAATTATAGAGAATGTCTAATGCAGTCCAGAAATCGACGTAAATCATATGAAGAATTCAAAGCTACGTTTACACCAGCAGCGGCAACAACGCATTATAGTTCTGGTGCTGTCAATCAATGTATGATCGGCGGTGGAGGACAAGAAAGTGCAACAAATGAACACCCAATAACAAATACAACTACTATAATGGCAAATGCTCTGGAATCGATATCAGAACAAGTAACCACAACAGAAATCGAACAAACACTTGTAGATATAAGCAGCGGCAACAACAACAACAATGGTAACAACATCGTTGTCGCCGCCAACAGCAGCAGCAATACAACGAAACCGGATTGTGCAAACAAGTTTGCGGCGGCTACAACAACTGAAATGGATATTGCTGATACTTCGACATCAGCAGCATGTTGTTCAAACACAACCACAGAAATACTACGTAAAAATTCAGATTTTCTATCGCAAATACTCGACCAGAAACTAAGGGCTAAAGAGAAAGAAAAAGACCACATACGCCGTAAATCATACGAGGAATTCAAGCGTTTGGTGCGTGAATATGAAAACGCAGCCAATAATGCTGGTGGTAGTGGCGTTGGCGTTATTTCAGATAAACAGTTGGAAAATGAAAATGCCGCGCCTATGGCCACACCATTTAAACGTCAAAATTCGCGTCATCGCAAAAGTTATGCATCTTTCTTGCTCATGCGCCGCAATTCCACGAAAGATAACGAGCGTGGTTGTACCGGTACTAGTGCTGCTGGTGGCAAGTCTTCTGCCGTCTCTGCTACTCTCAACGATGAACGAAGTTCAACTGAAATGAAATTACAATCATCTGCTACGCTACCAGCAACTGGAATAGCAACAAAGTCTACGAACTATAGACACAATTTCAAAATCTATGATAAGCTTGTGTATGGTACCATTTATGACATAATTCAACGGAAGAACGACATTTACAATTTAACATATCAAAAGTATGACAAATGTATGACATACGGTACAATTTATGAGATTTTACATCGCAAGACATCGCAATCATCATTGTCTGATGAACCAGCATTACCGTTTCAACGTAAAAGTCTATCGGCCATTTTGGAGAAAGATGGTAATAATATCAATAGGGTACCAACTTTTGTCAATGAGAAAAAAGAATCGACGCCAGCAGACAAAGAAAAATTTAAAAAGTCTGGCATGATTTATGATATTATACAGAAGCAATTACAGCAGCAGCAAATCGATGGCATACCAAATGTAGCTGTAGCATCAACGACATCTCTCCCAAATCTGGCATTGCGCAAGTATGGCACCATTTATGATATTCTACAAGGAGAGAAATTAGATTCCACTGACGCTGCTGCTGGAAAGCAGCAGCCACTCAAGTCCAAGAATCGTTTTGTTGTTAGTAAAATTGATGAAACACAAATACACTCGACGGAAACAACAAACTCAGAAGATACTGAACAAAGCAACAACGCGGAGACTGCTACTCCATGTAGTGAGTCCAATAAAAGTTCAAAATCTACAAAACCAACAAAAATGAGGAGACTGTCTAATATGCTTTCTTATAAAACTTCTTCTTCTACGCAAGCAAAAATAGATAAGTCTCATCCCGTCACCAGCGACACCATAAATGAGCATCATACATGCATTTCCGAAATGATGCCTACAATTGAAGAGTCATCGAAATCTAAGTGTAGAATTGATCCTAAACTTCGTATTGGTGTCACCACTTCCACCAATCTTATACCATTGGATAGCGAAGAGCTGTACTCGCGTATTATTGCACAAAATCGTCGTAGTGCAATAACAGCCGGAGGACAAATTGTTAAATCGAATTCTTTGGATGCAATATCAATGGCTGTGGCCATTTCACCACCAGCAACACCATCGCCACCACGGCCACGTCGTAATTTTCATCATTACCAGCACACATGTTTACAGCAAAAACATGATGCTGCTGCCACACAGCATCAACATCTAAGACAACAGAAGCCAGTTATGAAAAAGTTCTCACTAGATAATTTTGATGACACTAACGCGTCCACATCACATCAGCAGCATTGTCCCCCTAAAGAGAAATCGTCTCATCAATTGCGACGTTGGTCTAATCAAATGCCACTCAAGTGTACTTGCAATACTTCACCAGCAACAACAGCAATTGAAACATTTGAAAACTCAATAACAAAACTTAATGGTTCGGCTGCTGCCAGTGACACTACTACTTGCAGTTGCAATATGCCATTAGCGATAACAACTACAACAACAACATCGTTACACTTTTTATCCAATACTAGCAATAGTAATGCTACTGCCATTGAATCGTCGTCCGCACCCTCGTCGAATCAACAACATACGTGCTCAAATTTAATGGGTACTACAAATGTGACTACTCCTACATCTCATAGTAGCAGTTTTAATATCTGCGAATGTCATTGTTCGTGGTGTTTAGAGAATAAACATTTTAAACTAAACACAACGACCACATCGACAAACCTTTCATCGTTCCAAACTAATAATACTAACACCACCGCCGCAACAACAATACCAATACCAATTATAACAACAGCAACTACTGCGACTACAACAACTAAAAAAGGCAAATCGCGCCGACTTTCTGAATTTACGCGGGGTGAATTTTTAAATGAAAAATCGTAAGTGATTTTTACTATTTTATTTAATTTTACTTATTTTTTTATTATTATATTTATACGTTAATGCTTTCATTTCATTCACCAGTTTCAATTGTAGTAGTAGTAGCATTTTTAGGTTAATGAAAGTTCCGAATTTCAATATTTGATTAGCAAAAAAGTAAAACGCTGCATCTAGTAGTAAGCTCAAAAATAGTTCAAATGGTAACAAAGAAAATGACAACAGATGTTTAGAAAGTTCAGTAGAACTTAAAATTTGTTCGCAGATAAATCATTTAAAGATTTTGGAAACAATTCTGTTAATGCTATAAAGTTCGAGTAGTTGTAGGCCCTTTTCACTCGTGTACAAAGACCTACCCGATTCAGCGGTACGTCTGATTATTACAGAATATTCCATTTGTACTTTAGAATAACCAAATGCACTTTGGAATATTTCAATTCAATTTCAAACTATTCTAAATACATTTCAGAATTTTCTAATTGTGCAATTCATTTCATTTAATATTTTCTAAAGTATAAATGAAATATTCTGAAGTACATTTAGAATAATGTAAAATAAATTTGGTTATTCTGAATTTCATTTGAAACATTCGAAAATCGATTTGGGATTTGAGAATATGTGAAATAAAGTTTAAAAAATCATTGACCCTGGCCTACAACGAGCATTAAACCACACAATCTCATATTGTTCTGGGTTAATCTACAGAAGTACAAATGAATGCCTGTGTGTGATTGAAATTGTATTGACCTCATGTTTCGATTAGTAACTAATTTTGATACTTATTCCACTGCAATGCTTTTTCATATCGTACATTTTTTTGTACTTCAACATATTCTTGATTGACTCAAACGTGAATTTGATTATGAATTTAAATGTTATGTCAATAACCTACCATCATATACTAAAATTCATATCATATCATATACTAAAATTCAAACATATGTGCCCACATATATTTAACATAATCACACACCTGCGCAACAACAATAAAAAATTAATAAATTAATTGCGACACGCATATACAAATTTGGTAATAATACTTTAATTGTAAACATGCGAATTCGATGTTCGATTTTATATTATTATGCAAATATACATACATAATCCATTCAATAAAGTAAAGAAATCTTACCCTAAAACATAAGATACGCGAGTAAGTAATTCAAAAAAGCAGCAGCATTCATTTAAAAGCACAATAAAAACAAAAAAGAACAAAAAACACCCAAATGCAAGCATAATAGTAATTATCTTTCTCATTGGGTTAAACGGTCACACACTCACACCCCACCAAAATCAAATTGTTAAAATAGTCATTAAAAACAAACAGAAATGTGAATAAAAACTTATTGAATACATACAACAAACACATTCAAACTTCAGAAAATGCTTCAAGGTATAACGTCGTACTTCGAAACTTGAAGAGTTTTTTTGTTTTTTATATATGTATAAATTGAAACGTGCTTAAATGTATCTTCCAATGCGGTTACAACATGCCGTTCAACCAACAATGAGTACCAAAATGCCGATAAAGCTAAAACTAAAAGACGCTATGCGCCAAAAGTGTTGCTTACTGGCTAGCAATATCATGAGCAGCGTATAGAGTGTTTGAATGTTTTCAAGCACCTAATAATAGTTAATAAAGACTATTTATTTGTATGGGAGTTGTAAAGTAGATACTTGACAGCAGCAAGTAGTAACAGCAAACAATAACAGCAGTTGCATTATTATCTTTATGCGAATAATATTGTTTGTCTTTGAACAAAAAAATTAATTCTACCTAGCAAAATGATTCATAAATGAAATTTATATTCTTCTCTCAATCTCAAACAAATTCTACAAATACAAAGATTTCCTCTCCATATTTGTGTGTGCATTAAAGTGTATCAAAAATCTTTTTTTTTCGAAATTCAAAATTTCAAGTCGATTTTAAGTTGTCTCTTCTATAGACCCACATATACCACAAAAAATTTGATCCAATTAAAATTAATTTATATCTCCCGCAACGGGCCTTAAGTTTATAATTTTCTTAAAAGAATTTAATTTTTTTATAATAAAGTAGCAGTGATTTTTTCCCAAGTTAAGGGTACCTCCTCATTCTCGATTTAGAATTTCCGCGATATTCAATGGGCTGGTAAATAAACAAAATTAAATTTTTGAGGTTTGGATATCTGCGCATATATATTTCGAAACTTTAAAAACAAGAAAAAATTCTTACATTGTTGTTTGACAAACATTTTAGCAACATTTTCGTCGTCAATAAAAAAGCCTGTTTTCTGATGGCGGGAACGATTGCAAATCACTGGAATGTCTGAAATCAAAAAATCAAACAGAATTAGATAAAGTACATGTTTTTCTATAACATAGACTATTATTATTCATTTCGGACAAAAATGCACAAAATGGCGGACCTTTGAATGTATTTTTTCGAAAATTCAATGGTTTTTGGTTAAAAACTGATCTGAAAATTATAGAAAATCTTTATCAATCTTCTTGATAATAGTCTAAGTTATTGCTATTGATGTATTAAACAACATTGCAAAATTTCAAAGCGATTGGTTGAATAGTTTTTGAGTTACAAAGTCCGGCAATCGTAAAAACACTGTTTCGAGAAAAATGCGTTTAAAGTTTTGTGAAGCAGTGTTTCGTGTATAAAACCAACTCACCTACAATCAGCTATGCCTGGTCCATACAAAATCCCTTCAGACTCTTCAAAGGCTTGGTTTTCTTGGTTTCAATCAAGACAATAAAAAAAAAATCGATTTTTGGACCCCGAGAATGGGTGGGGGTACCCTTAAGCGAATGTTATGCAATATGGTGTGAAATAAAATATAAGAAATAAAATAATACTCTCTATGTTTTCTCGCATTTTATCTAAACTTGAAAACATTTTTAGAAAAATCAGGTATTTTTTTCTAATTTAAGAAATGTTAATAAAAGTTTTTTGGCACTAATTGTTTATTTGTTTTAATATAAACTAATTGCATTAATTTTTCGTTATAGAAAAATATAGAAAATTTAAATTTCTTAAGAAAATTGGTTAATTTTTAGTCTCTTGCGAAAGCCCTAAATATGTTTCAATGTGCTTTTTGAGTCCATAGAGACAATTTTTTATCGGCTTGAAATTTTGAATTCCGAAAAAAGAGTTTTTTGATACACACTACTCCGTCGAGAATTTTTATTGAAATAAAATTTTTAAAGTAATTGTTTTGTAAAGTGTTAATGTTTTTACAGAAGCAATTAATTGACGCATTATAAAGATTAGCACGTGCACTTTTATATGATTCTATCTAAATATGGCGAAACGTAATAGAATGCTGCCATTACTTATTTAAAAAAAAAAAACGCGCAGATTTTTGTTTTCCCCTTTCAATTATAGATTGGTATTTCACAATGCGTGTAATAATTAGTAGGTAATAGTTGAATCATTGGAAATTTTAATTTAATAATTATGTAGTTTCTAGTATCACTATATTATGTCGTCATCTTAGCAGTGAAATTGTATAACATATTTATACTTAATTTTTAAACTATAGCACCCTTAAACTCACCTTGGCCGATTCTATCTATGACTTTTATCCGTTTGTTAAAAATTTTTGTTTGTGATACTTTTTTTTATTTATAATGCTAAATATTTTCTAAATTCGATTATCTCAAATCTTTAGTTTTTCATATACATAATTTCAATACTAAGGTGGCGATATAGCGTTCTGATCAAGTTCTTGATGCTGTTCTATTTTGGGATTTTTATTACGAGTATAACAAACAAACACTTCATGCATATAGCAAGTTATTTGAATATTTAAATTACTTTCAGTTTAAATATTTTAATTTAATTATAATATTTTAAAATAAATATGACAATATATATATATATATTCAAACTTGATGTTCAAAAATATTAATTAACACTTTCATGGATAAAGCGGCATATGCCGACAAAGCACAACAAAAAAATAAGACACGTTGTCATATGACACAGTCAAATACTAAGCATTTGCGAATAATTTACTTTTGTCCTTTGCCAACATTAAAAAAATCTTGTGTGGTTAATTTTGAGTTTTCAACACTTTTGTGCAACAGCTGGTTTACACTCTCAAAACCTGCAGAGTGTTTTCATGTAATGGTGTATACAAATTTACACAAATACGAATATGCAAGTTTGCGAGTTTTTATGAGGACCACTAATGTGAAATAGAAATTACACTATTCAGAAGAATGTTAACAAAAATTATTGTAAATTGTAGTAGCTTAAGAATTCAGTCCTCCAAATGACAGGCTGAGAGGAAAAGCGGGCTAAAATTTATATAAGAGCAAAAGTGAAATAATTTAGAGTGTCAGTGCAAGAATGGCATAAGTAATACGGTTTAGAGTGAAAATGAAACGCCTTAAAAGTAAAAGCAAAAGTGGTATAACAATTCTTTCACAGCAAGAACAGCATAGTTTTTTATTCCGTTTTCGATCTGAATATATTTCGTTTCACTTTTGCTCTGAACATATTTCGTTTTGCTTTTGCTCTTAAGTAAAATTATTCCATTTTTTTCTGAACGTAGAAGTTATACCACTTTTCCTCTCAGCCTCTCAAATGAGGACGATTCGGTTTTATACCACTTTCGAATGATAAATGACAAGCTGAGAGGAAAAGCGGGCTAAAATTTATATAAGAGCAAAAGTGAAATAATTTAGTGTGTCAGTGCAAGAATGGCATAAGTAATACGGTTTAGAGTGAAAATGAAACGCCTTACAATTAAGAACAAAAATGGTATAAAAATTCTTTCAGAGCAAGAACAGCATAGTTTTTTATTCCGTTTTCGCTCTGAACATATTTCGTTTCACTTTTGCTCTGAACATATTTCGTTTTGCTTTTGTTCTTAAGTAAAATTATTCCACTTTTTTCTGAACGTAGAAGTTATACCACTTTTCTTCTCAGCGTCTCAAATGTCCTCCAAAATTTCAATCACAACTTTTAATTTTTGTTCGAAATCAAAAAGCTTTATTTTTACGTAATATATTTATATGTTTCAAACCAATACCAGCAATCACCAGGATAATCTCAAGTGCCATCGAACTAGACCTACCCTACACTCCTCTCAAATTCGCAGACAACCTGCATCCAACAGCAAGTCTCAACTCTGCGTCAATCGATACTTCTCTGTGCAAACTCTCGAAACCCAACACACCCCCTATAGTATTCCAATCCTTATTCAAAAACATTAAGGAAACCCTGCACAACTCCTCATTCATTTTCACCGATGGTTCAAAATTTGGGAATAACGTCGGTTTCAGCGTAACTTATAATAACAAAATTATTAAAGTCTCGACCCTCCCGGAATACAGTTCAGTCTTTTCCGCCGAAATTATCGCTATCAATCTAGCAATAAATCATGCGATAAAAGTAAAACAAGACTGTGTCATTTGCACAGACTCGTTAGCATCGTTAAACGCCATAAAAAACCCCAACAATAAAGAATACTATGCCTCCCTCATCCGGGTCAAACTAAAGTTCAATTCTCCAAAAATAAAGCTCATGTGGATTCCAGGACACATGTCAATAGAAGGCAATGAATTCGCTGATCAATCTGCAAAGTACGCTATCCACGCCCCTTTAGTAACAACAAATAATTTTAACACCAATGATATCATACACTTCATTAAAGCTAACTTTGAAAGAAAAAAGGACCAATTATGGCAATCCACCTCAGACTGGTACAGAAGGATCAACACAAACAAAATATCAACAAAAGACTATCTCTCCACCACCCACTTGGACGTTACTAGGAAGGACATCGTAAAATTTTTACGACTACGCCTGGGACATACAAAATTAACCCACCAACACCTCATGAGCAACAGCCAACCAACCCCTTACCCATTTTGCAACACGACCTCACCTACCAACATCCTTCACTTCCTCTCATCCTGCCACCACCTCGACAACGCAAGAATGCAAATATGCAACAATGAACCGCTAACACTAATTTCCACACCAAACTTCAACAACATCCAAAACTTTATAAAATTTTTAAAAATATCCGACTTATACAACCATATATAAAAATAAATTTCATAATAACTATAATCATATACATACACACTATATATAAACATAAGTAAATGAAATATAAGTGCCACTAACCTAGTTCTAAGTTAAGCTTAAGGCCTCAGCAGCCATAGCTCAATCCACATTAGCTTTAAATTTAAATTTATAGTTAATTGTTAATAAATAAATAAATCCTGGAAAAGAACTCATTTGGTCGTCGCACACTGATCCAGCGGACTTACTCAGAAAGCCTTCCAATTTGGTTGAAATCTATTACTCGGGGGTTTTGGGGTTCGCTAAATTAAAATCTGTGCTCTAAATTTCATAGATCAAAATGGCAGATCCAATATGGCTGAAAAATTTTTTATATTGGTTGGGATTTTCATGAAAGTTTGTAATCAGGTCTTGGGGGTCGCTGAATTCAAATCTATGCTACAAAATTAAAGAGGCGGATCCAATATGGCGAATAATACTACATATGTACATATCTATATACAGGGTGATCCGATTTGAGTGTTAAAAAAATTTAAGTGACTCTCTGGTTAGTTGTGAGAAAAACATTTTCGAGACATAAGGTGTATTTTGAACCTCCACTGAGATACAGGATGTGTAAGAAAATTCTATAGGGGAAAAACTTATCACCAGATATTACACCATAACTCCTATAATATTAAACGTAAAAGCAAAGAAATTGGACTTTTTAGATAGAAAATTAATAGACCTCTATTTTGATATTACATTTATAAGTAATAACTGTTTTGAGTTGGAAGTATTTGCCAATCAAAATAAAAAAAAAATATTTTTTTTTTTTTAAATTTAAGATTTCGCAAAAAGATGTGTAATAATGTGTTTAATTTTGTGCATTTTCTATATGCTCTGTAGTAAGATATACCAATTTTATATACCAAGTTCCTAGCCAAGTTTTACTGTTACAAAGATACAGTGCTTAATGTAGTACTCCTCTACCACATTTTTTGTTGTACTTTCGTGTCTGCTAGCCCACAGTGCGAACTGTGTGCGAACTTAATCCAATATTCCACATTTTACCATTGCAAAACAACGTATATTTCGGAAACTAAAAACTGGTCTTTACCTATAATATTGCCACGAATGAGTTCTTAGGAAAAAAAAAGTCAACTGGTTATAATTAAAAAAAATATCTCTCAAATTTCATATTTTAATACAAACATAACAAAGTTTTCCAAATAACAAAAGTGTTAAATTAACACGAAAAATTATTTTTGATACAAGTTTCTTATTTATTGTAAAAAAAACAATTTTTTAAACTTAATATTTCAAACATGTGTGAAATTCGCTAGAAATCACAAGGAATGCACAATAATTACATACATACATATATGTATGTCAGTGTATTATGTACACACTTTTTGTATAGTAAATAATTTATTATTTCAAGTTCATACCTAATATGAATTATTAGGGTTGAATAATGCAATGTCAGAACATAAATTTAATTTCTAAAAAAAAAAAAAATATATGTTGTGGTAATTTTGCATGGCCCAGTCCGATGAAGGAAAATTTATTTGCTGCTTTATCTACTTAAATAATTAAACTAGTTTAAAAACATTTTTAATTACAAATGTATTGCCTGTCATTACGTTTTAAGGACCATATTCATTTCCTGGGTGCTAATTATGGAACAATGAGAAATCAATCAAAATAAACAAACATCTTCTAAATAATTTCAATGACAACAAAATGCATAAGCATGAAAATAATTAAATGAATATTGTGAAAACACTTAGAACCACCTACTTATAAAATTTAGACATGAAAACAAAATTAAACTCTTTCTTGAATTGGATCTCACATTTAAAATTATATCAGATATAAAACTTTAGCTATAATTCAAGGTTAAAATCTTTACTGTATATTTTGTGATTTTTGATATCTTAATGATTTTTTTTTTATTGATGAATTGTCACAATTATTTCAAACACAAATATCCAGTTTTATTAAAAAAAAAATCAAATCAAATAGAAAGGAAAACAATACCACAACCAATAATCGACCATAAAAGACACCGTGAAAAAATTTAAACGGCTACTGAGTTTACATATCGTCGCCTGAGAATTGATTTGGCGTATAGGTATACCAATTCGTATACGCATACGCTAAATCAATTCTCAGGCGACGATATGCTATTATTACAACTGAATACACGCGCATGTATTTTCAAGAGTTGCTGCTTACCATAATTGGTATAGTTCGTACAATTGTTATTAAGGGAGATTCTGGTTTTAGAGATCGAAGAAATATTTTTTTTTTTATGGTCTTAAGAAAGTCTGTGCCAAGTTCTAAGTATAAATTTAAAAAATTTCTACTACAGCAAGTGTTGTAGTTGGAATATTTTTCGCGACTGACTTAGACGATATCTCTAAAACTACTGTATCGTTTGATTTCAAATTTTGGCTACAGGTCTTTAAAACATCCATTTATCGTTCTATGATTAAAGCGAAGAGAAAATAAAAAATAAGAGGATGAAAACGTTAGACATAACGTGCCGGTTTTATAATTTGCTTTTAAAACTAATAAAATGTTCAAAGAAAGAGATATTTGTAACCATTAAAAACGGAATCCCCCCTTAAGGAAAAGACCAAACGAACAATTCAAATTGAAGTATTCAATATTAAGCTTAGAAATATGTAAAGCTAGATGTGATTTTATCACATGTGCTCAACAACAATAGTAACAAACAAATACTACTGTCAATCAAATGTATAGTAAAATTATGAATGTATGTAAAGTTCGTGTACTCTCGTGCCATACAAACATACATAGGTATTAATTTTCTTCTTTTTTTTTTGTTTCTTTTTAAGTACTACTGTTTGATTCCATATAATAATATGTTTATTATTATTTTATTAAGCACGTATAATTGAGATGTTTTAAAGATTATGTTTAAGTTGCTATACAAAGGTATTTTAGTTTTTTCGCGTGTATTCAAGAAACGGTATTGTCATTAATTATAAGTTAAATTTCTAATAAACTAATATATTGCAAATATTTTTTCGCAATCATTTTTTGCAATTAGCCTTTCGTGTAATCGTATACTTTCAACCTTAATGCCCGCCATTACTGCTAATTTTAAACAAATCCGATTCAATTTGATCTACTACAAGTTAATGATACAAGATACTAAATTGCGTATTACTTGTGGCATACGTATTATTGTTTTTGGGTTTGTTACAAAACAGTTTGTGGTAGTATCAATAATAAAGTTTTCTGTCTATTTTCTTTCATTTCCAATGTATCTACATTAGAAATGCCTTTACTAAACCACATTTTGCATTACTTATTTCAATTACAATGTTATTTTTATAAATTTTTTTTGTTTCTTTAAATATTTACTTTTTTATATCTTAGGTTTTTCTTTTCTTATACATATAATATTATTAGTTTCAACGAAAAGAAAAGAAAGTATTTGTGAGTTTGCGAGCTATCTTGCAGTTTGGTTAAAGAATTCCATAAATAACACTGCCCTGAAAATTTCAACTTTTCTTGTGCGAATAAGATGGCTTCTAGTGATTCCAAATGATTTTTCCATATTAAACACGAATTTGTGATCAAAAACCTCCCATCACGTCACGTTTTCGAAAAAAATTGTATAGGCTTTAATTTCTAATATTAATTTCTAAAAACGCTATTTTTAGGGGATTTAACCCCTTTTTCCTCAGAAACGTGACGTGATGGGAATTCTTAATCCTAGATTCGTGTTCAGCATGGAAAATTATTCGCAAAACCCATGCAGGGAAGTGTAATTGAATGCACCTTTCATTCCAGAAGTTGGAAAAAAGGGGTCTTTCAGATTTTTCATTCTGCATAAAATTTAGCGATTTAAAGATTGAGATTTATACCATGATTCATCTATTTTAGACATAAAAGCTGTCAACGTTCCTCCCTGCCTTCCTCAAAGTTGGATTAAAAGCTTTTCGATCCAAAAATCTAACGTTTTTCTCTCCGTGATTACAAAAGTAAAGTCTATATTTTTTAATGAAGTACGGTCTAAAACAAATATATCGATCGTTTATTATAAGACAAAAAAATCAAGTTAAGTATGCAGAAGTAACTGTTATTTAGTGCTTTAAGAAATTACTCCCAGTCTGGTAATCGAACCTGAGGCAGCCGGCTTTGTGTGTGTAAAAAAATCATAAAGGTATTTTATGAACTCTTCTCGTGAGAAGAGTATGCATCGTTATTGCGCTCTACAGATTGATAACTAATGCACCATACACATTGACAATGGCAGCTATACGACTACATCTGTCAAATTATAAAAACACACTTTCTTATAGAGACGATTATTTTGGCGACGGCACAACCACATGACTACCGAACACAATTGTAACTGTCGTCAATTGAAATCTATTTCTAATTTGACAAGCGACAGTGGAAGAAGAAAAGTTTGCTTTTGTTATTTTAGCTGTGTTTGTTGCTGGTGCTGCCGCTTTCATTGTATTTAGTAGCTGCCTACACGATGACAGTTGTAGCCGACAGAATTTCATAGTCGTGTGTTCGTGTAGATGCTGTATTCATTGTAAATGGACCAATACATTGACCAGGTAGCCGATTATGAAGAATTTTTCGTTTTTCCTGCATAATCTTACATCATAGCTGATGAAATATATAAATTTTATTTTGCCTTTTCTCATATTTTTCAAAAATTTGGCCTGTTTTACTGGTTAGTGCTTTTTCCGAATTTTTGGCACCTTTTCCCAAAGTTAATGTCTTTTTGGAGTTTTCTCACCTTTGTGCCTTTTTAATCCTATACTGGTGCATGGTAGGTCGGATTGAGCGGGCCCTTAACAGGAAAGAATACACTATTGGTATTTTTGTTGATATTGAGGGAGCTTTCGATGGCATGTGCAATGCAGCGGGTCAGCATGGAGTGGATCCAGTTCTTATTAAATGGATTCGCTCTATGCTGTCACACAGACTTATAATAGTTCAAGCTGATTGTGGTCAATCTATGATTTGCGGCGTGAATAAAGGATGTCCTCAAGGAGGCGTACTCTCTCCACTGCTGTGGTGTCTACTGGTTGACTCTGCTTGTTTCCCTAAATGGGTCGGGTATCTACACACAGGCCTATGCCGATGACGTTGCCTGCTTAATCATGGGCCAATCGATCGGGTATGTTTGTAGAAAGACCCAAACTGCTCTGAATATGATTGACTCTTAGTGCTGCTCAAATGAGCTATCGGTTAACCGTCTTAAAACTGGTGTTATCCTTTTCACCAGGAGAAGAAAAATTGATGGTCTCGTTTTACCAGTAGTCGGAGGAATCACTATTCCAAGAAGTGAAATGTCTAGGAGTCATTCTAGATAGTAAACTTCTTTGGCGTTTTTATGTTGAGCTAAAGGTATCCAAGACATTGGCAGCTTTTTGTCAATGTAAGGCTATTTTTGCCAAAACATGGGGCTTGTCACCTTATAAAGTCTTATGGCTTTATAAGGCTAAGATTCGACCCATCATCAGCTATACATCCATGTCTGGTGGAGCAGACTTAATGTTGACAGCGTTAGGAAAGCTCTTGCCAGACTTCAAAGGACTGGGGCCGTTTGTTGTACGGTAGCTTTTCCTACAGCACCTGGCCCATCCTTGGATACATTGCTCAACTTACCACCCCTTGATATTTTTGTTAAAGGAGAGGCTGTCAAGGCTTAAACGTAATGGGTATTGGTATGACACTTGCTGGGATATTGGTGACATTGTTGAAGATACTGATATAGACCTAACAGTTCTATCAATGTCATCTGATATAATGCCAACAATTTCAGTTTTAAAACAGCACTATACAAGACAAATTCCAGAGGCCCAAACTTAGTTTTTGCCGGGACCTGGGCCGGGAGTGCACTTTCACTTCTCCCTTGGGTTGTATGCTTCTGTTTTTCAAGCAGAAATTTTTGCAATCATCAGGGCAATAGACCATGTTATTGAAAATGGTTGGAGAGAAAGGAGTATCTGTGTATTTAGTGACAGTCAAGTTGCGCTTAAATCCTTGCTTAATCCTCTAATCACATCTAAACTGCTTATGCATTGTAAATCCAGGCTTGATTGTGTTGGAAAATACAAAAGCCTGCTGTTGATATGAAATGAAACTGCTGACCTTCTGACCAGAAAAGGTTCGGAAACTGGTTTCCTAGGCCAGGACCTGTACAGCCATCACGACCACGATTAATGAGTGGTTCGACTTGAGCCACAATCGTTAATGGGATGGAGCTGAGGGGCTTAAGACAGACAAATACCATGTTACGTGTTATCTCAAAGCGTCTAACAGACTTTCTGTTATCACTTAACAGAAACAACTGCAGGCAGCTGGTGGGATTATATACAGGTCATTTCTCTTGGGTCAATCATTTGCATATGATTGGCCTGGGAGCTAGTGCCTTCTGTGCTTCCTGTGGTTTGGAGGAAGAATTTGAAGAGACGGCAGACCATTTTCTTAATGTCTGCTCCGCTTTCCGCCAGATCAGAGTAAGCATATTTGGCACTGGAGTGTTGGGAGACAAACACCTGAACTCTTTAACACCGCAGGATCTGCTTAGATTTATTCATAAATCTGGTAGATTTCAAAAATAGCAAAAAGGAATGCAAGATAAAGTACAATAGACGTCTGTTCCAACAAAAAAAAACAAAAAAATCCTATACTAATTTTAATGGCTGATATTTTGGGGAAAAAATCTTTAGCACAGATGGAAAAATTGTCACAAAAAAAAAAAAAACATATGCAAAATGATGCTGAAGTCTGGCATACCGTTGAAAAAACTCCACAGCCCGAAATTCAAAAAGTAGAAGTTTCCGATGAGTCCACAAAAAAAGTTGGTGCAAAAACCTATTTTCATTTCTATTGATGAAACTTCCGACAAAGCAGAGCGTCATGCGACCAATACTCAAACTCAATTTTCTTTGGTCTAAAAATTCGAACCTTTTTATAAGCATTTTTTGAATAAAATAAAAAAAATCCGCTCTCTGCTAATGGCATTTTTGCAGCAAGTAGTAAAAAAAATTCAAAATTAGTATGTAGTTAATTTTCTCTCAAAAAAAACTATTGTAGTATTTTTCTCTTATTTTGGACCAACTCTATCAGACATATTACATAGAAAAATTATTAAAAGCCTTGATCAGAGAGTTAACCTAGGGGGTGGGGTTAATGTCTTCTTAATTCAAAACTTTAATCAGATTTTTACATTTTTTTTCGATATATTTTTTAGTGACTTTTTAGTAAATTCTGATCATGGAAAACCATGTATGGATAGTTTCTTTTAGTGACTGCTTTTAGAACTCGACTATTGTCTCTATTTTATACACTGGGAATTTTTTTTTTTTTTGTGAAGTGTGAAGAACTTTCTTTGCACATCAATAAACTGAAAGCCAGACACAACAGCAAAGTTAAGACTTTAATTGTGGTTGCATTTTTACATAAAAAACTTTAACGTGAATTAACATAAACCTATCAGATTCCTTTAAGACTTTTCGTTTTCGTGTATAAAAATCGAATTTCAATCAAATTACATTTCACGCGCTTAAAATGTGCAAATTTTTTTAGGTCTGTTTTTTTTTTTTCTTGCAAAATATCTAATCGCTCACTACTTCCTACACTATAAAAACTCAAATTTATGCTATAAAAAGAGATTTTCACTACTTTTACTACACCATGCTGACTGAAGTTTTTCACTAAATACGAGTACATGAGTGTGAACGTCGACGATGGAGGACAAAGTGCCACTTCGATGCCTAATCGTTAAAGAAATGCGCAAATACTCTTAAAAAAAAACCATTAAAAGTTTTAAGAGAAATAGACACAGAAAAGCAAAGTACAAGAAAATCTTTTATTTTACAATTGCGCTAAAATGTTGTTTTTGTTTTTATACTAAAAACATTCACGACAATCAACAACAGCAGTAACAGCCGCAATGTCAGTTGTAATAGTAACTAAAAACAAGAGGCGCAAACAACAGCAATAGCACATAGATATATATATTTTTTTGAATACAGTAAAAGTGCTATTGCTGCCACGCCCCTAATTTTTCAGCTGCTGCTGGCAATTTGCTAATTAGTTAACAGCAGCAGCAACAACAACATTAAAAGAACTTTTCAAGTTTTACGAGCATAGAGTCATAATTAAAAGAAGATGATGAAGACTTTCTTTCTTTTATATTTAATGGATTTGCTGTTTTTATTTGCGCATCTTTTTTATATGGAAATTTCTCTAATTCTAAGGCTTGAATATACAGTATAATTCGCTTAAGTGCATCGCTAAACATAAAAAATTTGTTTGTTGTACAAATCTCACACTTTGAAACAATTCTCTTGACGAGTAAACGCAGTTAACTGCAAAACCCAGCTGCTTAAACGAATTATACTGTAATTATTTTATTATTAACATTTACTGTGAGTGGAATTTTCAACTCTCCACTGATTTCGTCACATGCTTTTTCTTCTTATTGTTGTTTCCTTTTGAAATATATGCTATTTAAAAACTTAAAACTTTTATTTGCGTGTCGCTGTTATTTTATTTTCGGAATCGTATTTATTTGATTTTCTTTTCTCTATAGATTTGTGTCATTGTTTGCGTTTTTTTAAACTGATATTCTTAGAATTAATCTGTTATTTTGAATTCCTAATTAATATGCGGTGATAAATTGATTCAGTAACAATATTTAATCGGATTATATTCGTTTCATGCAATTAAAAATATATATAATTGATTAATTAATTAGTTATGCACGTGAAATGAAAAACTTAATTCTTTATTTTGATTGTGCCAATTTGTTTGTTTATTTTTAAGTGCGTGGGATTTTTCTTGAATATTTTACGGACTTAAAGTTTTTTCAATCTATAGTGCAATTTAGTCTAAAGATATTCATATAAAAATATATTTTAGTACAAAAATCTTATTTCAGACTTTTTTTTACTACAATTATTCGGCCAATATCATTAAATAATTTACAGATGGTTGTAGGACTGCTGCGGGAACAGGTATAACAGGTAGATAAGAAACTTAAATAGTAGTTAACCGCAAACCGTCCCCTCCCTCCTAGGATCTACCAGAGTGATTGAGTATACTTTTTCACAGTTGGTCACCTCATTTTTTTGAAGTAGGTCAATTACTAATTACGTATGTCAAATGAAGAAATAAGTAACCAAAGTTCTAAAAATATTCTAAATGGGATCACGGATACTGATAGCAAGAAGAAATAAGCTAAGTTCAACAATTAGTTTTTTTTATACATACATTTTTTAAGCTAATATCTTTTATTTAAACGACTTCAAACTAAGTTACAATTACCGAATTTCGTAATGCTTTAAATTGCGCTAACGAATTACTTTTCTTTTGCTACAATTTTACTACACTCAAAATTTAATAAACCATTCGATTTTATTACCGTTTTTACTAAAAATTATATCCGAAATATTTTTCTATATAGAAAATGTTGCATGTTTTTGTAGCATAACTTTTATACTTACATATATATTTGCGTACATCATTGTCATATCCAACTTTTTCCCCAGTTAGAGTAGCCAAATTTTTTATCTAAAAAATCAGTACATTGCGCTTGAATCGAATTGAAAAATCAGTGCAAATCAGTATATTTATTACATTTTTGCTTTTTATTAAAAGATCACTTTCTAAATCAAAAGGATTCCTTTTAAAAAGCCAACATTTCCTTTTAAAAAGCCAACATTAAACTGAAAGTTCTTTCAGTGACTCCATTAAAGTGAAAAATCTATTTTTGATAGAAGTGGAAATATTGATTCTGATCGTCAAATCTAACTTGAAATATTCATGCGTTGATTTCTATAAATACAGCATAACAAGCCGGAATTGCTTCGTCAAATTTCTTCAAAGGACAAATAGTTAGTTAGTTAATTGTTCTTTTTATTTTCAATATTTCAAAACCAAAAAAAAATGGTATTTTACCGAATATATAATGAACGACTTTGACATTTCGTCGTCTGTCGGTTCAAAGGACAAATAAAATACAACAACTACAGACGGAGACACTGAAATAGAAAACGAAGATGATTCATATGATGAACAATTTGCTTTCCTTGTTAATTTTCCTTGAATAAAATTGATACCACAAAATATAAAGTTTTTTCAAATCGATTTACTAATTTTTAAAAATTTTCCAAAAAAGGATACGAGCGTTATGTATGCAGTATATTCGTACGCAACTTGCAAGTATGAATCAAACAGAGTTAACCTATTAAGGACGGGACGGCCGCAATCTCAAAGCATATTTAAGTGGCTCCGTTAAGTATGAAAACGAACTTAAAAAAAAAAAAATTCTAAAGCCCATAATTTTCAAATAAAAGTGGCTGTAATTTGAAACATTGCTCTGCAGTTGTTTTCATTTGTTTTTGCTTGTATTTTATTTATGGGCTTTAAAAAAAAATGTGTCGAACAAAAACTTCTTAAAATAAATCATAAAATATGCTATAATTTTTTCAGAATTTTTTGAAAAAGTTTTGATATATTTTATAATTTTTAAAAATTAAAAAAATTGTTCAAAAATTCTAAAAAAAAATTATAACGTATTCTTTAATGAATTTTAAGAAGTTTTTGTTCTATAAATTTTTTTTCTAAAGTTCACCCGTTCTATGTGAAAATTCCTTAAAGTTTTGAAGCGACTTTTCTCGTTTAAGCCGCTATTTTGCATATTTACACGCTAAGTTTTGAAACACCAAGTGACACATTTTGAAGTTGAGGATGCATGGACGCCGGAATTTTATCAAATAGAGGTATTTCTTGATGATTTCATTCCGAAAATAACATAAAAAAATGTTAATCGAAAAATCATGTTGATGAATAAGTGAGCATAACTTTTTGAATTTTAAATTTTTTTTTATTTTGACTGATTCGAAAGACAGATTTCGAAAGTTCATAAAATTTTGCATAAAAATGATATGGCTCAAATTTTTTTAAGTTCATTTTTATAGTTAACGGAGCCACTTAAATAAGCTTTGAAATTGCGGCCGTCCCGTCCTTAATGGGTTAAAACGTATAAGTTGAACACGAGAGATTCGTGATTGAGAATGCCAACGAAGTTCGAAAACATTCCAATCGTTCACAGTATACGTATTCATAAATACTAGTATTCGCAAATATTCACAATTATTCGAAAATATTCACAAATATGGACAAATATTCGAAAATATTCAAATTGTGATTCACAATCGTTTTCTGCAAAGCATGCAACTGAATATAAGCCAATTTTTGAATGAATGTGAATATACATGTGTAGAGATTCGTAAATTTTAAGTGTTTCACAAAAACTACCTACTTGCTGAGTATCCCTGATGTGTACCTACTGACAAAATCTGTACCTTCTGGCTACTCTACCCCCAGTTTGCATATCATATTTACAAATAAATATTGAATTTACAAACAAATTTCTAATGAAAAAAGTAGTTACATTTTATTTAAATTGTTTTTCTATGAAATTTATTAATTTATAAAAATAACCTACTCTTAAAAACGCGCAACAACAAAATGCCTAAAGCAAAACAAAAACAACAACAACATGTTACAAAAAAACACACACAAATTTGTTATTATTAATAAGTAATTTACATGCCAACAACTCCACCTTGCTACAAGATATCAACACTATAAATATGAGGTACCATAGATAAATAATTAAATTTCCACAACGTCTTCTTCAACGAAACTGAGTATGTTGTGAATATGATGAAATGCGGTAGTTAATATTTTTCGTAAATTTTTTTTTTTTTTTAAGTTAGAAAAACAAAAATACCATGAATACTATTAAAAGAAAATTATTTTTAAATACATAGATGTTAGAAGAAAAAATTTCCTTTTATTGGCGCCATCATCAATTAACGTGACGACTGTTTTGCTGCCTGCCCGCCTGCCTGCATGCCTGTTTTATTATTAATATGTACCGATGTATCTTGTTCCAAAAACTAAAAATAAATATGTTACTTGTCGTTCGCTTGTCAATTTTAGTTGTATACCGTTGTTGTTGCATGTGTTTATTACGCAAATGACATTGTTGTTGTGCATGTAGCCGCAACTGCAATGAAAACAACAACAAAAACAACAATAAATTTGTATGCGACACAATTGGCAACAATTTGCTACTGTGTTGCACTACATTTTTTGTTTGCACTTTAAACAAGTTGAATTTTCTGTTTGGTTTTCGAAGAAAGTAACAGTATTTTTGTTGTTGTTGTTTCAGAGAAAATTGTTGTTTATAGATTCGTGAAAAAGTAAAAAATAAATAGCGTAAAACTAAACTAATTTATATGTAATTTTTCCTATTTAAATGTAAATTGAACGTAGAAATACTCAGAGGATTATATCATTCATGTACTTAAGTTTTTATTATTTTAATTGGTAATATAAAGTACTTATATATCGAAGATTTTCTCTTTAAAATTGTAAGTTTAGAAACTGAATGAATTCTTTAAGGCAACCAAATAAGATTTTTAGAGTCCAGTGATTTGAAATCCGAACCGTACTCTCTTGCTTCTTAAACTCAAAAACTTATTACTGCGACATTTCCAATATGGAATTCTGAGAATTTTGCAATTATTCTAATAAAAAACATGTTTCTATTAAAATAAACCAATATTTGCATCTTATGCCTAATTAATAAATAGCGTTTCATTAATAATATCAAGAAATAAGTGACGATTAGTATCAATTAATTCAATTAAATTTGGACTCATTGACCCAGTTTTGACTAAATTTACGTCAATTTGTCAATAATTAGATGGAAAACAGTTCTGCATAGACAAAAGTTAAAATTGGACCGATGAGTCGAAATTCAGTTGAATTAATTGATACCACAAGTGTGAAATCTACTCGAAAGGCGCATTAAAATTGTTTTAAGATTGGTTAGCATGGAGAAAGGTTAATTTCTCTCATGGGTTGTCACTACCATCCGAGCCTAACTCCTTGAAACATACTTCGGAACCCCGAAACATAGAGTGGGTGGGTACCACTTCCAAATCAGGAATGAGCTGGAATAAATTTGAAATAAAAATGGAAAATGGCACCCAAGAGAACATTCATCAAGCTGACAAAGTCAATGCCTCGCAAATGTGAGGCAATGAATAAAAATAAGGAATATCAATAAACTGTTGCTTTTGTTTTGCACAGCCCTAAGTGCATATTTCTTTGATTTCTTTAAAATCATTTTTTTTTTTGGAAATTTTTTTCTAACTTTTAATTTTTCATTATATAATTTGATCATTTAAGAACGAATTAAATCCATTTTTTTTAAATAAAAATTAATAAAAGTCATAAAAACGTAATAAGTATGATATGCCCAGATTTGTTGCTTTTGATTTGCACATTACTGTATATAAAAAGAAAAAAAACAACTAACCGCATTTGCTATAACTATAATAAGAAATATTTTATTTATTTAGATTTTAAAAACAATTAATTACACATTGAATTGCACTCACAATGATTCATAGAACTTTTAAACATTTTCCAATGACGTAAACTGTTTAAATGATAATAAAACTGGACGAGTGTTAACTTTATTATTATTTTTCATTCATTAATAGCTGCGTTTTATTCGCCAGCTTATTTAACATGTGTGAATAAAACGACCAAGTTGATGCGTCTCTTCTTCGTTATATTATAATTCACAATGAAACTGCTCAGCAGCTAGAGGAGAAACATTTTAATGGATCCCAGTCATTGCGGTTAATCGGGCCATTCTTGTTAGTTTTTACTTTTTATAAGAATATTTAACAATGATTTTAACTTTTCGTAGGCAGGCATTTCGAAGTTTTTATTTTTTTTTCTTTGTTTTTGGCAAACTGTCATTCTTCTTCTTCACAATAGAATTTGACACAGTTAAACTACTTGTTAAGTATAATTATACGTGTTATCTCTGCCTCTTTGTTTTTGCTTTCCCATACAATTATCGCTGCTAGTTAAACATAGCGAATAAAACGCAGCTAATATTTAGAGCCGTTTAGCAGACACAATGATTTTTAATTATTGACACATAGATATATAATTGTTGAAAGTAAAAAACTTCACGTGATGTGTGGAAAAATACAAATATGTCAATTATTTTATTACAACCTATTCACTTGTATTCGTTTCCATTTATTTTATAATTATTTGCAAAAACTAATTATTTTTAATTTCTCTTCTTTTCAGGTAAGTGTGAAATAAATCATGCAAACTATGTAGTTCATATTCAGATAAGTATTAATTGTTTGTTCTAAAAAAGACTCAATACACTAATTAAATTTCGCAATATTACAAATTAGAAAAACCAATGGTAAAGTTAGTTTTTCATGTTTTTAACCATAGGTATTGGTCAATATTCGATTTTTAACCTTCAATAAACTTCAAATCTATTGCAATATTGATTGGAATTGTATTTATGTGTGCATACATATATGTACAAAAGAGTGATTCAAGTAATTTATATTGGTTAAAATGTTGGTGGTTGCCTGTCACTATTTAAAGCTATTAAAAAATTGTGGTTAAAAATAGAAACAGTTTATTTTTTGTTTTTTGTTTTTTTTTTTTTCAAAAAGTTTATTACAAAATATATCATTGGAAACCTGGTTTTTTCTTCATTTTGATTGTTTTTCCATTTTTATTATGTATAACTACGACTATACTACTACATACTTGTATTATTTGAAAAGTGCAGTGAACTTATGTACACGCTAAAGAAATAAAATGCATTCATTATTTTTTTTATTTTTTTTAAGCTAAAAATAAAAAGTGGCAATTGCTAAAATTAACTTTAACAACAGCAACAACGAATTCAACTTTTGGCTATAGATATTAAGATGTTTCAACAGTAGCAAACATTTTGTAATACTTTATATACCGCAAATATAATAGTGATATTAACAGAAACAATAACAGTAGCAACATGTACTGTGCATTTCAATACCAAACAGTTTTATTAAGGGGTTATACGTTCTTAAGAGGCCGAAAAAACGCGATGTTTTAAGCATTTTTTCTGAAAAGGCATTTTATTACATTAATATAAAATTTTACATGCATATTGTTATACTTTTAAGTTTATTAAATTTTGTTTTCCTTTTTTTTAAATAATGATTTTTAAAGCTTCTGTAGATGATCTTCGGGAAGTCCTGTAACAAAAGGCATCTTGCGGTGAGAACGATATCTCCAGATTATATTATCCAAAATGAAAAAACCAAAACGTTGTACTTAATGTAAAGTATTGCCTAGTAATTGATCGAAGGAATAATCAAAATATCCATTTTTAACAATATGGCGGCTTTACAAAAAAAATCTTGATTTTTGATGAAAATTTTGGCTTTAAATTGTTTATAATATGATAAATATTTATCGGAAAAATAAATACTTCGGTCAATAATTACTAAAAATTTGAGACTGATCGGTTGAGCCGTTTATTTTAGGCTCATTCGAAAGCTAGTGAGTAATTTTTCCTTAACCATCTCAGGGCAACTACCTGAACCTTTCGATTTTTTCAATGTAATATTATATGTAACGGTTATCACACATTTTTGAGTTGAATGGCCAAAAATTGTATTTTTGCAAAAAATTTATTTTCACAAAAAGTTTAATAACTCAGTCAATTACTTACCGAACAAACTTGCGTTTTACTCGTTAATAAACTTGTTTTTAGAATAAATCCATAAGTAGTATAGCTCCTTTATAAAATAATGTGTACAAACACCGTCAAAGTGAAAAAAATTGTGTTTGCTAGACAAATACACACAGATTCCTCAAATCTTCTAAAATAAAATATATATTCTTCGAAAGGTTTAAGTTTCTTTTTTCTAAAACCGGTAAAAAACTGAAAATCTGTTGATAATCAACCAAGTTACAGGCTTATAAGTGCCCAAAGGTACCCAAAACCGGTTTTTAACGGTAAATCAAGATTTTTGGGGTGTTCGGAAAATTCAGATTAATTTGTTTTTTGCAAAATATCGCGTCGAGCTCGCATTTATTCTTTTTGAGAAGCGATATCACCGATTAATTTTTCGATTGTTCGAAATTATAAATATGAATCATAAATATGTTCGCTTTTTTTGAAAATGTAACCGAAATTCTCTACAAAAAAAAACCTAACCTAAACATTTCTTTTTGCTATGGAAGTGAGATAACTATGCGTGTACACAAGCCGAGTACTGAACGAAAAAAGAGCTTAGCATGGGGCGAGCTAATAACAGTAACTAATTTGTAACTGTCGACCATTACTGGGGAAAAAATATGACGATGGTCCACAATTCCCCGTGGTCCACAATACCCCAGTCTCCCCTAATTATTTTTGATTTATAAAACAAAACATCTGAAAATAATGTTTATTTTTAGATTTTTAAAAATATTCTTCTTAACTGTTATGCCCCTGGTTAAACTAAAATTCTCATATTAGAATAAAATGCCTGGAAGGTCTAAGTTTTATGTTGCTCCCAACTGCAATAAGTTTAAACCCGACTAGATAGCTAATATCACTTTTTTCTGAGTTTGCGAGAGACTCATTCCATAGAACATCGACGCTTTTCAACAAATTTGTGCTCTAAACATTTTCTGATTGATTATTTGATTATTTATATTGGACATATAAATAAATTTATGTCAAAAACCCCCGAGCGATAAAGGGCTCGTGTAAAATGTACCGAACAATCATCTAATTTGTAGAACTTTAAAATCAGCATAACACCGTAACTTTGAACTAAAAAAACTATGACGAATCCGGTCTATATATATTTTCGAGGTACTCAATGAAGGAAGTGGTACTCTTTTAAAAAATAATCCACTTCATCTCGGAGAAAGTTTTGTTGTACTGTGTAATCAGCTGCTACAAAAATCGATCGGTCCCATCTCAACAACAACAAAAATAAAATTTTAAACCAAACATTCATAATTAACGCTACATAGAATATACTAATTTTCTGATTTGCATTCATTCACTTCAATGTCATTTTATTTAAATTTTTCCTCGCAATTTTATGAATTATTGAAATATTTTAAATTAAATTAAGCCATGAACAAATGATAAACAAAGTATTTGGCGCCATAATGTCCCTGATGAAGATATGTATGTATATGGTGCCAAAGAAATAAAAACCGTTAATATAATTAATAATGATTCATTTATTTATTTTTGTTTTTTTATTCATTCATTCACCAAAAGTTACTTGAACTGAAAAATATGAATCAAAAAGAACTGACGAATATTTTTACTTACAAATCTTTTTTTTTTTTTTGTTTACGTTTAATTTTACTCAAATACTCGTACTAAGTTTAGATACAATAGTATGAATGTTTATATATATTAATGTGAATGAGTGACGTTTTCTTTTAATTTATTTATCAATATTTGACTGACTTTTGAAATGTAGATTTAATATGCAAATATTTATTTTTGTTTATAAAACGTCGTCAAATCTTCATCCAACACGACCTGCTACAATTATCTTTTCACATAAATACATTCAGACATAATTATATATACCGATTATTCATAATCACTGTGCGGTTACTTTCTCTTTTAAATTTCATCAACATTGCTTTAATGTGAATTTTGTTGAAATATTTATGTTTCAATTTTTATATATAATATTTGATATGTAATTATTATACCCTACACACTCTGCATAATTATTATTTTTATTGGTTTTACAATATTTTATTCATTTAGTTATAGCATTTCACGAGTCTGCTATTTAATATAAAGTTTTAAGAATTTAAGAATTAGTAATTTGCTCAGTTGAATGTAATGATTGTTAAGGACTGAAGAATTAAACTGATTATTTGGACTTGTGATAGATTCATAGTAATCTATATAATATTCATATAAAATACTAAAGCAATTTAATAAATTTAACTTATTTTATGCAACGATATACCTTGAGTTTAATGTCATAAGGTCAAAATTTCAAAATAAATGTGAAATATATGATTTTTTTTTTTTTAAGTTTAAAGTCAAGGCTAATCTGCTCTCGGATCAGCTAAATTTCAATTAATGTGAAAACGTGAAAGCCAGAAATCCGCTAAGTTATTTTCTGCAAGCCCGTTCCCAGAGATGTGAATTACAAACATTTTTGTTCAGTGTGTTCAGCGGTTTTTGTAAGGAACTGGTTCGGTTCAAAAACCTTTGCATCTAATACGATTTGAATATTCAGCGACCTAAAATAAAATTTATGAATATTTTTTCTTCAACATATGGATTTCTTAATTTTCTTGAAAAAAAAAAAACAGTTTTTTTACCCCATTAGTGGCATTGTTCAGGGAGGAGTAATATATTTTAGAAAAATTTTCCTCGTGAAATTTTTGTGTACAGAGGTCACTATTTGAAGTTTTAGTAGATAAAGTTAATCAAATAAAATTTAAAACCATACAATTTTCTATTTTACTACTAGATATAAAGTGTATATGGTCTAAAAACATATTTTTCAGAACATTTTATAAATCGTTTAACATTCGAACGATCTTAGATGCAAAACTAACTAATAATTTCAAATAATAGTAGCTTATATAGGATATTGAAGGATTAAAAACTATCACTAAGATCACTGATGAGGAATTGTGGCGGATTCCGAAACGGCCGTCTGATTTGCTCGTCTTTATATACATTGTTGTTGTGATGACTACATTTGTTCAATAACCTGTTTATATATAACTTCAAATAACGAAATTGACATTAACTTAAGTCATGACTTTGAAAATTAACCTCTAGATTTAATTTTCATAGTCTCCTAAAAAACTATCATAACTAAGATATCGTTTGTGTTGTTGTACCAAAATGGCCGTAAATACTAGTGCACGTATAGATTTTTTGTGCTCTATCAGAATCCACTTTCAGAAGTTATTTTTTTTTTGTGTTGAAGAGTAACAAATAATACCTTCTCGATCCAAACCAATTTACCTCGTGCATGCACAGAATGGCTATAAAAATTAGTGCTTCAAAGTATAGCTGTTATTCAAGTGAAATAATTCGAATAAATCAAATTGCAAATGGCTCGGTCTGAAATTGATTTATTTTAAAACCGGATTTCATTCCTGCCTTTAACTCTTTCTCCCCCGATGTTGCGTATATGCATCATTGACTTTTATGTGGCATAAATAATACCCTAGATGTATTCGGTTCTGTGAGGTATTTTTCACATTGGCAATCAGGCAAACATTTGAAATTTCGTGCATTAGTCATTTGTTTTTAATTCTCTGTCTTCGAAGTCCAGCCAAAAACCTAAGTGCAAAAATTTTTTGTAAAATATTCTGCTGTGTTTTTGAAAAAAAAAACAAAATACAGTAGAATCCCGATAATTCATAATCGCAAGGGGACAGCAATTTTTTACGAATTACAGAGGTTTTCGATTTAACGAAATTTAACCTTTTCACCCCGAAGTTTTTTTTTTTTAAATGTGATTGAGTTTCCTCAACATTTTATGCAAATATTAAAACAGATTAAAAGAAAATATGCCTAGGACCCTTAATCCTTACAGTTATCCTGTCTGCTATAACTTTTGAAACCAGGAATTATAGCAAAGCCAACTTATGGCGATGACGCTGCATGTAAACAATCCACTCATTGACAGCCAGCATCAATATTTTGAATAAAACTCAAAACCATATCTCAATTTTACTTGAGTTTTCGAACATTATTGGGACATTCAAGGTAAACGAGGTTAAAATAAGAAAAATACGAATTGACGGTCCTTTTCAATTTCTTTAATTAAGAGAAAAAAAACAAAAACAATTATTCATTTAACTGAAATATGTATGTACATATGTACACATATTGGACATCATTAAAAACTATGTTTTAAAAAGCTTGTAATTTTATGTTGTTTAAGGTTCTTCTCACGTATCTTCTCAACCACGAAAAACACAAAAATTCCAACAAAAAAAAGTGAGCTTAACTATCTATTATGATTGATTTTTTTCGAATCATATTTCCATAGAATTTTGTTTTGCATTACGAATTATAAGAGGTCGTCAACAACCAATTTCGATTTATAAGAGCTTAAACAGACCTGGTATTGAAAAAAGGGTACCAAAATCTATGGAATTTTTGCGAATTAAAGCGATTTTTTCAAGTGACCAACAGTTTGATACGAATTATTGAGATTATCGAATTAATGGGGTACGAATTATAGAGATTCTACTGTGCATTACATTATTACCAATAAAAATCAAAGAATTATCCAGGGGCTCTTTACCAAAGCTTTCCTTTGTTAAAGGACTAATAAATCATTATGAAGGTATGAAATTTTGTGTCATGATTGTTGAAGTCGTAAATAACTATAATTTCAGTACAAAAGAGCCATTACAATTTTGGGCGTCAAAGGGTTAACATCCGTCACAGATACTAATCAAGTGTAGATAAAAAAGTAATCGCATAGTCCTATACGAATTAAATATATTAACGCATATTTTGAACACGGGATATTTGAACACCCATCACCATCAGAATTCAGCATTGTTCGTAATATTTCTGCTTTTTCATTGAGTTTGTTTTTTTTTTAAGTCTTTGAATATTTATTTGCTATAATATATATGAATGTGCATTCTAACTGTTTCATATCGTGTGTTCTGTTAGTGCCTCTATTTTTTATTTAACTTTTGTGTGTAACATTTATTTATTTAGTAATTTTTTTAACTATTTTCAGTAAGAATTGTAGGTGAGGTAAACAGTTTTGGCTTACCCCGATTTGTCAATCAAAATCATTCACAATAACAAAAGCACAAAAAATAAATAAATAAGTCTGCAGTTAAATTTTTTTTCTTTCCAACGCGTCATACGTGGAGAAAAGTGTTTTAATTCTGCATTCGATAAGATTTCAATTAGTTAGTTAAGTGACAAAAATTTATTGTTTTAATTTTCTGAATATTCAATATTTTTCCAACAAAATTTTCTTCATCAATTATGATTCCAGTATAAAAAGCAGTTCTGTTCTGATGGTCAATTTTCTTGATCAATTATGATTCCAATATAAAAAGTAGTTCCGTTCTGATGGTCAATTTGTAAAGACGTGATAGGGGAGGGTCTTTTCTGTGTATATTAACTACTAGTGCTACTTTTGTAAATAGTTTTTGAGTACATCCAATCCAGGGTTATTGTTGGACAGTTCTAGTTTATTTTCAAGTAGAGCTCATTTTACTACTAAGAACAACCAACATTTTTTTGGCGTGTTGCTTCGTAAATCTATCATATCAACGGATAAAATTGTTTCTTAACCGCGCATTTCCAAATTATAGCACCTCAATGTGTGTAAAATAAAAATCATGTTTCATCGCAATTGCCAAGTGCCATCACTAGCATCAGATTGCTTTAATCTAATTTAAACTATGTATGCAAATTTACTCGCATATTTTTGCCATTAAACAACAACAACAGCAGCAACCATACCTTCATCCACCAAGCTACCATTATGTGCCGCCACCATACACAAACCACAACGATTAATGAATGAAAGACAACGACAACTTTGGTGGAGGCCAGAAGTAACAACTATGATTACATTTAAATTGCAACTGTGACAACGACAATCGATATAAGTATATGTGCGAGTGTGTACTTGTTTTACGTTCCAGCCTACAACAACAACAACAAACTATCATGTTTTATTTTTAGAAAATAAATAAAAAATAAAAAAAAGTACCACATTTGGTATCAGTTAAAAATAGTTTGTGTTAGTAAAAAGATATGTTACTTATCGTCGTCTTAATATTTTATGCACATATTGAGTGTATACATAACTGTGCGTGTGTGTGTGTGCATTTGTGTGATTGCACTAGTACTGCATTTGATTTTTTTTTTTTTTTTTTTAAGGTCGTTTTCGCAGTCAGTTGGCTAAAAATACATACTCGTATACATAAACATGAGCTCAATCTCTTCGATACATTAGACACTCTAACCAACTTACCAACCAAGCGAGCAATCTACTTTTTAAATACATTTTTAAGCTTCTTTTTTTTTCTAAAGCGCATTCACTCACTTGTTTGCAGCAACAACTTCTCTAATGATGGCGCCAAAAGCAAAGCAAACATGTCCGGCAATAACTTTGTCCTCATGTTTCTTTTTTCATGAGTAAATTAGTTTATGCTAGAGTGTGCCGCATTTTTTACTACAGGTTTATCAATATTCATGTACTTGAATGTTTATTCATATATTTATGTATAAGATAAAATCATCAATTTCCGCACCCCAACATGCTAGGAATGTCTTAAGTAAGAAAGATTCAGCAAATATATCTTATATGTTTCAATCTGTTGAAATCGTAAATGAAACTATGATGCGCCTCAATTATTCAATTTTAGTTCTCCATGAATTAGCTATTTTGATATTGTATTCTCCTACAATAGAATTTATATCATAAAAGTTGAATGGAATATTTTCAATGCATTCTTTAAATAATTTTTGTAAATAAAATAGTTGTATAGTTTTGAACTATTGTATATATATACAATAATATCCTAAATACCACACCCATACCTACAAAAATTGGCCACTACTGTTGCTATCGTTACAGATAATTGCTAAACCCGCTCACTATCACAACGCTCTAGAAAAATCATCAGCAGACACCATCATCTCATATGTAGCCAAATCTAATTGTAAATCAATCAACCACTTGATTTGCAAACAAAATCTATTCCAATCTCTCATTCACTAGTTATTACAATACATACAAAGTATCTATTCCTGGCTGTTGCGGTCTGTCTTTGCATCGCCATTTATCATTTAACCACATACACATACACACATATTTGCTTCAACAAATTAGTATGATTTGATAGTTTCTACATATCAATTACCTTACGGCGTAATAAAACTATCCTTTTTCAACTCTTATATTACGTCTATGTTAGTTGCTCGCTCTATCGTCGTTTTATGTTAAGTCCGTTCAATGTTCAACATGAATTGAAAATGATGATATTTATAGCATCAATATTGACGACGATGAATTGATTTGTATGTCTGTGCATCCTGTTTTTTCTTTATATTTTTTCGTGTTTTAATTTTTTTCTACTCACTTTTAAGTGGCGTTAAATTGTTAGTTCTATTTTTAGTTTGCAATCATTTTTCTTCTTTTTTTAATACTTATATTATTGTTGTTGATGTTGTATCTACACTATGGTATAGAAAACTGGTATAATATTTATCATGCGCTAACCACAATTTATGAAATGTCATTTTCTTGTCACAGTAGATTTTTGTATGCTTTATATTCATATGTACATTTATTATAATTTCCTTTTTAAAGTTATAGACTACTTTTTTTAGAGATATGTTTATCACTCAAATGAAACGTCATTTTCTATATTACTATTAATATCTAGCTTGTGAATCTTTTTTAAGTCCTAAAACTTATAAATCTCTAAAATTATTTAAGTACCAGCATTTCAAATAAAAATTGCTCTGAATTTTCCACCTTCAAATTTCAACAATAAAAAAAAACCTACAATTATCAGTGATATTTTTATATCCCTTTCATAAGTATAATTAAAAAGTTTCACTAGTTCAATGAATTAATAAAAACTGAGTATAATTTTTTTTCCTATTTTCATTCGCGATTTTCTTATTCTTATTTTGAATTAACTCCTTAAATGAATAAAGCAAAAACCTGAGTACCTTCACTAAACCAGTATCACAAATGTGTGAGTTTAGTCCAAAGATATCATCATGTGTTTACTTGGAAACATTTTCTATATACATACTTGCAAGAAAAGCATATGCACATACCAACATGCCTAAAAACTGAAACTACAAAATTAAAATTTATCATAAAGAAATTCTTGTAAAAATCCTCCTGATCTAGAGAAGCCTGTTTCCTTACTAAGTACACATACATTTGCCACACTCAAAAAAAAAGTACATGAAACAGCTGTGAAAATAACATTTTTTGTTTACAATATTCAGCCAACATTAAAAAATATCAAAATTGAGATTACAAAATGTAATTATAACATTACTGAAAAATGTATAAATGATGTAAAAACAATGCAATTTAAACATTAAAAATGTTAAAGAAATACATTATTTTAATGTAATATTGGTATGACAGTAATGTTGAATTGACATGACAACAATGTATAACTGATATTGCAAAATGTAAATTTGATATAAACTTAACATAGAATTGAAAACTTAAAATGTTAAATAAAACACAATAAAGAAGTTTTTTGCATTTTATATAATTTTATTTCTGTAATAATAACACTGCACAACGGATTTTACCAAAAAAAAAGCTCAAGAGTTTTGAAAGTTGATCTTATATAATTCGAGTATGCTGAACATGATGGTGTTTTTAGTTTTTCTATATAACGTCTAATTTCTAACGGTTATTTATAATTTATAACGGTTCAAAAAAAAATCATATATGTATATAAACACTGCACAATGGAATTGATCAAAAAGAAAAGCTCAAGAGTTTGAGCTGCAAATAAATAAATACGTTCACTCTCACCTGACGAAACGCAAAACCATTTCGCAATAAAAAAGTGTTACCAGTTTAAATTTTTTATGTTATACTTAATTTTTTATGTTCAATTTTTGCAGGATAATATCAATTTTACATGACAAATATATTGAGTAATAAGAACATTTTTAATATAATTTTAATATTATAATTTGATATGACAATGTAAAACGAACTATTATCAATATGATAGTTTTAATGTTAATTCAACACAAAACAGATCAATCTGATATTTTTTGCCGTAAAACTAACTACATTGAAAATAACATTACAAAAATATTAATTTTACATTGCACTTTTTTTTTGAGTGCATAGAATCATAACGTGTACTGTCCAACTATTTCAATGAATGCATACATACATGCAACGCAACATTGTATAAATGTTGCCAATTGCATGCAGGTGGATAAAACACTGCAACCATTACATCCTGTCATTTTAATTTCCACTTTTATTCATCTTCATCTTATTTTTACTAGTAACTTTGCGTTTTAGTTAAATTCTTCTTATTTTCGGTGTCTTTCTTTATCTCATGTCCAAATGCTATTTAATGAAGAAGTTGGATTTGATTTCCTTCTCCCATTACGTTGCCTTTGCTGCTTGTTACCACATGTAGTAATTCTGTAAGGGAATACTTTTTTATTGCTACAGTTTTTGTAGCCTGGTAACATAACAAGAGAATCACACTCTCTATCCGGCTCATTCAGAGGTTGGATGCTTTTGTGTTTGCATGTGTACTTGTGTGCGTGTTTTTTCCAAGAAATTGCTGTCTTGTATCTTTTTTCTTTCGTTTTTTTTCACATACATGTGTATGTGTGCCAGTATTCTGTTGGCGCCGTAAAGTATAAATATGCTAACCCTTCTAGCATTTCGTTTTAGTTCAATCTGATCCTTTTTATATTTTTCCATTCTGTCATAGTTTCATGTTTTTTTTTGCCGTTTGAAAAAATGAATTCAAAAGTTTCCGTTTTTTTTTTTTTTTGGAATTACAAAATGCTTTTTTCTCTCACATCAAAATCACATTGAGATGTTTGTTTGTGTACAGCAAGTGTAATGATATTTTTATCACTTTCACACCATCTTCTTCTCTAGGATTATTTGAGATTTTATGGTGATATACTTATATAAGATGCAAGTAGCAGCAATTTTTATTTAGCAAAGTGTTTCTTTTTTTTCAGTTAAGTGATGTGTGAATTTTGGAGATATTTGCATTAATGAAAACTATAATAAAACTTTTTCATTTTTCAATTCGTTTGAGTATAGTAAAGTAGTAAAATAAATTATGACATTAAAGCATTTCACTTTTCCAATAATACTCATAATTTAAAAATTTAATTAAAAAAGTTGGGGAGCAATAGTTTGTTATTGACGACCACGATAGTCTAGTGGGTAGTGCACTAGACTTTCAACCGGGAGGTTCGGGTTCGATTCCCCTCTTTGTCTGATGGTTAATTTTCATAACTTTCTTATATTCACTATCAATATGAAGTATATGAGAATTATAAGATAGTGTACAAGTACACGCCTTGGTAATGGCAAAATCACCAAGCCGATAAAAAATATCCACACCGCCATTCGGAATCGGCGTTAAGCTGTAGGTCCAACTATTTGGTATCACAATGGGCCGTTCAGTCCTAAGTATGTCTCTCGACAGCCACTCTAACCTAACCTAACCTAGTGTGTTATTGCACGAGGTATTGTGATACAGATTCCACCCTGTGTCAAAAATTATTTTTTGGTTAGTAATGATTAGTCTAAGAATTGAATTCCTCCTTAATTCCTTTGTAATGTAATTGGGAATTATTATTTCTAATTCCTTAAAAATTAAATTGGAAAATTATTCAATTCCATTACTGAATGTTATTTTGAAATTTTAAGTATGCAATTCTTTAAAGGAATTGAAAAAGTACTTTACAAAAAGAAAAAGTACTTAAAAGTACTTCTTTTAATTTGGATTCCTACACGCGAAAAACTTTATAGGGTCCTAAACAAGATTGGAATTCAACGCAAAAGCAATTAATTACTTTCGGAAAATTATTTCAGCCTTTTTGAAATTCAGCCCCAAAAAAGTAATTAATTACCCATTTCCTCAATTCCAATTCAAGTACCTACCTATTTTTGAATTTCTTTTGAGGAATAACCCGTTTTAAATTTCAAATTACAATTCAGTAATTTCATTAAACGTTCTTCCAACTCGATTACTGAGAAACTGGAAATGTAATTACCAATTAGAATTCCCGGGGATGGAATGTGTGTACAAGAAATTGGTAATTAACATTCCCCAGTAATTGGATATCGGTCGAATTCAATAAAACCGTAGGTCCCTTCCATTCGTCTGCAAATAATGCCCTCCATGGGTTGTTGTGAATTAGGAATGCAATTGAATTTGTCCAGCTCTGCACACATTGAGTGGATCATATGTGTATGAAAGTCCGAATTTCTAAACCCTAATATTAATAAATTGTTTTGAAGAAATAAATATTTCCATACGAAGAATTCGGCACAATGAAAATTGTAAGATTTATTGACTCCAAACCAATTGTATGTTCCAGATAAGATTTGATAAGATGTGCTTAATTTAGCATTTTTCATTTCATTTTCTTCGGCAATGTTCCAGACATTAATTTCACAAAAATTTAATAAGTATCTTCTTTTTTGCAAACTATAGAGGAAAGAACCAACTGTGCATAAACAGGCTTAACATGTGCGCTATATTTTGTCTATACTTTCACGTATATATGGTAAACTTTATATGTGAGAAGTGCTATAGTATGGCTTTCCAAGAGTCAAATAAAAAAGTATCGGTACTAGTAATTCAACGAATGTCTTCGCGTCATGCGAAACATTCGCATCTGCATTCGTAATTTTTTTGCGAATGTTGAAATTAGACCAACTGCACCCACAGATTATGTTTTTGAATATGTTTGTTCAGTTTTTTATGCAACTGTGTTTGGCTTTTGCCCAATAAAGCTGAAAAAGCAGCAAAACTATTTTTTTTTAAATATAATTTACCACTACTTAAATTCTGAGTTGATCCAAATATTTTTCTAAAGAATCTGGAAATAACTATGATATGAAATTCCACATCCGCATACACATCAACATTTGACATTCGTATTCGCATCCGTTAAATCACTAACACTGGAATACAAAATTTCACTTTAAAAATATAATATGAACCAAAAGTATGTTTTCTAAACTAAATCGAGGACGCTGAAACCGAAAATCATATTCATTTTTTTGTTTTATGGATAAGTTTTCGAGATATGACAAAATAACTTGTTTTTAGGTTACCGTTTCACTTACAGACTAATATCTTGTTAAAATCGGATTATAAATGACTGACATATAGATGTTGAAAATTCAATTTTCGTGTGATTTTTGAGAAATTTTCACACAAGTCGTGGGCTAAGTTTTCTTTCTCACAAAAAGTAATCACAAAATCAGAAGTTTTATTTTATATTTTTAATTGATAGACCATTTCATTAAGTTAAAATTTTAGCTTAAAACGATAGTAATCGGATCAAAAATAACAAAGTAATCAAGGATTGAGTAAAAATAAAGCATTCTCGAAAACTCGAAATTTTTCTCAAAATTCGTTCTGGTTAATTATTAAATTATGAACCACTTGAAATTTTCATTAACACTATTATTCTGAATATGTTTGGCCGCAGCGAAACCAACATACTTCGGGAGGCACAATATTATTATCGATGCACTCGTTGATAAAAACCAAATCATTCTTTCGCCCCTCCACATCATGTTTGGTCTCATGAAGAATTTCGTTAGAGCGTTGAAAAATAACGCTAGCGCAATGAAATTTGTTGGCAACATTAAACGCGTAATTTAATTATATAGTTTATAACATATAACTTTAATCGATAGAAGCTATAGGTAATGAGATATTACCCTGTAAGTGAAACTGTAACCTGAAAAACCGTTATTTTGTCATATTTGGGAAAACTTACCCATAGAAAAAAAAATTAATGTGATTTTAGTGTTCAGCGACCTGGAATTAGTTTAGAAAACATACTTTGGTTCATGTTATATTTTCACTGTATTCCAGTGTAATCCAAACTCACAATCATATCATGTTATCTCGCTTGAGGATTGATCCATAGTGTTGCGTTTTCAGTGTTTCAGTGTTATTTCGATACCGATACTAATGGCAATATGCTGATAAAGATAATAGTATCGTATACCAAGTAGAGATGGATAAAGAATTGGAATTGAATTTAAAATTCTCATATGATTAAAATATTGATACTTTTCGTTTCGATACTTCGTGTCCTTACATGCAACACCGAAGTCAAATTTAGTTTTAATACTGAATTTTGATTCAAATTGAAGATATTTTTTCAAACTAAATTATTTTCGAATATTTAATAAATAGCACCACTACAGTCACACAGTATAACATTACCACTGAATAAACTTAAGCAGTTTTTTCTATTTACTTTTCATTATTGTAATTTATTACAGTCAATTATCGAATATCAACAAACAATATTATTTCGTTTAGTCATGATTTGAAATTTAAGTTACATTTTACACGGTGTCATTTAAGTGTACTGTTGTTTATACATACATACATGCGTATTATAGATACATGTACCACGCGTACATTAATGAACAATTGAGTTAAAGTATTCAAGTATATTCCGTTGTGCCGTTGACTTCTTTTAAATATCTTTGGACAAAAAAAAAAATAAAAAACCATATTAGATTTAAATGAGATTTTAATATTAAGGTCAATGTTAAAACTGTACTGCATTGTTCATGCATATATTGTAATTTTATATTTTGTGCAGAAAGTAAACAGAGTTCAAATCATTTTTATAGGTTTTATTTACGTACTAACATATAGCAATGATCTTTAATTTGTATTTGTTAAAAAATTAAACCTTAGCTGTTTGTTTTCAGTTAGATATAGAATATTTATTAGCTGCTTTTCAATCTCAGTAGTTTCTAGCTCAGTTACATTTACTTAGTCACTTCTATAAAATCACAGTGATTCGTGTAAGAATAGCTTCTGGTTTGCATAACTCCTACCACTCACTGGAAAATAATGACTTCTATGGTTTTAGTTTTTCGAGTCCTCATTAAATTTTCTTTTTATATGTAATAGAATTATGAATCTTAATTAAAAGCAAACAATTCAAAAGTTCAACTAAACAAATTCCTAAATAGAATTTATTACCCAGAAACGGGTTTTATTTATGCAAAAATACGAGTATGTACTTTAAAAGTGATGCACAAACAACAACAACATAATTAACTACTATTAACTATACGTACCAGAAATGTCTATTTATTTTACAAAATTTATTGTATTTAAAAACAAATTGAGGAATGCGGCGAGATTACAAGATTTAGTATATAGTTGTAGTTTTTATTAATCATAAAGGAAATATCATATACAAAATTGAGTGACGTGTCTATAAATATAATATCAAAGTGATATTATTTTGAATAATTTCTTTTTAAATTCGTTTATTTTGCTTAATTAATTTGAAACTTACTAAACATTTTTTTAATTCAACAGTTACCTATTTAAAGTACATTCGCACTTTTAGCTGTTTTGTATTTTTTATTACAATTTATTTATTTTTTTTTTTTTGCCTCATCATCTTATACATTGTTGTTAATTTAGTTGTCATTTAATTGTGGCTTTATTAGCTTTAGTGCTAATTTCTAGATGTTTTTGTTTGTTATTTATTTATTTTCCGCTTAATTAATGCAATGAAATTGTTTACAGTTTATACATCTCAAGATGACAAATTCTTTATTTTGTAATACTTTATTATACAATTTTTGTTTGATATTAATTCTACAATTTTATGACGAAAAAATGTCATAAAACTATTTATCAATATTGAATAATAAATTAATATAATTTAATAGTCATTTTACTTTTCAATTGTTGGATTACGAGATGTTATTATATTCTAAGGCAATTAATGCGCATGTTTTAACTTATTATAATTATTTAACAAACATTTTAATAAAAAATATATCACTTTTTAAAATACGAACTAATGCAAGTAAATCTTCGCTTTATAAATATTTTTTAAATTCCAATTTTCATTTCCAAATCTCTAATGGAGACAATTTTCGAAAAACTTGCATTGACAATAAACCGTGGCTTTCACTCTCGTCGACTTTAATTTCGAAAACTTTTTATTGCATATTAGCTTTCAAAGCTGGTCATGTAGTTTTTGTTTTTTATCCAAGAAATCAACGAAAAGTTTAGTATTACTTAGTTTAGTTTAACTACTAACAAATGTCTCCCGCTTTACAATTGAATGGGTGCTTTGAAATAAGTTAACAAATTCCGTAAACTAAAGTAATCGCAAATTAGACATTTGACTAATATTTGCATAGTTTCCGTTGAGCACAAGAAGCAAAAATTAGACACATTGCTTTATACAATATTTGCTGAGAGGGAAATTGGCATTATGACATGTCAAAAATTCGCATTGATGAGAATAACTAGGGACAGATTAGACCAAAGTTAAAAGGTGACTATTATGTATGGATACAAATAGTCCCAAGACAAACGAAAAAGTAAGTGCAAGGATAAACCAAAAAGTTTTTCAATCTGAAGTGGATCCCATGGAGCTCTGCTTAAGGGATTTTGAAAAAAAAAAAACTGTGTCAAACAAGAACATTTGGGTCAATGTGAGACCAACTTCATAAGCCGTTTTTCAAATTTTTCAACAAAAACCAGTTTATATAGGGAAATATTTTGCCGCCCGATCGACACATCTCATCTCTTTCTGATCCCAGCAAGCACTTATTTGTTAAAATCAAACGGAAAAGGACTGATATATGAGCGATTGCAGTAAAGGCAGTTGTTTCACCCTAAAAATCACACACCTATTTAATTTTCGGAGTGTTTGCAATTATGAAAACGCGCATATGTGCATACGCCCACCTTAATGTGCATACGCTCACCTTAATGTCCATACGCTCACCTTAATGGGCATACACTTTGACCGCAAAATTTATGCCACTCTTTGCACTTGCAATTTACGAAATTATTTAAATCAAAACTAGTTTCTCCGCCTACTAGGCAAACTGTATTGAAAAGCTTTATCCAGTGACTTCATTAGACCACGCTCATGAAATTCCACTAAATTAAATGTAAAAAATAAAACGCTGCATTCTTAGAGAGAAGTTCCTGGTAGTAGAAAAGCCGAATAATTGAAGCCAACACACGACAAAAAAAAAACTGCTGAATCTAAGCAGGAAATCTAGTTTAACTATCATAGTGTTATACACACAACCTACATGAGGTTTGTTTTAGTGCAGAACAATAAGTGTTGACTATTTTGTGTGAAAAAAGAAACAACAGAGCATATCCTATGCGATTGAGAATGTCTAATGAGGGCCCGACTACATTGCTTAGGGAATTCCAACCTATAGCAGCACAACAGCGGATAGTTATCCTAAAGAGATTATAAACTTCACCTCGCCAGAAATAAACCTAAAACCGAATTATCATAAAATAATTTATTTCCTCTAGGAATATCATAATAGCTCTAGGCCACTGTGTTTTGGAATTAACATGCCCACATATCTGTCCAATCTAAGGTATATACATATATAGCTATGTATTCGGGTTGGTTGGTTGGTTGGAGGGGTTGTCTAGAGACACACCTTAAGCCTGAACGGCCCATTGTGATACCACAGTTTAACGCCGAACGGTCACTGCATGCCAAGATGTGTACTTGTACACTTTCTCATAATTCTCATACACTGCATATTGATAGCAAATATAAGAAGGTTATGAGAATTAACGACGAGACGAAGGCGGTAATCAAACCCGAACCTCCCGGGTATTTAGGTTAAGTTTGAAACATTCTTCGTACAAACAAACAACAAATTTTCAATTTTAGAATTCATATAAAATTTAGAATTAGGCGCTTTCAAGCGGTAGATTTGAAAACTTGCCTAGAATAATGTAACGTAAAAACTGTAAATGATTAAAATTTAATCAAGAAGTTTAAAAATTACTGCAAATATGCAATATTTTTCACTTCATCTACATAGTATCTAAATTCCTTACAAGAGATTAAGGTTAAAAAAATTTTAAGTGGACATGGTTATATTTTTTGCTTCTTATAGCCAAAATAAGTGAAAAAGAAAAAGAATTTGTTCATACTGTTACCCCATCCTAATTTTTTCTATATTAATGACCCATACAATGTGTAGAGATTTTTTTTTTCTGCATTCGCATAAACTTAATAAAAAAGTAGGTACTATTATTTACCTTCAAACTGACTTTAATTTATTCCAATCCAATATATTTTAGCTGAGATATAGCTGAAACTGATACATAAATTCCCAATCCATATACTAAATGTAAAATATATGGTATGAGCTTCCTCACTTTGAAAAGTCGAAATATTCAATGGGATATACATATGAGAAATTCGGATTGGATTTAGTTTCATAAAAAAGAAAAGAATAAGAAAAAAGTACAAAAACGATTTAATAATAATTTTAAAAAACTTAATTGTATTTTAGTGGACATATATCCAACTAATTACTTCTTTTTTTCTTGTTATTTTTGTCATTGCAGTTGGTACTTCCGTAAGATAAAACGCATTGAGGCTGAGAAGAAATTATTACTGCCAGAGAATGAGCATGGAGCATATTTAATACGAGACTCAGAAAGTCGTCACAATGATTATTCATTATCAGGTAATCAAAAAATATTTTCTCTTAACTTAACGTTCAATAATAATGCGAAATTCTCTTTCCAATCCATTTTCATTTCGTTTATTTTCGCAGTACGTGATGGTGATACAGTGAAACATTATCGTATACGACAATTGGATGAAGGTGGTTTTTTTATTGCTCGACGCACAACATTCAGGTTTGTTTTATTATTGCTTTACAATGCCAATAAATTCAATTATTTTATTAATTGTTTACCTATATATTTTTTTCATTTATTTTTTAATGCATTTATTATACGAAAAATTCTCACACAACTTTTGCAGAACACTTCAAGAACTTGTTGAACATTATTCCAAGGATTCCGATGGCTTGTGTGTTAATTTATGCAAACCGTGTGTGCAGGTAGGCTTGAAATTTATTTATTTCTATATAAATATTTATAATTTTATCGAAACATTTTTGATTTTGTTTTTTGACATTGTTATTACATTTTTTTTTTCGCATACAAAAATCATACAAATATCATCATTATCTGTTTTGTTGAATTTCATTATTTAATTTCACAATTAATATTTAAAAAATCATTTTAAATTTCTCTACTTTTACATTACTCCTTTACATCATTTAAATTTACCAAAAATTAAATTACAGTTTGTATTCTTAAAAAAATGTATTACTGTTTTTCTTTTCTTTATCATTTCTTTTGTAATTTTTCCCAACCAAAACAAAAAAAAAAAAATTAAATAAATATTTCTCTCTTTAACAAACCTAAATTATAACAAAAATATTAACAAATAAAACAATCAAACAAACGATATAATAAAAGTCTAATCAATTTGCGGGTATTTTTGAGGTAGGAACTGTTGTTTTTCTGTAACACAATCACCACCCACCGCCATCAACCAATTTCACTAATTCGCCAATGCGTTCCATGTCGTCCCATTTGAATCGTACAAATTTTTACACCCACTTCGTCTAGTGTAAACACACATATATAAATTTCCATCAATTGTTGTTGTCTCTTGTTTTTTTTATGAAATTATTTTAATTTGTTTATTGATGCAACAAAAGGTTATGTTTTATATTTTTAAGTGATTTATCAAGTAAATTCAAATGAACTTAATGAATTCATATTTTATCTGTGTGCTTTATTAATTTCAAACAGAGCTGTAAAGTATTTGATTTTTTTAAGTACCAGTATCAGCCGAGCTGGGTAAATTCAATTACATAACAATACCAATTCCAGGGAATTTGTAATTGGTACTTTTTGTTTCAATTCCTTAGTAATGGAATTGATGAAAATTTCAATTCCATTCATTACAAGGAGTTGTAATCGGTAGTTAAAATGTGTAAATTCCTAGGTAATGGAATTGAAAAATTTTCGATTCCATTACAGGGAATTGTATTTTGTTATTAAAAATTTATCAATTCCTTAAAGGAATTGAAAATGAAAAAAAAAATTTTTTTTTTGGAAAAATCTTCTGATAAGTCGTTACGAAAGAGGTGATCCGCAGTTTACACTGATTCGCTCATAACGGCTTATTAGAAGCATTTTAGAATATTTTCCGAAAAATTTTTTTTTTTTTGTTTTTTGGAATTGAACTAATAGGGAATCAATTACTTTCGAGGAATCATTCCAACTAAATTGGAATTTGATTCGAAGAAAGTAATTGATTACACTTAAATATAAAATTCCTTTCTATTCAATTACATTCCATTAGGGAATTGATATATTTATAATTACAAAATACAATTCCCTGCAATGGAATCGAAAATTTTTACAATTCCATTACCAAGGAATTTAAAAAATTTAATTACCGATTACAATTTCTTGTAATGGAATTGAAACTTTTATCAATTCCATTACGAAGGAATTGAAAACATTTAAGTACCAATGACAATTCCTTGTAATTGGAATGGAGATGGCATTTAACTCCTAATGTAATCATTACTACCTAATTCTGAGTATCACTTCTGATACTCGTATCACCAGTACATATATTTGTGCTCAGTATTTTATTTTCAAGAAATAAATATTTATTATATAATATTTTTAATTTAATTTTTTGAATAAAATTTATAATAAAATATATAAAATACTGAATACGGATTACTTCAAAAATTGCTGGTACTTGAGTATTTTCAAGTACTAGTACCAATCCACCAGTACGATTATAAATATTGATACTTGAGTTAAATTAAAAAATTCTAAAGTTAAAATATTACCTTTTGTTGTATTGTCCTTTCAATTGCTGTAATATAAATAGCTAGTTTTATTAAATCCTATCAAACAAAAAAAATATATATACAAGCAAGTCAAAATGTAATTTAATTTACACTGGTGCCTCGCCTCGATCGATCCATAAGCACAAACAATATATTCGAGATAAAAGCCTCAATGAAACACTTTGATTCTGAAAGCGAAAGATTATAAAAATAGATAAAGAAAAACTTTTTATTTATTAATATTTATCATTAATACACATATCGCTCGTTTTCTGCAATTAGTAGAAAAAAAAACAAAATGCCTTATTTTGCGTCGTATATTCTCATTTGTCATAAATTTTCTCATTTTTATACAAAATTGTACAACATCATAATTATAAGACAGTATACGACAGTTTATGAATATCCCAATTATTTAAAAAAATCGCATCAAAAGCATTCAATGAACTACAACTCCTTAGAATGCAATAAGGGCACATACTCTTCTCACAAGGAGAGTTCGTAAAATACCGTTATGATATTTTTACATATGATAAAACATTAAATAACAGTTATTTTTGTATACTTAAGTCGTTTTTTGTTGATTATGACAGTCGTGCAGCTAACGAACGATATACCTATGTGTATACCTACTAATTTTCTTTTGAGAATTTAATAATAATCAATTTTTTACCAGTTTTTTAATTTATCATAGTTTGCTTCTTTTTTCAGTGTAAATGTGCAAATTTATTTTATTATTTCAATTTAAAATGATTCTTAAATTGAATTTTTTACAAAAACGGAAATCAATTGCAATGCATTGAGTTACCAATTTTGTCTCGAATTGCCAATTTTAGCGTTTTAGCAAAGCAAATTAAAAAAAATACATTTATAAAGATGTAAGCCTGTGATATACAATTACAATTTTTTTTTTTTTTTAATTAGAAGTAAATTACAAATTGTTTTAGTATAAAAATAAATTTTAAAAACTTCACTAAGTCTGCACTAATTTAGGGAAACCCAACTCCTTAACCAAACCTTCAATTACTAGCATGCCAATATAGCTAGGAATGTATAAAGTATATGGGAATTGCTTCTTTCTGTTTTTTTTTTAATATCATTGAATGTATCAACTCCAAAATACTCGTATATGCTACATTTACCTATTGGCATTTCATTTTTGCATTTTCACTAACCATCTAAACTAATACTAAATTAAAATCTATTCGAAAATTTGACTATACCGAAAAGCACTCATCAATATAAATACACTGCATTCGATTGGAAAACACAATACTGTGCGCCTAAAAACAAACAAACAAAAAACATGCCATTTAAAAAAACAGTAAAGCTTTTTAGCTCAACAGTTTAGCATACTTGCTTAAAGTTAATTTAATTGATTTTCATCATTCATTTTTGTTTTTGATGCTAAACACAGATTGAAAAACCAGTTACTGAAGGGCTTTCGCATCGAACACGTGATCAATGGGAAATTGATAGAACTTCACTGAAATTTGTGCGTAAATTGGGCTCTGGTCAATTTGGTGAAGTATGGGAAGGATTGTGGAACAATACCACTCCGGTCGCTATTAAAACGCTGAAATCAGGTGAGTTTCTAAATGAGCACCTTCACATTTATAGAAATTAATATATTTTTTATTATCATTTCGTTTTGTTTAGGCACAATGGATCCAAAAGACTTTTTAGCTGAAGCTCAAATTATGAAGAAGCTCCGTCACAACAAACTGATACAATTATATGCTGTATGCACAGTGGAGGAGCCAATTTACATTATAACCGAGTTGATGAAGCATGGTTCGCTGTTGGAATACTTGCAAGGTGCGTTTTGTTTTGTCCTACAACATGAAAATTCCGATGGGAAGCATTTGTTTATAATTCCTGAACGCTGACTAATTCCTTTCAATAGAGTTTGCACTTGCTAACTCACGCAGAGAAACAATATTTTATGCTATACTTTCAATCGACCAATCATAATCGTTGATTTGCGTTAAGTGAAATTAAAGTTTTTTCAAAAAGTAAGGTTAAAATAACGCTTAAACTGTACCTCTCTTTAGTGCTGGTACAGTGATTGTTATGTATTTTTTTTACATCGATTTAACACAAAATCAGCGTTCATGACTTACATATAAGGCAGTGGAAACAAAAACGATCTAACCCATAATCCTTTTTAAATCGATTTAATAAAGTAAACAGCACCCAAATCGAAATAAGTTTAACAAAGTTATCCATGCCACTATTTGTTGATCGGCCTGGATGCTTAGCTAGATTCATTTCACTTTAAAAGTTTACAACCATTGTAGGTTAGACTACTCTTAGCTCTCACTGCTTTATATTTAAAAATGGTAGGTAATAGTTTTTCCCATCGGAAAATTAATTGTAAATTTTTTGAATAGCATAATTTGCTATTGCAATGCAATTCTAGTCCTAGTTATGTAGTATTTGTAGTTGCTGTTGTTGTTTTTGTTGGGTTCGTTTTTGTCATTTTTCAGTTTAAAAATATTTTATAGCAATTGCAGGCAAAGGACGCAGTCTTAAGATGCCGGTGCTCATCGATATGGCTGCACAAATAGCAGCAGGCATGGCATATTTGGAATCACAAAATTACATTCACAGAGATTTGGCGGCACGTAATGTCTTGGTGGGAGACAGTAATATTGTAAAAATCGCTGATTTTGGTCTGGCAAGGTAAGCGATTGCACACACACACAATTCGTTCATCCATTCATGTTTTTGCGCCTAAATGGAACTAAATTTTTGAAAAATAAAAAAATGAAACAGTACGAAAAATTTAAAGCTTAATAGCTAAATTGTATTACTTGTTTCTCACGTCTTTATTTAGACTCATCAAAGAAGATGAATATGAAGCACGCGTTGGTGCACGTTTCCCCATTAAATGGACTGCACCCGAAGCAGCCAATTACAGTAAATTCTCAATAAAATCTGACGTATGGAGTTTTGGTATTTTACTAACTGAATTAGTAACATATGGACGCATTCCATATCCAGGTAAATATCGTTATTTTACATACAAATTATGCCAAAAATGAAATGGGCCGAAAATGGTTTCCACAGGTTTTAATCTCTGTGCTACCCTCTCTGAAAGCAACCTAGAGATAGATATTGATTAAGTTTTTTATTTTCTTAAGGTATGACAAATGCTGAAGTCTTAACACAAGTTGAGCATGGATATCGTATGCCTTTACCACCGAATTGTGAACCACGCCTCTATGAAATAATGTTGGAATGCTGGCATAAGGATCCAATGCGACGACCGACATTTGAGACATTACAATGGAAATTAGAAGATTTCTATACATCCGATCAGAGTGATTATAAAGAAGCGCAGGCTTACTGATAAATGCTTAATGCTTCCAACAACAACATCGCCAGCGCCGCTGCAAAGTCCTCAAACTGCAGCTACAGCAACAGTGGTAGCGACGGTAGCAGCAGCAATAATAAAATCATAATCAACCATCATTGCCAACGGAAACCACTAGAAGAGCAGCAGCAACAATTACATCAGCTGCAGCGAAAGCATGTAAAAGCAAATAAATCAACAACTTCTCAATCGGACAATTAACGCTCAGTTTATTCGACTTTTTTTAACCGCAATTAAAAATAATTAAATCAAAATACGACAAACTATTGCATACGCAGCAATAATGCAATGTTTGTTGTTAGTAAGAATGTAGCAGTAAAAACATTAAACTAAAGAATACGCTAAATTGATGAATGTTATGTATTCGGAAAAAACGCAAAAAGCAATTTGTAATTAGCGGACTGGTATAAATTCGTAAATGTCTCGTAAGCTCGTGAAGTGTCTCTGACAGTATATTTACGTGTTTATACCGTTTACAAGATTTACAAGGCTTTTACGAGTTTACATGAATCCGACTAATATTTTTACATTTACACACAAATATTTTTTAAACAATTTATTATTTTTTCACTTTAATATTATTGCCTATTACTATCGTAATCTTTATTTTCTACAAAACAAAAAAGAAAACAAATTTAAATGTATTATTATTTATATAAATATGCATACATATAAAGTCACAGTTTATATATACATACACACACTCACACATACACATATGCATACGCATATACATTTAGTAATTAACTTTACTCCTTTTTTATATAAATATATATTTGTATTCTGTACTACTTGAATTATTATTATTATTATTACATATAATTAAATTAAATAAATTCTCGTATTTTTTGTTATTTTTTTAAATTTTTTTTTTTTAATATTTTTTTTTCTTATGTTTATGCAAATTAATTAATACATTTTTTATATGAAATAAACATTTATTATCTTTAAAGTAAATTAAACGCAAAACAACTATCCATAGTTACTTTATAATTTATCATCATTGCACTCAAAAGCAAGTAAATGTTTTTTTTCTATTGCTGTCTTAATGTTATTACTTATAATTATTATTATTACATATTATAAATCTAATTTAATTAATTCTAGCATTATTATTATAATAAAAAAATAAAATAAAAATTTATCAACAAAAATAAATCCATAAAAATTTACATTGAGAGAAGAAAAGATTTTCCACATAACGATTTGCTTTTTTCCATGGTGAATTTTCAAGAAAGTTGGGACATGCGTGTGTTGTTGAGAAGTGAAAAAGAAAATAATTGAAATTCTATCAATTTAATTAATTATTGCATACGAGTACACATTCAGTATAAGTATATATATATATATATTGGATTCAACAAATCCGAAATTAATATTCAAAATTCTTTATTTTTTATTTTAAACCTACAACTATAATATTTTTTGACGCTTAACATCAATGTTACCGTTACAAATTAACTCTGTTCTGGTATTGCTTTAGCGGTTTTCTAGTTGAATCCCACCTCGACAGTGCGTAAGAAGGTCTAGAATAGCGTGAGCATGTCTCCCACATTGATCAGGAGATTTTTGAAGAATTGTGTCCTGTCTTTCACAATTTTTTATTTCAATCATATTGCTGCAGCCATTATTTTGTACGGGTTCTCTGTGATGGGCACATCGGCATCAGTGCTTCGATTTTTTCAAACCTTTGCAAAAAAAGGACAAATTTGGTTCTAGCAGAACCACGACGCTGACCATGGTCTACTTCAATAGCTGTTGAGGCAAAAATCAATGAATAAATTAGTTGACAGTTCAAACAGTTCAGTTTGCATGTAAATAAATAAAAATTGGTAATGAAATATTTGTAATTAATAAAACTTTGCCTGCGAAAAAATGTATGAAATAGCTGAGATTACTCTCTGCATTTGCTCCTTCCGAAGCGGAAAAAATCATCGGGCTGTGTAAATACAGATTTAATTAATACGGTCAACGAGCATGACAGAACGAGCTGAAAAGTTTCAACATGGCCTCAAAATTATTTATAGCAAATTTTCGAGAATTGTACAGCGACATGAGAAAGATCGAAGAACTCACGACTAACAGTAGTGCAACGTCAATGTCAATACCTACTAATGGAATCTAAGGTAGTCGTCAAAAGTATTAAAGTTGTTCATAAAAGAATACCTCTATTGGTAAAGGGCGGCAACCATTAAGTTTGGATTATACTAGGTTAATTTATTTTTTGATTAATTTTGTTTGTACGATCTTTCTTTTACATTAGTAAATAATAATCTTCTTCTTTTTTTTCAGTGCGTCACAAAAAAGTGGAAGGTAGTGCACCTTTTATAATCTTATTTTTATAAAAATCACAACATTGTTTTCTGGTCACTTCAGGACTTTGAAAAATTCAGTAAAAAATCCTTTTGGCCTAAGAACAATGTTCCGGGTAGTGATGTATCTTTTAAGACTTTTAAAAACTTTATACTATCTTTTTTTTCTTTTGATATTTTTATATATAATTTTTAAATCGCAGATTCCAGTGGGGTCATGGTAGTTAACAAATTTTTTTCAGCGCACAAAATCTATGAAAGTTGAATACATTTGTAATCAATATACTTCGCTTATCGTTGTCTTAGAGCGAAAAGGAACTATCGCATTGAATGCGATCTCGTATTGCTTCTTAATTTTCCGCTCAAATTTTGTATTTTAGCAATATGTACAGTAAAAAATGTTCGAAAGTTTTTTGCCTTCCCTGCAAAATTAAAAAAAAAATTGACTTAACACCCTTGCACTCTAATCTAACGATATGTGAAAGTTTTAGAAAATTTTCCGAATTGCTTAGAACTCCTGATGTGAATATTTTAATTGATGTTTTTATGGTATAGTTTTAACTGAATAATTACTTCTGGAATAAAACTGCCATGTATGAAAGCAAAATCTTTATTTATGCGATTTATCTAACGCGTAACAACAGCAGATTTATTTATCATTTCATTCCCATAATAATTTAATAATTTTTATAATTCTCACAGTGAATTAATTCGTATTAAAATATAAATTTAGTAGCACACGTTCAAAAATTAAGTGTCGTAAAAAAATAAATTAAACTCGTGAATTAAAAAAAAAAATATTCTAACCATCTAAAAAAAAACTATAAAAATAAATAAAAATGATTTTTATGAGTAAGACGAATGTGACAAAAAATCAAACCAAACATTAAAACAAATGTTTAAATTTGTTTTCTACTACCACTCTAATATTTGTTCAGAATTCTAAATTGTTCCTTAAATAATCTGTAAATAGACGTAGAAGATCAATACATGCAAAAAATTAACTTGTAATGAAGGCTGATTTTCAAAAGCAAAAGACACTAAAAAGTGAAGCGTTTTTTTCCTTTTGATATTTAAAATTTCCATGTTCGTATAAAAAACTGTATGCTTGAATTTTTACATCAAACATTTTCAATCAAATGGATTAAAAATATATATCTTTCAAAAAAAAAGTACACAAATATATGTATGTAAAGCAACGTTTCAATACAAAACAAAAGGATATAAATTAAAAATTGTTTTTCAACAATTTAGACATAATTAAAAAAAAATTTTTACCTCGAAATTATGCAAATAATATATAATAAAAAATTTGAAAATGAACTATTACACTATGTGCACATTTTTAGAAACAAGAAAGATGCATACGTGTTGATATGTTGTAATTTTTGTAGGTTCTCGATAAAATTAGAACCAATATAGTTTATAAGGCCTCGTTTAAACTATTTGTTATACTTCGCAATTAAATAAATGGTGAGCACTTCTCTCTGTGAACATGACTGCACATTTTAAATTAAGTAGAGAAAAGTGTGATTAATTCGAATCATGTTCGAAATTTATTTGTGATCCAATGCGATATCAGTGGTTGCACTATTTTGAACACAGTTCATTTAGTACTAGTCTGAAACCATTTAGTTTCCACCACTGACATGGTGACGTGTCAATCTACTTTTTTCTTATCACCGCAGAAGACAGAGATCATTAAAATGGAATTATCTTTTTCAAAGTGCACACTGCTATGTAATTATACCAGTTAAGACAACAACCGAGAGCCCCAAGCTTAAAAAAACTATTTGATTTGCGCAGTATTTCGATCTTGTTTCAAAAGCTATCAACCGGGTACCATTTCCACCATGACAACATACATAGTTAAAGGTAAAATTAACCCATTTCTAAAATTGGAATTCTTCATACGCTTTTTTTCATGGAAGACCACAACAAATTTTTAGGGGCAACCTCCGTGTGTTGACTAAGCATTAAACAAAACAAAAAAAGTATACATAACAGAGAGTATAAACCTAGTCTTGGCTACAGCAGATGCATACATTATATTAATAAATATTGACTTGTAATTGTTACTTTTTAATATAAATATGTAAACGTAATTTTTTCTAAAGTAAAAGTACTAGGTATTTTAATATTTAGTTATATAAGCTCAAGTTTATACATATACAAATATATATAATCATATATCTAAAATTATAATTGTAAAACAAACAAACAACTTACGAAATGTATTTAAAAACAAAAAATCTAAGTTAGGTATGAGATATAACGTTAAGAAATTTATGCAATAAAATAAATTTATTTTAATTGAAATATATCCATTGATGGATACTTTCAATATAATTATAGCTGCACATTGTATTAAACTTTTTTATTTATTTAAAACATATTAATAAAGCTCATTCAATATTATTTAAAAATAAAACTATGTTTTTTATACTAATTGAATTGAAGGTGAAGTTACCATCAACTCGTTCTTTTTCTTTCTTCTGGTCAACACAATCATGGTCAAAATCATTGCTTACTTTTGATTGTTCCTTAACGTTTTTTCTCCATTTTGATATTCACCGCATGCCGCCATTATGGCCGCAACAATAAAGATGTGCTGTTATTGTTTTGTTGTACGGCTGATTTTGACATTTTATGGTATCCGACGCAACAACAAAGGTGTGCCGATATAATGGATACGTTTCCCGGGTGCAAATCAGAAAAACTTATTTCGAAGTAATTAATCAAAAATCAGTAATCAGTGTTTGCGTTTTAGAAACGGCTTGATGCATTAGTTTAAAAATTTTTGAAAATCAATAAATTCTAGTTTATGAAATGTTTTAATTTCCATCTAAATTTCAAACTTGTGTAGAGTTTGTTAACTGTCAAACTTTTGAGAAATCATGCTGATCTGAAAAATAATATGATTACTGGCGTCCGCTTTGCTAATCAGAAGCACTCCGCGACGCGTTTCTAACACACTTTGAAAGCAGCTTTTCTGAAAACTCCCACTAGTTTTTCTGTCTGCATCTTACATTTGTTACTTTCTTTTAAAATAGTTTTAAGTTTAATTTTAACCTAACAAAGATCAAAATGTTGTATTTGTTGTTATACTAATATAGGTTAAATTATTATTGAACTAAAAGTGTGTTCTTTAAATAAATAATTATTCCCATCTCTAATCCAAATTTTTCTTGTAATATATTTAAGGCCCCAATGTAACGTTATACAACACTTCTTCTTCTTCTTGTAAACCATCCAAGAGACACACGCAATAAAAAAATGATTGTTTAAATATTGGGATAGCTGAGTTTTTTGTATCTATGCTAGTAGCATTAATTTGTAAAATTTTCATCATCAAAATCTATATTTAAAGATTTAAGAGAGGAGGAAAGTATATTGTTGTTGTTTAATATTGATGATTGGAAGTTTTCAAAGTCCGTAAAGGTACCAAAATCGGATCTGATTGGACTATTAGAGGCAATGCGATAAGCGATAGAAGTAAACTTATCACACCACTTTTCAAAGGCACAAGAATGTTGCCAGATGGTAGCTTTTTGTCAGATGGAAGCTAGTTGTCAGTTGAAAGCTTATTGACAAAACCATGGTTTTTGGGTACGTTCTTCAATTTGGGTAGAGAAGCACTGACAGGTTTAGATTTTAATGCATTATTAATACTTTTTATTCATATGCAAACTGCAACTTTTTGAAATTTATCAACGGCTACGCTGATTCAGACTTTTAATTTTTCGGCATTTTAGGTTTCGACATTTTTTTTCGGTATATCGTACGGATCCCTTGTGTGTAAATTGAAAAGATTTGAAATAGTGAACTTCAATTTAAAAGGTTATGCAAATTTAAGTAGACCCTTTTTTGCACCACAAGGCACAAAAGAAAAGTCTACAAAGCAAAGCACAAGTTTATAAAATTGGTTTTTAAAAGAATTAGAAATTATAAACGCTTATTCAAACACGCTTAAATCAGAAGTCCGATGTAAAACTTCAGAAAAAACGCCGGTGGAAAATTAGTGATGATGCGATAGAAATAAAAACTCGATACTTTTCATTCGAATCACGCACTTTTTTTACTCGATACCAAACCATAAGTATTTTGCTTGGTATCGAAAGAAAAGGGTCAGTATCGGATTCTCAATACTTTTGGAAATCATTTATTTACAAAACTGAAATATTACCATGCAATATTTGAGATTGTGAGTCGTATTGCAATATTTAACAGCAATTATATTTCCAAATGGTATTGCAATATTTTCATATCGTAATATTCGTGCTGCAGAATTATTCATATTCATATTGCAATATTCCAATGTATGAAAATGTACTGCAATAGTCCAGTATTTAAGCTCTAGAAAATTTTGGTGCCCATGTATGTAGAATACACCTAATGTATATTGAAACCTTTTTATTAAAACAAAATATTTTTAACAAGCTTATACCTCTTTATTATTAACACTACTCAAAAAATTTGTTTTGCGTCAGGCACCTCATACGTATTTTCTATGCATCTTTCAAGCAGAACATGGCGTATAGACGAAAAACTCAGTACGCCATCGTGATCAGAGAAATGATGTATGTGGTACCTGACTCCAATTTCGTTTTGAGTAGTGTAATCTGTCTCTTTAAACGAGTTTCCGATACAAGTACATATTCGATACTTTTTTCCGATATTTTCAGAGGTATCGATACTTTTATTCGTTAGAAATAATGCGTAAAAGTATCGATACTATGTGGGTATCGAATCAACACTATAGAAAATACGTGCTTACCGCGCAAAGCACAAATCAGAGTCTGGCACAAATCAAAAGTCGTTATCCAACACTGCAACTATCAAAGAACTGTCAACATTTAATTCACCACAGAAAAGGTTAAAATATTTTCATAGCACTTGCTCCAAATGTCATTTATGCTTATTGCAAAAAGTTATTTTCTCACTCATATTAGGTTTAGAAGAATTTTTTCAAGTTTTTAATTAATTACCGGAAAAAGGAAAAAAATGTTCAATAAACTGGTGGGCCAGTCGTAGTATATATGTAAAATAACTGTTTGTAAAATTGTCATAAATTTTAATTTGTATAACCAGGAATTTGTTGTATTTATAAATGTATTTAATTTGAAATTTTCAAAAAACAAAAGCTAAATTTCAAACATGAATTTCGCATGGAACTATATGTTCGTGTTATGCTGGCTGGCCTACATAATAGCCTCTGGAGTATTTTTGTTTTCGCGTGGATTCCTATTGTCGCGTGTTTCCAAAACTGATGTAGCCAGTTGCCGGCACTTGTCCTTAAATTCTACAGATGTGAGCAATATATGTTAATTTTTTCTAAATAAAATTTAATAATAATACCTTTATCATTTCGGTATTTTTTCCAGAATTACTACCTCAGCGAAGAAATGGTGCAAGAAATATTCAAAGATGTTAATGCAACAACCAATATATGTCTTCCACAAAAGTCTAAAGTAATAATATTAGTTATTGATGCATTAAAATATGAATTTGGTTTGTACCGGGAGAATCTCACAGATCCGCTACCATATGAAAACAAGCTAACAGCATTGCATGAACTCTTACAAGATCAACCAGACAATTCGCGTGTTATGCGTTTCAAAGCTGATCCTCCAACTACCACACTCCAACGATTGAAGGGACTGACCACTGGCAGTTTACCTACATTTATTGATATTGGTTCGAATTTTGCATCGCCGGAAATTAACGAAGATAATATTATCGACCAAATGATCCATAGTAATTTGCCGATGGTGTTTTTGGGTGATAGCACATGGACTGATTTGTATCCTCGTCGGTTTAAACGTTCCTATTCCTATCCAAGTTTTGATATATTCGATTTGGATACAGTAGATAGAAAAATAGAAAAACATTTACCCGCAGAATTAGATAAAAGTGATTGGCAGGTGCTGATTGCGCATTTCTTGGGTGTAGATCATTGCGGTCACAAACATGGGCCATTGCATCCGGAGATGGAGCGTAAATTAACGGAAATGAATGAAGTGATTAAGTATGAAATAATAGTATATAAATAATGAAATATCATTGTAGCAAATCAATTTTATTTTCAGATTAATTATTGCCAAAATGGACAATACAACCACATTACTCATAATGGGGGATCACGGCATGACCGCTTCTGGTGATCATGGTGGAGACTCTGATGATGAAACCAATGCTTTACTATTTGCTTATTCTAAATATAATAAATTTGTTAGCATTGATGTTGGCTCAGATAATGAAACACTACAACAGGCAAGTGATAAGATTCGAGTATATCAAACAATGCGTAAAAATTACGTGAGCTTGCGTAAATCATTTACCAGATAGTGAAGAGATAAAGCAATTAACTTTCTCAAATAAAAGATATCTTTTGATTTTTATGTAAGCTCTCACAAATATGTATTTGTGTATATCTGCCGTTGCCTAAGGGTTTTAAATCAACATTTTCAATGTTGTTAAATCTTAAAACCCTAAGCCTTCAAAAGTAAGGGAGCTTACCACAAATTGGCAAAGAAAAATTGCTTAATCTCTATTATATAACAACTCATCTATAAAACTCCCTTTCCACAGATTGATTTGGTGCCAACAGTTGCCACTATCCTCGGCATACCGATACCCTACTCAAATTTAGGTTTGATTAATTTTAATATTGTGCCTGATGTTGAATTTCCGTATATGAAAAAATTCCAAGGACTTCTGCTGCATGCCTGGCAAAATTCACATCAAATCCATAATTATTTCTTTAATTATGCTTTGGAAAATAAACGAACGTTCAGCCTTGCTGAAATTACTAAAATGGAAACGGAATTGACGCTGCTGTCGCATCGCGTCAAAACAATTTACAATGAAGTTGCATTAAAGTCGTTCATGGGTGATTTAAATAAGCAACTACGTTTAATACTAACAACGTGTCGTGAAATTTGGGTGAAATTTGATCCAGATCAAATGTCACAAGGTTTACTTGTAACAATTATACCAATTTCTCTAATTTTTCTGCTGATCAATCAAGCACATCCATTCGAATTTTATAATATTTTCACATGGAACGTGACAAAATATGCGTTTATGTTCAATATAGCCGCTGGTGTATTTGGTTATCGTTATTACAAACATTATTCCTTTAAAACTGAAGAACATGGCGCTATATTCTTTACTAATATCATAAGCATTTTATTTTTAATATTCCTAATCCTTCAGCGTTGGACGACAATTACCACTAATTGGTCGAATGTTAAACGTTTCGATCATATACCAACACGGATGATTTTAGTAATCTCTATGAGCGTTTACTTCTCGAACAGTTTTATTATACAAGAGGCACAAATACAATCATACTTGCTTATAGCTACCATATTGCTGCTGGTCTATGAAGTTTTACAGAAAAGCATACGCGTTGATTTCAGAACAAGATTCAAGCCACACCAATTTCTCAAATCCACAGCATTCAAGTTGATACTTGCCAGCGTTTTAGCTATAGTATTTATACGTTTTACCTATACATTATTCCGTTGCCGCGAAGAACAGGGCAATTGCGGTGATTTCTCAAATAATAGTGGAGGTTACACACTAAAGAAATCTTCCAGCGCCACAACTTATATGCTTGCGATTATTATAATTGTTTTATATACGACGCTAACACGTCTCTATTTGCGGTCATGCGGCAATTTGACTGGTAATAGTATAAACGTTATATTGGCACGTTATGGGCCGACAATTGCATCAATTTGTGCTGGTGGTCATATACTGCTGGCCAACAGTGCCATTAAGACTATAAAACGTTCGCATATCGATGCAATGGCATTGGTGATATATGCGCTCCTGCTATTGCAAATACTTGTTGTCATCTATGCGCCACTTATGGTATATGTGCTGCCGCCTAAATCATCTACAATCAACGTAAATAGTAACGATAGCATCGTACCCGAAATATTTAAGAAAATGAAACGCATGTATGAAGGCGGCGATGATGAGGTGCATCGTGATTCGAGCATACCGATCGTTTATGGTTTGGCCACAGTCTATTCATCTATATTGCTCAGCTTCGTCTCTTTTCTCGCAATGGTCTTAATTATCTTACTGGAACCAAAATCATCAATGGGTTTATTGATTTGTATAGCTGTGGGTGCCATCATAATATCGATGCATTCGATCATACGATATCGTACATCAATTAGTTTCGGTAAGTTATTAAAAATACTTGTTTTCTTCTAATTAATTAATTCGAATTCTTTTTTTTACAGAATCCTGCATTCAACCAAATTTTACAGTTATTGTTAGTTGGTTTATACTTGCACACTTTTCCTTCTTTGCTACTTCACATCAGACAACACTATCGCAGATTGATTGGCGTGCCGCTTTCATCGGACGCACCACTAGCATTGGTCAATCTACTTTTATCTCTGGCATTATGGTCATATTCAATACTTTTTGCGGGCAAATATTATTCTTCGTCATATATGGTTTATTGAGCACGGAAACTTTTTCGATATTTGCACTCTTTCCCAATCTAATCAAAAGCAATTATAACCGTGAGAATCGTAGATTGGATGGTAGTAATGCCGCCAACACTAGCACCAGCAATGGATCGTTCCCACCACACACCACATTAACTGAAATGTCGAATGAAAGCGTTGGTTTTGATATGACACGCGGTGAACTGGTACTCTTTGAAAATGAAGCAATCTTTTTGGGCACCACATTCAAGTTGGCTGCACAGTTTATGATGTTACAGGGCATCAAGGTTTGTACTTTTTATCCACTTATACATCTTAAAATGTTTTAATAATTTCTTTATATTTCTTCTATAGGTATTCTGCGCTATGATGGCTTGCACCATACACTGTCGTCATTTAATGGTTTGGAAGATATTTGCACCACGTTTCATTTACGAAGCTATATCTACATTTGTTAGTTTTCCCGCAATCATCATTGGATATTTATTGATTCTGCGTATACATTTAGCAGTGGATAGATTAGTTATGAAAATCAGTAGTAAAAAAAATAATTAAAACTAAATATTTTTGTTGTTTGGATTTCCCTTTAATACTGAATTTAATTTTATATTTATTTTGCTTGCAATTCATTTTATTCAACAAAGTAAACTATCAAATACGATTTTATACATATTAGAATTATGATTATGCGTATTTGTGTTATAGTGGCTTCAATGAATCCAAAGACTTAAAATATTCACAATTCTTTTTTCATAAGCAATTAATTGTAATAAAATTTATATTATTTTTTTTTAGTTTTTAATAAAAAATAATATTTACAAACATTGGCATTGTTATTTTAAATCACTATTGTTCACTTTTCGCTCGTTTTCCATCCACTCAACTCGTGTAATTTATATTAACTGCACGTAAATTTCAGTTTTGTAAGGTAATTACATAACATGTACGATAGGAAGGAAGTAAAGCTGAGATGCAAGGAAATTTTATAAAAAGTTTGGAAATTTCGCGAAAAGGTGCAGTAATTTTCATATTTTGAGTATTAAGACAATTTCGTTTCGATAAATGAACAATGCCTTAATGTAAAGGATTCAGTTTTAAATAAATACAACTCATTTTAAAATGTGAACAGTAACTACAGAATAGTGCACTTTTCGATACGCCTCCTAGTGGTTTCGATGGAGAACTAGTTGGACAAAAGTCAAAAATTATTGTGCTTTAAAATAAAATTGATACCACTGTAATCAATAACAAATATTTGTAACATTTAATTTTGTACACATATTAATTATTTTTATTGAAAAAAAATTGTGGCTATAAATGGTACAGGTGTGAGTATTAATATGTGTTTTTTTTAAGTCTCAAATTAAGTTTTTGGTTGTTTTCTTACTGTCGATTTTTAAGTTTATTTTGAAATCTTATTAATTTTATCTTAAATTAAATTCAGTACATTTAATAATTAATTTTTAATCGAACTGTGTATGTTTTATGGCCTACTTTTACCTACTTAATTTTATATTCGACTTTTAAGTGCTCACCTATGACATCTTTGGAGAATTTCCGTTTTATCAAAGAAGCAATTCCTCTAATTAGAATGTTGTCAGAAGAGGCTCAGGAAGACTGCAATAAAGTTTATAGAATATAGAGAGAGCATAACACCTGTCAAATTAGTTGAAGCGTTACATTAAGGGACTAAAGGCACATGTCATTAATTTCTTCAGACCTTGTTTTAAGCAGTCTTCTTGTAAAGAATAAGAAAAAGTTTATCTGAAATATTGAAGCTTCTTCATAATCCTGAATATGTTGATGATAATTTGGACGATGGTGATAAAGACGGAGCAACATATATTGCAGCTTTTGAAGTATAAGGTTTTTCATTTTAATACTTCCCATTTTTTCAATAATAACAAACTATATTAGAAGACTCATATTTACCTATGTCTATATGTTTGCACTAAAGAATCCAGGCATTTCCTAAAGGGGGTTTTAATTTCTTCGCTCCTTCAAAAAATTTTTTTGATTCATGACTCATGACGCAATCAATATGTAACAGGATTCTCATGGGTAAGGGGAAGGGGAGAAAAGGGGTGGCGTAGGAAGGCAGGTGGGGGTTTTACTCCCAAACCCCCCTTATGACCTGCTGTATGTATATTCATCCAGGGTTATCGTTTCTTGTATAATATTTTGGGTAGGTATTCTTTATATGGGAATTGGGCATAAAGGGTGAATGACATTTTTGCTCAAAACCAATAAGTGGCCAGTAGCATTATATATACCAAGTTTCAAGAAATTTGGATAATTCCTAGATTTTTTCCAGCTAGATTTGTCATCGGAACCACTTCAGTGCTTCGAAGTCATACAAAAGATGGACAAAAATAGAAGGAGTTGTCCCATTTTAATGAAAATTTACATATATAATTTTGGGCCACTGAGTTAGTTTTCTTCTAGACCTTACCATTTTTTCAGAAATCCATATTTTGTCCGATTTTCAAAAAATGTTTTCAAAATTATTAAAAATAAATTTTTATTTCCCAAATTTCTAACAAATTGGACTTAAGAGCTTCAATTTCGTACTTTTTTTGCGCCATATACGAGAAATTTTGAAAATATTGAATAGTTTTGGAAATTTTTTAAAGATTGCATACTTACTAATTAATTGTTTCTTGAAATTGCTTTTAACTAATTTATTACAACAAAAAGTATTGAAATTAAATAAATTTGATTTACTTTTTAACAACTATCGATTATCGTCGAAATCTTCTGTTGAAGAATCAATAAACGATTCAAAAATATGTACATTTTTTTTGACTCCTCACTGCTAATGTTGTATAGCTTGATGTCATTACTCCCAACAATTTTATTTTTTTATTTAATAGACCGCCTTGAAGATATTCGCTAATCGGAAAGCACAAGATATTCTTAATAGGTGTTATAAGAAATTTTCGAATATTGCGGCTCGCTTCCAAAGACTCCTCTGAATAACAACGTTAAAAATCAAAGACTTTATTAAACATATATGCATGCATTTTGCTAAATAAATGCTTTGTCACCTATCGACAAATCGAAAAATTTTATAACCTCACATCCACGAACTTTAATAACTCTTCATTAATATTATTTTCAACTTTTTCTTTAGCAAAAGAACAATTGCCTTAAATTTGTTTGTTGCACTGGCACTAATCCAGCAATTGGATAAATCTGAATACCTATTTAAAATTTAGTTCCATTACTAAAAAAAAAACATTTGAATTTAGCAAAAGCTTTATTTGTTTACCTTTTTTTACATTTCAAAGTAACGGTAATTATTAAATTAAATTATAAAAATATGTAACAAACCCTAACCACTAATTATTTATAACTTCTTTATTATTTGAAAAAAAAAATTTAAGTAGTATTCTTACCCAGAGAATTATGTAACATATTTTGGTAGTAGCATAGCGTTAAGATGTTTTTAGAAAATTGAATTTTTCCAAAAGTTGCAAAAATACGCAGAAATTTTTTCTTGCGTTTAAGAGAAGAAAGTCCATTTAAAAGAAACCATAGCAAGACTTCAGAATCTTACTAAAGTCCACCATTTTTCAGTTGTGCCAATAAAAATTTAAAAAATTTTTTAAAATTAAAATATTTCATTTTTGTAAAATTGTAAAAAAAAAATTTTTTAATTTAAGATAAATAAAATAATTTTTATATTTGACTACATTTTTTTCTTTGTATTAAAAATAAATTTGGAGCCATATCTTTAAAGCACTTTTTTTTTGTACAATTACTCAAAACTAATAAAATTAGTTTTATTTTTCTTTACAAAATTGTTCGACTTTGAAGAGCTCCTATAAAATTTGTTTTTTCGCAAATTCATTTCATTTCAGATTTGTTTTATGTAGACTCTTTCCTTTAAAATGACACCAATTTTGTCCAAATCTGTAACACAATATGCGCCGGGCTTCATTTCTTGTGGCTCGAAAAATGGGTGAAAAATCGCTTAGTTAACAATTCAAAAAAATACGAGGAAACCGACAGATCATCCCACGACTAGGGATGGGCGGTATATTGAAAATATCGATATTCCGACACCGAATTTTTTTTAGAAGGATATTTATTATTATTATATTTGCTTTAAACAACATCGACATCTTATTAAACTTAAGATTAGAATATTGCGCTACCTAGTGTTCAAGAAAACACAACATTTTTTAAATTGTTTTAAAATTGAAATATTTTGGAAAACTAAATAAATACTAGTCGGTAAGACCCCAGTGACTGGGGGTATTTTTTTTGTTCAAGAAATCTCTTTATGAATAAACAAATATCAAAAGAGAACCAAACTACTCGTTGGTGTTTGTTTTGTTATTTGTGTATGCAGATAATTCGTTAGATATTTCTGAGAAATGCCGTTACTAATGTCTTCTCTCTCTCTCTTATTTGTTATTTACTCCCGCTTAAGCAATGATTTTTACAACGATGAATGCAATGCTTTGTTCAATGAGTGAATTTTAAAGAGCTTAACCGATTTTAAATCTGATAATTTTTGGCTAACCTACTCGTCAAGCTCTTTTAATTTGATATATAATATGATAGTGTAGCACTTCTGGATCTTCTGGAATAAAATTGTAGTTACACTAATAAACGTAAACATAAATGTGGTCCAAACATAGGCTGAAAATTTTTAAAAATGAAACTTAGCATGATTTATTCGATGATATTTATGGGCGACCACTATTTCGGGCAATTCTGCCCGAAAAAACCTTTTTGTATGTGCACAAAATTATTCGCTTTGACGATGTGCTAAGCCGACGTTAGCAAAAATGTGATGACAAGTTCACGCCAATTCGTATTCTTTGGGAAAAGTGGGTTGAGTTACTTCTAGAAACAAAGTTGCTAATTATTTAGAGTTAAAAAGCACACAATATAAGACATTTCTTTTGAATAAAGAAGTATCAAAATAGGAATGAAGGCAAGAAAAAAGAATCACTGTAAAAAAAGGACAAAAATGTATCACTTTTGATCCAATTGGATCAAAGTGGTAACACTGATATCTGTCACAAATCAGAACTAAATTTTTATTCTTCTTAAAATTATTGATATTTCAACCACATTCCATGTAACTTTATAGTGGCATAAGAAAGCTTTCTATTATTGGTAAGATTGGGAACTTACTTTTTCCACATATGTACTGTATATAGAAAAGTTCATGTGTATAAAAGATAAGAATTGGTCCCGAAGGTGGTCCAATAACTGGTTTCACTGTATCTATAGATGAAATTTGGTGTGGTGGAACTATTAATGACTTTTAAAAAGCATACAGGTAGCTTAAGTTATAAAATAACACATGCAAGTGATTAAAGAAACTTGTATAAACCAACTTCTTATTAAAACACGCATTACAAGAATTGTGGTATTCTGATTTTCTGGTGACTTTATTTATGTTTCCAATCAATTAAAATTAGATATTATATGCTTATTTTCTGATAAAACTTTTTTAAGATTGTTTGTGACTTATTACACTAGCATTTCATATACACAACTCTTCTCTCAATAACATTAGATTTTAGTTTCATTTTTAAGTTTATATTTTATTTGTATATTTTACTAAAATTTAAATACAGGTTTTTTCACTTTGAAATCTATTCAAAAATCAAATACATTGAACTCAATTACAATTAGAATTAGGTACATAAAATTTAAACAAATTATAATTATTTTGTAAATTTAATTACATTCTTTAAAAATCAAATACGTTGAACTCAATTTAAACATAAAAAATTTAAACAAATTAAAATTATTTGAAAATACATACTAAAAATCAAAAGCGAACATTTTAATTTTTTTAAGTTTTTCAAGTGCCAATAGCATTAACTACATAAATCTAAAGCATTTTTTTTGTATTAAACTGCTTGCCACAAGAAATTTTATGAAAATTAAGTACAGAAATCAGAAATGTTTTAAGACGGCCCTGCACTTTCTCGAAAGTGTTTTGTGATAATTTTAGAGAGAAACTTCAAGTACTTGCAAAGATATAGACGATTATAGCGCCGAACGTAAGTATATTTTATATGTTAAAAACCGATAATCTACACTTTGAACCAACACAACAATGGCTCAGGACATCCTACTCTTTCCTCAATCTATTTTTGAGAAAACCAATTTTGGCGGTGCGCTATTTTATGAAATTTACCATAATATGTCCAGAGACGACAGTCATAAATTTATTAACGGTGAGCAGCAATCGTGCACGCCAGTTAATGACGATTTTAAAAACTGTCTCATCGAAAGCTGCAAAAAACCCTCTATACATTTTTTTTTTTATTATTACACAATTTTTTATTGTACATGAAGTCTTTAAGTATATGGCAAAAATTCCGGAGACATAAAGTACATTTTTGTTAATCTATCAGCCCTAGAAAAATTGCTAAAATTTTGGACCGAGAAAGGGGCAGGGTTTCTTTAAAGCGGGTAAGTTGTTTGTCTTATTTTAAAATAGCATATGTGGTGGGACAATGCGAATGATCTTACCATCGCTTTGATACATTTAAAGCACAATTCACGTTTTTATGTTTTTTTTTATCACTGAGCTTGCTAAAAATTGGCAAAATATTTTCAATTTTTCTATTTTTTTTTTTTTTTAACATTGACAAACAAAAACCAAAGAAAAACGAAACACTATTATACTAAAAATATAACTATTGCATACATTTGTCTGTATGCGTTAGAAATCACTATTTAAAACTCTTTGTTTTTATCGTCAATTTACATGCAAAAGTTTTGTATAGAAAATATGATTTTATTAACTGAGTACAATTAAAAATTAGAATTTTCATTTAAATAGTATAAAAATAAAAGTGTTTGGTTTTTTTATTTAAAGCTTAAATTTACAACTAACCCTTGGCATGACCATTAAGAACCAATTGCATATTCGATAATCCATTCGTTTGTTTTTCTTTAGGAGCGTAGGCGCTTCCTTCTACGAAAGAAAAAAGCGTGAAAGTGAAATAGTGTATATAAAACAAATTTGTATAATTTTAGAAAATAAGCTTAAATGAAAAAAAAAATAAATGTGTAAATTATTTATTTTTAAATGCAAAAAAAAAAAAAAAAAAACAAAAGCAATTAGGAATGCATGCGACCAAGTATGATATATTTAAAGTACGTGAGTAAACTTAATTGTATACAATAGTTCTCCATAATCAACAACTGTTAGGGTTCTTGAGAACTTTTAAAACCAAATATCGAAATAATTCAAAAATGATTTAAAATATAAAATTTATTTAGTAGGTACAAAATATAAATTTTTCAACTGTTAGTGCTACTTTTCAAACATGTATGTACTAGCGGATCGGCCAAATAAAAATTTAAGGCATTACGACCTGTACTCCAAAATCCAAGGATGCATTATTATTTAATTTATTATGAAAAATTACAAAAATGTAAGCATTAAAACCATAAACCAGTAATACTAAATATACATAAATATAATTACTTTGCTTTAGTTCTATTACACAAGTACATACGAAATTAGTAATTACAATAAAAAATACATTACAATAGAAATTTAATCACTTTCGTCATTGTAATGTTCACACTTCTCCTTACCATGCAACGAATGGCAAAACTTATTTGTTTTACTCCAATCTTCTTTCAATGATAGATTGAACATAGAATAATCTGGATCACCAGTAACTTCTTTAACTATATTCAAAAATGTCGGCATACAGTTTTTCAAGGCCTCGCCAGTAAGTGAGGAGTATGTTTCCAAAAGTACTAAACCTTTACAGCTGCACAAGAATGAAAAACAATCAATATTATTTAAAATATATACATTTATATTGATGTGTGCATATCTACCGTGGATGACTTGGTTCTTTATAGATATCCAATTGAAAATATTGATTATTAATTAGAAAACAGCGACGTTTTTTGTAAATTGTGAAATGCGCATCATCACGTTGTGCCAGCAGATTCATATAATCACGATGCGTTAATTGTGTTTTCACTTCAATACGTGACTGACCATGTACATTGGGACGACGCAACGTATGTATGTAGCTCCAGTGATTTTTTTGACCACGTTTACGGAGACGTGCTTGTACCTTCGGTCCTAAGGATTGCAGATAATGATGTACAACATCGAAATCTTGAAATGGTGGAAATTCGTTGTCGGATGGTAAAGCGGCCACTATAAGAACATACAAGGACAATGACGTTAAATAAAATACAATTACATTTGAATTAAAGCTGAAGTAGAAAAAATTTACCCAAATATTTAAGTTTCTTGGATGACGCCAGCAAGCGATCACCAATATCAATGCCAAGTTTCTGGCATACAGCCTCAATCATACGATTCATTTTTGTTTCGAAATTGGTCGAATTATCAATCACATCGAAATAGGGATGTCCAACCCAAGCAGCAGCGGATTTATAATCTAGTTCACGTGCCAAATCAACGCCTTCAGAGCGACAGGCATGATCCTGAAAAAGAACAAGTGAAATATGTCATAATGTAAGTTATTATGGATGAGTTATTGATGCATTCGAGTACATACTAAAATCAAAAACCTTATCTAGCAATAAAAGCCTCATAATTCTTCATTTTTAGCTTCTTTGTATATAAATATAAAAATAGTTACGAAAAATTACCTTATAAAGCCTTTTTAATTTCTTTAAATTAAAAATGAATTTCATTTAATATATAAATTAAAGTTTTTTTTTATTGTAACTGCACATAAAAGAAAATTTTTTAAATTTTGTTTACGCCTCTTTGGGTTTTATGGTCTTAAGAGCCCTATTTTATTCCGTATTTACTTATCTTAACACCTTTTGACTCGCGCAATATTTATAATACATTAACCAAGGGTGGAACAGACTCTCAACTTGTGCCCTAGCAAAGGAAAATATGTTCGAAATTCAACCCTGAACCACGGTCGAATTTTGCAGGGTACTAGACTAGAAGATCATGCTGCCAAGTCAGCAATATAAGCACCTGAGTAGGTGAAAAATAAACTTAATATTGGGTCATATAAAAAGTATTTTCGGTTTTTTTTATCAATGCTTGAACAAAAATTTTCTTTATTAAAAATCAATTTTAATAAAGAACATAATGGCCATTATTGCCATGATCTTTTGCTATTTTTCCGGTAGCTTCATAATTCCATTGGTGTAAATATTGTGTGGTTTATCGGCGATTTTCGGCGGCTCTTCTGTCGGCCAATTTTTTTTCATCAAGAGAGTTTTGCAGAGATCGAAACAAATAGTAGCCAGACGGTGTAATGTCCGGGCTATATGGTGAGTGCATCAAAATTTTCCAGCCAAGCGCAGTCAATTTTTGGCGGGTCATCAAAAATGTGTGTGGCCTGGCATTATCATGGTGGAACACAACGCCTTTTCTGTTGGCTATTTCTGATGGCTTTTTCTTGATTGACTGTTTGGCTAGGTTGTAGCAGCTCATGATAGACAATTCCTTTCAATCCTTCTAAGCAATCAACATAACCTTGTTTGCCGTTAATCCAAGCTTTGAAGCCGTTTGTGGAGGGTCACCGGCCTTTGACCATGATTTTTTTCGTTTAATATTCTTGTCAAATTTCTTTGTGTTAATTCATGTGGCACCCAAACATCGAGCTTCTTTGAGTTGTCAGCTTTTTAAATGATTCCAAACTGTCTTGTGGTTGATGTTTAGTGTCTCCGCTATCTCCTGGCAGTTTGCGTGCCGGTCTTGCTCCACCAGTTTCAAAATTTCATCGGCTTTTTCAGTGACTGGCCGGTCAGAGCGAGGTGCATCTTTGACATCGAAATTTCCAGAACGGAATCGAGCAAATCAAAGTTGGATGGTACGTTCTGGTAGAGCATCCTCACCGTAAATCGCACAAATTTTTTGGAATGTTTTTCCAGCGTTTTTACATTTTTAATAGTAAAAAAGCGTATTTCTTCAAAAATTTCGTTTCTTTTCAAATCAAAATATCTTTTTACATGAATGACAAACTACAAAACTGTCTTCGCAAAAAAATAAAATGTAGCCTAAAATGTCACCTTTCAAACGCTCGTTCGTTTGACAGAATCGGATTAGTAGTGACAAATGTATAGCCATTAACACCATCTTATGACAAAAACCGAAAATACTTTTCATATGACCCAATAGACACTTGATTTTAAGAAATACAGAAGGCAGGCCTTACTGCTTACTAACCATTAGGATTGATATCGGCAGATAATTAGACAAACGTCATTGAAGCCGACCAAGCTAAATACAATTATAATACAGTAATCCCCGTATAATTGGAATATTTTTGTAATTACATTGTTTTTTCTTTTTGAATTTTATTAATTTCTATCAGAATGGGCCTAACTCACTTAAATATCCCTTCATATATATGAACGAATTGTAATTTGAAAAGCTCTCACACGAGCTATATCAATTATATAAATAAAATAAATGATTGTTTGATATATATGTGACCCACAATGTCTTTTGATTAATCGAACAAAGTTATCAAAAAGAAAATAAAAGATTAAAACCACATTTGCAAAATGTTTATGACAAACAACATGACAAGGTAATCGAATGTGTAACGTGTGTCATTGATAAATACAACAAAAACAAACTGTTATCACATAGTTATCAGTAATATCCTGATTTCAAACATTAAATAATCATTTTCAACTATTTATAAACGATAATAATAATCCTTATGTATCCAGAAATTTTCTAATTAATGAAAATCATGAAATTGAAACAAAGACAAATTAAATAAATAATATTGCCAGCATTATAATATCGACATTCACTTTTCTCTTTTTAAATAAAATTCGGAATTTCTAATGATAACCTATTGTATGCTCTTGGATAAATTTTGATCTTAAATATAAATATTATTTCCAGCTTACTTCGGTGGTGTAAAAATCTTCAGCGCCATTTGCAGCAGATACCAAATGCAATATTTGATTGTAACGATTATCACGTAATTCAATGGGATTCCAATTATTTCCAGCCATCATTTTTTCCCATTTTTCTTTTGAAATATCTGAAATAGAAGATAGAATGTTTATGCATATGTTATGTCCATATATATTAATTACATTATTTATAAATCGATTAAATATGAAACCTACAAGCACTGGCATCCATAACGCCGCGATCGCAGATAATCAAACAGTTGCGCGTACTCGAATTACCTAATTCGAAGTATGTATTTTCAATTTGAACCATCGTGCGTATCAGATTTTCTTGAAATTTATAAGCTGCAATGATATGAAAAGGTTTAGAATTCATATGAATTTGAAGTAGTTACATACAAAAAGAAAAAAAATTTAAATAAAAACTTTACAAAAACTCTCGCAGGTAAACATAAACAGAAATGTTTGCAAACAAATATCACGTTTCCAATTAAGCTGTTTGAACCCCCAATTTTAAAGAATTATGATGATTCTTATAATTATTATTTTACATTAGTTGCAAATGAAAAATGATTCTGAAAGAGTATATATTTTTTTTTTTTTTTTGTACTTAAAGCCTAATGACATTTTTATTTTTGTAGGTCTCATTCTACAAATATTTTCACACATACAGTCAGCATTTTAATAATGCATTGGAAGAATTTGCCAAGTCCCCGAAAACTGTGATGTGTCCACAGCAGAAATATATGGTTTTTATTCTTTGGGAATAGTATCAAAGTTTTAATTTTATAAAGCCTGTATTTATAAGTAATCCAAAGTATATATTCAAAGTTTATTTAAAGATATTTTACAGTATACAGTGTTACGTGCGCGTTGATCAAAAAGAATAAGTCGAAATAAATTATGAATATGTATGAAATGATCATCCATCTTTAAGCACATTACAAATAATTCAACGAGGAACCGATATCAGTAACTCAGAACAAAGTCGCAAAATGTAAATTTTACAGGAGAACGTCAAATAGAATTTTTTTCCTCCAGAAGCGAAGTGGACTTATAATATGATATTTTAGTAATTTTAAGCCCAAACGTTTTCTATACTGAATAGAGTGCGATATTTAAATCTAGGTGAGCCAAAAAACCGGAAAATTTAAATTTTGGACTTAATATGCTTTTACTCTGAGGTACGGATGTGTAGATAGCAGTGGAGTTTTTTACTGGTATTTGATACCAATAGTCTGCAATAAGAACATCTTACAATTCACTCCTTTTGCACTGTAATTTATTAAGAATAAATTTAATTATAATAACAGAGACTAAAATAGGCTGATCTTACACTTGTCACTGTGATTTGCAAGTATTATTGTGAGAAGTTGATGAATTAAACTGTATAGCGAAAAAATTATGAAAACTCATATTTACATCAATGCAATGTCAATATAATTTCAAAACATTTTAAAATAAAGCGAAATTTTTTTGGAAAAAAACGGCTATCGTTGTTTCGTATTATAAATGAAACCAAAATTCTGTAAAAGAAATTTGCAGAAAATATATGATTATTTATGTTCTTTTAAATAAATATATTTTTGTTCTAAATATGCCATTCTATTCTCGCTTGTTTTTTTTTTTTTGCTTGTTTGTTTGGTCACATGTGTGCTATTAATGTTTGTTTTTTGTCATATGAATGAATAATTTAATAGCTATACTGTGAAACGTGCAACGAAAAAGAGATAGTAAATTTTATTCAATGTTAAATGAAATCATGAAGGAAAGTTCTTAACCTTACAAGACAAATACAAGTAGAAAAATTATAAATAAATAATGAATTAAAAGTAGACAATGTGCAACAGTAAATAATTAATATAATAAACTTAAGATATTTAATTTCAATGAAATGGATTTAAGTACAATTGGTATATACGCCTAAAACTATAGTTGTAAGAACAAATTTAAGAAGCAAACAATATTATGTTAAGTGATATTTCGTGCCAAAAAGAAATAAAAATAAAAATTAATGTTGCATTTAATTAAATTATGAAGTATCTAGGTATTCCAAATATTGAAAATCATCAAAAATTGTTTTTACCAATGCAGAAACAAAACAAAAAAGAAAAAATAAAACTAATATGCAAAAGTAAAGAAATTTTTACTGCTCAATTGTAGTACATTTGATATTTAATCTTAACGTCAGAAAATGCTCGAATTTTCGAAAATTTCAAAATTTTGTACTCATTTGTTTTATATTATTATTTATGGTGCATGAATGTACACGTGCATTGTGGCATAAGCCAGACAACTTTAAGGCTGTCTATAATATAATTACAATGTGCATTTTAACCTTTATTTTTAGAATACTTGATCGTGAAATCGAAGTTTTTTGTTTTTGTTTTCGTTTTGCTGGCACATCATTAAATAACACTATCGACTTTATTCAATAGTGTAGGTCAGTGTTAACCCTTACAAGCACATATTTTTCGCAAGATTGCGGTGACATTTTTGCCTAGGTATTATTCATATGTTTTTGGGATCGCCGAATCCGTGTCAAACATTTAAATAAATGAATTTAAATAAACGTTGAATCCAAAATCAGCAACCTATGTCCTAATATATCAGATATAGTCCCACAATACCCGCATATACAGCGTATCAAACCAAATTGATGGAAAATGTAAAAATCTCGGAAACTTACACTTTCCATCCATATTTTCAAATCCGCCATTTGGGATAGAAAATTTTAAAATTCTGACTTCAGATTTGTAACCAGCGACTGAAAAATCAGTCACAGATAATCATTTGGATAATTTAGATTCTTTAATATGACAGAGTTTTGACAAATGTCAAATCCAATTTTCGACCACGGATCTGTTATCAACGGCCACCAAAAATCCCCAGTGCGAAGTCTGTAGAAATAGAAAATCTAATTTTTTGCTGTTACTTGTTTTTTTACAAAACTCTCGGCACGTTCAAAAATCAAAAATAGGAAATACAAATTTTTTCTTCACACCACCACTTCTTGGCTGACATTGGCAAACCTCCAAGAGTAAAATTGCGGTTTCGGCATAAAACTGTAGGTCACTTCCATTCGTGTATAAATATAGCTCGGTCTAGGCCCTCTATGGGCTGTTGCGCCATAATAGTAGTAGTAGTAGTGGTAGTTATTTACAAAACTGGTACAGTTGTTGCTTTATTGGTAGGTAATCCCAAAAAATCAAAAACAAAAACTTAAGAATTCATTTTTAAAAAGTGGGAACATAGATTCCTGCCAGGCTTCTAAAGGTTAAGAGAGGAACTGTTTTAATTTGCCCTCTGAAATTTTCTTATATAAAGGTTGAATATGCTGCCTTGAAATGTGTCATATGTCTGTTTGAAACGACTATATCGTCGTCGTTCTGGCAGAAATCACTAAGTCTATTTTTTTAATTTCTAAGATGAAGTTAGTTTATGCAGTGAATAGTGCTCTACGAACACTGGCAAACATTAAAAAGTTATCAGATTGATATGCACATAATTATAGGTTTTAACTGCATCATCAAAAATCGAATTTATTATGCCATTACAATTCTAGAAGCTAATTAATACGGATCTAATTAAAAAAAATTAATTTGGACGACGATGTCATCTTTGATGCTTTATGACATATTTTTTGAGCTACAAAAGGTATCCATTACAAACATTAAGGCAAAATTAACTTAATACTAAAACATATTCCTATCCAGGCCTTTTTCCTCATTTTTATAATTTATTAATAAGTAAGTTCCGTTCGTCAAAATGTGAACTGGTTGCTTTGAAACATAATCTTTCCTTGTTCAGCGATAAGATATAATTTTTAAGTTATGTTCTTAAGAAGCACACAAAAATGCTAGAAATATTTAAGCTTGCGCGAATTTCAAATTACCAAGTAGACAAATATTGAGTAATAACTAATTGTAATGGAAAATTTTCAATACTTGGACTCTTTCTAATAATTTAATTTATAAGAAAAAATAGATAAATTTCGTAACATCTAGCAACCTTAAACAGTGTATTTAAAATATAAAATCATTATCCCATATCGAATTGAAAGCCCAGGTAGCTAGCACTCTAACCTAGATTTAGTTATAATTTTCTTTTAATTAAATGTATTAAATAAATAAATAATTTATTCGATAATCAGACAAATTTTTATGGCCCTAATCGATTTTTCTTTTGTCAATAATACTAAAAATATTTAAATGTCTATAAATTGCTATACATACTTTTGTATAATTCTTTGCAAATTGCCTTTGTTCTCCTTCCTTTAAATTGGCAGATAGAGGTAGAGATAGAAGAATAGTAGAAAGTGAAAAATAACGTAAGTGATTACATATTCAATATACTAGAATGAGCCATTTTTTCACTCTTTTCTTTTTTGGTTTTTGTTGTTTTTAATTTAATTAACACAATCACACTGAATGCTATAATTTCAGCTTATGGGTATTGACAGGATGGATATACGTCAATTGTAGCTATGCATAACTTTGCTAAATGAAACTAATATCGCAAATTATTGAATTGCAACGACGTTAATCGTATAAATTTCAAAGAACTATAATTGCAAGTAGTAACCATTAGGATTGTGTTTATAGACAATCAATTATGATTTCTTAAAAACTGCGCAAACAGCACCAACAACAACATTTTTCTCATAGATATGTGCACTTTTTTAATAACAATTTAATACAAAAAAATATTTATGATATTCATGCATCTTAAACGTGTGATATTCGATCGAAATTTAACTAATCAGATGAGAATTTAGCATAACAAACACACACATACAAAAAATTGGGATGCAAATAAACTAAATAATTTAATAAAATATTAAATAAAAATCAAATAAATTTTACTGTTGCTGTTTACAAACTCAATTAATATGTAAATCAAAAAAAAAAGAAGAATAAAGAAATTATATATTATATATTTGTATTTGAGAAAAATATTCCGGAATGTGGTAAATACTGAACAGAAAAGGCGAGGGAAATTAAATTAAATAAAATCATAGACAACAAATTTTATTTAATTTTGACGATATTTATTTTGACGGCTAGCTTGCTCATAGGAAAGTTCTACAAGAATGTTTTGTTGGTTCGCTACAAATCGATATAGGAGCGCGCAATGAGGGTAAGAGAAGGCATTCAATTCAAAAATGGAAAATAAAGATTATTGAAACTACGAATGCAAATTCGAATATTGTAGAACTTGATGGGTGTGTGATTTAGAGATTAATGCTTTTAATAAAATGTAAATAAATTCAATCAACTTTACTATCAATTATAAATTTCAATGTGTGTCTACCTAATTATAAAAACAATAAGAGATAAGATTTTTTTTGTTTGACGCTCATATCCGCTTTACAAAATGTTTGTATGGAGAGTTAATCCTATATACGCTTATATCGCGGGAAATAAGACCGCGATAAAAAAGTGTAGCCGAGTCATAATTTTGAATCTTAACAATCAGCGGTGTATTTATTTGTACTAAATGGTACCATTTAACTTAATGTGAATGTAGAAGTAGGCAAATAAGAAGAAAAATGACATATGGATGCACGTTTCTTTTGTCACTACTATGATTTTCTCTAATATAAGCGACAAAAGAAAAATAGCTAATATGTTGTTTTTCAAAATCAGCATTTTCGCTGTGTTGTGCTGTGCGCTGTAGTTTTGCTTTTTATCAGTAGGGGAATGTGGGGAATGCCGAACCATGGGGAATGTCGAACCATTAGTTTTAACTGTACACGAATCTTTTGCCATCGTATTATTTCAGCTTCATCTCATTTTTTCATTAGCAGTCGTACCGATGAGACGTATTTTGTGCTCTCTGCGATAACCAAGTGATTTTTGAGATTCCAAAAGTGTTTTTATGCTTTAAAATTACATTGCTTTTTCAACATTTTTGCGTAAAACCAAGCAGGTAAATATTTTTCAAATCAGTGTGTGTGAATATTATTTACAGTCAAAAAAGTTTCTTTGCATGCTTTTGGGGAATGTGGAACCACTTTTTGTGGGTAATATAGTTATATAGTAAATTATCGACAAAAAATTAGTTTTTGGTAATTTAACGTCAATATGCCGCGTTAAATTGGAAAACATGATCGATCGGATGATCTCCAAGAATATTTAGCGGCCATAAAGGAGATTAAAATCGACAATCACTTGCGATGTGTACACATGACTGGTGGCTATTTCACATGCAAAAACTGCGACTCCGAATAAATAACATCGATTTTTCCTCTATATTTTTCATTCAAATCTTATGTTTTTTCATAACGAAGTCATAAACAGTTTTACATCAATATTTGTTCCAATTTTCTCAATTTGCAAAGTGGTTCGACATTCCCCACGATTTTTCAAAATGACAAAATCGAATATTTTGGTATAACGCTTAAAACTTTACAACAAATTCGAATTTTTAAATTTTGAAACTACAAAAACGTGGCATTTTGATTCTAGTTTAACCTCCATTTCTCAAATTTTGAAAAATTACGATTTTAGGGTGAGTTATTAGTCAAAATCAAAGTGTGGTTCGACATTCCCCATATTCCCCTACAATATTCGCTTGATGCGATAAACGTGCTTCATTCTATGCACAGCCCATCAGCAAATTTTTCGAAAATCTAAAATGAGTTTTCACGTGGGTTGGTATTAGATTAAAATATTTTCATATATCATATATAGGATATGTGTATTTGTACAATATCCAAATACACAAATACTAACAAAAATTAACAAAAAACATTTTTGTTCTATATATTTTGTCATTTGCTGTATACTATACAAGTTTTATTTTACAAAAGAATAGCGAACGAATAAAAAATAAAATCAACCATTCGAAATAAATTTTATTTTAGAACATTTTACTATTTTTTCTTTTCTTTTTCAAAACAACAAATAAACATTTTAATGATTTGCGTAATTTTAGTATATATGTATGTCTGTGTACATACTCTCGTCTACACATTCATTTAATAATACTATGTATTTACGTATGTCTATTTTCTTTATATTGTATACAATTATACAATACAAAAAAAAAAAAAAAAAAGCAACAACATAACGTGAATTCAAATAATTTTGCTAGTAAAAATTATTTTTTATGAATTTTCCTATATGTGTGGTCACAAGTCATAACCGCCTAAGTCTGTTTTCCAATTCTTTCAGGATAGCAATTTAAAGTTTCAAATCCTCACTGCAATTCAGGACTCTGCTTTTTTTGTTTCACTTTCTTACAGATAATTGCCGCCCTAAAAAGATACAAACATGAATAATTATAATTGATAGCAAATAGATTTAGACACGCTGAAAACGATGGCACTAAAAATTCAATTTTGTCCTAACTCGAGTTAGGCCATTATGGTTTGTGGGCACTGATATTAGAAAATACATATTTTTAGCATTGTATAGAATTGAAATTTGGTGTTTTGAAAAAACTGCGTAGTTTTTAATTTTTTTAAATATAATTGCGGGTACAATTTTTACTATTTATAAAAGTTTTATTCGGGTGTGGTACATAAGAAAGGATGTGATCTCATTCTAAAAGATTTGCCTGTTTCGAAAGAGGGGGGTGTGTCAGATGATTTTTTATAATGTATAGCGCGGCAAAAACAAACAAACAAAAAAAAGCCGAATCGATATCGCTGAAATTTCTACTTTTTGTGAAATTTAAGTATAAATTGGTTACTTAAAAGCATAATTATGTTTAGGTATAATAGCCATTTTCAATCAAATTAGCATTTAAGGGAGCTGTATACTGTTCACACTTCGTTAATGCTTTCTTAGGAACATAGCTTTTACTAAATGAATACCAAATACTTAAGGCATTTTTGAATCGAGGACCAAAATTTCAACTTGTATAAAAAACAAGCACAGAACCGTCTTAGCAGATAGTAGATTGTGTTTAAGCGCTTTTGCATTATTACATAGAGTAATGCTTGGTTTTTACTATGTCAAAATCAATCAAATTTGCTTACAAATATATAGGAAATTCTCTATCTTTGGCATGGAACGTCACATAGTGAAAACCACGCATTAGAATTAAATTCATCTACCAAATTTGTTAGTAAGAACTTACTATACATAAACTGTAAAGATGGTGATACATATGGTAAGTTGCAAACTAAATATAAGTTTAAAAAAGTTAAACGTAAGTAAAATATAAATTAAATAAATTTTTTCAATTGTTAAATTGTTTCATGTTAGCCAAAATAAATAGTAAAAAGGGACAATACAAAAAGTAAAGAGAAAAAAAGCATCAGTTTTATTTAGCAGAAATTGAACTGTTGCAAATACATAAATTTTAATGTGGAATGTCAAGTGTGCGGTTCAGACGCATTTGTTATTTCTTTGAAACATAATGAAATACGACGATTTTCACACAGCTTAAGAGAAGACAACAGAGTAAATCTTTTTTTTTTTTTTTTTTTCTTCAAATTCGATTTAGCACACAACACTCACCTTCGCTGCCGTTGGGCTTGGAGGCAGCATTTGCCAGACAACGTGGACAGGATGCAGTCAAATCGATAAGACTATGCTCCGGTGCAGCGAATGGTAGATTTTTGTATTTAAATGTAGTTGGAGTTGGTGGCGCTACGATACGCATATGTTATAAATTTTGAAATCATAATATATTTTTACTATATAGTAATTAATTTATTTAAATATTTGACTGATTTTGCACGTCTTTCCACCTATATATTTAATAAGGTTTACGTACGTTGTGCAAATATCTTTAAATAAAATGTACTTAAAAATAAATAATTGCAGAAAGAAAACATGTGACATTCGTTTATCAATAATTGCTACATCGCTTAAAAATTAGTAAATCGTATTTAATTCGCAAAAACAAAATAGCAACAAAAAAAAAAAGCTTTTAAGTAAACAAAAATATCAAAGGTGTAAATTAAAACCCCCATAGCGTCATACAAACAACGCATGGTAATTTAGTTGATAAAAATAAAAAACGACTGTAACAATTATTGTTACTCTTGATTTTGTATTGAAAAAAAATTAAAAATTAACGTTTATGAACAAATGAGAATGAATAAAATTAGATTTATTCCAGTCGATGTCTGGAGAAAACTCAAAATATACATGAGAACGTTGATCAAGGTCAAGGTGAATTTATACCAGGTGAAGTTACCAGCAACTCAAAATCATTGTTTGATTATCTGTTTACATTTTTCTCCATTTTGGCAATCACTGCAGTCCACCACTATGGTCGCAACAACAAAGATGTGTTGTTACTGTTTTGTTGAAAAGCATTTTTTGGGCATTTAATGGTATCTGACGCAACAACAAAGATGTGTTGTTTTTGCTAAGGTGAAATTGTTGTAATCTTGCAATCACCTTATACATGATTTGACCATGAGGATAATGATCCAGAAATTATATGTAGAGAATATCAGCGTAATGTTCTCACTGTTACTTGGATGAAAGCAATTCTGTGCTCAACATCGTCATTAACAAATTTACGGTAAAAAGGAAAAACTTAAGATTTATATGTTAGATTATAAATATCAAATTGGCGCGAATTTTAAAAAGGCTGATCTTTGATTTGAGCATAAAGTCTTATGAAACAGTACTATAGGTGCTATGTATAATTTTTCTATTCAAAGCAATCAAACTCGGCTAACAAGCAAAAAAACTTAAGCTATTATTTTTTTTAGTACAGAAATTTTCAAGGAAATGAAATGCTTCTATATGGCAGTGCTAACCAAAAAACACACAATTAAATTTTGCGCCTGTGTGAGCGCAAAAAGAACTCGTTACGAAAGGGAATTCTCTGCATGCCGTACACTGTGACAATTGTTATAAATATAAATTGATATAAATAAAAAAATCTTCTTCCCAATTTATATTAAATATTCGCTCAGTGCATTCATAATGGATTGAGCATTTTTGCTATGAACGATCGCTAGCGTTGGTGTGAAAGCACCATGTTCAAAATGTGTCTATATGTAACTGCCTCGCTCTAGCAGCGGGCAGACAAAGAACTCTGGGAGAACCTTTCTAAAATTGCATCTTTTGAAATCGGGGGCATACTACGCTACATAGAAAGTACAAAATGGTTTAACTAAACGCAACTATTCGCCCCAGGGTATCACAATTGACCAGTAGATCTCAGTGTGTTAATTTTTTTTAAAAGTCTCAACAACCTAACCTAATCTATGGGATGTGAAACGCTGCTCTATGGAGGCAAATACGACCGGGAATAATAAAAACAATATATAATTGCACCTTTATCAAAATTTTCTACGATTTCTAAGAGGTACATATAAAGAATAAGATCACGATTTTGCAACTTTCCCATTTGTTTTTAAACTTTTGGCACTTTTAACTAGGAACAACATTTTTTTTCTTCAATAGTTTCAACTTTCGTGGCGTCGATATTATACAATATTCAATGGAAACCGAAAAGACAACATAGAAAATGAGGGCCTTGTCTCCAGTTATTACGTATACCTGCCCCGCTGACTAACCAACTATTTATGTCTGTAACTGCTTAGTATGCAATTTTCATGGCATACTTCTAAGATGTGATAGAATGACTTTACAAAAACAAACTCCTGGATGTATTTCTCCCTCAGATCTCGTTCCACATGAGCTATAACAATAAATTCTTAAAGTTTTGTAATGTATTTTTAAAATATGGTCACGCGATTTATTAAGCCTCAATTTGTACATAAAACTCATGAGTTTAATAATTCATAATAGTTTGTCAAAACTCAACGAAAAACCTACCAAATTATGACATATAAATTTATTTAGTTATCAAAAATAAAAAGAGTAATAAAAGCAGACAAACAAACAGAATCGTCAGGGAGGAGTAACAAATAATTGAAATGGCAATTTGTCAAAACAATATTTGTTTTTTTTTTTTTTTTTGTTTGTTTGTTTGTATATAAAAGTAAAAGTTTAATTAAATTTAATTAAGAACAGGCATGCAATGTCATAAAACTTTCATAAAAATATTGCAAAACTCTTTATCATTTGAAGCAAATTTTAATGACTGACGTCTAAAGAAACTACTATATTTTTCTTTTCACGATAAAGGAAAATTAAGAAATCAAGAGAACGTAGTGGTTTGAGTATAATAAAAACGTTTATTTTAAATCGCTTAAATTATTTTAAGTACACACGAGATTAATAAATTGTATTTTTAATTTTGAAACAACGTAAATTATTTGAAATGATAAGTAAAACTCTTGGGTTCTTTTACGCATTTGACACAAAAATATTTTCATCAATGTCATTGTTAATTTTCCGATTTAATTTAATTTTGTTTTCACCAGTGTTTTCATGCATTTTTCTATTTGATATTTAATAAGCAAGGAAAACAATTATTATTTGTTTTTATTTTTTCTGGTAGGAAATCATTACTGCCACAAGAGTCGCCTCGAACTTGACAGTCGAAAAAAACGCAAAGTAAAATATTTTGTGTTTAGTATAAACATGTATAGGAATTTCATTGTTGAAAAATAAAATTTAAAAATAATAAATATTTCAATTATTTTTGCTTTTATTAAGGTTAACACAGTACGACAGCAATGGTAAGGCAAGTTGTATACACACTCACCGATATGACACGACCAAAATCAAACAACGATGGCAGATTCATTTAATTGTATCGGTCGTGCCCTATCATGCCAATGAAGTTTTTGAATATCTACTTAAACAGTTAACAATTTTCAATCAAAATTTCTTTACACATTTATATACATTTAAAAACTAAGAACCATAAAAATTGCATTATTATATTTATCCATTTTTAAAGCTGATATTATTTAATAGCTCTAATCTTTATACAATGATAGTATCTTATTTCGAAGAAATTTAATTTATTTTAACGAAATTTGCTTGCAAATATTTCACTAATATCTTAAAAATACTTTCTATGAAATAGTGTTTAAAATTTACCTTCTTTTTCTGTGAGATCCGAAAATTTAACGCCACCACTAAATATTGGAAAAAAAGAGAAATTAAGGGAAAATAGAATGAAATATATAATTTAAAATATATACACATTTCAATATTTTGCAAAAAATAAAATAAAATCACAATGTTAAAAAATAAACAATTTAATTATATTTAATTATAAATTAACTACACAAAAAAAGCTACAAAAACAATATGTTTTTAAAATTGTCTGCAGCATTCGTAGTGATTTTAAAGAAATGCTAGTGAAATTATGTTAGTATTCTAATGTGTTTTCACTTTTTTTTATTTTTTGTATTTTAATTATGCCAACAAATTTTTTCTTTAATATTTTTTTTTTTTTTAATTTTTAGGCATTTACCTGAGTAGTACAGTAGCCGTTTCAGGCACACGGAATACCTGAAAATATTGATAAGCTCATTTTTTGTTTTGGGCTTTTGAAGAATTTTGTTTTGTTTGTTTGATGTCTTGATAAAAGGCATAATAGTAGTAGACTATAAAAAGTAAGTACGAATACATTCAGGCATTTATTAAAATTTGTCTGAATATATTTATTTATTTATATATGTGTATAACAAAAATTTACTTTTCCTTTTTTAGGCTTTTAATTATAATTGTTCAAATTTTCATAAGTAGGTACTCATTGGTAATAAAGTCAAATTTCAAAAAAAATAAACAAAATTGTTTTTCATGAATGTTAGAAATCAAATAAAAAATAATCAGACATGTTGAATTTTATCCCTTATCTGTACACGAGCCGCAAAAAGAATTAAAACAATAAATTTGCATAAGATTAAGATGATGAGATATAAAGAGCTTCGTTTCAAATTAAATTATTTTTAGCTATGTATAAAACAGAAATAGATTGGGGTTTCAAATTAATAATCTTATTAATGAATTCATAATAAATTAGAAAGTTTCAACTCTGTCTAAAAGGAAACAATTTCTAAATTCATCAGATAAATAATCCAAATTCTCATCCTTTATTACTAAATGTTTCTCTTTTATAAAGAGTTTTAATTGTTATTTAAAATTTCACGAATTTATGTAGGTAAAACCATATGACTGACTTGTATCACATTAACCCAATTGGGGGGTCACTCTATAGTTCGATTCGAAAGAAAATTTATTCGAGTTCGAACGATTGGTACTCTAGAAAACATTTTCGAATAATATTTATTCCATGTTCAGATTTCGTTTTGTACCTTTCGGATCGAATTTGGCATTCGAAAAGAACTGCCTTTCGAATCGAATTATAGAGAAATCCCCCTGGTTTAGCAATGTAAAGTTATCATGCCTAACAAATTATGTTATGGTTCAACTATTCGGAAGATATCGATTATACAATACATTTTTTTAAAAAAAAATTTGAAAATTGCATACATAAAAGTTTCCCCCTGTTTATTTTGATATATTTAAGTCCAATCTTTTAATTGATCGTTTGATCATAAATGTAGGCCATTATGTCTAAAACTGAATTATTAATTGTACGCTCATATTATCAGAGATATATATCATCATGTCTGAATGTTCAGTATTATATTGTTCGCTTAATTTGATTTAATTATTTTTTTTTAATTTTTCCTAAATTTACTATACCCTCTTTTCCATGAAAAGAAATGTTAGAAGAAAAATAGAAGTTGAAAATATATGAATATGAAATAGAGATTGAATTTATATTAGATGCATTCGATTTTCCAGTTTCATTACTCGCTCGCGAAAATGAAATAATAAACTCAGAAGTACGAATAAAATTTTGTTTATTTGCACCAATCCACTAATTGGAAAAGAAAAACGTTGTCAATATTCCAATGCAGAGGAAGGGAGCAGAAAGTGGCGAATCGAATGCGTCTATGAAATATTCATATGAAAATTATGCATAACGTAAGTTATGGTAATTCGGATCGATTTTGTTTTACTAATAACTTTTCTTTGGTATTTTTTAAAATTACTTCCTTTTTTCGAAACGTGAATGAAAAAACAAAGAATAAGCGTATTTTCATACGAAGTCTAAACAAATTAAATAAGGAAACCACAAATTTTATAGCAATTTGTTGTTTTATTTATTAAATATTCTGCTATAGTTTGGTAAAGATAAGCAGCATTTTAGAAAGCATACTAAGAAAAAAATTAACTTTTAAAATCGATCCGAATTATATACAATTAATTTTTTCGTTAGTAACTACTAAAAAAATTATGAATTTTTTTTTTTAGTAGTTAACAACTGTAAAATAGGAACAAATGTGCTTTAATTTCGTATTAAAATATTTTTTTTTTCATAAATCTGTAATCCTTATTTTTACCACTCAAACTTTCCCTTGCAAAAATCGATCCGAATTACCAACATTTACGTTAGTTATATATTTTCGCATAATTTAAGATTACGTCGAGTTTTGAAATGTTTAGGAGATATCAAATAGATTTTAAAAATAACACTATGCTACAAATAAAAAAAAAATTATGTACAAGGACACAAGACCTACATAGTTGGATTGCCAGTAAAAATAATAACGACACTCATTTACCAAATTTTTCCATTACTTCGATTTTTTTCTAAGCCTACTTTAACAGATTTCATACTTTGCGTGCCTTTAGTGATTAAAACTTAGCATCCAGGTATCCGATTTTTGGATTTGTGCTACATATTGGCATTATTTAGAAATCTGCTAATTTGAAAAAAATATCGATAAGGAAATATACTAAAATCATAACTTTAATAGATTCTTAGTTATAAATTTGTTGTAATTGAAAAAGAGTAAATTAAGAATATAAAAAATATGTTTGCTGAATATACCATATATCGTACATAACTCAGTAGTTTTTTTCAATTTAGGTGAAATTTATTTAGAAAAAATTTAGAAAGAAATGCTTTTCTATGGGATTACCTCCTATAATTTTGCTGATTCTTGACAGATTTTCATAATTTACGCAAGCCTTATAAATTTATACAAAGAATTTATTTAAAAATCGAACACTTAGATGCTAAGTTTTAATCTCTAGAGTCACGAAAAGTTTGAAATCTATTTAAGTAGGCTCAAAAAAATCGAAGTGATGGAAAAAATTTGTAAATGGCGAAAGTCATTACTTTTTACTGTCAACCCAACTATATACATACATTTGTAAGTCCTAGGCCTTGTGTTTTTTCGGGTGGCACTTGTGTGTAATTAATTGATCTTTGTATTTGTTAAATCCATTGATGGTTTTTTTTTTTTTTTTTGAAAACCACATCATTCATATTTTTAAACTGCGAATTAACTGAAGTGATGATAAACAGGTGGAAAATAAAAAGCCGGGTAAACAAAGCGTTAGCATTCAGACGGATATACCTTACATAAGTATACAAATGTACGTACATATGTAAGTAAAAAAAATGGCTTGAAAGAGTTTAAAAAACGCAAAATAGCTAATGTCTTGAACTTCTAACTCAACTAACTTATTTGGGGTTTAAAACAACTATATTTTGTTATACGGGTATATTTGTGAAATTTAAATTTACTATTAAAATTATTTGATTAATATTTTAGAAATTTTAAAAGAAGATTAAAACCAAAATTGTTAAAACCACTATAGTCATTTTTTTTTTCATTCTAACAAAATTTTGAACAATTTATGAATTTATGAGTTATTAATAAAATTTTAACATACCTTCCATCCCAAATTCTCAAAAAATGTACACAAACGCGATTGTCCAGTAGTTTTGCCGCCGCATGGTCCTGAAGAAATTTAATATTGAAACTTATCAGAAAAAGGTAAACATTTAATTATTATTTTATATAAGAAAAAATTAAATTATACACCCATATAAATACAATAAATTGCAACTAAATTGGCAATAACTGAAAAATAACAATAAACAATTGCCACGAGTGATTTCTAATAATGATTTCATCAAACAATTGCTTACCTAGAAAATTATCGCAATTGTATGTGTGAAATGCATTAAAGCGACAAATTATTACAATACACCACCACTTTTCTTTTGACCTTGAAAAAATATAACTTTATGTTTTCCCCCATACAAATTTATTAACTATAATAACAGCATAGCAGAGAAACGTAGAAAATAATACTGGAAAATGCAATGACAGTAATAAAACTTAATTGAGTGAAGAGTGCTACTAAGTTTATAAGGAAATTATATAACAAAAATAATTATTTATGTAAAAAGTACATAAATGAAATCGATTGGAAATTTATTAGAAATTTATCAATTAGAATTCCTAGATGACAAATTGTATTCAAAGATATTTACAAGATATGCAAATAACTACATCAATATTTATTAATAATGACGTGCTTGTGTACAATTGCCACATAGGAAGACAACGTTAATTTTCATTTACAAGCAAATTAGTCCAGTCATTATAAAGATTTACATCATAAAAATTCTGAACTGAGATTTTTCTTCAGTAATTGTTAGTGGGGGTATGATAGATGGAAAAAACACAAAAATCAGTTCTGGGGTTGCAGAGCGACCCCCCAAAAACCACCTCTTTGGTGAAAAAAGCCCTTTTGTACTAATAACTGGTTAACCGTTGGAGATATCAAAAAATTATTTAGCACACATAAAAAGCTTAAGTGATTTTCTAAAAAAAAAGTATATGTTTGGATGTACTGTGGATTCACACGCATTTTTGTTTATTTGAATTTTTGAGTGCGGAGCCTATAGGAAAAATTGAATTACTCGAAAACCAAACAAGCTAGGAAGAAAAATCAAAACGGTTGTTGTTGGTTTTTATTACTTTTACTATTTGCAGGCCTAATAAAAATAACCTGTTTCACTATATGTTAAAAATGTATTATCTTTTCTTTCAAGACATTACTTCTGAAAATCCTGTAAAAGTTAGAAATAAAAAAATTCACATTTAGCGATTTTATCAGCAAATTAAAGATGGCCAAATTTTTGTCGATTTTTTTATTGTTTCTTTAAAATAGAAAAAATACCCAAACGAATTGAGTATATATCTCAAAATTGTTTTTTTTAGTATACATATCTGTTAACAATATTTTCTTATAATTTTGAAGTTAAAAAATTGCATTAAAAAAAGAAAACATCAAATACAATAAACAATAAAAAATTCGCCAAAAATTGGGTGATTCCTGCAAAGTAGTAAAAACCAACAGGCAATTACATATACTATATTGTTATATTTGTATACAAAAAATTATCCGTTGTCAATGAAAATGGCAGAGGATTGAACTTTATATTCTCTTCAAACCCTTTTTTGATTCTTCTTCTTAGTTTGTTTGGTTTTCGAGTAATTCAATTTTTCCTATAGGCTCCGCACTCAAAAATTCAAATAAACAAAGATGCGCGCACATCCACAGTACATCCAAAGTACTAAATTTGCAATTTCTTAAATATTGAGTATCTCGAAATTTATGACATATACGAAAAAATTACGTAATACCTTTTTTTTAGAAAATCACTTAAACTTTTTATGTGTGCTATATAATTTTTTGATATCTCCAACGGTTAACCAGTTATTAGTACAAAAAGGCTTTTTTCACCAAAGAGGGGTTTTTGGGGGGTCGCTCTGCAACCCCAGAACTGATTTTTGAGGTTTTTCCATCTACCATACCCCCACTAACAATTCCTGAAAAAAAAAACTATAGTTAAGAATTTTTATGAACTTTTGGTGCATTTTTTACTCTACCGACTGGGCTAAATGATAGTAGGGAATTTATTATTGAAAAATTTCAGTGTTTAATACCACTGTGTGTTCCGATTTTAGGTCATCCATTCATGACATATTCGATAAAACGTGATTTAGCGGGAAAACATATGATATCACTCGCCGCCAAGTTTTGATTAAAAAATTATGTCTCTGCAGGCACTCACAGTAGAAGTGAAACTTTTTTGTTTATTTTAAAATTATTGGGAAAACATTTATAACCCATTCTGTTGAAGTTTTTGCAGTTTTCTTCTCTCTATTTCGATGTTGCTTTTCTTCTGTTAATACTCTCTACACTCATCTGCACAAACACGACTTAGTACCCATATATAACACAAGAGAACAAAGGTCGGCTCTCTCACTAAAGCACATGAGATAGAACTCTCTGCTCTATTGTATGTAGCCGATTTACAACTGCATCACTTCGTTTCTTAATGGTTTCGTATGAGTGCAACGAAAACGCAATTTTTCACGTAACCGTTGTTGTTAAAGTTTCTGCACTATTCCTCTTTCTATTTTTTTAATATTTTTTTTCTGTCGGTAAGTTCAGCTATATGGAATCACTAAAGCACATGAGAAAAAACTGCGAGAAGTCGACTCTCTGCTTGGTTGTATGTAGCCGATACAGGATAAAAACTCAAAAACCTTTGACGAACCATTGCCAAAATATATTTTTTTGAGAAGTGGTATCAAAAAGATGCTATTTGGGTTGCTCCGCACTTAAAAAGTATATGCTACTACGCCCAACCTAACTTAAAAACGCCAACGTGCATATTATGGTCTGGAGTCTATAGTCTTATATTATAGTACACTGTCAAATTTTGCAGGCTTGTAACATTGTTTCTGTATGACTTAAAAGAGAAACGAAAGTAACATGCATAGTGCATTTTGTCAAAGACTAATTCAATCGTTAGTCTAAGTAAAGTTCAGCACCCAGAAAATGCAAAATCAAGAAAAATAAATAAATATAAATAAATAAAAAAATGGCCCATAAAATTGTTACTAGGCTGACTTGCATCAAAGCTGATAATATATTCCAATATTAAGTATTAAAATATTGTATACAAATAATATATTTTTATAACACTATAAAACATAAGCATACTTTCTAGCACCTTAATATGATGTAACTAATCGCTCTCAATGATTTCTACACAATTTCATATAGGAAGAATGAAATTAGGAAATTAAATGCTTTCATTGAACACATATTGTACAACGTATTGTTATTGATAAGATTAGTATGTGCAAAACTATTTTTGAATAGTTACTAATTGAATTAATGAAAACAAAATAGTAATTACTATAAAAAAGAAGAAGAATTGTAAAACAAAAAAAAATGTTAAAAAAAAAAATTGATAACTGCAAAATTAGTAATATTTAGAAGAAAAGAATACATAAATAAAACAAAGTCATTTGATTTTATGAGTAGTTTTGAATTAAATCGTGAGAAATGTATGCGATATACATATTTTTCATAAAACCTTGGAGTGATATTAAAGAAGTCATTTTCATAATAAAATTAATATTTTTTAGAGAATCTGTGGAATGGAGTAAAAGCAGTTAGTTCTATAGGGAGACGCAAGAGCTTAGAAGGCTCCGCTAGAAGACAAAAGGATTTTACAATATACGACGTATTAAGATAGTAGAGTGTAAAGGTACAAAAAAATTTCAACCAATGCTAATTTTATGAACAGCAAATATTTTGATTACTTGGCATGGAAACCCCAGAGATGAAAATCTAGCACGTTGCCACTAGACCACCGAGGCGAAACCGCCTTAGCTTAGCACAGAAGAAGAATTTTTAATCCGATATTTTTATCTGTTGACACTTTTACAACCTTGACAACATTTTCTAGCTTTCATTATGGTAGTAGAGCATCATTTGTCAAAATACAAAATACCTTTTCTAATAAAACAAAGCCTATAAACTTGTTCTTTTTTCAGTCACTAATGTTTAATACTATCTTGAATATTTAAAAAAGTAAACGAATTCGACGACTAGGAATCACAGTATCTTACTAAAAAGGCAGTTACAGATTGAGTTATAAAGACAAAAGTGCATGAAATACACAAGGAAATACCTCTTCAAATTATAGAAATTTTTTGGAAACTTATTAGGGTTGTGCGAATAATTTTCATCTGCATCCGCGAGTATCGAATCGCTATCGCAATTTTTATGGCGATTTTCATGTTCCAAAAAAAAAAAAAAAAAAAAGATACTAGGTACAAAGTACTTTAAAAAAATGCATCCATACAAATAGGTACACCTTAATGTAAAGGAGTGTTCCCGGGTATGAGACGGGTTTTGTTTTTGAGCCATAAATTTTCAGTGGTTAAACCAAATCGGGTGTTTTGTATACTGTGGGAAAGGTAATGAAAATACGCAATTTTTATTTGAAAAAAGTACAGTGATTCCATTGGCACGCAATATTGTATGACCAATTTTTTAAAGATGGATATTTTTGCCAAAAATAAATTGTATCCACCCGGGTGAGACACCTAAAAAAAATCCACTAAAAATAGGGAAATATGAAGTAAAAACCCCGTAACTATTTATTTATTTTAGGTCTTCAGTAGCTAACATAAAAAGAAATGGCAGTTTTGATTCATCATCTCCCTCTCTTTGTCATCGTCTTCTCCATCCAAATCGCTATCGCAATGTTTGCACACTTCAAATGAACAGGGCGCTTGCAAGTCATGATGTGTCTTATACCCGGAAAATAATGCCATTTTGAGAACAACAAAAAAAAAATTGTTTCCTAAAATATATATGCATTGCACTCACATTTTTCAATTAATTTGCTCGAAAATATATTACTTTGAAAAAAATCAAAAAGTTTTCGTGCTCATGTCAAAAGAAAAGTTTAACAATAGTCAGATCGGTAATATTGATATTACATGATGTAAACAAGCGACTGTCTCATACCTGGTACTGTTTCATACCCGGGTACACTCCTCTACATATAAGTATATATTACTTTTTCTTAACAAAATAATAAAATGATTTGGTTTTAAAAGCTTATTCAAATATTTTTGTTATTTTTTAAGAAAAAAAATTTATTCGCATTTGCATTCCCAAATTTCAGTTTTTATTATTCGCATTTCCTTTTTCATTATTCGCACAATCCTAATACTTACATATACACAGCAGTTAAAAGTTCGAGTTAAATACTTCGAGTTAAAAAAAAACAAGGAATGAAACCGAAACCGTAACCGAAACCATAACCGTAACCGTTTAAAACCGTTTCTTTTTTCAAAACTGAAACCGTTATTTTCAACTGAAAAAGAATGAAACCGATTCAAACACTGAAACCGGTTCAAATCGGTTCGGCATCGACCAAAATTTGGCCGATCATTTCGTAAACAAATGTGATTAACGTGTTTCAGTTTATCTTCTTGAATTTGAGAATATTTTTCCCTTATTTATGAATCATAGATATTTTTTTTTTTTTTTTTGATTTATTTATGAATCATAGATATTTTTTATTTTTTTGATTTATATCTTCATATCTACATATCACTACCTTAATTTGTTAAAGCCCTAACATCAAACTTTTTAATATTGAGTTTTTGATGGAATATGATAGGGCGTATCTACTTTTATCTGCACCAACATTTTTTAGACACACACCGAAAACTTACGATCTGTTCTTTGAGTTTGAATTAGAAATTATGGAAACAGTACACTAAATATGAAAATATTTTTAGCTTTTTCTGTAAAATTTTAAAAACGCATGTTAGGGCTTTAGCAAATTAAGGCAGCGATATGTGCCTTGCTTTTTTAAGTTTTGTTTATCTTTACTTAAATGTTATAAAAATAAAAAAAAAATTAATGAATACCTATATTTTACTGTATGTATCGACATCGACTTCGGTATTGGTTTCGCAAAAAAAATCGTAATCGCCCAGACTCTATATGTATAATCATTAAATTTCTGCAGTGAAGAGTTCAGCAAATATGATGGAATATGGCCACTAATTTTGAATATTTATTGATTCAGACATGTTTTCTTAATTTTAATGTTGTGAACAATGTTTGCAAACCATAGAAGATTACTAGTTATTTAATAAATAAGCTCATGTGTGATTGCCAAACTTATTTTGATCACTTTCCTTCAAAACCGTAAGCGGAACGAAACCGAAACCCGAAAGAATGTAGACGAACGAAACCGTAACCGAAACACTTGACAAAACCGAACCCGGAACATTATAATGATTCGGTTTCATTCCTTTAAAAAAAACTGAGCTAATTATAGCAGAGTTCAAGTTAGCGAAGTTACATTGTTTCGCTGTTATTTTCGGCAACACGTAACAAGTCAACTATAGCAAGTCAACATCACATGATTTTCTGTTACTTTAGCTTTTGGCAGCGTTATATTAGCATATTTGCGTGCTTTTACTATTCTGTTTACAGCTTTTTAGACCCTGATTATAAAGGCAAGTGAAATTGTTAAACAAGTGTAAGGCGGCATAAAAAAATTTGTAATCTGAAAATTTTTAAAATGTACAACATAATGTATAAAAATGGATGTGTTTTTATTTTTGATAACACATAGTTGTCGTATTGTTTAACCCCCAAGGAGTACGTAAAATGGGCAACTATGTATCAAATAGAAATGAAATAAAATTGTTTTGATTTAGAATCTTATCTTAAAATAGCTTTGACGCAAAATATAGTGATTTCAATTTAAATAAATTATATTTCGATTGCACTCATTAAGCGGAATTGTGGTTAAAATGCGAAATAAACCTTTTTTCAATATGAAATCGAAATAGGGGAAAACTACGTATAAAAATATAAAGAAATTAGCAGTTCCATTGTAATATTTTATACACAATAAATATCCTATTATTGTATTTAACAAAAATAATTTTTAGCTGGTTTTAAATTTTATACTATCGCTTCTCTAGACCACCCAGCTTGTGATGATGAATTTTACTGGTTTGTGTTTTGCGAGCAAAACTGCTTTAATGTGAAAATTTACATTTTAAATGTTTTAATTAATAATATAGTATTATGATGATTAGCACATTTTAGAATAAGTTCGAAAATATTATTCTGAAAGCTAATGAATGTAAAGCACATTGTGCAAAAACAAATGTAGATATGTTTGTACCTAAATGTAAATATTTCGCCCATTGAAAAGCGATAATGAACATAAAAAGAAAATGAAAAACTGATATAAATAAATTAAATGCTTTAGCTGCTAATGCAACAGCTACATATCTCCTACTGTGAACTTCTTCCTCCCAACGTTGACGACAGCGAACGTAGGCAACGACCTTGACTTCTAAATACTATGAAACTACTTCCACCTCCCGCCCCCCACTACCATTACCACACAAATGATACAGATGAATGCGCGAATATTCCCATCGTTCAAGTATAGATGTAGATACAGAAAACTTGTTCATAGAAAACCAAAATAAGAAAATTTTTAAATAAATAACATAAATAGTCACTTACCGCCCGTGAGAACAATTTTATAAACACGTTTCTTTACCGCTGCAGTAGTCACTTTGCTCAATGCAAGACTTTGACGCGGTTTCGGCTGTTTTTCTGTCTGTTGCTGTTTTTCAGTCTCCTGTTGTGACATTGTATATTCTTCCGCGTTCCCTATAACTACTTGCTGTTGTTGTTCCATGGCAAATTATCGTCGCTTGAATAGATATTTATAGTTTTAAATATTGATGATAAAAAATTGATCTCTCCTGGAAAGCCTTATTTCTTCCTCTGCTTAATCTTATCACTTGGCATTGATACCATGCAGTCGATTTACCTTAGTGCATGCGACAATGCGAGCGAACAGCGTGCATTTATTCTTCCCTATTTTTTATAGCTCAACGTGGACGTAGTTTTTTTGTGGTGAGATTTAATTTTGTAAGGTTATGTGCATTTATTAATTATCGCAAAAAATTCGCCAAACTTTTGTCAAGTTTAGGACAATATAAGCAAGTTAGATATATAACATTTTTATTGTTGAATTATTTTTACTTCATGGTATTTATTAATTTATGTGTAGTGGTTGAATATTGAATTTTGATTTCACTTCCTATTTGTATTCTTCCTTTAAAGAACACACTCACATACCGCAAAAGAAATTTGAATTTCAAATCAAGCAGGTAGGAGTCAAGAAGCTCTAAATATCAGAGTTTAACTTGATTTTGTTTAAACATTTTTACAAATAAGTCCCTTGAACTTTTCACGGCTTTTCTTGAAAATTCAATTGACTTCACCGACGATACAAGCAGACTGAGACAGACATTTATGAAGAAGAACGAAAGTCAATTTTCACCAAAAAGGTGAAATTATTGTAAGAACCATACATCAGGCTTGCCAGAAAGAGAATTTTCTACAATTTTGGGGATTTCAAAATGATTTGAGGGAAAACATGTTTGCTGTCGGGATATGAGAAATTTTACTTCTTAAAGTTTGTAACTCCACAATCAGAGCTTTGTTCTATATGAATAGGCGTTCGACAGCCAATATCGAAAATTTTTGATTGCAGGGCTAGTCAGCAGTTCCCTTTTGAATTTACACGATCGACAGCGATATTGGCAAATTGGGGGTCGAATCATCTGATCAGTGACGTACAACTCGTCTCGTAATTCACACAAGAAAATATACAAAGTAAACAATTTTATGTGACGAATTGTACGTTCATGAATGAGACAATTCACCTCCGAGTTGTGAGATATAATCGATATTGTAAGCACCCCTAAAAGATTTAGACCCGTAGCATATATCATAAAAACAATAACATCGAACAACCACAACTACTGTCAAAAGGCGTTGAAAGTGGAAAATAGCTTAACTCGCAGCGTTTCAGTTGCTTTGATCGTAGTTTTTCACCACTTTTGGAAGAAACGACAATCAGAATATATCTGTGGTCACAAGGCATAACAACACAACTCGAGTTTTGTCGAACTCGAGTTTTGTCGAACTCGAGTTTTGTCGAATTCGAGTTGTTATCATAATTTAAATCATAATATTCGAATTCATATTGTGCCAAAATTTTATGAACATCGGTTCAGTGGTTTCCGAGATATTAACCCTTCGGAGGACGCGCTCTTACACGAGAGGGCGCGCCGCGGCAAATTAGCCGCAAAAGCGAGATACCAATTTTCAAACACAAATAGCAGCTAAACGATAAATCGGCTAACGGTAAATCACTCTGCATCTCAAAACTTACAGTCACTTGAGTGGCAGCGGTCGGCTACTATGATTTGTATTTTAAAAACACAAAATAAACAATTTGCGGCTAATTTGTTGCGGCGCGCCCTCCGAAGGATTAAAGGAAAAATAGCACAACTCAAATTGATTTCTATTAGCATTTGAAACTTTGAAGCGCTCTCCTGTAAAATTCAAAAAACTGACTTATGCTGTTATGCCTTGTAACCACAGATATACAAATAGGTGTTAAAATAACTTATAAGAAAAAATGTTTTTAGAATTATTTTTGATCGGTTTTTGCTGTGCCAAACCGTATCAAAGTACTCGAGTAAATTTTGGCAAACAGCAACGAGAAATTACATAAAAAAATTAACTAAATAGAAAAGTTATTGAAAAATGCACAACGAACGAAATATATATTGTGTTGCTGCTTTCAAAGTGTTTTAGAAATGCGTCGGTATGTGGTTCTGATTGGCAAAGCAGACGCCATTTTTGTAAACATATTATTTTTCTGATTTTTCAGGTCAGCATGATTTCTCAAAACTTTGACAGTTGACAAACTCGACACAAGTTCAAAACCATCCAAAGATTACATAAATATATTTTTAGAAGGGAATTAAAACATTTCACAAACTAGAATTCAATGATTTTCAAACATTTTACAACTAATACATCATGCCATTTCTAAGACGCAAACACTGATTTCTGATTAATCACTTCGAAATCAGCTTTTCTGAATTGCATCCGGGAAACGCACCCATTGATTTTCAATAAAACAATGGACAGTATAGTGCTGCCTTTTTGCGGAAATAAATTTCGAATAAAACATTAATAAAATATGCGTTTGTGCTGTGAGGCTATTATTCGTCGTCGACAAATACGTATGAACATACGCCAAATCAATTCTCAGGCGCCGTATTGTTGTTTCTCTGCTGTTTGTTGGGCTCGTCTTCTGTTTATTCCATCTGCCAAATTTTCATGTAGCCCCTTAGGCTACATACATTTTTGACAATCATATTCACATCACAATTGTCAAAAACTTACTCACTCGAGTACTTTGGAAAAAAAATTTTCTATGGTGAGAAAAATTTGTAATTTTGCTGTGCGAAATGGAGATAAAATTTTGACAGACAAAATTTTGACATTTATATCGATTTAAAAGTACAATTTTTTTAGATTTAGTCTCTTTGATAAATCTTTTGAGTAATAATATTGCCTTTACAGTCTCTGTAAATAAGCTGTTCCTCTTATTTGTTTTATTATTATTTATATCAGAAAATATCCTTTCCATACGTGCTGTGAAATATGGTATAGTAAAAATATGTTGGACGATTTTTTTGATGAGAGGAAACGTAAATTCTTCGTGTTTTAGTTTCATTGTACATACTTTGTTCCAAAATTTTAAAGGGTCTTCGATTTTTACGTCCATGGCCTTTAACAATCGAAATTCAGTTTCTAAGTTAATGAACTCAGAGTTGTCAGTTACGTTTCGATAAAACTGTACCAATGGAATAGTGAATTTTTCCCAAGCTATTTATATAATTTAAATTGGAATTTTCCAAATGGTTATTTGAGTTTTTAAAAGAGTTTTTCCTATTGACTCAAAATTCTCTACAAAATAAACAAATTCTCCGTCTCTCCCAACGAGTTAAAATTCCGCACAATTTGGGGACTTCCTCACAACCTGCTACGAAGTTACAGAACGTGCATATTGTTACTGCTGCAATGAGAATCTCAAATTGTGGTTATCGGCCGTTATTCAGTTACAAAATGGCACTACTGGATACATTAGAAACGGTTGCTAATATTGTACTATACAATTGATACCATTCCATACAACAGTGAGTTGACATTTTGTTTGAGTTAAATTTGTAGAATCATTGCCACAAAAGTTTTATCGAAACAAATAATTTTTAAATTGAATAAGAATGTCTGACCACGACGAATTAATTGCACAATTTATAGAAATAAGTGGAGGGGAAGAAAATGTCGCCAGATTTTATTTATCAAGCAGCAATTGGTCTTTGGAGGTAAGGTCATCGATACTTATTTCAACCGGCATTCAATAGTTCATAATTGATTTGCAGGATGCCTTGTCGAATTTCCTCGGAAATCAAAGTGAGAATGATACAAATGTAGGTGGGGACAATACAGCTACAACGGCTGCAGGAGCTACTTTTGGTGATGAACCGCCACAAGGGCAATCTTCAAGTAGTGGTGGCCGCAGCGATGAAGGAAATAATTTTGGCAAGAGCAATTCTGGAAAGCCAAAGTAGTTATTATTTCAAAATGGCGTATGTAGTTTCTTTCTTCAACTATTAATGTCTTTGCATTCAGGTTCGGGACTCTTGGCGATATGGCAAAACGTTCATCCAATGAAGAGGAGGGACAGGCTTTCTATGCAGGTGGATCAGAACGTTCAGGGCAACAAATTTTAGGGGCTCCAAAGCGTAAAAATTTCCGTGAGCAATTAACTGACATGTTCCGTATGGCACAGGAGCAAGGTGGATCTGAGGCTACTCCAGCTCCATCGACATCTTCAGGCATCAGTTGGGGCCAAGGTGTGCGTTTAGGTATGACGGATAGTGATCATACTGTTGTTACACCACAAAGTGGTGGTAGTGCTACTGGAAATAGTAGTACTGGTGAGAAAAAACCTGTAGTTATTCTTAAATTGTGGAGCCAAGGTTTCTCTATAGATGATGGAGAATTGCGTATGTATGATGACCCCGATAATAAAGAATTCTTAGAAACTGTAATGCGTGGGTAAGTTAAATGATTTAAAATAAGCTGTACTTGAACCTGCAAATATTAATTTATTTCGTTTGAATAAAGTGAAATACCTCCCGAATTGCTGGAAATGGGTTGGATGGTGAATGTTGATGTTGAGGATCACAGACAAGAAGACTATAAAAAGAATACGACAGTGAAAAATTTCAAGGGTTCTGGGCACACATTGGGAAGGTAAAGGAATTACCAAAAATTTATTTTATATAGCCATATGCAAATTTTGAATAAATTATTTAACTACCAGATAATGCTATACAGAATTATCATAAATTTTAAAGTAACGCTGTTTCATTAAAATCATCCAATATTTAACTTTTTTTTATTTGAAAGCCCTGCACCAAATGTTGAAGAAAATGCAGTTCCAATCACAGTAAGTACGCCAGCGACATCGGCACCAACAGATAACTTTACAGAGATCGAAAAGTTAGCTAAAGAGAAGCTTAACGTTAATGCAACGCAGCCATCAACTACATTACAGATCCGTTTAGCCGATGGATCTCGTTTGATGGCTCAATTTAATTTGACACACACTGTAGCTGATATTCACCAATACATTCAAAAGTATTTATAACGCATCGCAAATTGATATTCAATCTTAAACCAATATTTGCATTTAATTTTAGCGCAAGACCACAGTATGCAAATAGGACTTTTCGATTAGTTTCATCATTTCCAACTCGTGAGTTGACCGATGATGCCTCAACAATTGAAGGAGCTGGCCTTAAAAACGCATCCATAATGCAGCGTTTATTGTGAACATTCTTACAGCTATAAAGCAATACTAAGAACTATGTGTCTATACATTAAACAGCAAAACTAGTTGAGCGCATGAATTCAATAATATCGAGCATGTCTTTTTTTTCTTTTTTATGCATTAAATCGAATTTGTAACATCTATTAATACAGTCAGTAGTTTTAGCCTATGAAGTTATGAATATTAATGTTACTCCTTTCTCATACTTACCTACTTTTATGGCATTCAATACAAAACTCGATTAATAAATATTCGTCAAGGAATAAAAATGTTTAATTTCAACTTAAAACTATTTACAAAATGTAAGGAGATATAATATCGATGCACCGAAAAAAGCCAAATGTATTATTTTTTAAAAGGTTTTAGTCTGAAAATCTATAATTCGCGCCGAAATTCTATCAAAACGTTATTAGCTTACTAAATATCCTCCCTAATAATTGGTAGCTAGAAAATCTAATGGATATCACTATACTCAAATGGCGTACGAAAATATTCTGGGTGAATCTCTTTTTGGTGCTTATAATGTTATTCGATGCAAAATACTACTAGGTTGACTGCAAAATCTCCTAATATTAAGAGTAAATAAGGAAAAATACATTTATGTTATTAAAGCAGTCTTGTATAGTTGTAAACAAAATTTTGTCATCCGATGCCAATTAAAATATATTAAATTAAATTAAAACATCCACTTCATTGCGCACCACTTCTATATGCTGCATAAAATCTTGCCGCAATGAGTTTCGCCAATCATGCAATCCGTCCTTACCAACACTCATGCATGTGATGTATTGGTGTGCTAACGCCATTGACAGCGAAAGTGCCACATTACTAGAAGAAGCATCTGCAGCAGCGGGATCTGGCATAACAGTCGAAATAGGCACATGTGGACGATAAACAAAGAGGCGATGTGTTTTCCGTATTTCTGGATCGTGTAGAGTATTATCAGCAAGTAACTTGTGGCTTTGATCCATGCACACAGCAAATGTGGGCAACTCAAAACGTTTAACCACCGCAGAGTAGTGGTATATGGAACGCAGTACTGAATTATTATCAGCAACTTTAGCATTGGGATAGAAAAATTCGTTTGGTGCTAGAAGAAGGGTGTGCCGCGCATAATTCAAATTACGCATAAGGCAATCTGTCTCAACGATACGACGCAAACGCTCTGTATTGTTGAAACTTACAAAAGGAAAATTGAAAGGCAGCAAATGCAAATGTATACTAGTGCGACGCAACAACTGCATTATGTGGTGTGGTAGCTCATCTGCATTATATACTATGAAATGCTCGATACCTAAAACATGATGATGTAGAAAAAATTGTAGGATTTTTGTTTCATCTCGTGCAAAAGCTGAGCTTGTGTTGAAGCTAACCAGATCGACACAAATAGTAGCGGTTTGCGCTGTAGGAAAGCTACTTTCATTTAGCGCTCGAATATAGCGTAATCGCAGCTTGTGTGTCATTTTGCTAGCTGAACTTATGTCGGTGAATATAACACTTTCCGGCTGTCCAAAATCACGTGTCAGACGGCAAACAAAATTATATAATGTAAACTCACTGCTAACATCTTCTATCTCATTATCAACTCGCTGAAAATGAAACTTTCCCTGGACACTACGCGTGCCACCATCATAGAGCACAGTGCAACGAAAATTAATAATAGCGCCTCGTTTGCCAGCAACTAGAGCTAGTACTTCACCACCAGCAACTAGCTCATTACGATTCCAATAGGCAGAGTAACAATGAAAATTATCTCCAATCGCTTGCCACACTGGAAGTGGGTGAGTGATGTCAATGTTATCATCTCGTGTGAAATTCTCTAAACGCCTCAGGACTGCAGCATCGTTGCGACCAAAGAAATTCACAACGCTAAGCACATACTTGAGACGATTATTTTCGCTTTTATACATGAATAGCACAGTAACGCTGAGGCATGATATCAGCAGCAGTAGAAGTTGTTGATATTTTCGCATTTTTTCATTTGTTGGCTTTTTCAGATGTTGAGGCTAAAAAAAAAAATAACGAATAAATAATGTCATGATGTAATAAAATTGAATTATTAAACTCACTTTAGAAATTCAAAAAACTCTATAAAATTTTATTCAATGATTATTTTGGTAGTTATGGCCACTGGATCAACTTTAGTGTTGAATTGTAAATTTTATTAAGAAACAGCTGATTGATATATAAATAAATATCAATGGTCACGTTTAGAACACAAACCTTGCGGCACTGTTTGTCACTGCTGAGTATCTTATCAACAGTGTTGCCACAGCCTATAATTTTTTTTAACCAAAATACCAAGAATGATAGAAATAAAGATTACGCACTCAGCGGCGCAAATTTTGTTTCGTTCTGCGCATGTACGTCACACCAGAACTTTTAAACAAGAGAACTGTGAAATTTGTATTTGAAAATGAAAACAATTGTGTAAAATTATGAAAAAAATAATAATTACCATTTTATAGTTTTAGATATTGTGTGAAAATAATTATGAGACATATTGCTAATGATTTTATTTATTTAACTTTCTACCAGGACAATTATGAGGATTGATTGATTTAAATGTATAAAACTCGGTAATGAACTCGAAAATCGTATTGGAGTCTTTATTTTTGATCGAGGTGAAAAAATAGGTGGTCCATCAAAAAGCTTGTAGTCCCGATAAATGAGAAAGACAATCATTATTTTGTATTCAAATTGCATAAATGTAAAATATAATAAATTTCCTACTTCCTAATACTTTTTGAACTCCAACAAAGAACACTACAAATTTTTTTTCTTTTAATAATTAAAATTATCGCAATTAATTTTATTATCACCCAAAATAATTTGTTCGTTAATTACTCGAAATCTGACCCTCAGCTGACGATATCAAAACGAAACAACGCACAGAGTACTGAAGCTACGCAACATGTAGCTCTGGAATTCATCTAACGACTGAATGGCCTGAATTCACTTAAAAAAAAACTCCAAATAACAAAATGTTTTTTGGTTCTCTTGTAAAATTTGAAAAATGCATTTTAGAGCTTTAGCAAATTAAACCAGCGTTTTACTCTCTCCCTGAAAGTTTTTGATGGAAAAGTACGTCAATAGACCTATTAACAGCAAAATTCCTTTGAAAACTTTTTTAAAAACTAATTATTCTATTAAGAGTACCTGTAGCTCTAGCTTTCTTCTCCGCTTTCTGTAAACACTTGTTCTCTTTAAATATCTAAATACGAACACAACAGTTTTTGAATATAGCATAGCACTAACTAAATTGAATGCATTTGTGACTTACTTTTCCATTATTGAATTCAATTTATATATTAAGTCTATTCTTTAATTAATTCAATTTGTACGTTATATCGAAATTCGTTATATCGAAGATGGCTAAACCTAAGTCTATTCTTTAATTAATTCAATTTGATCAACTCTTTGTTTCAAATACAGTGGTAGTCCAGTATAATGAATAATATAATGTTCAGGGATGTACGTTATATCGAAAATTCGTTATATCGAAGTTGGCTAAACCTACTGTCAAAAGTGAACAAAAAGCCTGTCAAATGCTTAAGGAGCTCAGAATAGACTTTTTGGTGATTATAATGTACTTGTACAATGAACAAACTATGCAATCATAGAAATCTTGTTTCTTCTTATATTTTCTAAATCAATAAATTCCATTCAAAAAATTTTATTAAATGACATTACTTTAGATAGTTTACACAACAAATATTCAAATCTAGGATTATTTTTATTAATTTTAAGGAAAGAAAGAACGCGAAATGTAATTTGTGCTGTTCCGTTCAAATATTTCGAATTTTATGGCTTTATTGATTGTAATTTTATTAGAAGCAACCAACATCAATACAAAAATTAATCGTCTATTGCTGTCTTTTCTGCAGAAATCAATATCAATAACAAATAAAATGTGCGTTTGTGCAGTGACGCCATTATTGTTGTTTGTTTCTCTGCTGCATATTTGTTGGGCTCGACCTCTGTTTTTTTCATCTGTCAAATTTTTATGTAGCCCCTTGGGCAAGGTGCATTTATACCAGGTGAAGTTACCAAAAACTCGTCGAATTCAAGGGCGCTGGACCAGAAGGTCATTCTAAGTGAGTAAAGACTCTCTGCAATATAACCACAGCCTAAGTGCAAGCATCAGTCCACATGTATACATATTTATGTGCTTGACGTCAAATGATTGACCGAATAAGGGGCGGGTTAAAAACTGTTACACTCATAATTTCATAGTAGCTGATAACTTTGGGAAATTGTTTAGGACACGCCTGACACCATTACATACATTCAATTTTTGTGATCGTTTCGAAAATGCGTTGTTTATACATTATTCGAGGATAACATAAATATTACGTTTCTAGTTTGATATTTTGCATGACGGAATTATAATTCTGCCATGGATATTTTGTGTCGTTTTTTCTAGTTGAATTTGTAAAAAATTGTATGTGCAGACTATTATGATATCATAACACTGCGTGTACACCTGTCAGGTCAGTGCTGGCATGCCAATTGAGAATACGTATTATCTGTAAAAAACAGAAAAATTATCTTTGTGACGTAGGCGTCCTGCCAATCATCATGCCAATTCATTTCCAACAAAATGACAGCCACTTCATTTCTAACAATTTGCTCGCTCTACTCTACTTTGTTTTTGTTTTCTCTCACAAATTTGCAGAAACGTCAAATATTTTCCGCTTACGACAAATCATTGGCAGAATTCATTAGGCTGTGGTTATATTGCGAGTATGCTCGGCGAACGCAATGAAATTGTTGTTGCACCGAACACAAAGAGAGAGTCTTTACTCACTCTCACACCGAACACGATATGCTCGGTGTATTGCACACCGAGCACGCCGAGTATTCAGGGTGGCAATGAATTATTTACAAAAGAGTATTATTACGTACAAAATAGTATTAAGGAACGATTTTTTTTTACAAAAACCAACTCTGCAACGAGCTGAATGTAACCACCTCGACCGAGCACGGGAGCACGGGTGTTCGTCGAACATCGAACACCAATATAAGTTTGCACTAAGGGTTAAAAAAATATTCGAAAAAATGCGACTCTCTTTTTTTCGTTATCCAACTCTGTGTATGAACCCTACCTATTTTAACGAATGTTGGCAACTGCGAAAGCATTCGTGTTCTATGAATTAAAGTAGCGGTAGGCGAAAGAAGTTTGTAATGATTAGTTGTGCAAATCTTTTTGTTACAATTTAATTGAAAAATATTATTAATAAAACATTATATTCTGTGTTCAAATTTTTATTAGGTGAGTTCACGAACATAAATTGTTAGTTAAATAAATAAAAAGTTAAACATTCGTGTTTGTGGGAAATTGCATTATCATTTCTATACATAATCTCTGTTGACGCCATTTTGTTTTAATTATTTACGAGGGAGAGTTCTCCCCACACAAGCTTTGTAATACAGAAAATATATTTTTCTAGTGAAAAAAAACTCATAAAATTTTTGTGTAAAGTCTAATTAATGAAATTTGGTCTACTACCTTTGTATTAAATATTTCCAGCCTGGCTTGCCGGACTCGGAATATAGGTGTTATAAAATGAGTTTAATAATTTCTAGCCAGTTTTTATGGGACATATGCCTAAATCGTAGTGTAATAATGCGCCCAAAATTATTTTTGCGCTAATACATATATATATATATATTTTTATTTTTTTAGAAAGCTACAAAACTCAAAACTTTACTGTCCCAGTGCCAAAAAAAAAAAAAAACGGAAAATTTTAAATTCTTGGTAGCATCAGCCGCTCATGAGTATTCATCGAGACACCGCTGAGCTCGATCGCATTACTGTTAAGATTCATAATATGAAACGTAGCGCCTCGCGCGACTCGCCATCTAGAAGTACTCATCATTTAGTAAGAGCACCAGTGCGTAGCCGTTCAACTATGGGACGTGGTTATGACAATGGCAGTGGAGTGCCAGGTGACTCGCCCGAACGTATGTCACCGGATCGTTTAAGACGTCGCATGGGTAGGTCACCAAGTCCACGTGGTCGATATGGTGTTTCGCCGCATCGTGAAGAGTACATGCGCGGCCCTCCACCTGTCGCGGATCGTCCCACTTATAAGGTTCTCTGTGTGAGCGCATTACATCCAAAAGCTTCTGATGAGTTCATAAAGGAGACGCTTTATCGCGAATATAAAAAATTTGGGGATTTCAGCATTCGTATCTCTCATGACCTGGATGAGCGTGTTGCATATGTGTGTTTCCGTACACCTGAGGATGCACGCGAAGCCAAACATCATAAGCCACGCATTGTACTGTATGATAAAATCGCACTTGTGGAACCGGTCTATGAATCGTCATCACGCAATGAATATAGGTAAGTCGAATGTTGTATGTTTCGATGAGTTAACTTACAGTTTACGTTGACTTTTGGATTGTAGGCCTCGTGGACGTTCTATTACTCCACCCGAATACGATCGCTATCATTATCCACGTTCGCCAATGGGTCCTGGTGGACCAATAGAGCATCGGCGTCCACCCCTTGATCCTTATGACCGTTACGGGCCTCCGCCAATTCATCCACATGGACATACGCGTGAATATCGACCAATACACCATGAGTATCCGTTGCCACCGCGTGGACCACCAATTCATCGAGGTCCACCACACATTCATGGCCCACCGCCACCACATCAGTACGGTGGTCCAATGCGTCACATGGGACCACGTGCCCCACATGTCCCTTACGAAAAGCCCGAGACCAAAAAAGATAAGTTCCCCAATTACTTGCATCATGTGCAGCCCGAAGACGATCCACTCGCGACACGTACTCTATTCGCGGGCAATTTAGAAGTGAACATCTCTGATGAGGAGCTGCGCCGTATTTTTGGCAAATACGGAATTGTAGATGACATTGATATTAAACGTCCTCCACCTGGCACAGGCAATGCCTTTGCTTTTGTACGTTATCAAAATTTGGATATGGCACATCGTGCAAAGTTAGAACTATCTGGTCAGTATATTGGAAAATTCCAGTGCAAAATCGGTTATGGCAAGGTAACACCAGCCACACGTATCTGGATCGGTGGCTTGGGCGCTTGGACTTCGGTTACGCAACTTGAGCGAGAATTTGATCGCTTTGGCGCTATAAAAAAAATTGAGTATCAAAAGGGAGACACTTCCGCTTATATTCAATACGAAACTGTTGAGGCAGCATCTGCAGCTGTTAAGGAGATGCGTGGCTTTCCTTTAGGCGGTCCCGAGAGACGTCTTCGCAGTGATTTTGCCGAGTTACCAGGCGCCACACCTCCAGCACCCTTCAAATCAAAGCCGACTTTTGAAGAAACTGCTGCTGAGTACAGGCGTCCTGAGTACGATTACCATTACGACGAAGTATCTCATTATGTTCCGCGAGGTGGCTATTCACCATACCCTCCACGTGGCGGATACAGAGGCCGTGGTGGTTATCGTGGTCGCGGTCGAGGTGGATATCATGGTGGTTATCACAATGATGTACATCGACCGGTGCATGCTGCAGCGACTGCAGCTATGCCACCACCAGCGGGTGCAGAAGATGAATGGCGACGCCCACCTGGAGAATCCTATGAACGTGCACGTTCTAGATCACTCGAACCCGGTGTTGAACGATCACGTTCTCGTTCACCGCATAAACGCGCACACTCACCAGACTCTGCTGATTCTGACGGGTCTTCACGTCGTAATGGGGCTTTAAGCGCTGCACGTACATTACCCGACATTGCACGCAAGTGTAGTATTATCTGGCAGGGTGCTCTCATACTAAAAAGTTCCCTATTCCCAGCTAAATTTCATTTAACGGATGGTGATGCCGACATTGTTGACTCGCTGATGCGTGATGAAGATGGTAAACACAATTTACGCATTACACAACGCTTGCGACTCGATCCACCCAAATTGGAGGATGTGCAAAAGCGTATAAGCTCATCATCATCACATGCTATTTTTCTGGGGCTTGCTGCATCGACATCAGCTGCCGTCTCTGACGATAGTAGCGTTCAAACACGCCCATTGCGCAATCTCGTTTCATATTTAAAACAAAAAGAGGCGGCCGGTGTTATTTCGCTGCTGAATAAGGTAACCGAGGCGACTGGAGTGCTTTACGCTTTTCCACCATGCGATTTCTCAACGGAACTGTTGAAACGTACATGTCAGAGCGTCACTGACGAAGGGCTGAAAGAGGATCATTTAGTAGTGGTAGTTGTGCGTGGTGGTACCGCTTAAATTATTACCGATAATTTTTCATTTAAAAAAGTAAATTAGTAACGAGGATGCTCCTCATAATAATTAGCATATAAGATCTAATATACCTACGTAAATATCGATTTTTTTAATAGAGATGCGTGTAGGGCAAATACATAATAGTATACTTTTGAAATTAAAACACAATTTAAAACGCACGATCACGAGGACTTTCATGGAAGGAAGCTATTATGCATTATGCTAAACACTAAATTCTCATTGAATTTTGAGTTTATTTTGAGGTTAAAAATTTTCTCTGACAAAGCTATATGGAGAGTGGCTGTTTGCTTTTAGAAATATTCAATATTATTTTTCAAAAACATGCAAATTAAAAATAGTTTGAATCAACAAAGTAATAAAATCATATTTTATTTATAGTTTATTATCATGCCAATATATCTCTTCCATTTAAATCTAACACATCTTAGTAAAAAAAAAAAACATTAGAAAAATTTTCTAAAAAGTCCAAAAAAATGTACTTATTTTTTGTAGCTACTAAAGCAAACTACCACTTTCTATGTTTCTCATATATCCTACAAGCAATCATGAATAGAGAATAAATTTTTTTTATGAATTTTATGTCGCCTGCCGTAAATCGGTTTTAGCATTTAAGATAGAACTTTAATCGTATTCAAAAATTGGTTTATGCTAAAAAAAAAAAAAAATATTCGAAATGTTCTCAACTCCAACGATTAAAAAGTGAACTAAATATTTTGTTTTTTCTTTTGTGAAATAAAAAAAAATTATAATTTTATTGATAATTGTAATACAGTGCAAATTGTAAAATTGAAATGTTTTAAATATCAATGTGCATTGTGATGAACAACAACAACTAAGTGGTGGTGTAGTACTGATAGTGGTGGTGGTGATGGTTGGTGGTATTGTAGTTGCAGCTGATGAAACAAAATTACTAGTGTTAATTTTTCCAAATTACTACAAATAATTTGAGATTAAGTTTTTGTGTTGAATTTTGAGTTTGTGTTTATCCTATTCATTTCGTTAAAATTAGTGAAAATTGAATGACAATTTTCTAACGCCTAATCGAACGATCCATCACGATCATTCACAGAGTTTAATGACAAAAGTGTTATGTCTAAAACAATTCTTCAATATAATTATAGAGCAGCCAGCAGCATTTTGGTACTGAAAAAGTGTGAATAGTGCGCAGTATTGTGTTTGCTGTTGTTGTGGGTGTTAATTTGTTTGTGGGTGAAATATTTTTTTTTTTTTAGTAATTATTATATTATTCTAATGGTTTTTGCTTAGATGCACAAAGACAATATTGCTTCTTGTATGCACGAATTCATTTTCGAAAGTGATTTAATAAAAAATAAAAGCAGAAAAAACTACTGTGAAAGCGTTTATTTGGGGTGTCTGTTTCAAGTGTGTTGCGTTCGTTCGTTTGGTGGTGATTTAATTTCGAAATTTGAAAAAATTCTAACATTTTCTGCAACTTCCTTGGTGACTTCATATAAATATTTAAGACATTTTGTTCAAGCAACACTTCAAATCAGTGTGAAAGACAATAAGACAGTAGAACAATTTAAATAAATTTGTGTTGATTGATTACCAATCTTCTTCGCGTGTGCAATTCAAGTTCAAGTTTTGAAAACATATTTTCCTGTTCCGGAAATGAAATATTTGCAAACAGAATGTTTGTTGCTCAACGACAGCCGCGCTTGTGTCCGTGACTGTGAGTGACTCATAAGCACATCCTAAGAGAACTAAATGTAGCATTTGTTCAAAATAATTTTCACTGATTGAAGGGTTTTACAAATGCCTACATTGTTTTCTTTAAAGTTGCGCACACCATCTTACTTTTTTTTTTGTTGTTTTGTTTTTTTTTTTTTTTTGTGAATTCGTTCGTTAATTCCTTGATTGGCCACAAACTGAAAAATTATTAAAGAAAAATCAAAATCATCAGAAAGAAAGTAAAAACAATAATGAATATCTCTGAAAAGTTTTTCCATGTGAAAGAAGAAATTAGGTATATGATAAAAAAGAAACAAAAATTACATCAAAAATTGTCGAACAAGTTAAACAACTTGTCATTACTACTATTTAAAACTATAAAATTAATGTGTAATAGAAATCGCATTGCAAACTTATCATGTTTGCCGATATAAACAATAAATCAAGCTATTAATCATTTCCAAACAAATTTTGTGTGTTTTGTGTACAATATGATTCATGCTGTTGCATCCGACACAACTCACGTTGGATCAAAAGAACTAAAGGTAAGAATATGTTTTAATTTCGTATTGTACATGTTCAAACTCAAGAGAGAGTTTTTACCGTTGTAATCAAATTTCAAAATAAGATATAATTTTTGATTGCTCATTTTGTTTTTTAATTTAACAGACAAAAACCTACATATTTCTGTACTCATTGTCATCTCACTTATACATGCAAGTTCATGAGTTCTTAAAATATATGATTGCAATCCTATTCAAATTAAATAATTTATGAACCGAAATTTCGACTCAAGATTTAAGTAGAAGCAGTTGCTTAGAGTGTCATCCTTTTAGGGGTATATGATAAAAAAAAAAGGTTCCCCAAAGCGAAAGTTAGAAAGAAGTTTTATAGAATAGAATGCTTTCGTTATACATTCTTTTTCTTTTTTTTAAGTGGCTGTTGATAGACACTCAGCCCATTGTGATACCACATGGTTGGACCTACAGTTTAACGCCGGTTCCGAACGGTGGTGTGGCAATTTATCATTTGGTGGTCATTGCCATTGTCATAAGCACATAAGTTACATATTCAGTACTGTGCATATTAAAAGCAGCAACCTAGGCATACCATACTTATTACGTTTTCATAATTGTAGTTTGTACTGCGGACACTAGAGAAAATTTCTGGCAAAGTTAGCGTGAAACGCGGAATTCAGAAGAATTTCAACGAAATTCACTTGAAATGCCGAAACTAACTCACCCTCAAACATATGCTTGTAAAAACAGGGAAAATTAAGATCTTTTTTTCATTTTGCAAACAATTGTTTTTGTTTTCATAACAGCTGCTCTTGTAAATATTACATTATTAAATATTAACAAAATAAATTGTGAAAAAAAATAATGCAGCCGCAGAGCAACTCATTACTATTCCTCCAATTATAGAAAGGCAGCATTTCTATTTATTTTTACAAAATACGAAACGAAATTCGATTCGATGAAATTCCATTTTTGTCGTCTGCCCACATAAATTTGAAATTCAGAATTTCAACGAAATTTACTCTCGTGTGTTCGGACTATTGGATCTAATTTTTAATTTGTTCTTAAATGATAAAAGTATATAATGGAAACTTAAAAGCCTGTTCTAGCAGTTCTATACGCAAGAGAAGCTGACAGCATTACAATATTCAAAAGAAATAATTGAATTACCAGGTAACCACAAGGAAAATAACTTCGTTTGATAGTTTTCTTTGCTAAAATCCATGACATTCTCAAAACACTGAACGTTTTGTTCATGTAGAACATGGAACTGCCATTGTGGTCACTGACGAACAACGAATGGGCAACATTTTTTCTTGAGAGCCGCCAAAAAATAAAGCCCACTTAAATCACGTCGAAATATAATCGATTAAAATTTCCATTATTTGATTTTATTTTTTTAATTAATGTTGTAGAAATTGCGATATGATGGGTAAGTACTAGAAGAGGGTACTTGCGGTCAATGACTTTTGAAGCAAAAAAATTGGTCTCCTTGAGACAAAGGCATGGATATATTATACTTCAAGATCCGACTATAAATGCCACAGATATGACGAATTTAAAAAAGGCGACCCCTACGTTCGGTCAAAAAAAAAATTTTTTTTCAAAATAAATTGGATTCGAAGGTGTACGGCGCACTTTTTTTTTTACCTGTAAGGTGGTACGGTCTAATGCCCAATCTTTTGATAATCGAGAACGTTGCATTATCTTTCAGATTTCCAGAAGTTTGCATATTTTTACTTTTGTGTCTGATTATTCCAGATGCAGTTGCCTCGGTCGAACGTTCGTTTTCTAAAATGAAACTAACAAAAAATTATTTTCGAAATAGCCGGACTCAAGAACGCTTTAATAATTTGAGTATTCTCTCTATCGAGTATCAAATTGCAAACGATTTAAGGAATGATTTCGATAAGTTTGTAAGAAACAATTTTAAAAATAAGGTTGTCAAAACATTGTATTCATTTCGATTTGTTTTAAATCGCTAGAAGCGTGAACAAAATTTATGTTCATTATATTTTTCAATAGTTTATTTCTGTTTGATTGTTTCTGTATATATATATATAAGGTAAACTATTGGTCCAGGGTCCCATGCTTTGTTGTTACGTCACTGGTATTGTATCGGATGTTTCAAATATTTGGGCATAAATAATGTATACATAGTATATTTTTTTAATGAAAAAGTTTGATTTTAATCAAGTTATTCCCCTTCTTCCAAGTCTCAAAAAAAAAAGAAAAATTCCAACACTGCTGCAGTGCATGCGACCTTTACAGCGCCTGAAATAAAAAAGAAAATAAGTTCATTAAACTAGAAGGTATTGCTTATACAATGACTTAAGATTATGCAAAAAATTAGAATTTAACAAAATGGCAAAAAATTTTAAGAAAAAGTGTAAAATTTCGCTCAGAAATCGGTGGCATGACAAAATTACATTTTTTGTTCGATCGAAAAACTGGAAGGTCATTGTATGAAGAAACAAATACAAAATATGCCAGAAAAATAACCAAATCGATCGGATGACTTGTAATCGAGTTAGAAATGCACCAAATTTGAAAAATTTAGTTTTAAGAAAAACAGGTTTAAAGATAAACTGTTGCTCATTTAACCGATGAGCAGTTACTCTTTAGAAGGCCCTCAGCCCTCTAAGGAAAAATCGATTTTCAACGTATTTTACAAAAAAAATTAATATTTTTTGTTTTGCTTTTTTAAGTAAATTACGTTGAAATTCGTTTTTTCCTCGGTTTTCGTTCGATATCGCAAAAATTAATGGATTGAAGGCTTTGTCATCTTCTGAGACCCTAGTTTATATTCAAAAATAAACATTTTTTTCTTACATATCCACATCCGATTTCTACTCCAAATGTCTGTTTTTGAATAAACTTACAATTTTGGCCAAAAAAGACCCATTAGACGAAGAGATATGACTTCGCAGTGTTAGGCAAAAACTTTCCTTACAACTTTTCCTATAATAAATTCTCAGACGTAGACATAGAGAAATGCACTGTTATTTCCTAAAAACGCAGAAAACTACAATTCATGAGCACAAAAACCGTCCAACGAGCTGTACCGAACGCCCAACCAAGACTTTTGGCAAAATCTTATATAGGGTTTTTTATTGTTAGGTCAAATACTTTTCAGCTATCATAGTCGTTATGCTGGATCCGAACTTGTGTTGTACAGTGTAATTTAAATTTTTTAAAATAAACTGCTCTAATTTTTAATTCTTTTTTGTTAGAAAACGTGGAGAAACCGGAGAAAAGTGGGGGGAAACATGAAACCTCAAAAGAAAATTTGGATGGTTTTGGAGGCTGCTGGAAACCGGCTTTTAAGCTCACAACTTTATTTTCAAAATAATGGGTTTTGGGCAATGTGGGTGACATCTCCCATACAACTTAAATGCTTTTGTGGGTATCTTCACAATCATTTACATAGTACTGCGATTTAGTACAAACATGTTGATTAACAGTTTCATGCCACAGAATGCAGCGAGGAAAATAGAAACAGGGCGTGACACCTCCCATGCAAAGGAAATGCTGCAAACGGTATACATATATGAGAAACCATAGCTGGAAGGCAATGAAAATTTGTGTGTGAAGGCGGTATGATGGTAGCAGTTATTGACCAGAATGTGGTAGTTTTTGAACAAATGGGTGGGGCAGATCCTATTCAAATGGAATGTTTGAAATGGCGTATGTGGGCAACAATATCCACAAGAAAACAATGAAAGTTCGTTTGTGAAGGCGGTGTATTAGCAGTTATTAGCCACAGCAAGAAAGAGGATAAAGGTTTGTATGTTAAGATCGGATATTGATAGCATTGGCTGAAAAGAATGTTGACACTATTGGGCAAATGGGAGTGAAACTACACATGTATTACTATTATTATTAAAATATTAACTTAAAATTAAAAATTAAAGTTAACATATATACAGCTATGGCAACTGAGGCATTAAGCTTAACTACATAATTATAAATTAAATATAAATTGATAGTTTTACGGATGTATTATTTTATATGTACATTAGTGTACGCTTGTATGAAGAAAGAAAAAAGTATTCAAATTATAGCTCCACAAGGCGCATTTTATTTTATTTAGGCTTTATATGTTGAAATTTACAGGTCGCTCCAACCCTTTACAACCCATTAGTTTTAATGTACATACTTGCCTAGATTCTAGGTTTTTAAATTTGGTGATATAATTCAGTGGTTTTTAAGAACTTGATTAGTTTTTCTATATTGTTGTTGTCTGGGAATGTGAGTAGTGAAAGAGCGTTGGTATTTTGGAAGATTTGTGTTCTATCGCTATGGAATTTTGGGCAATTGGATAGAAAATAGATGATGTTGACGGGAATAGAGTGGTTAAAATAGGGCAAATGGATGTCCTATCATTGTTCATAAGGTGTTAGTGGGTAAGGAGCGTATGTCCCAGTGGTAGCTGTTCCTATTTGATAATGTCAAGTCGGGCCAGTCTGTGGTTTCTCAAAGCTAAAAACTAATTTAAGACGAGTCTATTGGGATTGATTTGGCGGTACCAATCTGTGGTGAGTGGCCATGTTTCACAGTGGTTGGCTGGAAACGTTGTTTTGATAGATCGTATCATGTCTTTAGTGTTCCAGTTAGCGGTCGTTATTAGTGGAGCATTACTAGCGTATTTTGCAGATTTGTTGGCAAAATAATTACCTATCCACATGATTTGAAATCCAAATTAACTTAATTTTTGGATAGTGATTAATGAGCATATTTCTTATGAGTGGTATTGGATATGAAGTCCATATAATTCTTGTAATTGTAGGTATTATTTTTTGGTTGTTGGCCTTGTTTCTGTGTTTGCTTATTATTTCGTGTAGAGGAGAAACTTGGCTGTTAAGTAGAGATTTAAAGAGTTTGGCTGTTATGAGATCTCTTTGTGCATTTAAATCTTGTATGTTGGTTTCGAAGAGCATATTTCGTATGGGTGTGGATTTAAAGGCACCAAGGGCGAATCTGATTGCTGAGTTAAGCACAGTTTTAAGTTTTTTGCAGTAGTTTTAGAATATGCGCACAGAAAAATACCGTATGTGATCTTTGTTTCTATTAAAGCCTTAACGACGGCGATAATAGAGTGGTTTAGTATTCGATGTTTAACTGGAATGGATAGGTTTTTTAGCATGGGGTATGATATTTTGTTTATTTCAGGGGTGGTTCCCTTCAGTTTATGTAAGGTTGATGATAATTCTAAATAGTTTATATCTCTTTCTATCATTTTTGCCCTCGATGTAGGGTTGCTGTTGAGATTATTTGTGCTTAGTGTTTCGTTTTTACTATTTTGAAAATTTTGTGAAAAGTTGCTGTTTGTTCTTGTTCTGTTATTGGGGTTTGTAAAGAGTTAAGTGTATTTATGCAATGGATTCCATGACTTGGTTTGTTGCTACAGAATATTTTGATGTTGTACCATATTTTGTCTATAGGTGTCGATTTCAGCAATGAATTTATCAATGGATTCTTTTTTAGCTATTTTGATTGCATGCTTTAATAAAGCGCTTGATCGTTTGAATTTCAACGTATTGTCTTGTATGGAGTTCCTTTGGAATTCATTCTAGCATTTGTTTTTATCTTTCTTTAAAACTTCTAGTCGGCTATTCCACCACGGGACGTTTCGTGTGGATGAGCTTTGTAATATTTGGGTTATTGACTCGTGTGCAGATTGGAGGATAATTTTATTTATGATGACTGATCCCTTATTGACATTATTGCTTGTAGAAAATTTGGAGTTTGGGGTGAAAAATGCTGTAAAATTGGGCCAGTTTGCTTTTTTAATGTTAAACTTAGAATAATAGAGTAATTATCGGAAAATGATGACTTCCCGAGAGATCGCTGTCCACTTTCCATTGCGTTTGTACTGCTATGCAAGGGGAACAGAATGCCAGGTTTACATGTGTTAAAGTTATGTAGGTTGCCAGATGAGTTGGAGAGCTACTATAGAATGATAAAATTTAATTGGTTAATAAAGCTATTGAGAATTATACCTTTATGGCCATTTTTTGGAGACCCCTAACTATACCTGAACATGTGTAATCGATCATTTTTTTATTAGGAATGGTGATACACTGGCAAGAGTTTCGGTACTGTTTATTCTTGACATAACCAGGTATTTCTGTCGATTTGATTTGTTTTTTTTTTTAATCTTTGTGTTATCGGACTAGGGTGTGTGGCCGAGCCCTGGCCTGGGTTATAGGCCCGGTGGATCAGTCATCGGACGACTTTAAGCAGAAACCGATGTTTTTACCAAACAATAATTAAAAAAAAAAAAAAAACAAAATGTCTCAAAGTATTTCACTCGAACGTATAGATAATCTTATGCCGCGGCGACTATCAAATGCAAGACAACCGATAGCTGTGGGGATTGAATATCAACTGAACTATACATTTAATATGATTGATTAGTGCAATAATATCGGAGACTGGTACGATTTGCTTTACCCAAACATTATTAAGGCTGGACAGAGAAGCTGGGCAAAGCCCAGCTAGTATTCATTAAAAATTTATAAGACTTTGTGCCCTATATTCATGCAATGAAAGAGCAAAACATATTATGTATTTTTGTTCCCATTCGTTACGCGGTGCATCGCATCCTCTCATTCTCTAATTTTCCATATAAGGACATTCCATATAGGACACCATAAGAATAATACAACGTGAAAATTTGTTTCTATAGCCCAAATCTTAAAATGTAGCATATATTTTTGATGAAAGCTTACTACATATGACAAAATATATTGGATAATTTCGATACATATATAATACTTTTAATTAGTTAGTCGTAGTAAAGATAATAAAGTGTTGCGATGGCAAAAAAATTCGGTTTATCATAAACGTAAGATACGTATCCATCCTTTTCAGCGTCCCATAAAAAATTTACAAGTGAATAGTATCCTTGCATAACCTTTTCGCCAACAGTAACCACACAAACATAACGATATCTGGAAGGAAAATACAAACTTTTTACATAAAACTAAAACCAACCATAATATAGAAAGGCCATAACGTAATATTTTTCAAAAGTAAAAATTTGAATTATTATAAAATCGTTCTAAAATGTTCTTGTATATAGATGTAGCTGGGCTTCATCAGAATTCAAACCTTATTTTTTATTTTACGGACTTTCTTAATTAAAGCAATGAGATATGTACATATCTACTTGAATAATTTAAGTACATCTGCCCCTCGATTTATACGGTTCCACTTTAACACGGTTTTCGCATTTATCACCTATACAGTTTAGCTCTAACACAGTTTTCCAAATAAGAAATAAAAATAATTTGTGTTTTATTTCGATTTTTTGAATTTTGATTTACTATTTACGGACACACTCGTCTCATACAGCTTCAGCCAATAAAATGTCACTCAAACAAAATTTTTTAGTTGTATATTTAGTGGTTTTTAAGATAATACCAAAAATTTTGGAGGATCTATGAGCTCCAGTGATAATAGAATGACAAGCGACTCCTGTAGGGAGATATGGAGGATTAGTTGACTGTATGCTCCACCCAAAATCAGCCATTTTAATAAGTGTCTCATTTTGCACGGTTATTATGATCGTAACAAGTTTTCTCTATATTCTTTAATCCAATTTACATGGCTAAAAATTTAGTTTCGATTCTCCTTTTTTACATGAAAACTGTCTCGTTTTACACGGTTTCAATTTGCACGATTTTTAGTGGAACATATCTTCCGTGTAAATCTTGAGGCAGATGTAGTTATAATATGCTTAAACTTATCGAAGAGTCGAAAGCTCTGGTAGCTAGGATTGTAACATAGATTAAGTTATAATTATTCTGTGGTAAAAAGGAATAAAATATTAAGTTTATTTTCTTGTCATCCGAGTTTAATAGCTTTCAATAGAAATATTAAAGAAACTAAAGCCGTGTTTTAAAGCACTCTATGCTCAAATCAAAGACCATTTTTTCCATCTTAAGTCGAGTTAGGCTGTTTATCATTTTTACCATAGAATTTATTATTTTAAATGTATTAAGCAAATAAATAATACCTATCGAAATTGTGACTTTTGACGCGATTCTTAATTTCTTCGCTGACTTGTGCGCTTAAATTCAAAGATAGCTTTGGAGCATAAGTGAAATTGTGGAAATTGTCATCCATTACAGTTTTCAAGATTTTTTCGCATGTTTCAGTATTGAAGCGATTTTTAGGTTCAAGGCGGTATGTGGGCATATAACGCAAGGTCAGCTGTGAAATGTTATTAATAAAAAGGAAGGTAATGTTAAAATGTTTCGGCCTTCTTTATATGTGCAGCTGTAACTTACCTTTGGTACAGGAGCTGCAAATGCTGCACTTGCACGACGCCCTCCAACTTTCGAAATAGATGCTCGGGTATTAGTTTTCGGTGAAGCAGCCTAACAAAATAATACAACACATATAATTATTTAGTTATCATAGCAACATCATATTGATGGTGCGTGACTTGACAACATTTTATTTATTATTATTACGTTGCAATTTATTTATATTTGTCATAATTTAAGCTTTTACCAATAAAATTGAATGTCATTTTGCTAATATCTAATCAATCGTACTGTACGGTATATATGTGTGTATACCTTCTCACGTTCCTGGCTTAAGCACAAATTCACTAGACCCGACCAACTGGCAGCCATCGAGGGCAGTTTTTCTTTTATGTGTATGAATTCCTACGTTAATTCCGCAAATGCGTACGTGTGTTGAATCGATATTTGCAAATTTGAGTGACAGACTATGCCACTACACGCGATTTTAGTAGTAGATCCATTGAGCGGTTAAACGCAACGGATTTAAATGATTTGTTAACTTTTAAACACATGTAAACGAGGTGAAAAAGATGAATTTATCTAATTTTAAAAGTTTCATCTCGAAATTTGGTATACTCATTTTCAATTACTAAAGTATTGTTATAAACTTACTTACCTCAGTCATTAAGGACGGTGGAGCACCTCCTGTTTGGGCAGGTGCAGTCTCAGCCATTTTTGGTGGTCACGTACAAAATAATAAAGCTGTGTATTTCAAAAATATTCTGTTTTTTAAATTTGAAAAAATCTTGCCTGATGATATAAAATTTTTGATAAACAAGTAAAAGGAATCGAAATCTATCAATTGAAAATATGTAGTTTCACTTGTTAAATAATGTTTGTTCTTACATATCAAAAGCTATTGCGAATTGTATGTTGTGTTGCCATGAATGCTGTGTTGCGTACGCTGCCAATATATTGACTATACGCCTGAAAACAATACGGGTGTCAGAATAAATTAAATACACGCATGGATTGGCCATTTTCTCACCATGTATGAGTAGAAAAAGACACAAAGCAATTGCTGCACGGAATGGGTTAGTTACTTTGTATAAATATACATTAAATATTTCCATCCCTGACTATTCGACTCCACTTTACACGGAGCATTTTTGAATTACAGCCATACTACGTTATACGGCATTTCACTATAACGTTTTTTTTTTTTTAATTATTAATTAGTTGCCCTTTAACAGTCTAAAACGTGTCATATGGCAAAAAATAAAAATTATTGCAACTCTTCTATATAGACAAGCTATTGACAATTCGAAACCTCTGTGCGCAATATTTTAGCATTTTTTTTTTTTTTAATTCTGTTTATTTTGGAATATGCTTGTCTTTTAAATTGTACGGTCCAATTTGTTAAAGAGCTGATAAGCTTAAATAAGTAACCGAAACCAATATGAAATGCCATCCCAATGAGAACAATCTATCGTGTTGTTTCAGCAATTATTTGTTGCATTCAAAGGATATTCTAACAAAATTGTTAATGAAATAAAATATCATTTGCAAGAGAGAAATATTACAGGAATATTTATTTAAATTATTTTTTTTTTCTTTTGCTGTATATATATTAGGTATTTGGTTTAGTTCAAAATTTATATGCATGCAATATTTGTATTTTTATTTTAAATTGTTTTGTAGTATACAGATACACAGTCAAAGAAATTTTACATACTTTATTTTATATTATATTCACTTTTGTATAATAATAATAAATACATATGTGTTATAAAATAACATTTACAAAAATTACATCAAAACATCAATTTAATAAAAACATTACAAAATTTTTTAAAAATATTGTTGCACATACATACATACACACAGATAGAAAATAGAAATTAGGTTTATATATATCCATATACGAATATGTCTAGATTTTTTTAATTACACTGTGTGACAGTGAAAATATACTTTCCTCAAGACATAGCTCCAACTGTAGGAATAGTCAAGCAGAAAAAAATGTATACTCCTAATTTTGAATTGGTCCTCAGCCTTAGGGCTGCTTACAACAATATATAAATTGGCAATATATCTTAAGGAATACCGTAGGAATCATTGCAAGCAGCTAAATGTCCTCTTTCAGACAAATAAAAATAAAGTTACGGGCAAGAATATGCTTTAACCTATCAAAAATGGGTTTTTCGGTCCTAAGACCAGATTTTGGGGGTCAATTTAAATTTCAGAGTGCAGTTTTTTCTGCTTGACAAAACCTACGATATGTGCAAACCTTGAAAAAAGTTTATTCTATTTTTTTTTGTCACACTGTGTTATTTCGTGTCAAAATCAGTATAAATTTAATTTTTAGAACTTTTTTTTCATCTTTTATTTAATAAGAACAATGTTTCAATGTTACTGAAATAATGAAATGGTGAACAGCATAAAAAAAGTTGCGGTCTCCAAGCAGCCAATTTTGAATTGAACCATTCACAATTTTAATGACTCATTCCGAACGATGCGGTGGCGTAACAACGAAGCAAGGGGCCCTGGGCCAAAAGTTTACTGATTTAATCAAACAGAATCAAGGAAACTTTTGAAAAATATAATGAACATAAATTGTATTCACGCTTCTAGCGGCTTAAAACAAATCTAAATGAATACAATGTTTTGACAATCTTTTTTTGGAATTGTTTTCTGCGAACTTGCATCATTAGCAACGCGGGTATACCTTTTGCAACATGCAAGTTTCTTATCAAAAATCACCATTCTCGTATTGCGGAAAGCAGATGGGAAATGGAACCAACATGCTGCATTGATAGGCAATTTTCCCTAGAGCAAACTCAAAATGCACTAAAGCACTCATAAACCTGGACCGAGTCCACATAAGCAGGGTAATTTCTATTCTAATCGGACACTGCTCTATCGGGAATCATGCCTGGAGACTAGATCTTTCCTACAATGGCTTCTGCCGAAGCCGCAGAAACGAAGAGGAAGAAGAAACAATCTTCCAACTGATATGCAACTGCTCTGCTTTAGCGGCTCGAAGACAAAAAACTCTAGGAGAACCCTTCTATTAAAGACTTACAGAGCTTGCATCCTCTGAAATCAGAGTCTTACATCGCTTTATAGAAAGCACAAAATGGTTTTGACTAGGTGGGATTAAGAGGTAACTACTCGCCCCAATAGGTCTCAGTGTGTTCATATTTCCCTATGAACAGCCCCAGTAACCTATCCTAACCTTCCAGCGAGCTTTTGTTTCGGCAAAAGTTTCGATAAAATTATCGCAATCATTCCATAAATTGTTTGCAATTTGGTACTCGATAGAGAGAATACTCACATTACTCAAGCGTTCTTAAATCATACTATTGCGCAAATCATTTTTTATTAGTTTAATTTTAGAAAACGAACGTTCGGGCAAAGCAACTGTAACGGGAATAGTCAGAAAAAAATTAAAACTGTGCAAACATCTGGAAAGCTGGCAGATAATTCAGTGTTCTCGATTATCAAAGGATTCACTTTGTTCTCATACTAATTACCCCAGTGCATAGAATATGGGCAGTGATACAATATGTGCATTGAACATTCGTCCAAAAGGTGTCATAAAATTTTGATAACAAATACATCTCTACCAACTTTTTATTTGACGGTTAATAATTTTTGGGGCTCCTATGCCGCCAAGGCCCCGGATAACATAACCCCCCAAACTGGCTATTGTTACGCCACTGGAACCATGAATAAAACTTATTTCACCTAAACTAAACCAAATCAGTTTTACTCGAAAAAATAATTTGATTCAAGGCAAATAATTATTTACAGCAGCACTGATTGTGCAAAACTTAAAGAAAACAAACAGAATTTGGAACAATTCGTTGAAATAGACTTTGAAATAAAAGAAGTGAAATCTTTAAAGAAAATACTGATACGAATACAACACAATTAGGCTGATAAATAAATATTTCATGCGAAAACTATCAAAATCAGATAATATATTACTATTCTCATATATTACTATACTTTTATAACGATTTTAATTACTAATGATAGCAATACTATCTTAGAAAATAATAGTTTAATGCTGTAAACTTTTTTAGGCGAATCAGCGGTTCGAAGGTGCGGAAGAACTAGTGGTTTGGAGAATTTTGGAGCCGCTGAACTGGACCATACCATTTGTTAGCTCACATTCCCGGTCAAATGCCCTATATATAAAATCAAAATAAAAACGATTCTTTCCTAAAATAAGAGAGAAGTAGAGAAACTTATAATATTCTAAATAAAAAACCTCTGATTTAAGCATGGCCTGGAGTATATATTAGGATATAGAAAAAAGACGCAATAAACCAAAAAACTAGGACACATTGACATGCACTAAAACTTTCATTGATGTGTTTGTATATACAAAAGTAGCATTAGTAGATGCCCATAATTTATAATTTAGGTGTATATGTACATACATATATGTATATGTATGCAAGTGTGCAGATTTCTTGAGAAAAGTCATGTATCAGTATAAATCATTAAAAACTAGATGTGATGTGTGTAAAAACATTTAAATGCATACATTTTACGTAGGTACGAGTGTATAATAGTCGGGTGCCAGTATTCAAGGAGCACTGTTCATAGTCAATAGAAGAATAGTTACATACACTTTGCATTATATAAATTCTATTAAATTTTGGAACATAAAACGTAATTTCTTTATAAAACTTAAGAATAAACTTACTTAGATTTATACGATGGAATATAATTATAATTTCTTAAAAACACTTATAATTTATCAAATATAAATAATTGAACTTGAAATTTTTGCTACTAAATTATAATCACATTTAATGAAAAATTAAAAAACTTCCTATATCAGGTAATGTGAGAGATATTAAAATAGTTGCTACTATGTATATATGTATGTACTTTGGATTATTAGTTGATTTATTTATTAAAAATCATTTAAAATTTTTTTGATTATTTTTTGAATATACAGTTGTGACGAGAAGTTACAGTGGGTCTACAACTAAGCAATTTTTTTATGCTGATAGTACCATTTACCCTAGAAAAGGGTTGAAATCTAATGACTATTTGCAAAATTTTATAAATGAATCTTCTTCCTAATCAATCTTCAATCTTCCTATAATCGAGGTACAGTAACAGTTCTTAGAAAAATCCATCAAATGCATAGAATTATAAAATGTTTCAAAAAATATTCAAGTATTTCCTTTTTTTTTTTTTTGCATATATTGTATAATTTATTGATTGTGGATATGCACTGCTGCCACGCTCATCTTCCCCTTTATAAAAGATGCAAAAAAATAAAGCTTTCGTTATGTGTATTTCAACGGACGGGGTTGTAAGACTGTATCCATTGTACACAGTTTGAGATTAAACACTTTAGTAATATGTAATTTTAAGGCATTCTAAAAATTCAACTGAAAAGAACGTGAGTAAAATAAAAGCTTGGTGACAATTTATTTAATATTTGAATAAACTTAAATAGGTATTTATGTATATTATGGTTTTTGAATGTGTAAAGTAAATAAAATTATTCTTCAATACAAACTAAAGTAATAATAATTCAATCCAACTACGTTTTCAGTCAAAAGCATTTTCACTTTATAGTGACAGAAAAGTAAGAAATCTAGATTTTATTGAAACACTACGATGGAAAATAGAAATACTTTCAATTCTAAGCACAGAAATATACAATTGCACAACGTTTTGAGAAATGTAATTGGGTTGCTAACTGATATAATTTGAAGTACTGATTGATTATTTTGTTTTATGTACGATTATTACAATATTGTGGAAAGTATACATCAACATAACTTTTGAATCAGCTATAACACAGCAGCAATTATACAGTCATGTTCTACAAATTTATTTAGGTCGATTTCATTTCAAATTAAATTATATTATAACAAGGGTGATAATAATCAATTTCATTACCAATAAACACATGTAGGCCTCATCTTTGGTACACAATTTTAATACAATAAAAAGCATAAATTAATTTATCATGTTTTGGTATATATGCACGCAACTTATTGCACATAGGTACATTTGATATGGCAATCATTGACAAATTAAAGTGATTCCTTCTGCTTGCATTGTAAATAATAATTATTATAATAATTATTTAGTGAACATTCTACGAATATGCTAACACAGTTTTACAACAACAATAACAAAGAAGTGTAAGGTGCTGTCATATCATCAAAAAAGGTGAATTGATGAAGTATTGGTTGCATGGGTGTTTATAGTTGTATTTTTTCAGTCATATAGTGCATAAGTAAACAGCGTTCCTTTTTGTGCTTTTCTTATCTAATACACATACATTGATAAATAGACTTAACACAGATAATTGGGACACACTACTACGTCAACGATATTTAATAACGAACATGTTTAAGTAGGCGGCAATAATAAGAATATATATGTAAATGCGTAATTTTTGAGATTATGTCAACACCAATATGTTTAGATATATTATATTTATATGTATGTGATTAAATCGAATATAATTGTAGGCGCCATTATTATATAACTGCCTTATTGGTCCTATTTTCAATGTAAATTAGCTTTTTTAAGTTGAGCTGAGCATTGAGCCGAACATTGCCGTTGTTAATCGCAAGTCCAATGTGTCGTTAATGCCATCAAATTATTGACATCAACTTTAGTCATTGGATCGTACTTTTCGTAATGAGCCACGATTGAATTTACAAATTGATTCGAGCAGTGCAGATCGCGCCGGTTCACTTTGATCATCAGATGACATGTTCGGCGATGACGATTGTCTCTCAACGCTGGCCAGTGTTGTTATTTGTTTTGGCTGCTGCTGTAGTTGCTGTTGCTGGGCTGAAGGCGTGGGCGGTGGAGCTGTTAATGCAATAAAATAATTGTATTAAAGATTTTATTATTATTTTAAGTGGTTGGCCAAGTACATTTAACATCTGAGGGTGATGAAGGGAGTGGTGGTAAGCCAGCATCTTTGGACAGGTTTACGCTATCTGAACGATTGAATTGAGCTACATTCATTGCAGCTGCTGTACCACTCACTGAAGACAGTGATAAACGACCGTTGCCAGCTTGTAGTGAGCTCTGTTGCTTTAATTTCGATTGTTTATGTTCTAGCTTCTGTAAAACAAATATACTATGTTTATTTCATTTAAAAATTTTGGCATGATATGTTTCTCTTGAAAGAAAATTACCGCTTTTTGTTTAGATTTTCGCTTCTCTTCCTCGGAACTCATCAATTCTTGCACACGCACTATACGTTTTTGATTTTTCACAGATTTTTGTTCATCACGCAGTCGATTTTCAGCTTTTATTCCTGCCTGTTTTAGCAACTCTTTGGCGTTCAGTGACAACTTAAAATGAGGTTTGCTAGCCTCTTCAACACAGGCAGCGGCGGCGGCGGCGACGGCATCGGTGGCAGCATCAGCGCCATGCTGTACAAAGAATGGATGACTGGTAAGTTGCTGCAGCGTTGGGAGTCCAGCTCTGCATGCTTCCTTTGATAAAATTGTCTCTAACAAATTTTCTACGAAGTATTGCATTTTTCAAATTATTCGATTGTGCATAAAGTATCAAAAATATAAGAAATAAATGACTGAGTATACTTACTAAGTGATTCAGGACATTCATTAATTTGTCGAGCTACAGATTCTTGTAACGGATATCCCATAGCCATTTCGAACATAACGTGACCAAAGCAATAAACATCTACAGTTTCAATGGAATGAATTTTGCTGTGCTGAACAAAGAATGGCCGATAAAATGCAGGCACACCAATAACGTAATTTTCAATATCTAATAGCTTTACACAGTCGTCAACAATAATAATGTTACCCGAATGTAAATGGCCTTGAACAAAGAAAGAATATATTTTTTAAAAATCAGTCAGAAATATTAATTTCGATCATGCTTCATATCGTGCTGGTGGCTGCAATTTTTTTCATTTTTACAAATTAATAAATACACATAGGTCGCGTTTTTAAGACCTAAAAATCTCATAACTGCTGTGACTTGAAACATCAGAAAAATAATATGATGAAATAATGGCGTCAAAATTGTATTATTTATTGTATTACTATATGCGTTTCTGAAACACATTTTACAACAGTTCGATAGTTTGCGTTTTAGAAACGTGACCATTAAGTCTGATTTCCTATTTACGTCTTCGCAATTTATGCAATCTCAAAAAAAGTGGTTGTGGTAGTAAATTCCAGACATGCATAAAATATTCAATGCTTTCAGGTATCGATAAAGCTTTGGTAGTGACTGAATCAAAGATTAAACATCCATTAGCTTTATTTTTACCAGAAAGCTACTTCAATACTATAACATTTAACTATTGAAAGATGTTCACCAATTATCAAAATTGTATGCATATTATTTCAAAAACTAGCCCACAGTTCACATTATTAAACATACCATATGGATATCCTTTAGCATGTAAAAATACTAGAGCTTCTAAAATTTGACGCCCATATATAGCCAGCTGTTTCATGGTTAATGCCGTCCTTCCTTTAGGATTTCCATATTTGCTAAGGAACGGATTCTTTGGCGTTGACATACATAGTATATCCTTAACTGTGCCATGCTTATAGAATCTGTACATTTTAAAATGTGATTATCTTATAATATATTGTTTTTAAGGCAGATTTTATCGGATCTTACTTTCGTATGACTAGGCAACCGTTCTCATTATGGCTTGCGTATACAATTGGCTCAATATAAGGATGTTGTAACCCCAAAAGGCTCTTAAGTATGCCGCCTATTTCTTTTTCATCAACATATTTATCTGGTCCATATTCTATATATTCGAGTACTAGTTCATTTGGGTCTGTCATGCCACTATCTAGTGAGCCACCACTTCCATTGCTGCTGGATGAGGCAAAGTGTTTACTTTGATGTGATTGTGATCCGCTCTTTACGAGTAATTTATTTCCACTTTTTTCTGGTGGTTTCGTAGACACCTTAAAGTAATGTTTTCGTAAGCGCCAGCCAATTGCACCCATTGAAGTGCCCAATGTCCAAATGCTGCCTTCACTGCGCAAACATAGTAACGCATTCTGTACTGCATTATCTAGAAACATAATAATTAAGTATTAATAAAATATTTATTATTCTTCAACTAAAAATCATATTTATAACTTATCTAACCATGAAAAGACTGTTGGTAACTGTCTGGATCGACAAATCGCTTGGCTGGAAGCGATGATGCTAAAATGGGATTCATTAGAACAGCGTTTATGTAAACTTGCAATGCTTGTCTTCTTTCAGCTATAAAGTCCGGACGCATGTTGCCAAAGAGCCGTTTGCCGGGCATGGGCAGATCGATACCGGAAACGCAAAGACATTTATGTAGTTCGGCAAAATCATTGTAACGGCGTAAAATTTTCCAATAATTTTCTTTATGTGGTCCACGCTGCAAACGCAACAAATACTCCTAAATAAAATAAAATAATTTGAAACAAAAAAAATACCACTCGATTTTAATTTATGTATAGCACTAGGCAGACATATTCTCTCCCTGCGTACAATTCAATTGATGCAGAAGCGACATACTATCGATTTTTTTGTTGTATCACTCACTTTGCTTACGACATGCTTACACATATTTTAATTACACACATAGGTACTGAAATTAAAGTAGTTACCGTATGACCGCTCACTTCTTGAGCAGTTTCGATTACACATTGGATCTCTTGGGTATCATCGAGCTTGATTCGCTGATCTGAACGTATCTCAAATATTGCCATTTGTCATTGCACTCCTCACAGATGGATGCATTTTTACCTATATACAATTATTCACGTTAATTTTTAGAGGTGGCCTCACACCCTGTACACCCTGTGTACTTTTTGCGTTTTAAAAGCAATATTTTCCTTAAATTTTCACACACAAATTTACCGAAAAATTTTAACCACTGGCAATTTTATAATATTATGCTTAAAAGTATAGTGTTATATGTTTATAATTAAATATATTTTGTGTATAAAAAGTTGATATCTTTACTAAATTTTCACTAAACAGAAGACAGTACGATGGATACGAGATGTAAGTATATGTTGCTTTTTTTGTGTCATGGAAATGACAGCATCATTAGGACAAGCCAGAGCAGGTATGTGCAAACTAGGCATTTGGCGAGCCTGCTTGCATACATATTGGGTCATTTAAAAAGTATTTTCGCTTTTTGTCACAAGATGGTGTTAATGACCATACATCTGGCAACAGTATGACCAACTCAACGCTTTTCCCGCTAAATTTAGTGCCTTTTGAAAATTAAAACGCGGAAAAAGTGAGTATTTTTTTTTTAATTTTAAAGACACTAAATGCTCCGCTATATAATCCAATCCTAACAAAATTTTTTTATCGAAAGAATGAGCAATGAACTTATATAAAACCAAAGCTCGTAGCCTTAAGTCACTCAATTCAATAAATTCTTTAGTTCATATAAAAAATGGATTAAAACACGAAAATTCATTTTGTGAAAACTACAAAATACCTGATGACGTAAATAAACAGCACTAGTGTTTATAATGCTTCCGGATTCAGACCAAAGAATGTGTTATGACCAGAAGAAGCTGATAGTAATGAAGAGAATATAAGCTTCCACATCGGTATGAAATTTAAAAATATTTATGTATAAATATGAACTTATAGTTATAAATTATTAACTCTGTATATTTTTTTGTGATCAAAGAGTGTAAAATGTACTCTTTTTCCATTATCTTATTTTAGTTTTTCTTGTGATTGTATAATTTCGAAATGCTGTGAATTAAAAACTTTAAAAGTACACGTACTTAACTAATTTTCTTTTTAATATATACAAAAAATTGCGTTTAACACTTGTATAAGGAAAAAAATTAGCGTTTTTTTTAGAGAAAATACGTGTTTTGTCTTCAGTTTAGAGGATTTTGACAAACAAATCTGTCTGGCACCACTGATCCGCTTCTGTCAAACGAACGCACGCGCGAAAGGTGACATTTCAGGCTATATTTTTTGCGAATTCAGTTTTGTAGTTTGTCATTCGTGTAAAAAGTTACATTGATTTGAAAACGAGTTGAAATTTTTGAAGAAATACGCTACGTGATGCTTTTTTACTATAAAAAAGATAAAAACGCTTCAAAAACATTACGCAAAATTTCTGTGGTTTACGGTAAGGATGCTTTAACAGAACATACCGCCCAACCTTGGGTTGCTCGATTCCGCTCTGTAAATTTCGATGTCAAGGATGCACCTCGCTCTGGCCACCCAGTCACTGAAAAAGCCGATGAAATTTTGAAACTGGTGGAGCAAGACCGGCACGCAAACTGCCAGGAGATAGCGGAGACACTAAACATCAACCACAAGACAGTTTGGAATCATTTAAAAAGCTGACAACTCAAAGAAGCTAGATGTTTGGGTGCCACTTAAATTAACACAAAGAAATTTGACGAGAACATTAAACAAAAAATATCATGGTCAAAGGCCGGTGACCCTCCACAAACGATTTCAAAGCTTGAATTGACGGCAAACAAGGTTATGTTGAGTGTTTGGTGGGATTGGAAAGGAATTGTCTATTATGAGCTGCTACATCCTGGCCAAACAGTCAATCAAGAAAGAGCCACCAGAGAAAGTTTTGATACACTCACCGTATAGCCCGGACATTGCACCGTCTGGCTACTATTTTTTCAGTCTCTGCAAAACTGTCTTGATGGAAAAAAATTGGCCGACAGAAGTGCCGCCGAAAATCACTTGGTCAAGTTTTTCGCCGATAAACCACAACATATTTACACCAATGGAATTATGAAGCTACCGGAAAAATGGCAAAAGATCATAGGTAATAATGGCCGTTATGTTCTTGACTAAAATTGATTTTTAATAAAGAAAATTTTTGTTCAAGCATAGACAAAAAAAAAAAAACGAAAATATTTTTTATAAGACGCAATATATTCGGTGTAGTTATAACAACTAAACGTAACATGACAAAGTATAACAATACTTACATACTTATTCTTAGCTAGACGATAAACCTAGTTGTTACAGAGATCATGTAATTTTTTTTTGTCACCGGAATTTACGTATTCTTATTTGAAAGAGACAAGAAAAAAGCTTTATAATTCACCACATTTGTGAGCATTTTCGTAAATAATGTAAACAAATCTAGCTGTAACTTAGTATATAAGTGTGTATAAAAATATGTGTTCATATTAATTTATATACATATATAGGAGTAACCAAGGGGATACACCTATTTAACTCAATGTTTCTGTTAAACATCAAATTTTGTGAATATCTATGGATAGATTGCAAATTTATTTGAATAAAAAATAAATAAATAATCCACCAAAACGAGATGTTGTAAAGCTTTTGCATAAATAAAAAATAGCTACGAATTTAATTAAATTCGCTCTGTGGTAGAGTTGGAGTCGAACGCCAAACCAATACTTTTGGCAAAAATCTTACATACGGGTTTTATTGTTAGGTCAAGTATTTTCAGCTATCATAGTCGTTACGCTAGATCCGAAATTGTGTTGCACAGTTTCATCAATAAAAATTCTTCTTTTTTGGAAAACCACTGAGGTTATTTATCTAAAAATGCCACACAAATTATCCAAAGGATTTATTTTCGAAAGAAAAACTCAAAATTATAATTTTTATGAAAGTTTGATACTGTAGATTGTACCCCTTGATAGTATCGCAAACTATTTATAGTCGAATCTATCGATAGTTTTCCACCTTTAATTTGTGTCCTATTGGCAGCGCGCTAGACTTTCATCGGGAGGGTTCCGGGTTCGATACGGCTAGGTTATGGCTTCTTATTTATTTTTTTCAATTTTTTAATTCATAATTAACACAATGCTTTGCATTTATAGGTTCGTCCACCGCTAGTCGGTTGACATTTGACGATACAGAAGTGACCGGAATTCGGTCCAAAAAATTAAACATTCCCGTTAAAAGTGTAAAAATAAGTAGTTATTTGTAATATATTGAGAATAAAAATATTTTATTGCACAAAGCCATAGAAAAAAGTCTAATTACCGATGCCAAAAGTTCACAATTAAAGTGCGAAAAACCAGAAAGAAAAAAAGCATAACTTCTAAAAGAAAGAGGATAGAAGATGATGACGGAAACAGCAAATGTTGCATGGAGTGATAAAGAGAATGTGCAGAAAAAACAAAAGGGTTTACCGAAAATAAATCAGCATTTATAAATTTGTCCGGTTATGTAGATATGTTTTTGAAATGTCGATATCTTAAGTCGGTTTTAAATGGAATTGGGTTATAAATGCTATCGTATATTTCCTATTCCAATGCACATGCACGTAAAATTCCCTAAATTCTATGTTATAAGAAAGGAATGTATTCGCTTACGTAGAGTGGCAACCAATCATATTAACATCAAAACGTGTTTACTCGATATGAGAATTTCAGATTTAAGCGATTAATGTTCTTAACAACAGATTTATTGCTATCAACAAACGTCGATACATTTCGATATAACTGCTTAACGATAAATTGTTGACATGTATCGATATGTTTGTCATCTCTGATTTCTTCATCTATTGTGAACAGCTGTGAGACGAAGAAGAGTGGTACAGACAATTTGAGATTAGATATTTTGTATGAAAAAGGGAAAATTTATTTTAAAAGCAAGTGCAGGCAATGGCGATTTCTGCAGGTAATTTACGCTCTCAGTTAATGGCTTTGGCCAATTTTTCTGGTACCCACAAAGAACAAGCTGATAAGTATCGTTTATTGCTTGAGAATGTTCTCACAAATTCGGGTAGTGATTTGGTTGATACGCTTAAGCTTTTCGTGGAGGCAATTGTAAATGAGCACGTCTCTCTTGTAATTTCTCGCCAAATTCTTAACGATGTGGGAATTCAGCTTGGTAAATTACCAGACGAAGTTTCTCGACAAGTATCGCATTTCACGCTCGATAAGGTGCAGCCGCGTGTAATTTCCTTCGAGGAGCAAGTTGCTGGTATCCGACAGCATTTGGCTGATATATACGAACGCAACCAACAGTGGCGTGAGGCAGCAAATGTGCTAGTAGGCATCCCATTGGAAACAGGACAGAAACAGTACACAACCGATTATAAGCTAGAAACATACCTGAAAATTGCACGACTGTATTTGGAAGATAATGATTCAGCCCAAGCAGAATTCTATATTAATCGCGCCTCATTACTACAAGCAGAGACCGGGTGCGAAGAATTGCAGGTAAATGTACAAATTTGCATATAATTTTATCTATACAATCAATTCAAAAACTTTGGTATTGCAGGTGCTGTATAAAGTTTGTTATGCCCGTGTACTCGACTATCGCCGCAAGTTTATTGAGGCGGCACAACGTTACAACGAGCTGTCGTATCGTTCAATTGTCGATGAAGGAGAACGTATGACGGCGTTGAAAAAGGCATTAATTTGCACTGTACTAGCATCAGCTGGTCAGCAACGTTCTCGCATGCTGGCCACATTATTCAAAGACGAACGCTGCCAGCAATTGCCTGCTTATGCTATTTTAGAGAAAATGTATCTAGATCGTATAATTAGACGCTCGGAGTTGCAAGAGTTTGAGGCTTTGTTGCAACCACATCAAAAAGCCGCCACATTAGATGGTTCATCAATTTTAGATCGTGCTGTCTTTGAGCATAATTTGCTTTCAGCCAGTAAATTGTATAATAACATAACATTCATAGAGCTTGGTGCTTTGTTGGAGATAGCCGCTACTAAGGCCGAAAACATAGCTTCTCAGATGATAACGGAAGGACGCATGAATGGTCACATCGATCAAATATCTGGTATTGTACATTTCGAAAATCGTGAAGTATTGCCACTCTGGGATAGACAAATTCAGTCGTTGTGCTATCAAGTTAACTCAATTATTGAAAAAATTGCTGCTGCTGAACCTGATTGGATGGCAAATACTTTAGATGTAATGAACTGAATTGTGAATGCCAACGCCCACCTTTGAAGTGAAGAGTTCTCAATCTTCTTTTCAAAGCATTTTTGGTATCATTTACAACATATGTTAAACACTTAAGCTTGAACGCTTATGTACTGCGATAATTTCTTTTCTAATAAAATGATTCTATAAATTAAATCGATCATGTATGTTTTTCTTACCATGCGGAGCTTTAAAATTCTTTACTACTGGTGGACTTGGCAATAGAATGAAAATTTCATTAACAAAAACTATGCGGGAGAAATTTAGCATAACAGTGGGGACCACGCAGTCAGAGAATATACTCTCTGACATAGAGTACTCTCTGAGTGCGCTCTGAACACAAAAATAAACATAATTACTTTTGTTCTGAGTGCTCATAGCCAATAAAAAAAACCGCGTAATGTAAAAATGATTTCCGTGGTCCTATATTTTATTACGATCGTTGAAAGAAAAAACGAGATATCAGAAATTAAAGCGTTGATGATAATTGACAGTATATAGGACGGTAGTGGCAGTTTCTTTCAATATCTCTATCCAGTGAAGATATTTCATATCAAACCCGGGTTACGATTTCAAATATTAGTAGCACATATAGGATGCTGAAAAATTGTGGCGGATTCCGAAACGGTCGTCTGATTTGCCCGTCTCTATATACTTTGTTTTTGTTTTGACTACCTTTCTGTGGTCACAAACAATTACAACACAACTCAAGTTTTGCCGAATTCGAACTATTACCATAATTAAAATCTTCATATCCGATTTCATATTGTGTCAAAATTTTATGAATATCAGTTCAGTGGTTTATGAGATATTAAGGAAGGGAAAATAGCTCAACAAAAGCATTGGTTACTATTTGAACTGTAGCTGTTTGCATATCATTACCTGAGATATTTACAAAAAAAGTGTATAATTTCTTGAAAAACTTTTTTCACAAATGCATTTGAACCTTTGAAGTGCTCTTCAATAAAAATGCAAAAAACATACTTATGCTGTTATGCCTTGTGACCATAGATTTGTTCATTAAACCTGTTATATATTACTTCAAATAAACAATTCAACATGAACTGAAGTCATTACTTTAAAAATGAACGCCTAGATTTAATTCTCATAGTCTCCTACAAACTATCATAAAATAATCGAAACAGTTGGAAAAATTCAAATCGACTTTTCTCTAACTGTATGATACGCAAAAAAGTACTGTACTGTTAAACTTACAATACAACAAATTCTAATTTTTATTGGTTAATAAATAAATATTCTTCAACATATTGATTTTTCCCAGCAAGAGTTGGTAAAATTATTCATGTGTGAGTGTAACAATAATTGAGTAACAAGAGGAAAGAGCTAAGCTTTAGGATTATTTGCTCCAAGGTGAATTTATGTAAGATGAAGTTACTTCTTCTTTCTTCGTTGTTAATACCGTAGACTGTCAAATCATTGTTTATTTTTGATTGTTTGTTTACGTTTTTTTTCTTTTTTGACATTCACTGCATGCCGCCATTATGACCGCAACAACAAAGATGTGTTGTTCATGTTTTGATGTACGACTGATTTTGCAATTTTATGGTATCTGACACAACAACATAGACGTGTTGTTGCCAAGGTGAAATTGTTGTAGTCTTGCTATCATCATATACATGATTCCACCATGATTTGCTCTTAAATATTATTCATCTTTTAAATTTTATGATTAATTACTCTCCATTGTTGTTGTAATGACGGAAATGGTGATGGTAAATCCAAATTCTGCTTTTCAAAATTCTGTTTTTCGAAATTCTGGCTACAAAAAATGTGCGCACTTTTTGAAACTATCACTATGATTTTCCTTCTTTTAGAATTTATCATACACAGATTGTTTCTAAAACTTTGTACTTAGTCTATTTTAAACTATATATTAAGGCCTTAAGCCTTAAGAGAACAGAAACAAGTCAAAAGTACTTGTTTCTGTTAATGCACTGAATTCTGGTTCTGTCGCTATTGGTGACATAATCCCAGAATTCTGTTTCTGTTTCAGTGGCAAATGTACTAAATACTGTTTCTGTTCCTGTTTTTTGCGACAACACGGTTTTAGAGGTGGACTAAGTTTAATTTAAAAATATCGATAGATATTGAAATACAGTTATTTGTATATTTCGATACTTTTAAGGATTAGAATTATGATAGGTATAAAAATTTAATGAATATGAGAAATTACACCGCTAAATTTATATTGAAGATATATTGAATATAAAGCAAAATTTTTTTAGACAGAAATTTACATTTGCAGAATGTTTTTTCCAAAAACAGACTTTGGTTCAGACAGAATTTCGTCATACAGAATTTCGACCCGCTCCCCTTCCTACACTTTAAATTGAATTCGGTTGAGTAATTTAACTAAGCCTTACAAATCAAATATTTCAGTAATAAAAATTTGCACAGATTATACTTTAAGAAATTAATTCACAATGTTTCATTATTCACAAAATCTCAAATATTCATATACACATATTAAATCACTAAAATTCTAGTGGAAAGTATTTTATATTCAATATACAATACAAGCTAACAATTCATAAATTAACCTATTATTGTATGTAAAAATGGGCTATATGATAAATGGTTGTTGTTGAAAATCCAAATTAGTTTTGGATGCTGCATTCTTCTATGGTGGGAAATTTCAAATAAGAATTTATAATTCTTCCATGCACCTTGAAATCACCTTGCTTTCGTTTTTAGCTTTTTTACTCCGCATTTGTCATGTTCATGCTTCGTCGATGTTTATGGAGATTTAAATATGCTATAACAAACTCACATCATAGTAAAATAAAGGAAAGGTACATTTAATTTAATTAAAAAATTAATTTTAACTAAAGAAATATGCATAATCAACTAATATAACAATATATGTTTAAATAATAATAACCATTCGATTAAGATTAGAAAAATATGAAATAATAAAAAGTTGTAATTGTAGAAGTAAGGGATGATGGAGACACAAAGTATATGCTCCTATTTGTGTTGCTGCGGGCATTAGATTCTTGATTTACATGCAAGCAGAGAAAAAGAGCAGAAACAGAGCATGAGGAGCACTCTTTGTACCTTTCGTTGTTAGTGTTGGTTGTTTGTTTGATTTGCTTGTTAATCTAGCATTAGTATGTTGTATGATAATATCACCCTTGGGCAGCATTTGCCGATGATTCCTCATTCGTTTGTAATTGTGCCAGAGTGCGCACAACAACACCACGATTAACGGGCGTAAGTCCTTGGCAAAGACTGACGACTGCATCTAAAGCAACTTCAGGGCATTCCTAAAATCGACACAGTTAAAAGAAAGGTTCATTTTCAATACTATCCCGAAATTTGTAAAGCACTACCTTCAGCATATCGGTTATTTTTGAAATTATAGCATCTTGCTTGACAGCATTTATGTTTTTCATAACAATGGAATCGGATTTGTTTTGTACTTCATACCAGCGCACCATTTCCTCGTTCTTATCCCAAACATATGACTGTAAAGGATACCGATGTAGATATAGTATATGGGTAGATGAATGTATCGATATATTTACCTCTGTGGCACCTTTATCTTCGACTAACCAACGGCGTAACATCTGCTTTGCCTGTCCAACTGAAAGACTATCCTGCGATTTAAGAATGGTTTTGACTACCGAATCTTCGAGCAGTAAACGACGTAGACGCCAATACAGCCAGCGACGCGAATCCCGCCAAGGTATAATTTCGTTAATGCACTCTTTCTCCAGCATACGTTCCGGAGTATCGTGTAAATCAGCGAAATGTACAGCTACTGTATGATAAACATGTACCAGAATATCAATCCGTTCTTTGATTTTCTCCTCCACTTGTGAGGCTTTTGTTTTGTCACCAGCAGCTAAATGTTCATCCATTTCTATTTGAAGCTGGTAATAGAAAAAATTCAAAATTAAGAGTTTAAAGGTAGATATAGAGTTTTGAAAGCTTACCGCAATCGTTGTTGCATCTAATCGATGTATGGTCTTTACTAAATCTTTTTCCTTGAATTTAATTTCGACAATACCTTCGGGCTCCAAGACACCAGCTCTGGCTTCAGGATCCGCATACGTTTCCATGTATCGAGGATTGATAAGCGAATCTAAAACAGCCCAAGCACCACCACGCAACTCAGCATTTGGTGGCAGATAGATGAGGACAGGTTTTTTGTATTCACGCAGACCGTCAACGATGTAAGCTCCAAATTTGACCACTTGCTCGTACATATCCTTCATGCCACCTGAAAAGCCACGCCAGTTAGCAAATATCATCAGTGGCAACTCTTCGCGACCAAAGTCTTTAATAGCCTGTGCGGTTTTGTACGATGAATCCGGATACCAAACTTGACCAGCTTGCTGCAAAGTCTACAAATTTGAGAAGAAAATATTTAAGATTCTTGCATGTCTTATAGATTCTTATAGTATATATTTATAGGTCTTAAGGCTTACCTTCGCCTCAGAATCCAAATTTGCAGGATCAGCGGGCATTTCAACTTCGACAGTGCGTGTTTCAACAGCAATTACACCAACCGGTACACCACCTAATCGTGCTCGTCCCGTAACAACAGTTTTAGCCCATGGTTCCATGATTTCACTCCAACTGCCTCTATCGAAAAATCCACTTTCCCACTCACTGGAATTAGCTGAAAAATAAAATCAAATACAAATAAATTTTACTTTGGACATGCCTATGAAAATATTGCAAAACTAACCAGGATTCACTCGCCCGGCAAGCATCCATCTGGGATCATAAGGCGATTTGGTTGGCATGAAACCTACTGGACGTTCAATTCGATCATTGGGTAAAACTATTGGCAATTCACAGCCAATATATGCTGGAATGTACGAGAGCCAGTCGAGTATGGTGTAGACACCATCAAGATCAACCGCTTCAGTCTTATGTGAGACACCATTGTTGTACATGATTTGCACACCACCCAATTGATTGTTGGAAGCGTACACTTTTCGTCCAAGCAACTATAAAAATTACCATGTAATTTCATCTCGCAAATAAAAAATTAGAGAAATACTACCTTATTCAAAGCTGCATAACCAGTAAGAATTATGTGCGAGTTTTCAATTTGTATAACACGTTGCCCCAAACGCACGAGATATGAACCAATGCCAATAGTGCGGCATGTAACCATCGAAATTGTTACAATCTCCTCATAGGCTCGCGATGTTTCACCAGCAATAAGACCAGCATAGCGTAAATTCTCAACGCCTAGACCATCATCTTTTCCAATGATATCAGTGATTTTATAGCGCGGCTCACCTTCATCCTCGATAAGAATAGCACGTACTGAATTCAAATTTGCTACCTTACTATAGTCTTCTGTAGTGAGATAAAGATACTTGAAGCCCTTATCAGGTTCCTCGGGATCTTCCCATGCTACTTTAAACATTGATTTCACTTCTTCGGCAAGACCAATGCGTGCACCACTATTCACAGAGACGTATATCTAAAACGAGCGTAAGGTCATAAAACATTTGCATACGTTTTGATTATATTTGCTATCTTACTCTTGGAACTTTTCTGGTGCGTGCCAATACAGATGCCTTGTGGAATAGTATATCCTCTTTAATACCAAATGAACCTATAAAGAACGTCAAATCATTGGCTATCACAACCATTTCACGTCCTTCGGGATATTCTGGTGTGGCTAATATCATACGCCATGCAACCATGCCGCACTAAATAATCCAAAAATAAATTCATTTTTATATGGCACCGCTATATTTTCGTATTTAGTTATACATACGTTATTTTCGCCAGGTAAACGCTGCATTTCAATCAGATCATCACCATCTAACACAAGTTCTACACATTCAATCAAAATTTTTTCAGGAATTCTGATATCAACTGTTGGCCTAGCCTTCGAGAATTCCTTCCAATGTTTTTCTGTCATTTGACGGAACATATCGGGAATATCATAAACATATGTTGTCCCATTCGATTGTGCTTGGAAACGTTTCTGTTGCAGGAAATCTTTTGTCATGTAAGGTGTGGAAATTGGATGACTATGTAGAGAACCTTGTTTGTCACCATACGCTTTGAATTTTATCTGAAAGTGACTAGTGTCAGATTTCGAAAAATTAAATACTCAAAAAGTCAACATACAATTCCAGTTTCAGCATCAGTATATTCAGTGTACATGGATATATCCAGAAAGTATCCCGAATCATTTGCAATGCACAATCGTACTGCTTGCGTTGCTGATTGCGGCGATTGCCGTATGACCATTTTCAATTCCGCTTGCAACACGCGCAATTTCCAAAGACGTGGTCCATAACGCATTATCATTTTAGTTACGGATTCTTCAATTTTAGCTGGATCCATAATGACCGTAGGCACAAAATTCAAAAAGATGTGATTACAGTCAGTGCGTTTGGCATGTGGATGCGAAAAAGCTACTTCCAATTCATCCATAGCTTCCAGTAAAACACGTTCACCTTCATTTTGTAAATACTCGAAAGAGGCTTCCTAAAATGTATATATATATCATTTCAACTTACACTATATAGTTCAATTTATACTAATGCATACCTTAGTGATGAGATCCGAATGACGAATAATCGAGCGTATAAAGAAACGAAAATCGGTAACCTCTTGACCTTTAGACACTTTGGCTTTACCCAAATATAGATGCATTTTCTGATTGGCAGTTGGTAATGCTTCGAGATCATAAGTTTTCATACGATTCAGTTCCAATTGGAATGCACACGCAGGCTCTAAATGACGATAGATACGATCTTCTTCGAAATTATCACGTGCGCGATATGTAAAGAATTTTGGAAATTGACGTCTAAAAGAAAAGTAAATTAATTATTGCAAATTACAGCAAGAAGCAAATCATCATCAATTTCGACAACTTACTTTTTTAGTGCAGCAAATGTTATTCTGCGTATACGACGCTGGAACAATTCCTCACGGTGTATTTTGCAATAAGTGCCAAACACCTGAGCCATTTGAACATCGTCCATATCGCCAGTTTCGCGCACTGCAACACTAACAATGTGTATTGGCTCGGTGGACTTGGCTTCTTCGACGGCATTAGCGCGTGATATAGGATCGGAGAGGGATACATTGATTGAAGTGCTAAGACGACCATCAGATAATGAGTCGACTGCTTCGACAGCTTCTAGAACCTACAATAAAATTGGTAAACATATAATGTATTCATAAATACAAAACATCGGGCTAAGATTTATGGGCATACCTTTGCATTCACAAAAGCTGGAGAAGCATAATCTTCCAATAGATCCAATATTTCATCAGAATACATTTCAAAATGTTCAAATGAATCGAAAGCAGCCATGCATCCTGTCCGAACAAACGAAGTTCCCAGTGTTTCTGTGTGTGTCGTCCCGTTGATATCTTCTATCGTGCGCGAGAACAATCTGAATCAAGATTTTAATTTAATACCTAGTATTTATTTATTTGATTCTAGTAAATCCTAGCGTTACAAGATTTATAATCTTAACATAAAAACGCTAGTCATAAAAATAGTGCATAATTAACAAATTTTCAAATTTAAAAAAATTAAAGTTAACAAAACACAAAAAAGTTTCATTTTCACATTCATAGGTCAACTAAAAAAACAATAATAGCACAAAATTGAACAATAGTAGTATCAATAGAAAAATGTCTCAAAAGTTCATTTTTAAAAGGCGTCGTATTGCGTATGAGTTTCAGATTGTTTGGAAGAGACTTCCAGAGACGGTTGGCAAAAGCAAAAAATTGATGTTCGGAAATAAGTGTGGAGTGTTTAAGATGAATAAGAGAATTGTTACGAATTGAACGCGTGAATTTGAGTTTGTTGAATAAGTAGACTGTCTCTAATAATTAATTTTTAATAATCATCAAGCAACTTACCTATTGGGATGTGCTGTGGGCAGCAGAAATTGAAAATGCACTAATGGCAGACCGCCTGAAAGTTCTAAGTGCTGGAGGCATGTCAGCTCATATGAAGTGTAGGCACGTCGCACGTAAACTTCGAGCGCGGCATTGCAAACTTGTCGATTCGTATGATAGAAGAAATCATGCAATATATCGAATATTGAGGTCTCAGACAGTATCAAACGCTGTAAGTTTTCCGGATGGAAATCGTGCCCGTACATATCAACAGCCGAAAGGAAAATGGATTCCATTTGATTGTGACGTAACTCGTAGGCAGGTTGATGAGCAGCGATGAGCACTTGTCGAGAACGTAGAGCAACACGAGAATGTTCAGCACGATTAAGAGAGGTTAGCTCGCTCAATGTATTGGCAAGTTCATCGGTGAGCCCAGGTTCATAGGACCACAAGTGATCAATGAGCAATGTTACGAGCAAATTCTTTTTCGCTACTTGCGAATGTGAAAAAATTGTATTGACAACAGTTTGCATATCGTCCTTATTACGCTCACGAACCAGTCCTACACACTTATCATAGTGTCCATGTTGGAATTGTGATTCAACGTCATAATATTGACGCAGTAGTTCGTGCACCGCAGCCTTCATGCGACCGCGTATTCCATTGCGGTACCGTTGCACTAGCTGCACAATACTTTGTGTTGTCAGGAAGAAGACATCACGATCGGCACGTTTCTGCAATGTTGCTGCATGACTATCTATAACACTGGCTATTTGTTGCGATGGAAACTGAGCTAACACGCTGGTAATGTTGCGCTCGTACAGCGTCATAAGTTTGCGTATCTTTTTCTCAACCGATATGGGTATCCGGCCCGATATCGAAGCGATGACTTCTTGCAGTTCAAGCAATGGCAGTGAAGCATCCCGTAAGCACAACATAAACTTTTCAATTACATCACGCAGACGTTGAGCATTATAGGGCTCAGGAAGGCAGTAACCTGCGAGCGTATTTTCCAAAATAGATTTGTATGTGTTATGTATGCGATTAAGTTTTTCGGGTAATTGTGGATTTTCCGGTTGTGGGAATGGACTTTTATAGGGTTGTGCTTTTGTTACCAACGAAGGATCGTCTAGCTCTAAATGGCCTAACAGGGAACCTGCATCCAGCACTGCTCCCGGACGTCGTATGAAAGACACTGTTCCCGCTTCTAATGATGTCAAAGTCATAACCATTTTCATCACTTCAATTTCAGCGTATGCCTGCCCCTTCGAAACGTGCGCACCATCTTCAATTAGTAAATTTATAAGTTTACCGGTTGAGGGACTGCGCAACAGGGATGGATCATTTTCTTTCTCAAATACACACGTTTGATTGCCAATAACAATGCGATAACGATCCACTTCTTCCTTCATGTATGTTGTATAGGAAGCGCCTTCGAAAGATATCAGCAAACCACCATCCGACAAACGATGCACTTCAACTTCTTTGAAGGAATTATTCATTAACAGAAAATATGAGTTAGCTCCACTTTTAGCTGCCTGAACCTTGTAACGATTACCCCCATTAATAAGTTCAACATCAGCAACATTAGTCAATGTATTGGCGGCTTGTATTTGGCCTTTTTCGAGTGAGGTCTGGAAACTTGAAAAAGCTTCACTAATCTGACGATCTGCAATGTGAAGAGCACCGCATACAACGCCCAACAATATGTCGGGTTTTTCCGATTGCATGCGCTCAGCAATTAAAGCATCAAGCCAAGCCGTATCTATGGTATTGTCCAGGAAACTGTTGGTTTCCAGCAGTGTTATCAAGTATTCAACTGTGGTTCGGAAATCGCCACGAATTGAGAGTTCCTTCAGAGCAATCACTAAATTCTCACGTGCTTGTTGACGATTCTCACCCCAAGAAAAACAATGACCAAACTGTGAATCAGCGAACTCATGCAATCCACCAGAAGCGGCAACACTGAAGTAGCCCCAAACATTTTTGCTCGAACGGAAATTAAGTTCTTGCACTGTACCAGAACTTGGTTTAAATCCCTCATCGGGGTTCTCTGATGTAATACGAGCAGCTATTACATGTCCTGAGGGTCGTGGTTTATTTACAGGGTTTTCGAAGTCAATTATTGAAGTGCCCCAAGGCGATTCTCCATACAATAAACGAATATCTTTTAAACGGAACAATGGAATGCCCATTCCGATTTGTAGCTGACATGCAGGTAAATTTACATCTGCCACCATTTCCGTACAAGGATGCTCTACTTGCAAACGTGGATTAAGTTCGAGGAAGAAATATTGTCCATCAGGATCGTACAAATATTCGACAGTACCAGCGCTAACGTAGCCAACCATTTTAGCCAAACGTACTGCTGCTTTTTCCATATCTTCGAAAATTTCCGGATGAGCTACAATAGCCGGAGCTTCTTCAATAATTTTTTGATGACGACGTTGTATAGAACAATCACGTCCAAATAAGCTGATAGCATTGCCATATTGATCAGCTAGCAATTGAACTTCCAGATGGCGTGCGCCGCGTGCCAATTTCATAACGAATATAGGTGAACCGGGTACTTCAGCTTGTACTTGACGGAAAAGAGCTGGAAATTCTTCGGCAGTGTCAACTCGACGAATACCCTTGCCTCCACCACCCTCAGAAGCTTTAATCATAACCGGAAAACCTATAGTTGATACATAAAATTATGTTATCGTCAGAAAATAGATTTTAAGAAAACAAAAAATGTTTAAAGTTATCGTTCTTACCAATTTTAGCCACAGCAGCCAGTCCCTGTTCTACGTTGCTAACGCACCCGCGTGAGAATAGCTCACTGGAAATTTTAATTTTCTTTCCGCTATATTGAGCTTTAAGGTCAGAACCAGACCAAGGCAATGTGGGTATATCAGCAGTTTGAGCTACAATCGACGAAGCAACCTTATCGCCAAGCGCCCACATAGCACGCTCTGGTGGACCCAGAAAAACAAGTCCTTCTTTATGCAAAAGTTCTGGAAGTTTTGGGTTTTCGGATGCATGTCCCCAGCCAGCCCAAACCGCCTATAAAAATAATGATAATGATATAAATGTATAGGTAAACATCAAATAATTTTAAATTAAAAATTTCAGATATTATATATTATTGTATATATTTATTGTAATTAGGAGATCTTTAAAAAGTTCAGAATTAATATTTATAAGTTTTGTATGATTATACACTTTACTTGAAAGGCCAGCCATTGGAAAATATTTGAATAATTATGAAATCCCATTACATTTCTTAAAACTTACTTATTTCATTGCTTTTTTTTTAGCACATTTTGAAAAATTTTGAAAATATATAAATTTTTTACATTTTTAAATAAAGGTTGCGTTTGAAATTATCCACCATAAAATTCAATAACTATGCTGAAGTGATGTGTTCTTGCAATGAAACCTATTCTTCATTCTTTTTGTTCAGATTAATATGTATTATAAATATATTAAATATAACTATATACATTGTTGTTACTTTGAAAAAAAAAAGTTCATTAACCTGTTTAAATAGCACTCAAATTAATAAATTCATAGATACATTTATAGTCTCTAAAAATAATAAAGAATAAGGCACAATTCAGGAAAATTACACCAAAACATTTTTCAGTGTAATACTCAAAAACACTTCCACTCTTTCGGGTACTACAACTAGACAATCTATAATTAACTGTTCTGCTTCATTGAAGATATTTGGAAGTAAAAATTTGTAATAACTGATTATATTTTCAGTTTTTGGACACAATCTTTCTTTCCCTTTTGAACTTTCAATTGGCATCATTGGACTTTGTGTGCCACTAAGGTCGCATTACTATAGTGGCACGGATATAAGTCGAGCCAAAATTATGTTGACACCCACTCAGGAATATATGAGAAAATTTCGACTGCTTTTTGGTCAATTTTCCGTATGCATTCCCTGGGGAATGAATGCAGTGCAAAATTCTTGGGCAGGAAGCCGTGAAAAATCGGCTTTGATCTGCGTACAAAAATACATAGCATCGACTTTTTGAGACACTTGTCTTCCTGAAAAGCTGAGAATTTTCTTTAATATGGCACTCTTGGTCGCAAATTTTCTTTTTTCTCCAAACCTGCCTTTCGATTAACTACTTATGAAGGCTTCCTTGAAATTTTTCAAAACTCTCTTTATTGGGCTTATTATCAATTCCTCTTTTTACGTACTTCCAGTTCGCTTGACATTTTGGTATTAATAAAAGCGTCTACTAAAAATAAGTAAGCAACCTATCGTTTGACATTTTCTGACAATCATTTCAAAGACAACTATATAGAAATGTCTGAAGTTGAGTGGCTTTTAAACATGTTACAGTAAAAAATGTACTGAAAATTTTTTTAACGCAGCCCTAACTATCAACATTCGAGAATATTCTTTGTGAATATGAAGTTGATTCGACAAAATTTGTTAAGTTATAACATTATCTTGCTCTTTTTCCACAAAGATTGAAATTTTAACTATATGTCACGCATAACTATTTTTTTTTAAACCCTTTGTTTAACAACCGAAATTTGTATTTATAAATATCATGCTCAATTTTCTTTTAAGCAAAATATTTAGTTTCCGAAAAACTAAACAAAACCAAAAATCACATCATTTCCCATTTAACGACTGAAAAGGACCTCTTAAAGATGATGAGGGAACTCTAACTTCGTTACGAAAGGAAATAAAATAATTGACGGATTGTTTATTGATAGTTCTCTTATAATTTATTCCCCTAATTTTATTTCAATCATTATGAATTTTTAATTTAATTGCTATCTAAACTGAACGCTATATATCTTTTTATTTCTATGCACAAAAAATAATTTAAACAAACTTATATACATACGCACGTACATGTATGTATGTAGACACAGAAACTTGAAGAGAATATTCGTAATTTCTTTTTAAAAGTCATTCCTATTAGCAAATTATAGTTAGAGTAAACATTGTAAAGATTTAACTTGTTTACTTCTAAGCTTGCTTCTTAAAACTTAATATCAACCAAACGCCGCGCTTTAATCGTATGTAGTTGCTTAAGTTTAGTTTTTCTTTTATTTATTTACCTGAACTTGTGTACGAAGTGCAATATCAACAATTAGCTCAACATTTGCGTAATTATTATTGTTAGAACCACCGGGTACTGGAACATAGTGATCGGCCATTTTAATGTATTCAGCATTTGCTTTCAGATCCTCAGGCGTTACCATTACAACAAAACGTACAGCGCGTTCATTTTTAAGCATTTCATAAGACCATCTACGTATGGAGCGCATACATTTCACAGCCGCTATTCCATTGTTGGCAATCAGAATACGATTGATGACACGAGTGCCACCAAATTTCTTAACAAACTCTTCGGTTGTTGCAATATGAAAATCACGGTCCTGGTAACGATCTTGGCTTAAGCCAGTACCACGAGACATACTCGGCCTGTAAGATGTAATGGCACCATTAATTAAAATATTTATAATGGATATTGTTATTTAAAGAAATTCAGTTTTCGAGGGAGCTAAACTAATTTACTTGTTTAACTTAAACGGCATTACTAATACTAATTAATTAGGCCAATGAACAAATTATTCATCATCTCTCCTCAGATGATGGTGTTAACTTATCAACCGGTTTCGCTGGAACCACCAACGATTTTCCCTTTTTCAAATATACATACATATGTAGGTACATATTCGTCTTTTTTTCTTATAATTTTTGGTCAGAGACAACAAAACTTATTGAAAATTGAAGAGCACAAAAACGAACATGAAAACCAAAACAAACAAGCAAGTGAAATATTATTGTCGGTTTCATTAGTCACATTTAATACACTACACACTTTTGAAGAAATGTAGTTAAAAACCGGGTGTAGTGAACTGATATGGCAATGGAAGGCACATGTATTGGTGTTAATTTTAGATAAAAAAAAAATTAGTACTGTTGGACGCTTAACGAAATCCTTACTTGCCATTAACTCATTTTACTTTCTCAGGATTTTCGTAAACACTTTGATTTAAATGCCAAACAAACAATTTTGGTATTGACGTCTTTGTCGTTTTTCCTCTATCGTTTGGCATCTATTTTGTTACAATCGAAGCATAACCGTCAAAACTATTGTGACTTTTATAAGGCAACCTCACGTTTTGTAAAAAAAAATTCTATGTAGATAGAACCTTCCTCTGTCAATAGAAACACATTTTGTGTAAGTCGGAGTATTTTAAAGTTCCTCGATTAAACCTGGACAGGTATAAATTCGTGAATAGTCTTTTTTAACTATTTGGGGCTGCTAAATACGAAAATCAACATTTTTTCCTACCACGGGAAGTACACTCTCTCCTGAGAGGGTTAATTGAAAAGCATTGTATGTTTTCGCGATCATTAAAAGGTTTTATTTGAGCAAAAATCAGATATCTTTAGCTTTCCGGGGTTGTAAACAAGTACTGCCAAAATACTACAGAGTAATTCCACGGTGAAGACTATTACATTTCGCGTTTTTTAAATATGCGATAATATACATATATAAATTGATTGCGCTCATGCTTTTATACCCCTTATCTTGATTTCAACACCAGTGCCGGGTATTATGAGCACGCAGGCAAAACTTGTAGTTTACTCAGAAAAGTGGCCAAACTAGTTATTGTACATTTTTTATGTGTTTACGCCACTTGTGTTACGCGCCCTTTACAACACTAACTTTTCTTATTCTTTTAATTTCGATTCTTTCTATTCACTTTCTTTTTCTTCTCCTACTCTATTACACCGTTATACAATATCTTTTCTTTTTCTATTCTTATGAATATTTTCCACCGTTCGGTTGTCTTCTGTTACATTTTGTATTTTTCTATTCCCAATTTCCATTCTTATAAACTTTTTATAATATCTAATTTGAACTCCTACATATTTCAAAAAATATAATTCAATCCGGAATTATACAGCCGAGTGTTACGAAAGCATATTTAAAACCAATTATATTGCTCAAATCAAAAGAAAAACAGACGCACCATTATCAAACCTATTGCAGTTTCTAGAATTTTTTTTCAAACACACACTAAATTTGTTTTGTAGTTTTGATTCCGTTTGGCGAAAATCGAATTTTTAACAGAATTAAAAAATTAAAACCGTTTGAGCATTTGCATAAATACCTTTAACTCGGATTTGGTAGCTAGCAAGTTCCTATAGTTTTTATGTTCTTCGACCTAATGCTAAATCGCTTCCTTACAGTAATATGCCATTATTTTAGGTTTTGTCTAATTGAACTCTACGGCAGCTTATCTAGCGGCTATCTCTTGGTTCACAGCGTAGTCATGCGCTCTGTACTAGGTTGTGTTGATTTATACAATACAAAAACGGGTAGACGAAATTATTTAAAACTTAAATATTTCTAAATTTGTAAACTTCACTCGTTATCGAATTGATGAATATTCACAGTCACGGTACAGTTTAAAAAAATGTTAGACTTTGTTTGACAAAACAAATCAAATATCAAATAGGAAAACATAAGCTTGATGAAAAGCAAATAAAAGATATTACGTGTTAAGTAACCAAGTAATAATTAAACAAGTTTTTGCTGAAAAAATTAGTATGCAATGACTGTGATTACTTTAGAGTTCCTGAATTGGTGGTTCCGAAATGTGGAGGCACAGCGAGTAGCATTTGCGATTGCGCAGTGGTGGAGGCAATAGTATCCTCAGACGTATAGTTTATGGAATCATCAACATGATTTTCATCATTGTGTGAGCCGATTGCTTGTTGTTGTATAGCTAAAAGATGTGCTAATGACGGAATTGTATCCACGGCAGCATTAGTGGGTTGCTCGCCAGATTCAACAAGTACAAAACGTTTACTGGCACGACGTTGAAGCATTTCGGTTAGCACAAATAAAACAATAAACATTAAAAAACAAGCAAAACACGAAAATTAAAATACCCCGTGTCGTCGTGAATCACACTTTTTACACTTTTTCCGTACTTGTTGTCACTATTTTGAAAGGAATGCGAAAATGCGATTAGTCTATTGGGGGATTTTGCGTTGGAATTTAATTTATTGTGCACCAGACAATGCAAAATTCAGTATGTGCTTATATAAAAGAATTTCGAACGACGACATTAAACTGCACAACACGACGGTCAGTCTGTAACTAAAAGTCTATCACTATACTTATACGCTATATAATATTAACAATAACATACGATTTAAATTATCCGCCACTGAGAGGTGGACGGGCAAGCAGCACAATAGCAATGTTGCCAACTATTTTAATGTTAACTTGAATTAAACTAGTGGCAGATAAATCAAAGTATTTACGAAAATCATTTAAGAAAATACTTTACATATTCAGTGAAATGTTCCAATACGAAGCTAAGTACGGAATATTGCCAATTAGATAGCTTTATCATTATCGTCACCTGGCAACTTTGTAAGCATTGTACATATGTATGCACATATATTTGTATGTATAAGTCATTCATATTAAACAGGTTGATTGCGCCCATCTCTCAACATCATACCACCATGCAATAATTCATGCATTCACAATGTTGTCAAATTATCTACCAACTTGTCATGTTCACTTTTTCTCTTAACTTGTAATTCTCTTGTAATGAATTTCTCGTTTGTTCTCTTTCAACATTCATATAGTGTATAAGTGTTTGTGTGGAATTGTGTAGAATTTCTTTATTTCTACTTGTTGTTACGTAAATATGTAAAAAATACACATATGTGCAAAGTTGTTTACCAACAAGGAAAGGTGATGTCCAAAAGTTTGAATTCGCATTCAATTTGATTTCGCATATTGTGTTAGAGGCTTTAAGAGGTATTCTACATTAAAAACCCAAACTTTCTTCTTTGTGATAATATATTGGATTATCATTCCAACTAGAATTATAATTTTAAATTAAAAAATAATGGAGTTATCAACAGATGATATCTAAGCACAGAAAATAAATTTGTTCCGCTTTTTGTCTATAAAACAATATTAAATCTTTAACTTAAAATTTAACTCTAATACTGAAGTAAAATTTGAGAAAAATCCCAACATTCGTTTTTCTAAACCACAAAACTACTTACGCTAGGTAGAAAAAATCGTTTCCAGAAAAATCGATTACAGATTTTTCTTTTTTGTTTTGCGATTTCTTAGAGTCGTTTAAACTTATGGTTGAAAAATTAAGACTAATAAATTATGGTTATAGCATAGTTGTTTGTACAGGAGCCCCCCACAATCTCGATTTCCAAAATCCCTACGCGACATAATACAGACACTTCCTTAAAATCCAATAAGACTGGAAACAACGATTTTTTTAAAATTGGAGTTTAGAAAAAAGGTGGACCCGTCAAATATGACGGATAATATTTGTAACTGAATTACAAATTTTATGTTCTGAATTTCATTATTGTGGAGCAAAGACTAAGTCCCGACAAAAAATCGCGCGATTTTTTTTTTAATTATTATTTTTTGTCGGGATTTTTTATCGAGATTTTTTGTCTGGATTGTGTCTTGTCGAGATTTGACTTGTCTGGATCTTGTCTTGTCTAGATTTTGTCCTGTCTGGATTTTGTCTTGTTTGGATTCTGTCTCATCTGGATTTAGTATTGTCTGTATTCTGTCTTTTTGGATTTTATCTCTCGGGATATCTTTCGAGATTTTGTCATAAGCCCGTTTGTACAACAATTGTCTTCATTAGATTTATTTATTTATTTTTTTTTTTTTTTGGAGAACAAAATTTAATTTTTCAATCATGTTTTGGGCAACCATTTACTTTTTTATTAGCGTTATTAAGTACATCAACTGCATCTTTTAAAGGATTCTTTCCTTCTAATTTTGTGATTACTTCACATAAAAACCCATAATTGCTAAGTACAAAAATCAGTTGAGATTTGAGGGATGGCAAGTCTAAAAGTTCTTTTACGATTTTAATCGATGTCGAATCAATATCGTCGAGCTCTTTCACTACTTCACCGAATTCTTCGAAGTTCTGGGCAAAATATTTGACTCCATCAAGCCCATTGGCGTTGCTACGTAGGACTTAAAAATTAAATCTATTTGAACAAGTTTTAAGTGATTTTTCATCAATTTTTGTTCGAAAATTGAACTTTTTTTTTTTTGTTTTTCAATTTGAAATCATTTAAAATTAATGAATTAACTCTCATATAATTTGGATATGAAAATATATCAGGGGAAAAAATATTTGAAATACTTTTAGTCGATTTGAGCAATTTAAGAGTGATTTTTCATCATGCTATTCGCAAGAAAATAGTGCTTTTCATAGTCTTTTAAAAACAAAAATTTTATTATTTTTTCAAACTTATTAAAAAATTAAATAAAAAAAACAAAATAAGAAAAAAATATATGCAAAAACATGCATTTATTGTAAAATATGCAAAAATATGCAGTTTCCCAAAAGTATGCAAATATATGCCATTTTAAAGATAACTTGACCATTTCACTTTTTAGATGCCCAGTAAAAACATGCATTTGCGTGGAATTCCTTTCCCTACTCATAACCCTCTTATATTCACTATCGATATGCAGTGTACGAAAATTTTAAAGAAGTGTACAAATACCCATATCTTTGTACGCAATGGCAAAACCACCATGTGAAAACAAATTGCCACACCGCCGTTCGGAACCGGCGTTAAACTATAGGTCCAACCATGTGGTATCACAATAGGCCGTTCTGGCCTAAGTGTCCCTCGACAGCCACTTACATAGTCCACGTGTGACACAATGGCAAAAATCTATTCTCACCGCAGAACTCAACTAAAAATTATTGTTTTAAGTCTGGAGAAGTTTTGCCGCTAAAATCGAAAAGTGCATTTATTCATATGGCTACCACACTAACATTACAATATTTTAACTTGTATTTGCGGACTTTTTCCATTTAAATAGTATTTCAGTCACAAGCTAAAATTTCGTGGAGGTTTCCCATCCAAATGGTAAAGGTTTTTTATTAGTAATACTGAAAACTTTTTACACTTCTTTGGTGGCTCCCGCTTATTCTACATTTTCTGTTTCATGGTATTTTTTTTCAATAAAATAACTAGCAATTATTTTTAAAGTTCGAAACAAAAAATTAACTCATATCGTCCCAACGTTCGATTAATCGAACAGCAACTTTGAAAATTCGTCAAAAATACATTTATAAATTTTTCCCAAAAGTAATTACTGTTTAGTATTTCTATATATAATTTAGAAATATTGTATTTTACTTAACTTCAAGGCCAGGTTTTTTTTGGAAGGTGGTTTTGAATCAAAAACGAAACAAAAAATTGTAAAATTAATTATTTTGCATTTGCAAAATTACAAACTTGATGTGGAAATTATAACTTCACAGGTCAAAAATGCATATTTTCTGTTTTCAAATTATAATAACTTCTAAAATACTGTGTAAAATACATTTGATACCAGGGAATACTTGTTGCTCATGATGTGGCGTAGAAATATTTTTAGTTTTTTTTTACACCTGGTCATCTTATTTCCTTGGGGTAAGCCAAAAACTACTATACCTTCTAAAATACAGAAACTATTTTTTTCTAGTTTTTTAATTACTAAAATTTTTATTGAAGACTTATGGAAATTGCGTTTTGAAAATTTTCCAAATTGGATCATGGCATGTAATACCGGGACGACATGGGTTCATTTGTGTGTGTAGTATTCATATTAAAATTATTAGTATAATATAAGAGTGTCTTAATCATTAAACTAACAAGGCGGGTTCGGAAACTCAGAAACGATTTTTAGAAAGTAGCTCAGCTCAAGAGAGTTATTATGATCAATCGGCCTATAATTACCTGAGTCGCTTGCGGCGTTCTATTAAATCGCCATTCTGACGAATATCATTTTGCATTTTCTGGGGAAATTCATCAACAGCTTCTCCAGCATCATGGCCATTGGTGGCATCGATTTCATCGCCTACCTAAAGAAAATTATACGGAAATAAATGTATATATAGTATGAAATTTATTATTTATTTATTGTGCACGTAATGTTAACGCAATTGAACTTACCAAAAAACTTGGCCTGTCTGATGATGTGGTGTTACTCATATTTTTAGTGCTGCTATTGCAATTATTATCAATGCTGTTGATCTCCTCCTCACAGTTATTGCTATTCTCAATTTTAATGTTTTCACTAGAGAATTGTACTTTCTTTATGCGGCTTGTATTGCCGGTATTCGGCAAAGGCTGTAGTTTTTCCGTTGGTGCGGCAGTAGTGGTGTTATCTGTAAAATGAAGACAGCATTCCGAGTATAAGGTTAATAGAGTTATAACTAATTTTAATGATATAATTGTATATTTGTCTCACTAAAACAAAGTCGGCATCTGCCAAAAAGTGCATTCAGTAAAAGTGTGGCAATACACAAAATCAATATCAAGATCATCAGTTTACCAGTGATTACAAAATTTTGTGTGTGCAATTCAAAACGTAATTTCTCACGCTTATTCGTGCTAGCGCGATGTTTAGACAAGCAAGCTATCAAATCAGGTACTATCAGCTTTAATTCTTAAATTGAGCTAAAATCAAAGGAATATTTTTCCTATTTAAGTTTGTTTTGTGTGACTTATACGATTAGTAAACGATTTGATCGCAAAAAGAAAAACAACAACAAAAAAACAACAACAATAATTACAATATTTACACAAATTACTGAAACTTATTCATTTGAAGTGCGTTTTTACGTTTCGTCAACAGGAAATATGTATTGATTCGTTATGGATTTTATGACCTCCGCTACCCTTTAGTGAATTCAACATATTCTTAGCTTATTACCGTTTAGATGAGTGAAACAGAAACAACAGATATCGCAAATAAAAACTAAACTAAAAAATAGAAAATACACGTAAAAATAAAATATATACAGTAGGAGTTCAAGTCATTACAACAGTTAAATAATTTCTTGCTATAGCTATGTTCAATAAAATGGCAGTGACGAAAGAAAAATGGTTCATATTTTTAATGATATATTTATATATAATTAGGATTTAAATAACAGCTTGAAGTCTTGTATACCTTCGAAATAATCTTATTATTCCTATGACATAATAACATACCCTTAAAGTGCGGTAATGTGCGCCAGAAATAAATTTACTTTTAAATTATAACGGGCACCAAAGTTGAGTCTTAAAAAAAGTAGAGTCTCATGGCCGACAGTTAATCTCCGAAACGGTAAATCTGAATCAAAAACAACAAGTTGCATTTTGTAGGTAAAGTTTTCTCCCACAGGAATCAACCACTTTTTTTTTAAATCGTGAAAACAAGGTTTGTAGACTTTAAAAAAAAAAAAATATTTAAAAAACACGCCCGTTTTTCCGATAATTTTGGTCTAAGAAATTTTTCTTTTGGGATTTTTCGGAATAAATTTAGTTGATTCTGATGTAAAACACATTAACACAACACACCAAGTTTTATAAAAATCGGCCCGGTCAATCCGGAAATTAATGTTGGCCATGCAAAAAAAAAGTGAGTTTTGAGAAAAGCGCGTAAAATTTCAATCAAAATTGAAAAAACAAAATTTGTATTCTAATAAACTAGGTTAGGTTGGAGTGGCTGTCGAGAGACACACTTAGGCCTGAACGGCCCATTGTGATACCACATAGTTGGACCTACAGTTTAACGCCGATTCCGAACGGCGGTGTGGCAATTTTTTATCGGCTTGGTGGTTTTGCCATTACCAACCAATGTGTGTACTTGTACACTATCTTATAATTCTCATACACTTCATATTGATAGTGAATATAAGAAAGTAATGAAAATTAACCACCAGACGAAGACGGGAATCGAACCCGAACCTCCCAGATGAAAGTCTAGTGCACTATCCACTAGGCTATCGAGGTCGTCCTTCTAATAAACTAACAAACCAACACTTAAAAATGAATTCAATACCTTAAAAAAATTTCTTAAAAATTGTCGTTTTTTTCACATGAGGAGCTGTAGTTCTACCTTAAAGTGACCTAGTGACAGTTAACGTACAAAAAATTGTTGAAAATTGTTAATAGTTTTTATTGGTAAAGTGTTCACGTACTGGCAAAACTTTAACGAGAGCGTAAGAATGTAATTGAAAGTTTCTGAAAGTAAAATTTTTACTTTCAGAAATTTTTAGCTGCCGAAAAAAAAGAATTGTCAAATATTAAAATATTTGTGAATGCGAGTGTGCCACACGAAATGACTTTAACAAATTACTCGTTAAATTAATTAAATTTAATTATAAACCGCACAATATTTTTTCGCGCTATAAACTAATTGTCAAAATAATGGATCAGCTGTTTAATCGAAAGTTTTTAATAGTTTTCTGTTTACGTACTTTTTGTGAAAGTTTTCTCTTTGTGAGAATTTTTTCCCTCTCTGAAAATTTTTCATGGAAATGTTCGTGAACAGACATATAAAAACAAGGGGAGGAAATGCAAAATGTTGATCCATTATGTACAAATATTCAAAATTTAAAAATTTTAGAGAAAAAAACTAGAAACAAGAGTATTATTAGTTTAAAGCTTAAAATTGCCAATATTATAAAACCGTTTTAATGTCTTGAACTCCTACTGTACCTATAAAAATAAATTTAAAGTGTAAAAATATTCACAAAAAATGTGTTTTAATTAATTACAATGTGAAAAACGTTGTATATAAGCGGCGAATTCAGTAAAATGCCCCGAGCATTAAGTATGACAACAACAAACCGCTATAGCCAGGTCAATGTCTACATCATTATATATGCGCTCTTTTCATATTTTGCTTTAATGTATATACCATTTACTACGAGCTTTGCCATTTTTCGTATACGACATAAAATAAAGTTAAACAACAAAACAATAAGTATATAAAACGTCTTTAAACATACGTATTAACATTCCTACATATGCTCAAATCTAAGCCAAGGATTGCATAATCACATTATACTATGAATTTAAGCTTAAAATTTAAATATTGAATGATATATATCCTCTACTAGGCTACAACTAGTTCAACTGGAATGAATGCAAAGTGTTATAAATAAGAATTGTCCTCAACTAGAAATGCTCCTTTTTCCTTCTTCTAAAACTTCAAACGCGAAAACAATTTGATTTAAAAGTTCTTGGTTAACAGAATTCAAGCAAAACACAATCAGAAATGATGAGTCTTCGAACCTTGCTGATGAATAATCAATACCAACTCAGATCAAAAGACGAAAATGGCGACGTATAAGGTTTTACCATGACAAGATAAAAGAATGGCTACTGACGAGGCTAGCGCCAACTGCAACTTATAAGATGCCTCAGCAGGAAAGAAAAGATCTATCGCCCTAAAAAACAAGTCAACAAATGAAAATAATATGGGATTATAAGGAGAGACATAAGGAATAGGATCGAATAGGATCTGGCAATTTTATTTAACTCAGATATGCTCAATGGCCTATTTCTAGTACTTTTCATAAAGTTATTATTTTGATTGAATATATTCTCATTTAATCAAAATCAAAAATTTCTGAAGTAACCTACATATAGGACAATGGGCATAACTGTGTTAATAATTGATTTAAAAGAAAAATAAAGATTCACTACTTTAATTTTGATTAAGAGAAGTGAATCTGAAATATCATGAAGAAATTTCCAGATGTTTTCTGTTTTTATTTAAACTACTTCAATTTGAATATCTAGTGAATATTTTATTCTTGAATTGCAAATCAATTTCGGACGTAAAGAACTAAATTGTTTTCCTGAAAAATCTGAAATTCGGTACAGAATGTTAATGCTCGGATTTATATGTTGAATAACATTTTGAATATATTTTCAATAATCAACTGAATGAGAATAGTCGATCATTCATTTCTAGTAAGAATATTGAACCGTTATGTTTTTATTGAATAATTTTGTAATTTTAGGTTTTCCATTTGGTATTATTGGTTTGTGTATAAATTCTTAGAAATGTTTTACTCTAGTTTTAATTTTAAATATTTCGTACATATTTTTAACAATTTAATTAACCACAATGCGAAATATTTTCATTAGTTTTTAGGATAAATGTAATTTTCTTGTGGCTTATTTGTGTACACATTTTTAAATACAAATTAATAGGTACAACTAAATGAATATAAATTACCGATACTATTCGAACCACGAGTGAAAAACCATTTCCAATTCGAAATATATTTAAATATTTTGGAGTGCCGAGTACTTTCTAAGGAAATAACATTTCCCATTCAAGACGATCACTACACTACAATAAAAAATTAACAACACCACACGAAACTATTACCACTCAAATTACAGCTTCAACTTTAATCAGCGACGGGCAAGTTCCGACTGAAATGCGAAACTTGTTTCCAATTGTTGTTATCAATTTCGGTTTGATTTGGTCGTACGTATTTTAAATTTGTTGCTCCGACGCTTCTGCTATAAAAGCTAATGCTGTTGCTGCTATGCTCTACTTTACATGTATAGGTATATAAGCTATACACATATATACCCTTGACGATTCCTATATTAAACAATGCACAGGTTTGTATATTAATCGTGACTCTAAGGGCGCTTTAGGGGTCGCATTGCCGATATTTTGAAAAATTCTGCTTTATAAGCGTGAATTTCAACGTGCATTATTACTGATGATGTCTGTCTGTCTGTCGATCTGCGCATTTGCCTTTCTAACTGTCTTAGTATTAAATTTTACAGAATATTTTTGTTTTGTATGTGTTTTGTTCATTTTTGTGTAATTGTTTACGAAAATAAATATTTATTTATTGTTAATACAATAAAATGATCCTAATCTTCCTCTATAGGTTTGTATAACAAGCTAATAGCAAAACAAAAAGTAAAAACATTTTATATAAGATTGACGTTAAATTTAAATATATACATATAATAAACATATATGTGATACTAAAAGAGCACATGCACCAATAGAGGATAATTTGGTTGTCGAAGGTAGAAATCTGAAAAATATTAAAGAAATCCCTTTTTCACAAACCGGAAGTTGAACTGAGTAGAATGCTGTCTGTATAGAAGGAATCCATGCACCTTTAAGGCTTTTGAAGAGACTGGAAAACCCGGAGAATTTTTCCATATATTCAAAGACTTTGGTGTTTGGTCCAAAAATATCTGCATCAAAGTTAAAAGTTTTTTATGCTGTATTTGAAACTCTGACTTCACGCCCAGTAGATTCAAAGTGTTAGTAAGGAAGCCATGGTGATAATTACCCAAACATTTTTCCATTTTAGCTGAACTCTCACAGTTACGATTAATAATCGCACAAAATTTAAAACAGCTTTTATTTTTGATTTTTACATATGCACGTATAAAAATATATTAAATATTTTAGCATGTGCTTTTTTAATGCCAAATAAATATGTTAATTTTATTTTGCTTTATTTCTGTTTTATATTTATTATATAATCACAGTCAAAGCAACATTTTTAGAGATAAAGAAGCACAGAGCTTTGACTTTCACATGCATTAAAAATGGTCGTTTGCTACATTTGCATGAAGAGAAACAAGGTCAATGCCGGTCAGTGTAGGGGGGAGAGGGAAATAAAACTACTGAACTGATATTGCAATTTATGTATATACATATATAACATAAACCATTGATCGTTATGTACCTGTTATGTAGTAATGTGCACAAGTTAATCAAATCCAGCACTGATTTCCATCACAAAGGTTTTAACTGTGGCCTGAGTTGTAATGTTCTAGTTATTTCCAGCGATAACCTTACCTAATGTCTTAACCTCTTAAGACGATTTTTAACGAGCTTTTAATCTTATTTTGTAAAAAAAAAACCTGGAAGGATTGAAAAGCATATGGCCATAAAATAATGATGAGGTCTGTTCGCGTACAAAAAATTTGTACAAATTATCATCTTTTTTATCTGAAAAGCGTTCGTTTACCCAAAAAAAATACACGAGAGAAAGTGAGAGAGATTACAGTGACAGCTAGGTGTTAGAGAACTTGCAAATTTTTACTGGATAAATTTTTACTTGTAAGAATTTGCAAGTAAGAAAACATATGTCTGATAGCATTTTTCGTAAATAAAAAAAAATTAAATTTTTTCAATTAAATTTTTGCACCTATATCAATTTAAAATAAAAAATATCAGCGAAGTGATGATGGATGGAAAAAGTAAGGAAGTATCGATTTAATTAAGTTTTATTAATAAACTTTAATCATTTAAACGAACTGGTTAACCGTTGGAGATATCAAAAAATTACTTACTACAAAAAAAAGCTTGAGATATTCAATATTTAAAACATTGCAAGCTTTGTACTTTGGATTTACTTTGGATGCGCGAGCATTTTATTTATTTGAATATTTGCGCGCGCAGCCTATAGGAAAAATTGAATTGCTCGAAAACCAAACAAGCTAGGAAGAAAAATTAAAATGGGTTTTGAAGGGGACAATATAATGAAGAGTACAATATTCTCTGCTAATTTCATTGACTACGGATAATTTTTAGTATTAAACATATTTATATATCGTATAGTTTCCTGTTGGTTTTTGTTACGTTAACTATTTGCTGGCCTAATAAAAATAACTGGTTTCACTATATGTTTTGAATTTATTATCTTTTAGTTCAAGACATAACTTCTGAAAATGCTGAAAAGTTAGAAATAAAAACATCCACATTTTGCAATTTTATCAGCATATTAAGATTAACCAAATTTTGGCTAATTTTTTTATTGTTTCCTAAAAGTATAAAAAAAATCCAAACTAATTGAATATATAGCTCAAAAAAATTTGTTTTCAGTTCATATATTATAAATATATCATACAATAAACAATAAGTTAGGAGTTATGAAAATTGAGGAAGCTCCGCTTCTTTTTTTTTTGCTGAAAAATTGTCTTTAGCAAAATAACTTATTTCTGGTTGAACGGGTATGAAACTAAGCAAAATTGTTGCATTTGGTCTGATGAGCAACCAAAGGTAATACAAGAGCTGCAAATGGCACTCGCTGGTTGAATCTGGTTGACATCTGGTTTTAACAAGACAGCTCTACATGTCACAAGTGAAACAATGTACCTATTGAGAGATTAGTCGGTTGAGCAATTTATCGCACAATCGGACCAATGAGTTGGCCATCTAAATCGTGCAATTTAACGCCTCTAGATTATTTTTTGTGTTATTAAGTAAAGTCGCTCACCTATGCCGAGATAAACCAGCATCAATTGCAGCCTGGCAAGTATTGATTTATCGACTCAAATAAAAATTTAATACCCTTGTACTGTTTTTTTTTTTTTTTTTTTTTTTTTTTATGAAAATTAAAAACCAAACGTTTCAAAAATCACTCTTTATATATTGAACCAACACTGTTTTATAATTTTGATAAGAAAAATCAAATCTTCCGACTCTAAATTGCATAAATGTTGAAAAAGTAAAATAAAAAATAACATGATCATGACAATCGACATCATCGCGATTGATAAGCATTTGAAAAAATATTTCTTACTGCGTTGCGATTTATTCATAGCAGCTAACATTCAACAACAATTACATTTAGTAGTAATCGCAATGTTTTCGACGTCACTATGATATACGCTACAAACGTGCGTCTACTTGAATTAATTAATAAATGATTCATTTAATGTACATTCATATGTCCATGGTTCTTTCTTTTGAACGAATTACTATTAATCTCAAGTGTGTTTTGATTAAATTCGAAATCCCCTAATAAATCTAAGTACGAAATATGTTCGAAGTTTTGTGTGTAACCCTAATTTGAATGTAATTAATTGACTGTGATAGCAAATGTAGGACGATTCATAATTGCCATAACCAGAAACTTATGTGTAAGAAATTAATAAATTTTTCTTAAAACTGATAGAAATGCATAGTAAAACGTAACCGTTAAGCCGGGTTTTCGCAAAGAACAGAAACAAGTCAAAAATACTTGTCGCTTCTGATCTTTGCGACAACCCGGCTTAACTCTAAGTTTTTCTATTGAATACATAAATATGTATGTATACGTATGTACTCATATTTGCTCCACAATCATATTTATTCTTATAAGCAATTTATATAGCATCCAATATTGTTTTGTTGTCAAGAATAGTAAATCAAAATTACTTGTATTTTGCATATATGGTTTTGTATAATTAGAAATTATGCGAAGCTTTATAAAAGCAGCAAGCAAAAATACTCCAGATCATCGCTAAGACAGGAACAGTAATCGGGCGGTAGGATGGGAGGTCACACAATTCTAAGTGAACGACGATAAATGAAACGAACGCACGCACAACTACTACATTAGTTTTATAAAACAACACACGTACAGGAATGGCGCGAGCCGAAACATCCAATAGGAATTCAAGGTCAGTGCTGCTCTCGCTGTTCACTGATTATGTGTATGTGTTGGTTTGTATTAGACAGATATCGCATGTGATTAGGCGAGAGTGCAAGAGTAAAAACAAATTAGCACAAGGCATGATACAAATTGAAATCAGATCGATTTGTTTTTTTCTTTATCGGGTGCAATTTTTATAGCATGTGTTTAGATTGTATCAGCACATAATGAGAGCACATAATGCCGGTTTGTAACTGTAAAGTTCTTATACACTCGTCTCACTTCTTACTAACAATGCTTTTTCTTTTGTATCAGACATAAAAATCAATTATGGCAGCAAAAACGCACATAAATAATGACAAAGAAAAAACAACAAAGGTAGAGTAACTTCACTTGATTATATTGTAGTAATAACCATATGACAATTCTACATTACACAGAATATTAGTACTAAAACAAAACTTCCCATCCACGGTCACCAACTAGTTATATGCATTGCACACGCCTATTTACACTTACTGATTTCCATTTCCTTTGTTTTTCCTTATTAGTTGTTTCTGTTAACTTTCCAATTTTACTTGCAGAAGAAATAACTGTTATTCCGGTAGCCGCTTTTAATTCAATGGTGGCGCCGAAAAAACCCAATTGAAGAGTTGCTGAAATGACCACGTTGTTGGAATCACCGTTCACGAACAGCTTCACACTTTTATTTATTCACAAATTTTTTCTTGCGAGCAAATTGCTACTTTGTTTCCAATTTGTTTTTTATTTCAATTGAAGTGATTTTTTGTCTTTCTACTAGCTGTGAGATATTTCTTTCACCTATTTCGTTTGTCAAATAGTGCTGCCACTGCTATAACATACCAATTCAAATTGTGTTATTGGAGATATATAAATAAATATGTTTCAATTTAATTTTTATTAATATAGGTCTTATTCGATTTGTCCACAAATCTTTGATCAAACCGATTAGATATAAAAAGTAAACAATTTTTTTTGTGCAATAATATTAATTTTTTAGAGTGGCATCTATGAAAATTAATGATTTTTTCATTGTTTTTGGTCACTTTCCATCGGCTGATTTTTGACAATTTTCTTTTTAAATATGTACAAGAAAGAGAACGAAAACAAACAAAAACAGGGCTGCCAAGCAACAAGAAAAAAATTTCAGAGTCGAACAAACTCTATATCTCTGGTACAAAGCAGTAACAGTTTAGCTTAGAAACTATACCAGAAGATTCTATATTTAGGTCAAAAGCAATTTTAGAAATTATATATAACTTCAAAAATTATTTGAGAATTTTCCATTTATAGTCAACAATATATTCACAAATATTTTCATTTTTAACTTAATACTTAAATTTACAAACGCATACTTCTTTTTTGATACTTAAATTTTCGCTTGAATTTTTGGTAAATGTTCAGAATACACACTTTTGTTTAGAATTTTTTTTTAAATCACTTTTAAAAGATTTGTTTATTTGAATTGAGAAGGACCAGTCCTTCCCGAAAATAGTGTTTTTGGCTCTAAAAAAATATTCGAAAAATGATAAAAATAATTTTAAAAAAGTCGGTAAATGAATACATCACGCAATAAATGCGGCGGCCATGATGGTTCATTTTCTACAATTTTTATAGACTTTATTCAAGCATTTATTTAAGGATTTAAAATATTCCAGTTCATTTATTTATTTTGTTTAACCCTTTCACGAGCAAGGGACATATATTCCGCAAATCGATTTCCCTTTGTTTTTATTTGTGTAATGCATCACTAATTATAATCCAATTCTGCATTTCCCTTTCAAAGAAACAAACACAATAAATCAAATTTAAATTTTGTTCACAGTTGAAGTTAGCTGTTTTTTGTGATTTTTTCTACGTTTTTAAAATAGCTGCAGAATCTATAATTTTCATATTTTTGAATTCAGCGTGTGGTTTAATGCTTATGCAAATGCTTATAACATTTTTTTTTTATCAAAAATCAATAAAAGTCCAAAAAACGAATTGGGACGTATATGTCCTTATGTTCATCAAAAGCAGTTTTTGTATTATGTAATTGTTCGCAACTCTTGTAGGGAGATAAGGAAGCTTAGTTGACTATATGCTTCGCCAACATGTCGCTAGTGTAGCCAAAATTAGCCATTTTTAAAGTTTTAAGATTACAGACACTTGAAAGTTATTTCCAAAATATCCCTACCCCTATTTTTATACTAAGCACTTCTATTTCTTTAACTGGTGAGTTGTGAGAGTATTTTTTGTGATATTTTGGAGTCTTTAAGATATAATGCTTTGATTACACCAAAGTCTATATGTATCTCACACAGACTCGATATCTTGAACAGTCTAATAACATATTATAATATATATTTACGAAAAACCTTTTTATCTGCAGAAAACTTTGATTTTCACATTTAAAATTTAAATTTCATAGTTTCTGTCTGTGTTTGCTATTAGAAAGAAAAATACAGAAATATCTAAGCAGATTTGAAAACAAATTAATGCTAACTACATATAAAAAAGTTTTTCGTAAATATTTTGCCACACCGTGTTAATCCATAATAAAAATTGTAAAAAATCAACACTTCAAATATTAAAGACAGAAAAACAAATTTAAAAATCAATTTCAAACATGTGTCAACGTAAGGAATTCTAATGTAGTCAATACCGACAAGTTATGTTGGTGTAATACAGGGAATGTTTGCTACATGTTAAGTCCAACCACATCATTTATGAAAGCTTTTTTCTTCCTACTCATACTTTTTCAATTATTAAGAAGATTTTAAAATTTTTAAGTCCCGGTTTCCACAGGCCAATTCTTGTTTGCAAACTCTCGACTTTGTAGGCGAGAGGGGAATGGAAAGAAAAATAAAAATTTTCTGGTACAGACTTTGTCGTACTTACAAATTCTGCTTTGCTTTCTTCGCATTACGTTTTTGTCGCATTCGTCGTGACAAATAAAAATTCAAATTACTCTAAATCAATAAAATATATCTTTTAAGTGGACTCGCGAAGATAAAATTTTTCTACGGAAACCAGGACTAAGCATTTTGAGAGTTGGGTTTTACTCACGTTCTCACGCTTCTCACCTAAATTTTAGCTGCGACATTGATTTGTATGACAGTAACTGATCTTCATATTGTACTGCCTCTGGTTTAATACTAGAATCAGTGATTGTGTTCATTAAATAAAAAAAATACCTGGTTAGTACTGAAAAATATTTGTTATTTTTATACGTGCTAAAGGTCATAAAACTAATTTTATTAGTAAATGTTGTCAAGAAGTGTAAATAAAACAATTAACAAGAATTAGAATTGTCTCACCAGCGTAATTCTACGTCTACTGTTACGCCCTTGGAAAAACTGTATGCATTACTTATATATGCATATTATTTATTTATTTAAATATAATCAAAAATATAACCACTTTATTTCTTATTTACATAAATAAAAATTTAACAATAAAAAGACTGCGTGCGTGAAAATGTTTGCAATTTCTTAGGAAAATTTCAACCTGCGAGAACATACGTGATTTTTTTTTTTACCAGCATGCGTGAGTGGTATTTTCAAAGCCGTGATCTTGCATGAGCGTGAGTCAAAAAGTACTCACGCACACATCTCTATTTTCCATAACACAATGAGTCTTGAATCAGATTGAAAATTACCATTTTGCCAGTTTTTTTTGCTACGCACTGTATGTCATTACATGCTAGAAGTGTTGTTGATTTTTTTTAGATTATCCTAAAGAAAAATCATTGAATGGCAACTCTATTATATTTTCATATGTTTTTGCAGGGTTGCACTTAGCACCATTTCTGCTTTTTTAATTTAACAATACCGCCGCCATATACAAAACACGAAAGTCTGCCAAAATTAGGTTGTGATTTTTCGCAGTTGAATACATTCTAATGTTTGAGGTGGAACCGAAAATAGCTGACCACAAATTTGAAGTGGAGCCAATAATTGCTGACCACAAGGATGTTATCCATGATGTAGTTTTTGATTATTATGGCCGCCGCATGGCTACATGCTCCAGTGACCAAACGGTTAAGGTATGGGATGAAGATGATACAGGAAAGTGGACTGTTTCGAACAGTTGGAAAGCACATTCAGGTTCCATTTGGCGCGTCTCATGGGCACACCCAGAGTTTGGTCAGGTTTTGGCTACTTGCTCATTTGATCGCACAGCTTCCGTATGGGAAGAAGTTGTAGGTGAGAAAGTGGCAGCAACAATGACACCAGCACGTCGATGGGTTCGACGTACAACACTAGTTGATTCGCGTACTAGTGTTACAGATGTAGAGTTTGCACCTAAATATCTTGGGCTATTGCTTGCAACAGCATCTGCTGACGGAATTATACGTATCTATGAAGCACCCGATATTATGAATTTATCACAGTGGCCCGTCCAACATGAGATCGCGAATAAGCTAGCACTCAGTTGTATATCATGGAATACATCGACTTATATGCTATCGTCACAGTTGTTAGCGGTAAGTAAAAGAATTTGTGACATTTAAAAAATGTTTATAGATTGGTTTGATTACAGGCTGGCAGTGATGAAACGGCTACAAATACGGGTAAAGTTTTTATATTTGCTTACAGTGAAAATGCACGTAAATGCGTTAAGGTCGAAACCATTAACGACATTACTGAACCGGTTACGGATTTGGCATTTGCACCGAATGCAGGACGTAGTTTTCATATACTTGCTGTGGCAAGCAAAGATCTTTATATAGTCAATATTCGTGGCACTGCGTAAGTTCCACTTTTATGCGTGTATCTATTAAAATGACATATTCTTTTCATGTAATAATTAATTTTTTAGTGATACATCTGCTAATACCAAATTGGACATTCAGACTTTAAAATTTAGCGATCATAATTGTCCAGTGTGGCGTGTCTGTTGGAATATGTTGGCTACTATGTTGATATCCACAGGTGATGATGGTTGTATTCGTATATGGCGCAGTAAGTTTAATGTTTAATCTTGTGTCCCATGGGGGTTTCACTGTTTTTTTGTTTACAGTGAATTATACCAAGAATTGGAAATGTGCTGCCGTGCTTAAAGTAGAAGGCAGCTATCCAGCTCATGAACCTGCTATAAATTCGCCTACATTCACAACATCTGCTGCTGCTGCCACTGCGAAATACTACAAAAAGGGCAATATTAGCAATCCCAATCAGGTACCATGGCATTAACAAAACCAGAGTACTATACCTTGTTCAATAAGTAAAAAATTAAATTTGTACTAAATTGATCTTAAATATATACAAATTAATTTGAAATTTTTATACGATGTATTTTTTAATGTGAGTGATAAAAATTATATAACTCAATTGATTTTTCATAACTGGAAATGTTTTAGACATGAATAACAATTTATACTAAAGAGATGTTTCCTGTATATACAGCTCCGGTCAATAAAATAGCAAATATAATAAGGATGAAAAATGTTTCATATCACACAAACAATATTTTTTAGTTGTGTATTTGTAAAATGCTTAGATATTAATAACAGCTTGAAGTCTTTTATAGTTGTAACATAATTTGCATCTTAAAAAAATTAAAAAAGAAGACTCACAACTCATGATCTAAACGTTCACAAAAATACTACTACCGCTGGTAATAAAATACCACTCAGTGTCTAATACCATGACCATGACGTTCACGTACTTTTTTGATATCAATACTACCCTTGGTTCAAAGAATGGAACCAATATGATTGTTAAAAGTGATATCCTAAATGGTAATCTTTGTATAGCTGAAACTAGCAGTCTTGGAACAAATTGGGTATAGCTTTCAGCACATCTGTCCACAAAATATCCGCCATTAGCCAATCCAAAAGCCACAGCCATGTATCATAATTCTTCCAATATATTCAAAAGCTAACCAAGTCAATATATTTTGATCAAGATCAATAGTGATATCAAAATGTATATAGACGTAATAGCTACAGTATTGTTGCCGCACGCAGAGTGGTATATGCCCCTCAAATGGATATTCTTCCAGGATATCGATCCTCAAAATAAAAGTAAATTGTCAAAATCTTAAACTCTCATTACAAAATCGAGGTCCTAAATCTAAAAACCTGAAGTGTACTAAATACATAACGCACCCAAACAACAAAAGTGGCACAACTCAAAATTTACAATTTTTCACTTGTTGCTTAATGTGGCGTACACATATATCTATAACATAAAGTCAAATCAGTGAATTTGATTAAATGTGCTAATTTTATAAATTATTATAAGGAGCTTTAGCTTTGTAAAAGTTTTGGTTGAGGACATCAGATTGCACGCAAATTCGTTTGGGTGACATAGTAAACGGGTTTTATAGTTTGATGTAATGACTTTATTTCTTCTCTTATAGTTGAGACGTTAAGGTCGCGGTGAAGTTGGTTATTTGTTATGTTCCATGGTACATTTAATCCGCAGCGACCTTGTAAATACGTCAGCCTGGTTTACGAGAAAGTGACGGTCGAAAAGGTAGGACTTGATGAAAATATAGAAATTGTTGGCAACAAATTTTTTAGTTTATATAGAAGCCCTTCGTGTGAGGTGTTAAGAAACGCTGCTGTACAGAACATTTTGTAGTCGAATGCAGTATGTATTTCTTCAACAAGCCTGTGAATTTGTTTAATTATTCCGGGTTGTTTTCGGAAATCGATATGGTGGTTAGGGATTATGTTCTTTGCTGCAATTACTGGCATTACCAGCTTCAGGAACAACTTTTCTACCATCTTGTTTAGTTTATTTTTTATTTTTGTAAAGTTATCAAAAGATAAATAATATAATATAATAAAATAAATAATTTAAAAATTATACATATTAAATTTTCCTTTTCAAAAGGTTTAAGAAATTGTATTCAATTTAAATTAAAGTAAGGAATATAAACCGATTCACATAAATATTGCAAAATACTTTTTTAAAAGTATGCGTATGGTAATAAAATTAATAAAAATAATAGGTACAGTTTTTTTTTCATAAAGTAAATTCAATTAAAAAACAGCAACCGTTTTCAAATGGTTTATATTGCGATATACATACTTGTTCCTTTTTTTTAATCAAGCGCTTGCACATATCGTACAGCTATGGTCAAACCAAAAATCTAAATTAAAATAAAACTTAAATGAGTCTTCTCTGCGCTCGTCACATGATGTGATAGCATACTTTCCCTGCAAAACAGGGCTGATGGAAACTCCATGCTCATGAATTGGCGTTTTCTGCCATTTTTGGGATATAACCGTGCATTTCTTGATGTTTACGTCCGAGAATCTATTATAGGAACAGATGTAAAAAAAATTTTTGTCTAACACTGTGAAGTCATATCTCTCCTTTTAATGGGTCCTTTTCGGCCAAAATATGTCAAAAATTGGCATTTGGAGTAGAAACCGGGTGTAGAAATGTAAGAAAAATGGTTTAATTTTGAATATAAGTAAAGGTTTCAGACCATGACAAAGCATTAAAATTATCCAATTTTGCGATATTGAACGAAAACCAAGAAAAAACAATTTTCAATGTATTTTACCAAAATCTTATATTTGGAATTTTTATTTCGAGTTCAATGAAATTCATGCAAAAAACATTCAGTCCATACAAAATTGTAAGTTAACATTTATTGCTTCGGTGACCACACTGGGTAATTTTAATAAAGCGCCCAATTGGCGCTAAAGCGCCCAACCTGGCATCTCGGGTCTTAATTAGAAACAGCTTCATATTTTCACTACATTTTATTTCTATTAACTAGTATTTACAAAATTCTGACATCACAGTACAGTTGAAGATTCGCTTAAGTTCTTAAAATCTTTTGTTGAATCTAAAATTAATGTATTTGATTCATATGCAACAGCGGGAAAGGAATTGTCTGATGAATGAGCGCGTTCATCCTCGATTTCTCAATACACCACTTGAACCCATCGATTATGGAAAGCGCCTGCTGTGCAATTATTACTGAAAGGAAAAATTCCTACGAAATCCTTCTTCCTTGTTATCGACCAACTCATTTTATCTTGGGCTGAACGAAATTCTGATGATGGTGAGAATTACAAAGTGAAAGATCTTTTTCAAAACTAAAGATCATCAAAAACAAATTGCGAACGAGTATTAAACAAGATTGCTTGACCAATCTGATGCTGCTTAGTTTAGAGAGTGATTTTCTTCGCGCTTTGAGTTTAAATGATCTCATAACTATTTTTGCAAGTAAAAAAATTACGTTTAGCTCCTCTAGTTTAGAACTTCAAAGCGTTTAGAAGTAAGTACAATTAAAAAAACATGAAAAAATTGCTATGGAGTTTTATTTTTCCGAGATTTACATTTATTTTTAGAAATTTTGAGGGACCCCACAACCAAAATACTTTAAAAACTGAAAAAAGTTCCCAATATTGCTTCCGCCATTTTGTTTTAAATCAATGTCAGGTTCGTTATAAGTGACCTCGAAACGTCCTCTATATTTGATTGGGATTCATACCTTAAAATTTTTTGCCAGTTTTTTGCGATTTAACGAGTGTTGTTTTCTACAGACATATTGCCGGTGTAGAATCTTTGAAACTACTTGGAAATAGCCATAGGCATGGCTCATTCATTACAAAGTTTGGTAATCGTGAAAAATAATTTTGTTTCTCCTTTCCTTTCTTTCTCATCTTCCTGAAGTTTTAAATGCAATATCATAATATTATTGCAAATCGTTTATCAACTTTGATTTTTCTAAAATTTATAAAATTGCAAACTTTTGTTAGCTCCTCTTATATTTATTTTCCCTTTTTAGTTTCATATCTACATACTTCAATGTATGGAAAAGTTGAATTTGAAATTTTTGGGGATCGAATTGAATCATATGATATGAAAAGAAAAAAAAATATCTTTAAGTAGATAACAAATATAAAACAGCAAGTGGTGAAATTGAAATGCATCTATTCACGGCCAATATATAGAATTTATTGTTTCGAACAGTTTCTGTTTCTACCAAATTAACGATAATAGTCTAAAGTGCCTTTTGCCATCGTTATTGTTAGCTTTACAATATGTATTGCATTAAAAATATTATATGTATTATATATAAATATGTGCTCGTATTGCAAAAAAAGGGGCGCTAACCCACGTACCACGTGAGAGACCTTTTCATTTCAACTTCCCACGCTGTAGTTTAACACCCTTATTTTCACAAAAATTAAAGTTAAACTTACAGCAGTTTGTAGTCAACCCTCTAATGCTTCGGCTTGTATATTAAAACTTCTAACGGACGAATATAAAATTTCCAATTAGATTCTATGTGGTGGTAGTACAGTATAGAATATGCATACATTGTACGAAGTGCATTTTCAATTTTTCACTCGAATCATAATGTGGATTGATAACACTGTGCGACAAAAAAAATGTTTGAATGGTTTTGGTTATATATTTTTATTTCTATAAGTAATGTTATAACAGTAATAACAGTAACAGTAAGAAGATTTGCTCATACATTTGGCCCATATTATTTTTTCGCGTTTTAAAGTGAGTGTAAAACATTACTTTTTTGTCTACACTCAACCAGTGTTGAAATTTTAGGTACAATTGAACCTTTTTCCAACTTTTTTGATCTTAAAAGTACTTTAGGGACTACTGAAGTGTTTTAAGTATAATTTGAAATTATTATGTTTTTTGAGGGAAACAACATTTTGAATATTTGTTTTTTAAAAATGTCTAAAATTATTCAACTTTAAAAAGATTTCGTAAAAATACTGAGCTTTTACATAAAGCCTGAACCATGTTTATTTATTTTTTTAACGAAAAAAGATTATGTTTGGAAAAACGATTTGAAAAAACATTGCTCTCGATTTCATAGGTGGTTGAAAATAACCAAAACCAATATTTTGCATTTAGGAAAACTCAAACTCCTAATTTAGCATTTTGAAACAAGCCAATATTTCATAGAATCGCTTTGTTTGAAAAAAAAAATCAGTAAAATTTGGAAGAAAACCAATCGAATATCACAGCATCCCTTCCACCAACAATATAATTAAAAATTCTGAAATTTTGCAATACTTGTCGCGGTTTTTAGTTATAGAAGCAAAATATACTAATCATACCACTGTTAAGTACAATCGAGAGATAAATAATAATTTTTTATTTTTTAACTTACGACAGTTTTGCTGTAAAGAGATATGAATATTGACAAAAAAAATTATAAAAGCTTGTTTATGCAAACGTAACGTAACGCAATGTAGAAATCTATAGAAGACAGATTTTTATGTTGTGTTACGATCTTGGTAATCACTTACACGTATTACCTATATCATAGAATACCTAACAGTTGACAGTATTACGAGATGCCACGTTACGTTGCATAATGAAGCCTTTGAGATTTTGTACAAGAACACCTCGTGTTAGGCAAGGGACTGGAGTTTAACTGCAGGTCCAATCATGTGGTATCATAACGAGCCGTTCTGGCCTAAATATGTCCCTATTTAACCTAACCTATCCTTATAGATCGTCGATATCCACAAAAATTCAATTTTTTTTGGAGTTTTGTAAGCAGTTAATCCCATTTTAACGGAAATAATAAAAAAGTCGTTCAAAGAATAATTATTGGAAAATTTGTCGCATAGTGTAATCAAGAGTTATAGCAACAGGTTAAGTTTAGTATCTTATAGCCTTCAATGAATAAATTCACACAGTTTCTTTCTTTATAGTTTTTGCTGCATGGTGAGTATTTTTTTTTTATTATTGCGCACTGTTCGACGGGGTTGATTGGTGTGTTGTTGTTTCTCGATAATCATTATTATTTTTATTGCGGTTTAATGCAATTAAGTGGAATATTTTCACGAATTTGAATGTTTATTTTTTGTGTGTGATTATTTGATGAAATATGGGAAAAATTCAATAATTTCGGGTAAAAAATTGCTGTCATTTATTTGCTGTTAATGCTCTACTGAGTTCCTATGTATCTATAATAGTGCACCCAACATATTCAGATTTATTGAAAATTAATATATGCACAGGTGGTCCAAGTTGTATACGACTTAACGCACTGTTGGTTACAGGATTTAAATTTATTTTTTTTACCAACAATTTATATTACGAGTATTGTTTGTTGGCATTATTTAAACGAATGTACGAACTTAAATGTATTACTATAAATACATATATCATTTTATAATAAAATTCATATTTTAGTGTAAAAATAGGGCAACTTTTTTATTAATCCATAATTTTATGTGACCCTTACATATGCAGACAAATACCAAAAACCATTTATTTTAATGTTATTCAATTTCTATCAAACATTATGAAATAATGAAAAAAAATAATTGAGTGCTCCGATTCTGAAGTTTCAATTATTAGCTATATTAAAAATATTTATTTTGAGCTTTAACGAACTTTTACGTGCAAATCCAGAATCACACATGTGCAATATTCGGTTTCTTTGATTTTAAAATAATATATGTAGATATTATTGCTTGTATTTGTTGAGGTAAAATAAAATGTTTCTACTTAACTAAATATTTTAGCGAAATTAGAAACGCGATTTACAAAAACCGCTCTTATGTTCTTATGCATGCAACATATACTCGCTCACAAACACCCCAACGTGTGTTGTTATAGAAAGGGCTGTTCAACACTTTCAGTATAATTAGTAGCATGTGGATTAGTGAGCTTATGTACACGTTTACATTATGGTAATTTCTTCAAAAATTTACATATTACGTAGAAAATATTTTTTCCCCAAAAACAACAAATCTATATATGACTGGTTTGTTTATGAAATAGTTAAACTGACCACTGGTTTTCAAGAATTATAACCAGTGGTCAGCGAAAATTATGTAAGCTCGCGAGTTTTCCACTTGAATGATCACTTTCAAATTCAATCACCAGAATACAAAATACATACACATATAGAACCGGATCAATCTTTAATAATTTTTACCAGTATTTGTATTGGATCGATTTTACAACCCTATGTGTAAGGTAAATAAAAGAACTGTGACATCATTAATTTGTTTTTAAATTTTTGTCCAAATTCGTATACTCTCTGCAGCGTTGTGTTTTCAGCAAAGTGGATACCAAACATGAGTTTACTGAAAAACACCGATTATCTATTTATTTAATATTTTATTTTAAAATTTAGTCGACTTTTGACATACAAAATTTCTAAAATTTAGAAATACAGATTTACAGTAATATAATAAACTGTTTATATAAAGTTAAAGCTATTGTTACTTAAAAAGTTTTGCAACTTAATTTGTATTCCGATTTGAGACCGTTTAATATTTTATCACACGTCGCCTTAAAAATTAGACTTAATTTTAATGACTATATTTTGTTTTTAAGTTTTCTGCGTGAAAATTTTCTTTTCTTTTCTAGGCCATACAAGTTGGCCTTTTTTCTAATATGCCATTTCAGCACCCCATGGGCGGTAAGGCTTTGAGCCATTAGCAGCGACATAATTTGGATTGTATTCCTGAGTACCGTTCACGGTGTACTGCGGTGGGCCCGCATAACTGAGTTCACCAGCTGCAACAGTTGGCGTTGTATTGCGATGGCTGGTATGAGCCTGTGTGCTGGTTAATTCAATATACGTGGCACCTTGTTGATCTGGGAGATTATGCTCTTGTGTATAATGCTGTTGATGATGCGATTCATGAGTGGCTTGTTGAGTCGTTTGCTGAGCATGTGGCGTTGTTGGCTGTGCTTGTTGATGTTGTTGTTGCGATTGTTGTGAGGTAGTGTGAGTCATAATTGGCATCGCCTCATTGGTTGTAGCTCCAGAAGTAGAATTTGAACGTGTTACATGTATGGGAGTAACCTGTGGCTGCTGCTGTTGGTGTATATTGTTAGAGCTTGGTGATGCGCTCAATGCTGGATACGGATGAATACTTGCTGGTAAATTTGGCACGTATGATGATGTTGTTGAACTTGAATGCACTGAAGCAGTAGTGGGATATGATTGATGATATGGTACAGCAGAACAATTTGGTTGATAAGCACTGGAAGCAGATGCCGCTGCAGACCAACTACTAGGACTTGCACAACTTTTAGCGGATAGCTCTCGTTGCTGCACAAAGTATTGTAGATGAGACATTAAACGCAGACGCAACGGATCCTGAATATCCATACCCTCAATAGTAACTAAGTACCGAGCAACCTCAGCGGCGCACTCACGAAAGCCGATGATGTGATAATCCATAGCAAAGCGTTGTGGATCATAGCTTAACGAATCCATACCTGCAAAAATAGAAAACATACACATATATTAATTATTTACATACGTGCACGAGAATAATCGTGTGAAAATCAAAAACAAATGAAATATAAATTATTCCCATGAATCAACCCTCATCTTTTTTATGTTGCAGAGGGTGAGTTGTTTTGTTTTTTGGTTGAGGTTATGTTTTCTCACCATTTGAAAGGACACTTGTTTTCAATATTTCGTGCATTTGTTTGTGTAGGATCCGAATCATGAAGGGTGGTGGTGATATCAATGTACAAGTACGAGCATTCAATGATAAATGCGGCAAATTTATAATAAGAATCGTGAGAATCGGTATTAGTAGTTTATGTATGTGTATGTAATAAGCTAATTTCATATTTTTATTTGCGTGTCTTGTTTATAAAGGTTAAATGCAGCTAATGTGCCGGTTAAATACAATGCCTTATAGTTATCTTGGCATTTTCATAATCATTACGATATTTTTGAAATCAAGGTATCCATATGGGTTTTCGTTCTGAAGATTTTTTATTTCGTAATATAATATTAAATATTTTTCGGCCTGTGGTTTTAATAATTGTGGGATTTTGAAGGACTCAAGGTCAATAAAATTATTGTACATATGTCATGCATTAAAGCTAAATGTTTTCTTATTATAGTTTCCTTAAGATGGATTAAAATTGAAGTCGAAATATTGACGACAAAATAAATAATTTTATTAAAAACATAAACGTTTTTATATAATAAAATTCATTAATTATCCAATTACATTGATGTATGTACCAGAAACGAACTAAAAAAGAAACAAAAGACAAGTCACTCTTAGTCACAAGACAAGTTCAACAAATTGTGTTTTAGATCTTTCTACACTAAACGACCGGCAATTTTTTGGGAATATGTCGTCTCTTCTAGAAGCAGCTTCAGAACGATTATATTTTCTAAAGCTGCTTCTAGACAAGACGGCATTGTCTTATGTAGGGACTAGAAAAAATGCTTTTATTTATTGAATAAATTTATAGTTTGAAACCTGTAGAATATGATGCCGTTAATGATTTTGGTCAATTCTCAAAAATGACGCCGTTACTTTAAACACGATTATCTCGAAACTTTTATTTTCAATGAGTTGAAAATCGGTGCACTCGATTACTCAAAAACTGTTTGACCGATCAAGTTTATATTTGGCACACGTTTTTATGATACTTATGCCTGACTAAATTTATTATTAAAATAAATATGTTTTTGGCTGGGTCAAAGTTTGGAATTTTGTCGGAAAAAATCAACCTTTCGGTTTTGAGGTCTCCCCAGTGTTGCCAGATGCTTTACTGTGAATATCAGTATTTCAGACTCCCGCGAGGTGGGAGTAAAATCAGTAGAATTCAGTATCTTTCCCCACTACTCGACTTTACTACTTGAACGTGTCAAGCGCGCGGAAATCTAAGAATTTCAAATTCCATAATGGCAAAAAACGTTGATTACGTAAAATAAAAAAAATATATATTTTGTAGTAATTCAAGTAAAACATGAGTTTAAAGTTTTTTAACGATAAAAATTGAAAGTTGATGTCTATTTCAAAGTGTGAAATTATTTTCATGATCAAACCTTTCCGGTTCCATAATTCATTCAACGTTAAATCTATTTTTATATTCCAAATCCAAAATTAATGCAACCCACTGAAGCTTCTATTTTTCAACATTAAAAATTTCGAGTTTTTGATTATTTTAAAGTGTAATAATTACAAATACATGGATGTATGAGGGAAATTTAGATTATTAACTTCAATTGATTAAACGTTAGATTGATAGCAGTATTTTTTCAAACACTTATGCATATCATCTTCTGGACTCTCACAATCAGAATCCGCAAAATTTGAAGGGTCAACTTCCATTTCGTCGGGAGATCAAATCTGAATTTCGAATGTGCTCTAAAATATGAGCCAAAGTCACCAAAGTGCAATGTTTTTTGGTTATGTTCTTGCCGTGGTTGTGTTTTGTGTTCTTGCCATGGTTATGTTTGGTTGTGTTAGTGAGCAGTCAGTGAGTGTACGATGTATACAGCGTATACTTTGGACAGTCAAGAGTTAGAAAAAAGATTATTGATGCTGCTATAGTAGCAGAAATCAGTAAAAAATCAGTATTTCCATAAAATCAGTATAAATATCAGTATATTTTCGAAGGCATTCAAGAATTCAGTATTTCTACTGAGAAATCAGTAGATCTGGCAGTAGATCGCTGGGTCTCCCTATCAGCCAATTATTATTATTTTTTCACTAGGTAGGTTCATACATTACTTACATGTTTATACAAATTACAGTTTTTGCACTGACTATTTCAGATAGTCCTATGTGATGTTGGAGTGCGCACCGCATTCAGTCTCCCTTTCAGTCAGCTTCGCCATTTTGAATTTTTTTTAAGAAATAAAAATTTGTTTAAAAACTACAATTATACAATAAAAAACACTTGTGGCCCCGAAAAGACAAAGGTATGCATTTCTTACTCTCAAAAAAAAAACCCCCTGAAAATCGACTTAGAATTTGCGTTTTACATTAGAATACTTAAGTCATGTCAAAAAAGTCACGATAAATTGCATGCCGTTTCGTGTAGACGCTCTGAAATAGAGTCTTCTGACATTGTCTTATGACTTCGAGAGTCTTATCTTTTTTTAACCTCACATGTAAGTCTGACAGTCTCAAAAAAATAACTTTTATTGAAATTTTTTTGTTGGGATTAATAGTCAAGAAAACTGTCACTATAGCTGTTTTAAAAAATTTATATATATATTTATATATATATATACCAAAATCGCTCGTAACCAAAATTTTCTTTTCATTAAAGTACACCATTCGTTCTAAAAGAAAGAAAATTATCCCTACTCAAAAAGGTTTAGTTTCGCAAATGCATTTCTTGTTTCTGAAAACCTCTATCACTAAAATTAAAATTTTCTCAATGTCTTCACATCCCAATAGATTTATAAAACTATATTTCCCGTATCTCAAGAATTTTTTTCAATATGATTGACAGACTTTTATGACTTAATTAAACCAGTTTAGAGTTTTGCAAAACTGATCCGAAAATGTTATAGATCAGACTTTTAAAAAGCTTAATTTTCAAACACCATTATCACTACTCACGACTTACCTTTCGAATGCAAATTTTTCAAATGCTCCACGGTCAATTGTAGTATCTCCGCCTTTTCCAATTTGGCCGATCCTTGCTTCTCATATGCAGATGGTACAAGACGTTTCAGTTCAGATAGTGATGAATTAATCCGGTCTCGTCGTTTTTTCTCGATGACTCCACGTCGTTTTTTCCGACTCATTAATTGGCAACTTCCGGGTTCACTGGGAGAAATTCTATAAGATGAACGAAAAATTTGAGTAAATCGAGATTAAACATTCTTCACTTTTTGTTGTGTATGTGTACGTACTGCTCTTTGGAAGATTCTTCGGAATAAAGCTCCTCGCAATCACTTTCGGACAAAGCGCGTTTAAGGCCATGACTTTGTGGAGGCGGAGCCCAATGATTTTGCGACGTAGTTGGTACAGGAGCTGCACTGTATCCCCAGTGTAATGGTGTATTCGAATGCATATTATGTTCCATTTTATTTCTAAACTTTAATTAAATTTTAAATTTTTCGTAAGGTTTTTTGTTTTATTAAACTTTACTATTCACTTTAAACAAAGTTCTTTATTTAAAAAAACCAACAACTTTTATTTGAACTACTACCGGAGCTAGCGTGTAGCACGTGACTTATCGTGTGTGTGAACGGCGTTCGACTGATTTTAAAACGCACGACCAACGTACGACCTGCATGTGTCTCGCTGCATCCTGAACCCTTGAATTGGTTAGTGAATCCTATAAAAACTATTGTTGATTTCACCAATCTGAATCTGAATTTGATATCAACCCTTATACGAACGTTTAGGTTAACGCTTAAACAACGAAGGGCGGCGTGGCACAACACTCAACGACGGACGATCCTCATGCAGTATATGGTAAAACAAACAAGTTTCATATGATGAAAACAATATGTTTAAGCCATTGTTAGTTCGAAAGAGAAGGTGATATATTGTTTGTTGTTCACAACTGCACATGAGCAACAATAAACAGTATCCGAATACATAAAATATGTTGTTGATGTTGCAAGTAGACGCTTGTTGAATAGAAATGAAAAGCTTCAATTATTACCGATGGCGACGATGATGCTGTCTGTCTGCGTCTTTAGATACTGTGACACTTGACATGATTTCAGCTTGCATTTTGTTGTTGCGGTATTATATTTATATGTGCCTACTGCTGCCGCGGGCCTGATATTTTGTGTTGAATGTTGCTGGCAAGGAAATGGAGCACGCGACTTGGACTAACGCCGGTCGGTCGTGTGCAGCCCCAACAAGTGTATTCACTACTAACGTCTGTGGCCCAATTTTGAAGGTCAATGTTCGACATTGTAAAGGTTGTTTCATCATTGTAGGCTGGATGGATGCCGTTCATTCTTATGTAAATTCAATAAGTTCATTATACAGGTGGCCGTTTGTGTTTTCTATTACACCAATTTTACAAAAGCTAGTATTAAAAATAAACTTGCATCTGTGCACAATATTTTTTTTATTGTATGTCAACCGGCTTTAATTAACTAATATTTTTGGCTGATATTTTATGCAAGACCAACTCTCTAACCTGCGTTAGTTGATTGTATAAGGTGAAGAAGTACTGCGACCATATTCATATATTTGAAGCTTAAAAATGGACGAATATGGTCTATATGATTATAAGTTTTCTACTGAACTAATCCCCTCTAAAGCGTAGCATTAGTTTGTTCAGGACAGTAAGAACTTCACAGTACATAAAGCATAGTGATATGCAATAATTTTAGTTATGTATACCAGAGCTGTAAAAGAATGCAATCAATTGAGGGTATAAGCTACAAATAAATCGCATGTTCATGATTGCAGTTACTGAATAACATATTAGACCCCAAAATACAAAATCCAGTCAAAAACCGTTTTTTGGTTTATCGACTGATTATTCAGTTTTCATTTAATGAAGTCTCTCTGGAAGTCATAGGAATGCAAATCTTATGATTTCAAAATCAGGGCTGCTTTGAAGTCATTTGCAATACTTGAAGACAATTGACAGTTTGAGAGACCTGAGTATTTATTGAGCACCCATTTATGAGAGAAGATATAATTTGAATTTTGTTATATTTAACCCTTTCTTCTCAACTCTTTTATTTCGGGGTAAATTTTTTTTTTAGTTTTAGACTCGTAGATTTGGACTTTGTTAAGAATAAAATTCGAAAAAAGATTGAAAGAAGTTTTTGGGAAAGGCTGTAGAGCTTTTAGAATTTTGTACATATAATGACTAAAATGAATGCATATTTTTTAATTATTTCTTAATTTTTAATTATTGAAAAAACAATTAAAGTTTATTTTGCAACATCAAATAATTTTTCAGTCTCGAAAATTATTTTAAAGACACACTTGTTCACTGCGAATAAAAGGTGAAAATTTCAAACATTTTTTGAACTTGGGTTTATTTTTACCAAAATCAACTTTGTAACCTATAGTATAATTGGATGAGCAACATAATTTTGGAACATATTAACCCTCTATCATCCCTTGTAATGGGTCGAAAAAGAAACTTTTTCGAAAAAAGCTAAAAAGAACCATAATTGTTGGAGGAAAATATTCTATGGAAAATTCGACTATAAATTGCCGAACATGCAATAACCGTATTCGCAATAACAAGGATTTATGATGTTTTGAGTCTTTCATTTCGAAAAAAAAATTAAACTCAATCAATAATTTTTATTCCTGAGCATGAAAATAAAACTCAAAAAAAAATTTTTATTCTTAAGCAAAAAAATTTAACTCAAACAATAATTTTTATACTCGAAAAAAAAATAAAAATCATAAGTTAATTTTTTCGGATGAGCAAAAACATAAAAATCAAAAATAATTTTTAAACCAGATTTAAAAAATAAAAATCAATAGACAATAATTATTTTAGATTTTTAGGGGTAATCTAATAATCATTATTTTCGGTCCCTGTAATTAATACATTGTTTGAAGCAAGAAACGGCAAATCTTAAAAATATATCAAACCAATATATTTTGAACATTTTGTACTTAACCCTTTATCACGCAAGATCGTGGATTTTTAAAATTAGTACCTAGTTCGATTTGAATTAAGAAATAAATCAATTCGTATATATTTTTTTTTTTTGTATTTGGCACATTTGTATATAAAAAGTTTTATTTAAAAAAATATGCCTATGTTATAATTAAAAAAAAAAGATTTTTGTAATTTTCGATTATTCAATCATTTAGCTACCACTTTTATAAAAAAAACACGCAATAAATATATAAAATATATACCTAAACTTTTGAGCAGATAATGTTTTTTTTTTAACTTACTTTTTCATTTTCAATTGAGTTCTTTGATAATTTCGTTAAAATTGAGTCGAAGTTGTTCTGAAATCCAAGTGCAACTTTGTAAGTCGATAACAATTTCAGAAAAAATCGTTGGAAAGCACATTATCAACAAATCAAAACAACTGTCATATATAAACAATTTTATTTATTTTAAATACAGAAAAGAAAGTACAAAAAAAGAAGTGTATGGTCCGAAGGGACAGAATATGTAATTACATTTTATTATTTTAGTACGTGCAGTACGTTTGCACAATTTTGGCATACAATTTTCTATCAAATCGTTTCGATAAGCAATTATAAAAATAGTTTTTTATAATAGGAAAAATTTTCCAGTTAAGAGTTCGAAATTGACTAGCAAAAAGTATGGCATATTTATATATTATTCAAATAACTACTTTTGTATAGCACTAATAATACAGTCCAACAAATTAAGACTTTTTGGCTGCAACAGAATAGCCACCCTATAATCCTGAAAGGGCATGTTGTATAGACCATTTTTGTAAAATAAACTTATAGTCCACGTCTCTGTTTTTTTTTTTACAGTGGTTTAAAGTTTTCATTTTTTGACCAAAGGGAGCTGAAAACTAAGTGCAAAAAGTGATATAAATTGATGACTGAGAAAAATCTTATCGACAAAGTTGTATTGCAGAATTTCCCGAGGATCATTTCTGTGGAACATTTGAACCCTTTAACTCCTCTTTTTAAGGGTCAATTCGACACCGTTTTTGATGGAAACCTAAAAAGTCCTTTCAAAAGAGACATTTAAGGATTAAAATATTCCACAAACATATTTGCCAACAAATTTTACTAGAGGTCACTAAAAATTTTGACTACCAAGAAAACGTACCCAGGTGCTCGGCGCCGATTTTCATAAATGAAGGGGCCAGATATCTAATAGACACGTAGATATGTTCGGTTATGCAGTACTGCCACCATACTGCAAAATTTGCTTAAGCAAAAATCTTCAAAATTCGATTTTTGTCTGCTGATCACACATTTAATAGCAAGAGACTGGCGCCGCTGATGCTTGATCAGCCACCAGATATTGAATTTTGAACGTTTTTGCTTCGGCAAATGCTGCAGTACTGCATAAGCGAACATACCAATATTTTTTTTATCGGCGGAAAAACTAAATTATTGGTTTTATTTATGGGAATTTGACTCATCATCAAAAGCGAAGGGAAATACGTAGTACAATTGAAGAACCATATTTTTAATATTTTGCAACATGATTTTCGTCTAAAATTTTCATACAAAAAATTATATGTACAACTTGAGAAAGTAAACCATTGACCTGGTATAAAGGCGGTGACAGGATACTGGTATTTTCTATGCCCATGACTTGGATTGAACCGGCAGATCGCATACCAGGCACGTGCTAGTTATGCGTAAATTACAAATTTGTTAGAGATAAAAAGCTATTTAATTTTACCAGCCGTTAACCGTTATATATATAACTTTTATACCTTTGGTTACTCCTAGTGAAATTTTCTGGTAAACATTTTTGTGGAACACTTTAATCCTTAAATGTATCTTTTGAAAGGACTTTTTAGGTTTCCATCAAAAACGGTGTCGAATTGACCCTTAAAAAGAGAAGCTAAGGGTTAAAATGTTCTACAGAAATGATCCTAGTAAAATTCTACAATATAACTTCGCCGATAAGATTTTTCTCAGTCATCAATTTATATCACTTTCCGCACTTAGTATTTAACTCCCTTCGACCAAAAAAATGAAAATTTTGACCCACTGTAAAAAAAAACTGAGACGTGCTGAACTATAAGTTTATTTTACAAAATGGTATATACAACATGCCCTTTCAGGATTATAGGGTGGCTATTTTGTTGCAAAACTTCTGTTGGACTGTGTAATTAATAATAAAATAAAATAAAATAAAATGTTATATTCATCTCCAACCAATGTAAGATTATGTTTTGTTCGTATGAAACAGTTTTGGTAGTTTTTCTTTAAGTTAGTTTGGTAGAAAATATTTTCAGGTCGTGGCAGCACTGATTGAGTGCCAAAATTGCTCAATTTGGGCTCCGTGTGATTAGGTTATTTGAGGTGATTTCTCTGAAGTTCAATATCTTAATGGGTGCACGACTATGTGAAGGTACTATAACGTCCATACCTGCAAACGGTGGCTTGAATAGTATGCAGAGCCTAAAGGCATGAGATTCCCATTATGTATATTTTTGCAAATGTACATTTTAATTACTTTATTGTGGTTTTGTTTGTTTTTTTATTATATTTCATATCCACCATTCACGTACGTACCATACAGGTTTCAAAAACCATAATGATAAAACCAAAGAGTGACTTAATTTCATTCCCGTGTGATTTTTTGTGACTACGATAAAACTACCCCTATGTGACAATACATAGACTCTTATACTGACTATCGTATATTTGATGTGCTATTCGATACAGAATGAGACCGGCGAATACAAAAATTCAAACACTTAATAGCTAGAAATCATCCAAGAAATAATTATAACTCGTGGGAAAAGCATTAAGCAAGCGTTTCTCACGCATGTTTGGCACGTGCATGGCACACTTAGAAACTCTGGAAAAAGAGCCTTTGAAGTAAATTTCTCTTTTTTAATGCAACTTAATTTTTTTTTTGTTAAAATTGTTGCCATTTTTCATAGACATATTCTTTTACTATATATTGTACGTATGTATGTATGTACATTATGTAGCTAAGTAATGTTGTATGTAATTTCTTATTTGTTGCCATTTATAAAATGGCGATGTACGACAACATCAAAAATATAATACGTACTTAGTTGCTTACTAGCAGTTTTCATTGCCAGTTGGTTGAATGGTAATGATTGGCAACTTTTTTTTAAAAAGAAGTATGTACATATCGATGGATCCGTGCAATAGCTTTCTCAGTCAGCTGTCAGCTTAGTAGAAATACTAAAATATTTAATTGTTTAGATTTAATTATGTAAGTTTACAAGGGATGAGGTGTTAACAACTTTAATACGAATTCTCAGACAGGGAGGGGGAGGCGTTGGAGATATAGATCGGCCCATATTCGCACTAATCTATGTAAGCTTTGCTGGGAATCCCTTAAAATAATTCTTTGCTAATCTTCCTTGACTGAAGCAATGTCGTTGTACTAAGAGAAGATATGCATTCTTTATTGGTCGCACCAAAAACAGTTTCCACACATCAGCTGATGTTCTGACTGAGCACTGTGTTCTCCGAGAATAAGTCTGTTAAATAGGTATTGAGGGAAGCTCAATATATAGCTTCTGTAATCAGAACATATAGTACATTGCGGAACACTGATACACAAATTCATGAAATGCCTATATTGCAGATTCTACAGTATTAGTAGCAATTAAACTTAATGCTTAGCAGAGTTACTCATTGTTTGCTGATAATTTATAAAATAAAACTTGTACAACTTTTTACGCAAACTTTATTCTGATTGCAAAATTTTAATTGTTTCCAAAAAAGTGAATAAGGATCTATGTATGTATTCAAATTTAATATATACGTAATGCAGAAATATTATATTTATTCCATTCACAACTACTGATTGTAACAGTGTAAATAATGAGTATTCACGCTTTCGTAAGGCAAAAATTTAACTTTAATTGAATATCCTCATTGTTATTGCTCTTGTAGCTATCGATTTGCTGCTCATCTTCTAGCCACGTTTCCAATGTTGTTGAACTCGTTCGTAAGCTCGACTTTGGAGAATCATCAGATTTCAATTGGGCGAACTGTTTTTCATACATGTGATTCATATTGATGTCAAATTCATCCCAATTGTCATTAATGTAAATATTGTGATTATCTTCATCCAATGAATTCCCATTGATATTCCATTTGACTACTGGTGTAACCTTATTGAAATGATCTCGCTCCTCGGTTATAATTACATTTTGATAACTTCCATCTGCTTTTAAACCTAAACTTACATTAATTGGTAGAAATAAATTTTGTTGCGGTTTGCTCGTATTTTGTTGTTGTTTGTGAAGGCCTGTATTGGTGAAATTGTTATTGTTGATGTTATCCAATTGGATACTCATTAGCGTATTTGCTCTACTTGTTTCCGTATAATCAGATTTTATCGACATGTTATTCGGTGCAAAATTATCTAAACTCGAATTGGACGGAGTGTGTCGAAAATAGCGTACGTGCTGTTTAAATTTTACTTTTTCAAATACTGCCGCCCCGCCATTATCAGACTCGGATTCAAATTGTAAAATTTCTGAAGCTGTATCACTACGCAATTGCTGAAAGGGAAGCATTTCGTAACCATCAGCGGTTAAGAAAAGCTTTGACGTAAGGCTATGCAAGATTTTATCATTGTGCGTGTTATCATAATTCAAGTTTGAATATTTCCCTTCATTATCAGATTCCGTTTCTTCGAGTTCATAGTCTTGGACGGCATAATTTCTATAGCTTTTGAAATTCGTAGATGTTAAGGATTCGTGGCTACTTCCGTTAGCGGTTTTCGTAGCTTCATCGGATAAGGGCTTCGATTGAATTATTGGTGATTCATCGAAAGCAGTTGATTCATACACTGCATTGTTTGTAGAAATTTCCTCCTCTTCTAATTTTTGCATGATTGTTTGCTTTGAAGGAGCCATTTTTCGCAGGAACTAAAAATTAAAAAAATATATATATAAGTATGTATTTACTTTGAATTGAAATTGTATAACTAAGAATTACAAAATTTGGGGTGTCTGCTCACGCCTATATTTGATGTTACTGCACTGTATTTAATATTATTGATAATTTAAAACCTTTTGTATTGATTCTGGCATTCTTCTTCTGTTATAGCACAATAGCCCATGGAGGGCTTAGACAGAGCTTTTCGTATCCATTCATGTTGAGTAAGTTGTATTTGTACACGAATGGAAGGGCCCTACAATTTTATGCTAAGTCCGAACGGCGAAATAAAAGCTTTTCTAATGTAAATTTTATTTATGAAGGTTTATCATTGTCATCCAAGAGGTGGTAGAAAATTGTTTAGTTTTTCTATTTTTGATTTTTAATCGTTCTAAATCGTGAGGCAGTGCACCCTGTGTAGTAGTCCAGAGCACTAATGATGGAAGTTACCGTGGAAAACAATAATGCCAAAAAACGAAAGAATTATTCAGTAACATTTTTGCAGAAACATTCCTACCTAGGTAGGCACCTACATACATACATATATTTATATGAATGTATGTATGAATGTATGTATGCTTGTAAGTATATATGTGTGCATATATGGAAACACTTCACCACGAATTTTGTCATACATTTTGTAACTTTAAACTTTTAAGAAATCGATTTTTGTTTTTCTCTAAAATGCACCAAATCATATGGGCGTGTACGTACCAAAATCATATGGTAGCACTTGTGTTAAGCAATTCGTTATCACTAAAACCGTTGAGATAAACAATTTAATAGAAAGCCATTAGCTTTGCTTCTGAGTAAAAATGACGTATACACTTGAATTGTTGTTGTATAAGGTCGTTTGATACTAAGTAAATAGTGTGTGCTTGCGCACAACAATTTCGAGTATGCATGAAGTTTCTAAAATTCGCTTGTAAGGATATAAAGTTGTGGTTAACATAAGAGCACAAATTAAATGTCCAAGGAAAATCGTCCGTTTTTAAATCAATATTATTGATTTTTTTCTATAACCATTTTTTCTAAGCTAATAACTTTAATGATCAAAGCATTAAAAATCAAATTAAAATTAGAACTGAAATATGCTTAAAACGCAAAAAACCAAAACCATTTTTTCCAGCAAGCATTATTAAGTTTTTTTTACGTCTCACCCTTAAACATGATTTTTTTGTGCGCTTTAGAAGAGTTGTCACCTCTGCCGAAAATTCGTCTATCTTATCCATTGAAACATTTAGTTTTCCCTCTGACTTACGGTGTATAATTATGATATAAGTATAAATAACACGCTTATGTATTTGAAAATTTTCTTTTGATACAATTTTGCCGAACGAAGAAACTGCGATACGAATGCATCGCACGTTTTGAACAGCAAACCATTACTAACCCCTGAACAGCATTGACTGCCAAGTATGGTGACAAAATAAATGAGCCTGTCATATAAGGCGCAAAGGCTAGTCGACGGGCATACAGGCAAGCTGACTGGCAGGCACGTGAGCAGGTAGTTAGAAAGCAGAAAGCTAGTAAGGAGAGTATGACATTTTGCTTGCTTGTTGATTTGTAAAAATGTTGGTATGAATTATAAGAAGTATTAATATGATTTAACATGGCACAAGCGCAGAAAAACTTTTGTAAATTGTCTGCAAAAATATAATGCAATATGATTTCATTCCTATATTAAAGGTATTTATTAAAACGAGTAACCTCGCAAAGTGCATAACCCTCGGAATTTTGCAAGTCACTTTTCATGAAGGCAGAGACTAGCTTGTAAACCAGGGTTTAATTAAGATTTCATTTTTATTTTACCGAATATGGTTGATTTTTCAAATATACTTTTGATTGCACCATGTGGTGGTAAGAGGCCAGACCTAGTTATTCAAATAAAAGAAATGGAAAAAAGTAATAATTGTTCCAAAATGCCAGAAATAAGAGGAAAGGTTGAATTAATAAAACTTCTAGAAGAGAAAGCTATAAATGAATTATTACAAGTTATTGTTATTATTTAAAATTATTATTATTCTGTGTTGAAATCAACAATACTGAGGTGGTTACATTCGGCTCATTGCAGAGTTGCTTTTTCTTTCTTTGTTTAATACTATTGTATGTAATGATATTTTTTTGCAAAATATCGCAATGCCATACTAAAAACTTTGGCGTTCTCATATATATATTTTAGTCCTATATATTGATGCTCAGTGGTCAGGGAACACATAAAATTTTCTCCCACCTCTCGGTCGAGGTGTTTACACTCAACTCATTGCAGAGTTGCTTTTTGTCGAAATTCACATCTCTATTTAGTAATATTTTGTACGCAATAATACTATTTTGTAAAATAGCTCATTGCCATCCTAAGTACTCGGCGTGCTCGGTGTGCAATACACCGAGCATATCGTGTTCGGTGTGTAAGTGAGTAAACACTCTCTTTTTGTGTTCGGTGTACCAACAATTGTTGCAATGGTATATCACACTGAAGCGGCAAGTATTGCAGTATTTTTTCATTTTTACAACTGCAAAAATCTTTTTAAAACCACTATGGATTTGAACTATTGTATTATTTTGAGTGCGGAACTTATTTTGCAACTTTTATAATATTGGCGAAAAGAATTATTTGAGAAAAGGAATATATTTTGCTGGTGCAGCACAAACAATTTTTTTAACTCTCAAATAATAAACACAGAAAACCAGTAAAATAAACAGTGTGGCTAGTGACTGCAGAGTGAAAAAATTGTAGCAAAAACTTACCATATCTGCCATTTTTTTGATACATTTTTTTCTTTCAGATGTTTCAAAAGGCAGAAAAAAGTCTGTAGTAAAGACAAAATTCTTCCAAATTAATTTACTCTATTAGCTTTTTTATTATTATCATGGATTTATCCACCCACATTAAGAATTCGATGTAAAACTTTATAATTCTATAGCGATGACGAATTAAAACTCCAAAGATTTTATGACAAAGCTATCACGAAGAAAGTCAAGCCCATGAAGTGAATAGAAAATACTCATAGGAATAGGATTTTTGAAGAGTTTTCCTTTACTATGGACCCATTACTAACCTCTAAGGCATCTCAAAGGGGAAAATAGTTCTAGAATTCTTGAATCACTGAAAACTAAGTTGAATGTTGATATAGTTTCTAATCCTCAAAAATACGTTCCAATATCTGGAGAGAAAAGTTGAATAGGTAAAGTTTTCATCAGGTTAGGTTAGGTTGGAGTTGCTGTCAAGAGAAACACTTAGGCCTAAATGGCCCATTGTGATACTACATAGTTGGACCTACAGTTTAACGTCGATTCCGAACGGCGATGTGGCAATTTTTTTTATCGGCTTGGTGGTTTTGCCATTACCAACCAAGGTGTGTACTTGTACACTATCTTATAATCCTCATACACTTCATATTGATAGTGAATATGAGAAAGTTATGAAAATTAACCACCAGTCGAAGACGGGAATCGACCTCGAACTTCCCGGATTGGCTTTTAGTGCACTACTCACTAGACTGACGTGGTCGTCACTTAGTAATATGTAAAAATAAATTTAAAGCTATTATTGCGAAAATAAAGTTTTGTTTTCATTTTACAACTTATTTTTTCCACCTACTGTAGGTACTTAATTTGAATTCATTCGTATAATTAAAAACTGGAAATATCAATACTCAGAAACCGTGTTTTGATGTTTTTAAGTTTTTATAAATTAGTTAAAAATGATTTTGAAATTTATGAATAATATTGTAGTTATTCATTAAGGCAATAATAGTATTATTTTTTAAATTGAACAAGTTTTAAAAGATTCTGGACTATTGAGAATTTGTATGAACGCAATAGAGCGCACATCCCAAACTGTTCCTTCCCTGTTTTTTTTTTTTTTTTTGGCTTTTTGTTTCATTCTAATTTTTATTATTTAATTATGTTCACATTTTTTTATTTTTTAATCAACTGCAAGATGAATATAATTTTCATTGAGATGATTCAAATACCACAGACGTACATTATAAGCCATGACCGAAGCAAAACAATAGCAATGTCAAAAACAAGAAGTAACTCATCCATTTTTAAAACAAAAATCAGAAAAAATAAAGTGTGTTCGTAAATAAAAAAAACTACAATTATATTTTTGTATATCGTCGGCGTTCAAACAGAAATCACTAAGTCCAAATTAATTTTTTTAGTTAGGTCTTAATTATCTTATATAATTTAAATGACGTAATAAATTCGATTTTTGATGATGCAGTTTAAAAGTGTGCAAATGTACATATCTATCTGTTGATTTTTAAGTTTTACCAACGCTCAACAAGGCAAGCGTGGCATGCCTTGTATAAACTAACTTCATCTCGCAAATTAAAAAATGGACTTAGTGATTTCTGCTTGAATGCCGACGATATCAATTTTAAATAATAAATATCAGCGAATATTTTCTCACTCTCTTGAATTTGATTGCTTGAAAATTTTTGCTGAAAAAGTACGTGAACACACCTTATGTAGCATTCCATCCATGAAATTGCACTGTTTCTTTAAAACAACAATTTTATTCTGTGGCAATAAGGAATAACAGCTAAACTCAAAAGTCGACTAAAAACCTGTTGCGTATTTTTCATTATAAAACTCAAAATATTGAAAGTTCTTACATAATTATTGGGGTTTAATTAATAAAAACTATGGAGACTGCAAAATTGCAAACATTTTTGAAAAACTTTCAACATTTTGGGATTTATAATAAAAAATACGCAGCAGGTTTTTATTCGACTTTTGAGTTTAGCTGCTATTCCTTATTGCCACAGAAATATTCGCTACGGTACCATGTACGTACATTCACATTATAATAAGGTTTTTTTTTGGCACTTGTTAGATTTATAACTAGTGATTTCTCATGCTATACGAATCTATACTAATTTATCAGGAGTTATAGTTTCACAATCAAAGAAACAAGTCTATCCCAATAAAGTTACATCAAATTGTTTTCCGTAACTGACTTCCAGGGTCATGACAACGGAAATTAATGCAAGTATATCGATTTAAATTGTAGAAACGTGTCTATAAATAAAACAGCAACATTTCTCACAACAATACATCCTAATTGAATACAGAAATTCACTTTAAATTATTCGAACGCCCACAATAAAATCATTAAATAGATACATAAGGTATATGGTCACTTTTGGAATCGCCATTAAAATTAAATGCATGAATGTCATACGCACATTCATATGCATGTATATTTAAACATGGAATTTGCCAAAGAAATTATTTATGATATACAATATTTGCGATTGTAAATAATATTAATGTACATTATGCACACATTTTGAAATTATATAAAAAGTAATAAAATGTAAATTAAGGTGAAATGTTGGAAACGATAGTAGGCATATGAGAATACGCTTATTGAAAATGCACGTTTTGTAGTTAGCTCACCCCTCATAATAATTTTACACTATTTTCACAAGTGGTTGAAGTGGAAACACAATTATGCGTATTATTAAAAGGGAGGATTGTTGTAGTGGATCTCTGATACACAGCTCAATGACATACACTTCAAAATCAATGAGCCATGCGACGACAATTGTCATTCCAAAACGATGTGCCCAGGGCAATGATGACAAAATCTTTCGCAATTGAAAATTAAAATTAAATTGTAAAATCATACGCACACCAAACCTAGGTAGAACAAGTTAAAAATCAATCGAATCAATCAATTTTAATTGCAGATGAATGGCATCAAACCAAAAGGGAATAAAAACAACTGTACTAAGAAGAAGGACCTTGTTCATTTGGCACCCTTTGACCACACTGAGGTATTCCATTATAATTATAACTCTTTCCACTAATATAAAAAAGAGTACAAAAAAATATCCACCAAAACATTTGAGTGATCTTCTTCGTACATCAATTTCAATTGAATTGTCACAGACGTCATCGTCATTGTGTTTCTGATTGGGTCCGTGAAAAATTTGCCATATCATTTCAAACTCTGTACATTTTCTCACTTTCATATAATTTGTATAAGTTTAATGCATTTTCGTCACATACGCGATATTTTCCGTTTCTGTATTAACAGCATAGGATATGTTTGAGGGTTTTTTATATTATCATTCATACACTTCAATGTGAGTGATGTGACAAATCAGTCGCAAGCATTTACCTATGTAAGTACTTCAAAACTTTAGAAAAACATGTTTTTCATTTTAGATTCGTATTGTGTGCAGTAACAAATTTGTATTTTTTTTATAATTTAATTGCTTTACAATTATTTAACTTTTAAGATTAATTAATTTAAATTTGTGTTCTTACAATTGTCATGTGGTTGTTTAAAATGTACATTTCGCTGCTTTAATTTACTAAGGCCCTAACACACGTTTTTCAAATTTTATAGGAGAAGCAAAAAGCACTTTGTTATTTAGAGTACTGCTTCGTGAATTTTTAATTTGAACTAAAAGAAAAGATCGTAAGTTTAAAGTGCAGGTCTCTAAAATTTTAGGCATAGACGAAAGTGATAACGCTTTATAATAAACTATCAAAAACTCGATATTGAAAAATTTTATGTTAGGGCCTTAGCAAATTAAGGCAGCGATTTTTAATACAGAGCATCTCTGGAATTGGAACAGTAGCACAAAAACAACAAACTTTTTCTTTATTTTATATTAAAACAGTTTTTTTTTATCGTCTAAATTCATTCCAAATATTCCAAACTTTGTACGTATTTCTACAGGAGGAAGAGACATGTTGATAATGTTTTTGAGCATAGCTTGTACTACTTCCTCTTCTTTTATGACACAACCGCCCAAACGTTGAGCCTAGATCTAAGTTGTCTCATCCATTCCTGTTATTATATTAGTGCACGAATGGAAGGGACCTAAAATTTTATTCTGAACCCGAACGGCGAATGAAACCTTTTCTTAGGTAATTTTTAGTCTTGGAGGGTTGCCAATGCCGGCAAAGAAGTGGTGCTTTGTAGAAAATTTTTCATTTTGTTTACTGATTTTTTAACCGTGACTCCAGGCTTCCTGCGTATCAATCAAGCACACTAGCCACTACGCCAAGGCGACCAATTTAATTTGTACTAAGATATTGGGAAATTATTTGAAATAAACTATTGTTCGAGTAATTATAATTATATCGTTGCTCATTTGGCTCTATTTGCATACATATTTATATAGTATTTTAAATATTTTAGAATACAGTTTTAAAGAACGTAAAATATGTAAGATCAGCATACGCATTCATATAGAATTGGTATGCAAGGTTCCAGGCGTAAAAAATAATTTGAAATTTGTTTTGTAGTGTTATTTCTGTATAATTTACTTTCAGTCGAATACGAGCAAATAAACAAACATGGATTTATATGTACACATATGGATTTTTATGTAATATATTCTAAGATTAAATTCTTTGAACAAACCCGAGTTAAATTGTTACGATTCATAACAGATAAGACTTGAACTCAATCGAACAGCAACGGAATTTAATTGATCATTTTGAGAATATTATAAGTTGGAAAATAGAACTTATACAATAAAGTTTAAATTTTAAGTTAAGTGTAAAGTAAAGCTGAAATCATGTTTAAATTTGGTGAAATCAATTATTATGAAGACAAATTAGACTTGAGGGAAATTATCAAGGATGTTAATCTGAAAACAACAGAAGAAGCATTAAATATTTGTGATTTAACCAGTGTTACTAATAAATTACACACTTGGCAAAAGCATATGCCACGTGTGAAGCCTTATTATGGTAATTCAATTTTAAAGTTAAATAAAATAAAATCAATAAATAAAAATTTAAAATTTTTTTGTAGCGGTAAAATGCAATGATGATACTCTTATTGTTAAGACATTAGCTGAACTAGGTACAGGTTTTGATTGCGCTTCGAAAAATGAAATCAAACAGGTAAGTCATACCACTGAAAATAAATTAAATAAATAAATAAAAAAAAAATTTCTAAAAGGTATTGGAATTGGGTGTTGCTCCGGAACGTATAATCTTTGCGAATCCTTGCAAGCCAGTCTCACATTTGGAATATGCCAAAGTGAAAAATATTACTACGGGAACAGTGGATAATGAATTTGAAATATACAAAATTTACAAAAATTATCCCGAATCGAAGTAAGTACATATGTATGAAAATGAGTAAATAAGTTGTATTTATGTAAATTATGAAATTCGAACAGTTTGGTGATACGATTTCGCTGTGAAGCGAAAGAAGCTCAATGTCCGCTTGGAGATAAATTCGGATGTGATGCAGAGAATGATGCTACTGCGTTGATGCTCTTGGCTAAAAGTTTGCAATTAAGTGTAAGTTATACTATATTGATAGAAAAATTGTATAAGCACAAGTAAAACTCAAACTTTTCTTTGATTATTTTAGGTAACTGGTACCAGTTTTCATGTTGGTTCTGGATGCAGTGATTTTCCTGCTTATAATCGTGCAATAATAACAGCAAAAAATATTTTTAGGTTTGGAGATTTGTTGGGATATCAAATGAATTTACTTGATATTGGAGGAGGATTTCCAGGAAGTAATGATACTAAATTCGAAACGGTCAGTAGCTATGGATAACCAATATCACAGTATACAGTATCTATACAAATTTCTTATAGATTTCAGAAATTGTTAACAAATCACTGCAGCGGCATTTTCCTGATAATACAGTGCAGATTATTGCTGAGCCAGGACGATTTTTTGTGGCCGCTGCTTACACATTAATTTGTAAGATACACGCTAAGCGTGAAGTGCGGTGCGGTAAAAAATTACAAACCAAAATGTATTACATAAATGACGGAGTATATGGGTCATTCAATTGTATTTTATATGATCATCAAAAAGTAACAGCTGAGCATTTACTGGTAATAATAATAAAATATTTTTGCGTATGTGTACACAATATATTAATTAAATTTCATTATTTTTAATTTTATTTAAGGGTGACGAGAGTGAAAACATACCTAAGTTTAAAACTTTACTTTGGGGACCTACTTGTGATGCTTTGGATAAAGTAATATACCAACTTATAAATGTTTTAGTTTTTTTTTACCAAATTAATTTAATGTATGTATATTTTTACAGATTACGGAAAATTTATATTTACCAAATTTGTCGTGTGGTGATTTAATAGCATTCCCCAATATGGGCGCATATACAGTACCAATTGCAAGCCCATTTAATGGTTTTATGTGTCCGAAGACGCTCTATTTTATGAAAAAGCAATTTTGACAATACAAGATATTTTCTTTAAATAATGAAACATAAACAGTTTTAATATATTTATTTGAATAAAAATTTGGTATGAAAAAATGACGATGAAAAAGTAAATATATTAGAATAAAATATTGTTTTGATTGCCTTGCCCCTGCAACTATTGGCACTACCGAAATTCTACTACTACTATTATGGCACAACAGCTCATTGAGCGCCTAGGCAGAGCTTCTTGCATTCATTCATGTTGTGTGAGTTAAATTTATGCACAAATGCAGGCGAATCAGAACGGCGAAGTGCAAAGCTTTACATAGGCATTTTTTACTCTTGGAGGTTTGCCATTGCCAGGTAGTGGCGTGTAGAAAAATTTGTACTTTATATTTTGAGCGTGCTGAGATTTGAACCCGGGCATCCCTGCATAGTAGTCCAACACACCAACCACTAGGCTACGGCGACCGTCATACCAGAAATCCTACTACAAATGTAGCATATATCTGTTTTCTATAATAGCAGAAGAAGATATAAACTGTTTCTTAGCGTTACATTCGTATATTATGTCATTGGTAATTAACACTACAATAATAGGTCTGATATCAAACAACAAGTATAGAAATTAGTAAACAATTATTAACTCAAGAGCAGGCGTGAGAGTAAAAGATATGATCTTCGACAGTTGCATTGCCATTACTTAGTATAAACTGCTTATCTCGAATTTGGAAAATACTGAGATGTTGAGCATTTTGTGTTTTTCCAAAGCGCACCTATCTTGTAATGTTTTTGTAAAAGTACGATTATTGAAAGACATACAGTGCCGGTCATATCATTTGCAACTAAAATCACTTGCACTTTAAATTACTTCTTAAGCGCACTATAATAATTTTTACCAAAAATCTTTTTTATTCAAAACAATACACTTTGTATGCGACAAAGTTTTGGAAACTTTTTCGATTTTTCTTCAATTTTCACATTAACTTTTTCTAGTTGCAAATATTTTGGGCTCTTCAATTCAGACTTTAATGTAATATTACTTCTTTCTTTTTTTTATTTGCAACATAATATTGTACTTTTAATTTTTTATAATAAATGGCAATAAATACACTTTGTTTTGAATAAAAAAGATTATAAAAATTATTTTAGTTAGCTTAAGAAGTCATTTAAAATGCAAGTGATTTTAGTTGCAAATGATATGACCGGCACTGTGTATGGCTTCAATAAACAGCTAATCATTTGATACCTAAATTTCAGAGAGCAGATGAGTATTTTATGCTAAGTAAAGTGCAGATAAATAATACATGCTAAATAAGTTTAATTTTTAAGTATGAAAAGTACGTTTACTAATCTTTCCGTGAAGACGAGATACTCCGAATTCAAAATTTTTATAAATTTCAAACGAATAGTTTATGGTAAATGCCACAGTATACCACGACGGAAAATGGAATATATGGATCAAACCTTTTTAAATTACTAGAACAGGTTGCAAATACTAAGCCTTGGAAATTAAAAGATTTTCAATTCAAAAAAATCATTCCTCATCCAATTAAATATAATTAAACAGCAATATTTGGACTAAAGTTGTTCTTTATTTATGAATTATCAGAACATTTTCGCTCATTTTCAAACTTTTTATTATTATTCAATTAGAAAATATTTGATGAATTTTTATATTTTTGTTCTCATTTTAAATTTGTTTTTATTTATAAAGAAAATTTATGCAATATTTTGCAAAACAACAACTGATCAATGCAAGTGCTGCTCTGACCTCAACACTATGCGTTTGTTAGATTATTGTTTTGGGAAATATTAATTAATAAATATATTAATTTGTAGATTGTTATAGCACTTAAACAATTAAAAATGGTGTGGGGCCATGAAAGCAATTGAAGTCTGACCCACTTCAAATTTCATGACTCTACGCATTTCTATAAATCAATTAAAAATTTTACAATATATTAAAAAAAATTTCAAAATTTTCTATAAAGACTTTAAAATATATGTATAAATATATATTAATATGTATGCATGTATATTAAAATATTATGGTATAATTGTCAACAAACATTTTCTTCAAAATAGTGAGTATAAAAATGTTATGCGGCCATTTCTTTTTTGGTGGCACATAATGATATGTTTCGTAAAAGTTATTTTTTTTTTTTAATTTTTAGTTTGGTTTGATATGTCTGTTTTACATAATTTTTTGTTTTTGTTTTTTTTTTTTAATAATCTTTTTATTTTTATTCATATTTAATAGCAATTCCATTTTTACATGCATGCATATACCATTTTTTGATGTTGTTGTGATTCAAATAACATACGAGTACTGAATTAGTTTGTGTACTCTATTTATGTAAAAAATAAATATTTGTAGTATTTAAATACTCAATTTAATTTGTAGGTATATTGATATGTACTTGTTTGTGTAATGTGCAAATAATGAGTACAAACTACTTATTCCATAATCAGTTCTTGTGAATTATGTTCCACTAATTTTATTTTGTAATTATAAAGGATTTGGGGCATGTCCAAAGTAATGATTTCCACCCAAAAATATATTCATATAAATACATATTTATGCGTAATTTTGCTAGACATTTATCAAAAAGAGAATTTATTTCACTTGAAACTTGATTTTGTGTTTAGGTTATATGTAATAAACGAAAATGATTGTATCTCACAACGACGACATTTAATTATTTTTTTGTTATTATTCTTACTAATAAGCATAAAAACAGTAATAACAAACATTTAATAAATCTACAATACACATAGAGAATATCCAATTGTTAGATACGTATGTTCTATAAATTTGTATGTTTTTTGTTGTTTTAGTTCTGTATGTATTGTAATTGTACTTTCTAAAAACATTTTTCAAAAAAGAAAAGAATAAAACTTTTACATTTACTACATACGAATATTGTATGCAACATTGCATGCGTATCTATGATATGTTTTTTGTTTGTTTGTATGTGTGTGTATGTCCACTTTTTTTCTTGTTGTTTTTCCCTATTTTCTAAATTGTATTTTGTTGCGAATTGCTAATTTATGTATTTCATTTCGCATTGATATGTTTCGGTGATCTTTGCTTTGTATCTTTTCTTCCATCTTTCTTCTGTTAAAAATTACAATATATACGAATTGCATTAGAAAATTAGAGAACGCATTAAATGCTTCTTACAAACGTAATTATACTCAGCGCCACATTGGCCAGAATATTTACTTGTAGTACGTGCATCAGCACCCCATTTGACGTTGATGGACTCACATTCTGTCCGGCGCAATGCATTTTCTCCAATGGCATCGCTTGCACATGATACTCACGATTCTCAACGGGCATGTGACACAGTGGTTTCTTTTTTTGTGCCATTTCATCATCTTTGTTTTTAAGATCTTGCAATAATTTCGGGAACCAAGTTAATTCACAGGAACAAATTAATGGATTATCTGCAATAGAATGTTTAATGTATCAATTAATGGAACGTTCTATTTTCTTAAAACCCATTTCTATGGATACATACCTGTAATATCGATAATACGCAGAGTATCTATAACCGGTTCCATAATATCTTGTGGTATGCGTGTTAATTTATTGTTTTGTATGTTTAATGTTTCCAAAGAGTTTAAGTTTTCAAAAATCATACTCGGCAAAACTTTAATGCTATATAAAATGAGATAATAAACAGTTAGTATCAAACTTTTGCACACACCAGAACTGTGGAGTCGGGTTCCGAGAAATTTTATATTTCGGGATTCGTAGCTGAAAAGTTTGCGTCGAAGTCGAAAGGAGCTGCAGTTTAAGTCAGTAAAGAATTAAAATACAGGAAGAAGCAGAAGCTTCAAGGAGTCGCACGATTTGGAATCGGAGTATCCACAGCCCTGTTATGTTCACGTCGCTTTGAAATAGAACTTACTCGTTTTTCTGTAAATTGAGGAAAGTGAGCGAGTCTCCGTATCCGGTGAATGCATCCTCCGCTATAATAGTAATATTATTATTTCTCAAATCTAAATGACGCAAACGATGCAATGGACGTAATGCTTCGCTAGGTATGGCCTGAATGTTGTTGTCTCCCAAACGTAAATATTGCAAGTTTTCTATTTATGAGAAACCATACAAATTAAATACTAAAATATTTAAGTCATAGTAAATATAGGTGCATAATTGAAAAATAATAGCAATCCGAGGCTACAACCATATATTCCTATAGAATTCCTATAGAATATGTCATGCTTTTGAAAAATACTTTTAATGAGTTGGAATGTTAGTATTCAAATATGTAAGTCTAAAATGCATTTGTCACATAGGAAAAATTTGTTTTCAAAAAAATAATTGGTACGCTTTAAATATACCATATTTTTAAATGCGACTTGAGCAGTGTTGCAAGAACATACTTTTTAGTACGAAATACGTACTTTCTGGACGTCTGCCGTAACATTGGCGTAATTCATAAAATGACGTACCAGAAGGAATTCTGGTTTCCGTTCATAATTCCTGCGCCAGAGCGAAGGAAATTGTTCTTTGCCTACATTATGACTACCAAGAAATAGAAATATCAGATGTGTGCCTGTATTAGTGAAAAAGTTTAAATGTATTGAGTTTTCTCGCACTTTTATAAGGAAAAAATTTAACGCTTTTTTTAAGAAAATACGCGTTTTATTCTTCATTTTACCGGATTTTGAAAAACAAATTTGGCCAGACTGTCCTTAAGGATGTAGTCTGGTGTTCCGGCCTAATTTTTAAGGAGTTTTTCGAAAATTTTTTATTTAACTGTAGAAAAAAATTTTTTGGAGCTTCTTTTACGATATTTCTTTATGTTTTTAGTGTCCAAAGTGGACACCTAAAAAACCAGGTGTGTGGCTGGTCCAGGTGATTACGGCACTTGAAGTCATCTGAGACAAGAAATTTAAATAGAATATTGTTCTGTAGACGTGTCATTCTGGCAGGCCATTGGTGAGTAGAATAACGTATTAAAGTTTCAGCTTAATCGGTTCCATAGAATTTCTTCAAACGCCTGGGTCGATCCAAAAAACGTTGTTTCGAGAAAAACGCTTTCAACGTTTTAACAACACATACAGTTTAACGACCAGGCGCTCACGACTATGTGCTAAAACTTCGTTAATATTTTGAGTTTTGGTCTGTAATTTTTACAGTATACTCTTAATATATTGTAGTTTCGAAATACATAATAAAAAAATTGGTTTTTTGGAAACTCGAACACCAGACTACATCCTTAAGCAATGCTTTTGTGCGAGTACTTACACATTCTCCATCTAGACTTCTTGATAATTGATAGTGCCCAAGCGAGGTCGTGACCGAGATGGTATTGCCCGGTTGTTATTAGTGAATGAGGTGTATTGGTACGTGTACTCAATTAGTTAATTATTTTTATTTTGTAATATACTATACTATGCATAACTAAAATACATACATGTCGCCACTGGCAACACTGGACTTGAGTGCATCTCTGCATATCCAATTAATCGGAGTAACTCTATTAGTCATTTCTATATATTTTTTATGAAGAAAGTGTGAGAGTTCATCTTAATATCTAACTAATTGGGCCTAATGAGGAAAACTAAGATTGCTTCTATAACGTTCAATTCATGATTTCATTTACTGGTATCGCATTTCACTTTTCTTACCTTCTAATCCCCTAAAGGCATCCTTGTCGATTTCAATGATTTTATTCCCTTCCAGCTCTAATGAATTTAAGAGATTTAAATGTGAAAAGACATTAGCAGGAACAATAGTTATCATATTGTGGGCTAATATTAATGAATCCAGGTTTTCCAGTCCTATAAAAATTATAATAATTATAAAGTTATTGTGGAAATACGGAAATACAAATATGTACATAAGACTGCAGTTTTATCTTACCGGCAAAATCACCTTCACGTATAGTTTTAATTTTATTTTCTTGAATTTCTAGTTTTTTAAGTGTGTCGAGAATGGATAAAGCCTTCTGTGGAACTGAAGTTAACTCATTGCCTCCGAGATTTAAGCGCTTTATTTTCCTTAAAGAAAGACGAAAATTAGCAATAAAGCACTCACAAATATACAAAATTACTTTTCTAATCCTCTAAAAGCTTCTGGTTCAATTAGATTGATTTTATTCTCATACAGGGTGAGTATTTCAAGTGTATCTAGGCCTTCAAATGCATTGTTATGGATAACGGTAATCTTATTATGATTCAAATTCAAAATCAATAAATGATACAGATGCTTCAAGGCTTGTGATGGTACGGTTTTCATTTGATTCAAGGAAACATCCAATTGTGTAAGTCCTTTGCCTAAAAATATTCAAAAAATAGTATATGAGTTAAAACATTTGTGAAATATAAGAATAAAACATTTTCGATTTACCCAACGAACTGAGTGCGTTTTCCTCTATAGCTGCTAAGCTGCTATTATGAATTGTCAAATGGCGAATATCCAATGCCAGGAAGACAAACCCCTGCAACTTTGGCAGATTATTATGACGTAACTTCAGATAAAATATTATAGGACTCTTGCCCTTTAGGGTGCCCATTGATTTTGTGATGTGCGCTAAATCGGTCGTCTCACAAAGTATATCCAATCCATTCTTCTTTACCGTACAGATACAAGGCGATATATCATTTTGTTCCGGGCACACCTGTTGTTGGGGTGAATTCTGAGCATCAATCTGCTGAGCTGACCAAATTGTCATCACCACAATCGCGAATACAGCAAATCTCGCCGCACTATTAAACATTTTACAAACTGCTTCCATGTTGAATACCATTTCTCTGTCGACTGCAAAATCTCGCGTCTTCTATTTACAATTGTAGTATCCCTAATACACAGCAGGCAACAGCGAGCAGCAGCATCAAATAAATAAAATAAATAAACAAACAAAACACCAATCAAAATCACAATAAATGAATGAATGAGTGGAGGAAAACTCGAACCGCGGTGCCGTTGCGCGTACTATAACGCTTTCTAGGGAATTAACTAAATTAAGTTAATTGAGTCCACACCATTACATCTACGTATGTATGTATATGTAGCAATAGCGTTCTCACATGAACTTTTGTTCGTTCGTACGCTCACTTATTTGTTCTACTGGATTTATACATAAAGCACTTATCGCAATGTGACTTAAATCTCGGGATCATGCATATACATACTTACTTACCATACACATGATAAAGGCAAACCAAAAAAAAAAAATATAATATCGTAGGAAATGTCATCAAGTCATCATCAATGATGTCATCGAGAAAGAGGAGTGTATGTTTTCGCATATGCACATTTGCTCTGGAAACTTAATGCATAAAATGAAATGGGCATTTTTTTTTCAAACAATATATATACAAATAATGTATATAAAAAATGTGTCTGTACTGCATCATTTCCAACTGGGAGGCACATTTGGCCTGTAAAACTTTCGCGATGCTAGTTGGAATAATAAATCAAAGACCATGAATTCTCGACTTTTAGGTATTTGCCAATTAGTGAAGTTTAAACTGATAATAGTGGATATGAGATTTCTAACTAATTATCACCATCTTTTTTTGATGAAAAGTTGTCGACACGTAAAAGTGTTTTCCATTGATTTAAACTCGGAATCTGATAAATCTGTTTTCACGTTTAGATGACAGCGGAAAACGTGTTTAACAGCAAAATTATGTTGCTCTTTTACTTTTGTTGCTCTTTTACTTTTACAATTGGAACCATCGAAATGAATTAAAGAAACTCAGTTTCAGATAAACGCAGATGCTGCCGGTTTTTTTTTCAAAGATCCAAACAGAGCTATTCTTCATAAGAAAGTTCTTGTGTTTAGGAGGCGTTTTGGCTTAAATATGCTTTTGTGCCTAATACATCTTGATAGCAATCATTTAATTTTAACTTAAACCGAATACTATAGTGAGCGCCCAAATTACTTATCGGTACCAATAAAATTTTCTGTGCGAATGAAAATCGCAAAACTTTTATTAGTCGAAGAGGAAGAGTTGCATTAAGTAAGTGATTTACCAACATTTTATTAACGAAAAATACGTGACTTACCAAAATGAAGTATTCTTTTGTAAATCTCTTGTACCAACTTTATCATGCTTCAGGGGATGCTGGGGTAGATCCTGTAGTCAAAAACCTGCATAAGCATATGCAATATTCTTCTTCAACATGGAGGGGCGCTATTGTATTGTGGTGGCAAGATTTTTATTCAATCGACATTTTACGTAACTCGCGTAGCTACACCAGCAGACAGCAAACGATAACCAACATTCGCAATTTACAATAGATGGTAATTTTCAAATTCGATGTAACATTTACATAAAATACATTTTAAAAACCACTGAGTAAAAGTTGTGACAAACTGAATTATTATAATCTGAAAAAGTGGGGTTATCAATTCCTTCCTATTTTCTTCTTTTTTTTTATTTGTTTGTAAGTTCCGTCTGCCAAGTCACAGCGAGTAACTTGGTCAAACTGTATGTATAACAGTAACACACACAGGAAAGGAAAAAATCGATATTTTTACAACCAACAAAACCAAGTGAAAGAATATGCGCCTGCTTCCTTCCCTCTGTTTTTCGTCGTCTGTGTAGTCGAATTAATTGTTGCTTCTGCGGATATGAATGGCGTAATGTAATGGTACTGGTATTGGTGCTGATAGTGGGTTGGTAAAGATGATGACTATGATAACGTTGACTGTTGGTTGACCCACTAAAATCTTATAGAATTCGTAGAAGCCAAGAAAAAGAAAATTGAGCTGACACTAAGATGGCGCATTATCCAAGGGAAGTTTGGTTTTCTATTGTTTTTTTTATTTATTTTTTAATTATTGTTAATTTTCGATTGCCTACGACACTCCAACAGCCAGTATATCATTCCGTGTCTTCTCGTATTCAACAAAACAAGAGCACACGAAATTAAACTGCAACACCGACGGACGAAATCAGACTGACTCACTGATTACGATGCACACAGTGATGGCATTTGGTGGTAGCTTGCATGAGTAGAGCGCGTGCGAGACACACATTTGCGAAGAGCGACGAGTGTAGAAGAAAAATTTTTGAAAAGTAAAAGTGATATCCCCTACCCCTACGTTTATAAATCAAACAGTGTCGATAATGAAGGTCGCTAAGGGTTGCGAAAACGGTTCAAAACCATTTATACTTCCATTTAAGGCGCTTGGTCGTTTATTCGAAAAGTGGTGAAAAATTACTTAAGCTATAAACAGAATTGCGGCGTATCGACGATTTTACGCGGCGTAAAAACATTGCCACCATAAAAATGTCAAGTCGGCATAAATCGTCGAGAGCTGTAATTCTGTTCCATCTCATAGTGTAACGAATGTAAGCGTTTTAAATGTGACAGCGCCGCGTAAATTCTCCGATACGCGAATTATCAACGTATGACTATTTGGGGTCGGGCCCATATTTAAAAAAAACATACCTTGGTCAGAACTAATTCTACCAACTATACTTTTTTCGATCCATATCCTTTTAGAGTTCTGTTTTTTCTTCCCCTCTTTCGGCCTTTTTTCGACAAGAAAAAAAAGTTCTTCAAAGAAGCAACTGCAACCGTTAGCGTAATGCCTCCATAATTTTTAAACAGCTGCAACACGATTTTCGTTGCAAATTTTTGATTTACCCTCGCTAAAGTTTCACTTCAAAAATGGCTGGAACAAGAAAAAATGGAATGAACAAGAAAATCCAGCTGAGAAATGTAATAAGCTTTGCTTCACAATCCCCTTTCAAAGAAAAATGCGATATCTTCAAATTTGAAACCGCATTACAACAAACTATTAATTTTGAAAAACTGTTGAGGACAAATTAATGGGTTATAAAAAATACTTGTTCCTTTTGTTTCTTGGTAATATTATTGAATAAAAATTTGTTAAAAATCCTTTTAAATGTTTTAATAAAATAACTTGTGGTATTCGAGATAAGTTCGTTAAAAAAAAAAAGATTTTTGTGATCGATTCGCTAATGATGATCGTTTGGAATTTTCGAGTTCGGGATGAATTCATAAAAGAAATCAAAAACGAATTCGTTAAAGAAGAGGCAATTCCCCAAGAAAACGAACTAGTCAGTGAATCGTTTATGATACTCGTTTTCGAAACATTTGATCATCACAACGAATTCGTTTCGAATTAGAAACGAATTTGCGCTCAATGACCGTTCATATTTCCCTGACCTAATATTAGCTGTACTTCTCTATTACCTCCTTTCGTATAGACCATAGGGACAACATCTGCTTGTACAGTATACCGCCAAACCATTAGAAACATCACAAATTTCATTTAATTTTGTTCGTAAATGCAGAGAGTTTTGACAGTTTTAAAAAAAAATTGCCAAACTTTTTTTTCAGGAACTGGTTTTTAGTGACAATTTGAGACCGATTTGTTAAGTAATAATGGAAAAGTTTATTCTTACTGCGAAAATTTATTTAACTTTTTTTAAAATACAACGATTCTTTTTTGGATAAAAAATTTTTTTTTTTATTTGCTCCATAACTGTATAGATGTTTCAACACAATTACATTTTCAGCTCACTTCATTTGTATGCCTCCAAGGATCTGCGTAGCCGTAAAGAGGCGACTCAAAAAACGTAATTTTATTCGTACCATTTTACCTTTCCACAATGTGCTATTGGAGCAAAAACCTTTGTCATTGTCTTTATGGAATTAAAACCAACAAAGTTTTCAAACATTAACATCTTCTCGAAGGAAAATTGGAAAAAACTACTTTTTTGAGTTTCTTTTTTAAGGCGACTCTGACCCTTATAGAGTTACTGAAGTCAACTGACAGATATGGTAGAAGCAAAAAAAAATTCAGAAATGACAAACTTATTTGTACCATAATATTTCAAAAGACATAGGTTTGGTTTTTGGTACAAAGAATAGGGTTAAGGTTTAAACTTCCTCATTATTACTTGACTAATCGGTCCCAAACTGTCACTAGAAAACAGTTTCCGAAAAAAAAGTATGGCAAGTTTCTAATGGTTTGGCGGTATACTGTATATCAAAAACCTTTGTATTATTTTAATTTCGTACACAAATTTTAGTTGACAGGAAACAATAATGGAGAATAATTCAAATGCCTTGTTTCTTCAGCTATTGAAGGTATCATTCAGGAAGATCGTTTAACGAGGAAAGAAATATTTCAGATAACAAATAATTATTTTTGAGAGTTTCGAGTATTGCTTTGTTTAGAAAGATTTGTTCACCTGAAAATTTAAAATTACAGTTTAGTTAAAATGTGTGATATGTATATTTTGTTTGTGTGAGTAAATTTTTAAAATTCTTGCATGTTTTTTATTGAGAACGAAATTATGAAACATATTGCCAATAGCAATTTTTTATAATTTTAATGGGGAACTTTCTGTGCTGTAAAATCTTTGAAATGTGAATAGTTTTTTATTTCTGGATGAAATAAAATAAAGTTCTCCTTGATTCTGTACACACTGACATCTAGTATTTTTGCGGCAAACCAACTGCTTAGTTTCTTTATGGCGCCACCTAGTGCTTAAAAATTGTACTCAAACTTATAATTAAACTAACTAGTAAGAGGGCAGTTTTTTTTAAATTAATTCCGGTTTTCCTGGTTGCTTTATTTACTATTTCTGTAAACAGTGACATCTAGTATTTTCGTGGAAATTGTTAAATTTGTTCAGCGCCACCATGTACTTCAAAATGTTGTCTACGTAAGAGGGTGGTTTTAAAAATAAGAATTGGCAGCGCTATCTGGAAGTTATTTCCGTTTAGCATCGTTTTTCGTTAACGCCATCTGCTTGTCAATCTCTTGTGATAATTATATTCAGTATAGTGGTGTTAGAAGATTTTATGTCAGCGCCCTCTATACTGATTCAAAGCATAATTTAATTAGTTATATACTACTTTGTGCGCCATCTGTGTTTGAATAATGCTAACTTATACCAAATTACTGTTTTTGGCGCTATCTTGGTAATGTACATAGATTTGTTTATATATACAATGTATAATTTATTTATACAACATAAAAAGCTAAACAAAATTTTAGTATTATTGGGTTTGTTTAACGAACAAAATATCGAATACCTTAAGTGAGGAGCATTGCATTGTATTATGCACTAATACACAAACCATACAAAATTAGTTTGGATACATGGACAGTTATATACACGGACCGTAATCATTATAAGCAACAAATCGAAATTTAATAACTATTTTCTGATTTTATTTTTTTATCAACGATTATGACTATTGCTATTGTTTTTTCTCAAGCGCAAAAATAAACTTATGATATTTATTTCGATGGGTCCTAGCGAGTTATTCCAATGTTGGGAACTACCGCGGTATAGCTAAATTCAATGCTATCCCAAAGCTATTTGAATCTATCATTACAAACCAAATAATACACTGGATTTCACCTTGTATAGCATGTGTCAGCATGGCTTTCTTAGCGGAAAATCAACTACAACAAACCTCTTGGAATTTTCTTCATATGTACACAAAGCTTTCTTATCTAATTTGCAAACCGATGTCATATATACTGACTTCAGCAAAGCTTTCGATAAAGTTAATCACCACCTGTTACTTATGAAATTGAAAAATATGGGATTTCCTACATTGGTTTTAAATTGAATCAAATCATATTTGGACAATAGAAGAAAAAGCGTTTTTTTCAAAAACACAATTTCAGATTTCATTGAGGTCACATCTGGAGTCCCTCAAGGAAGCCACATAGGTCCCATTCTGTTTCTTCTGTTTATAAATGATTTGACGTTTGCTATTCACCATTCAAAAACTTTAATGTATGCTGACGACGTCAAGCTGTTCCTTTCGCATAACTCACTTTGTGACCAGATGTTACTACAATCCGATCTAAACAGCTTGGTACAATGGTGCAATATAAATTTAATGATCCTGAACCTAGACAAATGTAAAGTTATGGTATAAGCAAGAAACGTTTCTCTTCCTACAGAATATACAATTGGAAAGTCATTTGGATTCGTTGACTTGGGAGTTACTATGGACCCTAAACTTCGCTTTCATTTGCATATAAATGCATGCGTTAATAAAGCAAAAGCAATGCTAGGTTTTGTTAAGCGCTGGTCTAAGGAATTCAACGACCCATATGTCACAAAGTCGCTTTATACATCATTGGTTAGACCTATTTTGGAATACGCATCAACTATCTGGTGTCCTCAATATAAGATTTATATAGACAAATTGGAATCAGTTTCAAAAACAGTTCTTGCTTTTTGCTTTGAGATCCTTGCCGTGGGATTTACCGTTTAATCTTCCACCTTACGAGCACAGATTAAAACTTTTGAATCTACCTACTCTTGAAAGCCGAAGAATTATGAGTAACGTGTGTTTAATTGCAGCATTGTTATCTGGCATTGTTAATTCTCCATCTTTGCTGAGGAACATTAACTTGAACGTTCCGACTCGTATTACTCAATATTACATTCCTATCAAGTTTTCTCTTAGTAAGACCAATTATTTAGACAATGAGCCGTTCCGCCGTGCCTCTATAATGTTATTGATGTTTCTGATTCGGTAGATTCTATAAAACAAAATGTTATAACTTTTTTGAATATATAGATGTCGTTATCAGCTGATGATTTATAATCTGTAGCTGAATTTTGAAAAAAAAAAAAAATAATAATAATATTTCCTATTCTTTGTCACTTGCCGCTGTGACGGTTGGAAAAATGAGTGATTTTCGGGAATTTTTTTGATCTGCCAAATTACGGAATATGGGGATCGTTTTATATTCATTTTATTAAGTGCACTTCCAACAATATTTCTATAAATTTTAATAGTTTTGAAGATATGAGCGTTGCCGTGGAGCCCGAAAAAAATTTCCCCCTCCATGGTCGTGTCGATTTTTCAAGAACGGATTTTCTGAAAAAAAAAATGTTTAGTTTTTAATAATCTAGATGAGTATAATTCACGTCGCACGTAGCGTTTTAATGGTGACTGATTGACAATTTTTCATGCTTTTGACCCTTTTTTTTGTTTCAAAAGAGCTTAAAATATAGTAACGATGCTACGCTTAACGATAGCCACTGCAAAGACCAATAAAACGAAATTGAAAATCGGTTAATATTTGATAATGTTATCGACGCGACCAGTTCGAAAAAAATACGTTTAAAGTTTTCAGTCCATTAAGTTTTCAGTCTACTTATTATCACTAAAATAGCTGTAATTCAGGCAATTTTTGGAATTTTTGACCCGTCACAGTGGCCTTCCCCCTTAAGTGGCCAATATTGGGCATTTAAATACAGTTTAACTTTGAGTTATGATTCTATATTGCTTAACCACACAGCAAGTTTTCTTGAGCAAATTTGCATTTACTTTTTCTGACATTCATGTATACCTTTTGTTAATCAAAACACAGTTTATTGAAAAATAATATTCATAAATGGAAGAAAATTAAAATTAAGGGGTTACATACACACGTTGTCGGGAAAAAGGATTTTTTTTTTGTGAAGGTGGTACATTTTTTTCAGAATAAGGGCGATGTTATGCAGACGGTCAAATGATCGACGTTCACGTCACTTTTTACGCTCTCTCTTTGATTTTTCAACTCTGTGCCCAAAGTATGTTATGCAGACGGTCATTTGATCGTCGGTCACTAGTACGTTTTTGTATAGTTTTAGTACTTTTTTGGTACTATTTTATTAGGAATTCATAGTTATTAAAACAGTAACATTTGTGAAATAAGTTAATACAATTTTTAATAAAAAATATATAAAAATGAACAATATTGGCATTGGTTTAGAAGCGCTAAACCTTGCATATGCAAAAAAAAATATATTTTGGAGGGATAAACACAGACAAGTTATATATATAAAATATATATTTCTGAATTAAATTATAATAATTCATGACAAATATTATAATAATAATTACTTACATATCCAATTTTATTTGGGAGTATAAATATTAAAAAACGTATATTTTTATATCTTTACTTAAATTTTTTTTATTTCGTGAAAAATTAAGGCTGTGGTTATATTGCGAGTATGCTCGGCGAACACCATGAAATTGTTGTTGCACCGAACACAAAGAGAGAGTCTTTACTCACTCTCACACCGAACACGATATGCTCGGTGTATTGTTCACCAAGCACGCCGAGTATTCAGGGTGGCAATGAGTTATTTTACAAAACAGTATCATTACATACAAAATAGTATTAAGCAAACGGGTATATTTTGACAAAAAGCAACTCTGCAACGAGCTGAATGTGACCACCTCGACCGAGGATGGAAGAAAATGTTTTGTGTTCGTCGAACACCGAGCATCAATACAACCAGGCACTAAGCAAACATAAACATAAACAAATGTAAGTGTTGTTATTAAGCATTTTTTCTTATTTTTTGCATACATTTTTACCAAAAGTGTACTATTTTGCTCCTAAAAGTGGATTATTGCTAATAATTTTACAACGTAACCCTGTTTTGATCTCATGATTCGGCATCAAAAGCCAAATCATTTGGTGACCGTGGTGGTCAAATTTTACTCTCCCGCTCTCTCTCTCAAACTTTCGTTTTACATTGAAGCAACAACAACTCGTGCCCATGACGTGATCGTGACCGTCTGCATAACAGGGTACTAAGTAATCGTATATCTATTTGTTGATTTTTCAAGGTATTTTACGAATTTTTTCAACAAAAAATGTTAACAACTGGGGACGATACGGCCGTTGTGCCAAAACACCTTTTTTTCAACCCTTTGTGGTGAGAACGATAACTAAAGAACGGTTTATATGAAAGGAAAAAAAAAAACAGAAGATGTTTTAGTTTTCATCGTCATGCTCTTAGAGAACGAAGGCTTTTGAGAAATTTACATATTTAAAAAAATGGTGATGATTTTTAAATTCTTGGTTTTTGAGGGTCTGAAAATTAGGTTTTGGTGGACAGAAAAAAAAGAAGAAGTTTTGTTACAAATAAAAATTCCTTCGTTCACTAAGAGACTACTACAGTTAGTCTGGATTGATGAAATGATTATTGAGAAACTTTTCTCACCACTACGGAACTTGTCGAGATAATTGCGTTTAAACTTTCGGCACCATGTCGGAGGTAGCGCGTTGTCGACAGCTGTAACTTTGGTTCTAGTGCTCAGATCTCTATGAAATTTGGGGAATATTTCCTCAAGAGGATGCACTTGAAAATGCAATAAGTATGCTTAAGTATAAAAAAAAACTTGCATAGTAGAAACTTTTTCCCAAGTGCATTATCGGATCCAGAGATTGTCTAAGGATCTGTTTTAATTTGTTATTCATTTAAAATGTTTTTTTTTGTTATTCATTACCAATTATCAAAATGTATGAGATTTATATCGCTAAAGGGGGAGTTGACCACAAACCCCCCTTGGATCCGCTAGTGCCGAAGTGTATGAAGTCTCAAAATGTTCGTGAGATGTTGCGAAAATGCTTAACGTTAAATCTGCAAAGCACTTTGGAGATCGAATCAGTGGGTATTTTCTTAAGGCTAAAATTTGTAACCAATGTTACTTTTTAATACCTCAGCTCCTGACTCCTACTCTACAGCCCAGACAATTTAATGTATTAACAATACCATTAAATTAAATTAAGTAATGAAGAATAAATTTAGTAAAAAGTAATAAGTAGATAAAATAATTAAATTACAACTTCAACCAAAAAGGAAATATAAATAGTTATTTAATATAAAATATGTTTAAACATATTTGCCTTTGTAAGTTTTTCGACTTAAAATAGGAATACATACATACATACATATATGTATGCTATACACTATGTATACGAGTGCCCATACACACACGTCTGGCAAGATACGATGATGATGTTCAAATTCGTGCTTTGATGATCAGGTTACATGAACACGTGGGAGTAATTTTCTTGCAATTAGGATGCGATTACGATAATGTGGACAAACTGCGAAAGGGTAATTGATGAAATTGAAGAATGAGTTGAACTGAGCGGCTATGTTGCCATGATGCCACGTGTCTCAACACTCAATGTTGTAGATGGTTGGAGTTGGCGATGGTGATGGCGATGGCGTTGAAGATGAGCAAAATTAGTAATGCAATGCTTTGTTGGTGATTGCTCTCGAATAAAATTCACTTACTCAATTTCTTAGGCCGATGTCTTGTGGGGTGGTGATGATGTTGCTTGTGTGAATTTGCTTACACGTATCCGTATTTATGATACATTTGTGCTTGAGCGGAAAGGCGTGAACGTTGTCGGCGTCATCATCGTCGTCTTCGTTGAAGGCGATAGATTCGAACACAATTTGAATTTGACGAAGTGCAAAATCCTTCTTTCTTCACTGTTAAGACTGATTGACTTCTTATCCTTGAATGGATTTGAATGGCGTTTCGCCTTTTCGCCTGCCAGCCTGCTTGCACATGACTAAAGGGATTTGAAGCGACACGGGGATCTGCCGGCAAAGCGGGTGTGGGTGAATACAATATCAACAATCGGAAGATAATCAAGATGTAAAACAGAATTTTATAGACGACAAGTGGGGGTGAAAGTGCTTGTACTGCTGCTGAATGAATGAAAATGAAATTTAAAACCAAAAAATAAACTCTGCTAAAGACCAACGTATAAATTGTTCTAGACTGCAATCATCAGTCGTCGACTTGGAATTTCAAAGTTTTTCTTTGTACCGAATACTGTTATTAATGTAATGAAATAGTAGAATTCAATACATAACTACACCTGACACGTGGTGGTGATACAGTAGCAAATTGTGTCATATACACAATGTTGCCGTTGAAAACAGGGAAAATGTGGGTGAATGAAAATACAGTTTATTTTTCTCCTTTAGTATTACTTATAATTGTGTATGGTATTGTATGATAACATATAAAAGTATAAAAAAATCACAATAAAATACAAGAAGTAAAAATGCTTTCTTATGTGCTTTTATTTACATGTCAACGATCAAAATGTATGAAATCTTCATGAGCCCCATACAACAAAAATAGGTTTTGTTATTTAATTATTTCAGTAAACATTTCTTAAACATTTCTGAAGTGTAATCATATAGGACATTGGGCATCTCTGTGTTAATTAAAGGGAATAATCTTTTAACAGGAGCTGAAGTGCCTGCTAAAGAAAAAATGTGCACGACGATTTTTAATAAATGATCACACGGAATATTCTGTTTGGCAAGTGTTAGAAGCATTCCGACCAGCGGTGGTTAATAGAAAGGTTATTTTCTTCCCACAGCTGAATATTTTCACTAAAAAAAACAAACAAGACTTACATTAGCCAACAAAAACATCTGCTGTCACTAAGATCATAATTATGATTATGCAGACGTTACGTACCGTAACGTAGAAATATATTGAAGATAGAACTTTACGTTCCGTTACGATTTAGGTGATCACTTACACGCACTACATATATCACAAAATTGATACGTGACAGTTGGCAACATTACGAGAAACCACGTTACATTTGTATTATCAAGCCTTTAGTACAAGCGATCGGTCGTCAAACAAAGTTGGCGCTATATAGATTACGAACAAATCTATATTTTTCAATTCAATTGAATAAATTTTAATTTCACATTGAATATTATCAAATTTCGCTTTAGCGATTTTTTATTGTAATTTCGGTATATTTTCTTCTATATTTGCTTAGCTTCGGTACAAGGTATTTGGCATTAAATTTGAATTTTAATTCGTTTGTCTCAGACAAATATAATACAAGACAATAGGTTTAATAAGTTTATAGGTTCGTTTGAGCATGTTTCTGATAATTCTTCGAGGTTGCAATGTTTTCGCCTTGGTTTTTTCTAAAATCGGGAATTCGCAGAATAAATTCATTTTTCTCCCGGGTGTTTATATATTTCGCCACGTGCTCATCAATAGATTAGAAGCCAGTGATGACCTCCGTCAGTCTTGAAATACCCTATCGGTTTTTTATTGATAAGTTGTAATGATACCCTCCAGTTGCGAGTTGGCCATAATGCTCTGCTGGCTCTGCAAGTTGTTAACCTGTTTCTTCTACAATTGGCCCTCAGATATGTTTTTGAAATTTCAGGGCCCTACCGGGCCAACTCGTCTGTCTTTTCGTTACCCTCTGTATTCTGATATCCGAGCTAGACGTAAGACGCTTCCTGCACTGTTTTACTGGATTATAAGTTGTGACGGCAGAATCAAGAGCCATGATTGCAGCCTGCCTATTCGATAGGATAGCGATATAGCAACCCTAATTGCTAATATTTCAACCTAGAATACACTAGCTGAATTAAGGATGCGAGCTGATCGATTAACGCCTAGTCTCTCCAAAAAAATTACTGCTCCAATGACACATTCTATCTGGGATCCGTCCGTGAATACTATGGTGTCAGAGTTATTTGTTATCTTGGCATTGCTTTATTCCTTCCGGGAAGGCAAGAGTACCGTGAAATTTTTTTTTAATGTCATTGTTGGACTGCCAGTTTTGCTGACTATATGGCACCCTTGAGACATGAACAGGCTACCATAGTCGAAGGTTCTTTCTTTTCAGTGTCCCGCTTCCTTCTACCTTAACATCCTCTTGGCTGCTGTTAGCTCGATGAAGAGATCTATTTGGGGCATAAATGAATGGCTCCTGTAGTTCCAATACACGCTGATTTTTGTATGCGTCTAATTTCAATTAAAAACACACTTAGAGGTAGTTTTTGTAATTCCGAACAACGTTTTCAAGTAAATTAGTTTAAGTTAAGTATCGATTTACATGGTTAGCCACTGTAATAACCTTTGGGCATTATCTGAAGAATAAATTAATATATATGTATGTGCAATAATTTTCAAAACTTATTATTTGATATTATCCAATACCACATACCGAAAATAAAAAATCATTTTATATCTGATTATGGTTCAAAATTTTTGCAAAACATGCTTTTCACGTTAAAAATAACTGTAAATATACGACGGTTGTCATTTTCCACTCTTATTTGTACGTATTGATAAAGAAAACTTTTATCAGTAAAATCAGTTGTTTATTTTAAATTGCAAACGTAAAATGGCGGCACTGGCAGCCCGCTGAAATGGCTGGTCACTTCATTCACAACTTTAACACCTTCGCCGTTCAACCTGATCAAGATGCGGTTTATCACATATACCCAAAGCAGGGGTTAAATAACCCCTTTTAAATTGGGAGTTTTTCTGCTAAAATTATCTTCTTCAAAATTCTTCCTGAACGCGACAATAGCAGCTCTGAAGTTATTGCTAGCCAATTCATTATTCTCTCGTGTGCATTCAATTTTTTTGCATGAATTTATACAAGTGGTGCTAGAAAAATCAATCGAAATTCGGTAAATAACTTTAAAGAAATATATATTAGGTGCGCAACTAAGTTCACGCTGTTTGTCGATAGATGGCTCTAGTAGTATCAGCTGGTCGATTTTGACATATCCAAAACGTCATGAACAGAGGTTAAACATATAGTAAACCAACCGCTTTGATACATTTTTGGTTTGATTGTGTAAAAATGGCGGTGTAAAAATGTCTGATTTTGTGCCAAATAATCGTCATTTGCGGGAAGTGTTGATTTTCTTCTATCAATCGAAGAAAACAGCGGCATCGCATTGTTACGGGTGATGAAAAATGGATTCATTACAGCAATCCAAAGAAAAGAAAATCTTGAGGAATGCCCGGCCACGCTTCTACGTCGTCTTCTCTGTCAAATATTCACGCTTCGAAGGTTATGTTATGTATTTGGTGGGACCAGATCGGTGTTATTTATTACGAACTGCTGAAATCGAACGAAACCATCACTGGGGAACGGTATCGAACTCAACTGATTGAGACGAAAATTGCTCGAAAAACGGCCACAATACGAACAGAGGCACGATAAGGTTATTCTGCTGCATGACAACGCTCGGCCTCACGTTGCCAAACCCGTTAAAACCTACTTGGAAACACTCAAATGGTAAGTCCTATCCCACCCGCCGTATTCCCCAGATATTGCTCCGTTCGATTACTACTTGTTTCGTTCGATGCCACATGGTCTGGCTGGCCAGCAGTTCCACTCACATGAAGACATCACAAAATGGCTTGATTCATGGATAGCCTCAAAAGACGAACACTTCTTCCGTGAAGATATTCGAGTTCTGCCAGAAAGATGCGGAAAAGTGGTAGCTAGCGATGGACAATACTTCGAATGATTCATTGTAACCATTTCTTGACAATAAAGTTGCATTAAAAAAAAAAAAAAAAAACAGCGAGAACTTAGTTGCGCACTTAATAATAAGCCAGGTATCGTCGTATTTGGGTTTTGACTTCAAGCTTTTATAGTTTAATAGAATTCCATGAAAATTAGTCGTATCTGGTTAAGTAAAGCTTGGTTAATATTGGGAGCTTAAATGCCCGATTAGGAACATATTTTGCTTCACAAGGTGTCATTAGTCCAAGCTGAACATAACATACGGCACTTGCGAACAGTCCCCAAAATTGTGAGTGAAATATTTATTTTTAAGCTAGAGAACTTACCTGAGATTCCATTTTTGTAAATATATTTTTTTTTTGCCCACAAATAACAATTTCTCAAGGGTTTTCACTTACTCAAACCTATTTCTATTTTCTCTTTTGACATTGTGCAAAGAGAGTAAGAGTGGCAATTTATATGTATATGTTGGACTACTAGAAACAGAGAGTACGCTGCGCTCTGTATCGGTAGACTATTTGCAAACATGGTTGCCGTTTTGCTTATTTGTAAGCAAATTTGCTTACTTTTTTTACGGTTGTGCACACGTGTACTTTTTTCTCATTTTGTTTATTTTTTTTTTTAATTTTATTTGAACTAAAATTTGCAAAAAAATTTTGATATATTGGCATAATTTTTTATTACCTCTTTATTTTCTTTTTTTTCATTCGATAAGAATGGGTAGCATCAATTATGATTATGCATACTTAGTGTCGTCCCTGCAAGTTATCGAATGAAAAATGTAAGCAATACTAAAATTACATAGGACCACAAATTTTCAACTAAATTTTCGAGAGATTTCGAACGCTTTTATAGTAATTTGGGGTCGCTGATCATGACTGAGTACATAGTTTTTCTCCATCATATATAGTCCTCCTACAATGACCTGAAATTGGAAAAATGGGATCTTCAGGGGCTATTAAGAAATTTGTTTATTTCAGCAGATACGAATTTTATGTCTGATGCAAAGTTGTTAAGCACAAAGAGATAAACAATATACACATTTCCTCCAACTCTTACCCTTCTTCTTGAAAATGGGATTTTAAACCACTTTTTTCTATAAATGGCAGATAAAAAAACACAGTTGAGAAAACTATTATACTATTTTTGGAGAAAATATTCCTTGTTAAAAATTATGAAGGGTCCTAGAACATTAGATCTACTAGGTACATATTTCCCAGAATAGACCAAATACAGAATTTTTGCATTAGAACCAAGCCACTACGTGAGTAAATATTGGAATCGCTTGTTGTTGTAATTACATTAGGCTTCGATGTGGAGCCAAGAAAATTAAAAAAAAATATTAATAAAATGATTTAAAAAATTTTTTGTTGGCTCCGCATGGGATTAAACCACGGGTAAAATTTTTTTTTTTAAATCACCCCTATATAAGCATTCCTTGTCTTATTACTACTATATATGTTTGATTACTTTTTTTTCAAATTGTTAACATTTTTACAAGAATTTGATTACAAAATTTTTTAGGCCGTGGCAACTCTGTTTGCAATAGCGTGCAAGTGCGCTGCGTAATGTTGCGCTTACGCAATACGCTCTGATTTAGGTTGAGCTGTATGAAAGTTTAAAAAGGGGAATCACCCTCCCACCCAACCATAGTTCACTTATATATGAAATCTTTTGAAGATCTGAGATAACTTTTACCTAGTCATTGTGTGGCATCAAGTCAGTGTGCAATGTGTCTATGGTACTCGCTTGGGTAAACCCCTAAAAATATACTTTTTTAAATTATTCAAGTTTGAATCTATTTTCCAAGCACTAATAGGGAACAAGAATAAAAATAAAAAAAAAAAGTTACATTTAGTTTGGTTTAACTATTGACACTAATGTGTTAAATTAAACGAGATCTTCGAACAGATAGTGCTGGAAAAAGCATCTTTGAGATATAAAATTAGATTAGTCGCCATAAATTAATTTTTCACAATTTAATGCAAAAGTAGATAAGTACTTGTAATTTGGAGGAAACTAAATCATAGAAAAAGTTACCCAGAAAATACAATTATGTAAGACTTTCTAACATTTTTATATATAATTTGCAATTTTAATGAATTTATTAAAGTCAATTTCGTAATCCAAATGACTCGATAAACGTATGTAATAAAAATTAGGGTTATTGTGATTTTATTCTACAGTGGGCATCCATCAATGAATGAATGACATCTTACTGATTCTATGAAATTAATCGGGGGTAGGTAGCAATAGTGCTACTGCATGAATGATATACGAGTAGTGTATATGTAGCTAAGCTCATTTCATAAAGTGGCAAGTTAAGTAAACAGTTTCATTGTGCGAATTCAATTAAAATTTATTCAAAATGTCAACAGCAGCAAAAAAAAAAGAAGTAAAATAAAACAACAAAAAAGACATACACAACAACAGTTACTACCATTAGAAGCTACAAGAAGAGAAGTATCTGCAATAAAAGTTTCGTAACTGATTGTATCTATGAATTAGATATGGCTACATTTGGTAAAGGGGTGTGTTTTATAGTGAAACGCCCAATACAAGTGCTCGAAGAGAGTATGCGTGGTTGTTTGTGTGTACTAGCTAAGTGCATGCGTGAGTGAGCAGGACAACTGTAGAAATTCACCCATACATATTTATGTATGTAAGCATGTATATTCACGGGTAGTTATGTGCAACTGTAACAGTAACAATATCGGGTAATTGCTGAGATGGTTTGGCGGTGCGGCATGTCGCGAATTATGAATAACTACCGATTTGCTATATCGACCCTACTACCATAGTAGATACTAGGTTCCCCCCTTTTCACTCCTTGATAGTATTGTACTTACACACTATGAAGAAAATATTTAGGAAAAAATTTGTAAAGGATGTTAAAGGAAGTGAATCTCTTTACTTTACTCTTTGTTATATAAATTTAAAATAACTTTATCGCCATCTAATGGTGTCCTTTGCAATTACAGTAAACATTTTCTTAAATTACATAACCTTCTTATATGATGTTACATGGTGTGACAGGCTTTAACTTTTGGAATATATGTACGTATGTTTGATTTCAACTTACAGTCATCGAATAAAAAGCTCTTGCTTAAAGATTATTCCAATGCTTCCTTGGGGAAGTAGCTTCATGAAAAGTTCTGACAAAACGACTGTCAAAATATCTACTTTTGATCCCTAGAATGGCAAAACTGGTGGGAGCGGAAACCCAGAAAAAATAGACTAAACCCGATTGGAAACATGTTTTTTTTCAAACTTGCTTGGACCGTTGAAAATTCGACTCATAGACTTTTGACTGGGGAGCGGTATTCAAATGATTGCGTATTACCGACTATATCGATTCTCTTAATATGATAGTGGGGAGAGCAATCACATTGCTTTGATTTGGCATGATTATATTATTAGAGGGATCAGTCAATAAAGGCAAATAGAAACATGTTACTGATAAAGACGTTGCATTGACTTTGAAGCGACTCAATGAACACAAAATGAATTAAGTGTTTCAAGGCGATACTGCTCCTTTCAATAAGGCCAATTCACTCATTATAGCTGGGAGTTATTAAGCTAACTAAGTTTTCAAAAACATTAAAATTCCTTCTTCTTATTCAAAGGAAAAAGCTTAAGAATTTATGACTGCATGTCCTTTTTTATTCGGGTATAAAGACTTAAGAATTTAGAAAATAATGCACATCCATATCGCTTCTTCTAGGTAGCGATATCTTAAAGAAAATATCTGGCATGATATGTGGAAAAACGTAACTGAAAATGCACCCAATATATTTTCCAGAGTTAAAATCAATTGTTAAAGCTACTTTTTAGCTCACACTCACGCAAGCTCACGGATTCAAAAATACTACTCACGCATGTTCACACACGCTGACATTTAAAAAAAAATATTGAAATTTTTCCACAAAATGTTACGTCTGTTCACACACGCAGTCTTTTTATTGTTATATTTTTATTTATATAAATAAAAAAAAGAGCTTTTATTAATAATTATATACTACAAGTCGGTAAGGCCCCAGTAACTGGGGCTAGTTTTTTTCGGAAGAAATCTCTTTATGAAAAACAAATATCAAAAGAGAACCAAACTACTCGTTGGTGTTTGTTTTGTTATTTGTGAGAAATGCCGTTACTCATGTCTTCTCTCTCTCTCTCTTTTGTTATTTACTCCCGCTTAAGCAATGATGAAAGCAATGCTTTGTTGAATGAGCGAATTTTAAAAAACTTGCGACGCTAATATTTTGGAATTAGCTTAACTGATTTTAAATCTGATAATTTTTGGCTAACCTACTCGTCAAGCTCTTTAAATTGATATATAATATCACTTCTGGCACTTCTGGATCTTCTGGGATAAAATTGTAGTTACACTAATAAATGTATAGATAGCCTTTTTCACGATATGGTACAAATGGTCTTGCATCATTGTCAATGCAAATTTTTATTGCATATCGCATATATTTGTTGTTGTGATAGCAGAAATATTTTACATTTGCAATGATGCAAGACCATTTGCATCAAATCGTGAATAGGGCCTATATGTTATATACAGATTTCGAAATTGCAATATTCTTTGGTGAAGGAAAACTCACGCATTTTCAAGTCGAAATTTTTCCACCTTTTCTACAGTGAAGGTTTGGTAGATTTCGAAATAGTGCTTTTGCCTTGAAGGATGAGCGGCCGGAAGCGGCCTATTGGTATTGATGACGATGGTGTGCATATCTTAGTGAAATTGGTAATTCGACTGTATTTTCGTCTTTAAAATGATTCATCTTGAGTTAATCACACGCAGTGAAACCATCACGGCAGACAAGTACTGTGAGCAACTCACTGGACTGGAGAAAGCGACATGTTTCGGATAATCAAAAAGGAGCAATATTACACCACCCACTATACTCACATGATATTGTGCCTTCAGATTATCATTTGTTCCGGTCGTTGCAGAATAGAATGAATGGAAAAATTTTAACTTTGTGAAGATGTTACAAAACCACCTCAACCTTCTTTTCTCCAATGAGGTCAAAACTATTGCCTGAAGATGAAAATCCAAATAAAAAAAATTGACTTGCACTACTTTCGCACTCAGAGGCTTATATGAGGTTTCAAAATTATGATTTTAAAGCTGGAAGTTCACTCGCTTAAATTTTTCAGAGCTTGGCACGGAAATAACCTTAATTTCGATATTAGAGGTTTCATCATATCTTGCACAGAGGAGTTTGGTATCACTCTGGTAATCACTCAAGAGCTTTCGGTCCTTAAGATGCTTTACCTACTTGAAGGCATTCTTAAGAGTTGGTTAAAATTGAAGTTCAATTGAAGGCTTATTTTGCAAATATTCAGCTAGATAAACATTGGTTTTATTGTACCAATTGTCACAACGAAATTGCTTTGTTTTTCGAATTTCGCTCAGCATAGTGTTTGGGCTATTTTTAGGTCTTCATTGTTTTCTATGGCTCTTTCAAATTTGAAATAATATTCGTTATCAGGTAATGACCGAAAGTAGTCTTCTAGACTTCTTGTATAATGGGGTTTTCATGTTAATTTTCTATTCCAGGTACAAAATATTTTCAATAGACGGCATTCCGTGTCTCTGTTTAGCGTGATTGGTATTAATTTTTTCCACATTTAATGGTAGTTGGTTTTGATTTGCACCACCACTAAACGTTTAGTGGTAGTTGAATTTGATTTCCATTACAACTTAAGGCTTAATGATAGTGAAAACTATAGTGGAGGCAAAATTCAATGGTTAAATCCTCAGTCTGATCTAAATATATGTTGTTATATCAAAAATTTTTATCTCTGATTTCCATTACCCATTTGATGTACTGCTGTCACAATTGTAATTTTCTTGGAATGCAATTTCTTGTCATTTTAATAAATAATATTGTGTGGACGTACTGTATGCTCATATGCATTAATGTATAGTAAATAATTGACAACAATCTTAAATGTCACATGTACAATAAAGAATTATTTACAAACATACACGAATGATATTTTTGCTAACGAATTCAATTGAAGAGAATTTTTAGATTTTTTTTTATTATATATATTAATAATTTTTGCAGGGATTGTGTTGCTCAGGATGAGGATGAGACACATGATGACGATGGCGGCGATATTGTCGTTATTACTATCGTTGCTGTTGTATACCAATGCTTGATTATTAAATGGCACATTATGTGATTTTCAACATTTTAACAAACTACATTACAACATGTGGGTATATGTGTATGTGCACTGTACATACGTTTATACCCAATGGGAAAGGATGCGCTTCGTTTCCAATTTTGGATCGCTTCTATATCAGTAGTAAGTGCTTCCTCTTTGTAGAATACTTAATTTGCTTATATTTTATTGCGCTACCCAGAAATAATATTTCGACGATATTGTTTTGTTTTATTTGCTGGCCTTCTTCTCATTCCTTGTTGTTGTAATTTTCGTTTAAAAGTGCTTCCAAAAGTGATTCTATGTAAAGCGTTACAATTTTTTTTCATTGGGTATACATACATAAATAAAACATTTATAGTCATATACCTACAACATACTATACTCATAAGTAAGTACTCGTACTGTGATAGCTACATACATATGTATATATACGTATATTCATATATATGTAGCTATGTTCGTAGCTGGTCCCATTCGGGGTGACACGTACAATACATAACAATCGCACAAAAGATATAATAATAATACTCGTACATAAATATTTTATACAGTTGCAAAGAGAGATGGAAGAAGGCTGAACCAGCGGATGTATTGCACATGTAATCACAAGTACAAAATATATGAAATGAAGCACGAAGCGAGTAGTAGTATACGTAGAGTGTGTAACCACACCCCCTCTGTATATTCATTCGAACACAAAGAGCTACATCTCAGGAAACTACCCTGGGATACAATTCATTCATTCTGCAAACGAGATGAAATCCAAATAATATTTTAAATTACAAAAAAGATTGTAGTAGGGGAAAGAACATTCATTCTGTGTCGCATAATGAAATTAAAAAATCAGTTACTGTTGCATTTACTCCTCGCCGTCACCGTCAATGTCACCATCGTGCATTTGTGCCAATAGAATGAATTCAATGGTGCGTTATTCCATTAGGCTCAACAATAGAAAATTCACAATGAATAATTGTTGGCAAAAATGCGCTGTTGGGTACCACTGATGAGTTCAAATTACAGTAAAAGCAACAACGGCAGCAATAGCATCAACATTATAGCCCGATTACGATAATGGTGGTGATGATGAAATTGAAAATGATGATTCCCGTGTCGTCTGCAGTGCCTCCTTGGTATTACAAATTGAAAGAAAAAAAAACAAATTATAATGTAATTTGGGGTCAGAAAGTTTCTTTTTTTGTTGTTCCTTCGCTTTATTTTCTCAAATTTCATCCTTGGCACTCAGATTTCCTTTCATACAAATTATCTTGTTTAAATATGAGAAATTAAGGTATGTAGTTTCTGTTGTTTCTACAAATAGTAATTCCTCCAATATATACAGATTTTTTTGAGGAAAATTGTTTTATCGTACCTGAGAATCGTCGTATTAGAGACCTCTAATAATAGTGTAACGTCTAATTTAAAATTTTACTCCATTACTCATAAAATCCTTTTCAGAGTTTTTTCCAGGTCAAATTATTTGGGTTAGAGATGTAAAGGTTGTCTACTTCAAGGTATTTTTGGTAACACACTTCCTATGAGAGCGCGTCTGAGGTTCAGTTTAATATCAAACCAAGATTACTTAGTATTATTGAAATCATATTGCCTACATTCGTTTTATTCACACTCTCTTTCCATTCGATTTGGATTGAATCGGATGAATCGTCATCCAAACAAGCTCAGAGCCATGGAGGAATAATAAGGTGAAGAAATTATTACAGAAGCCAATACCTTCATACATTTCAGTTAATAGAAAGTAAGAACAAATGGAGCTATGCTTTTAAGCTAAGCATTTTTCTTACAGATAAATAAAGTGGCATCTTCATAAATCCAATTTTTAGCCCCAAAGTTGCTATAAACTCTTTCTTTCAACTCTAATGCGTCCCACGTTTCTTTTTTAATATATTAAAGTTTTTTGGTTTTTGAAATTTTTGCTTTGGATCAAAATCTGTGTAATACAAATTTTGGGATCAATCAGATGCCTGAAAATGGGCTCTGATAAAATGGAAATCTCATTGTTTGATGAAATATCAACATTGATCATCAACCAAGGTTGAGTTCGTCTCAAATTTTAGCCAAGTTAGATCTTCCAAAAAAAAAAACGACGAATACAACAAATCTTGAGTTCAAAGAAAACAATTAAATGGAAGAAACACACCAGAAAACCGCAATTTACACCTAACCACAAATTAGCAAGATTGTAGTTTACAAGGAGTCATATGAATTGGACTCAACAATGGCGTAACATAATTTTCTCAGACGAGAAAAACTTTAATTTAGATGGCCCAGATGGTTTCAACTATTATTGGCATGATGTGATGATATGGGGCGCTTTTACATATTACGGAAAATTACAATTATGCTTTATTACAACCCGTATATTGAAATGTTGGATGATGTATTAATTTCTTATTTGGAAGAAAATATGGATTAGGAATTTATATTTCACCAAGACAGCGCGAGTATCCATGTATCCAGAGAATCAAAACATTTTTTCTTCTCCCGTCAAATACCCCTACTTGAATGTAGTCCGGACTTAAATCCGATAGAAAATCTTTGGGGTATTATTGTAAGAGCTGTGTATGCAAATGGGCGCCAATATTCAAAGGTTGCTACTTTAAAAATTGCAATTTTGCAAGCTTGGATAGATTTGGACTTCAACATTCTTCATAAATTGGTTGACTCACTGCTAAACAGAATTTTTAATGTTATTAAACAAAATGGAGGCCATACTAAATACTGAATACCAAAAGCAAGTTTTCAACCGCTAAATTTTTTTTCTTAATTTAACACAGTGAGCCTAAGTGAATTGCGCAGAAATATTCCTTGTTTTTTTAATTTTTTCGTAAATCCTGTACATTTTTTCATTTTTTCATGAAATACATATGTTGAATAAAACCTAAAATGAATTTAAAAAAAATACGAAATTCAAATTTTCAATTATATACTAAGTATTCAATGCTTATATCCAAAAAAATTGATTTAAAAAGCGAATTTCGCTGACTATAGTATATATTGTAGTTCGAGTATGCTTATTGCAACTATATTCACGGAATTTTTTCTACCACGCCACGTTAAAATTATAAATTTATAAAACTGTTACATATTACATTTTTCAAGTAGCCAATATCAGAAAATCCTTTGAAAATTGAAGAAAAAATTATAGCAATCAATGTTGGCAATATCTCTTACAGTTTTGGAGATATTCGCATGCAAAATTAAAAAAAGTAGATACTTTGGGACCTATTTTGAAATTTTTTTTTAAATATAACAAAGAATCTGAAGTGCGATTTTATAGAAGATTCGAAAAGAAGGAAACTTGAACATTCGGCCAACAAAGATACTAACAAGGGTTCCGAATGACCCCAAATTTTATTTTAGACATATTTACGCTGAAAGAAAACTCTTAATATCGAGGGTCTACTTATTTGGACTACCCCTAATGTCCATAGGTGTCAAATTGTACAAATCTATGTAAATATTCAAAGCAACCACAGACAAATTAAAATTGGATTTTAGTTGGGATGAGAATAATGATTTTCTGATGTTGTTTCAATCTCATTCCACAATTTTCTTCTGTGTATGCAAAAATAATTTTCTTACACTCTCGTTATCTCTCGGATATCAGATTACGAGGAGGTTATCATCTTTTAATTGCACGTCTGTGCATATGTATGAATAATTTTACACACACATATGAAGTTGCTGCCATGTTTTTTTCTATTGATTTGTTATGTGTGACAGACAAAAAAACTTGGAAACCGATAATAGGCCAGTAAATTGATTCCTTTGCGGGCATAATTCATTATCGAACGTTTTGATTCCTACCGCTTGATATTCTTTCTTATGTACGTATTTGTAAAATGGTCTATTAGCGCGAAAAGAAACTGTTATTATTTTCGCTTCTATTAACCCTCAGGCGGGCAGTTAAATTATCGTGCAAATGGGTCCTTTTGTGGATCCATATATAAAAACATTCGAAACCGTGTGATTTTTACGTTTTTTCATTTATTGTCGTAAATTAAAAAAAAAAAGAAAGGAAATCTTATTCAGAGTCTGATGGATTGACAATGGGCATTTTTGCGCACTTGTGACAATGTAAAATCGCTAACAAGTACACTTTGCAAACAATTTGTTTTACAGAGTCAGAGGTAACATCGTCGTCTTGGTTTTTTTGTTGGTGGTTCGGATGATGTATAGGGCTCATCTCGATCATCTCCAATGGTATCTTTAATCATTTGTTGTTGTAACTCGTTGAGACCAATTAATTTGCGTCGTTTAATGTGTGCGTAGGTCAATTCTGATGATAATCGTTGTAGAAAATGCTTTCGTTCTTGCGTATAGGTTCGCCCAATTTATTGTTCATATCTCTCTATATAATACGCTGCCGCCACATTGATGAGGTTCTTAAAATAGGCAAATGATCACCAGTTTGCTTTCCACTGTACGGACTAGATCCTACAGATTCTGCAAGTACTACTAGTCTCATCAATAGGAAGCGTACTGACTGGACAAAGCTCCATGCCATTATTGCGTCTGGCATACAGCCTGCTCCACCCACTATTAATAACCACTGAGATATTGATCGAGAGGTAAACTCCATTACAGCACTTTTTAATACTGCTGCCAAATCGGCATGCAATTCCTCCAAACCTAGAGGTAAGACCAAATCTTTATGGAGGACCTCGGAGATTGCAGAGCTACGAAAAATATGTAGAAGACTCTTTAATATTGAAAAATCACTTTCCAACAAAGAATACATGCTTGCAGTGTTTCTCGATATCGAGGGGGCTTTCAACAATGTCTGCCCCGACGCTGTCGTTAATGCCTTAATAAATCTTAATCTTAATGTTAATCTGGTTAGATTTATAGGACAACTACTTAAAACACGTATCATCAGCTCCTATATCGAAAATGATAAAGTCAAAAAGGTTGTCAATAGGGGCACACCACAAGGAGATGTATTATCGTCTTTTTTTTTAATCTGGCGGAGAACACACTGCTAAACAAATTAGACCAAACCGGCTGCAAAATAATAGCTTATGCAGATGACATTGCTATTGCGGAAAATACGTTTTTTCTATTTCAGGACGGCTAAATCACTCACTTAGCATTCTGTCTCACTGGTGCCGTGAATTCGGTCTTCATGTAAATCCTGCCAAAACTAGAAAGTATAAAATACCAACTTTTGCCCTACCCAAAATTAATGGTACCTCGCTTTGCCTTAGCAAGCGCGTCAAATATTTAGGACTTGTTCTTGATCCTAAACTTCAATGGAAAGCTAACATAGCAGAGAGAGTACGGAAAGCCTCTTGCGCTCTCTACTACTGTAAGAGGGCATTAGGAACAAGATGGGGTCTTCAACCTCGAGTCACTTCCTGGCTCTATTCAGCAGTAGTCCAGCCTAATCTTCTTTATGGATCCGTCCTCTGGTGGCCAGCTACTGCAAAGGCGGTTAACCTTAAACCACTGGATAAGGTTGGAAGAACGGCAGCCATATTGATTACTGGGGCTCTCCGTACTATCTCCACGAAAGCTCTCTTCGCAATCCTTCATTGGTAGCCAGCTTCACTTCTGGTTAAGCAACAAGCCAAGTGCTCTGCTGCCAGACTCAGTGCCCTAACTCGCTGGACCCGGTCAAACCTGGGCCATGCCAAAATTCTAATCCACGATACGTCCGTACCAACTAACGTAGACTACATTTGCTCTACCCCTAATTTAAACCACATGTTCTTCACCCATATCCCCAGTAGAGAGAAATGGGTTAATGACAGGGTAGTCACTGACAATTCGATTGACATCTATACAGATGGTTCCAAATTGGAGGAAAGAGTCGGCTGTGGCATCTTCTCTAGTAAGTTAGATCTCAGACTCTCTTTCCGACTTCTTGACCATTGCAGCGTCTTTCAGGCGGAAGTAATGGCTATCTATCAAGCGTCCAAGTGGCTTATTCGCAACGATTCATTCGATACGAATATCCGCATCTACACGGACAGCCAAGCAGCAATCAAGTCCCTTGCCGGTGTTTTCACTACATCAAAGCTTGTTCTCGACTGCCGATCTTCACTCAACATTTTGTCGAGTCACTCGCAGGTCCACCTATATTGGGTGCCTGGACATATGGATATTTCAGGTAACTGCAATACCGTCGAGTGCTCACGGGACACTGCATAATGGGGAGACATGCTGCAAGAATCGGATTGCCATTCAATGACTTCTGTCGGGGCTGCGGCTCTGAGGAGGAGGAAGAAACAGTCCTCCATTTCATGTGTGAATGCCCATCCCTGGCCAGGAGGAGACTAAAACTCCTGGGTTCACCTTTTTTCACTAGTCTGTCCGAGCTATCATCCATAAATATTAAGGACATAGCCAGATTCATTATGGAATCCTCATGGTTTTCCACTCCATAAATGGGGGAGTCGCGCCGTACTGTGGTATCACAATGAGCTTAATTATGTGCTTAAATGTGGTTTCAAACAGAAGGTTGCCACTCCAACCTAACCTAACCTAGAACAGCATTCTATGAATAATAGAAGAAAAAACAAGGTAATAAAAAACAATTGGAAGATCTTAACTTTTTGAAACTGATTGAAAAATACGGCATAATTTTGTTGGAAAAAATTTAAAACCAATAGCCAAACAGAAAAAGGGTGCAGCTGCTGCGAAAATTTCCACAGAATTAATGGTAAGATATGTCAATTAATGGTAAGATATGTCTGCCGCCCAAGTGTATAACAAAGTCCAAAATAATCGACTTAAAATTAAAGTGGATACAAAAAAACTGAGGATGGTTCAGTTCCAGATTTGATGCCGACATAAAAAAAACTGTTTAAATTAATGGGCGGTACAGAAAATCCAAGTCTTATACAAGTTGGATGCAAGTTTGAAACTAAATTTTATTTTCACCAAAAATATATGCAATGAGTTTCAGTTTAAATATAATAATGAGTATATGACATCAGATTGAGTGTGGTCTTTAGCTCACTCATATATTTCTGACCTTTTGCTAAAAAAAAGCGTTTCTACCATTCCAATTGTTGTTTTCGAAAAACTCAACACTTAATCACGTATTCTATCATATTAAACTGACTTTTGAAATTTTGAGTTTTGAGTGGCGACTCGGTTTTATAAATATATATAATTTTTATTGAGGACAAATCTAATTTTTACAAACAAATATTTGCCAAACAGAAAGTGTTGAGTAAGTAGCTACTTAAAATGGCATCTGCTTAGTTGTAGCCCAAAATGATTTTGTGTAGTGATGCGAACTATCGAGTGATTTCAACTATCGACAGTTAGTAACTGATTGATTTTGACTGTCGAATGATTTTGACTATCCAACGATTTTTTTCATTCATTTATTTATTCGAACTAATAAGTAGTGATAAAAATTATCGAGTGATTAAAACTATTGAAAGGCTGAATGAATGATTTCAAAACCTGTTGCCAACAGTTGTGTGCCCGCGAATGCGACCAATGTATCTATTTTTCTCAAATGTGAATATTCATTTTGATAAGTTTGTGGTAAAAATTAAAAACAGCATAACTCGACTGAAGGTGGAAAATATTTTATCATTTATTTTTGATTATAAATATTAAACTGGTGCGAATTTTTAAATAATTTTTATAATTATATACCGTTTCAGGAATGGTATTTTGAAACAATACTGTATTAAAACTCGGCGGACAAGAAAATAAACTTAAGCTGTTATATCTTTTCACTATTTAAATTTTAAATCGGAATTTTAGATAAACAGTTTTCCTAATTTATAATTTTTAAAAAATGTATCTATTATTTCAATTTTCTTGAATAAAATAAATATAAATAAAATAAATAAAAAATAATAGCAATTTCAACTCTGAAAAACATTTTCTTGCGTTTGTGCCCCTGTCGCCTGATTAAATTCCTTCGTACCGCGGTATAATAAACGTAATTGATTTATTTATTTTTTTGCTTTATTTGTTCAAGATTGAGAAAAGTTAGAATCACCTACCTAATTTTAAAGCAATTTGTTTAATGTTGATAAAACGATCCTCAAGGGATCATACCGTGTTTGTTAATTTTTTGACTTTCTTCAATGTGACGTCTCTCTTTAGATTAGTTTTCTTCGGGTAAGATAATGAATAATTAACACTTCCTCACTTCGGTCGATGTATAAACATTTAGGTGCAGTTGATTGCATATGACATCTAATTGCAAACAATGTAGCAGCAATACTTTAAATGGAAACCACACCAAGCCAACTGCTGGCTGAAACATGGAACACAAAATGATTAATCATACACGTCACTACTTACTTCATATGGCAGCAAATGCACCTCGTCGTCATCATCGTTGTCATAGTCGTAGTTTTAGCTGTTGTCGTTATTGTCGGTTGAATGTACATGGTATGTACGTAAATGTACAAGTAAATGTTGTGAAAAGCAAATCTAATTACGCGAAAACCATTTCAAATGGCCAATTTTTCAAGATACTTATCTAATTAATAGCCCCTGTCTTGTCAGGTCTCATACTTATGCCGACTGCTGCCACAATGAAAAAAAGAGAATGAAGCAGCGAGGGGCCTTAATGAGTTATGGGAAAAACAATAAATTGCTCGTCAAAAAAATTCAGCGGCCGCTGCTGAGGTAAGCATTTAAAAATTAGCACTTTTCGGATTTGTGTTGTGCGTTCACCGCACCGCATCACGTCCACACCACACCACAGCGTTGAAGGTGATGTGTGGTGCAGCAGTAGAGAAGGCAAGGGGCATATCGTTTTGGGGCGGATCAACAATTTATATTTATGTGTACCTCAAACGTCAAATGAAATATAAACAAAGCGAATAATGCAAATGAATGAGTGTTCATATCTGAAAAAAAAAAGTAAAGAAATACAACAAATTATAAATACAAAAAAGAAATACTCATTGCATTCATTGCTCATTTGACGTTTGGTTTGACATTCCATCAGTTGTGGTGCTGTTTGCCGTTTGTTAATTGACAGCCAGTATAAATGGTTAACGTACATTAGAGTTAACTACATGTAGCCGAATGAAATTAAATATCTACATTCATATACGTCTAATGTCGACAAACTAGGTAAATTAAGTAATCTGCGTTCATGTTACTAGAAAGCAGTACCAAAAGTTAAATGTTGTTAAATATAAAACTATAATGTAGAAAAACTATAATGTAAGGGGACGGTTTTAAATTTTCCTCGCTCTAAAATTTTTTGGCTGGAATTTGACCGGTCCGGTAAGTTAGCTGAAGAGCCGGAAGACTCTAAAAAAAATTGAAAAACTGATCAAATGAGGAAGGAAATTCAATTTCAGACCATGTTATGAAATTCTTCAAACGGATAAACTAACCCTCAGGACCTTTTAGTTTGTTTTTCCAAGTGGGGATCCGTCCCCTTCCCATTAATTTAATAAATGACTGCCCCCTTGTTATATGAAATTTGTACCCAAAAATTTTCTTAAATATTTATTTTGATAGATTATGGAAATTTAAAACTTTCGAACTTAGTTTATGTCGTATGCTTCTAGTTTCTATTAATTTAATTAATTAATTTAATTTAATGGATGATAAATTTATTGAAAATTGTTTGATCTCACAAAACAGACTTGTTAAAAACTATAAAAATAGAACATCTTTCTCAGTGGCCTCCTTGGACACCATTCTGGCTGGCGGAACGAGGGTCTATTCAAAATTGGATCCAGAGAGCTGAAAAATAAATCAAGAATACTGCGACAAATAATTAATTAAATTTTTTCAGAAGCTTGTATTTTGACTCTTGTAACTAATTAACTTTTCGCTTTCTCATAGGTTCGAGTTCAAAGGGCATTTGAGTATCATATTAATTTAAGTTGTATGCGTACTTAACGTTAATTTCCAGTTTCGTATACTTTTTCGATGATGTTACATCATTTATGATAATGGCATTTAAATTGTGGTCAAGCCTACTTCTGGTGTTAATGACTTAATTAAAGCTCATGCACGATGTCGAATTGTATTTCTCGTCTTTTTTAACAGGCCAATTTCAATACCAGATACCAAACAAAATAAGAAATCAACAAACAAATAAAAAACATAAACGAAGTGACAAAAGTATCAAATGAATATGAATAAGAAGTAGTAGAGACAAAAAAAGGAAGCAGAGAAGAAAACGTACCGCCAATTCGTAGTACATTTTGGAACTTAATCTTAATGACGTTTAGTCGTGGAGCGCAGATTTCATGCTTGTATCATACATAAAAGTTATAAAAATGTTTTGAATTATGCACTGTGTGTAGTGGATCTCACAGATGCACCTCAGCTTCGTATATGATTAATATGCGACACGGCACATACAGCAAATATACAGTAGCGCGCTGCTGCTAGATGGATGGATGGCGGCAAATGAATCCCAGTAACCTGCCTACATATGTGCATATGTATATTCGTTAGTTGATTTTTGGTCGTCATGCTGACTGCGATTGGGCTGCACGATTTCACGAAGAGCGCATCATCTGCCCAAGCAGCTGACAGTGAGCCTCTTGACATTTCCATTAAAAAGCGCAACAAAAAACCAGTGGCATTTTGAATTTGACGAGATGCGTCCCCGATTAAATGTTGTTGTTGTAACTGCTGTCACTAAAACATAAAGTCACCAACTATGTATGTAAGCAAGTAGTAAGCAAACGAGAGCGGAGTGTCCATTCGAGCAAGCAAGCATTGCTAATGGATCTCCATCTCCGAATGAGGAATCAAACCGAGCGCACAAAAGAATCATGAAAATTATTAAATGCATTTCAATATGACGCTCATTTTTGGCATATTTTCGACTTATGTGTTGAATGATGAAAAAACAACAACAACAACAATAGCAAAACATCAGCGCAAAAAGTCATGGAGCCAAAGTTAAATATTTTCGGGCAAGACGCGCAGCGCAATACGATCTTTCATTGAATTTGCAGAGTCGTAGATGATGACGAACGGAACGACTCCTTATGACAATGGAATGCGACGCAGCAGCAGTACATATCAGAAGTAACATTTGAGCTTTTACGTTCTCCTAAGACACACAGACATTCTTGGGAATGTGATGCTTTAGTAGTGATGGACTCAATCGATGGGTAAAGGTAGTGACTGTAAAGGCGGTGATTGGACAAATTCTCTCTGGCAACAAACGCCGGCGCGTCTGTTGTGAACATCGATGTAAATTAATAAAATGCCTGACGTTCAACCAAAATTGCAATAAGATTGACTTTGTCCTCAACCGACGACTAGCAATGATTTTATGAAGTTATTTTCAAACAATTAAATTTCAACATGTTCAAACTGTTCAAAATAAAAGCGGTACAGTTCATCCGGTATTAGCCGACTATGTCACATTGGGTAGGCAACTGTTGCAACTTTTATTAATGCAAAATTTTTCTCAGAAAATTGATTTTAAAAACCAACTTGCCTTCGTTTCCAATATTTGTTTGATTCATAACCAACTACCCAAATATATGAGATTTTCATCAGTAAGAAGGGATGGGCGGAGGAGGAAAGAGGGTTTATAAATGCTTTTCAATCGCATTTTAACAAAGTTATTGTGATTACAATTTTCGCAATATAAAAACTATTATAAAGAAACAGGTCCTGTAAATTTAGAACCAAAAAAGAATGAAAATTTTTCTAATACTATTCAGTGAAAATAATTGTCTTTCACAAAAGTCACTGATAAGGAGCCGTAACGGGTTCCGAAACGATCGTCTGATCTGATCTGATTGTTCTAAGACCTTTTTGACATTCTTCTGGCATCATTATTCATTCAAAGCCTATTAATTTTAAATAAATTATTCTCATTTGTAGGTGCATTTAGGTGGCCTTACAAAAGAAAAAATTCGAAATGATAGAAAAATTTGGCAAACGGAGAAAAATTGTGTTTTTTTATGATCAAATCAATCATGTCAATAAAATCAATATGTGATTAGGCTGACTGTAGAATTTTAAAATATTTTAACTTGATGGTGCAATGTTGGTTAAAATTATTGATCGAAATTCTTTTGCTTTATTGAATTCGCATATATTAAGATATTAAACGTAGAAATCTTGAAAGCGAACGGTGAATGCCCTATAGTTCTTAAACTTGAAATGGAAAAGCTCACATCATTTTGGTATTTTTATGTCATATTAAAGAAATAATATCATATGGAGAAATTGCTCAAACTTGCTGTGGCATACTCATACATATGTATGTATGTGTGCAGTACTTTCTGCACTTTTGAAGAGTTGACATAAAAATATAGATACCATATTTATGCAGTTTTAAAAATCTTAAAATACATTTAAATATTTTGAGATTCAATCTATGAAATAAAATTCAAGTTTCAAAAATCATTTTATATAGTTTTGAAATTATATCAGTTATATGAACTAAAAATCAAACGTGATTGACCTATTTCGATAACATTGTTTATCTGTGGAAAAAATATAACGTTCAGGTGCTTAAAAACATTATGTATGTGTTAAATTTCTCTTCAATCTAGGATTTAAGGATTTAAGTTTTATTTTTAAATTTAAGGTTTTAAAATTATATAAATAAAAGAACATGTGAATATTTACAAGACTCTAAACAACACAACTTAACAAAGGCAAACAATTTATATTACAACTTTATCCCCAATGATTGTGTAACGATGAAATCTAATTTTGATCCCTTTGTAATTTAGATCATGTTTAACCAAAATTTCCTCAGAGTTCGTGCATATGAATATTTGCCTTGTCTATAGGCGACAGCTAGGAAATTTACTTGAATATGCATACATGTATTTGGTAGGCGTAGCACAGTGAATGCCACTTGCAAAACTGTAAGAGCATAAATGACAGTGATAAGTGTTTTACTTTGGCGGGAAATGTTTTGCTTTGGATTAAAATTATAAAAATGAAGTAAAAGAAAAAATGTAAAGTTAAACGTAAACGAAAGGTAAATCCTATCCTAATTAACACAACAACAAATAATGGTTATGAAAAATATATTTTTCATATGAGCCGTCCACATTTCTTGGTTCAAAATGGATTGCTGTGTTCAATAATATTCATATTCATTTCTGCGAGATTCCTAAATACTTACTTCATTCTCAAACGACCTGGCTAATTGTGGGAAATAAAATATCTAAAAAAGGTACAACTAAATAGTTTTTCATTAAGCGTGTCTGAACTTTAAAACTGAATAAAAAGAGTTATGAGTGAGGTATGACGGATATTGATTATTATTTATTATTGCGGATCAAAGTACATTCAATACCATTACGTTTTAAAATAATAATAATAGCCACTTAACGTAGCCCCAGAAAAAAAATGTCTAAGGGCGTAAAAATGTCGCACGATCTTGGCGGCCATTCCGAATCACCTCTTCTGGAAATAACGCGTTCTGGGGACTTTTCTTGCAACAACTCCAATGTAACGGCCGCTGTGTGACACGTTACGCCGTCTTATTGGAACCACATGTTATTCAGGTCCATTTCATCCAAAGAGGCCAAAAAAAGTCACAGAAAGGACAACTCCTTGGGCACGGCGAGGAATCGAGAGGTTTGGGTTTTCAGCCACACTTTCAGCAATAACACCAAAATTCTCGATTGACCGCGCGTTTCGGTATCGTACAGGGACTGCTGTATCGGTAATCGAACTGCTTTGCTCGAAATTCGCGATAATTGGTTCTAATGATCGCTCGGTTGGACGATCATTTCGGCTGTAAATATTCCGTAGCTCGCGAAAAGTTTGACGAACAGAAAACAATTTTGTATAATAAATTTTAACAATTTCAACGTGCTGTTGAATGGTGTTGTTGTTGTTGTAGCGACTGTGGGGCAGGTTGCATTTGATAGAAAGAAAGAAAGGACAAACACAGAGATTAGATTTCTGAACCTAGTTCCAGTCCTAGAAAGATGGCTACCGTTACCGGTTCCGTCCACAGTGATAATGGCGTAAGAGCTGTAGGATCGGCAGGACAATGAAAGAGGTGCGTCGTGTCATGCGGGGTGTTCCCGCAGTTGGGGCATGAGTTTGTGATATCAGGATTGATCACCGAGAGGTAGGAGTTCAGTGTCCTAGACACTCCCGAACGAAGTTGTGCCGAGAGTAGCTAGCGTGCTTCTCGGCAATGATCGTTCGGAGTTGCTAATAGGGGGAGAAATTTCATTTAGTACATAGTACACTGTTGAATGGTGTAGTGCTCCATGGTAAAATGGTGACAATGGCAGAACACAAACGTCGAAATAGTCATTCAGGTGTTACCACCTACCTGAGACGTTAGAGCAATAAGCTGTCAAAGTTCCGACATAGCTATTGAAGAATGCTCTAAATACTGCCAGTTAATTGGCATTATCATTCTGTCTTCTACCAAAGAGCCAAAGGCCGGACGATAGGACCCATTCCCGGTACTAAAACGATTGTAAATTTGCCTTGAAACGCACAACATCGATGGAAAATTTTCCTGGAGGGCTTAAAGTTTGTATTCATTGAGGTGAAATCAAATTACGTTATCTTAAATAAATTTAGTTTCAACAAAAATGATGACAGTTGAATCGGCGTGTGTACATGTGACAAAATATAGTAGATAGATATGTATATACTTCCAAACATATATTCAAGTACATGTACATTCGTTCACATATTTTCGTATGTATGCAACGACGTCTATATAATATTCCCTTGTCACTCTTTTTGCCAGATAGGGGGATGAAATTTGAAATATGAATAAAGAATTTTATTGAGTGGATGAAAATTATAAGGACACGTTGTTGGTTTTCATTCCAGACAGTTTTCACTCAGGTGGACCACGTAATACATACATAGAATGTAACTTTATTTTGCTTTTGTGCATACCCAAAAAAAATTAACATTCATATTCATGTCGCAAAATGAATTTACTATGGAAAAGTTAAACGTTTTTTGTTTTTTTTTTCTGGTTTAATTTTCTCCCATGAAATATATTTGGGTTACAAATGCTTAAAAAAGTAGATATACTACAATATGTGCACATACATATATACATATGCATACACATTCTATAAATTTAAAATGTTGATATTCATTTCAATTTGCACACATTTGGGAGTGGTTCAAACATTTTAATTGCATTTTAATTGTTTTTAAAAGAGAGTTTATCACATTTTATGATATTATTGTGGTAAAATTATTTCATGCTTTTCAAAATCAGTGTGGCGATATCAAAGTCGGTTAATATTTTTGCTCTAAATTGAAATTGCTAATTTGTTAAGCCACTGAGCGGGTGATTTGATTTTATATAAATCATCTTTAGCTCATTGACATAATTTTTCAACTTTGTTTTCCTTAGACTAAACAAATAACTCTATATTGCTTTGGGGAAGCTTGGAAATATTTCAAAAAGATTTTGAAGCAGAATTATGCCCTAGGAGAGATTTCGTAGACATAAAATAATAAGAATTGCCAATTATTCACTTGCACAGCATTGGTAGTTGCTCAGATTTTAGAAGTTAATTATAAATTCACTATTACTATTTTATTCATTAAGTATAATAGAAACTCTTTCAATGTAATGGTGCGGACACATGAGTGATGATGTGAATTTCAGACAAATTTAGCATTTCGTCGAAATGCGTCTGAAATTAAATGTCAAATGAAGTAACTAGCCATCCTTAAACACAAGGTTGTAAAAAACTGGAACAATTTAAGATCTATTACATTTTTTTTAGACATTTTAAATTTTGTTTTCATAACAGTTACTCTTGTAATATTTATTAAGTGAAAAAATTAAATAAATAAAGGAGTTGGAGAGTAACCCACTGGCATTTCTCTAATTATCCAGAATTGCTATATAAATTCTTGGTGTCTAAATCCAATTGAAACGCAACATTTTTATTTATTTTATTTGCACAAAACACACAGAAAAGTTGCACTTCTTCTCCAAACGTATAATCTGCCAAAAAGCGTATTTGAAATCCTTTTTTTTTGTGTTTTGAAATTCAGAATTTCAACGAAATTCACTTTCGTGTGTCCGCACTATAAAAACAGTTGTATAAAAATTCTAGTTTAAGAAAGAACATCAAAACAATTTTATTTCAATCCAGAATGATATCATTTTACCTTTGGTTTCATCATGTATATCGTTAGCATCAAAGGAGTTCACCCGACTTTTTAGTAATATTTAAGGATCGAACCGAAAGACCGAGTGGTCATCGTAACTTAGTGATAAGTAAGCTGAACTGCAACGCAGGGTGTCAGATTAAATGTTAGACACGGTCAAAAATTCAAAGTAGGAAATAAAAATTGTTCACTTTCCCGTTCGCTGACTCACTATAACCACCACATGAATAGATGCGAAAAACTCGGTTTAGGTCTTCCATCAACTCCATATACCATAAAAGAAGGAACTATTATTTCTGCAAATTATTTTATAAGTTGCTATTTATTGTCAAATCAAAGTGATCCGTGACCGTGTAGGTAGTAGCCACGATTACACCCAGACGTCGGCTGTGGTCTTCCAAAAAAAAAAAAAAGAAGAGTTTATCTGGATTCCACAAAGTTTTGGAGATTAACAATAACAAATCGTAAATCGATTACCGAAAACAAATGGTAAAAATAATAGTAGCTTTGTAATTAGTCAGTTGGGGCTGTTTTGCAAGAGTTCCAAAGCTCAAAACCATGTGCGAAGAAGTTTTGCATGTAAATGTGGTTCTGTTTCAATGGGATCGTCTTAAGTGACAAAAGTTACATGTGCTTAATAAGAATTAAATTCGTACTTTATGATTTCGTCTGAGTCAAAAGTTCGCTTTAAACGGAGAGTGCCACAGCCGATGGTGTAAAGAACGAACATATTGCTCTACACCGATATTTAGCGATCCAACTACCTATATATGTAGGTAGTTGTCAAAGGCTCATTCATACTTCTCCAAAGAAAAGGTCTCTAAGCCCTGTGAACAAGGAAAAAGATGACATTTTCTCTTACAGAAGTACAAAACAAGCAAAGTCATTGTTTTTTCTTTTATAAGGATTACAAAAGAATTAATTATTTTGATTAATTAATTAATTGGTTGCAGATCAGACGTCTTCCTGACTTCAAATTTATTTCGTCAGTTGACTTTATGTGTCTATTTTCATTAAATTTTTAATAAACCACGCTCCTTATCACCAAAATGTATTCTCTCAATTTTAAATAAGACAGATAAATTTCAATAAATTGGGACTTTGCTTGAAGTATAGTAGCATATTCCGCTTGAGTGCTACAACTCAATATTCTCTGCATTTCTAACTAGCCAATGGAAAAATTAGTTATTCAAAGTGAGCATCAAATTACCAACAGTTTGAGAAAAATTTACGTATTAGCATAATTACAATAACAATAATAACAAAACCATACTTTAAGAATAAAAAAAAAAATTTATTTTTTAACTTGCTTAAAGAAGTGCTGCTTTTAAATATGTACATATATTTTACCAGCTTTCACATATGGAGGCAGATGTATACATGTATATATGTACATGTAAATATGCATAAACAGTGAAGATTCGGTAATCTGGACACTCTTTAACTCGGGCAACGCGGTAATTCTCCCGTTGCTGATTTTATAATCCTGAGAAACAGAGAACCTAATAACCCCATTGATTCGGACAAAAATATTTTTGCGCGCTAAGAATCTCATGGTACCAACAAAAAATTCATGAAATACATTGAAGCTATATCGGGTGGTTCAGCCCACAAATGTGTTAAGTGCCAAATATGCATATTAACAGAAACGCAAATTCTGTGCGAGTCCATTTTATTATATAACCTCTTACAGTAACTGTACTCTAGGCACATAATATGATGAAGGTTTAAAAATGCAGTTAGCTCGTTTTAATCCAAAAGTGCATTTAACACAACTGGGAACTTAACAATCGAAATATGCTTATTTTTGTATAAAATTATGTATGATGAGAGTGAAGTTTCGAACAATTTACCCCATTTCTACTTTAAGAGAAAATACACCAGAAATCTACATTCCTCAATCTGATAATAGCGAATGGAACGACGACAAGGAATGCTTCTATTGGACCATGAGAATGAAATAGAAGACGAGTAACATATTGTTACTTTGTATCAAAGTAAAATATCGCATCCCGAAGCATTATCTGCGTTTAATAAATATATTAATTATAGAGAAAAGATTAAATTTAAGTGTAACTAACCTTATGAAATTAAAACAAACGGGAGAAAAGGTTATGGATAAACTAAAAAATGTTAGCAGTCACGCAGTTTTGTTAAAAGAAGTTAAGATAACCGGGCATTTTGGTATATCGGAAATGGCTTGTACACTAATTGGCCGGCTTTACAAGTCTCTACTGTACATGTATATTTTCTTAATGATGATATTCTTTAACACATCTATTCTTGTCGTTCTTTATTGCTTACATTTAGGTATATGTATAATGCATTTCATGGTGTTTTTTGCTCATTCGGTTGTCAAAAATATATAATCAATATACACAAATATGTATATATGTATGTAAGTATGCATGTACATACGCAAAACTATAGATAGATATTCCTTATCCGTGCTTTATCATCATGGTCGAAATCAAAAGCATCACGTAATACAATTATTCCAAATGCTCAACCAAGTACTCAAAAAGTCATCGTTCAGATTTAACGAGACGCATGCAGCAGTGGTAAAGCGGCAGAGAGGCAGTCACATTATGCTATATGCTCGTTTGTATCTGTCAAATAAGTAGTGCCTGATACAATAAAACAAAATACAAGTATACAAAATAGACACACATACATAACATAGTACGATATACGAGTAAAGAGAGAGGAGATGAGAGTCAGTCGTTTCATTCATCCGTCCGTCCCCGTCAGTGTGTGTACGCCTATTTCAAGTTAGAAAACACATTTACTTGTGGCATGTAAACAACTAATCTGTTAACACTCTGACAATGCGATATGTGAGCGATACATTTGTTTCTTCATTCCACATACCCCACCACTTTGCTACCACTCTCTTCTTATTTTTTTTTGTTATTACTACTAGTAACCTCCATGCCTCACTCACTCCTTGTTAGCCTTACCCAAGCACGCTTCACTATATTAAATTTTGAATGCACCAAATGCGCTGTACAATACCCAAGTACATATATATTTTGTACGTTCGTTCGTTGAAATAATGCGCATTGCTTAAATGGCAACATGAAACTGTATAACTGAATATGTACATGTGGTAAATGAGTGTATTATGTGTATATACGAACCCATCGGCTGAGAGATGGGCATCAGAAGCTGTTCTGATACATTAGCTGTGTTTTATTCGCCAGCTAGTTTAACTTGTACGAATAAAACGACCAAATTGTTAAGTCTCTTCTTCATTATGTTGTTATTCACAATAAAACTGCTTTGCAGCTAGAGGTGAAATATTTTAATGGATCCCAGTCATTGCGCTTATTCGTGGGCATTGTTTTTAGTTTTTACCCTTTATAAGAATATTTAACGATGATTTTAACTTATTTTCGACGGCAGCTATTCCGAATCTTTTAATTTTTGGTTTTCTTGCAATCTGTCATGCTTCTTCTTTCACTATTGACAGTTCACAATAGAATTTGATGTAGCTAAATTACTTGTTAAGTATACATAACAGCTATAATTATACGTGTTATCTCTGCCTCTTTGTTATTGTTTCACATACAATTATTGCTGCTAGTTAAACATCACTAGAAACAAGTGTCGAATAAAACGCAGCTATTGTTTGTTTGGAAGCGTTCAAGCGTATCTTTTCATCAACTAAAGCGACCTTGATTCGTTTTATACAGACAACCAAATAAGGATAACAACATGGATTCATTTTATTCCCTCGTAGATGGAGGAAGTACTCTTAAATGATATGCGTTAGATGAGCATCAATATGAATATTTTCCTCTATGTTTATGTGAATCTGTGAGAATGTATATGTAAGACCACACGGTGTTAAGCATTTTGCTACACTAACAAAACTCTATACAGTGGAACAAACATAAATAATTTTAGATACCACAATAGTTTTAGTTACAAACTCTGTGTATAATTTGCAATTTCATTAATAAATAAAAAATCTCTCACTATGTTATACATTATTTTTTTACCCTGACAAAAATCATCAAAAATTTCTGAAAGTGGATTTTGACAGAGCCCAAAAAATAAATTGTGCGTGTCTCAGCGTTTTAAAAGTACAATGTCTGACTTATATTAAACGCGAGGTTAACGTTGGCATTTTTGGATTATTTTAGTAACATAAAGCCTAAGATATCTTAATTGCTTTCTGGCAAACCTTAATAGATTTTACGAATTTTATACCCAATTCGTGAAACAGCAGTTTGATAATCTGCCAAGACCATTATCGGGTCATAGAAAGGGCGTTTGCGATTAACTCCCCCTCTTATCGATGAGAGTCTAATTCGTTTGGATCATTGGCCAATAACAAAAAAAGTAAAGGGACGAAAAAAAACTCTTTAATCGTTAAAAAATTATGAAATATTATTACTTATACCTGTTGTAAAATTTTTAATTTAATTGCTCCAACCACCGTGGGGTCACAAACAACACTGAAGACAGTGAAATATTTTTGAGATATTTGTGCTTTTGCTTAGATATTTTAGATGATATTTTGTTTTATTTGTAATAAATAAATTCCAGCCTTCTTTTAACATACTTAACCTTTAAAAATCCACTGGTCACTGCAGTGACTAACCATTTCAGCGGCTGTGTGTTTATATTGGCCATTTAAAACAAACATCTGATTTTACTGACAAAAATTTTTGTTTTAGTGTTTTTAGCTCGAAAATTACGTTTTGAAAAAATTTTGAATCAAAAACTGAAAAAGGTTTTATTATTTTCGAAATTTTATATAAATAAATACATTGCCATGTTAAATAAATTATGCCAATTGTATGTGATAAAAATAAATAATTGCTTTTAAAAATTATTCTTCATATATTTCAATCAGTGGCGTAACAAGGAAACAAGTGGCCCAGGGCCAAAAGTTTCAAGGGGCCCTCAACTGAACCTTTTATTTACATGCTGAATCAATCACACAGAAATAAAGAAACTGTTGAAAATTATAATGAACATCATTTTGAAAAATGGGCATGTTTTTTATTTATTTTTTTTTCAAATCAGCAAATTTCCTTTTTTCCGATTTTTTAAAAAATGTGGTTGATTCCTGTGAGATAAAACTTTATCTACAATATGCAACTTTTTCGGAAAATAACTATCCATGAAGCCATGAGGCTCTAATTTTTTTGGATTCGACTTTGACGCCTTCTATAATTTAAATGTAAAATTAAAAAAAAAATTTTCGTATACTTGAATTCCTAAATAACATAATGCCTAAAGGTTACTGCAGTGGCCAATTACATAAATCCACATTACGGCACCTTAAATTTAATTTTTTTACGTACTGGGCTTTTGAAAGTTAAATTGTTTAGATACAAAAAATCTAACAAAACTCTCCTATTTTCAGTTGAAAAAAATCAAATACAAAAATTCACGGGTTTCCGGGATTGTCATATTAAAATCCTGGAGATTAGAAAACATTTTAGGATTGAATGCCTTGGTCAGAATACGATGGTAACAAGAATTTCTTATGTTGACCCATTCTGGCCAATGTCAGATTATTCCTGCTATTGTTCATAGAGGGTCTCAAAGAAATATCGAGGTCAGAATTACTCTTCGGAGTAAACCTCATTAAACTTCTTATCCCACAAGATGGAATAAAAATGCTACTATTGTACTAATTGTGTCTTTGCAAATGAATCTCTAAGGTGTGCGATCGATTAAAAAATTAAAAAGTTGGACTTTTCGTTCACAGAGTAGAAAAAAAATCATTAACTAGGTACTAAATATGTTCCACTGTCTAATAAAATATTTTGTGCGCTTTTGTCATAATCCATTAATGAATTATCACAACGATAAGTAAATAGATCTCACCCAGCTGAACAAAAGCGCTTCACAGAGAAAACACGAACAGGAATACAACAATTGACTGACGTAAGGACTCAGCTGTCTAACTGTTGGTATGTCTACCAGCTTGCCCGCCTGCCATTCGTACAGTGTGCTCAGTGTGTTGCAGTTGTTTCAATGTTGTATGTATCTGTATCTACAACTTCACTCCTTGCAGTATATATGTATATTCATTTGCTTATACTTATATATGATTGTACGTATGTAGTATGATATATCTACATTGTACATACACGAGTATAAACGACAGACGAGCATTATACATTTTAGGGAAAATATGTAATTGAGAAAGAGACAGAATGTTATTTGTGATATATCAATACTATATGGCTTTGGTTTGAGCAGGACAAAAATATATAACATTGTAATGGTAACGCCTTCTGGAATTCGGTTGGATTTGAGTGTTGCTGATTGTGTGAGTGTATGAGCTCCTCACTTTTTGGTACATAATCGCATCCGAGACTCTCAGAAGCCAAATGCTGCTGGCATAGTGCTGAGTGCGTTATTGAGCATATTGCTTGTTGTTTGCTGCTGTGTTGTGTTGTTGTGTTGTTGTGTTATTCTAACAAAGATGCCGTCGTCATTGTTGTCGTTGGCGTTGTCGTTTTCGTCGCGTTGTAGTCATCTCAGTTACAATATCATTATTTGATTTTGTTGTTTGTTGACGGTTACGGCGGCAATTTCGTGTTGTTTTTTTCGGTAACGGCGGCAGAAACGGATACGATAGCGGATTTTGTGAAATATATCGGATCATTTTCGCATCATAGCTCATTGGTATTCACCTATTCCACGACGGCAGCCAGCAGCTACTGCAGCTACTTTGTGATAATCTATCCAATTTAGAAATCAGTGCACATCGCGACGTTCTCAGTTCTCAGTCCCTATGCGAGCGGGTGGTAACCAATAGATCTTGAAGATATATTAACTACTTTTCGAATGCAATGCAATATTAACCTGGATTAGTTACTACTAAACTTGTGATAATTATATGCAGTCTAATAAATATATACGTGATGAAGTGAAACAATGTGAATCAATGATACCATAGTGATGATAATAAGTGAAATATCGCACCAAACGAGGAAAATATTAGGTACTTTTATCATTCGAATGGGAATAAAATAAAAGAAAAATTATTTAAAGTGTACTGGCGGTTCACAACAATATGCACGGTGTTTCTATTAATTGAAAAAAAAAATTAGGAAAAAAGGCATCAGTTTAATGTGTGTCAAATATTATTAATCCTTAAAATTAGGCTGAAAAAAATAAAAAATTACAAAAAAAGTATCAAAAGACACTCTGAAAACACCCACCTCAAAAATATTGTGAATATCTTTTGAATTTTGCACAATCTTTGACTTGAAAACGCTACAAATTTCAAAACATTTCTTTCTTGGAATAGTATGCGAATTTGTTCACAGTGGATTCAACGAATAAAATGGCCGTTGGACCGACGGAGGGGAAACAACCTCCCTCTGAGACATTCTCGCCCACTCATCAAATTATAGCACCAAGTCCCATTTTGGCTGTGCCGACACTCGCTTTTTCCGCCGCCCAAGTGGAGATTGTATGCAAAACTTTGGAGGACTCGGGTGATATCGAACGTTTAGCGAGATTTCTCTGGAGCCTACCGGTGGCCTTGCCGAATATGCATGAAATATTAAATTGTGAAGCCGTTCTCAGGGCAAGAGCAGTTGTTGCTTATCATGTCGGAAACTTCAGGTAAGCAAACATGCATTTCTTCACTTACACTTGTTAGATATCTCTAAAAACCTAGAGATATAAGAACAATTTTATTTTCTTCAGGTACTAGGCACTAGGTAAAGTAAACAATCACACAGCTACATGGAAGATAATCAATGAACACTTCTTTTACAATAAAAACTTCTAGGACTGGACATAGAACATTAGGGAAACCATTTTCTGACAAAGTTTTTGAGACCTTGGTAGTAAAATAAACAAGATCCGTGAATTTTGGTATGAACATGTTAATTGGTATTTAAGAATATGCAGCATAAAAAAAATGCACGGTGAAAAAAAATATATACAATATAAAATAGAAATTACATTTTCTACGGTACCTTTTGCCTGGCAATGGCAAACCTCCACGAATAAAAGTTGACTTAGAAAAGCTTTTCACTTCGCCATTAATATTATTATATAATTTACATTACAATTCATAATTACAATAAGTTCTTAAAAGTAAAATTAACATACAACATGTATGCAAACTCTTGCAGGTCCTCAATAGGCTGTTGTGCCATATTAGTTATAGTAGTAGCAATAACGTTGTTAAGAGGAGGTTTTAATTTTATTGTTATCTTTAAATTTTGTTTATTAACGATACGATAAAAATGTAGGATCTACTAGTGAGCAGAATGCTTTCGAATTAATAAAAAAAAATTTAATTTTTGCACGGCACCACTTTTGGCTGACAATGGCAACCCTTCAATAGCAAGAAACACCTAAGATTTTTGCTTTTCACTTCGTTGCTCGAATGCGGCATACAAATTATAAGACCTGTTCATTTGTTCTCAAATATAACACGTAAAATGTGAATTAATACTAAAAGCTAGTTTCTCTACGATCTGTTTTATAACTTTTATAAGTAGTGTATAAAACTAGTACAGCCCATTAATGTCGACGTAGAATATTTCTGATTTTGCGAGCGATTCTTACTTTTTCGTTGTAACTAAGAATTACGAATTCAATGGCTCATAGTCACAGTAAAAAAAAAGTGTATTTTAACCTAACTATACTTTAAGGCCAAGCATTTCTTATAGTATTAAAGTATAGTTAAATTACACTTCATTTTTTGAGGACTATCAAAACATTTTCATCTATTCGTGTGACACGGCGCGGCTCGGCGGAAGAGGTTGAGCCCGTGTATGGAGTAAAAGGTTGTGGGTAAAGTGGGTAAGGAAAGAAAGGAGGGTGGAATCAGAGAAAAGAAAAAATTACAGTAAAGTAACTATCCCAGAATTAACATTTATTATTCACTCAAAAATTGCACCTGCAATTTTATTTTTTTTTTTTACTAATGCGAAAGTTGCAGTCCTTTTTCAATTTATTGCAACGAGTTCTTTCAACAATAAATCTATGTCAAGATTATCAAGCATCTCTGCATAAATAGTCAGAATAGCAAAATGGTTGATGGTTAAGGCGTTTTTGGAGGATTGTCTATCGCAAATAGGGTTTCAGACGTCTCAAAGTCGAAAAAGATAGTTTGCTGATACATGACGACCCTGAAATCTTTAGTAAAAATCGGCGAAAATGCGCATAATCAGGTATAAGTTGTGCACATCATTGCTTTCCGCGTAAAAATTTGACAATCTTATCCAATTTTCTATATCCGTTTTATTGCGTTTTAGTAGGTCAAAAAACATTTTGCAATCTGATCTGCTGCTTCTGCACTATTGGCATTTTTTGTCTTCGTTAAATGTGCTGGATTTTTGAGTGTATAAAACTACGCTCGAAAGTTTTACGAGAGTGGAATGGCAATACCTACAATACCGCTTTCTCTGGCCCTTGACATGACACAGCTACTAATATTTGTAACAACGACATCATATAACTAGCGCAGACCTGTATTAGTCTGGAAAACTGAAATGAAATGTTTTATACAAGTTCTTTTTCATGTAAAATCATTTTTAGTTTAAAAAAATCCAGAAAAAAAATGTTTGTTTTTAAATGATACTTTTTCAAATTAAACTGTACAAAAAAGATGCGGTGTATCAGCTATTCTGTTTTATAAGCGAGTTTTTCTTATATGACATTTTCTTATATCCGTCATTTGCTGTGTTAGCAAAACGTGTCTAATGATTAAAAGCCTCACATTGTTTGTGTTTTTAATGGTATTAGTGCACACAAATTGTCGATCTAAAAATTGAGCAACTTGTGTTTCCCAACGCAATCTTCGTGTGCAAATTGGGACTTCATATACCAGGCCTAAAACAGTACTAAAAATCAGTCTAATGATAACAAGCCTTGCAAAATTTTGTATTGGTATTTTGTAGGCTGATTTCTGAATGGTTGTCGAGAATCAGTTTTTTTTTTTTTTTTTTTTTGTACTTAGAGGAAAATTTGAAAGTTTTGAATTTCCTTTTAAATTTGTTTAAAAAACACTATGGTATCCAAGATATTTGTTTGCAATATTTAGATCTCGTGCCTTAGACTTCCTTTAATAAATGCCTTATAGTCATTCTAAAGTTTTGCATTAATTCAATTAAATATGTTTTGCCAGTGTCATTGTTCTTCAGCAATTTTTTTAGCAAAAATCTTTACTTCAAAAACAACACACAAAAAATGAAAAAAAAAAATTGAGCCTTAAATGTGAGAAAGCTAAATATACCTACAGATGTACAGCTTTTCAGCTTGACTAAAGAATGATATCCGATAGTTTCATAGTGACTGAATAAACGATTGAATAAAAGAGCACATAACATAATGAGAACATAATGGAAATAAATTAATAAACAATGAGATTAATTTACTAATTAAAGATACCAACAATATAAGTGAACCTCCGTTCGGTTGTTGTCATTAATTTCTTGATTACCACTGAAAGCAGCAGCTCCGTTAAACAATAGAGATTCAAGAACTTAGGATGGGTCGGCTTCCGTCTCCGCTATAAATGCTCACATTTCAATAATTTAAATTTCACTGATAAATTGTTCACAGTATACTATAGTGTATGTAACATGAGCGGGAATATAATATGTTTTGTAGTGATTAATTTTAATATTATAATTCTATTCAATTCTATGCTACTATTTCTCATAACCACATCGCATATGGTAATAAATTTGAGAAAAATAAAACTATAATAAAAGCATTTTTTAGCAGAATTTATTAAAAAATTAAAATTCCGACGGACAACCTATTGCTCCAGTGTGTTCACTTTTCGCTTTCAGGTTTTGTTGGAATATTGGTCTTCGGTGGAAATTAGTAATTTTACTATATACTACTTTTATCACCCAATAAGTGTTACTTCGATACGAGTAACTAAGAGTAAATATCGTTACTTTTTTCGAGTACTGAGTACTTTTTGTACTTGGGATCGTGTAGATCTCAAGCGCATTTACTTGCAGCTCGCTTTTATTGCAAAATGATAAATTTTTTCAGTATGAAAATAATATTGAATACTTGATAAATCAACTCTGCAATATATATATATATATATATATATAAGGCCGAAATTTGCTAGTAAAAATATGGTTATACATATTACCATCAATATAAAATGAAAAAGTATACTTTATTTTTGACTTGCATTGAAAATATGCTGACTAGCTTCTTTTTTTAAATGTTGTGCCTAGTGACATATTTTTCAAATATTAAAGGTTTACCTATTCTTATTTTTTTGACAAAAACTGTTTAAATTGTCACCAAAAACTGTACTCGAAAAAAGCCATTATCTTTTCAAAACCATTGAAGCGAATCTTGATTAAAAATTATTTACAAAAAATTTGTAGCATGTATTTATAAACTTTCTAGGGGCCAGTTTTTCAGCGCGAGTTTAAACTCGGTTTAAGCTAAGTTTGCTTAAACGTCGCTTAACTTTGATCAACGTTTACCTAAAGAAGGAGTTTTTCAGTGTGAGTTAAATTTCAACTCAGCAATTGCTTTTTGTGTATGGCAACACGGAAGAAAAGTCGAAAGCATGGCACACATGTCTCACCAATTTGTTCGATTTCCTATATGAGGGACGATATGCGCAGAAGACTTTGCAAGACGAAATCGTTCATAAAAACTTGTCTCTCCAAATATATGAAAATGGTTCGGCCGCGATCCTATTGTTCGAAGTCTTCTTAAAACTGTAATGTTAAAGATTTCGTACATTTCAGCATCACTCACGTCCTCTTCATCAGAAAAATGTATTTTGCTTCTTTTTTTAGATTCAAATACACTTTTATTTTATTTGCAGCTGTCAAAATCATATGGCAATTTAAACTGAGTTTAAACTTCAATCAAAATTTACTGAAAAACTAGATAATGAGCTTAAACTTGGATTAAACTTGAAACTGAGTTAAACTTGCACTGAAAAACTGGCCCTAAGAGTTACTATATGCAAATCAGAAAACAATTTTAATATAATTGTGAGTAAATTTAATGATAAATTCGCGAAAGTATAAAAAAAGATGCTGGCAAAAGTGTACATACCAACAAAGCAAGCTTATTAAAAATTATTACATTTTTTTGAATTTACAGTAGAATACCGATAATTCGTAATCGCAAGGGACCAGCAATTTTTTACGAATTACAGAGGTTTTCGATTTAACGAGATTTTGATTTAACCTTTTCATCTCGGAGTTTTTTCTCAAAATCTAGTTGAATTTCTTCAATATATTATGCAAATATTAAAATAAATTAAAAAAAAAATATGTTAATCCTTAGATTTAACCTTAAGTTTTCCAATGGCATATAATATCTACTATAACCTTTGTAACCAGGAATTATAGCAAAGGCAACATACTCATTGACAGCCACCATCAGTATTTTCAAGAAAACTCAAATAAAATAGAAACCAGATCTCCCATTTTACTTGAGTTTTCGAACCACAAAAAACACAAAAAATTCCATCAAAAAAGTGAATGTAGCTATCTATAGTACTATGACTGATTTTTTTCGAATCATAGTGCCATACATAGTAATTTTGCTTTGCATTACGAATTATAAGAGGTTGTTAATAACCAATTTCAATTTATAAGAGGTTAAACAGACCTTGTATTGAAAAAAAAATACGAATTTGCGAGGGGACCAAAATGTATGGAATTTCTAAGAATTAAAGCGAATTTTTCAAGAGACCAACAGTTTGTTATGAATTATAGAGATTTTCGAATTACCGGGGTACGAATTATCACGATTCTGCTGTACTTTGATTTGTATTGGAAATCGCATGATTTACTTTCATTATGTTGGTTTTTAGTCTCTCTTGAAATCGGTCGTGCTCGCGAAATGAGACCACGAAAGGAAATTTCAATTGAAATACGAAAATTAATTATCTCACAAAGAAAAGAAAATAAATCCTACGGTGAAATCGCGAAATTACTAAATTTATATCGAACAACAATTCAAAAATATTTTTAACTTGTAAAAAATATTAATAAATTTGGGAGTTCACATTACTGATTAATTATTTAAAGTATTTTCATACCTACTAAAATTCACAATTATATATTTTCAGGACAATCTGTATGGGGTTAGGAATCTGTATGAGGTTATACATCTCTATGGCACTAGGAGAAATTATTTTATACTTTTTAGTTCGTTTCAAAAACGTGGTATTTTAAAATAATTTTCTTTATTATAATTATTTTCTTTGATTTTTTAATTTTGTTTGAAAAAAATTAAATTAGTTTGATGCGAGTACATTAATACAGTACAGGTATCGAGCAATATACGGTATCGACGTAACAGTATGCATAATGGTCCATTGAGGGCTTAAGCCGAGCTTTTTACATCCATTCATGTTGTGAATGAATGCAAAATACTTTTACGTCGTTTTATGTCGAATCCGAATGGCGAAGTGAAAAGCGTTTCTTAAGCAATTCTTAACCTTGGATGTTTGCCATTGCCATTTAAAAGCAAAGTATAATTTGCGGAATTAGAAAATCATTCGATTCAGAACGAAAAGTTTTCATTATGGATCGAAGATTACGTTACTTTTACGTTTCGTTTTGTGTTAAGTGCATGTAAAATTTTTGCTCAAGATACAAATAAACTTTTTTAATTTGTAATATAAGCCTCAAAAAACATTGATGAATTGGTGTTTAATAAAATAATTTAATTTGGTCAATTTTAAATAACTGCAATTGAAAATACATATACAATAGTATTTTAAAAACGTACAAAGGTGGTCCAATAAAACATAATTTTTCTGTTATAAATAATTTTTAAATTAAAGTCGATAAAAGAAAATGTCAACAACAGACAGTCTCAAAAAAAAAAAAAACAAAATGTTTCAAAATACAATTAAAGTAAATACGACAAAATCTCCCGTCGAGTGTAATAAATGTTACAAGGGTGGCGCTATGGTCGTAGTTTGACATCAATTGTGTCAAGTGCCGTAAGTGGAAATAATGCGGAATGCGTTTCATATGAGTATATGCATATATACACTAGCGGATCCAAGGGGCATTTTTTTTGCCGATATGGGACCGATAATTTTAATTGCAAAAATTTATCATTCATCGAAATTTGACAGTGGGTTAAAAGCTTTAGTTAAATGAACAGTACATTTGATCTATAATTTCAAAACTGGGGTTAATGGTGTAAAACGAACTTCAGTTTTAAAAACAGCACACTTAAATATTATGTTATCAAAGGAAGAATTCAAAAAGTAGTTTTTTGTCAGGCAGTGTTATCACTATGGATTCCCTATTATGTTCTACTGGGAGCATGTTCCCTAAGCTCAAGTATTGTTCGAATGATTCCAGCGTATTTGTGTGCAATATTTACTAACCATTTGAAAATGTGAATAACAATTGACGTCGTACATATATCGATATTTTGAGCACAATATCGTAGGTTAAGCTCACACATGTGTTAAGTGAAAATGAGTTAATTTCATTTTCAAAGCCTTCAACATATTTCCTGTCTAGAGTGTAATTTTTGTTAGATACTAAACAATAATAGCTGAAACCAAAATGCAACTGAAATCAATGATAAGAAAGTACCTAAAAACAGATATTGTGTGAAAATTGCCATATTTATTACTTAACACATCTGTGAATTTAAATAAGTATGCTCCGAAATCTGTAACTTCTTCTTATTATTAAATATTAAGTCCCCTTCGCTCCTTACGTTCTTCTGTAAAATTTAATTTTTGTGACTTAATACACTTTTGGCATGTGGTAAGGATATAAGCGAAAGAATTAGGAATTTGGACATAAAAATAATATTATATTATTTATTTATCATTTTTACTCTTAATTGAAGTATGATTGGTAATAAAAGGAAGAAGAGTGAGACGACTTTAATAAGTTGATTCAGATATTAGTGGATTCAAGGATGTCTCCACTTGAAACTTCATCAATTGTAAAATGATTGTCTGTTTTTTAAAGAATGCATATTTGTTCTGAGGATCGCGATCAATGCGTTGAAGAACGTTGGTTTTTGCGGTAAAACATCCCTTCTTTCACCTTGGATCCGCTACTGGATTCATATACACCACAATTTCAATTTGAGTGTAGCGTTTAGTTGTTCCAACATATGTACATACAAATGTATATATGTCTGTGGGATTTGATTTGAATTCGCACACTGTCTTCCATTTTGTATGTACGTGTAGACATACAAATATAAATATGTATAAACAGGATGATTCGTTCCCAATGGTCAATACGAAAGAAATTGCTAGGAGAGGTGTAGAAAAGTAAAAAAAAAGTAAAAGGGACTTATTTTCACCCGCTTGCAAGATATTTACAGCTAAAGATATTTGTATTTTGTTCGAATCTTTTTGCTATAACATCTATTGTTAATAACTAAAAAATTTATTACTTATTTTAAAGATATTCACTGAAATTACTTCGAGCTTTCCACGATGGTTTTACAAGCGAACAAACTTTAAAGCTTAACAAAATTTATTTTAGCTTTGAATTTAGTAACTATTTATGTTTATTAATTGCTATTAAATTTAAAACAAACATCAAAAATTATAACAAAATAAACAAAGAAAAATTACTCATTTCGTGAAAATTTAAGAAAATCATCATATCGCTGGAAAGATGATTTTATTAGTTTCCAAATGAGTAATAAATTTATGTATAAGTTGTCAACTTTAGAAGTTATAGCAAACAGTTTGGAGCAAGATGAAACAAATCTTTATTTAACCCTCTATATCTCGCAAGCGGGTGAAAATTACGCCCCCACGCCCATTCGATTTTTTCCTTGTCTGGACCTCCCTTAACACCTCCTTTCATATTGACCAACGAAAGCGAATCACCCTCTATATTGCAACCTAACAAATTTACATACTTGTATAAATGTTTATGTTTTCTTATTTTTAACAGGGAACTTTATGCAATAATAGAAAATCATAAATTTACAAAAGCATCTTATGGTAAATTACAAGCAATGTGGCTGGAAGCTCACTACATTGAAGCGGAAAAGTTGCGTGGCAGATCTTTAGGTAAGTGTAACAAATAATGAACGAATACGAACTTTGTATATCCATTGCCAATCACTTGGATAGGATATTTTTGTTTAGCTTGAAGTTAAATTTTAACATTTTATATAAAAGTTTACTTTGAGCATTAGTTGTATGAACCATATCCAAGTGAATAATAAAATAATATTTTCTTGAATCTTGTTCAGGTCCTGTAGATAAATATCGTGTTCGGAAAAAGTTTCCCTTACCTCAAACAATTTGGGATGGTGAACAAAAAACACATTGTTTTAAGGAGAGAACAAGAAGTTTATTGCGTGAATGGTACCTTCAGGATCCATATCCAAATCCAACGAAAAAACGAGAATTAGCTAAAGCGACGGGCTTAAATCCAACGCAGGTGGGCAATTGGTTTAAAAACCGACGTCAAAGAGATCGTGCTGCAGCAGCTAAAAATAGGTAAGCCTGAAAGAACCCCCAGATATTTCTTAAGTAGTGTGTAGAATGTAACATAACATAATATCACTACTATTAATTTTTATATATGTAAATTTCTATGTAGGTGTAGCTTTCAGATTGCATTAAAATGACAAGGTCTTCTCTTTTAAATAGAATGCCTTTAAAGTAGATGGTATGTATGTGCCTACAAATGTAATGCATCCATCTGCATATAAGTATCTTGCATATGGGTAGAAGATATACTTTAACGCATTTTGCGAAATGTAATCATGGCAAGTCATATGTCAAGAAATTCAAATCACTTGCAATATCCGATATCTTTAGTAACCATTTTATACTTCCATACAAATGCTTCTCCCTTCTCTCTCACCCACTAGTCCCGATTCCCGGAACATTTGCATCATGCTGCATAGTTTAATAATAACAACAACCGCTTGTGGAATTCAAAATCTATTGATCCGTGCCGAACACACTTTTGACGGCAATTGTATGTAACGTTCTCAATTTCTACATTGTGGTTAAATGTTGCCACATGAAAATGACCGCCGCCAGTTGACTTCAAGTACAATAAATATTTAATAAATATTTTTTTCCTTCGCTTTTTATGTGATGATTGAGTAGCGAACTACTGAATGTGTAGTGGAAACTATGTACCTAAATATGGTATATTGTAACAAAGTTTATTACTTTTTTTTGAAGTGTACTTAAATGTAAATTTCTGTGAATTTTATGAATGGTAGTGAGTATTTTTTTCCCCCCCAGGGATAAAGCGTAAATGTGGAGCCAATAAGAAGATTGTCCATTTTATGAATGGTCTTAGCTATACATTTTATGACTCCGCTGATAGTCAACGTATTATTTATATAGCTCTGATAGAAAATAAAAATTTTATGCTTTACTTATCGACACGAAAATTCAAATACATTTATCCAGGGTGGATTCAGATCTTTTTTGAAACCTAATCTTAGGTTTTAGGAGTAGTATTTTTTTAAAAGTATTGCAGATTTTACAAAGTTTTTCCATAAATGCCTCTCTATTAAAGGACAGACTCTTGAACCTAATCGTGCGTACTTACACATAAAAAAAAATGTTTGGAAGATATTAGAAGTTGTTTTGGAAAACTTGCTGCATAAAATAGACCTCATTCTTACGTCAATGCTTAAAATTTTAATATTATAACTAAATGTTTTTGATTCGTAATTAATGAAATTAGAAAAAACGAAAAAATCTACTTTTTTTTACCTAATTTTGACCAAAAAACTTATTTCTGAGTATGGTTTCTCAAAATCGAAATCAAATAAAATATTGATAAATCGAAAACTATTCCTGACCCAGAAAACCCACTATTATTTTCGGAAAATAGTGAAATCGAGTATGAAACGCCTAAAACTTTGGTAAAACTGATCCACCCAAGTTTTTTGCCATGCAAATCTTAAGTGATTGTGGTATAAAAGTCAACACAAAAGCTTAAAAAATAATAATAATTTGTTATAAATTTATTTAAAATTCCTAAGTTTTTTTGTCTTTTTTTCTTCGCAGTGCGATTTTCTGTAACTTGCTTTTATACAAATAAAAAGTTTAATTTCGAATATTATATGATTATTTCCATTACTAAGCGAATTTGTTTCATTTTGAATTGCGATATTTAGAGTTACGGCAGGCCTTCAGAAGAATATCTCCTGAAATATCGAAGTTGACCTGATTCAATTATTCGAGCTACACTACCGCCGCTCACCGCATGCCCTAAACGGATTTTTTTTTTTTGTAACTTCAACAGATATTTTTCAATACTTTTTTATACAAATGGTCTAGCAAAGCTTCGCTAAGTTGGTGGTATTTTATTAGTGGATTTGAATTCGACCGACATTTGAGGAAGATTGTTAATGTCAGGTCAGAATTAAAGTCAGCAAAAATCTCACCGCTAAGAACACAGCAATAAATAAGCCACGAATGCCAAAATGTATATAGAGTGATTGCTCCATCTCTTCATGGTTTAAAAAATTCGAACCCATATATATAGTAGAGGACGAGCCCCGTGAAGTTCGCCCGAAATACCCTACCGACAACACAAATTGTAAAATTAACGAGAATTCGGGATTGATCCAAGAAATGGTAGCTGATGAACTGGGGTTAAATCTCAAGGCTGTGTTACGAATATTAGAAAACCATCTGGGATACAAGAAAAAAATCTGCGCGATTGGTTTCACTAATTTTTGATGACGGTCAAAAAAAAAATTGGAAGGGAAAAGAATAATGTTGCCAAATCAAACCCCTTTCCATCAGATTTGGTAGATTTTTGAATATAAAACGCGAATATACTTAGTGGTTCTCTTTCGGGCTTGAAGATACTGCTTACCGCGGTCAATTACATTTTTTCTTTTATAATATGTGGTAATTTTCTCTTTTGCTCAGTGTTTATTTTTGAAAACAGTAACAATTTCCGGTTACGATTTGGAGGGATAGTGATTAAAATAAATTTGACAATGACACATGAGATTAATTACGAAATTAAGAAAACACGTCTGAATAGTTAAATTAATGGCCATATTCCACCATATTTTTTAACTCTTCACTGCAGAAATTTAATGATTATACATACAGAGCTTATAGACCAATTACGATTTTTTTTTACGGAACTGATGCCGATGTTCGGCTATCAGAAAAAATTTGGCCGATAAAAATAGATTTTTGATTCATAAAATTTTTTTTAGTTTTATAACATTGAAATAAAGAAAAAATAAAACTTAAAAACCCAAATTACATATTGTCGGCGTTCTATCAGAATTCACTAAGTCCATTTTTTTTTAATTTCTGAGATGGACTTAGTTTATGCAGCGCATGGTGCGCTATGAACACTGGCGAAACTTAAAAAGTCCACAGATTGATATACACATTAGTATACGTTTCAACTGGATCATCAAAAATCTAATTTTGTTTGTCATTCGAATTATAGAATCTAATTAATACGTTTCCCATTCAAAAAATTAATTTGGACTTAGTGATTTCTGCTTGAACGAAAAAATTAAAAAAAATACTCTTAAATTTAAGTACATATATGTGCGTAATATATTAATCACATTTTTTTAGGATCCCATTTATACCGATGCCGAACCGATTGGAACCGGTTCCAATGCTTGAATTGGATTCGGTTTCGTTCTTTTTCAGATGAAAATAACGGTTTCAGTTTTGAAAAATGAAACGGTTTTAAACGGTTTCGGTTTTAGTTTCATTCCTTGATTTTAATTTTTTTGTCACTGTAAAATTTTTTTTTTACTTCTTGCCAACGATCAAATATTATGAGATCCGCTTATTCATGAATATCTATACAAATACATATTCATACACAAATATATTTATTAAATCTGGTGTATTTTTTGTAAAAAAAACTAATTTTTCAAGGTCTTTAGTGGATTTTAAATTTCAATATTTGGCAACACTGGAAAAGAGTGATGTGAAAATAATTAATTCACATAATGTCGGAATTGAAAGTGGATTTTAAGGAGTGCTTTGAAAGATGAATTTACCAACTTAAGAAATGTATTGAAATCAATGGAAGATAGAAAATGATGCAAATTATAAATATGAAATTTTTTTTTTTTTTTTGTATTTTTTCTTACTCACTTGTTTAAAATAGTCTGACTCAGGGCCAAATTTGTTTGTTTGTAAGTGGAGGCGTCCCCTCCTCTTAATTTAATAAAGGCAGACTACCACTTCCTTTTTTATTTTTGTTTTTTACAAGGTTTAAGCTGCAACTTCTTGGATTTCATATTACGATAGGTCAATAAATTTTTCTTTTTTTTCTGCAAATAAAAATATCTTTTTCTTAGTGAAGCAGAACTGTTTCAGTTAAAAACTTGTTCGCAGAATTACATTATACAAATATATCTATATATTTATTGTCGCTCTATTTGGAAATTTTTTGGGGAATTTTACGATAATCGTCTTAAAAAGGTATTTAAAATTGTTTGGTTTTAAGATTATTCGGCATTATTCTGAGAAAGTAAAATCATAGTTCATAAGTACAGTGTAGCTCAGGTACATACATATACACACAAAATCGATAGGACTAGCCGCAATTTTATATGCAAAAAGTGTAAGCATTAAGCAGGGTGAGTGCACAAGTTGCTACTAAAAATAATAATTTTCACAATCATTCCTCTTTAACCTGGAAGCTAACCCAGGCAAAAAGTCAGTCATGTTGTTAACAACACTTTGGCAGAGAAGTGTAGAAGTGTATTTAAAAGAAACACATTATTCGAGAGAAAAAAAACCTGGTTAAGTGCAGTGACAATGCAAAAATTAAAAACCTTTAAGATACTGTTGCATTCGGAAAAAATGCAAAATGTAAGAAAAACGAAAAGAAGATATTGAACGTTCTACGACAACTTGAGTCGGAATTTAACGAGCTGAGCATTTGCTGTGGTGTTTATTGAGTTAAATTCATTTAAACTACAATATAAAGAAGGCAGGAAAAGGAAACGTAAAACTTGTCGGAATTTCGAAAGAAACATGAATACCACTACAAAAACCGCAGCAAAATAAAAGAAGTGAAAGAAACCAAAAAAAGGAAAAGAAAGAACAACTTATGTGCATATGTATATATGTATGCATGTACTAACAGAAGCGCCTTTAACTGAAATTTAATGAATCTGCACAAAGACTCTGTGGATCAGGTCATTAGTTAAAAATTATAGCGATTATTGCGACTCTATCATATATGTAGTTTTAAACGCATACATTCATATGCACACATATATTGCCCATACAAACATATGCCTGTGTATGTTTGTTGGCCATTACAACTTACTCAACTCGTCGGTAGAGTTAACTGTAGCAGCAACAGAGTTACATTTTGAATAGTCATCGTGTTATTGAGCGAACCGTTTGCAATGATGAAAAGAAGGGAATTGAAATTCTCATACTTTACTTTTATAAAGCAGCAGCAGCAAAAAGCAAGATCACTTATCCAACGACTGCTGCCAACCACGACCACAATGATTACAACAAAACAACTACACAACCAACCAGCCAGTTCCAAGCAGTCATCAATGGCCAGGCGCTGATATCTTGAATAGATATATTGTGTGTAGTGAAGAATTGTTAACAGCTTCGCTACTGCGCACACGCAGCAATAAGATAAAAAAGAAAAATAACGAACTCTAAAAACTTATTATGTGATATGAGTATTCCCACAAAGAGATAGATATAGCAAAGTTTTTTCGTTTCCTTTGATTTAAAGCAACAATATCTGATACATACTAATGTATGTATATACATACTTACATATATACACCAGCATCACTTCATGAAATATTTAGTGTAAATTTTCCTGGCATTTCAAAGAAATCAGTAGCTTTTACCTACTTACTTACATACTTACTTATTACCAGAGTCTTAAAGAAGGGGGACGAAAGTGGCTTTTAGGACTTTCAATTTATAATTATTTGACGCATCATTTATTTATTTATAAATCAAAACCTAAACAACTATGCCTAACAAAGTTTTACGAAAGATACAAATTTAACATTGAACAGCCGGTCAAACCAAACCTACTTAAGTCCATACTTCTTAGCTTAAGTGTTTTTAGAATGGATCGTTAATTTCAAATCATTTCTCAAAACTTTCTTGTATGCCGAAGTGACAAGTTTGGTATGTTATGCATTTAATAAAGCCGAAGCCATGAATACATAAGTTAAAGCTAGAGTGCTCGATGCGACAGTACAAAATACCTGAAAGTGATAATATTTTTCTTTTTTTTAGGTCGTGTCGAGTAAAACAAGAATCTGTGTGAAAATTTGCCAAACACCCACATAATCTTGATTTACCGTTAAAAATCCGGTTTGCGTACCTTTGCGTACTCATAAGCCTGTAACTTAGTTGATTGCACCAAACTTTTCTTACGACATTTAACTGATGCATTATGGATTATGAGATCTACGTGAAAGGTGGCTTCCAGCAACTGCTTAAACAGCATTTTTACATAGCTTAAGCTAAAGGCCAAGTCTATAAAAAGTTCAAGAACCAAAAACAGTCCAGGTATCCAAAACAATTTTGATTTGGCAGGCAATACGACTTCAAGACTACATCAACATTTTATTAAATTCTCCAAATAAAAAAATCAGTTTTGGCCATGCGCTTCATAAAAACGACATAAAAGCGATAAACGCTCATAACCCTATGAGATAAAACATAATTCCAGCTGTAGACGATTTTATGTCGACTTAGATCTACCTTTATTTTTTTCGGCAACGATGAAACAGTCTTGCATTTGGCAATTAAGTATAAATTTAGCTCAGATAAAGAAGTATGGTTAGAGTTATCATAATGGAATTAATTGAAGAATTGATGGAGGAAGTATGCAAATATGAATGTTTGTAAGATTTTCATAAGATGACAATAATAATATGTAGAAAACGGATTATAGTCGTACGCCGTGATTCTGTTAAGCCAAGCAAATTAGGTAAGCAAAAAAAAGTGTGGGCGTTATGACCGCCCTAGGAAGGGTCATAACGCCCAAAATCATTTTAGGCTCTATGACCGCCTCGAAAAAGGTCATAACACCCAATGGTCGTTATGACCGTTTTTAGGATTCTTTCGGTGCCCGGACATAACTCCCACGGCCATAACGCCCAAAATAATTTTGGCGCTATGACCGCCCCGATTCTTTGATTAAAATTTCAAAAGTAAAACGAAACCAAATTTTCATGTATAAGAAAATGCAGCTTTATTTCAGACTTTTTCACAAATTGTGAAATAAAGAAATAATTGTTGGGCCTTATGTCCGCTTCTAAGGCGGTCATAAAGCCTAAAAAAATTAGGCGTCGCGACCGTTTCTACACTGGGCGTTATGACCGTTTTCGGGGCGGTCATAGCGCCTTAAATGATTTTGGGCGTTATGGCCATTCGTAGGGCGGTTCCAGGCACCTTCTGGGAAATTCAAAATAAATGTAGGTTAGAGCTGATATTTTGTAAAAATATGTTATGTTGTATTTTTAGTTGTTTTTTCAGATTTTCGTTAATTAAATTTAATTGTCAGGAAGAAATGTAGAAAAGGTATAAGGTCTGAAGCCATTTTTTGCTTAAGTTTAAAAAAAAAAAATTTATTTATTATTTCGTAAGAATTACAAATTATTTTTAATTATAAATAAATATTTTAATAAATAAGTAAATATCAAAAATTGCGTGCAATTAATTTTGTTTTTTTTTCTGTTCTATATTTTGATCTAAAAAATATGGCCACCGTTGGTATATGGTGCATTGTCGTTTTTATTATTTTCATTGTTGGAGCTAGGCTCCATTGAAGTGTAGGGTGCGCTATTTTTCCTTTTTACAACAGATATTATTCGATATAACCATAAAATTACAAAATGTGAGAAATGCTTTTTACGGATATTGATTTTTGGCCTGTGGCTTTTTATTTTTTTATTTTGACTTTATGGTATTCGAATTATTTCTTATGCATTTGTCTTTACCTGAAATATAATTTTTTGTGTGAGCTCTGCCAGCTGCCGATCTATGCCTATTTACCGAGTTTACTTCTGTGCCAGACCCGAAAACAAAATTAGTTATTTTCTATAGATAATTCATTGCTGAATCATAATTTGACAAGAGACTTTTTCTATCATTTCAGGATTTCAAGATATTCTAGCCTGGACAGTTTTAGGTTAATCCTTTCATAAAAATACACACAACTTTTATTTTGTGAACCCATTAATTGACAATGGTGCGAAAACACACCATTTTTAATCTATAAAAATCTCATTTTTAGTCTATAAAATCACACTTTTTTAATTAATGGGTTAACGTGGAACTGCTCATATTTATTATTATATTTAGTAAAATCGGACTTCTGAAAACAGGTACCCAAGCGGTTACCAGGATTGCTACTCGTATTTTATTTGTTTAACATACATATAAATATTAGACCATTAAGATATATATCTTTTATGGCACAACCGCGAAATAGTAATCAACATCAAATTGTGGAATCATCTGAAATAAAAATATGTTTACTAATTTTTACGTGAATAACTATAGTATAAACTAGTGCTCTTGACAACCGCTTACCCGGGTTGTACCCGGTATCCGAGGATTTTGGGTATTACCCGGGTACCGTTATGACGGGCACCTTTTCTAGTACGTTTTCTAGTATAGCCTACTGAAAAAAAATTATAAAATTGAGATAGTAATCTCTTTAACTATGTATATATTTGTAGCACATATATATCGAGTAAACGGCTGAATGGAATCAAATGAAATTTTAATTTAAGCAATTCGTGAGTGCCTGATTTCAGATATTACCCGCTATTCTAAAGTACCCGCTAAACGAAATGACCGGCTTTCCGTCAGATCGGATAATACCTGCATTTTCAGATATTCGGCAGCCCTAAAACTCTCCCTAGGATCCGTTAGTGGATACAGGTATTTTAAATAACCTGTAAGAGTTTTAAAGTGCTCGTATAATTAGTTCCTAGATTTCCTAGTCGCCAATATGAAAACTACGATTTTGAGAAAAATGCATTTACAGTTATCGGTTAAAATCGGTTAACAAAATTCTAGTTGCTGCCATTGCCACATGTATCCTCTAATTATTTCATGAGATATCGTGGTTACTAGTTAGAAAAAAAAGGGTTCGACAAAAACACTATAAATTTTTCGGTTAATATAATAGAATTGCTATAAAAATATAGCAACAATAATGGATATAAAATCCAAAATATTGTATTAAAAACCATTTTTTTTTTTTTGATTACCCAAACCAGAACGACCTACGGGGTCTTGATCACTGTTTTCTTAATATGTATAACTAAATGTCGACAACACGAGAACATTACAAGCAAATATAAAATTTTTAAATATTCACATTTGTAATAAAAATCACTTATATACCTTATATATCAGCAACAATAATGCCAATTCACACGCATCTATCATAATAGCACCAACGGCCGACTCAACGGCAATGGACAGATGTCAAACAGCATGGAGCATATTGTTTTATTGCGTGTGTCCGTACACAACAACAACAATAAAAAATTGCCCACACGAGCCAAAGTAGACTTTGTGGTTTGTATGTGTGCACTCACATATTTATATGCCAGATCCAAAAACTTTTTTGGCAAATATATATATTTTATATTTATGTATGTTTGTTTGTGTATTCAACAAAGAAAATCATCAAATCATATTAAGTGAAACGAAATTAAAAGAAACGCAAACAGCAATAATATTATCAGCAACAACAACGTTAACAATAACTACTGTCGTACAAATACATTGTAAATGTCAATGATCAATCAAAACACCACGCCATACTATACAAAACCACACCATTCCATACCATAGCGCAGCAAAGACATACACGATTTTACGCACTTACTGACGGATACAAATACTCAAATGCGAGCACATATATGCGTATATGTGTACTTTTATACCTTCAGTCGAACGATTTCTTCTTATTTAACTTCTCTTCCACTCTTTCCCCCTTTTGGTGAATGAGCAGTTCGCTCAAGTGTTATTTGTCGATGTGTTTGCTGGGCTCATTCAGATGAAAGGTTATTCAGCACATCCGTGCGATACGTCGTTATAAGCACCCATCCATTGTCAGAAGATATTGTACTTTCCTTCTATGTATGTATACTGTTTGAGAACATCATACTCGAACAAAGTACCATTGGCAGTGCCTATCTATTCTGCCTACCTACCTACCCGATAGTGATATATAAATGCTCAATGATGTTTACACAACTACCGTTTTTACCGAGGCTGCTGACTGATTGTGAGAAAATATAGAAATGAATTTAAGAAATTAATAAGAATCGAATCACCCATCATCGAATTATTTGTGAAGAATATAACACAGTCATCGATGCCAATGGTAAAGTACCCGTATTCATCTTCTGGCTGTGTCGAACGAACAAGACAAGTGAATCAATGAAGTATCGAACAATTCCAAATGAAATCGAAATGGAAATTGATGCGTGAAAGAGAAGGAATCATATGCTATATAACTATAGAGATTTTCGTATGCCGTCATCATCCCTTCTCATTTCTGGTAGCAATTTGGAATTATTATGTCCGTTGGTGTGAAGATTTTCTAAATTAAAAACAACAAAAATACCTATGTAGTACGTATTTATGTACATATACAATTTTTATGACAGACAGGAGCGTACGCAGGATTGAATGAAGGGGACTAATTCTTACCCTATGCATTTGTATGCATTTATGCTTTCAAAGAAAATTTTCTGGCCTGTTATCCCTGAATAAAATACTCCGTACGATCATGGTGAAAGTGACATTACCCTATAAATAAATATTCGTATGCACTGATTTGACGAGCTGTGAGCTGTAAAAAGCTTTTGCTAAATGAAGAGGAAAAACTGTGTAAACAATCAGCTTTAAATATCTACTACTATACATTTGTACTCCCATGAGGGTTGTTTCCCCATTAACATACGTTGATTGATATTCAAATGGCACAAAAATGTAAATCTCATATGTCAACAGATCGTCATTTCAATTCCGAAATCTATGTAGACCAAATTTATACATACATAAAAAGCCGATTTGATTGCATCTGACTGTGTATGAGTTTATTAAGTTTCATAAGATTTACCTACTCCTGTATAAATATTTACATAAATTATAAATAACTTTCAATTTGAAATTATCAGTGGGCAACATTTCGTTTAATGCAATGATGTTTTTAAGTAAGTATACAATATGTACCAGACTTGCTTGCCGGCGTTGCCCATAGATTTTTAAATTATGTCATTGGTCTTTTTTTATTTGTGTATCAGGCAAATTACTTTTATAACCTGGCAACCTGACAAAATGATGTTGTTAGTCTGCTCTTAGACGGTGAGACTAATCTCATGCAAGTCGTAAAAATGTAGGGAAGAGGGGAGAAACGACAGGAGGATAGAGAAACTCGAAAGAAATGTCAAAAAGTCTCACGGGCTAGTCTCACCGTTTAAGAGCAGACTTAGGGCCGTTTTCTCAATGTACGGTTAAGTACTAATCCGAACTTTAGCCAACGGTTAGTAGTTAGTTCTGATTAGTACTTAACCGGACATTGAGAAAACGGCCCTTAGACTTAGAAAACTATTGTCACGATATATTAGGGGTGTTCACGATCTATAGTAAATGGTCTTGTATTATGTATTTTTGATAAATTTGATATTTGTAGTAAATTTCGATTGAATCCATTTGTAGATAAAATGCCTTTTGCTTCTTTAAAAACTTCAAGGACTTTTCTTCTACTCCTCGTCTGAAAAATAAAGTCGAAAAATTATTTCTTTACCATTTCAAGACAACTCCCTGACCTAAGCGTCCAATGTTTTTTATGGCAAATACTTCTAAACAAAGTTGTTGTTGTTTGCAATTTGCAAATATTTAAGAGAACGATTTTTTGGCAATCACAATAAGTTATTTAAACCCCGTATTTCATAAAAAGTTTTAAGACAACTTTACTTGTGTTTTCAAATTTTTGACGTCCACTTTTTGTAAGATTAAGTGGAATATCGGCCTCGAATATGATGCAAATCTGATTTTTAAATACTGCTCTCACATGAAGACCAAATCGTTAGAAAGTATATAGTGTTTCGTACCGAGACTATTGTCACTGTACAAATGTCATTTTTTCCTACAGGGATTATCGCCACTGGGCAAATGTCAAAATCTTTTAACGAAGTTTTTTAGTTTCTTATTGGTGCCTTCTATAGGAAAAAGGGTTGAGAACAACAAATATTGGGTTTTTTAAAAAGGTTTTTTCCCGGATGTGCTTGATGAATGACCAGATCTTCCTGAGACATGTAGTATCGAATTTCAGAAAACCGATAAACATTTTCGAATAAAGCTAAAATGGTTATGAGTTTAATTTCGAAATACTCTCACCGTAGACCGTTAAAACTGCGTTAGTGTTGATATTTTTCTAGCCAAACCCAACAAATTCAAAGCATTATATCTATGAAGTTTACAAGTGATTTTTTAAATGATTCAAAGAATATATTCTTTCTGTTTCGGTTTACAAAAAAAAATTCTCACCTCTCTTACCCGCCAATCTATGAGTATCCTATTGTTCTCCGCGTAATTGCCGTCAGTTTTAAGATGTGAGAAAAAAGAATTGCATGACTTTCCACCATATTACTTGTGAACATTTTTTTTTTAATTTGTAAACTATTAAAATAACTTTAAAGCATTAAATGATTAACAAATCTACGCGTATAATAGATCAATCCATTTATAAGTTTGCATTCCACATTCAGTAACTTGAATACATGAACAATTTCGAAACAGTAAGGGGCTAAGATGTAGAAAGGAGAAATAAGAAAACAAAACAACTCAAAAATTAAATCAAAAAAGCCAAATAAAATAAAAAAAGAAAAATCAAAAACTCTGAATACGAATACAAGTTTTGGTGCGATCATATTACCACATCAAACTCTTCACTTCATTGAATATTATAAGAATGCATGACATGAGCCGATTAAGAATTTCCAAGTTTTAAATTTCAACGTTCGTTCGTTCATTCGATGGTTCGGTACGAAACAGCAAGACGTCAGTCAGTATCCGCAAGATATCGTAATTACGTGTCATTTAGGTAGGTGCCAGCGTATCGGATTTCACAGTATTTAAAAACCCTTTTTTCAGATATGTTTAGTCAATTGTGTGGAAAATATTTTAATATTTTCAAATAAACGAGAAATTTCATGCATTATAGAAGAATTAGATACGTTGCCTCGATTGGAGGCAAATGTTAATTACGAACAAATAGCCTTGAAATATGTATCTTTATTAATACGGCAGCTTCAATATCATGATTCATGAAGTAGAAGTTTGGTCAATCTCGTGCCCGAAATGCCAAATGATTCTGATTATAAGTTGCTACTTTAGGGGCAATCGATATGTTTTCAAGTAACTAAGTTTGCGCAAATATTTACTACCAGTTTGACGATTGCTACACACATATTTATATTGGCATTGTAGGCAAATACTATGCATTGCATTAATACTCATGCCGCACAAAGGAAGCCACAAAAAAGTTATTTGACCGCATGATCTTCAAAGTTGATTGCATCGACCACATACTCACTAATCAAAAATTTGCTTGCACAGAAAATATGAAATATGTTTGATTTTTAAATGTATTGAATTCCAAAACGCGACAGGAGTTGTTCAGAGGACACACAGAAATTTATGTACATCTTCCATCTCGTAGCATTTAAATGTCATTTGAATTGCAAAAGATTAGTTTTGAATTTTAAAATATAATATGTTAAAGTAATGACATTCCAGAGCCTATAAATGTTTTAGAAATTACTGTAAAATGGCTGTGAGTGGTCGTTTTTGTCGGGATTAATAATTTGAAGATCATAGATAGTTGGAGAGTTATAAAAGCGAAACAAATAACACCATTATCGGGGAAAAGTATAGAAAGTAATAAAAGAAATAAAAGTAAAAAAAGAAAAATGTGCTTGATCATGATTTAGAAACATGACCATTGAGTAAGGGTAACTTTTAAAATGAAACTGATTGTTACTTTAGGTCACCATACTATTCCATATAGACATTAAGTCCAAATATGATCAAAAACGCAGTTGTATTTATTTTATATTTACTTTAGTACTAAGACGTGTTCTTCATTTGTTGTGAATATTAATGAGCATTTGGCATACAAAAATTTTTAATATTCGATTAGTTCTGTTTGAAATACTCTGCATCGGTAAGGCTTAGCAAAATGAGGTAAATAGTGTCCGCTGAGTAAAAATAGCAAGGTTCTTGCTACGGTATGAGAGAAACTTGAATCTTCGAGTAACTCAAAATTGCTGAATGAATATTATTAAGTGAAAGCTGGAGAAACGCCGAAAACGAACAGAGAACGTATTGGTACCAACATATGAAAGGGCACTGTGGGGTGAGGCTTTGTTTTCAATTTTTTAAAAAATTCCTTGGCTAAACATGGAACAGTAAAATAAGTACCCTTACAATTAGAATTTAAACGTTTAAACCAACTAAATGTTATTGATTTCACTGTTTCAAAATTTAAATATACATATGTATATCCTTAATATCTGAAGATATCTGAAGATATTAAGGATATACATGATCAGATGTGATTATGAACTTGTTTGCTTTATCAAAATTATGATTACATTATCTATTAGCCAAATAAATTCAGCATGAAAAAGATGCCAATAAGTTCGATAGTATTTGAACTCAATTAATTCATCAGTGCCACTTCAATTATTCACCTGATGGTAGGGAATTGCATTAGTTTCTAGTATATACTCTTATGTATTCTATGTGAATGTATGAGCAGAAACAATGCAACAAGCGATTCATCATTGTAGCACATTAGAAATTAAACAATTTCATACTTCACATATTTGAGTCACAATGGTAAAGTGGCTCAACGGCAACGACAGAGCGTAAAAATGCGCAATTGAACATCGCATATCCCCAAAGGTTTACCTTTCGTTGAGAGGGCTACGTGCATGTTGTATAACTATGGAAGCCGGCACATCTTCAGCAGCATACAACCAACTAGATACGGTTACAGCAGCAACATCAGCAGTCTGTATCTTGTCATGGCAACATATTTTGAGTGATGTGAATTGTGTTATCTTCATTAATCACTCAACACGAGCAGTTACCGACTGAACTGGCTGCTAGCTAGTCGCTTAGAGGAGACGAGACGACCAGTTCATTATTAATGATGGGTCGGTCCAACGGAATGTGGCAAAAACATGGAAGCTTACCCGATAATTATGACAGTGCAGGAGTCAGCATGATGTACGAGTAGAGAAGAAGACGAATTTACTACATGGAAACTGCTGTGTCTGGAGCTGTGGGGAGAGTGGGTCGGACTTTGCGCTTTTTTTGTTCCATTTCTTTCCATTTATTTGAATCGGATACGCGATGCGGAATGAGAACAATGAGGCATCGTCGTCGCTCCAGGAACTCGGCTTGATGACTGAATTTCAAGATTACCTCATCTCATCTCATCGCTGAGACACATCACTAATAGAGTAATCTGCAGTCACTGATTATGACTGAGTTGTTTTGTGAGATTGATTATTATACATATGGAGATATGTAAGAGGAAGGGAATCACACATGAATATGAACATCTACTTGCACTCGTGTGTACATACATATTTATTATTTTATTGCACCTTGAAAGAGTTCCGACTTAACGATGTGTGAACTACGATAAACGAATCGACGCGGACGCATCACAGCAGCTGCCATGCAACTTAACTAATAGCTGTCATAATTATCATGTGGTCAGAGGACTATGAAATTTTACACTGTGCATATAATACATATGTATTTTTAAGTTTACACATATACATGCGTATATATGTACATAAAATAGTGAGGTGTTTTTAAATCAATTTCTTGTTAAGATTAAGAATAAATTAAAATAGCATCTGTTGCTATGCCTTCACGAAAGCTACATATATTACCTGTCCTATTTTTTGTGGGTATAGAATTTAGAACATTTAGATGGCGAGTACTATAGCTATAGTGACTATAGCGAGTTTTCAAATCTAGCACAAAAGTCACCGACGACTCTTAAATCCTTTTTGGTTTTTGTTACCGTGTTAAGATTCGTTAAATGATCGAACAATAGAACTTCCTTGTCTACCCTATTAAAACTTAACTATCTCACCTGAGAGCTGAGTGTAAGAAACAATGTCTAAATTATTGTATTGAATTATATATTGATTATTTAAAGTGCATCATAAACTATAATCCATATTTTACATTATTACTTAATTTAAGATATGTTAAACATAATTTAAATTTTCACTATGTCATTATAACGTTAATCTATTTTTTTTTCTATTTATAGAATACAACATAATCAAAATAATTCCGGTCTTGTTTGCCGAAGTCGCCGACCAGATGGTGGTGCACCTTCGCCCGCGTTATCTGACACCTCCGATTCGGATATTTCACTCGGTACACATTCGCCGGTACCGAGTAGCCTTCATCAACAAAATAGTCCCGGCTCAACATCGAACGGCGCTAACGAACGCGACGAAACTCTTAGTGTCGATGATGATAAGCCACGTGATTTGACAAGTTCGCTCGCATCGAATATATCTTCATCGATTTACACAACATCAGTAACAGGAATATCAGCATGCCTACCACCATTTAAATTAGATACAGCAACAAGTTTATTCAACGCCGGTTGTTACCTGCAAAGTTTTAGTAATTTAAAAGAGATGTCCCAACAATTTCCCATACAACCCATTGTTATAAGACCACACCCGCAATTACCGCAGACACTCGGTCTTAACGGCAGTCACCTGCACACCAATTATGCACCAACACCGACAGCATATACCGTAGAATGTACACAACCGCCCAAAATACGCGTCAATTCACCAGAGAAGCTTAATTCAACGGCAAATAGCATAGCAGCGAGTATAAATGCAACGCCACTGCTGCAAGACACATCAACCTATCATCACCACAGCGCACAATTATTGCATCGACCCTTTTCCACATCACCAGAGATACAGCACAATGCCTCCTCCGAAATAACATGATATAAAAATCAATAAAAATTAGCAACAAAATTTTACAAAACTAGTAGAACTTGTCAAAATTCCAATCACCCCCCTACCACTATTGTGCTATATACATAGGTCACTATTACTCCTTTTTACCATGCCCAAATTACTTTTTCTATATATGTATGTTTGATTTTAAATTTTCAATTAAGAGATTTTGCAAAACGAAAAACGTTGGTATAGATTCTATTCAGTTATAATCTACACAATATTTTTACATATAATTTGAACTTGTTTTAAAAATTTGCTGTTTAAAAAAATTAAAAAGTGGCCAAATGATTGCGCTCCTGGGTGGGTAGGGAAGTTATTTTGCACGTCAAATTCAAATACCGCTGATGCATTAGCACAGCACTGAGAAAACGAAACTATAAATGCTTATCTTACGTAAATAGTTAGAAGTATCTCTACATACAATATTAAAAGTCCTAAAGATATACGAGTATATAATTAATTAATTATTATTTTAAAATTTTCGTAATTTATGTAAGAATTTCTAGCATTGTAGACAACCTTAGATACTAATTTCAATTATTTTATTGTACATTTTGATTCAATAATATATTTATGTATTAGCTTCTCATAAGTTGTTTATGAATTAATGCACAATCCCAAGAACAAGAAAAGTTTTTAAATTGCACTGTTTTTAATTTTAATAAATTTAAAAGAATATAAATATATAGGTACGAATAAACACACTCAAAGGCTTACTGTGAGTTTAACAACTCTGTAGTTCGTTAATTTTATTTAGTGATCTATATTTACCACTTTCCAAATAAACGTCGAACGCATACGAATAATTCTATAAAAAAACTTGAAATTTTGAAAACCCCTAAAACGTTTCATTTTCAATTTAATATCTTAAATTTGTGAACTCATATGAACATACATACATATGTATTAAAAAATATAAAACTTCTTGATATACGAGGACAATTAAAAACTCATAATCTATCTAGGTTCATAAAACTAGCTAATATTTTCTTTTTCACATTGTATGTATTATTTTGAGTGTACCATTTGTAAATAGAATGTAAGATTATAAAATAAAGAGCTTATCTATAGAATGCAATAAATCAGTTAAGAATATTAATAAAACAATGTGTTTTTGTTTCAATAAAAATCCAATCAAATTTCACATGTGATTTCGATTTATTCAATGATGATAATTACAATTACATATCATTGGAACCATTCGAATTATTAGGGATAGGAAATGTCGGTTCAGAAGCTTAACAACAGTAGCTATACTTTTAAAAAATGTTATCGATATTATCAACAAACAAAGCTATACAAACTTAAATACCTTGTACATAATTGGAAAAGAATATTCTAATAATGCTTGTACATTAAACTGCATCACGAAAAACAGTTATTGCCTTGTCTCTCTCAAAATTAACCTCTGTTTATTTTATGATGATTGATTCTCAAAATATTTCGGCTTTAACGATTACCGTTCACGAGTTAGATCATTTTGAAAAATCTCAAAAAATCAACTTTTGTATGGAAAATAGAATTCTTCGAAAGTGCCAGTTTAATGCTGTCTCGGTGTTTGTGTTTCCTGTTCCTGTAATTTTATTGGAATTATCAAAAGCGTAAGGACAATTGCTTTTAAATCATCCCGAATCAGGGCTGTCGTTTTTAAAATTTTTTTGTGAAGTGAAATTCTTAAAAAATCGGTGTGATCTTAAAAAAAGTGAAGTGTTTTTTGAAGCGTTATAAGAAAATGACATATTTTCAAAATTTATCTGCTTATGTGCTTAGTTTGTAAAAAAAAACTTTTAGTGGAGCGCTACTGTGTAGCAGACACAATCAAGATCCGACATAACTTCTTGAATGAGGTAGTAACATAATTTGTTTTAAGGAATTTTTTTTCGCCAAAAACAAAATGGCAGAATTCTTCGAAACTGTTGCCTTTTTGATTAAAATCATTTAGAAATGAAATCCTCCACACGCTTTCTAAATCATCTATATCTTTGTTTTCAACCAAATTCTAATAAATTATATGAAATATTATATATATTAAATAAACACAAAAGGTCTCAAAATGTACTAAAGGATGTATGCTAAATGGTATATTTTTACTTTTTATATGGAATATAAATTCAAACACACCGATCTGGCTACAGTCGGAGCATATTTAGATTTTTTTTATCGATTTTAATTTTTCATTGAAGCTGGAAAACCGAAGTATTTTTATGAAAGAGGAAGTGACGAAATGTCAGGCTTGAAAGTGAAGTAAAAAAGTTCAATTGAAGTGACAGCGACAGCACCGTCCCGAATTCTATAATGTCAGCTTGAGAATTAATACATTTTTATGATTTTTAACACCACCACTAATACACACTAAAAGCTAAAGTAAATCACGTAAAAATATGTTGTGAATACCGTTGCCAAGTGGCCGGAAATAGACCAGCCCAGGCAAACAAACCAAAAGCCGGGTTTTGGAAAAAAATCCAATTTTAGACCATGTTATGAAATTTTTACAACGAACAATTTTTATTTCTTAGGGGCGATTTCAGATCAAAAAATTAAACAGCATTTAAGTTAGTAAATTGTCGATTGTCATTTAAATAGTATTTAATTCTTTGCGGGATTCAAATAATAGATATTTGTGTAGCAGCACCGTTCCGTGGACGTCGATTTATTAATCTATTTAATAATATTTTATACTCTTCATCACTATTGTCGTCAGAATCCATTTCGATCGTTTTTTTTCATAAACACTTCTATCTTCTCATTCATTTTAGTTTAGTGTTCAAAATAGCTGTTCGTTAATGCAACCGTGCTCTGTATTTAAGTGGCCAATGTGGGCATTTTAATATATATAGTTTAATTTTGAGTGTAGGAGATAAAATTTGTGAATTAATTGTCGATTGTTGATACCGGCTCTGAGTGACTTTGGTGTAAAATAAATTTTTTGTGAAAGTGTACGCTGGGTAGCATTAGATCTTCCCCTGATTTGCGGATTTTTATCACTTATTTTGTTGGTACGTACACAATATGTAAAATTTGAATCCATCAAATACATATGAATTCATAACAGTAAACACCGACTGCAAATATCTAACGATTCCTGAACTTGAGGACCTTTCTTTTTTAGAAATTTTTTTTTAGAGCCGGTATTTGAAAATTTCAGAATTGGCAACCTTAGTTGTGAATTAAGGAGGGGTGTTATAAGGCCATATGCATTAACGCCATAATGGCGTTATAACCACTTCGAAGTGGAAATAACACCATATTGGCGATATGGCTTTATTTTACTCCGAAACGACAATAAGTTTGTTAGGTTAATTTTTTCAATAAGCTTGTCCAGCAACGCGTGATTGTTACACTACATTCTTACTTTTTTTCGACAGTTAATTTCGTTATTCTCGATTTTTGTTTATTGTATTTGATGCTATTTTATTTTATTTCTAACGTTTCCGCATTTTCAGAAGTAATGTCTTGAACTAAAAGATAATAAATTTAAAACATATAGTGAAACCAGTTATTTTTGTTAGGCCAACAAAAAGTTAAAGTATCAAAAACCAACAGGAAAGAAACTATACTATATTAATATGTTTATATACTAAAAATTATCCGTAGTCAATGAAAATAGCAGAGAATGTTGTACTTTATATCCCCTTCAAAAATTTAGATTTTTCTTCCTATCTCTTTTGGTTTTCTAGTAATTCAATTTTTCCAATAGGCTCCGCGCGCAAATATTCAAAGTAAATCCAAAGAACGAAGTTTGCAATATTTTAAATATTAAATATCTCGAAAACTATGACATATACGAAAAAATACTAGACACCTTCTTTTTAGAAAATCACTCCAACTTTTTTTTTGTAGAAAGTAATTATTAAAAAAAGGTTTTTTCACCAAAGGGGGGTCGCTCTACAACCCCAGAACTGATTTTTGTGGTTTTTCCATGTATCATAGCCCCACTAACAATTACTGAAGAAAAATTCCAGATAAGAATTATTATGATGAAAATCTTTATAATGACTGGGCTATTAGATAAAACTGAAAAAAAAAACAAATAAGAGAGCAGGGATAGTCAATTCAGAAATTGACTTAGAAATATATACAAAACACTCCCTTTTATGTAAAAAGTTGTACGTTCACGGAATACACAATTCGACTTCAGATTAGGCTTAATTAGAAGAAAGCATCAAGTGGTAAAAAAAAAGTATGAAAAAAGAAAATGACAAGTATTTATCATTATCGAGACATTGTGATATTACTGCTTCACGATAATTTTCGACAAATATCAATATCTTTCCCATCCTTACGAATTATGCACACAATATCTTGATTACGTTTTTAATTTTTAAAAATCCAATACCAAAACTTCGAAGCGAAAGATAGAAGAATCGTAATCTCTTAATTACTTTTTATTAGATATTTTACTTAATAAGATCTGATAGAAAACTCTACGTTTTAGTTTTAATATTAGTTTTTCTTGAGAAAATAGTACTGAACCACCCCTCATTTATAAATCCTTTATTGTTAACTCAGTTAACCCTTATGTTGCCGCAACAGTCTGCACAGACTATTTTCAAACTGAAACAAGAAAAAACGACACGAAATATCAAATTAGACGCTTTATTTTATGTTATACTCAAATGATGTGCAGACAACACATTTTCGATGCGATCGCTGAAATTCAAGCCCCATTTACAATGGAGCGAGGACGCGAAGCGTGTTTCGGAAACGAGAGCACTCGTCGCTATTCTCATTGTTCAATTTACAATTAAGCGAGGCGCGATTAATATGAACAGCTGTTTAAAGTGTGTTTACTTTATTAAGAGTTACAATCATTCATTGTCAAAAATTGTGTATATATTTTAAAATCAAGTTATTTTCAGCAAAATTTAATAAAAAAGATTATTTACTGATTCAATAATTGCTGCACTAAGGATTAATCCGTTTTTCCACAGTTTTCTACTAATATACTTTATATTTTATGTCATTTCAACAGTATGTAGTACATCTGGCAGCTCTACATGTATCAACATCGCGTCTCGCTCGCGAGGTTTTTTTCAAATTTTTGAAATTCACTGGCGAGACGAGAGCTCGCCTCGCATCATTGTATATGCGCACATTGAAACACATTGAATGAAAATTTGTCGACGTGACGCTTTCGAACATCGCCTCGCGTTCTCGCTTCATTGTAAATGGGGCTTGAGTTGTGTGGTGGCGGCAGGCGTGTCCTAAACAACTTCCCAACTAACGTTGTCAGCAACAATAATCCGGCCAGACATTTTTAGTCGTTATTTTTATGGAACCTTTTTACATATTACTTATTTCCATCCCACATTTGTTTGTATTGGAGCTTTGCTAACAAAATCTATTGTGCACAGCATTTTAGAATAATTTTTTCAGTGTTTTATTTTGTATTTTTTTTTTTTTTTTTTTGTTCTGTTTGTGGAAAAAATACAATTTTGGTAAGTAGCTCTCTGTTTTATATTTTATGATTATTAATATTCTACGATGAGTAGCAATGTCAAATTGTTGGTTAGCGTTTTTCAAACATATGCAAATTTTTTCTTTTTAAATACATCAGCTTTCAGCTGCAGAAGAAATTGAAAGGTTCAGAGGTGAATGGCAAAGTGCAAATTTTGTTGGAGCACCTAAAGATTCAGGTTCAAATCTACATTTGAATGATGACGAAACTTATCCAAATTGTATACTAGAAGATAAATCAAATGCTGTAGAAGATGGTGAAATCGAGGATAATTGAGTGATCAATGATAGTGAATAATAAAGGTGCTAGTGAAGTTAGAGAATCGTGATGGAAATCTTCGGTGGTATTTTAACGCACCTCCTATGTCAATTTAAGAATCAGTGCTCAATATTAAGGCTAAGTTACTATAACGCATCGTGGCAGTAAAACAAAATCAGCTGTTCACTAATCAGAACATCGCTGCAAACTGCCACTGCTTTACTGCGTGCTATTGTATTTTCGTGTTTATGTGAGAAGCTGGTGGTCCAAACCATAGTTTTGAAGAAGATCCATTACTATTTTTCCAGAAATTGATGGCACCTGAGTAGACATTATAGTGCATGAAACAAACAGAAAATAATTGTGTGTGGGTTGGGTTCTATAACGCCAAGATGTCTTATTCTTATACAAAAATGGAGTTCGAATTTTACAGTGAACGTGGACACGATATAGTGCAAATGCTGATGAATTTTTGGCGGAAACTTATTAATGGTGGTGGACATATTGAAATGTTGGCGTAAATACTGAAATGGATATGTAGAGACGTTTTTCATATCGATATCATTCCAAATATTTAATAAATAAATTAATAAAATTAAAGTAAAAATATTTTGGTTGCACTGAAATAAACGTAAGTATTCATAAATCTATGAAAAATCCATTAATTTTCTTTAATTTTAATAATTTCTACTACTATACTACAGCAGCCCATGCAAAGTTTAAACCGAGTTTTTCGCATCCATTCATGTTGTATGGGGTATATTTGTACACAAGCTTAATTTTAATAAACTTTTATTAATTTCATTAATAAAAATGTAAATGAATTTTATTTAGAATAGTGCCAATGCATTTTTTATATAAAACCACTTTTTTAAATAACGTCCTAAAAAAATTTTTCGCAAAACTCAGAGAGACTTTCATTCTTATCTCATAATTAAAATCGGTGTCCTTGGTTGAAGGTTAATTTTTTACTGTTCTCACATCTAGTATAATATACACATATATAGTATGTACACTCGGTCCGTATCTCTACATTGTAATAGAATTACTCGACTCATGGGAATTTAAACCTGTTACCAGATTGTTTAAATTCCTATAACTTGAGAAAATTATAAGTTAATTGTATAGCGAATCCTGCTGAAAAAAACGTCAAAATTTTATCCAACAAAATTCACATCTCTTGTGATAATTTGCAGTTTAAAAACAAATTTCGCCGAGCGTTTTTATTTACTTCCACTTAAATACCAGTCCCCAACGATTCCGTTCCAATTTTTTCGTTAAGGCTATAGTATATTAATCTAAATTTTCATTAATACGATACACAGTGGTCTGAGAAATTATTCTAACACGACATAAATCAAAAAAAGGTCAAAACTCGTTGTCACGACAACGGTAAAATTGGTTTTTGTTTGGGCTGAATAGCAAGGTGGCCCGAGGACGTATATACTGGTATTTGATTTTTCGTTTTTTCAGAATTCCGTTTTGAAAAGTGGTGGTATCCGTTTTTGCTGAGTATTGGTACATTTTTTAAGTATTTTGTTTTGCGTTTGGATTATTTCAACATTTTGTAAGTATGTGGTAGCTTTTTGAAAAACTCGTTATTTTTGGTTATAAAAAATGAAGTAAGCAATCTTTACATAAGCTTTTAAAAAGTGTTTTACGACGTTTTAACTTCTAGTATTTATTAACTTATTCCTTATAGCATAATTTGTCGGCGTCCGTCCGTGAAATTTACAGCCCAGTTACAGTTGCCGCGTAGGGTAAATTTTAAAGTAGCGGCATTTCATTATAGACAAATATAAAAGAGTCAAAATCAGGAAATCGTACTACGGTGTATTCAAATCAACAGTGAAATTGCCAATATTATTTACAATTCCCAATATAAGTCAATATATTCCGCAAAATTAACAAATAAATGATATGAGCATTAAAAATTTTTAAATTTTAACCATTTTTTTAATTCCTTCTCCCCAAAACTCGAGTATGTGATTGCATTTTTTTTTTATTTTCCCCCGATAACTAAGGTCTGAAAGAAGCCATTTGACCACACAAAAAATTTTGTCGCGCTAGAATCATTTTTCAGACCACTGTGCGATACGCCTGATACGAAAATACTCTTAACCTATTATTCTTTTTTACTACAGGGACAATGAAAATCTCACTTGCATAGTTGAGGAGTAACTTCACAAAACTTGTTATTTAATTTTTATAAGAAACATAAAGTTGTATTCTTTATTCTTTAGAGTTAAATCTTTCAGAATATATATAAATTGAACATAAACGTTTTTTTTTTTTCAATATTAAAAGGAACCTAAAAACATGACTGTGCCAAATCGTTTAATATAATGAAATGTTTCTAAAACTGGACTCAATGGTTTGTTTTATTTTGATTAATCTAGCATTGATTTCGACTAATATATTGCATAGAGTTGCAGTTGGCGTTATCATAGTGTTTCATCGTACATATATACATAAGTCATTTTCTAACATTGCAATTTATGATTGGTTGGTTGAAGTGGCTGCCTATAAACACACTTAAGGCACTGTCCCATAGAATCGTGTATACGTGCTAAGATAAAATGTATGAAATCGTACGTGGTGTGGCCCATACACAACGTATACGTTGAAGTAACGCAAGAAGTTGAGCATCTCTCAACTTTTGCCGTACGTTGGAAGAGAGTTGAGAGTGTTGCAGCTACCAGCTGATTATTTTTGTGTATGAAGTGTATGATTTTATGTTATATGTTGGCAATATATGCGTTGTGTCGCCTCCCTCCTTCGCTTTCTTCGTGTCAGTTGTATACTTTGCTCTCAGGTACATAACGGGTTCTATGGGTCAGAGCCATTAAGCCTGAACGACCCACATGGATGAATCTATATTTCAACGCCGGTTCCGAACGGCGGTGTAGCAATTTATTATCACTTGGTGGTTTTGTCATTGTCTATCATGATGTGAACTTGTACACTTTCTTATAATTCTCATACACTTCATATCGATAGTGAATATAAAAAGGTTATGTGTATTAACCACCAGGCTAAGACGGGTATCGGACCCGAACCTCCCGGGTGAAAACCTAGAGCACTACCCACTAGACCATTGCTCTTTAAACAGTGCTTCATGGGGCCCGGGGCTCCACGAAGTTTCCCAGGGGCTTCGCGGGAATATGTTTAATGTTTAAAAGACTGAGTTTATTTAGAAAATCTAATCATTTATGTATTGAGTTTTTAAATTAAAAATAAATTTAAATATGTTTAACTATTGTGAGGCTGTTGATTTGCCAAAAACAGCTGATGTTTTTTGCAATTGTGCTAATAAGTTTTTGCAGCGAAGTTCAGGAAGAGAAAATTTAAATAAAAGAAAATTGATTAAAATTAAATTAAGTTATTTTCGATTACAATAGTCATATGGACAACGGTTATTACTTATACCAGCTAAAAAAATATTACGAATTAAATAGAAAAAGTCGAAATTGGTGACACCGATTTTTTTCCACTTTATTGATGTGGAACGCTTTAATATAGCTAAATATTCAGGATTCAAGATAGATTTTTAGCTTGGCATAGCTTTCAGCCTATGCCAACAACGATCTTCAACTGCGCACCAACCAATAACGTAGGTGTGCTCACTACATCATAACCGGTCACCGGTAACGTGACCGGTTATGACCGGTAACGTAAAAATTATCCTTGAAAGATAATTTTTTTTAATTTCTAAATGAATTACAATAATAAATGTTCTCGGTTTTCACCGTTTTCTAGTAGTGCGCCGGAAAAATTAATGCTCTTACTATAAAATTTGTCCTGCATTTTCGATTTTATTTTAAGGGCTCCGTGAAGTTGAATGCCAGCCGAAAGGGCTCCACGGGCTAAAAAGGTCTATCGAGGTCATCGGAATTTATATTTAACGTAATTATTCTACGTGTTTATTATTAATAAAACGTGTTTATTCCAAAATTTTAAAATGAATCCTAATAATTAATTTGAGAAGCACGTATCATTTTGTACGTAAGATAATGTGAACACATGGTTTCTACACTTTTTTAGTTTCCCAAATATTTGGAAAAATGGAATAAACACGAGTAAAGTTACTCCATAGTTATGAAAGTTCACGGAATAATTTAAAAAAGTTGTAGCCGTCGACTATGTATAATGGTTAAAATGCACATAAGTTAACTAGCTTACTTAAAAATGACAAATATGGTGCGCTAGAATTTGGAATGTATCGGTATCTATAAGATGTACGTCTGTTGTAAAATGGAACCACATGTACGAGTATATCAAACTGAAATCATATTAACTGCTTCAATTTACAGCGCCAACACATCATTTATTGATATAATAATGTACTATTTAACTGAATATTCAAGCAAGTTGGCTTTTGTTATTATTTTGTTTTGAAATAAAATATCAATTTCTGTGTAAACAACAACAAAATGACAACAACAGCAACAATAACATATAGAGGAAAAATAACACATGCTTATGTAGTCAGTCAGTGAGTCAGTCATATGTTTGTGCGTCTTGCTTGTCAAGAACTTGCAAATGGTAAAAGAATTTTTCCCAAAATGTTTCTTGCCTATTGCAACTGGCGCCAACGATGACACGTCCGGCTTTGCCTACGACTTTGTCTCGGTGTCTTCGATACTTTTTAACAAAACAACAAAAAGCGCATCGTCAAGATGATGTCCTACTTGAGTGGTTTACTTAGCTGCCTTATGAAAATAAAAATAAATATATAGGTTTATGAAGAAGTATTTATGTATTGTATACCGAGTGCCAGTGCCAATGCCAGCGTAAGCAAACATTTTCATTTTTGATCGCTGCTGTGATCATATTTTGTAAAATGCACCAAAAGTGACGCGTCACTGTCAATACTATCGCGCTGATGGAAGAAATGGAGATGAAGATGGTTGGGAAAGATGGAGATGGGAAGGCTGTCAGTTATTTGAATTTTACTTTTGCTTCTGGTTGTTCAGTTCAACCTGATCTTTATACTACACGATTGTACCCATTGGGGAAAATACCGCTGAAAAAAACTTCTGGAGCGCTACTCTGTTTGCAGAGAAAAACTAAATTTTTAATGTTCATCTTCCCAAAATGCTTAGTTTTTTGCATTGCAGAGAGAAATTGCGTCATCAGACAAGAGTGCAGATCAACAGCCCTTATAAGACTAACGGTTCAATTTCAAGCTACTTTTTATCTGCTAAGCTCAAACAAAGCACTTGCTTGGAAGCGTACATTAATAAGACCCGAAAGTGAGTGACGGAGGGGAATCATTCTAGGATTAACCCATTAAGAATGAGCGGGAACCAAAGTAAATAGATCAAGAAAGAAACATGAGAAAAAATTTTCTTTTAAACCTGGCTCAGGCAAGATGCCATATGGCACCGCTAGGCATTACTGGGATAATATTATAAATGTTTCTAAAGATAAAGCTTCCTTAGCGATCTTTCGGGAATCGATTCAAATCTTTTCCAATGGGTATGTATGTAAGCATATGCATCTATCCATCCATTCGAACCATCCAAACTGTTTCAGCCATTCGAGCCATTTGATATCTGACTCACAATCTGTGTCGCGATTAGATGAAATGAAAATGCTTCGTCGTCGTCGTCATCATCTTGGATGATGAACAACAGACTTGTTTTTATTGTTTTTGTTGTGTTATTTTGATGCTGAAGCAAAAACCTTTTCATGTTTTACAAAATAATCACAAATCACTCGCTTGCCGAGCACATTTATATGCACATATGTATACAATCTGTGTGTATGTATGTAAGTGCTTCCTTCTTAATTTTCTGTAAATTTAGTCTCAAATTACAAGGTGAGTCGCCCTCTTGAGTGGTTAGTATATAACCGCCATCGCTGCCACCACAACGGCCGCCATCCACTTCAACGAACGAAGCAAGCGCGAGCAATTATCTACTGAAACCCTAAAAAGCCAAATGGCTATACATAGATATATATGTGCATATGTATATCGTTGGCAGGTAATTTTGGTTGCATCGTCTTTACTCCTGTCGTCTCACACACCCTCCCTCGTCAATTCTCGTCATTATATTTTTAGTTTAAATTTAGCATTTCACTATATTTCAGCGCAATCATTCAGAGCTCGATCATTATGGATGATGTGACATTTTTGACCTTCTTCCTTAACTGATGCGGCGGCGTCTTGCCGCATTACAGTTGCTGTAAAAGAAAAACAAAACACTTCTCATCTGTTGTATCCGTGTTGTAGCAGTTTTCTGTCTGTAACTCATTTTGATGATTCCCTTATGTTTATCTATCATGTGTACACCAATAGACAACACCTCCTCCTTAATGCCCAATTAGCCACAAGTGGGAAAAACGTCACAACTGCACATTTGTCAGTTGTTGGGTCTTTTCCAATCATCATTGCATAGCGTTATTCCACCAGCCATATTTCAACCATTCACCTGAATGACTACGCCTGAATAGCGAATTACGAAAAACCAAAAAATTCATGCAAAGCGTCTACTAAAGGTGGTGACAAAACAAAAGCGCATTCAACATATGTATATCGTAATGTAATGCTAAATAATTGATTTTACACTCTCGAGCATTTAATGTGTCATTCACTCTACTTTCAACTTAACATTTGTTGACAAATGTCGACAATGCCACGAAAAAAGCTTCTGTATAACAACAACAATCACACAAATTCAACAATAGGCAAATCAACCGTTCACATGCAGAAGGCACGGTTGGTGGAGCGAACGGTGAGATGAATGTTTTGTAGCTGAAAACATTATTGCTGTTGTTTTATCAAATTAATTCTCACATTGGTGGTAAATTTGTATAAAATTGTATGAGGGTGACAAAAAATGACAAATATATATATGGATAGACAGATATAGAGTTATACGTGAATATTTAAAAGACAACGACTCAATTAGTTTAACCACATAATAAAAGCATAAAAAGGTTTATTTAAAATTGAATTTATGCACCCTCTAGCAAAAAAGTTTAACAATTTGTTGGTTTACATACATACCTACCTAAATACTTTAAAATCTTATATATACAGTGGAATATGGAGAATTTTTTTGGTAATTATCAGAAGTTGAACAACATTTTTTGAAAATTTATTTTCTGAAAACTTAGCCTCAAAAATTTGTTTCACATTAAACTTGGGGAATTGAAAGGAGTTCCAAATATACCAAAAATAAACCTAAACAATTTTTCAATTTCTATTTTTGATTTGTAGACATCTGCTAGCATATATAAAAAACTTTTGAAACAACTGTTAACAATCAAACAGTTTTAAAAACACACATATATTCATAAAGTTCATTTCCTTCTTGGCCTCTTGTACCCTGTGGGACACAGAGCCACCACAAAATGTTTTCACCGAGTACTATCTTTCGCAATAACTTTAATTTCCTTGAAATACTTACTTCCTTTCTTTTATACCTCGGTTTCCACTACTCTTTGAGTTCCATTTTAGTACACAACTACATATCTCAATGGGCTACAATTGGGAGCTGTTTGCATTTAGCCCATGGCTCTGTATTGGGATTGTCTTTGACCACCCGATTATAAGTATACATCTCAAGCTAGACCACCCGCCATCAACGGCGTTTCACAACACACAAAAGAATAGTTTTGATTTTGGAATTAAAAATGCGTAACTTTACGTATTCGGAGATTGTAGCTGTTCGATTATACATAGCAGAAAGTTAATTTTATTCCACTGTTATTTATCACTTCATCAATTGACGATGTTGACTTAGACAACAGTTTGTACAAACACATCTTTAAATATTGAAAGCAACATTTGCCAAACGATGCGCAAAACTGGCTGGCCTGGCCGCGAGAGGAATGAGAGATGCCGAACCCCATCATTAACTTAGCAAATGTAGTGTAAATAGACAAACGCGATTTGAATAAAAATCCTACATACCTACATACACATGTTTAAAGAGTTAACAGGAGGGGAATATTCGCATTTAAAATTCTGTCATTTCAATTGAGAGTATTTATCCTTTGCATATTTCAACCTCCAATCGTTCTCTCAAACCCTCCATAATTTGCGTTCACTTTCATTTAAATTGCTTCTGTGTAATGTCAACAAAATGTTGTACAAGTTATGTTGTTTTTACCGCAATTCTCGGCATTAAGATGATACGACGGCATATGAAATATATTAAGTCCTTTTTCTGAAAGCAAAGCATGACAACTTGCATACTTCTAATAAGACTTGGATAATATAGTGGGTAGTGCTCTAGACTTTCACCGGGGAGGTTCAGGTTTTGGTCTTGTGGTTAATTCTCACAACCTTTTTATATTCACTATCGATTTAAAGTGTATGAGAATTATAATAAAGTGCACAAGTACATATCTTGGTAGGCAATAGCAAAACCACCAAGGGATAACAAATTGCCACACCGCCATTCGGAACGAGCGTTAAACTCAAGGTTCAACCAAGTGGTATCACAATTGGCCGTTCAGACCTAAGTGTGTCTATAGACAGCCACTCCAACCTCACCTACTTCTAATACAAAATACTTTAGTTAGTTTAAATTGGAGAGTTATTTTAAAGGGATTTTCCACATTGTATTTCCATAATCAGATACTTTTCCATATTTTATGCCAAGTGTGAATACCCAACTAGATCAACATCACTTTTTTTTTTTGTTTTGGTTTACAATACACATAGGTATTATCACCCCAAAGGGTAATGTTTGTTATTTTAGCTCTAAATGTTTGCCTAAAAATTAAAATAAAAGACACAACCAATAAATATGTTGCAGCGAATCCTTGAACCCTTTGTGTTATGTACAATTCTTTTGTTAGTGCACTCTTTTCTTCCGCATTTACGATAGTATTTAAGCACATGTTGTACTTACTTTAGCTACAGCCTTATGCAAATATATAGACAAATGCCACAATTTTCCCTTTAGCAGATTTTCGTTGATGATGAGTGTTGAATGCTGAGTATGTTCACATACACCCCTTTGGTGTTATAAGCACAACGCTGCCTATCTATGTAAATACACACAAGCTGAACTTTCAAGTCGACAGTTTTTTTTTGCGTGTATTCATTATTTCTGGCTTCTTAACAGTTCCAGTTACTGATAAATTTCTGCTATGCTTTCGTATAGTATGTATTGTAAATTAAATTGTCGTATAAAAAGATTCAAATACTTAAGTTTTTTCTCAATATTTTATTTTAGATGTTCTTTTTGTAGACACTTAAACATCTTAAGGGCATTGAAATGTTTATAAAAATGAAAGCAATTTGTCTAATTTGTATTTGTTTATTGACAATATAACAAAAATAATGGGGAAGCGACCAAGCGGTGGAATGTGATCTAGAAGAATACTCCGAACAATGGATGAAAGATAAAATGTGCATAGTATATTCACCATTGGTTCATAAGAAATATACAATAACCCTAGAAATCAGCGACGATCGATTACACTGGAATACAGTGAAAATATAACATGAACCAAAGTATGTTTTCTAAACTAATTCGAGGTCGCTGAACACGAAAATCATTCATTTTTTTTTCTATGGGTAAGTTTTCGAGATATAACAAAAAAACAGTTTTTCAGGTTACAGTTTCACTTACAGGCTGATATCTCATTACCTATAGCTGCTACCGAAATTTGAATTTTGAGAAAAATTTCGTGTTTTCGAGAATATTTTATTTTTACTCAATCCTTGATTACTTTGCCATTTTTGATCCGATTACCGATAGCAATGTTTATGCTTAAAATTTTTATAATGAAATGGTCTATCGAAACTTCAGATTTTGTGATTACTTTTTGTGAGAAAGAAAACTTAGCCCACGACTTGTGTGAAAATTTCTCAAAAATCTCACGAAAATTGAACTTTCAACCTCTATATCTCGGTCATTTAAACTTAGCAGCATAAAACGCTTAATATAATTATAATTCCTATGATATAAAACTTGGATCGGTCGATACTATAGGTAAATAGATATTAGCCTGTAAATAAAACTGTAACCTGAAAAACCGTTATTTTGTCATATCTCGAAAACTTACAAATAGAAAAAAAAAATGGATATGATTTCGTATTCAGCGTCCTCAATTTAGTTTAGAAAACATACTTTTGGTTCATGTTATATTTTTAAAGTGAAATTTTGTATTCCAGTGTTATTAGTAATATTAACGTCAAATTGCAGAACAAATGAAGAGTTTTAATAAACCAATATTCAAATTATATTCACATCTAGTCCTTTGAAGTGTGTTTTTCTCATATTTTTTATTTTTTATTCATAGTTAGAAAAGCAATAGACAAACCAAATAAAATAATGCAGAATTTCTTGGTAGTAAATATATAAAAGGGTAATAATTAAAAGAAAAGAAAAGATTCTTCATAATGCTACCACAGAATTTACATTACACACACACACACAAAAAAAAACTGTAGATCATATTCTTATAACTCGTATAAAAGTTAATAGAGATAGAAAGCGATGAGAGTAAAATTATTTGTACATGCATATTTCCCCACCAATATCGAATTTAATTTCCATTCACTCATCGAGTCGTAACTTTACATGTGTACATACTTACATCGAATCAAATGTCTGCTTTGCTGCTGCTTGGGACTATAGAGATTCATTCATGTCTATAAGTGAATTTGAATCACAATTCAATTGAAATTGGGTGAATTTACGTAACAAACCCGATTCTGAATATAAGTACATACCTACATGTGTAGACATACATATGTATGTATATTAGGGTGGCCCTTAGCTATAAGTCACTTTTCATTTTTCTTCCCTATCTTGACCATTTTCTTGTTTCTTCTTAGATAAATTTATTTGGACACAACCAGGAAATTGTGTGAAAAGGTTCTGGATCAAATTTTTTATAAGTAAATTTTCACAACTCCTGAAACAATATGAACAATTTAATCACCCATAACTTCTATAGGGCGTATTTTTATTTACAAGAATAATATCTATAGGATCAGTTGTAAATTTCACAAGAATTTCAACGAAATTCACTTGAAATGCCGAAAGCAACTCAGCAACCCTCAAACACATGGTTGTAGAACAGGGAAAATATGATATATTTTTTTGACATTTTGCATTTTGTTTTCATAACAGCTGCTCTTGCAATATTTCTGTGGTATAAATGAAAATCAGCATAACTGGAATTAAGATGAAAAATATTTTATCACATATAGACTATAAATAATAAACTGATGCGAATTTTTAAACAATTTTTAGAATTATGTATCGTTTCACGTAACTAGCAGCGATAATTGTATGGGAAAACAACAATAAAGCCGCAGAGATAAAACGTATAATTATGACACCCAAAAATTTTTCTTCTCCAAACTTGAAATCAGTCAAAAACGAAATTCGGTTCTCAATGAAATTATTTTTTTGGCAAGCTAATTCGAAATTCAAAATTTCAACGAAATTCACTCTCGTGTATTCGCACTATAACAGAGAATTTAGTAGCAGTTGGGTACTTTTTCCGGTCTTCGGCAACGATTTGTAAAACAAATTGTTTCTTAGCTTCATTTTTTGTGAAAATGTTATAGTATTTCTGAATGACTTTCACATTTTTTTCTGCAACGTTATCGACAAAAACTTTCTTCTCAAGTTTCTCAATTCCATTTTGTAACCTGGATCATCTTTCCATGTTGAAAGTTCTTTGTTGGAGAAATCGGTGTTGATAGAAAATTTCACAAAGAAAATTTTTGTACCAGGAGTTACAAAAGACGTAAACTCGATGTTTATAAACGAAGAAAAATGATTTTTTTGTAGCCTGCTTCTAACATAATTTAAACTTTATTTGTCTTAACCGCTGTTGGAACATTTTCATCAAATAATGATAGAGCCACAGTTTGGAGGCAAAGTACTCGAGGTGGGTTACAAATTTGTCCGCAGAACCTTTCTGATTTCTCGCGCAACATCCTGATAATTTTTCAATTGACGCATGAACAAAAAGTAATGATTAGGTGCTTTAATTCCATCTGGTGACAGAAACCAGGCTCCAACGTACACCCGAGCAAGAAAAATACAAAATTCATTTTAGCAGTTTTTCTCCTTATGAGATAACTGAAACTGGTCTTTAGAAAAGTATATCTTGAATGCACAAATCATTGTTAACTCTAAGAATTCCGGCTCATCATCTCGATGTTGTTTCTTCATTGAAAGGTGTTGTTCAAGAAATTCAAGAACAAAAAATTTATTTATCTGAAAAAATGACTTTTCGGGCGACAATGTGCAACTTCATGGTCGATGACGGCATCTTAGCAGTTGTCCAATTGAGCTCAAATTTTGCACAGATTGTTTCTTTATTGATTGAAACAAGATGAACTTTTAGAAAGTTGAAATATAAGGGCCAGCCTAATGTATATCTACATATACATACATACATGATTACATATGTATATATGTAATGTTTCCGCTTGTCTTGTTCTCCAAACCTTCATAGCGAACCCAATTATCTTTCAATAAGTAATAAGAACACAAAAAGTGCATCCTCAAGTTACATGAAATTGTGTTTTTGTATCTAACGGATTTGTGTTTGCTAAATCCGAAAAGCCAAAGTAGCGCGTCAACATTGAAGCGGGTAAAATGCTTTTCTATTTTACCACATCCATACATGTGTATGCATGTACATTTGTGTGTATGTAGTAGTTATATTGTGGGCTGCATTCCCCTTTAAAATGAAGGGGGATGATGATGAACTTTCTCAACTGAACGCAAACGAAACCCAAATCTCGCCTGCGGGCAAACATTTTTATTAATTCATAATTCAATCTAGCCATACTTGGTCACAGCCGTAATAATAGCAGCAGCAACAACAGCAAATAACCTCAGCAGTAGAGAGCGATGATTTTGATTCGACTTCAATGTCTGTCTATTCTTGGTAATTTAATACTGTTTTTCAATTTTGATTTTTGAATACAATACAAAGCTGGGTTCGTTCAGTCTGGCATTATACATAGTTTTAATTTTTTTGAAATCATTTTTAATGGATTACATTAGTGCAAAAACACAATTAAAAGAATAGTGCAAAAATATTTATGTTATAATATTATACCTACTCATATATGAAAAAGAGTTCATTCATACCGATGGCATCTCGCGTGAAATCTAGCAAGATATCTAGCAAGATATCTCAAAACGATATGCTGAAAAACTTAAACTTTCAGCTAAGTTGCATATTAGATCATTGGAATTATCCAGAGATCTGTAAGTCATAAAAATTTACCAGCTAACCAGTCAAGTTATGCCGAAAAATAAAATCCTTTGCGGCAATGGCGCAATCAAATCACATATATTATAATTTGTCAAAAGTGTGGCATGAGTCTTTTTTCTGACGTTTGAGGATGAGTGGAATCACATTAAAAGTTAACACTTTCTTGATAAATGTGATTATTTATAAACTTTCAATACGTGAAAGGAACGAAACGAAAAAAAGTTAGATATTATACTATACGGCATTTTTGATTTTAAATAACTTTCTATTATTTCCTAATAGATGTAGCTCCGCAGAGATATAAAAAAACACAGTTTCACAATTCGATAATATTATTAATTTGTCATAGGCAATTTTTACTTTTGGAGGTTTGCAATTGTCAGCTAAGAGGAGGAATCGTGTAGAAATTATTTTTTTATTTTTGATATATATTTCTACTTTTAAAAAGCTTTCAAAAGCACACGCTAAAGCACATAAAAATTTTGCAATCGCATTGAATTCGATTTTCGCAGAAATTTTATATTTTAGCAATATTTACAGTAAAAAATGTTTGAATTTGTTTCCACTCCTTTAAAAAAAATGAACTTGGCACCTTTGCACTCTAAGCTAACAATATGTAAGATTTATTTTCTGATTTCAAATGATTCTACTTAACAATTTGCCAAATCAATTTAATTTATTGGCAAAACCTGATAGAATTTAAATAAACCAAACTACAAGGCTGATAAAAAGATACGATATATGAATATCAAACCATATCTGTCTTAAAATGACAATAAAATGTGCAGCTGGATAAACAAACCGAGTATACAGCTTACACAAAGTAACAATCCTTCTCGAAAAGAAAAATTGAAACCAAACAAAAAACAAACCAAGAAAAGTATACCTACATATAAAATACCTACAAATGTTGGCTGTGTCTGAATTTCAACAAATTGCAAAAGCGCTTCAACAACAACAACATATCTGCAACGAGCAGAGGAAACATTTACTGCCATTGAACAAAAATTTTTAATCGGAAAATCTATTCAGCAATCCTGAAAATCTAAAACCACTGCAACAACAAACATCAACAAAACAAAAATGGCATGAAAATCTCATGAATACGAAAGTAAATGCGGGCTTCGTTCTGTAAATGAAATTGTCGCCTCTGTTGCCTGCCTCTGTTCCTGCTTTCTTTCTGTTGCATCTAATGTATTCTTAATCCGCTTTAAAATCTGTAAAATCCACCAAAACCACAATACGACGAAGGAAGTGCTCGTGTTAATCTGTTTCTGTAATTGTGTTGAATAGTAATACCTATGTAGAATATCGGAAAGGGACGGTTGGATGATTGAAAGACAGACAGACAGACAGAGGAACGGTTTCATTTCATATAGATTTTTATTTTATTTTCATTTGGTTTCGTTTTGTTCACCCATCATCATCAACCTTATCGTCATCATCGTTATGAGGTATAATCAACTTGGCAATCTCCTCTATACTCCCCATCATCCTTCCTTCGTCAGCCATCGACATGAATGGCTTTTAAAAGGTTTTATGAATTACGCTTTGACGCCTTCAGCAATTCACATACCTATACATGTACATACATACACGCAGGAGGCATTTCCATTGCAAGATGTCAAAGCGGCAGCAGTGGATTCAGTTTCAACTTTCATAACCGAAATGGCAGCCCAGTAAGATTTTCTTTTTATTAATTTCAATTTTATTATGCTTAAATTCTTTTCTTCATAGTAAATCTCATTATTCTCACAAGAAATACAATAATGAAATTCCTGTGGATTTTTCAGTCAGCAATATCGTTTTTCATTGTCTAATGACAATAAATACAAGTGTCAAATTATTGTGTACCCAAAGACACGCCTACAGTCGGTTGGTTTCTATTTCAAGTATTTTGGAGGCTTTATTAAAATTTATATAATTCTAGTTTCTGTTGTTTTAAGATCAATCTTTTGTCACTGCAATTGCACATATGGTATGTATATTTTTCTATGAACCTAATTTTAAATTAAGTATAGAATAGAAATTGTTAATAACTTAAAATTCTATGACATAATATTTGAATCGCTTACAGGAGCACATTATTCAAGTATAGAACTCTCACTTAAAACGTACTCGCTTCTGGGTGTCATTTGATTTGGAATGACGCTACTAACGTTACATTCGAAGTTTATTTGTTGGAGCACTGGAATGCGTAATCTTGTTTTCTACCATTATTTTTGTATACCTATGTACATTGAAGTGCATAACGAACAAAAAGTAGTTGTTATACCCCTTTAAAGATAAACCTCGGTTTATTTCATGGTGGTTCTCAAAATGCTTCGGCTCTAGCGATTATCGTTTATGAGCTGGAAAGATTTGAAAAAACCTCTAAAAATCGTCTTTTGTAGTCTACTTTTGGCCAAATCACAAATAATATATTCTCATAAATGACTTCAAATTCAGATTTTATTACTGGAATATCAACTCTATATCCAACCAGGGAAGACTGGGAGTCGGGTTCGGTAACAGGTAATGCTTGTATTACCATCTTTACTGATGGCTCAAAGATGAAGAATGGAACTGGAGCTGTTCTCTACTCCGAAAACCTGCAGCCAAGGAGGTCTTATCGTGTTCCTGAAAGCTGCAGCGTTTTTCAGATTTTTCAAATTATTGCCATTGAGAAAGCAGCTCGACTTCTACAAGACAGTACGATTCGGACTTCGAATATCACTATCTTTACTTATAGTCAGGCAGCAATGAAAGCAATAGATTCCAAAATAGTTAATTCAAAGATTGTATAGATATATCGTGCTTCACTGATGGTCATTGAGCACCACAAGGTCACTCTCTTCTGGATTCCTGGACATAGCAATATTGAAAGGAACTAAATAGCAGATGAAATGGCTCTGAAATGAACATAAAAGAGGCGGATACCACTATGCAATCTCCGATGTGTGAACTATTTAAGAGAATAAACGAGTATACCATTGCGGTGTTAAATGACTGTGTAGTTTCACGGGCCCTATGACCAAAGTTACAAAGCAAGAAGACAAATACCCTCTTAGGACACAAAAAATCTACAGTACGTCTGCTCATAGGAGTCATAACTGGACATTTTGCTATTGCACCAATGCTCCAGCGGTAGTGTATTCCGACGAGCGGACTGTGCAGAAGTTGTCATGACGAAAAACAGACAGAATCGATTCTCCACTTTCTATGTCAATGTCCAAGTCTGCAGATGAGTACACTCCAATGCATATTTTTTAGCGCTTATAACTGAATTTTCTACTGTAGATATGATTTTTAAGTTTCAGCATTTCAGGACCTCAAAGTAAGATAGTCATTTACGGCCACTTGCAAATATAGATTTGGTGCATAATTTTACTGGCTATACATTTTGCTAGCGAATAATCTTGTATGGGTCAACCCCTAATTTTCTTTGTCCTGTGAACCCGCTCCAATGCACTAAGTCTAACAAGGAGACCAAGACAGTTGAACAAAGTTTACAAACTGAGCGCGCTTTCAGAACAACAGAAAACCAAATCTATCTCCTAGCCCGGCAATCAAGAGGTTGTGAATCTAATCTAACCTTAAAATTGTATAGGGATACAGCGATTATTTTGCTTTATCTACAAATATATAGGTATTATTAATAGGAATACATATTACTTAGTCAAAAAATATTTGTGTTCCATTAAAAAGGGATTTTTTAAACAAACACCTATAATGACCTCTTTAGGCATTAATTCCTTCATTTACTTTTGTGATAACTACTTTTGTTTTGGTACTTTCACAAAATGTTAATTATAAATATTGTATTTTGAAAGATAAAATGCATTGATGTGAAAAGGTATTGCTTCCATGGATGGATTAAATGTAGGTACTGTTTTTTTTTTTTTTTGGGTGAAAGTAGTTTATTACTTTACAGCACATATCCGTAGATGGCGTATATGGTTTGTTCAGTCAATCGTATTGGCTTTATGGTAAATTATCCCTTAAACCACAAACAAAGTGCAAACAAATTATCACCAAAAGCAATAAATACCAATAGCAACAATAATATATAAGCTAGCAAACAACAAATGGTGTAGGTAAAATACAATATAATAATCGACGACAATCCTCTTATTCCAACTACATTCACACATGTATACATTTATTTCAGTTAGGTAGCTCCTATACAATTTGGATAGAAAATTTAAAATTTTGACATGAAATTAAATGCATACATATGCCAGGAGCATAGCATAGGGGTTTGGGTGTTCAAGCCCCTACTCTAATTATGTACAACTCATGACATTTGTTACTAATTCCAGAAGGAATTGCTTACTCCACCTAGATAAATTCATTCCTTTTCTGAACACAGAGATCTAAAATTTAGAATATCGGTTTTTAAACCTTGGCGACTACTCTCTATGATTTTTAGTTCTTTTGTATTTTATTTGTAAAAATGTAAACGCAACAAATACAAAAATTTAAAATTGACGAAAGTGAATAAATGAAGAAAGAGTTTGTGGAAGGGTGTGTGTATTCGACTGAATTCTGAAGAAATGTGAAAAAAAACTAAATCTTGCCACTTTCGCTGCGTTTTTCCATATTATTATGGCCGTTTTCGGTTTAATTTACTCTTCAAATTGAGCCCAAAGAAGTTTCATTTCAAAAATATAATAAATTTGTTAAAAAACAGTCAAAAATTTTCGAATTTATTAGTTAAAAAGTCTGGCTATTTTGAGCCGATTTTGAATTGTTGGCGGGCGATTTTCGGCGGTTTTGCCGGCAACTATTATCCAAGAATCTGGCATCATTAACGCTCGTATCGGACCAAAAACTGTATACTTCTACAAAAAATTTTTCAAAAACTGTAAACGATTAGAAAAAACCGTATATTTCGCGGTATGAATTTTATTCAAAGAAAATTAGCAAGGAAAGCAAATCAAAGCAAATCATCATCTGAACATTTTCGCTCTCCATTTCAATATCTTCTTCTGTAGTTGTTATATTGTATTTGTCCTTTGAAGAAATTTGACGAAACAGTTTCAGCTTTGTTATGAGGGATTTTTTAGAAATCAAAGCATGGATATTTCAAGTTACATTTGACGATCAGCTTAATGAATGGCTTAATGTAAGCAGTTTAAAACAGTTTGAGTAATATATAAATACTAAAAAAAAAAACACTTTTTTTATCTCTACTTTAATTTTCAGGAATGTGACCAGCAACTACGGCAATATATGAAAAGTCGGTTTTATCTTTGATGCTTATAAAAGCTCTTTGAGAAGGGAGACTTGACGGTATTGTTTTGCAGCCCTAACAAATGACCAAAACCAAAAATAAACGCCTTAATTTTGTCTAATAAGACTGAATTTTTATTGGATTTTTTAATTTGCGTACCTACATACTTTGATTTTGGGTACGATTAGATTATTTAGAACATTTGAATCTTTGCCGGTTATCTATACAAAATAAATTTTGAAACTTGGTCAAATAATAAAACCATACTTTTGTAAAACAATGAATTTGTAAGCGATTTTTAATTTATTAGTTTATTATTGAAAAAAAAAAAATAATTTTTAATTAATATTTTGCTGTGATTTTTAATACCAATATGTATCTACTGTTTTTATTTCTGAAATGTCGTGTTTTATACCACTCCCCCTAAGACTGAGTTCATGCTACACCCTTGACAAGCACATATGCAAGTATAGACACATAAATTAACATATGTATGCCTGTAAATGACATAAGCTGTTACTGAATAGCAAACGTCAAACGAAGTCTACATCATGACTGGCCGGGTGCGAAATTGATACATTGTGTTGATAATCTGTAAAAATAAATCTCTAATCCGCATATTTAGACGTTTAATGGAAAAGTAATATACCAAGTACATATGCGAATATGTACATATGTATGCATGTGCATGACTCCAAGTTGACTGGACGGATGGACTTAGGCGGTAATTTTTAATCTTTTGAAACTTTTCGGAGATTATTACAAATATATTAGTATATAAGTATATGAAATATTAATCCAAATCTATTAATTTTTATGGCTCCTGTTAAATTATATTTTTCAAAAAAATACGCAATCGTAAATATGTATACATATCTATTTCATTATCTTGAAAAAAATAAATGGCATCAGAATGAAGTGAACCCCTCATTCCGTGAAAATACAAAATTTGTATTAGTGGCTGTTCACACGGGCGCAAGCATGAACGCCTGTCTGAAAGAGAGAGGTAGTAAGAAAGAGGTAGAAACTCGCCTGTGTTTTTCTAACTACATATTTTTTCTACCTCTCCCATTCAGGCAGGCGTTCATTGCTTGAGTTATAGTGTATAGGTATGCTGGGATTAAAAAAGTTAACTCTGATCGCTTTTCATTTAAAAAAAATTAACTATCGGCAACGGCGAAAATTTGCCTAGAGTGGCAAAATACTTTGAGTCGGCCCTGGTTGTTGTGGAGCATACTTCGTCATCATTAAATTGCAAACATTACTGCATAAAATGCGCACAGGTAGATGTCGATAAAATTTACATATGGCGGCAATACCAATGGAAGATCTCAAGTCCCTGCTGGTTAACAAATCAAAATAACTCTATCTGAGCATCTTAGTGTTAAATTGTTAATGTTTCCACTTACGCTTATAACTTTTGCTTATAAATTTGAATTGAATTCTTTTTCTGGTAGAACGCGTGAATAAAACTCAATTACTGAAAATGATTATTAAACCTCATCTCACACTTGCAATAACCGGGAAAACAAACACAACCTCTTAAAAAAAAAAATATTCCCTTTTGTTGCTTAGTGTAATTAGTATTGTAAGAATTTTTCCAAAAAAATATTCTCAAATGAATTTGTAGATCAATTTCTCAATAGTATCTGATAACTATTACTACCCACACTATCACCACTACTCGTATTGCGATTAATAATTACCACTGGTAATATTACTATTGCTATACAACTCTCTAGCAATGCATTGCTGAAAACCTTGGATATGAATAACATAAAAATATCTATTCGCATTCTAAATAAATAGAATGCGCATGAATTCGCATAAAAAGAATATATAAAATATTACTAGGTAGTACCACTACAAGTTAACAAAACAGCAAGTACCTCCCAAAAAAATATTTCAACTCTTTGCGTATTGTAGATTCAGTAGTAGACCTACAGAGATACAGATATTATAATAACAAAAACATTTCATGCGCACAATATGCTACTGTTTAATACCACTAAGCAATATGCTGTCGCTGCTGCCATACGGACGACAGAGAGACGTATTACTCCACACCGGCAGCTCTTCAGTTCAGCCAGTCCGCTATACAAAATCTGCTAGCCCACCCATTTACCACCATCATACTATGCCATATCAGATCAATTCATAGCGATGTCGTTATTTCACAGAGGAGCGCTCGTAAAAGCGCATAAAGATAGCAGTTAGAGCGGGACAGCTATCTACTTTATCATTTCAGTAAACCTACTATGAGTAAGTGAGGTGTTGGCTCACAATTGGAAATTTATACATACATACATACATACATATATACATATGTACGTTTACATATATGCTCGTGTTCGTTCAAAAGTGAAATATGTACTTACAATATGCATACAATTTAATCCATATACATGACAGTATTTTTTAAATAGTTATAGTTACAAATTCGAAACTTGAAATACATACATACGCAATCACATCTGCAATGCACACATCTCTATGCACACACATCCACATTTACCTGGCAAATTTTAAGTTAATCAACCATTTGAGACTGCTTATCTGTGTTTCATGTGAATACATTTCAATGAGATATTGTTTATATTTTGCTAGTATATATTCTGCCCACATCTACTAATAATATTACACCTATCAATATTTAAAGTATAATTGTAAAAAACGACTTGTTAGTTTATTAGTTTATTTACAATCATACATAAGTACACAAAGTTGAAACTTTGTAACTCGAATAATTTCATCAGATCAATTCCAAAATTTCAGGAAATATTATCGTTTTACCCTAAGCCTTACAATTTAAAATGAAACAAATTCTCTCAGTTATAGATAATTATATTGGGTGTAAAAATGTTAGACCAAGAAATTTTTTCCAGATTGTAAAATAAATTTTTCTTTACGGTAGCCGACGTTATGAGTATTACAGTTAATATCCGGAGCAAAATAAAAATAATTCTTAATTTTATCAAAAATTATTGGTTTTCATTTTACTATAATCAGTACGATTTTGTGCTGATTCCGAAAATCAAATATGAATGAAAGTTGTAGACGAAACCCTGAAAAACATTTTAATTTTTTAACAAACCAGAAATAACTGAGGATGTGGTATCAAAACAGTGTATTAGCGGTACTAACTACCACTTTCACAACCACACAAATCGCTTGGGGGCAACGAACTTTTTTTAGTTTTTCGGCTTGTCCTACTGTGAAAAATAATAAGTCAGAATGCAGCATGCAGCAGCGATCCAAAACATAGAGTACTTGAGCAGAAATTAAGACAGTCAACGTCGGGGTCGGGCTTTTTCATATGAGATATGGGAATCGGTCACATTCAAGAGAACAGAGACGTCGACAACGGCTCTCTGAGCTTCATCTCAAACGCGCAATCAATCCAAATACAATCAGGCGAAATGAAAAATTGGATGGTAATGTTGCAACGAGTGACACAAAAAATGTACTGAAAAAAGAAAAGCGGTTGATGCAAAATAAATCAGCAGAATATGCATATGTTTCTGTCAATATCATAACAACAAACGAATTTGTTAACAACAAGTGCTCCGAAAAAACTGTATAGCGATCATATTTTTTTAAATAGTATTTTTTTGAAATATTTCGCGCATCGGTTTTGGATCGAAAGCATCGACAAAAAGGAAAATTTACATTTACACATTGTTTTTATAATAAAAAATTATTCTGATATGTTACTCAATGATGATTTGTTATTGAAAAATTATTTTAAAAAATTTTTCACATAATGATAATATTTCACAGCGTGAGAAAAAATTTACAAAATGTCAAACTTGTCGAACTCTTCATTCAATATGTCTCCATCATATTACAAAAGAGAACCACGCTCCACGCTCGATTTTAGACGACACATGCATTGAGTACGGGCGGAAAATAATCCAAAGCCGGTAATAATTACTTTTATTCAATTACATTATGTAATTCGATTACTTTATCTTTATTTTAATTTAATGACTCCAATTGTTTATAATTCCTGCTCAATATTATTAATCAAAATTGCTACTTTTAACAATTATTTTTATGTAACTAATTTCAAAAAATTTCTTTGTAACATGTTGAATGTTACTTCTTTTCAATATAAGATATGTTAAATAAATATTACCTACATTTATTTCAGAGCCGATTTTTCAAAGTGTCTCATATTACCCTGAAAATTAGCAGAACCCTCAATTTTCTACTTAATATATTTTAAGTGCTTTAAAAAATGTCGAACACATAAAACAATTGACGACAATCCTAATATTTCTATTATACAAGCTTAGTACAATAATTTAGTAATGTTAAATGGATAATTTTTCGATGTTAGGGCAAAACCACGGACTTGCCCTAAGGTATTGTTCCGAAATAGTGTATTTTTTCGAGTTTTCAGATTCATAGAAACTAGAGCTGAACTAGCTGAGTTAGCTCGAAATTTTACTTCAATTCATTTATTTAATTTAAAATTGGTTTTGGTTCTTCAAGCATTTTGTAGCAAAGTAGAGTTATTGTTATGAAATGGTCCGAACTAGAAATTTAATTCGAAACTTATATTATTTATTATACATAAAACAAAATATTGAAATTTTTATGTAGAATTTCAAACATTTGGAGAGAGGAATGCTGTAGCCCCCATGCTGAAAAACAAATTCTATTAATTACAAATGCTTTTCGCGTCACGAAAACTAAAGTTGAGCTTTGTAAGTCTAGCCCCTGAAATTCAAAAAATGATGAAAACTGAAGTTATGAAACTTTGTGTTTTAATATCAGCAAAATGGATTGAATAACATCTATTTTTGCTTTTCTGTTTCAAGGCATCCCATTTTATAAGCATGCTTTGAAAGGGAATGATCTGTTTGCAGCTTCGAAGTCCTAAGATATTTTGTGTAAATTATGGTCGTCCCCATGGCGCAGAATGTCCAGGTTCGATACTCAGCTCAAGCGAAGAAACAATACCAATACAATAAATACAATGGTAAGCTCTCAAAAGTAAAAAATGGCGTAGAAAAACTTTCACTGTATACTCTACAGAATCTCCATTCATGTACAATTAAATGGGTAATTAAAAAAATATTAAGAATACACGAATACGGCGAGATAAAATAAGCCATTTGGCTAATATTTGAATAGTTTATCCGTTGAGCACAAGGAGAAATTAATTGCTTTGCTTTTCTTACTTATGTCATTGTGAGAAGAAAAAGATAATATTTGAAATTACACTGTGCAACAATTTTAGGGTCATGGAATCTAACGGAAAAGCGACCAACATAGGTCGGTGGTACTGGTCCAGAGTAACAAAACCCTAAGAGGGTCTTTAAAAAGTTGAGCTGTTTTAGTATATTTTTCAGTTCTATTTTCTGTTTATAATAAAAATAAAAATTTGAAAACCCAAACATTATTAAATTCTATACATTTTTGTTACTAGTATTATTGCTTATTTTTTGCAAAAGTCATGTAATGAATAGTTTAAACTTCTTAGCATGGAAAATTCTATAATGTTAAACTTGTTTTTATACTTATTTCGCTGAAGAAAGTAATAAAAAAGGAGCACTTTATTTTTAAAAAATAAGCTGCAAAAGGCAAACTTTGAATGCCTATAACTTTTTTTGCAAAACCCTTTTAGGGTTTTGTTACTCTGGACCAGTTCTATCGACCAGTGTTGGCCGATTCTCCGTTAGAAAAATGTGTTGCACAGTGTTATCCCACACACAACACGAAAGGCTGCATAATGCTATACCTAGGTTCTCAACGAACTGTACTGTATAGCACTACTTAGGTGCATGTCTATTGTGAAAAAATATAAAAATAATGCGAGAAAATAATGTTTTTATGTTGTTGTAGCAACTACAATAGTGTAAGAAATGTATTGTCAATATGTTTATTTAAGTGTGTCAGCTGTTGTCCTTATAGTCAAAGCCCAGAAAGCAGCCCGCGTCAATGGAATGCGTCCAAAGAGAGAGTGGAAAAAGGTGGGCTGTATCGTGAGGGCCACTGCCACAGTCTGCGCAGCTGTTCGTGACGTCTTCGAGTCAAGTCTACCCTATGCTGGGTCAGATCTTTGCGTTTGCTCCTTGGTGATGGTGTGGTGGTTGCTAGGCTTGTATTGGGGTGGTCCACTCTGTAATACGCGAGTAGGAATTGTTTTGCGAGCAGCGTATTGTGTTCCTTGGCCTTGAACATTTTTGTCTCATCATGTAGGTTGTATTCGTGTGTCATGAGATGGCAGCCTGTAGCGATACGTAGAGCTGCATTCTGACATGTTTGCAACCGTTTCTACTGCGTATCACAAATAAGTGGATTCCAGTTTGGCACTGCATAGTTTGCTACTAACCGTCCAATAGCTTTGTATATAGTGAGAATGGTCTCTTTATACCTGCCCCATGTGCTCCCAGCTAGGGGCTTCAGCAAATTATTTCATCCTCTTAAGCGATTGCGTACTTCCCTCGTCCAGGTGGCGAAAAATGTTGCACTTGATTTTTCTATTGACATTTGCAAGTTGCGAACTTTTAAAAATATCGAAGTAGATGCCAAGTAGGTGTTTAATTCTTCACTTAGTTTTTGAATGCTGTTACCTGTGGTAAGAATTGTATAGTCGTCCGCATAAGAGACAAGTGTAATGTTTTGGGATGGTTAAGGCAGTTAGGACATCTAGTAGTTGAACAGCAGCGGTGACAGAACTCCACCTTGAGATACCCCTTGCTTCACCTTCCGGTGTTTCGATCTGGTGTTGCGGAACTCTACAAACGAGTGTCAACCATACATATAGCATGCCTGCCATCGTTTGATAATGAAGGGTAGCGGTGAGTCGTAAACATCACGCGAGTGTAACGTGTTAGACCGTGTTGAAGCCCTTAGTTTCTTCTCTGGCTCAATCCATAGCTTATCTGTGCTTGTACTATGTTTAGAGTGAGAGGGCCAGGTGCTCCGACAGCGTGGGTAGAAGTACCGCCTCAAATATTTTAACTACCGATGAGAGGAACGAGATGTGCATATATCCCTTTATCTGCTTGTTTACCCGGTTTCGGGAGCGTCTACGCCAGTGAATGTTTTTATGTGTTCTCACTTGCTATGCAAAAAAGTGACAAGTCAAACCAAATGAATCATTTTTTTGTATAAAACCCTGTTTTAACGAGGAATTTTTTCTACATCAATTTACCGGTGGACTGATGAAGAGAGCTTTAAATCTACTACTCATAAATGAGTTCAGAGTTTCTGAGAACAAAGTTTCTTGGTATTAACAGAAGTTTATAAATGAAAAATCGTCTTAGAATTTCGCAAAGAATCTATGGTTTCCCGGAATGGCGTTAGTTGTGGTACATCCTGTAAATTACTGCTACGTAGGCTCCACTGTAGTACTTCACAACCTGAACCCAATTTTTAGTTTGTTCAAATCTATCTTCTCTTCGTTGTAATATAACCAATTAAAATTGATAATTTGCATAAATGTTGGTAAATATTCCAGAAATTATGTGCAATAAATTAGAAGTATTTTCTTTGTTTGAAAGTTTTAAGGTGTTCTTTCCTCCAGCCTTAGGTTAGGTTAGGTTAGGTTGGAGTGGCTGTCGAGAGACACACTTAGGCCTGAACGGCCCATTGTGATACCACATAGTTGGACCTACAGTTTAACGCCGATTCCGAACGGCGGTGTGGCAATTTTTTATCGGCTTGGTGGTTTTGCCATTACCAACCAATGTGTGTACTTGTACACTATCTTATAATTCTCATACACTTCATATTGATAGTGAATATAAGAAAGTAATGAAAATTAACCACCAGACGAAGACGGGAATCGAACCCGAACCTCCCAGATGAAAGTCTAGTGCACTATCCACTAGGCTATCGAGGTCGTCTTCCTCCAGCCTTGGTGGAAATTAAAATTGTTAGGGTTTTAGTTTTGAGTGTATATATTATTAAGAATATTAATTACACATTATTTATTGGTCATTAAACAGATTAAACAACAACGTAATTGAGATTATTTGAGCCACTGCTGGCAAAACGTCACTTCGCGATCTGAATGAATTCTTTGGTGTTTCAGGTTACAATTTCTCAAATGATACAAAACTGAGATGATACAAAACATATACTCGTCTGCCCCATAACAATAAATTACCGAATTCGGCTCTTTTTTCAAATAAATGTTAATTTTATGTTTACGAGTCTGTTAAGAAATGTATAATCAAGGACTGGATCAGAAACCCCTATAGTATAAGTGTAAAATCTGTCTGGCCAGAAATGTTGGGTTAAAATTTGTATAATTAACAAATAAAAACGAAAAAAACAATTTTTTCTTGCCAATTATTTTCATATATCTACATATATTCAAAAGAAAAGATGATATTATTAAAATATCTTTTGATAAAAGTAATTATAAGCAAGACCGGTAAACCTTTTGTTACTGGTGTGTAATTTATTTATATTAATTTAAATCAAACCAGCCAATAATGAAAGACTATTTATATATTATCGAGAAACAAAATGAGTATCGAGGGCTGTCTGTAATAGAAACATCTTCCACTGTATTCTTTTTTTTGCTTATTCCGGTTTGTGTCAATGGTAATGCTGCATTTATTCGAGGTAACCATAATACACTCGTAACTTGTATGAAGGTTCGATGTTCGAGTAACCATTATATTGGATGGATAATGTTGTAATCAAACATATGCATACATATGTAAAAAACCCAGTCGGAGATTTTCTAAGTTGTTATATATATCACATCGTGTTACTTTCAGTGTGGATTTTATTTTATGAAAATAAAATTGGAAGAAATCTCATGGCCTATCAATGTAGACGATGGGTGCGTTTCGCGGACGTAAAATCAGAAAAGCTGATTTCAGAGTGTGTTAGAAACGCGTCGCTGAGTATTTCTGATTAGCAGAGCTGCTTCTATTTGGGCGCCATTTTTGTAATCATATTATTTTTCTGATTTTTCAGGCATAATTTCTCAAGACTTTGACAGTTTTTTGACTCGACACAAACTCGAAATCTAGTTTAGGAAATCGAAACATTTCACAAACTAGAATATAATAATTTTCAAAAATTTTACAACTAGTGCATCATGCCGTTTCTAAGATGCATACTCTGATTACTGATTTTTGATTAATCACTTTGAAATCACCTTTTCTGATTTTACGCTCGCAAAACGCACCCAATGTTAAAGCAAGTTAGAATGATTTCGGAAAGCACTAAGTTTTATTAGCTGCATTTTATTCGCCACTTGCTTCTAGTTATGTATAACTAGCAGCGATAATTGTATGGGAAAACAGCAACAAAGCGGCAGAGATAACACGTATAATTATAGCTGTTATGTATACTTAGCAAGTTGTTTAACTACATCAAATTCTATTGTGAACAGCTAATAGCGAAACAAGAAGCATGATAGTTTGGCAAAAACAGAAAAGGAAAATATTTGAAATGTCTGGCGGTGAAAATAAGTTAAAATCATCGTTAAATATTCTTATAAAGAGTAAAAACTAAAAACAATGCCTGCGATTGACCGCAATAGCTGAGATCCATTAAAAAGTTTCAGCTCTAGCTGCTGAGCAGTTTCATTGCACATAACGAATAACATTATAACGAAAAAGAAACTTAACAACTTGGTCGTTTTATTCGCACATGTTAAACTGACTGGCGAATAAAATACAGATATTATTAAATAATCTAAAACGGAAAATAAAACCATTTTAGTTTATATTTTTTTCTAACAATTTTATTTCTAAAAAATTAACACTTTCTGTTATTTTGTATTTATGGGAATATTACTGAAAGTTTAACAACTGTATTAATTTCTTCATTTTTTCTTTTCAAATAATTTTAACGAAGTATACAACAACGATAGGTTGCGTTTTCTTCCGCTTCTTACAAAATATGATAATATTGCTATTCTTTAATTTGAACGTTATTTTATTTTTTATTTTTTTGTTTATATAAGAATATATATAATGCATAACTTTTTTATGTAATTAATAAAAAAGAAAAAAAAATAATTGAACACAACAAACCATTTACAAATTTGCTAAATTATTATTATTATATGTTATAGATAGTAAATAATGAAAAAAAGAAATAAATTGCTAAAAGATAAACTTAACAAATAAAACAACAAAGTAAGTAAATAAGTAACAATAATAATGTTTTTGAAATTCAAAAATATACATAAATATTCATTCAAAACTATATATAAAGTAAACAAGTTCGCATGTTCTCCGGCCTATATATTGGTTTATGAGTGTGAATGTCAGAGAACACCACTGCAATAATAAATATAAGGAGAACGCCGCGAACACTTGGACGGAGATGTTAATGTAGAATTTTACAATTATTTTTTATTTTAATTATTACTCATCATATATTCTTGTAAGTGTTGTCAACAAACTTTTTGCTAAGCTAACAAATTTCTTTTGTAACGCTTTGTGAGAAAACGTTAAATATATATTTGTAATATATATTTTTTATGTTATATATTTTATATATATGCATGTATATTTCTCTACTATATATATGTATGTATACTATATAATTTTTTACTTTCTTTAAACTCTGAAAACATAACAATTTAAAGCCTATATTAAGGCCATTCAATGGTGCATATATGCTAATAAAAATACAATAAAATTTCATTTCACGTATGTTGTTTTCTTTGTTTGTATGTTTTTTGTTTTGTTTCTGTTTTGGGCTTATTTAACTACAGTATTATTAGGTATTATCATTAATTTATTACTTAAAAATGTTAATTAACGCTTTTCCCCCTACATATCTACATTTACTTATATATGTGTGTATATATATATATACATATATATATATATATATATGAATTTATCATTATTTAACATATAATTATCTATGTATATTAAGAGGGTCTTCTACTGTGACGCTTTCAAAAAATATATATATATTTTTTTTTTTTTTTTGTGTTCGATAGTTCAGAATATATTGAATATGGGAAGAAAAGGTTTGTTTGGAATCGTTATAGTTCACGAGTTTTCGCTCGACACCGAGTGTCAGGTCACATAGAACTTTAAACAATCGAAATCACGTTTTATACAAAAGTGACCATGTTTTCTCACGACTGGTTAGACGCATTTAACCGTAATTTTGCCCAAAGGTGTCTCATTGCACTCGCTATCAGCTGAACTAAAATTATGATCCCATTATTTACAGAAAATGTTTAATAACTTTTTTAAACTATTAAAAAATGGTTGCATTCAGAAGACGACCTCTGCTCAGCAACATGTTGAGTTAAAGTATCAGAAAAATAATACGCTCAACTAAATGGCGACTTCTCAATATAATTTTTGTTGATCATAAAGTAATCAATTTGCGTTCATAAGATACTCAGGTAGCAGTGGCGGAGCCGAAGAGTCTTCTGAACGTGACCAATGTAGAAAATCACAGAATAAAATGTTCAAAATTTCACTTTTTAAATTGTCAAGATAAAAATCACCTGCTCTACAGATTAATATAAGCAATCATTTTTGTTTCAGATAAATAAGCAGAGCTTGAGATATCGTAGTCACCGATGATTTTTTTTTTTTTTTTTTGTTTTTTTTATTCATATTTTCTCTATTTTTTTTTTTTTTTTGTAGTTTAAAAGTTAATATACAATCATAAAAAAAAACCGCATTACAAGATACTGAATAATCAACTTGCAATGAAATTGTGAAGAATGATTTAAAAACGGCCGTCACAGTAAGAGACCCCTTTAATAAAATTACTGACAGTTAAAAGATTCATTTTAAGGCCGTACGATTAATCGAATATATAAACAAATTAACGATGAAACGAGGAGCCATCAATCA